>OY728128.1:630265080-631571747 GCA_963277665.1 Viscum album | reverse complement strand
AACCTATGTACAAACCAAACATGTAAAATAAATTTAAAAGTGAAAACATTAACAAAAGAAAAATATTCAACAATAATCAAGAAACGTAAATATTGAATGAAAAAACCGGACCTAAATAAATTTTTCATCAATCACTACTAGTTTTTATTACTTCCCTATTAAAGATGTCAAAACAAAATTAATATTGGAGTGTCTTTAATTATTTATGTCTTTCATAGATAAAAATTTATATTTTCCCCAAAACTAACTACACTGTGGTGGGATAACTTGAGTATGGGGTTAGTCTTAATGAATATAGGGATGTCGGGTAATAATTTTCCATAAATTTTTTAGGTCTTTATAATTGTATCACTAAATTATGAATGAAATTAAACTATAACAATTAACAAAACATAAACTATAATTAAAATAAATATAAATTAATCTATAAGAATAAAGGTAGGGAATTTATTTCTTGAGATGTTTTTTCTTATTCTAGAATGATTTAACCCCACCATTGAATTAAATATAGTTAATTGTCATAAGACAACTTATATTAAATAATTCAACATCTCATCACAATCTAATTCTTCCAATTCTATATGATCCTCCTATCAATGAAACATATAACTAACATAGGATCATGAAAATATATCTATGTAATAAGAGGCATAGTTGAGTATATGCTCATTCCCTCACTTATCTCTATCAAATTGGGATTCATAACATGATTCTCATCAATCCATCTAAGAGGTTAAGTATATTGTGATAATTAATCTATAATTGATACTAATGAAATTGTACAAATTAACATGAAATTAATAATTCAATGGAATGAATTATGCATCAGTTTCAAAGCATTCCACTTTCTCGTGCAATAGTAGCCTCTCATGGTCGATGGATTGTTTCCCATGACTGAACTAGACATCGTAGATAAGGGAATAATTTTTTTTGGAAATAATGGTTTTATACAATGAAATAATACTTACTTGAATTGATGTAAAAAAACTACAAAAGTATTCATCAATAACATTATGAAAAGAAAAAAATAAATGAAAACATATCAAGGCTATTTCAACGATGGTTGAATCCACTATCTCTTATTTAGTTTCCACATAGCTAATTCCGTACTCTTACTCCTTGCTAATTTATAAGTGTTGACCTTTCAAATATTGTGTTCATATTCATTTAATTACTAGGGGAAAATATTTCCATGAATGTGTCCTCATTAAATGATCTATACATCCCTATAAATAACCTTTTAAAACTACTAAAAGATAGGTGGTTCACAAAATATATATTTATTTTCTAGGAATATATATTGAAAATCCCTAGTCACCATGATGATAAATTCCTAAAATGTAAAAAATGGGTTATAATATGGATAAAAATCAGTTCCCAATATACAAAATTATGGTAATTTTTTTTAAGATTCATCAATTTAAATTCCCTAAAAGTGTGCATGAAACATATTTTCTTCCTCGTAGATATCATCTTTATATGGAACTCATGTTTCTCACAAGACCAGGATTCACTATAGGCACACAATCTTCATTATGGCCTCTCAGATCCATCATTGAAATAAAACCCTCAATCCACAACTATATCAATATCCTCCATGATAAAGAAGAACCATCTTGGAATAGACCCACTATCCATTAATTTATCTTCTCAACCTTTGGTATGACATAAAACATTCAAAACAATAGTCCACATTAATTAAAACATGAGATCCTACCATATGAAAGCCCCCATGATTCATTGAATCACTATCTCACAACATTGTATTATTCTCTTATTAATTCTTGAAAACCCCCATTGAAGATGATAATATGTGGTGATGCAACCATTTCCATTTCATGATGCATGTAAGACTTCATTTCCATAATATCTCCACTATGGAATCTAATATATTTTATCATGGTTCAATAGAACCATCTTAACTATAATTCATATCCTAGCCTTCCTCACTCACAAAATTGTTATATAATTCACAAGGTCACAACACTATCCCATTCTTCATCCCATACACTACGACATTAATGAACTCTCAATGTTACAAGCATGAACTCCATAGCACATGTCATTATATTGTAGGTTTGAAATATCCCTATTATCTTCCTCATTTCATGCATGAATTATTCCCTTGTACATAACATTTTCCATTTATTTGTGTATGTCGCCTCTTGGCCTTCACAATTCCCCCTTGATGGTTACCCGATATCCGGTAGATATCCAATGGTGATTAATAATTTTATAGGGTTTCATATAGATGATACTGAGACTTCTAGATGTAGAAGTGGAGGCTCTCTAGTGGTATAGTGTAGTGAGGATGATAAGAGATGTAATAATTGGAGATCATGGGAAATGTTTGAGTGAGAGATGAAAGTCATGTGGCAAAACGACAAAGTATTTGTAAAAATGAATAGTTCCCAACGGAAATATCTTCCCCAATCAATTTTTTTAGTAGTTTCACATTTCTTAAGAAGTTATTTTTCACCTAAATACATAGATTGAATTTAATAGGGGACCAGTTCCCACTATAAGACTCTCATTCCACCTCGCATGTGTGAGGCTAGGAACCCCCTTTCTCACAACTTCCTTCACATTTGTTGCATTCCTAACATGTTATCTCTTTTTTAAACATGTATACCTGCACACACTATTAAAATCCCACACAATGTCTCTATAATTATATGCCATCTCTCCCATGTTGGTTTGTGTATATACCCTTTTGGGTGGCCAAGTGGATTATCCCCTTGTTTGAGGGAAAACCAACTATAAGCTTAAAATATTTACTTCATTTTCTTCTGAAATTTTTTCCACATTTCCAGCTTGACATCCAAATTTCAACATGAAGATATAATACATTATTATTACTAAATAAAATCAAAAGTACATAAAACTCAATTAAAAATAATGTATTCCAAAAATAATTAAAACCATTATAAATAGGTACTAATATTCATTTATATTAATAATATTAATGAATAATATATATAAATATATTATAGGGTCATCAATCTCTAGACCTCAAACTCCTCTAATTATTCGTCATTTGAGATGTCTTCATATTTAGAAAATGAATTTATTTTTCTTGGGAAATTTTAGTTTTAGATTCCCTTTTCTCTTTATTCCATTAAATATTTTCGTTATTGTGTCTTCTCCGTCATTATTAAATTTATATGGAAACTAAGCACCATGATATCCAACTTTTCAACATTGAATGAAACAAATTTAAAGGCATCCTTTGAATTTACCTTTTCCTTTCATAGAATTTTATGAAATAAGGGACCTCATTTTGTCTACTTCTTCAACTTTAATATCCTCATTAACTGAAAACATCGTCAAATATTTCAATGAATTATTGTGTGAACTCTCAGTTTTTATACTCTTTATCTTTAATCCATATATCATTGGAGTTGAGAATATATCTATTGAATATTTATCTTCAAGAATCAATATATTTTCTTTGAAAAATTTATTTAATATTATAAAAATTAATTTGATAATTTTTTCATATTTTATATCTTTACCAAGACCACATAGGCTTTCCATAAAGATATTTATCCCATTAAAGGAAGCATCTACAACATCATTTGGAATCATTCTGAAATAATTATACTTGTTCCAATAGACCTTCTCATTTTATTCAGGGAATTTTGTGTCTCTATCATAAATATCTAGAATATTTTTTCACATAGGCTGATATGAATTCCATGACATGAACAACTTGTAAAAAAGGTTAGAAAATTCTCTCCCTACGTAATTAATTTAAAAGGTAAATGAAATTAGTTCTCTGTGATTTTTCTCTGATATAGAACCATTTACAATGGTTTCCAATATCTCTATCATCTATACTACATATACATATATTCAAAATGTTCTGAAGTAATCTAGTTTTGGGACCATCCATAGCTTAATGTTACAATCTTAAAAAATGGGTAATTTCTTGGCCCTAAAAACAATGTCAATTGTCCCCATGATTTTGAGAGAATAACTAACTATAACGAACAACTTAGCATAACATAACATTTCAAATGATCATAATCTCCCGATGGCCCCAAGTTTTCATCCACATATGGCAGAGACTTTCGACTAGCAGCGAATGTTAAAAAATGATCAATTAAAAGACAATACCCTCTTTCCAAAGTAAAATAATAGCGGAAAAATATCCAAATTCTTTGAAACAGAAAAACATTAGCATAAAAATACTATATAAAATGAAAACGAAGATCTTTATAAAAAATAAATGTGATATACATTTACAATGGCTCTTAAGACTGAATCAAACTACAGTCATTCCGCATTGGTCTGAGTACCTATAAAAAATAAATCCAACTGAAAGAACATACCTTGCTCTACTAACTACACCAAGCTAAACTACTAACCCGGTATCCTTGAGGCTCAAGCTACATCTACTCGATTTTAAGATTATATAAGAGTGGATATACTCAATCAAGAAATAATATGACACAAACCAATTCATATCACAACCTCTGCTCCAACTTTAATGAAAAAAATCAGATGTGCATGCACACCAAGATTCATGTATAGGGGTGAGAAATAAATCATAGGAGTCCAACCCCAATAGTAAACCTATAAATATGTTATCATAATATGTACATGAGCATGTGATTTTCCCACCATATTAAACAACTAGCAATAAAAAATAGAATATAAAAATTCCATAAAATTGTGGAAAAAGTAAAACAACCAACTATGGTTTTTAGTATAAAAATCTAGGTAAATCTACCACCAATTTTCCTCCTCCATTGGATTTATAACACATGGATCAATCTGCCACAATAAAAATGGTATATTTTATAGATATATAAAGGATATTTGTGATTTAAAAATTAAAAAGACATGAATTCAATAACCTGTGGCATAACATTAGGAATCCACGTGAAAATGTGAACTTACCCAGCACTAGAACTCAAATGAGACGACCTAACTAGGGGAAAATCTCTAATCCAAACAGCTGATAAAACATCATGTCCTAAAAGTATTAAATAAAAATCAAGATCAAGGAAAAATGGTACAAAATAAATTTAGGGAACAACTCACTATGGGAATGACACATAAAATATCTAAACGTATCCCATATACCTAGGTGATCCAAAGATACAATGGATTAGGTAACCCACTCAGGGTACTCTGATCCAAATGCATCAATGATATAAAGCCTCCATCTTGAAAAAAATACTCAACATGTAGGGTGTACTCATCCCAATCATCCTTTATCTCTGTAGTGTCATCAAACAATAGCTATCCAAAAGTGGAGAGAACCCATTAAATAATTTAGGAAAACACACAATCAAGGACATCCCAAGGGACTCATCCAAAAAAATCCCAGATAAAAATATCATCAATCCTCATATACAACAACCAACTGAACATGGGACGATCCAACCATGAACCCACCATATAAATTTCTAAACTAGAAGTGTCTGGCTACTCTCTTCCAATAGATAGTGAGGCCTTCCCAAGGCATAGTTGACCTCATCATCCAAAAAATAACCACAAAAATCTCACAAATACCAACCTTAGGACCCCAAAAAACATGGGAATCTCATGTGCTACATCATCACCTAACAAGGTGACGTCCTACTATGTACTACTGACTTTCACCCAATATATTTTTCTAGGACAACCCAAATATAGAAAATTATTTTGAAATCCCCATTATGAGAATGGAATCCAATGATGGGTTTCTCTAGCTCATCCAAAATCACAGGACACACCTATTGCAGAAACAACCCAAATGAGCCACATGGTCCTCCAACAATCCATATTCAACATCACAAAAAATGATAATTAAAATTAATATCCCTTCAATAGGGAATTCTCAATGGTCCTCACTAACACCATAATATAGGACCCTCCGAAAAGGATCCTCCTCACAAGAAAAACCTCAAACAGAAACACCATCCCACTTAAAAAGGAAACCTAAAGAAACCATAAGAAATTGGCCTAACATCAAGGAGACTACACAAATACCCCATCCAAAGATGTCCCCATTTAAATTATTCTTGGAGCTATCCAAGAAAACTCAAATCCAACCCCCTTAGAATCCCCAAGTCAATGTACCAATTGGATCCTGATCCTCTGAGTGTATTAGGTTTACCCTTCTCAATGAGGACTACTAAGACCAAGGCCACATGAGAGACCCCCTGTCCACCCCCAACTCCCTAGAATAGACTCACCGCAGATTCTATAGACCCATAAGCCACCCCTTCATATAGAACATAGAATGTGACACTCTAAAGGACTCAAAATAGGACAAAAATGGTTTAAATATGATGAGTTCATTGAAGAACCTCAAAATCACTACCACTATAGACCACAATAAAGAACATGAGGTATTCCCCGAATAACAAACCAAGAATAAGGGTCATACAAACAAGGACCCCTTTTTAGGGAACCCAATAACCAATACATTAAGAAAAAAATCCATGATGGTTTATTAAAACCCCATGAAATACATTTAAATTAAATTAATTGTCCATTAAAATGTAAACAACATAAATCTATACCCCATGAATACCTCGCAGTGTAACCACTGAAGCTTCAGGCCGGAACCCATGCTCATCATACGATTGAATCATCAAACTCATGCCCGATATGGAAATTAAATCAATATAAACAATATAAAATGAATTAATCAATTTAATTTCAAGGGGAATAAACCATGGAAACACAATGAGGCAATTCCAATCATAAAGGCCATGACCAACCACCTAAAGAAGGTCCATGATGCACCTATTCCACTAGACATAAAAAAATATCAGACACATGATTCCAATTAGCAAGGAATACCATTATATTAAATTTTAATCCATGAATAAATTACAAAAGCATTGTACATCCACTAAAATGATTAGAGACAACATCCAGACACTATCTTGGGATGTCCTCTCGCCAGGCCATGCCAACGTCCCATGCTCCTTGGCTGATTCCACCATGATCTAGATGAGGAAAAACTAAAACACTAGGTGGATACAACAAAAATTAAATTTTAAAGGATGAGTAACTGGAAAGGGTTAATGAGAGGATGAAACTAAACATAAAATGAATCAAATGGCTCACAAATCCACCCAAAATCAGGTGGTTTGAGGGATGATAGGGATAGGGAGATGGGTTTGTGTACTTGAACAAAGGGGTAAAGGTGGTGGATAATGGCTAAAATCTCGAGTTATAATTTTAGTATTTTCACTCTTTTTAACCCGACCAATAAATCCATATGTTTTGACAAAATATTTTTCCAAAATGTATACAAACGGTGGGTTTGTCTCTTCCCAATCCAAAAAACATCACACAGTTTGGCAACACTATATTCCAAAATCTGATCCAACTATATAGAATGGAATAAGACCCTCACCAATCCCCCCACAATATCCATAAGGGTTTTCTAAAACTCTGAAATGTTCATGCACTGGAGACCTAAGATCCCTCCATGACACATTTTTTCCTCTATATCATGCAAGGGATGACCTTCTTGGTGTGAATAGCATGCAATAATACCATTATTAGATCAAAATTATCTATAAACACAACATGTAACATATGTCCACTTATTTTTCACTAAAACACACACACCATACCAAGAAGCGGGTTAAAAATAGCCTGAAAAAACTAACTCATAATCACAACAACCAAGCATCACCCCAAACACCGGATCCACCCTCCATGATTAAAATTATTCCCAACATAGATCCCACAAGAGGATTTGATACTAATAATTCATAACTGAATATGAATTCACTAAAACACCCCAAAATGGTTTACAATTCAATTTTTCTATGAATAGTAGAACTTGTGATGATGAGGGTCATTATAGTTGGCCCAAAACTCTATTTATATTTCAAATTCATATCCCTTATCACGAATTATACCATAATTTGATTAGGGTAAATCTCAGAATAGTATAATTGAAATTATTTTTTCTCATGATCATCTTTTTATCTCTTTTAGAAGAAAAAAATTCTCCCCCTCAAAACCTCTATGAACAGTATAAAGTAGTTAATAAAATATTAAAATGTAACTTTAATTGGTTTTCCCAAATAGGATAATAAAAAAGGGAATTCATGGAAATGTATCTAAGATCATAAGACATTAAAATCTCAAAACATTCTATTTAAACATTTTAGAGCAGACACACTAACATTTCTGGATTACAAATCTGATAAGAGTAGAATAACGCATTTCTCTTCCTCAATAATAAATTCATTTCCCTATTTGTGAACAGATTTTTATCCATGAACTATGTATGAAAAAATACAATAGATTTGGTGTAGAAATTCAGAATGATATAGAAAAACTTACATCAACAATCGGTCCTATAAAAACCTCATTGTCACATTCAACCATCTATCATACAAGGCCCAAAACTACCCTTTTTTATACTTGAATAACTAGAATTCAAAACACTTGTTGATTTCCAAAAAGGTGTTGATCAATACTCAAGAAACCCTTTTCTAAACATTCCAATGTGAGTTTTGAAATATTCCTCATTTATTCCTAAAAATTTAAACCACCCTTTTTCCATTTTTTCTTCCATTCCCATAAAACAATTCTGGCTTCAATATCATGAAACATAATCCTTCCCCGATGAAATCTTTATAAAAATATTACCCACCTTCTTCTGACCAAATACTATATTAAAAATGTACCCACATTGTGGTTGTGACACCCTCCACATCACATATTCTATGTCTCCATGAAGTGAAGGGAGGTTATTTCGATCCCACAAAATTATCCATAATCTCTCTTATGCTAATTTAAATATCTTGGATTGATCATACCTTAATTTAAGGTTTGATTATATAATTGAATGTAATCCAAAATATTAATCCTATTTTTGATTAATAAATTTCATCATAACATTTTTTTTCTGAAATTCCATGAAAAATCACTATTTAATGATCCTTACACAAACATGAATCATGCTTATTCATAACCCAAATGATTCTTATGCAAGACCACCATTATGAATAATTAAAAAACATCATTATATATGTTTTATTGGTGTTTATATAGTGTATTAATCCTTATTAAAATGTTAAATTATATAGAAACTTTAGTATATGATGGTTACATAGCTCTCATTAACACTTATGGGTCCTTGAGATGGTTGTTTTGTTGAGGAGACTAATATTTATGTAGAGAATACTCAAGGTTAAACTTCTTGAGAAGATGTTTATAGAACCATTATGATCCTTAAGCAACTCAAAAAATAATTATTATATAAGATATATTCATTCTTAACTATATTAACATTTTTAAAATAGAAAATTTTGAAAAAATAACTATGTTCGATAGTGAATACAACACGAATCACTAATCCTAGACAATCCCTAAAATATTATTATTTAAATATGACTGTTATAACCAAGATATTTAGTTAGAGTATATGGATAAGATTGATTCTTTTATGATATATGTACATAACATTTATAATAAATAAAAATTTACTTTCTGATGCTTAATAAATAATCACTCAATATTTAGTAAAGACATTTTACGCATCAAAAACACATTTTAATCAAAAATGATGTTTATTAATTTTGGTGAGTGTATAATATATGATTTAAATATTATTTCATAAAAGGTTATAATTTTTCTTAGAAATCATTTCCAAATTATCTTATGTGGAAATTTCGATAGTTTTCAAATAAATTTTATTTTTTATGAATAGTAAAAAGTACTGATTGTTAATGAAAATTTTATTTTATATTTAAATATTTAAAACTAAAATTCTATTTTATATTACATATAAAATTTAAATATATAATTTGTTTAATAAAAAATATTATGATGTTCTTTTAATGAAATATATACTTCAATTCGTAATCCAAAAATTATTATTCTTAAAAATAAAATTTTCTAAAATCCTGTTTCATTATTGTGTTTTGATGGTTTAAATTTAAAATAAGTTCTTCTACATTTTTTTATGAGTATTTAAAAATTTATTCCATATTTTTAATCAAAATTTACATATTTGGTAAATAGTTCCTTTTATGGTTTTCCTATATGAATTGTAATCATATTAAATATTATTTACGATGATAATGGTAAAATGGGTTAATTAAGGGTAAAACTAATTTGATATGTACTAAAAAGTTACCCTAACACATGACATAATTTTATTGGATGATTATATTTCATATATAATCATGAATTATTATTATATATGACCTTTTCATTTATGTCCAAGATTTTAATCAATTTAATTATTTATGTAATGAAAAAAAATAAAAGGGCCATTATATTTGATTAATTATCAGGAATTGTCTGTAATCGGGTTAAAAAAATTATATTACTCTATTTATGGATATTTTAATGATATATAATTATTAATCATTGTAATTAAATTCTATTTTTTTGTGATGAAATAATTACCTTAAATGATTACACAACACTGGCACATTATTTATTATATTAATAGAAAAAGTAAATAAATGAATTAAAAAAATATTTAATGTAGTGAAATTTAATTGAGAAATAGAATCCAACGAGTTTTATAGTGAATTATAAAATATTTTAGGTTTTTAAAGGTTTATACTTAAATTCCATCAATTTATTGATGTTTTTAGAGTAAAATTAAATGAATATTTTAAAAATTGACATTAATGATATTTTATAATAAATAATGTTTTATTAAATTATTCAAAATTAAAATTTTTCTACTAATTGAGTGTTATATGGTTCATAATATCAATGAATATCCATTTATGGGATGTTTTCCGTTATATAGTATCATTATTTACCCCGATATAGTAAAAACATTAATACTGAGAGATTTTTTGTAAAGGGTTAAAATAAGTAAAAAAATGATAAAGGTGAAAAAAACAACTTAAATATGTCCGATTTGTTTATATGAAATATTTTTTTAACTCTTCCATATATTATATTTGAAAATTTTAAATTTGGATGCATTTGTATATATAAATTAATTATTATTAATTTAATAATTTATGAAATTACAAAAGTGTTTCTCCCCTCTCTTATAAAAGGGTACCTCCTCTCCACTTTTATTTTCTATTAAACTGTTTTTGTTTTGTCCAATATCTTTTCAAATCATATCCTAACATATCTAAATATTTCCTAGAGTCAACTTTATTATAAATTCAACCTAGTAATGTTTTTTTGTAAACCTTAATAGGTTTTTCGATGAAGAGGCATAGTTATTAATAAAAATTTTCATTTTTGTATTCTTATAACTCCATAAAATCTTCTTCAACCATGATGAAATATTAACAAAAGTATCTTTTATATATTTACATGTAATTAATTTAATGAAATAACCTATATCTCAATCATATTCTATAAAATGTTATATGAACTAATCATTCACGTGAATAGTGTACCACTGCCTATCATACTAATGCAATTCATGGTTCATCACCTCATATTACATATTGTTATATTGATGGATTATATATATATATATATTTGTGATTGTGTATGATATTCATGACATGTTTAGAATTATTATATCATAACATATCAATTTATTGTAAGGTTGGGTCAAATCCCACATCATTCTCTAGGTATCATGTCATCTTTATAATTAATTTTAAATAATCACCAAGACCTCTGTTTGAAAGGCTTATTGGGTACTTGGTCACTCTCATTATATTTAACATGGTATCAAATGAGGTTATTTAACCAATCACTAACCACTATATTTTATTCAAAAAAACCTTAGGCTCCCCTATGGAGGCATAATATCTTCCAAATATCTCATCCCCCACCCCCAGTTTGATCTTGTACTTATAAAAATACTTTTTTACATTTCCCCTCCCTGTGTGGCCCATCTGTCAAAGAAATAATCCCCCTACATGATGGATTTCCCAACCACACTGTTAGTGTTATCACATCTATCCATGGTATCCCTCTGGAATGATGTACCTGACATATACCACCCTACTTATCATTTCTGTGACATCATCAGACATGGATTCATCGCTAACACACACACACCCTCCTCATCTATTCTTTCTAGTCATCATTTCAATATTTTACACCACCAGTTGAATTTTATTATTTTTTGAAGCTATAAATCTCATAATAATGATATTTTACATGAATATACTATTGGGGATGCTGTGATCCAAACCAACACCACTATGTACAGTGATCACATTGCACCTTCCTGATCCGGGTGTGCATGACCTGGTGTCATCCCTTCATAATCAGATTATTCAAATATTCTCCTTGATCACACACATTCTTCTGCAAAATGAATATGTTTCATCCATCTGGTTCATTACTATCCCTAATGTTCCTCAGAACATTGTTTTCAATAAAAAATTACCAATCTATAAAATTGGAATCCATTTCATCTCATAATTATATGGCCTACTACTCAGATGTCGTTTCACCTCAGCAATTTGGGTCTGAAATGTTGGATGTCATATAACACAGCCTTTTGGGTCTGCCACTAGGGTTCTGTTACACCTAGCTATTTTGAGGCCATTTTTTGGTCACCATTTTATCTGACATCTTCACCAATTTTCTTCCTCAACATGCGATAATTAGAGTTCTATGATGCTCATGTATTCTTTATTATCATTGGGGGAGCTCAATAAGTGGAGAAAAACCAGCAAACAATGCATAAAGGGATGCTATTTTTATGTATTCATGATGGGCCTGTAAACAATGAGGGAGAGTTTGGGAGATGATTATTTTATATTTATATGTATAAATGGTAGTTATACAAAACTTTAGGGGGGCTATTAGAGATTATGTTATGTCAAGTCCCACATCAAACTCTAGGAATCTTGTCATCTATATAATTAATTATAAATAAACACCAATACCTACCATAGAGAGGAGTCATGGGTGATGTTTAACTCTCCTCAGTTCTGAAATTATTATTTAATTTCTTACTATTTCGTTTATTTAAAAATGATAACATCTTTCGGGCATACATGGGGTCTACCACCCCATTGAAGAGATGTTATTCAATTTTCATCACAAAAATCACATTAATGATATATATATAAGTATATTTGAAAAAATAATATGTTATTTATGATATTATTATAATTATATAGAGGTAAACTATTATTTAACTTTTCCATAATGATTATTGGAAAATGGAAGTGTTACTATTCGTACGTACAACCTTCCACCTTCATTATTCTAACATAGTTAATGTTTTATAACCATCTATAACAGTTAGTATTAAAGGTATAATTGATGAATAATAATGGTAATTATGTTAGGATTAATATGTTAAAGATGGTGTAATAATGACGACTTTAACCATAGTCAAAATTATTAAATCTTATTAGACAGATGAGCTGAATATCATCAAAATGTCTGATGTGAACTTAATTGGTTATGTAATCAATTATAAAATGGTAAACGGATAAATTAACATGAAAAATATTATCAATAATGTAAATAATTAAAATATTTTTATTATTTATGAAGATAAATAATGTATGTGATGACTCAGACACATGGTAAGGGACATTCTTTTAAAAAAATTATCATTTATTAATTCCCTCCAAGTTCTTATTATTATATTTCCTTGTTCCACAAAATGTCTCAATAAAATTTTTATACATGATTCAATGGATGTTATAGGCCATTTTTTCATATTCAAATGTATTTACAATGATATAAAAAATTAATCTTTTTATGGGTTTATGTTAGGGACACTTCACTTTAAAAACATAATTTTAAATATTTTAGTGATTTATTTCATAAATCATTTTTCGTCATGACCATATTTTTAAAATTATTTAATGGGATTATTTATATGGAAATATCTAAATTATAAAGGAAATTTTATATTATTTTAAGGGGATTCAAAAGGATTCTTTATATATATTTTATACAGAAGGTTTTGAATTTCTATTCATTAGACAAAAGTAATGTTATATATTAATATATATATTGATAATGAATTTTCCCATTATTGTATGTATTAATTTATGTTTGAATTAATTTATAAATATCAATGTTTTCTTAAAAAAATTCACTATATTATAGTTATATAAAATGATGTTTTTTAAAAAGGAATGTATATTTCAATATCTTTATAGATAGGTTTATGATTGTCCACCAATGTAATGGGTATGAAATTCGATCATATTTATTATTATATTTATAGGAGTGATATGGAAAATGTTTTTTAAAATTACATAAATTATTTCTATATTATTTCTATTGATTTTTTGATATTTTATTACTTTTAAATGTAATCTAACTTGATAATGTTTAATGTAATGTATATACTACTTTTAAGGGTGAAATGTATAACATTGTGAGAAGGCATTCATGTATTTTTCCAATGTCTGGATTTAAAGTATGAATATTTTTCCAATGTTTTAATTTTAAAACATGATTGGGTTGATATAAAGTGATAATAGGGTAATATTTCAGGTCATTTATTTTTAGGAATAATGTATTAAGAAATAATACAAAATTTTTTTTGTGGCTTCAAAAGGACGTTCAATGACAGATTAATTTATAAATGATATTCTGATATGTTTTAAATAATATGATAATTATAAAACTTTCTACAATAGATATTTTTTTTCAAAATTTGGAAACATATTTTAGATGGAATCAATACCTTTAATAAGTGGTGTAGTGAAAAGGTGTAAATTTTTAGAGACAGTAATTTAAGGCCATAAAGTATTGGGATAAATTAACCTTTGAGTTAATAAGTGTTTGAGGATATTTAGTTATGTAATTATTGTATTGTGGTAAAATGAGTTGTATATAAAACTTTTGATGTTAAAATGTAATTTTATGATTAATAGTATTCCTATAGTTCTTTATTATATTTTTGGGAATATAATAGGAGTTATATTAATATAGTTTTAGTAAAAACACAACACATTGCATTCGGGAAGGCGGTGGGGATCAAATCCACAAGGGAGCATCATTAACCACTGGCCAATGTGATGTCTTAGATACTATAAAATTTTAAACAGTTTTTAATTTGATGTTGCGATCGTAGGTTTTATCATATTGGTAAATATGTTACTATAAATTTATTCGTTCAATATGTGATTAATGTTATTTTGGAAAAAGATTATTATATATTAGGGGAATGTTATATTGTTAAGGTAAATAGAATATTATGGGATATTATTTGAGTTTTAAAAGGTGAATTATATTTTAGAGGTATATATGATTTTAATGAGGATTTATAGTAATTTAGTTTATTTATGAATTTAAATATCATATTTTATATATTATATGATTAGGGAATATGAATATTTGGGTATATGACTTTATGAGTGAGTAATGTTGATTATAGATAAGTGACAAATTAATAGTAGAAAAATTTGTTATTAAATCCTTCTGGTTTATGTGTTTCGAACTTAGTTAGAAATATTCTGATGAATTTTAAATACATTTTTTTAAGGAATTATCTATGCTAAAACATTTGTGATAAATTTTAATTTTAGAGATAAATTCATTATTTATTTATATGAAGGTTTTTTCATTTTTCAAATTCTCTTACAATGTTAAACCATTCGGGCTTTGATTAAACTAAAAATCGAAGATTAATATATTTTTAACCTTTTTAGAATATATGATCCATTAAGAGTTTATTCTATCATTTCATGAATGAAAATTTCATCTTGTATACTCAGCATTTGGAGAAAACGATGAGATTGTGGTATAAATTGATTAATGGATAAAATTATACTTGTTACATATGTATATTTCCCTTATATTCATAGTCAAAATTTTAAGGGATTTCATAAATATTGTAAAAGGATATTGAAATTAAAATATAATTCTATTAAATTCATTTAGGATGAATCAATTGTATTTTCACACATCTTTGGTTCATGGATTTGTTGTCATTAACTTTTTCATGGACATTAATATTTTTTTTATCAATGTCCTATATCAATCTCTATAATTATTTAGAAATTAATTCTATAAATAATGTATATAATTTATCTTTACAGAAATGGTCTTTTATTTGGAAACCTAAAAAAATTTTATTCTATATGACCTTCACATTTCTTTATACCTCTATTCAAGAGGAGGTTTTATTAACCCGTATTATGATGTGGGTTTTCAAAAAATGACTTTAAAAATGGAAAACCCTAGAATTACAATATAAATTTAAAAATGGGAGGATAAAATTTAATAATGTGGGATATTCTAGCATGTTATGATTTTTTTTAAAAAAATAAACCAATGTTTGATAGCGTATACAACATGCAACATCGAGCCAAAATAAAATGTAAAATGTTATTATTTAAATGTGATATTTATATTCTAGTAATCGAAATGGAATGTATGAATTAGAATATAAAATTTATGTTATATATATATATACATACTAATCAATTAAAATTTATTTATTATTTATTAAGTAATAATCACTCAATTCTTAGTAAAATCATTTAATGGTAAAAAAATATAATATCTTTTAAAATTATTTTTATTGGTTTTTTGAGTGGTAAATATAAATAATTTCTACCAATATAAGAGATTAATTTAAATAAAATAAAAATAATATTTTTCAAATAATAATTTCAAAATTATTATATGGATAAATTTTTAGATTTCTCTAAAAATATTGATTTCTCAATAAATAGAGAAAAATGGTTATTTTTGTTGAGAACTCTTTTTTAATTTATTATATTTACAAAGTAATTTTATATTTTAGACTAGATTTAATATTTTACTATATCATTCATACTAATAAAAATCCAATTATGGTCTTTATATTTAATTTTACAATTTAATTGGGTATAGGAAAAATTTATTTGTAAAAAACTAGTTTTCAAAAAAAATGTTTTTCATCGCATTTTACTAGTTTGAATTTAAATTTAATTATACAACTTATGGGTTTTGAATACTAAAAGATAGATTAAATAATTGGAATCATGAGGACTAGGTTCGTTAAATAGTTCCATTTTATATTTTTTCATTACGAATATTAGTCGTAGTAAATATTTATTACCATGGTAAATGTAAAATTAATCAATTAAGGGTAAAAATAATTTGATAAGGACTAGAATGTAACCCTAAAACATAACTTAATTATATTAAATGAATATATTTCATCCATAATCATGAAAAATTCTAATATATGACTTTTTATTTTGATATAAATTTTATTATATTGTTTATAAATATTTATGTAATTAAAAGATAAGAATGACATCCTCTTTGTTTTATTGTCATTATATTTTTGAAATATGGATAATAGTAAATAATTTTTTTCTATGAATGGATATTTTGAGGATAAATAATTTTTTATGATGGAAATTTATTTCTAAATTTTAGTGATGAAATAATTATCTTAAATTCTTATGAAACGTCGACACTGTATTTATTCAATTAAATGAAAAATAAAATAAATGATTTTAAAAATAATAAATGTAGTGTAATTAGTGTTACTTATAATATAACCTGAAGTTTTTAGATAATTTTAATATATTAAGTTTTTTAAAATAATTATATTCTAATTCAATCTATGTCTTGATATTTTTGATGTCAAATTAAACGACTAGTTTCTAAATTGATATTAATGATATTTTATAACAAATAATATGTTATTAGATTATTTAAAATTAATAAAATGCTATTATTTTATAAATATAAATTCATATGTTTGATAATATCAATAAAGGTGCATTTATGGGCCATTTTTCCTTTTATAGTAACTGTTGTGCCCAAGTGAAGTGATTGCATTTGTTGTCAATAACTTGTCTTCGTGTGCCATCTGATGAAGTACATCTTGAAGATTGATGATTGAGGAAGCATAATATCAGACGATTGAAGAACTGATCTTAATGGTTCAATACTTGTATCAAGATGATACTAAGTTACACCACTTGAAGAATGGATGATCATGGAGTATCATCATTAAATCTGACGATTGCTGAGCTGCTCTTTAAGTTCTAAGAACTTGTATCAACTGGATACAAAGTCACAACAATGTTTGAAGACCATGCATTGTATTGACAATGCATGAGGAGATGAAGATGATCCATCCACAACTACTGAGTGGATGAAGTGGATTAAAGATGTCCATGCACTATCTCCTAGTGCATGTGAATGTGAAGAAGATCCAATTTGATCTCTGATTAGATCAATGATGAAAATTGAAGAATTATCTGATTCAGGAGCTCGGTTGATGAAGAACCTTGAAGAATTTCCCTCCTAAGTAATGAATATATGTTGAGGAGAAGGAGAGGAAGTCCGCGTTGTGCAGAGAGAAAGAACGAGATTCTCGGCCCGCGTTTGAAGTTTTCAAAACGCCACTTTTATCGGGCATTCATATGCTGAATTCCGCGGAATCCATTTGTTCTCCTCTTCCTATAAAAATGAGGCCGAGCCCTCGAGGAGTGTTGCTGAAAAAATTTGTGATCCGCGAGACCCTTCTGCCTCGCGAAGAAAAAGCCACCGCGCAACTACCTTGCGCGGCTGTTGTTCTCGGTGCCACCCGTGGCCCGAAAGTGACCCCCTGCGCGCTATCCTTTGCGCGACAGGAAGGAGGGTGAGCAGCGCGAACTTGCGCACCCCCTCGGTGCACCGCGGCCCCCTGCGCGGTAAGCACTTGCGCGGCAGTTGTAAAGGAAGAGGTTGGCTGCACCCTTGCACGGCCCTTGCACCCACTGTGCTTGCGCGGCTCTTGAAGAATAGTGGAGTTCACACTTTGAGTGTGTGTGTGCAAATGGAGTAAGAGGACCCTACGGGTTATTTTCATTCAAGAGAACCCGAGGTCGTAGCCTTTGTGTGTGCAATGAAGGAAGAAGGCCGTAGGCTTGCATGAGTGTGCTTAGCAAGTGAGGAGGCTTGCACCTTGTGTGCAAAGTGAAGAACACACCTTGAGTGTGTGTGAAGTGAAGATCCCGAGGCTTGTGAGTGTGCAAAGAAAGGAAGAGGCCGAGGTTCGGCTTGTACCCATTTGAGTACATTCAGAATGAGTTGTGTATGTGTGCACAAGTGAAAAAGAGTGACAAACCATAAGAAGAAGAGGAGTACACACTTAAGTGTGTGAATGAAAAAGAACTGATCATTATAAGTGATTGGTTTTTTGGTGAGCAAGACCAACGAGATCTTTTGAAGACTGTTGAAGCTACTTGAAGTTTTGAACAACACCTTTGAAGAAGTGAAGTGGAGACATGATGAAGATGATGCTGTGGAGTTGGGGGGTTTAACCAACTTGTAATTGGGGGGTATAACCAATTACTGTGTAATCATCTTTTGGCATAGTGAAGAATCCGTGTTGGGGGGTGTAACCAACACAACAATGAGTAGGTCTTTGTACCGAACCTTGTAAATCTCTGTGTTCTGTGCTCTCATTATTACTGCACCACTAAAAGAGTAGATCTAGGATTTAACCAGCTACAGAGGTTGAATTGATAATCCAAAGGGAACAATTCATAAAAAGAAAAAGTTATCACTGATTCACCCCTCCCCTCTCAGTGATCACAACCGATCCAGGCATTTCAAGTGGTATCAGAGGGAGGTTCCCTCTGTAAGGATCTACTTCTGAGAAGATGGAAAATCTTAATTATGTTAATAGTAGGGGTGTTCCTACATTCGATGGAAAAAATTACCACTGCTGGAAGAATCGGATGTTACCCTACCTTCTATCTCTCGGCCTTGAAGTTAGAAATGCAGCCTTATTTGGATTCCCTCCTCATGCTGATGAAGCTGCTGTGTCACCTGCTGAGAAAAGAAATATGGAAGTTGATGGTAAAGCTCAAAATTCCATTCTTATGTCTCTCTCAGAAAAGGTTTACACAAAAGTCATGGGACTCAAGAATGCCAAAGAAATTTGGGACAAATTGGAGAGTAGTTATAAAGGCAACATGAAAGTCAAGGAAGCTAAATTACAAATTTGGAGAAGTCGGTTTGAAGATATTAAGATGGGAGAAGAAGAAAGTATTGACGATTATTTTACAAGAGTCAATGAAATTGTCAGTAACATTCGAGGCTTTGGAGAAAAGTTGGAGGACTCAACTATTGTTAAAAAACTAATGAGAAACTTTCCTGACAGGTTTGATCCCAAAGTCTCCGCACTAGAAGATAGATATGATCTCTCTCTTGATGAACTTCACAACATTCTCATTACATATGAAATGAGGAAGATTCCAGTATTCAAAAAGAAGATCAAGGATGAGATGGCTTTCGAGGCCATGAGACAACTCAAGATAAGAGATGACGAAGTCTTAGGATCAAATGAGTCGGACAATGAAGAAAAGGATGAAGATCTCAACAAGGTTATTTCTCTTTTATCTAAATGGTTTGGAAAAACTAAATTCAGAGGAAAAGGGAAATTACCATCAAGGTGTTTCAATTGCAATAACATCGGACACGTTTCTGCTAACTGTCCCGAGAAAAGATCTAGTGCTCCAGAAGTTGAAGAAGATAAGTCACAAAATAAGAAATGGAGTAGATACCCAAGAGAAAGAAACAGATCTGGTGCAAGAAAGAAAAGGTTTGTTCCAGGTGAAAGGAGAAGCTATGTTAGCAGAGAGGAAGAATCAGACTCCACTTCAGCCATTCAATCAGAAGAAGAAACGAATTTTATGGCTCATGTGGAAAAAGGGTTTGACACATGCAGCAGTGAAGATGATGAAAATGAACGAACAGAGCTCGAACACATGTTGAAAGATGAACTAGTGGCTTGCCTTGAACAGAGCACTAAACTCAAGAAAGAGAAGAGATTGTTACAAAAGTAAACCAAAAGGATGACTGAGGAGTTGGAAGAATTTATTAAGAAAGAGTCAATGTACATTGATGAAATCAAGAGACACAAACTGAAGATAGCTGAGCTGGATAAGATAGCAAAAGATCTTGAGGAGAAACTTCACCTCAAAGAAGAAGAACAATCAGTAACACAGTCCAAGTGGTTTGAAGCACAAAATAACTTGAAAAAGATGAGAGAAGACTTTACCAAGGCTGTTGAGGTCAAGGCAGAATCATCTCACACTGGTGCTCAGAGGCAGGTCGACTCACCACTCAGTAAATCTCAATTTACATCTGTTTTTTCTAACTATGCAGGTTCAAAGATAAAATTGAGACAAACATGTCATAAACAAACCTGTTCAAAATCATCTTCAGTGGAAGAAATGAAATCCTCCGGAAGGACTACTGAAATTGTGGATAGGAAATTACAACATGACTCTTATCAGCGGAAAAGGTCATAGTTTAGAGGCTACTGCTGGTGTTGTGGTGTGTTTGGTCATAAGGCCTATGCATGCTGGTATAACATGTCTCTTCCAAGAATGAGGCATGAGTCAAGGGGGAGACATCTTGAAACCCAGAGTGTTGTGCAGAAAGTATCAAAACCTCCAATTCAGAACACATTTGACTGCCTAAGTGAAGCTTGTGGAAGATGTGACCAACAAGGTCATAGAGCTGATAAATGTATGACTACTCTTCCCGAACAAAAAGTCAAAGACATGAAAGGTAAAGGCATTTAGGAAACCAATGAAGAAATCACATGCTTTGCTGAAGTTTCTCCAAAATCCACCAGCAGAAACAAGTCATGGATTCTTGATAGTGGATGCTCATCACACATGACTGGTGATATAAAAATTCTAAACAACATAGAAAGTCATGAAGGAGGAACTGTGGTGGTTGGAAATAATTGTTCTCTAAAAATCAAGGGAGTTGGAAAGGCACTGGTTGAAACAACAAATCTAAAATCCAATGATGTGTTATTTGTCGAAGGATTGAAACACAACCTACTGAGTGTAAGTCAGTTATGTGATGATGGTCATGAAGTACTGTTCATGAAAGATTCATGCATCATCAAGAGCTCGAAGGATGGATAGATCATCACTCAAGGAAGAAGAACCACTGGAAACCTATTTCAAATTGAGATCAAATCTGAATACACCAGTGATGAAGAGGAATGAAATAAAAGTGGAAGGACATACAACCAATTGAAGAAACATACTGACACAGAAAATGTCCTGGGTGAACCACACTCCTTAGTATGAACTAGAAGAATGTTGAGATTGGAAGATCAGAGTGCACAGGTTTCTCAAGTTGAACCTCACACAGTGGCTGAAGCAGTTGAACAATGGATACAACCTATGCCTACAGAAAAAGATGCTGAGCTAAGGCTGAATCTTCATGTTCAGCCTTCTCCTCTAACTTGAGGAAGAAGAAGGTCCCTCCTTATTCCCTAACTTTTTGTATTCTTGTACTGACATGCAGGGAATTGAAGGAGATGAGTGCATCCCCTGAGGGGGAGCATTGGCAGTTAAAGATGTGCAGGTTCCATAAGCTCTATATTCTGAGTATGGTTTCCATTCATCCCTTTGCATTTGTTGGCCAATAAGGGGGAGAAATCATCAGGCACACGACATTCTCTAAGTGTGCTTAGGAGTATTGACAACCAAATACAAAGGGGGAGATTGTTGTGCCCAAGTGAAGTGATTGCATTTTTTGTCAATAACTTGTCTTCGTGTGCCATCTGATGAAGTAAATCTTGAAGATTGATGATTGAGGAAGCATAATATCAGACAATTGAAGAACTGATATTAATGGTTCAATACTTGTATCAAGATGATACTATGTTACACCACTTGAAGAATGGATGATGATGGAGTATCATCATTAAATCTGATGATTGCTGAGCTTCTCTTTAAGTTCTAAGAACTTGTATCAACTGGATACAAAGTCACAACAATGTTTGAAGACCATGCATTGTATTGACAATATATGAGGAGATGAAGATGATCCATCCACAACTACTGAGTGGATGAAGTGGATTAAAGATGTCCATGCACTATCTCCTAGTGCATGTGAATGTGAAGAAGATCCAATTTGATATCTGATTAGATCAATGAAGAAAATTGAAGAATTATCTGATTCAGGAGCTCGATTGATGAAGAAACTTCAAGACTTTCCCTCCTAAGTAATGAATATATGTTGAGGAGAAGGAGAGGAAGTCCGCGTTGTGCAGAGAGAAAGAACGAGATTCTCGGCCCGCGTTTGAAGTTTTGAAAACGCCACTTTTATCGGGCATTCATATGCTGAATTCCGCGGAATCCATTTGTTCTCCTCTGCCTATAAAAATGAGGTCGAGCCCTCGAGGAGTGTTGCTGAAAAAATTTGAGATCCGCGAGAGCCTTCTGCCTCGCGAAGAAAAAGCCACCGCGCAACTACCTTGCGCAGCTGTTGTTCTCGGTGCCACCCGAGGCCCGAAAGTGACCCCCTGCGCGCTATCCTTTGCGCGACAGGAAGGAGGGTGGGCAGCGTGAACTTGCGCACCCCCTCGGTGCACCGCGGCCCCCTGCGCGGTAAGAACTTGCGCGGCAGTTGTAAAGGAAGAGGTTGGCCGCACCCTTGCACGGCCCTTGCACCCACTGTGCTTGCGCGGCTCTTGAAGAATAGTGGAGTTCACACTTTGAGTGTGTGTGTGCAAATGGAGTAAGAGGACCCTACGGGTTATTTGCATTCAAGAGAACCTGTGGTCGTATCCTTTGTGTGTGCAATGAAGGAAGAAGGCCGTAGGCTTGGATGAGTGTGCTTAGAAAGTGAGGAGGCTTGCACCTTGTGTGCAAAGTGAAGAACACACCTTGAGTGTGTGTGAAGTGAAGAGCCCGAGGCTTGTGAGTGTGCAAAGAAAGGAAGAGGCCGAGGTTCGGCTTGTACCCATTTGAGTACATTCAAAATGAGTTGTGTATGTGTGCACAAGTGAAAAAGAGTGACAAACCATAAGAAGAAGAGGAGTACACACTTAAGTGTGTGAATGCAAAAGAACTGATCATTCTAAGTGATTGGTTTTTTGGTGATCAAGACCAACGAGATCTTTTGAAGACTGTTGAAGCTACTTGAAGTTTTGAACAACACCTTTGAAGAAGTGAATTGGAGCCATGATGAAGATGATGCTGTGGAGTTGGGGGATTTAACCAACTTGTAATTGGGGGGTATAACCAATTACTGTGTAATCATCTTTTGGCATAGTGAAGAATCCGTGTTGGGGGGTGTAACCAACACGGCAATGAGTAGGTCTTTGTACCGAACCTTGTAAATCTCTGTGTTCTGTGCTCTCATTATTACTGCACCACTAAAAGAGTAGATCTAGGCTTTAACCAGCTGCAGAGGTTGAATTGATAATCCAAAGGGAACAATTCATAAAAAGAAAAAGTTATCACTGATTCACCCCTCCCCTCTCAGTGATCACAACCGATCCAGGCATTTCAGTAACTTTATTGACCTCTAATGAGTAAAAACATAAATACTTGGGTAATCGTCCAAAAGGGTTACCACAGATTAGAATAAAGATATAGGAACGAATGAATCACCTAATCTTCTCCAATTTTTATTGTATGATATTATTTTTAATCAATAATATATTATATTCAAATATTATCAATTTGGAGCCATTTGAACTTGAAAATTAATTTATCTTAATTTAGTACTCAAAGATGTTCTAAAAGTGTTTGTCCCCTCTCTTATAAAAGGACACCTCTTATACCATTTTATTAAAACATTAAAAATAATTTGGATCTTTCAATACCAATCCAAATAGATTAAAATCATCCCACCTCATTTTCTCGATTAATTTTGTTTAATTATAAAACCAACTAATGAAATATTTTCGTTTAAACTATCAGTGGTTGTCTAAAAAGAGATATATTTCCTAACCAAGCCATTTTTTGTTTCATATTCTAAACCGATAAAACATGATTCATCCATTATTACATAATTACACAATTATATTAGAAATACTTAGGTGTTATCATGGTAATGAAATTACCAATTTCCATAGCCTCTTCTATCAAACGAGAAATAAATCCATCGTTCGTGTGTACAACAAATTACAACTTCATGAATCGATGTTATTCAGTTTCCATCACACCTAATTATGGATGTATTTATTGATTAATTTTATGTAAATATATATGATATTAATTACATATTTTTCATTCTGAATATATTATATAAAATCTCATTAACACTATATTTATTGAGTAATGATAATGTCGTTAATATGTACGTGTGGACTACCACCTCTGCAAAGCGATGTTATTCTTTTTTCCACACCATATCACATGGATGATATATATATAAATATATGTTTATTTAATTAAATAATATGTATATGATATGATTATAATTATAAAAAAAATTACATTCTTTCTATGGTGATCATTTAAAAAGGAAAACGTTACTCATTCATACTTATGACCTACCATCTCCATGATTGTACTATAGTTAATTTTTTATAATATTCCCTCATGGTTGGTTTTAAAAGTATAATTTATGTAATCAAATTATAATTTTTAATGATTATTATTATAAATATAGTATAAGAATGGCCATTTGGACCATAATCAACCAATCAAATAATTTTTTTTCAAATGAGATGAATATTGTCAAAACATCTTACGTGAATATTATTAATGAAGTAACATATTATATCATTTTAAAAGTTATAATGAACATGAACAATGATATTAATAAATAAAATTGTATACCTAATTTTAAGATTCGGGATGATAAAGAACATATGTAAAGAGTCAGACTTTGGTTAATTGATATTCTTTTAAAAGAGTCATTTTTATATTTTATCTTTTTCATTCATGTGAAAGTTATTATAATTTTTTCAATAATATTTTTATTAATGATTAAATGGATGCAAATGTACAATGTAGACCATATTTATTGATCTTTACAATATGTTAATAAATGAATCATTTATGTTTTTACACAATATACATTTTACATTTAAACATCATTTTAAATATTGTAAGGATGTATGTCCTAAATCATTTTCTTATAAGTCCATGTTTTAAAAATTATTTTATAGAAGTATTTATATTGAAATTAATTAATTATAAAGTAAATTTTCTTTTCTTTTTATTTTTGGGTCCAAAATAAATCTCTTTCATATTTTATACCAAATGTTTTGAATTTATTTACAAAAGACAAAAAGAATGATTCATCATAATGTATAAAAAGAAAATGATTTTTTCCAATGTGGAAATTGTTATTGGATATTTTAATTGCTTTATAATATTATATATTTTATTCAAATAAAACCCCCTTATTATGGTATAGTTACTTTTAGAAATTATTTTAAAATGGAATGGATATCTAGATAACTAAAAATTCTTTCTTATGGGTGCAAATGATATTATCATGAGTCTAATTATGGAAATTAAAATATTTTTGGAATTATGATTATGTTAATGTTATTGGGAATTGTTATGATGATGGTTGACTCCTTTATAAAATAAGTATATGTGGTTCCATCATGAAACATGTATGGTTGGTTCCATTATAAACAAAGGAAGGATAAGTTCATGATATCCATCCAATATATTGGGTATGGAATTCAACATTATTTGTTATTGAATTTTTAATAGTGATATAGAAAATGAAGTCACATGTTACCTACATTATCAAAAGTGGATTGTTTTGTTTTTTTACATAAATATTACAATTCCTCATAGTAAGATAATAATTAAATGTTTAAAGTAAAGTATATGATACTTATTTAATGGTGAACATTATAATTTTTTTTAAAAGGTATTCATGTGTTTTTCATAAACTAATAAACCATTATGATTTTTAATTATATTTAAATATATCATAATAATTTTTTATGAAAATGTTTGGGCAGGGGAGTTGATCTAATGAGTTATAAATTGTCTATTATACGCTTAAATATTATTTTTTAATGAAAATTATTATTTTTTATTAATAATCAAATAATATTATTTGTTCTTTATTTATAACCCATAATAAGATTTTAGTGATCATTCCATGTTATTATAATGTTTTTCACAAGGTTTTAGGATGGTTATAAATAAATAAGAATTCACGTTTACATTCACAAATATAAGTCATGAAATAAAAACATGTCTCATTATGAAGGATTTATATTTTGTAAAAAATTGATACTATGTATACATTTTCACTTAGTAATTTATGGGTTGGTTATGTAAGAGTTATGACATAATCTTATATATCTATTTAAAAAAAATATATGGGAATGTAATAAAAATAATTTTTATATAATGATAATAGAATATGATTTGATAAATGAGGGGTAATTATACACTTGGTCATTTTTTATGATGATAGAAACCCAAATAAAATATCTAGATTCCCATAATTATTCTAAAAACCATAATACACATTTTTCGTACATAAGTCCTCTAATTCTTTTTAACAATATTCAAATGAACTCTATATACATGATGTCACTCGTTGAATATTTTAACCATTTCATTATTAGCAAAACAACGAAAAAATCCCTGATTTTTTTTTTCTAATATATGTTTTATTTAGGAAAGAAAACCAATAGAAATAAAAGTGACTCATAACGCATACAGAGTTAGATTAGTTTAACTACATCAACAACTCAATTTAAAATATAGATTTAAATATTTACATACATCAAAAAATCATTAATAATATTTAGGAACTCTTAGTGATGAAATTAATAAACCTCGAAAAAGATATTAGATCCTTTGGATATGCTAATTTAAGTATAACCTAACCATGATTTCACCACTCATGAAAATATAGAGTTGATTTATTCTAGAACAAGCATAACCATAAACACATTAGAGATGTGATTCTTGTAAAAGGTGGATAGATGAAAAGTCTTTAATTCATTACACAATCATGAAAATATAGATTAGATTCATTCATTTGGTAAAATTTCATTATAAAAATTAGATACCTTATTTCAATAAAAGGATGATCACGCATGATTAATATAAGTATTGAAATGTTTTGAATTATTTCCTTCAGGACATGCTTTGAAAAAATGGAAACAATAACCCTTATCCATATTCCAATTATTGATACAAATGGATTTAATATAAGTTAAAAATATAACATAAATCAATTGTCATAATTTATGTGTTTAGATAAAAAGTTCTTATTTTTTTTTAAATCAAAAATGAAACTTGTATTGAGAACAAAATAGGCATGTTAAGTAATAATCCTTATGGATTATAAGGATACTAAATAAATTTAAAATATAAAAAACTTATAGTCAAGAGGAAGACTAAATTTTTTTGAGTGGTTGAACATATCTATTTGAGATACTAGGAAAAATACTTACATGGATAATTTCATGGATATAGGATCAAAAATAGACAACACAAGAACATGTTCCAAAAGTTCACAAGGATGTGGATTTCTTCCAAAGACACATATTGAACATGAATATTAGAAACATAAGGTTGGTTTTCAATTAACCATGTTGTGTAATATTTTATTCATTTTGAATAATTAATCATACATGGAATCAATAAATGGGAACATAAAAAATGACAAGTGAACAAGAATTCAAAAATATGGATCCCATGATCCAAAATGAAGTTAATATTTGAGTAGTTTCTCAAGGTGTTTTATGTTATTTCCTATACCAAGAGCCACTATGTGAAAGCATGATCTGGTTGGTCACAAGGCCTAAAGTGTGCCTCCATATATGTGAGATACTTCTGACTAGAATTTACGGTCCATGGTGGTGTAATGGGGAGACTATACCAACATAATCAGAGTAGCACAACTGCGAAGTAAATGGGTAAATAGTGAAAGAATAATACATGAAAACTAAAATAGAAAATGTAAAAATCCATATGATAAAAATAAAAACTCTACTAATATTAACATCTAGTATCATATAGAAAATATTTTTTAATGTTATGTTTTCAATAAAAAACAAGATTGGAAGGCATGATAGTAGGAATATAGTATTATACATATAACCAAAAGAACAAAAAAAAAGAAAATTATATCTACAATTGAATCATAAACAAAGATCAGTCCTATTATCCCTGATCCTATGCTATAATCTGTCAAGAATAAACCTCTGGTTGCTTTTCTCTATTAATACTTGCATCCACATTGTTTTCTTGAGTACCATCATTGACCTTGAAAGGGTGCCTGATAAACTCAGTAGGATACCCAAAAATGTGTTTATAAACAATATAGCCTACATATATGAACTATTACTCTGTTCAGGTATAATTGAAAAATATGTATGTAAATAAAATATATAACAAGTCCATGAGCCCAAGTTGTATGATAACATTGTAAAGACCCGTAAAATTCAAGGAAAATTTTTTCTTAATTTTCTTTATAATTTTACAAGAGCGCGGTTTCAGACGGCACCTGATTCCGAGGCCCGGAGTGCCCGGAATTAAATTCCGAAGTTTGGCTCGGGTACGTTCAGTGAACGAACGAGCGGGAATTCCTAACTTTTGATCCGGTGCTCGGAATTGAAATCCGAGGGCACCGATGAACTCGCAGCGCCGATATTCGCTTAATGAGACCTTTTCGGGAGTTGCGTTTGTTGCGGGTTGAAAGTTACGTTTTGGGGTTTTTCAGTTAAGTTAAATAAAATTTGTGCAAAACAAATTTTGTTTTAACTTATTTTAAAAACCTACCAAAGGAGGTTAGAAGTGGGACCCACACCCACTTAACCTCCCTTGGGAGGATTAAGTGTGGTGGGGCCCACACGAACCCCTTTTTCTTTTCAAATTCCTTAACCTCTCAAAACCCCCCCTCTTAATTATGTAACTCTCCCCTACTTTAACTCTTGCCAATTTATCTTTTCATTTAATTTTGTCAACTGTAGACTTAATTAATGAATTGAATTCAACTTTGAATTTTGAAAGGTTGGCAAAGTGAGAATAAAATAAGATGTAGTCTTATTTTATTTTGGGTTGATCATTTGTTCCCTTGAGAGCTTTTGAGAGCATTCCTCTTCATCTTCAACTCTGACGAAGAACGAAGAACGAAGAACGCTCAAACTCCGACGAAGAACGACGCATCTCTTCTTCGTCCTCGGTGTCAACGAGAGGGAACGCCGCTTCCTCCTCGGACCATCTTCGTCGGCGTACAAGTTCCGCCAACGACGTGACTCTTCGAACGCATCCCTTCGTCATCGGATTTGACGAACGGCTTCCGCGACACCCGACCTCCGCGAGGCCGTCTTCCGCGGGACGTAGACGATTCTTCGAATCTTAAACCCGAGGTAGGGGTTGTTGAATTTCTTTTGGATTCCTCTTTTTTTTATTCTTGATCGTGCTTTTAGCAAGATTAACGTGTGACATGTTTTTCTTTAAGTTGCGTTATTATTGTTAACGCGAGGGGGGGGGGGGGACCGCACGAACACGGCCGAATCCCCCCTCCATCGTTCATGTTTGTTTATGCTGGTGGAAACAAGTAGCGTGGTGCCGTCGCACCACGCGGATGATCGTTCCTTTATTTTGCGCATCGCCGTCGCGCTTCGCCGAGGAGAGTCTTCAAGAACGCGACGCCGTCGCGCCGCGTTGGAAGGATTCATGGCATGGCGAAAGGGGCGCGGTGTCGTCGCACCGCGCCGGACGACGAACACCGCGGCCGGTTCCGGGCCGCGGCGGGACGAGAAGACCGCGGCCGGTTCCGGGCCGCGGCAGGATGAGAAGACCGCGGCCGGTTCCGGGCCGCGGCGGAAGAGGAGACCGGCGGCCGGGCCGCCGGCGTCGGAAGTCGAGGGCGGGACCGGAATTTCCGGTCCCGTTGGTAAAAACCGGCCGGCCAGCGGGCCGGCCGGATGTCATAAAACCGGGGGATTAAACCCCCGGCCGGTTCTTCAAACCCCCCCCTCTCTTAATGAGGGGGGCGGTTCATTTTAAAGGAGGGGGGGGGGGGGGCAAAGCCCCCCCGGTTCGTCCAGCCGGCCCCCACTTGCGGGGGCCGTTTTTTTTGCAAAGGCACGGCTCAAAGCCGTGCCGCCTTGACCAGAAACGCGGGGCTTAGCCCCCGCGTGCCTTCCACGTGCGCCGCGGCCGCCGCCGCCACCGCGGCCCGCCGCCGCCGCCACCGCGGCCCGCCGCTGCCGCCACCGCGGCCCGCCGCCGCCGCCACCGCGGCCCGCCGCCGCCGCCACCGCGGCCCGCCGCCGCCGCCGCCACCGCGGCCCGCCGCCGCCGCGCCGCCGCGCCGCCGCCGCGCCGCCCCCAGGGGGGGGGTCGGGCCGGGTCGGCCCGGACCCGGACCCCCCCGTTTCGAACCAGATTCGGTTTTTGGCTCATAACTTGAGCCTCGGACCTCCGAATGACGAACCGTCTGCGGCAACGCGATCCTTGGATCGAGACGGTCGTTTCGGTATATCACACTCAAGGTTTCGGTTTACTTTGAGTTCGGCCGGGTTGGTTCGTTCACGAAACCAACCGGGCCTTCGGAGCGGAAACGCTCATATCTTGAGCTACGAACGTCCGATTGACGCGCCGTCAGTCGCGTTGTGTTCCTCTTAGTGAGACGGAACTTTTGGCATACTCCGCCCGAGGTTTGGACGCAGGTGGAGTACGGTCGGGTTGGTTTTGCCTTAAAAACCAACCGGGCCCCGGAGACGAAAATGCCAATAACTCTCAGACCGGGCGTCCGATCGATGCACCGTCTGTTGCGTTGAGTTCCTGTTGACGATACGGAACTTTTGGATACATCAATTTCGGTCTTCATGACAGTTGATGTATCAGCCTCTCGGCTCGTGGAGCGGACCCTCCGTACGAGTTTGCTGTGTGCGGGAACCCTAGTGCTGGCTGCGACTGTTCTACTGCTACGACTGCTACTGTGACTGCGACGACGACAGTACAGAGATCCTGTGTGGATTCGACGACGACAGTACAGAGATCCTGTGTGGATTCGACGACGACGACTACAGCACTCAGCGATCCTACGTGGATCAGTGCTACAGGTCCTGTGTGGGCCCGATCCTGTGTGGGTCCTTGCGCTCAGCGGTTCTGTGTGAGCCAGCGCCTACAGGTTCTGTGTGAGCCCGATCCCGTGTGGGTCTTCTGCGGGGGTTAGTTACCTATCGATCCTTCATGGGTCCGACGACTTAGATGGATCAGTGATCATCTTTATCGTCCTTGAAGAAGTATACCTGTGTGAGCTGAATCATGTTGCTTTCCTGTGTGGATTGTGTTGTGCAATCCTGTGTGGGTTATGTTTTGCTTCCTATGTGGAATACGTATACTTTCCTGCGTGGACTGAGTTGTACTTGGGCTCGGAGGTTGGAGCGTATTTTAATTGATGACTTAGGTATATGTATGGGCATATACCTAAGCAGTGTCGGTTGTTACTTCGTGATTGTACTTTTCTTCGTGGTTTATCCTTTGTGGATTTGAGAGACCTTCAGGGGTCTCGGGGTCCCTACTGAGTAGCTTATACTCACCACTGCATGGGCTTCGCCCGCACTACGTTGTGTTGGTTGCAGACGACGGACAGCGTTGACCTTAGCTGAGGCTTGCGGAGCGGGACGGTACCCGGAGGTGGACCACTGGGCGGGACGTGCACGGAGCGGACGGCGGGACCCGTGGAGTAGAGGAGCTATCTGTACCCACCCTTCAGGTGGGATTTCCAGTGGACAGCTCGGAGTAGCGGCTTTTACTTTTCAGTTGCTGTTTTTTTTCCTTTTCGAGTTGTACTTTACTTTCAATTTGGGTTTGTATTCTGGCCCATTTACTTTTCCGCACTTTCAGTCGTACTCTGCTTGTTAGTGTTTACTTCCGCTTGTTTACTCTGTGGTGTGTGTTTACTTTTCAAAGGCAATGCCTTCCCTTTTTACCGGGATTTACGCCTTGGTGCTAGTCGCCAGCCCCTGGCCTATGGAAGGCGGGCTTGGGGTAGTCACGGCTCGGACCCCGAGGGCGGGTCGTGACAAATTGGTATCAGAGGAGTTCGGCTCTACCGCGAACTCTGATCTTTTCTATGTGAAGCAATAATGTTTAGCGTATTGAGTATGGATATCAGTCCAGGGAGTCCAGTGTTGGTGCGGCGGCCGACGTATCCGTACACCAGGACCCTGACTTCTGATTTCTGACTTAATGCACGAAAACATTGATTGCGTGTGTGTTTCAAGTTTTCTTTGTGATTACTTATTTCAGCTCACCAGGTATACTGTTCTAACCGTGGCGCACCTGTTTCCTTTTCAGGATGGCCCCACGACGACAGCCAGCTAGGGTTCCGAGAGTCGAGTGTGACGACAGCCCACCGAGCGACGAGGCCTCGGTGCAGGGCCCTTTTCCAGTAGTGGCACCGGCGGTAGCTTTACCCGCCGAGCCCCCGATGCTTCCAGCAGCAGCCGCTGACGATGCACGTCGCCTCAGCGCACTGCATGAGTTTCAGCGACAGCGACCGCCCAGGTTTCGCGGGGAGACGGATCCCCAGGCAGCAGAGGACTGGCTGGAGGCAGTAGTTCGAGTGTTTAGGCTAGTGAGGACACCAGCAGACCTCATGGTGATCCTCGCTGCGAGCCTACTACACGCAGCAGCTGGACGATGGTGGAGCTTGATGCTCCAGGTGCACGATGAGGCATCTCTACTTTGGACGGACTTTGAGAGCCTCTTCCGCTCGGAGTTCGTCCCAGCCACCCTTCGTGCGGTGCGTATCCAGGAGCTTCTACAGCTGCGGCAGGGCAGCATGACGGTCGCCCAGTACTCGGCGAGATTTACCGATCTCTCGCGCTACTCGACCGACATGGTACAGGACCCATTCTTCCGGGCCCGGACCTTCGAGCAGGGTTTGAGACACGAGATCAGGGCATCGCTGATCTCCCTCAGCATACCGACTCAGACAGGAGTACTGGAGCGGGCCCTTCTGATCGAGAGCTTCCTTGCTGAGTCTACACCAGCACAGCGACCCACCGCAGGGCGGCACGTGGCAGAGTCATCTGCAGCAGGCAGTCGACGGATGACTCAGGGGTCCAGACAGACCAGACCTTCAGGCAGACGACCTCAGGGCACTGGCTCAGCAGTGCGGGGCACACAGCGCGGAGCCAGTCTTCCGAGAGGCAGACAGTGCTACTCATGCGGCGGACAGGGCCACATGGCTCGCGACTGCCCGACCCGCCGTGCCGAGGAGCAGCAGTCAGTTGATGGACCACCGAGGCAGAGGCAGAGGGTCGACCGTGGCGGTCCGCAGGGAGGAGGCGGACGAGGCAGAGGAGCTGGACGAGCAGCTGGTGGTGGCCGACGCTTTGAGGCTCTACCACCACCACCACCAGGAGGTCCACCCCGACCACAGGGAGCTGGCGGGCAGCGACAGGCACAGCTCCAGGCAGCAGAGGCCTACGACCACGGCGCACCCGAGTTGATTCGAGGTACTATCTGTGTCTATTCCACCCTTGCTGCAGTTCTTATAGACACAGGAGCGAGTCATTCTTTCATAGCCGCTGCCCTTGTTCGGAGCTCGGAGATTCCGACAGAGCCGTTGGCTCGATCCTTACGGCTAGAGACTCCTACGGGAGCAGACTCGACGATTACGCACTGGTGCCGGCAGTGTGAGCTTACTCTAGGAGGCGAGAGCTTCGGCTGGGATCTTCTTGTAGCAGCGTCGAGGCCTTACGACGTCATCTTGGGCATGGATTGGCTGTCTACGGTCCATGCACAGATTGACTGTTTTAGGCGCAAGGTGCGATGTGTACGCACCGACGGGAGCAGGTTCACCTTCACCGGCGAGAAGGGAGCCTTAGCAGCACAGGATGGACTTCCGCGGAGGAGAGGACAGCCCATCACTCATCAGTTGGCTAGCCTTATCCTTGGAGCAGTTGACGTGCGGAGTCCTGGTTTTCCTGCAGTGGTGGATCAGTTTGCGGACGTTTTTCCCGACGATGTTCCAGGGCTACCTCCTCGCAGAGAGGTAGACTTTTATATTGACTTGTACCCCGGGACAGCCCCGATATCCACTCCAGCATATCGGATGGCCCCCGCCGAGCTTCGAGAGCTACGGGTACAGTTGGAGGACTTGCAGGGCAAGGGATTCATCCGACCCAGTGTTTCACCCTGGGCTTCCCCGATATTGTTCGCCAAGAAGGCGGACGGGAGCTTGCGACTTTGTGTTGACTATCATCGCCTGAACCAGGTGACAGTGAGGAACAAGTATCCGCTACCGAGGATTGATGACCTCTTTGATCAGCTCAAGGGAGCACGGTGGTTCTCGAAGATAGACCTCAGGTCAGGCTATCATCAGCTCAGAGTCAGAGACGAGGATGTGCAGAAGACGGCCTTCAGATGTCGGTATGGCCACTATGAGTTCTTGGTTATGCCCTTCGGTGTAACCAATGCTCCAGCAGTGTTCATGGCTCTCATGAACAGGATCTTTCAGCCATACCTAGATCGGTTTGTCGTGGTCTTCATCGACGACATTCTGATTTACTCTACGACAGAGGAGGAGCACGCCTATCACTTGCGAGTTGTTCTTGACACACTCCGAGAGCACCAGCTTTATGGTAAGCTCTCGAAGTGCCAGTTCTGGATACGTGAGGTCCACTTCTTGGGACACGTTATCTCTGAGGTGGGAGTTGCAGTGGATCCCGCGAAGATTGAGGCTGTGTTAGCATGGGAGCCACCCAGGAGCGTGACTGAGGTTCGGAGTTTCTTGGGACTAGCTGGATACTATCGGAGATTTGTGCCGAACTTCTCCAGAGTTGCGGCATCACTCACAGCTTTGACGAAGAAGGGGAAACCCTTCGTGTGGTCAGACAGTTGTCAGCAGAGCTTCGAGGAGCTGAGGCAGAGATTGACTAGCGCACCTATCTTGAGGTTGCCTGAGGAGGGAGTAGGGTACGTAGTCTACTGCGATGCATCAGGGACCGGACTCGGTTGTGTTCTGATGCAGGAGCGGGCAGTGATCGCCTATGGATCACGACAGTTGAGACCGCATGAGCAGAACTACGCTACCCATGACCTGGAGTTAGCAGTAGTGGTCTTCGCCCTGAAGACATGGCGACATTATCTGATGGGCGAGCGCTTTACAGTCTTTTCCGATCATCAGAGTCTCAGGTATATCTTCTCGCAGAAGGACCTGAACCTGAGACAGCGACGATGGCTCGAGTTCCTCCAGGACTATGACTTTGAGATAGTCTATACACCTGGGAAGGGGAACGTAGTAGCCGATGCTCTCAGCAGGAGGACGGGCATTCAGCTACTCGAGGAGGCGACGGAGCAGCTAGCCTCTTTGCAGATATCCTTCGTGGATAGAGATGGAGCAGCCTTTCTTCAGTCTCTCACAGTCACTCCTCCACTACTGCAGTGAGTCAGGGAGGCACAGCATGGGGACGCTGACTGTGAGACACGGCGTGCACAGATATCCTCGGGACAGGCACCTGATGGTTTCTCCCTTGGAGCAGAGCACGACATCCTTTTCAGAGGACGTACCGTGGTACCAGTCGCTTTGCGAGAGGAAGTGCTGAGGGAATTTCACACTTCTCCTTTGGCGGTACATCCTGGAGTGGCGAAGATGTACCAGGACCTCAGACGACAGCATTGGTGGCCGGGCATGAAGAAGGCTGTAGCAGAGTTCGTTTCTCGATGCCTTACCTGTCAGCAGGTGAAGGCAGAGCATCAGGTACCAGCAGGCTTGGTACAGCCCTTGGAGGTTTCGGAGTGGAAGTGGGATGGCATATCTATGGACTTCGTGACTGGACTTCCACGCACTTCCAGAGGTCACGACTCCATCTGGGTGATTGTTGACCGACTCACCAAGTCGGCACACTTCTTACCCATCAGAGAGCAGGGCTCAGTTGAGAGCTTGGGACGTCTCTACGTTCAGGAGATTGTGCGGCTCCACGGCGTGCCATCATCTATCGTTTCCGATCGAGATGCCCGCTTTACTTCCCGGCTTTGGAAGGGGTTAAAGGAGGCGTTCGGTACGCAGCTACGTCTTAGCACAGCCTTTCACCCTCAGACGGATGGTCAGACGGAGAGGACCATTCAGACACTCGAGGACATGCTCCGCGCATGTGTCCTTGACTTTGGTCGTAGCTGGGAGGACCACCTACCTTTGGTGGAGTTCGCGTACAACAACAGCTACCACTCCACCATCGGGATGGCACCGTACGAGGCGTTGTACGGCCGACCATGTAGATCTCCTTTTTGCTGGACAGACCCTGGGGAGTCAGCACTGGTGGGACCGGAGATGGTCCAGGCCACGACAGAGAAGGTCCAGGTCATCCAGGAGCGGATGAGGACACCTCAGAGCCGGCAGAAGTCATACGCTGACAGGAGGCGGAGGCCACTGGAGTTCGAGGATGGCGACCACGTCTTCTTGCGGGTCTCACCTCGACGTGGTATTCGGAGATTTGGCCGAGGCGGCAAGTTATCTCCGCGCTTCATCGGACCTTTCCAGATTCTCAGCAGGATTGGAGAGGTGGCTTATCGCCTGGCTCTACCACCTCAGTTGCACCGGGTGCACGACGTCTTCCACGTATCCCAGCTGAGGAGATACGTGCACGACCCGACGCACATCATTGACCATGGGGAGCTTGACGTTGACGATGGGGCGACTTTTATGGAGGCCCCGGTGGAGATAGAGGATCGACAGGAGCGGGTCCTGCGTGGGCGATCGATTCCTCTTGTGCGCATCAGATGGCAGCACGGGAATCTCCAGGAGAGCACATGGGAGCGGGAGGCTCAGATGCGTGCTCAGTACCCTCATTTGTTTCCCTAGTTTTTGTTGTATCTTTACGGGGACGTAAAGCCCTGAGGTGGGAGTAATGTAAAGACCCGTAAAATTCAAGGAAAATTTTTTCTTAATTTTCTTTATAATTTTACAAGAGCGCGGTTTCAGACGGCACCTGATTCTGAGGCCCGGAGTGCCCGGAATTAAATTCCGAAGTTTGGCTCGGGTACATTCAGTGAACGAACGAGCGGGAATTCCTAACTTTTGATCCGGTGCTCGGAATTGAAATCCGAGGGCACCGATGAACTCGCAACGCCGATATTCGCTTAATGAGACCTTTTCGGGAGTTGCGTTTGTTGCGGGTTGAAAGTTACGTTTTGGGGTTTTTCAGTTAAGTTAAATAAAATTTGTGCAAAACAAATTTTGTTTTAACTTATTTTAAAAACCTACCAAAGGAGGTTAGAAGTGGGACCCACACCCACTTAACCTCCCTTGGGAGGATTAAGTGTGGTGGGGCCCACACGAACCCCTTTTTCTTTTCAAATTCCTTAACCTCTCAAAACCCCCCTCTTAATTATGTAACTCTCCCCTACTTTAACTCTTGCCAATTTATCTTTTCATTTAATTTTGTCAACTCTAGACTTAATTAATGAATTGAATTCAACTTTGAATTTTGAAAGGTTGGCAAAGTGAGAATAAAATAAGATGTAGTCTTATTTTATTTTGGGTTGATCGTTTGTTCCCTTGAGAGCTTTTGAGAGCATTCCTCTTCATCTTCAACTCTGACGAAGAACGAAGAACGAAGAACGCTCAAACTCCGACGAAGAACGACGCCTCTCTTCTTCGTCCTCGGTGTCAACGAGAGGGAACGCCGCTTCCTCCTTGGACCATCTTCGTCGGCGTACAAGTTTCGCCAACGACGTGACTTTTCGAACGCATCCCTTCGTCATCGGATTTGACGAACGGCTTCCGCGACACCCGACCTCCGCGACGCCGTCTTCCGTGTGACGTAGACGATTCTTCGAATCTTAAACCCGAGGTAGGGGTTGTTGAATTTCTTTTGGATTCCACTTTTTTTTTATTCTTGATCGTGCTTTTAGCAAGATTAACGTGTGACATGTTTTTCTTTAAGTTGCGTTATTATTGTTAACGCGAGGGGGGGGGGGGGGGCGGACCGCACGAACACGGCCGAATCCCCCCTCCATCGTTCATGTTTGTTTATGCTGGTGGAAACATGTAGCGTGGTGCCGTCGCACCACGCGGTTGATCGTTCCTTTATTTTGCGCATCGCCATCGCGCTTCGCCGAGGAGAGTCTTCAAGAACGCGACGCCGTCGCGCCGCGTTGGAAGGATTCATGGCACGGCGAAAGGGGCGCGGTGCTGTCGCACCGCGCCGGACGACGAACACCGCGGCCGGTTTCGGGCCGCGGCGGGACGAGAAGACCGCGGCCGGTTCCGGGCCGCGGCAGGATGAGAAGACCGCGGCCGGTTCCGGGCCGCAGCGGAAGAGGAGACCGGCGGCCGGGCCGCCGGCGTCGGAAGTCGAGGGCGGGACCGGAATTTCCGGTCCCGTTGGTAAAAACCGGCCGGCCAGCGGGCCGGCCGGATGTCATAAAACCGGGGGATTAAACCCCCGGCCGGTTCATCAAACCCCCCCCTCTCTTAATGAGGGGGGCGGTTCATTTTAAAGGAGGGGGGGGGGGGGCAAAGCCCCCCCGGTTCGTCCAGCCGGCCCCCACTTGCGGGGGCCGTTTTTTTGCAAAGGCACGGCTCAAAGCCGTGCCGCCTTGACCAAAAACGCGGGGCTTAGCCCCCGCGTGCCTTCCGCGTGCGCCGCGGCCGCCGCCGCCTCCGCGGCCCGCCGCCGCCGCCCCCGCGGCCCGCCGCCGCCGCCGCCCCCGCGGCCCGACGCCGCCGCGCCGCCGCCGCCGCCGCCGCCGGCCGCCGCGCCGCCGCCGTGCCGCCCCCAGGGGGGGGGGGGTCGGGCCGGGTCGGCCCGGACCCGGACCCCCCCGTTTCGAACCAGATTCGGGTTTTGGCTCATAACTTGAGCCTCGGACCTCCGAATGACGAACCGTCTGCGGCAACGCGATCCTTGGATCGAGACGGTCGTTTCGGTATATCGCACTCAAGGTTTCGGTTTACTTTGAGTTCGTCCGGGTTGGTTCGTTCACGAAACCAACCGGGCCTTCGGAGCGGAAACGCTCATATCTTGAGCTACGAACGTCCGATTGACGCGCCGTCAGTCGCGTTGTGTTCCTCTTAGTGAGACGGAACTTTTGGCATACTCCGCCCGAGGTTTGGACGCAGGTGGAGTACGGTCGAGTTGGTTTTTCCTTAAAAACCAACCGGGCCCCGGAGACGAAAATGCCAATAACTCTCAGACCGGGCGTCCGATCGATGCGCCGTCTGTTGCGTTGAGTTCCTGTTGACGATACGGAACTTTTGGATACATCAATTTCGGTCTTCATGACAGTTGATGTATCAGCCTCTCGGCTCGTGGAGCGGACCCTCCGTATGAGTTTGCTGTGTGCGGGAACCCTAGTGCTGGCTGCGACTGTTCTACTGCTACGACTGCTACTGTGACTGCGACGACGACAGTACAGAGATCCTGTGTGGATTCGACGACGACAGTACAGAGATCCTGTGTGGATTCGACGACGACGACTACAGCACTCAGCGATCCTACGTGGATCAGTGCTACAGGTCCTGTGTGGGCCCGATCCTGTGTGGGTCCTTGCGCTCAGCGGTTCTGTGTGAGCCAGCGCCTACAGGTTCTGTGTGAGCCCGATCCTGTGTGGGTCTTCTGCGGGGGTTAGTTACCTATCGATCCTTCGTGGGTCCGACGACTTAGATGGATCAGTGATCATCTTTATCGTCCTTGAAGAAGTATACCTGTGTGAGCTGAATCATGTTGCTTTCCTGTGTGGATTGTGTTGTGCAATCCTGTGTGGGTTATGTTTTGCTTCCTATGTGGAATACGTATACTTTCCTGCGTGGACTGAGTTGTACTTGGGCTCGGAGGTTGGAGCGTATTTTAATTGATGACTTAGGTATATGTATGGGCATATACCTAAGCAGTGTCGGTTGTTACTTCGTGATTGTACTTTTCTTCGTGGTTTATCCTTTGTGGATTTGAGAGACCTTCAGGGGTCTCGGGGTCCCTACTGAGTAGCTTATACTCACCCCTGCACGGGCTTCGCCCGCACTACGTTGTGTTGGTTGCAGACGACGGACAGCGTTGACCTTAGCTGAGGCTTGCGGAGCGGGACGGTACCCGGAGGTGGACCACTGGGCGGGACGTGCACGGAGCGGACGGCGGGACCCGTGGAGTAGAGGAGCTATCTGTACCCACCCTTCAGGTGGGATTTCCAGTGGACAGCTCGGAGTAGCGGCTTTTACTTTTCAGTTGCTGTTTTTTTTTCCTTTTCGAGTTGTACTTTACTTTCAGTTTGGGTTTGTATTCTGGCCCATTTACTTTTCCGCACTTTCAGTCGTACTCTGCTTGTTAGTGTTTACTTCCGCTTGTTTACTCTGTGGTGTGTGTTTACTTTTCAAAGGCAATGCCTTCCCTTTTTACCGGGATTTACGCCTTGGTGCTAGTCGCCAGCCCCTGGCCTATGGAAGGCGGGCTTGGGGTAGTCACGGCTCGGACCCCGAGGGCGGGTCGTGACAAACATGCCCTTATAGTTTATCATCAATAAATATAATTTATTAGTAGTAGGTAGTAACCAGATCAACATAAGCTGCATGTGATTTTTGTAACATACCTCTGTGGGCCACATACTAGGGTATATAACTTGGGTGACGTATATCCTGATATGTGAATGTATACAGAATTCGTAGGTGTCATACCTCGATCCTTATCAACATTTCTCTAGCATAAATAGTATCATGTAGGGGGTGTAGGAGTCATACTATGATGTCATACATGTTATAACATTACAATAAGTCGGTGTTCTTCTAATTTTTATAGGTTCAGAACTTTAATAGTAGTCAGTGTCATATTTTAATCAATAGTTTCCATAACTATATATATTATTGGTTCCATATCATCAATCAATAGATTCTATACCTTAATAATCAGGAGTTCCATAACTTTAATAATAGTTGGTCTCATACAACCAATCAAGATTAGTCATACCATAATAATTATATGTTCTATATCTCAATATTATTCGATTTCCATATTGATACATCCAATTTCATGTTGGTAATAGTAATATCTAAATGGCTATGTTAGATTCCATATGAAAACCTAATTATCATTTAATTAAACAATTAATCATTTTAATATCATCTTATATCATCGAAATACAGGCATGATGGTCTCAACCTTACTCATTTAATTCATAAAGTCTCTCAGTATATGTTTTTAGGGATTATAACCACAAAGTGATGGCTTACCATAAAGAAGATAATGTAAGACACAACTTAGGTGGCTCGGGTTGAGGTTGAAAACCTCAATCCATGATTTGGTGCAATAAGAGTTACCAATAATATATGAAATAACTAATCTATGGATTATAATTTAATTATATATGAAATGATCAGAAGTTCATCCATGCGCACCATGACTATAGTAAAAAAGAAAACCAATCATTAAGGAAAATTTGTATACCACCTACATTAAACATGTGGTAGAACACTCATCTTGTGTCAACCATTGATTTTTCCATATCTGAAGAAAAATGAATTACTGAGTAACAACCCTGAAAATAGGTTATATGAGTTGAAAATAGAAATAACACTAAAGATGGTGAGATAAACCATGTATGGAAGGAAACAAACAAAAGATATTACCGGTGTCAGTCCAATGTGATAGATGACATCTCAAACAGAAGGTGGGGTGAGGTGGGGTCGTAGAATAGGTTAGTCCATTTATGGGGCTCAAATGGTGGACCTCCTATGTGTGAGATATGAGAGGTGAGTTCTTATGTCCATATAAGAGTCCTTTCCTCATTTAAAAAATTGACATGGGGAATTTACACATTGTGTAAATTTTATGATGCATATAAAGATCGAGTTTTTACCATCTTGGAAAAAATAATTGCACTTCATCAAACGGGTGAGTCGACACTGATACCCATCTTCTATTTGGCATGCAGCTAGGATCGAGCCCCCTACAACCTTCCTTACAAAATAATCACCCATGTCGTGGCACTCTTTCCATTTTTAAACTATAAAAATAACTAATACAAGGTTTTAACAAAAAATTAAAGGATCCATAACCTTCCATAAAAACTGAGGATCTTTCGATCTTCACCCCTTAAAAAAACGCATCCCTATGATTCCCTTCCCTGGGTGGAAAAATATCATCTGAGAATAACTCCATCCATTGAGCACATATATCAGCCTCCCTCTCCCAGGTGTCATCCCGTACATGGTCATTCTACAATAACACTCGTACTTATTGTGTAGATCTAACCCAGATAGCCTTCATGATTTAGTCCATGATATGAATGATATTCTCCCCAAAGAACGCTTCTACCTCTAACTCAATTTCATCAGCCTGAAATATATGAGACAAATCTAAATAGTAGCATAAAAATGTAAAACATAGATGATGTTGTTGATAGGCTCATACCTAGGATGTAAAAAAAAATTATAGGCTAACTATCCAACTCTCTCAAAACATCTCAAAATATCCGGCAAACCAAGGTGAAAGATTCCACTTACATCTAAAACATCGATTCCCTAGTCCAGGAAAATTCATAAGAATATCTGATCCCCAACCTATACCTCTAGTGGTAAATAGTTATGATCGGAATATAAATTATTCCTAGTCTGATCCATATACATTCAATTCCCTATCAATTTAAGCTGATCTAAATTCTCTTGAATGTGTTGAGATATATCTAGGTATGCCTTACTTTCCTCTAACCATCACAAAGGTGAGAAACACAACCTACCATATAAGGCTTCATAGGGTTCCATCAGTATCATCTTATAAAATTAGTTATTTTTTGTGAACATGATAAGAGATAAATTATTCTACTAAGAACATCCAAAATCAATTATGCATGCTCGAGGCATCTCCTCTAACAGTTATATAATCCATTGTATCTAACCATCAGTATGAGGGTGATAGGTTTTTTCCCAAAAGAAAATGAGTACCTGAATATTTATATACCCCCTACCAGAACCATGTCGTGAAATAAACATCCGTCTCAAAAAGAATAATGTGAGGGACCACATGTAGGTGTATAATCACACAGAAATCTAGTCTCCCAAGCTTACCATCTAAGATTGTTTCTCTGATAAGTAATAAATAGTGATTTTCATGAGCTTATCAAAAATCACACAAGATTTCTCACTACATCAAGGAGATCTCGGTAATCCAATCACAAAATTTGTGGTTAATTCATCCCATTTCCATTAAGGAAGGGGAAATGGCTGAAAATCCCTACTACATACTAGTGTTGTCCCTATACATGAAAATAGGTGGAACACTGAGCAACAAAACTAGATATCTCCTTTTTCATACCAAACCATCATTATCGACGATGTAGATCATGATATATCTTTGTAAGGTTGGGATGTACTTCCCATAAAGAGGCATAAATCTTTGACATCAACTTCTCCAACATTTATTTAGTAAAAAAACATGTTAATGGATGCATAAGGACTCACCCTCATCAATGATCTATCCTAGTGGTGTATAATCCCTTTCAACACTCTTCCTTATGAATAATCTCTCATGATTTGACAATAATTTCATCTACACTATTTCTAGAAGTGTAGAAGTCAGTAATAATGATGCATGTAAATAATATCCATGCCCATACTGAACCTTCAAATGTATAACATAATACAAGTTAATAATCTTCCACTCATCACCATCATCTAGAACTGCCCATGTATGAGTCATCAAACTTAGAGCATCTGCCACAACATTCCATTTCATTGTAATATCAACAAGATAAAAATAAAAGGGATTTGAGGTATTCCACCCACATTCTCTGCCTAAGGTTTAATCATCTCTTCCTAAAAATATTATTAAGGATTTTATGGTCTATAAACACCCCAAAACACTCTCCAAGAAAATAATGTCTCCAACAACGTAATACATGAACTATGTCTACCATCTCAAGATCATGCATTGGGTTATTATTCTCATGTGGCCTCAACAGATGAGACTTGTGAACCGTGAATCAATCATACTGCATCTGAACTACTCTTATATTGATACCTAATGAATCTCATTATTATTTATTGCTTATTCCTAGCCCTGGAAGAATCAATATTGATGCATATTTTAGTCACCCTTTTATCTCCATAAATGATCTCTCGCAATCTTGTGACCATATAAACGTCACAACATTCTTGTTCAAGACCATAAGATGTGTTTCTAGGAGTGAAAATTCTTATATTAAATCATATTAATATCCTATTAACCATTAGAATGTACATATATAGAACATGTTCTTAGGCTGATACAAGGTAACTACATATATCATCATATGTAGGTCAACTGATACTACTACCTCTAACACAATATTCCCTAGGAACTGCACATTATTAATTCAATAGTGGAATTTACGAAGCTTATGCCAGAACTAGGGATCTATTAGTGTATTCAACATTATTCCAAGGTGTATGGTATGGTTATGTGAAATTTAAGAATAAACCAAGATATTGTTCACAAAGACTACCACAAATGAATCCAAAAAATGGGTTGAAACCCCCATTCATCATAGCCATGAAAATGACCAGTATGTTTGTGAGACCAATTGAATAACCAGATACTCATAAAGACCATACTAACTATAGAACATGGAACACGGTATGTTTGAATGTCTAACACATACCTAGTGATATGATAACCTCAAACTAATCTTATAGGAAATTTGAGATCCTCAGAGCTGATCAAGGAGGTCATCTATATGATGTACAGGATTCAGGTTCTTCATTGTATGCGGATTGAACATCAAATAATCCACACAGATCCTGAGGGTTTTGTAAGACTTCTTGGAGAAAGGACCAATGAACACCATAGTGAAGTACTATACCATATAAAACACATTTAATCTAAATCCTCTAGTAGACTCTTGAGATCCTAAAACTCAGTAGTGGAAATATTTTAATGAGTAATAGACATTTTTTCAACACCTAGAAACATCTTAGTAGAGAATTCCACCACACTCTCATGAGGTAAATCTGAAAATTCATCATGGAAGACATCCCTAAAGTGATCCACTATAGGAGGGAAATCAGCCTGATATATTCCATGATCATAAATTTAAGGACTAGAAATCAATGTTGTCATGCCAACCATTCCATGATGCTCTTATCCAACTCTACCAACATGGAAATCCCATTCAACCATTTGAATATAACTTCCAACCTATAGTGATGTAAATAATACTCTATGATGTTATAAGTCCATATAGGATTTATAATAAACCAGTTAGTCCATACCAAGGATAATATTGAAGAATGTCATCTGAGGAAGAATAATTTCAATATGAAATTATATATTCCTACCAATAGGGGCAATCCACACATTGGTTTACACTCTCAACACATGTACACAAAGGGGTCTGAAGGGTCACTAATGCATATAATCATTGAATATTATGCTTGAGGATTTCAACTATTTCCATATAAATAAATGAAATTGCAACCCATGTATCAAAAAAATAGATACCAAGGTAGATGATGCTATAATCATACTGGGAACTATAGAATGTCCAAAACTCTACTCCCCCACCCATAGATGTTTTACTTCATAAACATAGCTGGTTATATAATCCTTATATATAAGATAAATTCCATGAGTAGTATTGATCTACTAACATTTTATAATTATTGTCTAGCTCCCTCAACACTGACCTCATACCCATCATGGCCGACCAGTTGCACTCTAGATCTCTGCCTAATGATGAGCTTCTGATCCCACTATAGGACATGGAGTCGGTGTTGATCCTCTCTCCCTGGCCACTAAAGGAATAGTTCTAAAAACCTCGTTAAATAGACCATCCGATGATAGGATTTTCAATTAACTAGGTACCTATCATGGTGAGGTTTAACATTACTCTATTTACTTCAATAATGAAAGAGAAAAAAAACAACTAATATGCCCAATTTGACTAGTACTTCTCCCACGATTGGTCTTGAAGAAATTTCTTCTACCACTAGATACCGCACTAATGGGTCTATAAGATAATACACTTTAATTCAGGACTCAAGCTCCCCTCAAGTTACAATTATTAACAAGATAATTATTTTAAATTTCAAATAAGATAGTCATCTAGAAAATATTAACTTGAGATCAAGTAGGTTATTTGAGACCCTAATTAATACATTGTTATTTCACTAGATCCTCAGTGGTGTAGATATGAAAAATTGGTATAACTCTGTTAAAAAATATAAGTAATCCATAACATATATAGAACCCTAAGACATGTTAATGAACTTAATGGAATAATAAACCCTAAAAGTATTAAGTAAAAATTATTCATAGAAGATAGATTAGAAATCCCTCAAAATCACATCATTGTAATGACAAGCCATGTTCAGAATATCCCACCAATGTTTGGAGGATCCAAGAATAATATATGAAGAAATATTCACTCGCCTCTTAGGAGGTGTCTCAAGGTTCTCAAATATTGATAAGACAGTCTCAATGCATATCTCTACAGCCTGGGTTCCACCATCCCCCCAAAAAGGTTGTGAATATTATTCCTGAAACTCCCACATCAACTATCCCATTGATTTTATAGTGAAATAGCTCCCTATACAGTTTACATAAGCCATAAAAACATCCTTAAAAACCAGGAATCATCACATATATCAAGGATAACAGGAGGTTCTAAAAGTGGATGTACTAGAGGTTACACTAGTAGATTAGATACCACCACCTTTGGAGCATGGTCATCACCACCTTCCTTGTGATTGACTTGAGGACGTCTTGGTGGAATATCTATAAAAATTTCATTCACAAAACGTAGATAGGAATTGATAATTATAAGATTTCTAGAATAATATTATGATGGGTACATGTATTCATTCATAAATTACACACCCATGTACATGCTATGATATCCAAGTCGTGGTGATAGGAATGATCATAAATAACATGGGAGACACTTCATACTACCCAATACTATGGTCATGTCTAGGTCAAGCTCTCCATCTCAGAGTAAGGGTCACAGTATACAGGATTCCAATTTCACGTAATAGAGGAAAATTCCGTTTAATTTTCAATTGACATCCCCATTATACAATGGTTGTATTGAAATTAATTATTTAACAATTATGTAGTTCTTGGTGTGGGTGGGGTGTGTATTGAAATCACACGAATATAAAAGTGTATATATATATATATGATGAATCAATCATTCCTAAAATATGGGTTTACTAAATAACTAACCAACACACAACATTATCAATTTTTATGCCACCTCTAAATGCATAACACCACACAATATGCAATGATCCACATTCATTTTTCCATCCAATTTGATTTATCATCTCATTATTTTTATTATTTAGCACCAACCACATTAAACCTCATCACTCTCCATTTAAATATTATTTAACCAGTTTCATCCCATTAACAAAACAAAACCATTTCATTTAAATAATTGTTAATCAATTATCACATCATTACTAGGGAATCTAGAAAAACGAAACCACCACATCAATACCCCAAAATAATAGAAAAAAACTACCTCTATACCCCAAAAGCACAACCCACAAAACACCTCTTCGCCCCAAAAGTTCGGCCCACAAACCAGCTCCCCACCCTAAAATCACAACCCTCAAACCACCTCGCCTCCCCATAAGCATTTCCCACAAACCAACAGCCCCACATTCCCTAACCAAAAATAAATATCCTAAAATAATAACCAAAAATCAAAACACCTCAAGATTATATAATAGATTTTCAATGGAGATTTTAGGAAAATTCACTTTATTTTATGGGTATTTTAAAAAAATTCATAATATTAGGGAATCAATTTCATTAGCCCAATATAAGTGTTAAATCAATTTCCATTTTAGGTTTCTATCACAATAATAAAAACCAAATCATTAACCAGAACACATATCATCCAAAAAATGATGCCTCCAATAGAGTCCATTTTCAGTGGGGCTACAAGCCCATATAATCCACAATATCACAATAATATCAATTTTGTAAAATCATGTGAATCAAACTGCATTTACCCATATCAATTTAAATATAACTAGTTCATTTTATTTTATTTTCCCAAAAAATAATTTCACATAGATAAAAAACAAAAAAATATTGTATGATACAAAATAATGATAAACGAGGTAATCCATACCTCAATAAAGCTTTGCTAACATCCTCCACACCGTAAGGAGAAGAAGAACACCCACAAACCAAAAATTCACCCCAAAAAAACATGTATCAACATACACCTCAACCAAAGGCCATAAATAAACCCAACACATCCCCCAAACCATAAAAAAATGTCCATAGTGAATCCCAAATAGAAAAATGGTAGAAAACCTACCAAGATGAAGGAATGCATCACCACAGATTACAAACATACTACCACCAAAACCAATTAATCAATGACGGGGGAATAGGGATTGAAAACCTAAATGGGGTTCCTAGAGTTTTCCCAAAATGATAGGAAAATGACTCCTTGGTTTTATAAATGAAAATTCAGCTAGAAAAATATTGTAAAAATGCACTGTGTTGGGGATTTACAGAATGAGTTATCCACTTCCACGTTGTGTAATCATCATGGTTCAGTTTTGATTGTAATGCATAGAATTTTTTTATTTAACCCCAAAATTTTCACATCATAATATGGAATCACACATTTCATGAAACACCATTACCCATCGTGTCATACACTTAACTGACATGTATTTCCTACAACGGTTCTACTACACCTCTAGATTCCACTATGAACTCCTATATCTTCCCCAGAACACCTCCAACAACCAAAAATAAAAAAGTAAAATACCGAGAGGGAATGGACTATTAAAACATGTATTGAATAGAAAAAAATAAAACAAAGTCTATCTCCAATACCATTATGAGCCATATATCAGTTCTACTCTAATAACTCTAATTTTTTAATCAATATCGCATCAGCAGCTGTGTTCTATCTACTATCCCTACCAACATCCTGATAGTCTATTTGGGTAACATTGCAGGTATAAATAAGTAGTGAGATAAACTCAGTAGTACATAAACAATTATGTCTACAAAAAAACCATCCTATGCATATGAACTATAACCATGTGCATGTATAACATGAAAATATGTAAGTGAAAAATAGATATAACAAGTCCATGAGAAAAAATTATATTGTGAAAAATCAATTAATGTTTAGAATTAATAAATTTATAAAATATCAACAACAGTTAATAACCAGCTAGGCATAATCCACATGTTATAAGAGTAAAAATCCTACTTGGGCTAGTTCCTATGGAAAAAAATAGAGCGAACTCTATCTAGAGATATGAATGTATATGGAAGTCATAGGTTCCATATCTCAATCCTCATCAATGGTTCCATACTATAAATATTAGTACGTGGGGGTCATCAGTTCCATACCGTGATACAATTTTCGGTGAAATACCATGATGTCATAGGTGTCATAGATTTCCAATAAATCTTTCCCATATCAAACTACATAGGTGCCATACATTTAGTAATAGTCATTTCATACCGGAAATAAATAGGTATTATACTGTTAAAAATAGTCAGTTTTGTTCAATAAATTTATAGGTTTCATGCCTTATAAATCCTATGTTTCATACCAATAATAAAACATGTTGTCATACTATCCATTAAGATGTGTAATGCCTTAATAATCATAGGTTTCATACATTAATATTACTCTAGTTCCATATTGAGATATCCAATATCAATAAATTAAGAATAATATAGAGAAGTCTATGTTGGTGTCTATACCCAAACAAAATTACCATATTATTAACTAGTTAATCATTTTAATATCATTTAATAGCCCAGAAATGTATGCAGAATCCTCTCTAACAAGCTCATTTAATTTAAAAATGATCCCACAATAAGGGTGGTGAGATAACATATCCAAATGGGTGGATTAACATATGGAAGATGAAGTAATATATCACATGGGTGGCTCGGGATGAGTTTTACAACCTCCAACAAGGTTTATGTGCTATAAGGGTGACCCATACTAGATGAAAAAATTAGTTCATGTTTTATAATTTAATTCTAAAAGAAATGATCAAAGGTAACAACATACACACAATGGATATAGTAAAATAGACAAAAAACCTTAGGGAAGAGGTATATACCATCTACCATAAGTATATGGTCGGAATATTTTCTCATATTTTCTTTTGGCATGGTTTAGATCAGAACATAAAAAAGAACATAAAAACACCATTGAAATAGGGAACATGAGCTCAAAAAAAATTAAAGATGGTGAAGGAAAGAGAAAACAAGGAAATAATCCAATATTATATATCTATTTTTTGTGGTGATCCAACATAATAGACAACGTCACAAATGAAGGACAGACAGAGAGGTGGGATCAAATCCAAGGTTATGTCAGCGATGGACCTCTTATAGTGGACATTCCGTGTCGGAGAGAAGAGAGGAGACAGATTCGGTCAAAATAAGAGGCCCTTGATCATTTAAAAAGACCATCATAGTCATTTACAAGGAATGAAAATTTTACACAACATGTAAAATTGGAGTTTCCATATGGCATATGGCCTTTTTATTACATAAAATTCATTATATTATACCAAAGAAAGGATCTTTTGATGTTTAGTTTCATGAAAAAAAAACAAACATAAAACATGAGAAACAAAAACATTTTTCTATTACTCATAAAAGGAGTTATGAAATTTTCATCCTATGTTCTATTACTACAACTCTTATATAACTATAGAAAAAACATCAAATGAAAGGTTTAGAATATGGTCCAGTAATGGAAAACAAGTGAAATAGTTTACATGTCACCTTGATGAAATTCAATAAGAAAAAAAATAATCTTATTAAGGAATGAAAAAGAAAACATGGGGAATATCCCAAATAAAATATCATGAATAATAACATGGAAAAGTGGCTAAAACATCTAAATGATAAATTCATAATCATATCAGCATGGGTTGTCATTGAGGTGTCATAAAAATTACCAAGGTTATTCTCTAAGGTATCAAAAAACATGTCATCTCTATATACTAAATTTTCCACCCAATGCATTTGAGAAATATCAAGGTTCACCCTTATTTTTTCTTAATTAATGTGAGACACATATATCATAATAAAACATTTCATAAATATCTAATATAGAATAAATATTATTTTCCTATCCAAATCATGGTGTTTTTAAAAAAAAGTGCTTAACGTTAAGATCTTTACATCAATATTATCCAATAAAAAGGGGATACATGATTCATGTATTTTAATTATAGAATAAAATATAAAATTTTCAAATATATTTGAGTAACCCTAGAAAATAAAGTGTTTTGGGTATTCTCAAAAGAAAATAAGAGAATTTCTTTAGAAAAGAGATAAATTTTTAGAGGAAAAATTGGTGACATAACGGGTATGAAACAAGGTTTTAGAAAACATTAAAAAATAGTGGAGAAAATGGTATAAAATCAATAAAATAATCATAATACAGAATTTAGATATAATAAAATTCAAATAAGAACATATTATGTTAAATTTAAGGACATACCACCTAAAAAGAGGACGAGAAAGGAAAATAAATGTTGAGATTTCCCATATTGTGACGTGTAACACCTAAAACTAAAATATTCGGAATCTAGGGGCTTGCGGACACCATAGGAGGAATCCTTGGGTGGTAAAAATATCATTGATTCATGGAGGAAGACTTTATATTTAATGATATTGTAGAAATGGGTGGGTATTTATATCAAAAGTCATGAATTTTTTTATTGATATCATTGGACACCTATGTAGTTGTATTTGGAAAACAATGGACTTTCATATGGTATTTTCCAATGGTACTGGCCAATCGGGACACCAAATGCGTTATTTAAATCAAAAATACAAGAAAAAAATTTATATTAATTATTAAATCCTTATCATTTCATTAGACATACTGAAAACTCAACACTATATTTTTAATATTCACTGAGAAACAAAATATTTTAAAATTTTACCTTTTATTCACCCTTACCTAAAGTAAATGTGATTATTTCAAAAATTATGTCTATTTAATTATAAAAATTCTATAATTAAGAATAGTTTAATTTTTAAAATTTAAAATCTTTATTTATTAAAATTACTATCATATATAAAATGCAGACTAAAATTCATAGAAAAATTTCCGACCCATAAAGAAAATAAATTTATTTACCCATTTAAATTAAAATAATAGTGTTTTATTCACACCATTACATAACAATAAATATAGTAAATAATAACATAATTTATTATAAGAATTAAATATTTTTTGAAAAGTGAAATGATTGACCGAAAAAATGAATTTATGAAATCCATCATATTTTATTGAAAAACTAAACTCAAAATGGAATTTATAGAGAATCGATTTTATTTAAAAAATGTATTATAAAATAAGTATCTAATTCCTTGATACATAACCCCTTATAACCACCGAATATGACAAAAGGGTGAGTTTTGAGATGGTGATATTCTCATGTGGTGGCTCAGCTAACATCGACCGAGTGGTTATTTTCACAAACATGAAGATCTACCATTGGTGATTTATTTCACACATATCATGTTACTGAATAGCATGGGGTTGGTAAAGAGAGAATCACAGTGCACTAACATCCTCCAATGTTCTAAAAAATTGGGTTTTTACAACATCACTCTCTTATATGTGTCAATTGACTATTTTTTCTATAATAAATTTCATTTTCATATATAATTATAAAAAGTAATTATAATGTTAATAAAATTATTTAGAGTATATATTACAATGGTCGTATTGACGAACAATCATTATTGAACAATAGTCATATAAAGGCTGAAACCCTACAGTCACATTTCAATTATACAAGCTTAATTATTATATATATATAGTTTTGGTGAGTAGAAATCAATATAACACACATGTTCAAAAAAACAAATATTATTCAAAAATTCAAGGTCATTGTATTCTTCCCCCATTAATAAATTATGTCCCAAATATTTTAAATCATTCACCTTGTTGAAAAAATGTGTGGGTACTTATTTCTCATTGTTTCATCTGGTTTCAATGTGGATTCTTCATATTTGTGATTCCTCCACAACCACATAATGAGTTGGGTAGTCTTGTTTGTTGAACCATGTCTCTAGGGTCCAAGATCTCCACTAAATACTACTTTTAAAGAGGTCCTGTTCCAATTCTACCACATCAGGATTCAGTACTTATGATGGGTCAGGTATGTACATACTCATGTGAAATATAGGGATAACATTATGAACGTGAGCAAGATTTCTAGGATGTTCAAGATTACAGGATACATCTCTTATGCGATAAAGGATTTTACAGGGGCCAATATAAATCAGGTTATGCTTCCCTTTCTCTGAAAACCACAGGACTATCTTCCAATGGGAAATTCATAGGAAGCATTTTACACCAAAATCAATCCCATTGTCCCTTCTACAATTATCATCATAGCTCTTCTACCGACTCTAAGAAGACATTATGTGTTATTATATAGAATGAACATTTTATGTCATCTCATGCACAAGATTTGGCCCAATAAACTTTCTCTCTCCAACATCATCCCAAGAGGTAGGAGATATACTTCGATTCCCATATATATCTTCATAGGGTCCCATTTGAATACTCAAATATAATCTATTGTAGTATGAGAACTCAACTAATGGGAGATTTTGATCCCAACAACCATTAAATTTATTTGAGAATGTTTTTAGTATGTCCTCAATAGTTTGAATAGTTCAGTTAGATTAGCCATCAGTTTGGGGGTGATAGGCCATACTAAAATTGAATTTGGTACTTAAATCATGATGAATAATTGTCCATAATATTTATATGAATGATTGACCATGATCAGAAATGACAAAAAGTGGCACTCCATACAACCTCACTACATTACGTAAATGTTGGATGGTTGTTCTAGTGAAAAATCTCCCCCAATAGATATCAATTGGGTAGTCTTAGTGATACATACCACTATAACACATATCACATTATTTCATTTGGATGTTTTTAAGAGACTAGTGACAATGTCCAAAATTATATTTTCCCACTTCCATGGTATCTTGGGTAGTGGTTGTAACACCCCTTTAGAAAGTTCTTGTTATGCCTTCACTTGTGGACATACCAGGAACCTTGTATTGTAGTCGTCAATCTACATTTTTATGTTATCCCCCTAATAATGATAATGAATTTCCCTCTACATTTTCAAGTAATCTATATGTATAGAGAATGTAGATCTATGATATTTATCCAACATCTATTTATTTTTGGAATTTATGGATGATATTATCTTGCTTTCAATTTTAGTACACCTTATTGATCACTATTAAGCTCAGGAAGCATACCATTATTCAAAGACTATATCTTCTTCTTTATTAAAGGATCTTCTCTTTGATATTTCCTGTTCTTATCTAGTAACGATGATTGAGAAATCATTTGGGACAGGTTTTATGATATCCATTCCTTTACAAATTCCATGTAATCTTTTAATGGGTCTTTGATCAAAGGATCTCCTTGAATCTTCATAATTTCCAACATAACAGGATCTTTCATACTCAATGAATCAACGTTTTTTTCTCATCTTGGGGAAAATTAATTGGACCATCATGTTATTTAACAGTCAAAAACCATATACTTTGTCTGATGTTCAATTCCATTTCCATGAAAGTATACTTCGAACATTGATGGTTTTGTATATATCAAATTTCTCCCCAAAAAAGATAGTTCCTCCATTATTTTAGAGAAAAAACAACTAAATCCATATCCATGTCATTCATATGATAGTTCTACTTATGAGTCTACAACTGTTGAGATTCATAATAAATCAATTTTTCATTTTTCATGAGGACACAACCAATCTTTTTCAGATATGCATCGCTAAGAATAATTAATTGTTCTCTGATAGAGGGTTGTGTTAACTTGGGTTTAGTAACCAATATCTTCTTCACCTCTTTGATACATTCTTAAATGTCATTTTTCCATATGAACTTGACCCCTTTTCATGATATGTTGGTTACTGTATTAGAATTTTGTGAGTGTTTTTTTCAAAAACATTATATAATATCCTAATAATCAATGGAAACATTGAATATCATTTACTATTAAAGGATATGGACACTCATCCACAACCTTTATCTTGGTAGGATATATTGAGATTCCTTCATTGGATACAATGTACCCCAAAAATGAGACTTATTGTAACCAAAATTCACATTTTATAAACATCCCAAATTGCCACTTATTCTTTGGAGATTCCAATATAACCCTTATACGATCCTCATTATCCTCTACAATTTAGTAATAGAAATGACTACCATCAATAAAAACTACCACAAATTTATCAAGTTATCCCATCATACTCTATTCAACAAATCCATAAAAATAGTAAGAAAATAGTCAAGATTAATAGAATAAAAAAAAAAATAACGACCATATCTTCATTAAAGGTGGTATCTGGAATATATTATTTATTCTACCTCAAATTATTATAACAAGATCTATGATAAATCTTGGAGAAGAATCAAGCCACATGACACTGGTCAATAGAGGGTACTAAACCTTCAACGTTACCCACTATGTTTTCTATAATCAATGAATACCAACCTTGATCCACCCATCTTCTTGAAAAAGAGATCTTGTTCTCCCCAATTATTCACACTTTCATAAATAAACCCCTTATCCAAAAGATCATGTAGTAGTTTCTTAAATTCCTCCAGGTCCACATTTACCATTGTATATGTTGTATTTCATATCATCATGGATCCATGCATGAGTTTAATAGGGAAATCTATATCCCTTCCAAGGAGTGTCCTCGCTAACTCCTCAGAAAAAACAATGATGTATTCTTAAATGATGGGGAAATTATATTTTCATATACATTCTTTTCCTTATTCATCTCTACTGATCATCTCTATAAAGAAGGATATATTTTCTACTTCTAGACAAAGGTCATGTGGAGATATCCTACATTTGAACACAACTATAGGTTGTCCGTTTAGGACAACTAAGATTTCCTTTAATATTTAGTTGATCATGGAATTATAAATTGGGCGACAACCCATCCCCAGTATAATGATGAATTCCATCATTGGAATTACAACTATATTTTCAATTCTATTGTTCTTTCGAAATTGAATACTATAATTTCTATACAACATTGATGCATGGATAATCACTCTGGGAGGCTTGACTAATAGTTCAACTTCTACTAGTTCTAGAAATGATTCTATATTCTTTTAAAACATATTTGAATAAATGGAATGCATAGAACTAGTGTTGAACAAAATACTTGATTGTAGTGAGTTAACAATGAGAGTATGTTCTGCCACATCAGTTGGAGCATCAACTTCAACATTGGTGATCCAAAAAGAAAAACCTTTATCCCTAATCCTATACTATTGATGATGGTGAATCCCCTCAATTAACATCAAATTAGGAAAGTGATTGAAATTTTTTCCAAACTATCCACACATGAAGAATTAGACATCATTATGGACCTACAACATCTTCCCTTTATCATAGGCATTAAGAAATTGAGTCATCACGTCACTGCGAAAGTTGTGAGAAATAAGTCCTTCTCTTATAAAGACAAATCATTCCCCTCTACCAAGAATACAGTTCTTGAATACTTAATCTGACATTTTTTGAATGGGGAAAGTTGCACATGTTTTCTTCTTCATCCTTCATCAAAGTTCCTTTCCATGTTTGGCTCCAAAGTACTCTTCTTTTCATTCGATCTATTTGAACACTATGTCTCTCCAATCACTATTTCAACCTTAATAACACTTCTCACTATCTCCTCATAGTTTTCATAGACTTTATTGGGAGTATTATTCCACTTATGGGTTCTTAGTACACTGAATAATCTATCAACCTAACCCTTAGGATCCATGACAACGCCAGAGGTGTAATGATAAATCCCTATGAATTTCATCACATAGAATCCAATGGAATCATTATCTTTTTAATTCATTTTTATGAATTCCTTCTAAATTTATGTTCTAATTGAACATTGGATATATTTTATGAAAAAATATTTCATAACCTCATCCAACTCAAAAGCATCAATCTCCCCTCTTGCTTTATTTTTTTAACTAGTTTCCCCCACTTATTAGCTTCTCCCTCTAATAGGTACATGGAAAGGGACACATTCTCTTGTTATGAATAACAAATTATAGAGATGATCATTTTTATATAGCTTATCTACAATTAAACAATGAATGGTTTGGTATATAAACTAAATGAAGGTGGCCATTAACACATAAAATACTCAATTTAAAGTTGTTCCCATAGTGGATAATCCATTATCTTATCTTTATTTTGGTTATTGATCATATCTTGAGTCAGTCGATTCATCATTCTCATGAATTTTTCCATTGGGTCTTCAAGCGGATGTTTGTTAGAAACTGATCTATTGTTCTCACCATTTACACAATTTCTCTTATTTACCTCCATTTTCTAAAATAATAAAAACATAGTGAGGAATGTGTTTGTTTTAATAATTGTATAATTATAGTGTAATTTCATGTCTTAAAACAACATGATCAACTATTTCATTCATCAACTCCAATTATATTTTTTATTAATCCTTAATAATGGATTATAAAAATCTTATGATTAACCAAAACATATCATATGCTAGTGTCTAACTAGAAGTTCCACAAGCACTGATGTCGTATACAAGGTTAATCTGAGTCAGTCACAATGAACATTGTTGGAGTTTTACCCCTAGGTATGACTGTACCATAGCCACATCAACTTTTTTCAGTTAGACATGGATTTCATTGATTAGAACCCACTTACATACTATTTCACCATGATTCTAGGATTTCTTCCAATATCATGACTTGTCCCAAAAGTAATTCATATATTTTCTAAATCCTAACATCAAAAAATAACTAAACTGTCTTTTGACACCAACAATGGAATCCAACCTTTTTATTACATAACTTTTATTACATTGTACCAAAATAAGATCTCTATACATTTGTTTTATCGTAAAAATGTACATAATACATTAAAAAACAATACATTATTATATTCCACATTAAATTATTCATAATATGATCATCATAAGTATAATTAATAACTTTCATAACATGGCGACATATATCATTTTAGAGGGAGAGCATAAGGCCTAGTAAGGGAAAGCATGTGAAACAATTTACATGTGATCTTGAGGAAATTCAATAAGATCATGAAAAATATCATTATGGAATTGAAAAGATAAAATAAAGAATATCATAAATAAAACAGCATTAATTATAACTTCTAAATATGTCTACAAAAATTAATTGAGACATTAATCAACATATCACCAATGTTTTTCACTGAGGAGTTGTAAAAATTATTAATGTTATTCACCATGGTATCATAAAACATGTCATCTCTAGAGAATTAATTCAATACCCAATGCATTAATGAAATATCAGGTCACACCGTTAATATGAAATAATTAGTGTGATCCAAATATATCATATTAAAAATTTCATAAATAAAACATGGAGAAAAAAATAAACCCGTTTCATAGAAAAATTATGGCATTGTAAAAAAATTATTTAAGGATAAGATCTTTAGGACATTATTAACCCATGAAAAGGGAAGGAAAGTTTCTTGTTTGTTAATACGACAAAAATAAATCAATTTTACATCGATGTGAATCCCCTTGTAAAATAAAGTGGCCTGGTATTCAAAAAATAATATAAGATAATATCTTTCGAAAATAGAAAAATTTTGAGAAGATAATTCATTATCATAAAGTGTATGAAGCATTGTTTATGAAGAAATTAAAAAGATATGGGATAAGGGTATATCATTAATAATATATTATTAATACAATAAATTGATATAATAAAATGTACATATTAACATAGTATGGAAATTGGAAGGACATGCCACATTAAAAGGGAACTTGAAAGGAAAATAGAAGTTGAAATTTTCTATACATTGAAGAGAAACCCCTAAAATTCGATTATTGGGACCTTGGATGATTGATGAAACCTTGAGAGGACTCCTTGGGAGGAAAAAATATCAGAGTTTAATGGTGTATGAATTGATAATGATATATAATGGAGAAATGGGTGGGGATTTATTGAAAAAGTGGGTAATTTTTCTATTGATATCCTTGCACACAACAGTTTGGGTATTTGTAGAACCTTGGTCTTTCCTATGGTATTTTCCCATGGTATTGGACACATGGTAAACCTAATATGTTATTTTTATCTAAAATATTCACCTGGATAAATAATATTTACTAACTTTTAAGTAGTTAATTTATCACCGGACATGTCCCTGGTCCGTTTGAACTTCTCTACAATTTATTGAACACCCAAATAAATATTTTATTTGATTAAATAAATATTTTCGTCCCAAACTAAAAAAATTACTATTAAATATACAATAAAATAAATAAAAATATTTTATTCATGATTCAGTGAATATTTATTTATTTAATTATAGCGGTCATTTTAACATGAAAAAAATTATTTCTCAGCCTTGAGAATAATATTTAATCTATTAACTTAAATAAAATAGATTTAAATAGTGACTATAAGAACCATTTTTAGTGTGATCCTATTGGATTCTTTCTCATTTTCATTAAAAGATCTTTCCAAAAGTCATTGATTACTGTCGAGAAATGGTTTATGGAACCCAAGAGAATGAACTTAAAGACGCAACGAAGACATCCACGTATGAATGCTCAGTGCATAATGTAATTCCATTTTCATAATATCTTGTCAGGAATGTTTCATGATAGTGTCACCAACCTATATTCTAGGTACTTCATTCTATGAATAATTAAAAAAACTCGTCTTTACACCATCACTATGGAATTTCGGGTGATGATTCAATTTAAATCCAAGGGCTATGATATCAAATTCCAAAAATGTAATGAAAAAATACGTCCTAAACATATCGATTTATAACATGTTAGTCATGATGCAAGAAACATACCCTAATTCCTGAAAATATATTTTATGATGCTTTTGGTTAGTAAATCAAAGTGTGTGAGTTGTGACATTTATTAATGATAATCATAAATCTATCGACTATTTCACGTGCTCACAGATAGGAATATCTGATGACACCAAAACACGCATAATTTGTACTTGAGTGTTTGTTCCCATATTCACCCATTGTGGAGATTACCAAGTGAGAGCATCATAATAAGTCTCATCAGCTTATGAGTACTCTCACCTTATGGTCTTTATACTATGTGTCACATCATTGTTTGTCATCTAGACAAATAACAATAATTATGAGTACTGTCATATCCAATCAAGGTTCTCAACATAGCGGGGAACTTCTATGACCTGATAAATTTGTAAAAAACTATATCGAAGAATTAAATCATAGACAAGAGGAACAATGAACAATATGTAATTCAATATTCATTTAATAATGATAAAAATTGTTGGTTCTAGAACACTAATTCTAAAAAACTCTCACTTGGACTAGAGCTAACTATCTACAAATTATAGTACTCTAGAACAAACATGATGATCAAATTTCTTATAAGATGAGTATTTATTCATGGGATAATCCATGTTGTCTTCCATGTAAATTCTTCTCACTGCAACGTCACCAATCTGAGAAAAACCCCTCAAGAGATGGCACTTTTGAAGTATGTACCTATTATACTTATGTGACATCTGAACATTCGTGAGAGCCACCATAGTAGTATTATCACAATAGTGTGTGATGGTATCATTAATGGTAGGTATGAAAAATAGCTCTTGGATTATGATTTTCATCTAAACTAATGCATTAGATACCTCAGAATATATGATATACTCGAACTATAGTGTATAATTTGTGATTGTACTCTTCTTTGAGATCTTGCATCTCACGGATACTCCATTCAATGTAAATATGCATCTCGTTTATGACTCCATTTCATCTTGATGAGTCTGGAAACTAGCATATACAAAATTTATGATGACTATTTCATCATCTACTCCATAAACCAAGAACATATAATTAGTATGCCTCAGGTACTTAAGGATAGTCTTGACATCCATCCAATGTCTGTCACCTTGATCATCTTGATATCTTCCTTCCACACATATTGCATAGGTGACATCTATCCTAGTACGTAGAATGTTATATATGATTGACCCAATTACTGATTAATATGGAGTCCGATCCATTATATTTCTTTCCTCATGCTTCTGAGGACACATTTCTTGGAATGATGGATGCCATATGATGTCGGCAGCAATTCCCTTTTGGATTGTTTCATACTAAATCTCTTTAGTATATTGATAATGTATGTACTTTCACATAGTCTAAGAAATCTCTTGGATATACCATGATGGATCTTGATCTAAATAATATATGCTTCCTTACCCAAGTCCTTCATGGATAAGTATTTGTTTAACCATGCCTTCACACACTGTATGACTAGTATTTAATTTCTAATAAGTAATATTTCCTCAACATATACAATTAGGAAAAGGACCGCACTCCCAATAAACTGTTTGTAGACACAAGTCTCACATACATTATTTATAAAGCCTAATTCTATTATGGATTCATAAAAATGAATGTTCCATTACATGGAGTCTTACTTTAACCCATAAATGTATTTTTGTAACTTGTATATCTTACTGGAATCCTTTGGAGTCAAAAACCTTTCAGGTTGTGTCATGTATTCATCTTCCAAAAGTTTATCATTAAGGAAGGATGTTTCAACATCAATTTTCCTAATCTCATAGTAATGATATATGGAAATTCCTAATAGAATTCTGATGGATTTCACCATTTTTTACGGTGAAATGGTTTTGTTACAGTCAATACCATGATTCCATTTAAACCATTTTGAAAACAGTCACGATTTATATGTACTGAAATTTCCTTCCAGTTATAGTTTCTTATTGAATTCCTATTTGTAAACAACCAGATATAAATCTATTAGAGGATCTAAAAAAATCCAATCTGGGTATTGATACATGGAATCCATTTCCAAAATCAATGCTTCTTGTCACTTGGAAATATACACACCACCAAATGCTTTCTTGTTGGTTAAAGGATCCTTAATATCAACTAAAAATGATTCACCATACTTGATGACAAGAAAACCATATAGTTCTAGTTCTATAAATTCTAATGTACTTATACACATTTATTGTGTCTCTTTAATATATTATTCTTCCAAAGGGCACTGTGGAATCTTTTCCTGTACCAACTCTTGTGTGCCTTGAGCATGGACATCATCAAAGTTTATCACACTCCCAATAACCCTTGTGGAGATGTACTCCATCTCAATTAATATGGCATGTCATGCCACTATATCCTTTTTTTATAATGGTTTGTATAGGTAATATCCCCTTGTCTCCTTGGGGAATCCAATAATGGTATAATTTGTTCCTCATGGTGGATGTTTGTTACCGTAAGAGGCCTTAAAAAATGCTTCGCATCCAAACACCTGTAAATTCGTTAAAATGGTTTTTATTCCACTCCAAAACACTTATCTAATTACATTTATCTATTTATTTGGTACTTGGTTTAGTATGTGTGCTACCATTTTTAATGAATATATGAAAAAGGATAATAGAAGACTTGTATGACATATCATTGATCTCACCATATACAAGAATGTATGGTTCCTCCATTCTCTTACACCATTCCATTGAGTTGTGTAAGGAGGAGTGAGTTGGGATATGATCCCAAACACTTATATGTAATAAATGAAGTATTGATTAAGATATTCTCATCATCAGTATGAGTTGAATTTCATAATCTTCTCACCATGATGTCTCTCAACTTCATTCTCGTATTCTTTGAACTTATCTAATGAATCTGACTTATACCTCATTAAGTAAATATATACAAAGATAAAAAAATAATTTGTAAAAGTTATGAAGTACGAGTACCCACCCCATTATTCAACTATAAATGTCCCACACACATCGGTCTAAACCAATTCAATAATATATTTAGCCCCTTCACCTTTTGTAGAGGCCCGAAACTTGACGTACATGGACATTACATTACTTTTTCAGAATACTTAGTACATAAAAAACAGACACACCAGGACCGTAATAGTTTAGTGTCTTTGGAAACTCGGAATATAATCTTCTAATCGTGGTGAAAGATCTTCAATATCTCCCATAAATATCTTCCCCTTTTTTCTTACATAAATCTGTTCTTTATATCCTGGGGAAATGAAAACAAGAAAAGGGTGAGCTCAAATGCCCAGTAAGGGTAAACATAGATAACATAAAACAATCTATAAATATTTAAATGCAAAAACATGAACATGAAATCTAAACATCAAAATCTTGAGCAAAGACATAAATCTTGGAAGTACGTAAGGTATATATCATAAGGGAACATCAATCATGATAAAATAGCATCAGAATAAAACATATAATTTTGGCAACTAGTAAGCACATGTAATGATTTCCATAGTAGCTAAGGAATTACTTCCAAGACCATCTTAGTGGAAAAAGTCCCTTTCTTAACCGAGTTCACTCCACGTTTTAATCTTGTAACACTGAACTGGATTAACTTACGGTTCCATCCATGTATATATCATGAGATATAAATATTTACCCAATACATTGGAGGGAGATATACGTCCCACCCATCTAATATTGAAATCATTCATACGTGTGCCACAAAACAATCAAAAATCATTCATCATAACCCAATGAATAAATTGGGTTTCAAAAACAACATTCCATCATAACATAATCCATATAAAACAAATGGATATCATTTCATCATAAGAAAATTGAAGCCATGTAAACCATATATACATTATACTTGAACCATTCACATATGAAATAATTCCATCTTATATGGAAAATGGTTTTGGTAAAACACTTGAAAAGAATTCTTGAGGAAAATATCCTTTTCTCTTCAAAATCATTTTCTTTTCACAAAATGTCAAGCAATTTTAAAAGAAAATGTTTTGGTTGAAAATAGTAATTAAATCTTTTGGAGGAAGCTTCATGAAAATATGGCATTATAAAACCGTAAAAAAAATCGTGCCATATAAGTTAAAAAAACATTCTTATCGTACTATAGCCAGAAAAGTCAAACAGTACCTTGTAAAAGAATGATTCCATACATAACATGTAGTAAAAGAAAAAAATGGGTTAAAAGGACATTAAACATACATGAAACCATTTTTAAGAAATATGGACATGGATGAGAACAATAACCCCAGTAAATACTTACGAATAAACAATCTCGGACAAGAACGAGATTTGAAAAGTTATCCCTTACCTTATGTCTGATATGCTTCATATATATCCGAACCTCTCGTATAATGATTTAAATAATGTCATTTACTTATTACAGAATCATATTCAATGTTATTATATAATATATGGTTCACTTATGACTTTATATTACCCGTTCTTTTGTAAGTTCCGCGTTAAAGCTGCGTTTTGGGTTAAATAGTTTTATTTATCATATGTGTTTGGACTTGTTGTTCTTGATATTATTACTTATATCCTTATTTACATAATTAAATATTGTAAACCATGATTTATATATAATATATATTCATTATATACAGATATATATTATAGATCGATTAAATGTAATGAAATACACCGTTCATGGAGATGGTAGGTCGCACGTACGCATGAGCACTATTTTCGTTTCCTTATTTAATTGAATGAAATTAAGTAGATGCAATACATATATATACACATAAATCCAGTATAATTATTATTTCATATATTTCATGATGTCTTATTATATATATACTTTATAATTACTCATGAATGGTTAACATGCAGAATGAATCTCATCGTGTCGTGGAGACGGTAGTCCGTACGTTCGCACAAGGGATGATATCATTCCCATGATCATGGAATTGCATTGAAGTGTATGTGTAATATTTCAGAATCAATATCAATTTCCAATAATCATATATAGTTTTTTTATTTACACCATTATACCCATCCATGTAAGGTGGTGGTCGAAAATAGATTACACCACGGTGTGGAGACGGTATTCTGTACGTACGCACGCGCTGTGATTTCGTTTTCCGTAGGATGGATAGATGGTGAAATAGGGTTGTTTTATAATTTTAATAACATATCATTATATGAGTTATACTGATGTTATTACTTCATAATGATACAACTAAAGAAAAATAAGTATAATAAGAAATAATGTTGAAAGAATCAGTAACAGATATTACCTCTTCTTTCGACACGCCTTTTTGAAACCTCCTCTTAGGGAACAATGATTGGTCTTAGAAGAAGACCAGAACCTCTAGGATGTTTCTAGGGAAGTGTATAAGATAAATTGTCAGGGTTTGGCCGATTTTTAAGGGTAAAAGTGGTGTGAGGAAGAGAGGGAGGACGTTCACTTTTATAAGGGAGGAGAGGGCCACCTTTGGGAAAACGAAAAATATTATTTTATTATAAAGTAATATTCGGTTTTTAATAGCTCCAAATTGATTTATTTCGAAGATAAGGTGGGGATGGGTCAAAATCCTCTCATAAAATAGAATTTAGACAAGTTTAGGTTTCTTTTTTAACCTTATCGTTGAGATTTAACATGAAGTTAAATAATTTATGTTTTGCCATGTCTTCTTGTTTTCTTACACTATAAGGTTAATAAATGTACTATTACAGTCCCAAAGAACCCAAAGTTGTTTATTATTAATATATATAACCTTATCTAAGTCATTTGGCCGAACATTAGATTTTTAGGAATAAAATAACAATTAATAATATAATATTAGTTTAAAAAACTATTTTATGTCAATTTTGACACTATTTGGTAATTGATTTTTGTTAAAATCATAAAAGAATTATTAGTTAGAAAATGTTAACTAAATCAATAATAACATGTCATATTAACCTATAAAATAGGTTTAATTCATAAAAAGTCTCAAATTACATTTATTTGGGTATTTATAACAACAATTATGTCAATATTTAATTAATAAGATAATTACGGCATCATCATTGTGTAATAAATAAATTAAATTATTTAATGACTAAAAATTACAAATAAAATATAATTATGTAGTAAACCTTTTTATATTTTTATGGAATATTTATAATCGATTTTATCTTATGAATAACCCTATGTTAAAAATATTTTAGTTATTAAACTTTGATTTTAACTATTTTAACCCATCTTTAAATAAATTAATAATAAATGTCCTAATCTACTCCAATTGGGCCTAAATGGTCATATTTTATTCCTAATTTTTAATTTTGTCGAATTATACTTATCCAATTTAATTAGGACATGTTTTAGGGTAATATTAATATCATTTGAACCCTTAGTTACCCTATTTACTTTTAACCGTGGTAAATAAATGTAAAAAGATACTATTCACCAAAAATTATTTTCATCTCATTGAACCACATTTTAGTCCTTGATATTAACCATGTCTATCAGATTTTTTAAATTCAATTAACAGAAGTGGTAAAATTTCATTTAAATGAAAAGGTCAGTTTATTTAACTACCACTAAGTGGTTTCACTATTCATCGAAAATTGCAGTTTTTCAGAAAAATACCAAAAAATCAGCCTAAGAATTATTTGATATTCCGGATTTAAAATTGATGACAATATTTCCAAATTCAAAAAATATAAGTGGAATTAATTAATTTCAAAATTAATTCTCGTTATCAAAACAAATAGCGTGTTTTTAAGAAAGAATAACTATCAAAAGATTGATACTTGTTTATATCCAATTTTAAAGTGAAATTAATTACAATGAACAACATTGGATTGAATGGTAAAAATATATTATAATATCAAATTAAAAACAATTAAAAAGATAATCTATCCATATAAATTATTTCGATGAAGAAAGTTGTTTTTAATTAAAATATAGCATGTTTTTACTATTCATTAAAATATGAAAGTTATCAGAATAATATGAAAAATTTATCCAAAGTAAATTTTTATATCCTGATTCCAAAGAAGAATTTTATTTTATCAAATTGAACTTAGAGACATGCCAAAACAAGATTAAAAGTGGGTGCACTATCTAAAGGTGGAAAAACAACATTTTTTTAAAAATACTTATTTTATTCGAAAAATTGATTTTGTTCTCATACCATGTTCTAGAAAATGTGTAAGATGAATAATAATGTTATAAAATTAAAAATGTTTTTGATACTATTCATAATGGATAGTTCATAATAATATTATAACTATATATCATTGTTTAGTGAAACTTGGTATTGTGTACAATACACGCTATCGTGGAAGGTCGCGATTGCGTGTAATGCAAGCCAAGTCAGGGATGCGTGTTGTGCAAGATCCTTTTTGTGTATCATACAACACAAGACATTAATGAAATTAGAAAGAATATTTTTCATAAAATCTCGGGGTATTACATTATACCCCCCTTAAAATGAATTTCTCCCTCGAAATTCGTCGGGGTTATAAATGGTTTACTACTCGAAAGTTTCTTTAATAGAAACCCACTTCGTGAGAAGGAATACCAAAATATGGCTTTAAAAACTAATGTATGAAACGTAACGGTTACCCAAATTAACTCATCACTGGGTTTCCACGTAGGAGAACATAGGTGAAAATATCGATATAGAATAAAAATCAAACCATCAAGTTCTGATGGAGAGTGGTAGAAAAAATGGCTATGAAAAAGCCGAAAATCGGAATGCCATAAATTTGTGATGATCTAGGGTACCATCTGATTCATCAGATATAAGGGAACTAGGAAAAAAATTTTGGTTTTCAAGATCATTTCCCTAATGTTTATGAAATTGGAATTAGAACAAATAAATTCATGATTTTGGTACAGTATCATCGTGGGTCCTTCTTTGGACAATTTGCACTTCATCTGTTAAAGAAATTAAGTTGAATTTTCCATTCGTGAAGTGTTAGCAGATCATGTGATAGAATGATGGGTCCTTCCATCTATTTCAAACAAAACGTTAGAAAAGTTATCAAAAAATACATAAGTCTATATATAGTGAGATTAATCATATATAGTTCCTAAAATGGACTTATACATCATATATAATACTGCTTAATATAATAAAACTAGTTTCTACTAAACTGGGATTTCCTGTAGGCTAGTGGTAGGAAATAAAGGCGAGTCGCACTTCGGTTTTGGGTTCGATTCTCACAGCATTGTCTGACGCGATGGGTTGTCTCCCATCCTGCAGGTTGTCCTTTTTCTAAAACTACATTACTATGAAATCCCATAAATAATATCTAAAAAACTTCTATCCTTAAACAATACTAACTTATGTCCAACATAATCCATTCCAATCATTAGACTTATCCAAAATACTGTTGTCCAATCTCATATTATAGTGAAAATGATTACCGATGAGTTCATATAACAAGAATGTTAATACAATCGTTGATCCCCATATATCATAAGATATGTCTAGTTGGTCACATTCCAAACATTCTAAGGCCTTAATCATGTATTCTCTTGAAAAATTAATACCCATTGAATCTTAGTGAAAAGATGAGTGATGTCAAAAGTTCACTCTTTCCTCATACCAAAAGCCCAAAATTCTATATACTCAAACCATGATATAACTATTTCCTTATATCAGTCATGATCTCATGAATACTGTCAAACATTTTATTGTCTCCTTATCCCTTCATTATGCGCATATCACATTTTTTCCAAAAATATCTCAATCACTTTCCATGGTTACCGGTACCATAAAATTATTGAAAACCACAATAGACCAATATATAAATATTCCAATATTCCACGATACTATATACAACATTATTTTGGAATCCCATTACATAAACACATAATCATTCCACCACATCGTTGTCATATTCAACATCGCCAATAGTGATCGCATGTGACATCCCTTTGTCCTTTTCCTTAAGTGGCTACTCATGTCGATCATCACTAACCCTTGGATTAGGGCATTTATTAGCATAATTCCCCCTTTCCTTGCACTTGAAGCATTGAAGTGTTGGTGGTGCGTTCTCTGCAGTATTTTCTTTATTCACAACATTAGCAACCCTTTTCCATTACTTTGACACGTAGCTGCTCGATGACCTTCTTTTCCACACTTAAAACATTATATAGTCCCATTAAGACAATCTCCACCATTCATCTTTCCACACTTTGATCATAAGGAAACATTCATCTTCTTTTCACCATTATTCTGAGATTTCTCCTTGAACTCCATCTTTCGTTTATTATCAAAACCATGAGATGAATAAGTAACACCAACTTCCATTTCTACCATGGTAGCACAACGCACAATTTCTTCACAGCTACTGATGTCTCTTATAGCTAATGCCCTTTGATGATTTGGTTTTAAGACACTGAAGAATCGATCAACTTTACTTTCAGGTTGGAAGATAAAGCTAGATGAATAACTTGAAAGCCTTGTAAAATTCGCTTCGTATACACAAAAATATTCATCAACCTTTTGCTTTAGTTCAAGAAACTCCTTCTCTATCTTTGTTCGACGAATACGAGGGAAGTACTTACTGAAAAATATGTTCTTCAACTCTTCCCATTCCATGGACTCAATTTCATCTCTTGGCCTCATATTTTTGATAAGATTTCACCATTGATCAGCTTAACCTTCCAAATGATATACTGCTAAGATGACTTTATCATATTCAGAACATTGTATAACTGAAAATATCTTTTCAGTGGTACTGATCCATTGTTCAGAAACAAGTGGATCATAAGACAAACTGAAAGAAGGTGGACCTTTCCTCATGAAGGACTCAATAGAAAATTGCTCCCTTCTCTGCTCATTTGGAAGTCCATAATTATTCATTACTTGGTGTAAGTATAGTAAAAAGATTTTTCACTCCCTCTCCCATAACATTTGTTTGTCCAGGAGGACAATCATTGCATTGTCCATTGCTTTGATCAACACGGTTCCTTCAGGTTCCAGCCATCGTCTAAAACACAAAAAGAATAGAGTGAGAGGTAAAAATCATGCTAGGGAAAAGAACATAGTAAAGGGGGAGTACCCTCAATATCTAACATCTTAGGTTAAATTCTAAGATCGTTACCGTAGTTCTGGTACTATATCCTATACGTATACTTATCCTTAGGGACATCCCTAGACATACCTTAGAAATATCTATAGGGATCTCACTAACGTTTTCACATCCTAGTTTCCAATGGTTGACTAAACCTTTCCCCTGATACCAACTGTAGAGGCCCGAAACTTGACGTACATGAACATTACATTACATTTTCTGAATACTTAGTACATAACAAAAACATATACACAAGGACCGTAATAGTTTAGTGTCTTTGGAAACTCGAAATATAATCTTCTAATCGTGGTGAAAGATCTTCAACATCTCCCATAAAGATCGTCCCCTTTTTTATTACCTAAAACATTTCTTTTATATCTTGGGGAAAAGAAAAAAAAAGGGTGAGCTCAAATGCCTATTAAGGGTAAACATAGAGAACATAAAACAATCCATAAACATTTAAATGCAAAAATGTGAACATGATATCTAAACATAAAAATCTTGATTAAGGACATGAATCATGGAAGTATGTAAGAAATACATCATAAGGGAACATCAATCATGATAAAATAAAATGGGAATAAAACATGTAAATGTGGAAATAAATAAGCACGTTTTATGATTTCCAAAGTAGCCAAGGCATTACTGCCAAGACCATGTTGGTGGACAAAGTCCCTTTCTGAATCGAGTTCACTCATCATTTCAGTCCTGTAACACTGAACAAGATTAACTTACCGTTCCAGCCATGTCTATCTCATGAGATATAAATCATTACCCAATGAATTGTAGGTAGATATAGGTCCCACCAATATCATATTGAAATCATTCTTACATGTTCCACAAAACAATCATAAATCATTCATCATAACCCAATTAATAAATTGGGTTTCATAAACATCATTCCATCATAACATAATCCAGATAACAAAAATGGATATCATTTCATCATAAGAAATGTGAAACCATGTAAATAATAGATACCATATACTTGAACCATACACATATAAAATAATGCCATCTTATATGGAGAATGGTTTTGATAAAACACTAGAAATGAATTCTTAAGGAAAATATACTTTTTTCGTCAAAATAATTTTCTTTTCACAAAACATCATGCAATGTTAAAAGAAAAGGATCTTGTTGAAAATAGTAATGAAATATTTTGGATGAAGCTTCATGAAAATAAGTCTTTATAAAACCCTAAAAATCAGTTCGTGCCATATAAGTTAAAAAAAAAAATTTCTCGTACTATTGCTGGAAAAGTCATAAAGCACCTCGTAAAAGAAAGATTCCATACATACAATGTAGTAAAAGAAAAAAATGGGTAAAAAGGACATTAAACATAAATGAAACCATTTTTAGGAAATATGTACATGGATGAGAACAATAACACTAGTAAATACTTACGAATAAACAATCTCTGATAAGAATGAGATGGGAAAAGGTATCCCTTACCTTATTTCCGATATGCTTCGCATATATCTGAACCTCTTGTATAATGATTTAAATAATGTCATTGACTTATTAAAGAATAATATTCATTGTTATTATATCATATATGGTTCACTTATGACTTTATATTACCTGTTCTTTTGTATGTTCCACGTTAAAGCAGCGTTTTGGGTTAAATCGTTTTATTTATCATACATGTTTGACTTATTGTTCTTGATATTATTACTTATATATTGATTTACTTAATTAATGACTGTAAAACATGATTTATATATAATATATATTCAGTATATACATATATATATATATGATAGATTGATTAAATGGAATGAAATACACCGTTCATGGAGACGGTAGGCCGTACGTACGCATGAAAACTGTTTTCGTTTCCTTATTGAATTGAATGAAATTAAGTAGATGAAATACATATATATACACATAAACCCATTATCATTATTATGTCATATATTTCATGATTACTTATTAAATATATACTTTATAATCATTCATGAATGTTTAACACGAAGAATGAATATCATCGCGTCGTGGAGACGGTAGTCCATACGTACGCATGAGCGATGATATCATTCCCATGATCATGGAATTGCATTAATGTGTATGTATAATATTTCAGAATCAATATAAATTTTCAATAATCATATATAGTTTTTTATTTACACCATTATACCCATCCAAGTAAGGTGGTGGTCAAAAATAGATTACACCACGGCGTGGAGACGGTATTCCATACGTACGCACGCGCGGTGATTCTGTTTTCCGTAGGATGGATAGATGGTGAAATAGGGTTGTTTCATACTTATAATAACATATAAGTATATTAGTGATACAGATGTTATTAATTCATGATGAAACAACTAAAGAAGAAGATGTAGAAGAAGAAATAAAGTTGAAAGAATCGGTAACGAATATTACCTCTTCTTTCGACACGCCTTTTTGGAACCTCCTCTTAGGGCACTAAGATTGGTCTTTGAAGAAGACCAGAACCTCTATGATGTTTCTATGGAAGTGTAGAAGAGAAATTGGTAGGGTTTCTCCAATATGTAAGGCTCAATGTGGTGTGAGGAAGAGAGGGAGGAGATGCCCTTTTATAAGGGAGGAGAGGGGCACCTTTGGAAAAACTAAAAATATTATTTTATTATAAAGTCATATTCGGTTTTTAATAGCTTCAAATTGATTTATTTCAAAGATAATGTGGGTATTGGTATAAATCCTCTCATAAAATAACATTTAGGCAAGTTTAGGTTTCTATTTTAACCTTATCATTTAGATTTAACTTTAAGTTACATAATTTTTCTTTCACCGTGTCTTCTGGTTTTCTAACACTATAAGGTTAATAATCATACTATAAAAATCCAAAATAACCCCAAGTTGTTTATTATTAATATATATAACCTTATATAATTCATTTTACCGATACTTAGATTTTTTGGAATAATATAACAATTAATAATATAATATTTGTTTTAAAAACTATTTTATGTAAATTTTGACACTATTTGGTAATTGATTTTTGTGAAAATTATAAAAGAATTATTAGTTCTAAAAAAGTTAACTAAATCAATAATAACATGTCATATTAACCTTTAAAATTATTGTAATTCATAAAAAGTCTCAAATTACATTTATTTGGGTATTTATAACGACAATTATGTCAATATTTCATTAATAAGATAATTACGGCATCATCAGTGTGTCATAAATAAATTAAATTATTTAATGTCTAAAAATTACAAATAAAATATAATTAAGTAGGAAATTTTTTTATATTTCTAATTAATATTTATATTCTAATTTATCTTATGTTTATCCCAATATTTAAAATTTTTTAGTTATTGGAAATTGATTTTAACCATTTTAGCCCTTCTTTAAATAAATTAATAATATATGTCCTAATCTCTTACATGTGGGCCTAAATGGTCATATTTTTTTCCAAAGGTAGTTTTTGGTCGAATTATACTTATAAAATAGAATTAGGACATGTTTTAGGGTAATATGAATATCATGTGTACCCTTAATTACCCTATTTACTTTTAGCCGTGGTAAATAAAAATAAAAAGATACTATTCACCAAAAATTATTTTCATCTCATTGAACCACATTTTAGTACTTGATATTAACCATGTCTTTCGGATTTTCAAAATTTAATTCACAGAAGTGGTAAAATTTCCTTTAAATGAAAAAGTCAGTTTTTTTAACTACCACTAAGTGGTTTCACTATTTATAAAAAATTGTAGTTTTTCAGAAAAATACCAAAAATTCAGCCTAAGCATTATTTGATATTCCGAATTAAAAATTGATATCTTTTTTTCCAAATTGAAAACATATATGTGGAATTAATTAATATTAAAATCAATTTCTGTTATCAAAACAAATAGTGTGTGTTTAAGAAACAATAACTATCAAATGATTGATACTTGATTATATCCAATTTCAAAGTGAAATTAATTCCAATGACCAACGTTTGATTAAATGGTAAAAATATATTCTAATTACACATTAAAACCAATTAAAAATATAATCTAACCATATAAATTATTGTGATGAAAAAAGTTGTTTTTAATTAAAATATAGTGTGTTTTTACTATTCATTAAAATATGATAGTTATCAGAATAATATGAAAAATTTATCCAACTAAATTTTTATATCCTGATTCCAAATAAGAATTTCATTTTGTCAAATTGAACTTATAGACATGTCTAAACATGATTTAAAGTGGGTGCGCCATCAAAAGGCGGCAAAACTGCATTTTTTGAAAAATACTTATTTTACTCGAAAAATTGATGTTGTTATCATACCATGTTCTAGAAAATGTGTAAGATGAATAATAATGTTGTAAAATTCAATATTTAGTTGATAATATTCATAACGGCTAGTTCATAATAATATTATAACCATATATCGTTGTTTAGAGAAACTCGGTATTGCGTACAACACATGCTATCGTGGAAGGTCGCGATTGCGTGTAATGCAAGCCAAGTCAGGGATGCGTGTTGTGAAAGATCCTTTTGCTGTAGTATACAACACAAGACATTAATGAAATTAAAAAAAAAATCATAAAATCTCAGGGTGTTACACCTTTCCAACTAAATGGTGCTTTGGTTACATTTCCTAGTAAACATTTTTGACATACACCAAGTGGTTTTAGTTAGAAAAAATATAAATTTCCCTCTTGATATAATTTTTTCTTGGTTTCCTAATTTTCATGAACTAGTCAGTGATTCCAAAGTTGTATGTGGTATTAATAATGTTATTTAAGTTATTTATCGACCACTATTACCTGGTTTTTGTAATCCAACATGTAAATACTATTATATCAACGATCCTTAACAAAACAAATTCTATATTTACGAAATAAGAAACATTAATTTAGAAAAATGAAAATAAACCCATATGTATCTAGTTTTTATAATGAAATAATGTTTTTGGTCATAGAGGGAACATAATAACAACCCTTTAACACTATGATCATCCCAATAGACATTGTGCGGTGGTAGTCCATAAAATATACAACACCAAGCCCAGTTCTATTCGATGCTCATAGATCTACTTCCTCTCATTATATTTTGTTGAATATAATTGGTTCCTGTATTTGGATATATATTTTATCACCATAAGCTATATATAATAACCAATTTTTTCAAATAGATAAATTTCACTCGATAACATGTTCCCCTGATGCCTCCCCTTACTTTCTTTGATGAGGGAAATTTTTTACAAGGGGAATTATTTCCACATGCAAAACAATCATCTTATTCCCTTGCCCCCTTTGATTATCCTTTTCCTAGAAGGGTGTAATGAATAATTGGGATGAAATATATTTTCCTTCCCTTTTCCATTTATTCACCATGTGGACAGAAGGATTTTATCTCTTGATGTATTTTTAAACATGAAGAATGCAGATAAGAAGATTAGATAGAGACTTCTCAAAGTTGTTCATATAAAGTTTACAGAAAATATATAGAATATCTGAGGGAGTGATTTGGGAATTATATCAATAACCAGTTCTTCAATGAGCTTAATTTCTAGAACCTCACAGTGCTCAATGTAGCCATTTATCTTGAATACATGTGGCCAAACAGGGGAACCCTTTTTAAGAGTAATCTGAAGGAGTTACATGGATATATCAAACCATTTTTGTCTATCTCTCTCATAGTAAAGACCATGTAGGTGATAAAGAATTTAATAGGCATGTATATTTTCATGAGACTTCATGAATTCACTAGACCCTGATGATAGAATAAAAACATGGAATGTTGGCCACATTGTTCATATGTTCCTCATAGACATGGAACTCTTCATCACTCATCTCTTGGGCTGGAGGATCCGGTAATGAGGACTCTAACACATAAGATTTCTGTTCACTATGTATAATAACCTGAACGTTTCTAAACCGTTCATGGACGTTACTGTCATTAAGGACATTTCTTTTTTCTAGTATTGATCACAGTGATGATGTGGTTAATGAGCTTGTCATTTTTAATCTACAACTGAATGAGAATATTATTAGTAAATCCTTGAATACAATTATTTAAGAAATATTAAATTAATTTTATTAATTCTACCTATTTTTTATCAAGTCCCAACATCCCAAACAATTTAACTCATAATGTTTAGTTGCAAGGAAATTCTATGGGAATGGATCCATATTCCCTATCACATATCCCCAACATGGGATGTCCATGTTATTATAATGTATTTAGGTAGGTAGGTCTTTTACAACTATGGTAATATAGCTCTTTGATCTGTTGAGTGGACTCCCCAATCCTAAAATCCTAACATGGATTTCTTCAACACTAACTTCCAAATTTACAACAAGCCAAGCTAGGGATACTCTTACTGATGGAAAATGGTTAATTTAACCTACAAAAATCATAATTACCTCCTTTATAAATGTAAGTATCCCAGCATGGTTTGGTCAAATGCATTTTTTTATTGAGTCTTTCCCTTAATAAAGTAATGGAATGCTTTGTTTGACTTAATATTTTTTTGAGTATCTATTATCTCTAATGCATTAATTTATTATAACCATTATCACATGATTATTAATATTAAGTGGAACATACTTAATTGATTAACCATGTATTCATAAAATTTATTCATATGTCTGGTTTATTTTTGTTCCATCTTCTATGCTCATTAAATAAATAACTATGAGATCGTGACAACACATCCATAATAAAAAAACCGTTAAACTGACAGCAATATTTTAAAGTAAAGGTCATGATCATGATATTTTATAATTCTTAGTTTTTCAAGAAGATGATTTACTAACCCTATCATAGGGGAGGAATACCTTGAACAATTTGTGGATTGTGTCTACAGCTTTCCACATGTCCACCTTTGTATCTCCTTGGATTGGTTTCAACTCGTCTTCTAACTTGGACGACCTCCACATTCTTGTAATATCCATCCATTACAAATTTTTTTAACTCGCACATGTGTGAGGGGTAAAAGGGTGTTTCTATCAATGTAACCATCGACATGCATTCCCTACATATTAATGAAGAAATATGCCTCACATGGCAACAGTATAATTTTAAATAAATTAAAAGGAAACCAATCATATACAAAGGACTAGTCTAGCTCATGATCACCCACATTCAAAAATGAATTACACATGTTATAAAACTAGAATTCAAATATTTAATCATTTTGATAAAGATAAATTGCACACAAATTGATTAATTATTATATTTAATCAATCAATCCTTTTATCTTAATTATTTTCTAAATTTCCTTGATATTATCATCCCTTTAATTTTAATCAAAATTCATCCTTTTAAAATAAATTTACCATGAAGGAAACATGGTGAAAACCCATTAGAGTCTACCCCACATGTAATATATTTATATACCAATTTTTACTCATGAAATATAGAATAAATGATTTAATTCCTACTATCACAACATGTACTTCGTAGATGATTACATTATCACATGATTATATAAGACATGTGTTATGCTTCAATGCATTGAGTAACAACCTGTAGCCTGATGTATACATGATAAGTAGTTCTGAACATTAAAAAAACATTAATTGTTTAATTCTATATAATTTTGTAAAGCACATAACATGTAGTTACGACTACATTTCATGTATTACCATAACCATATTATCTGGAGTACATTATTAAGGAAATGGAATGTGAGGTGTAATTTTGAAATCATGATGTAAACGACATGTTCAGTGGGCCTCATGCCATGTTTTCTTTGGGTTATATGGTTATAAATATTCTTAGCTATGTTTGGGATACATGGTTTGGCCCTGGACCTAAAGGGACTGCACACCTTATCTAGTGGGCCAAAAAGCGTGTAATCTGTTAACTGTGTGCCAATCTATCCTAGTCAAAACATAATGTAAGAATAAACTACACCGCATGTAATAAATACAAATCGATTCAGTAATTCATGAATTACTCCTCATGTGATGAACAAAACTACATGGTATGTAATCAGTATTACACTATGTGTATGGTAGATTACAGAACTTGTATGTATGAATACAGGGCGTGTACTATCATGTTACCTGGAAACAATCATCAAAACCTCCGGATGAGATCCTCAGTGTAATGTTAATCTAAAAATTATTTGTTTCTATTAGATCTATGAAAAAATGTGGATAAATATATATTGAAATTAAGATTACATGAATGATTCACTGTGAATTGAAAATAAATATTATTAAAGTGTAAATCATTAAAAAATTATTTAAATAATTAAAAATGATTATGAAACATGGATCTAATACCCCTTTATGTTTTCAGATGTAGTAGAATCTTGGTGGTTGGGAGGGCCCAACATTTATTTTTCCATCATCAATGTACAATATAGTATCAATATGATGATGAATGCCAATATGAATAGATTAAAATTAATGATTTTTAGAAAAAAATAATGGTGAAAGATCTAAGAAATCGAAACATGAAAATAATGTTTATAATTAATTTATTAATTTTTTCATAAATTAATGTCCTGGTTCATTGTTAATTTCTTTGTTGATGATTTTTGATCATACAGAATGACCCTTTCGGATTTCCTTAGTAGTGTTGACGAGGATCCAAAGGGGAAACCCTATGGCGTTGATCCACACATGCTCAAATGATATCCGATCAAAGCCACTAGTTCTTTGGGTGCTAGCCCATGTAGATAACATCTTATGTGGATCGATCTTGATCACTCATTCTATGGTACAGAATAACTTCTCCCTTTATATAGAGGGAAAGAGGAGAGTAGTTGGGAGAGAAAAAATTTTGGCTCTGTAATTCTCGAGTGTCACTGGTTTTTTGGCCTAACAGAGATACCCTTCTATTAATCGACATGGGGTTTCGGTTAAAATATTTAATTCTGTAACAGCTATCAAAATCAATTATTACCCATAGAGAAAACCCATACCACTTAATAACAATAACAACAATAATATATGTGGTATTCTAACTTATGAAAAATCAAAACATAACTAAAATCCCAAGCCACATAATGGTAACAATATTATTATTTTTCACCACATAGATAAATAACATGTATCATCTTGTAAATAATTAATTTATCCTTAGACACATTCATGGTATGTTCGAGCTCCTCTTCTATTTATTGAACATAAGGAAAAATATTTTATTCTCCTAAATAACATTTTTATTCACAAACTAGTAAATAAATATTTATTTAATGTTCCATAAAATAAATAAATATCTTTTTTTCTTGATCTCATGAATAATTATTATTTTTAATTTATGTAATCATTTTAACTTGATTAAAATCATTCCTCAGTATTGAGAAAAATCTCAACTCAATTAATTAAATTCTAATAGAATAAAATCAATACCACCAGAAACATCTAGTGTGTGATCCCCTAGGATTCTTTCTCATTGGAATTAGGTGATCATGCCTAATGTCCAAGATTACTATCTAGAAATTGGTTAAAGAACCCAATAGAAATAACCTAATGTCGCAATGATGTCATCCACATACAAAAAACAAATATTTATTCTAATCCCATTGTCACAATATCTCATGAAGTAGGTTTTATGATAGTGTTACCAACCTATATGCTTGATATCTTATTCATTGACTACCTGAAATAAACTCTCAGTTACACCATACCCATGGATTTTTAGGTGACTGTACTATTTCTATCAAAGGGTTGATATATGAACATCCATAAATGTAAGGTAAAAATACTCTGTTGAATTATCAATTAATAACTTGTCATTCGTTACACACATAATGTACCCTACTTCCTACAAGCATATGGTGTGCTAATTTTCATCAGTAAATCAAGGTGCATGATTCGTGATACGTATTAATTGTAATAATGATTTCTAAGTATCACTACACATTCTCGCATATAGGAATAACTATTGACACCAAAACATGCAGAATTCCTACTTGTTTGTCTGTTCTCATAAGCTACCATCTTAGAGATTACTAATTGTGAACTTCATTCGAAGAAGTCTTGTCTTCATAGGAGTACACACACCCGATGTTCTGTATATTATGTGTCCAATCATAGTATTTCATCCAACCACAAAAAATATATTAAATAATACTATCATAGAACATTACGTTTCACATCAGAGCAGTGAACTTCGATTACCTTATCAATGTGACAAATATTCTAGCCCACAATTACATCATAGTCAGGATGAAAATAGAAAAATATTTCATTAAATATTCATGTAATAAATTTACAAATAGTTGGTTCTAGGACACATAATCTAACACATATGACCTAATAGTGAGTTTTGAGATCTTATAGACTCATGGGTGACTCTGATGACATCCCTCAAGTGATAATTTTTGATAACTTGGTCTTCTCCCATAGGTGATTTTGTTCAAGCTATACATGTTGAAGCTCCACTTTGGCTTGATCATGAGAGAATCCCAGTGATGCTACGTCCCCACACGTTCTTTCAAATGGGCATTGTACAACATTAATCTACTGGGATAGGCCATCAAATCTTCTTTCTTCATGAATTTTCTTTTTTAATTTCTACTTATAAACAATAATTAAATGGTTAAAATAATTTTTATGAATATACTTTCCAACATTCATTTTTACCAATGGTCATATAAACCAATGATCATAATTGACCAAAATTCATATAAAAATCAAAACTCGATGGTCAAAATTATATTATACTCACTTAATTATTAAAGGGATATAGTTTTGGTGAGTATTTAATAATATAAAAAACAATTTTAGGAAACAAAAGTTGTTAAAAATTTGGGTTGTTATGGTTTCCCTTTAAGGAAAACTAGATCACATAATGAAAAGGGTCTAGAATGATCAATAAACTTCATATATTTAGTAAAAACGTTTAATGCAAATACATGTTGTGTATTTGGAATGCACCCAGACTACACCCCCTAAAACCATCCATTAAAAACAAAATGACCCACCCTAAGGAATAATTTATTTGTTTAAGCTAACAAGGTAAAAAAAGTGTTTTTCAAAAATGAAAGGATCCCTAACTAAATGGGAATCAAATGATTATACAATGTATATATGTTAGTGGAGATTAAATAGAAACTATTAATGGACTATACAAGAATGATACCAATAAGGTCTAAATGTATAAGGAAGTTTATCATGATTAAATTCATAAAAATGAATATTTTTATTGTAACATTATATGATCATTATATTGGTCGTAGTATGTAAGGAACACCATCCCATGAAGCTGATTATATGACGTTACCATAAAGGGGTGGTGACACCATAGAATTCCAATGAGAAATGAAAGTTATAGAGATCCATTTATTTACTAATAAAAAAATAATGAACATGGAATAAATGACTCGAATGAAATAATTCAAAGTGTTAATAAGAGGATATTGGGAGAACTATAGTTTTTTCCTGGATATATATGTTTACAAAAATATGGAAAACAACCATTTGGTCTTACTGTTTGTTAAGATAAGATTAAAATTATCTTGATAATGATTTAATTAATTTAGAAACTAATTTTTTAGGGAAGAAGATCAACTATGATAGATCTATTTTTTATTATATCTAGTTACAATACATTAATTATTAGGTTATTGAAAATGAATGTTGGATGAATTAAAAATATAATTTTTTTCCAATGTCACATGGTATAAATAGCTATATTTATATATGTATAAGACATAATCGGGGAATAAAATGGTGATTGGAACACTATATGCTCCAGAAATGGATCTATCTAATGTTTCATGATATGAACTAGATATTATATTTCTGAAACATAAATTATGGAATGATATTATCAAATAAATTATGGGGAACTATATAATTAATAGTCATAACTATCTGATGCTACATGATAATGTGAAAGGGATATGCAACTAGTATTAGGAGAGGAAGGAACAGTAGTTATTAAGTGGAATAAAATGATTTTTACAACATATAATTTTGATCTAATATCATATTTAGGACAATTAAATGAGCATGTGAATATAATTGTATCCATTGATATCCATGTCTAAAGATACAAATTATATTGTGGCCTCAGATACAGTTAAAATAATCAATATTAAATACACAATTATTTTTTCTCCTTCTCAGAATCGCACTTAGAATAGAGAAAATAATAATAATTTAAACATTGATAAGCATGATATAATGGTAATATCCAATATGTCATTATTATGTGAGTGAAAAAATGGATATACTCAGGGATATATTATCTTTAGGGGGTTCTCTCATGGAGATGAAGTCACATATATTTGAGTAGCCATGTAAGAATATATGGAAAACATGATCACTAAATCCTTAACACCGAAAAATAAAGATTTTATCATGTGGGATCTAACAAGTTTATGGTTTGAATGTTGAAATTAGTTTAAGTGAGAGTTTTTTAAAACATTGTGCCCTAGAACCAATGTTATAAATATATTTAAATTACAATATTATGTATACAAAGAGTAATGTATAATTTTATCAAACTAAAATGTTGTTACTTTTTCGTACAAAAATTACACAGTAATGTCTATATATTATTTATTGTGTCAAATGATTATAATAGTCCTCATATATAATGTAAACCTCAAGATATTAGAAATATGATACTAAACACATATCATATGTTTTAGATACACAATACTGACGACACTCAGATGATGTCTGATGATTTGGATTGGGAGACTATAAACATTGAGACTTCTTCAAAAGAAATTAACACATGGGGATATCTAAAAGAGGATATAATATAGATTTATTTCCCAATATTATGATGACATGTATTGGGTGTCATTAGAAGTTATTATATATGAGGATGTGCATTAATTTCAAGACTTGAGATGATTATTAGAGTGTATCATTTATTATTTTAATTTTAAGGAAGATGAAAACCGTGAATTTTATATTCTGGGGAGGTATCTTTTTGGGAGCATCTTACGTTATATATAATTGATGGAATGATCATGAAACAATATGTCACTACCATGTAGAGGAATAGGAATCTCTATCCTAGTTAAGCATGCTGGTAGTACCTTTACAAATTTCATTGTCATGATATATAAAGGTATGTCCATATAGAATGACAAATAAAAAAATAAATAAATAAAGGGGGTTAAAACTAGCGATGTTGAATTTTTATGGTGTATCACATGACAATGAGATTTTATTACATAACATTTGATTGTGGGAAGTTCTAACTATGACTAAACATTATCTCTGTAGGGATCCTAATGTGTTTTTAGATTCCACTCTTAGTCTGTGATTATGACTCATAGTTATCAAGATAAGGGCCTAGAGGGTCACACAGAAAGTCTATTTAGAATAATTATTAATTTAAATGAATTTTAGTTTAGAACACGGTACGAGTAAGGATGGGGGAGGGTATTTCCCAAGTTCGAATGATCATAAAAAAATATAAATTAAATGTTATTTAAAGATTGAATAAGAAGTAATGAATCTATTAACTCAATTTAATTAAAAGTTATTAAGACAATAATAGAGAAATATACTGTACAAAAAATTATACATTCAAAGTTCATTAAATATTTTACAGTAGAATTGAATCGAGTTAATGGATCATATTTTATCACATTACATTATTTTAGATGGTACATGAAATTGATATATCATTTTTACATTAGTGATACATTTTTTAGTTCATAAATAATATTCAGTGCTTATATAAAAGATTTAAAACATTGAGGAAAATGTACAATTTTTGAGAGTTCAATTTAACAAACTAACCTAAGAGCCACTGAAACGGTGCCCCTAAACAATCAATCACATGGCCTCAAGCATGCCTCACTATACACTAGAGGCTGCTGACTAGTACTGGGGGTCTATAATGATATAGTTGGGACACTATACCCTCATGAACATATTATAATGGCAATATAAGGGAAAATAAATATATCAAATTAATGTGGAGGTAGTATTAATAAATGTTAATGGAAGTTAAAAAACTGAAAAAGTGTCCAATTCCAGATATACAACAATTCATGTCCATGTGACTACAATATACAAAAAAAATATTAAAAAAACAAATAAATTAATAGTACCCAATAAAAATGATAAATCCTCAAGGTCTATCACCATGAGAACCTTGAGATATGTATCAATCCTATTATCCAAATCTCCCATATACCAGATTCAAACACATGCATATATCTATATATCAAAAAAATGAAAATATGATTTTTTTTAGGTACCCAGTGTAATAGAAGCCAAAACAGGGTGTGATATATACTCAGTATTCCACCACAAACAGTGTCTGATGATATTAGTATGTGAATAAAAATGAACGAATTATGTCGGAACGATAGGTGAAACAAGAATAAATAAATGTAAACAAGTTATCTCTAGTTCCTAAGGTCAAATTCACTGACCATACCTGATTTGTCTTACTACATAATATCCCAATCCAAAATGATCCTATAAAGATATAGTATGTATATATAACTACTAGTTTTATCCAGAAGGGGACATAGTTGGGTCTATCATAGGGGATGAATTCAATAATGGACCAAACACAAGAATTTTACGGTGGGTGCATCTTTAAATCGGATAAACTAGAATTTTATAGATATTTAATGAGGGTTATCATGGATTTTAATCAAATGTAATAATAGGTACATCCAAGGTGATTTATAAATTGGAATCCCGTGCATCACCCCTAGTGAACTATAATTATCCATCACCGCAAGAGTCCTTCCAAGACGATCGATAATGAGGAACCCAAAATATCACTCTCAATATTGTATAATGGAATAACCCACTATTCTTGTCCTCATTATATCATCTAGGGGATTGAGAATCACTTTTGGCATGGTATAACCTTCTTTCTACTGAGGTGATCCAATATAAATCCCTACACGGTACCAGTATCACTCATAGGGTTAATAATATCAATATGTATAAGAGTCATTCTAAGTAGTTCCTACATGGGAATACATGTATCGCTCAAGGAAAATACAAAAAATTCGTCCAATGATTCTATCGAGGGAATTCCTATAAGGGAATCCATGTATCACTCTGTGAATAATATAAATCAAATAACCTCAGAGAATGTCCATGACATTCCATAAAAGTGAAAATCAAGTATATCCCTTGGTATGTATAATCTCTAAAATCCTATGAGCATGTGCGAGGAAGCTTATAAAAAGGAACCCGAGTTTCACTCAAGGAAAAATAAAATTAATTTAATCATTAAATAATTAAACTCCTAACTAAAAGGAATTCCATATATATAATCATTCCATATCCCGTATCGACATATAACTAATTATGATTCGATATCCATGATAATGCCTCCCCATAAAATTGGTATAAATAATACCTAGTATCATGTACATAATCTTTACATGTTAGAGTCACACGTACATAATGTGGGACACACCCATTTATCATTTCAATTTATTTCAAAACAACTTACCCTTTTAAAATATGAAAACAATGTACCACATCAGTTGTTTTATTATAAAATGAAGGAAATGAATACAATCCATAAGACTATTGATAAAATTATACATAAACATCTCTTGTATGAGGAAAAACAAATTTCTCCGTGACAAGTAACCAATGAATATTTAATACGTTATAATTGTACGCATATGAAACAACACCCATAGAGGGGGTTTAATTATGTAAAAAAACATTGGGCTCAAGGGAATCTAAGAAACACATCCAAATGGGTGGTTCATGTTGAGTTGATAATCATATAATGGTTTCAATTGATGCAAAATGGTTATTTAATTTAATGTATTTGATGATACATATTTAAAGAAAACATTTAAGGGAAACAATTAAGGAATTTGGTGCTTGGAAGAATGAAACATTTTATAAATAAAAAAAATTAAATAGAAAATCAATATACATACTACATCATAATTAGAAAACTCCAATAATCGAATATTGAGGTTTGAATCGATCCATTTAGATAGAGGTCGATGTAACAGAAAAATAACCTGTAAACATGTCGAATTGTTTCACACCAGGATAGTGTAGTCTATATAGAGGTAAACAATGTATAGAGTAAAAATAGTGATGCACTTATCTGTAGAAATTCAATCGGATGGACAACAATAAATTTCCTAACTAGATGTTGGAGATATATGCATACATAATATATGATAGGAGGAGCTCTATAAGAAGCTGTTGTGTATAGGAAAGAGTAGAAGAAGAGGGAAAAATAAATAAAATTCTAGAGATGAAAAATGGGGATTTCACTCCGTCAATGAGGCACACGGTTTGGATGCAATGTTGATCAAACAATGTTCCAATCTTTCTTGAACCACTACACAAAAGGTAGGATCTCACGGTTCATGTGAACAATTTTCAAAAACATGTACACACCATGAAATTATATTCTATTAAGTGACCATCAACAATTTAACTATCATGTTGTCCCTCCCGCACAGTTATAAAATAACATGTGATACCCTATACTCCATTAGATCATCCACACAATTTCATATAGTGTGTCACAAGGTTTATGACAAACCGTGTGCCCATTCCAACTTCTCTGGATTTTGAGTTTTCAGAGTGGGATACTCCTGAAACTAAATTGAGTCCCCAAGGGACCCATCACGTCTTTAACTATGTCTAGAAACAACACATATATGTGCCAAAATAATCTAATTTACATTAATAATCATGTTTTAAACAATAATCTATTCACCAAATGGAAAAATTCAATTTCCCTTGGATACTTTTTCCTGGTCCAAAACATAGGATTGTACAACCTCTCCACCTTAGAACATCTTATCCTTGAGAAGCCTTAATGAAATAAAAAAACAAGAAAATACCTACTCCAGCCTTGAGGATTCAATTGAATGACCATATTGGGTATCTAAACACCCAATTCATATCCAAGATTAACATAATGTGTATGGTACATATGGAATTAAGTCTCGATCTGACACTCATACTCCAAAAGTGAAACATGGAGATGATGATAACTCAGGACCATAAAACTTGGGACACTATCATGTTTTTGTATGTTCCACTAACCAGCCTATGGTGATCCCCACCATAGTATCTTTCATTTAAAGTCTAATTCTAAGCCATAATATCTCCACCATTGTAATTTTTCCACAAATCGGCGATTCATTATTCTAATGACAAATATAATATTATTCCCAAATTGATTGAATGCTAAATTCCAATTCTATCACATTTTTCAAGGTCACACCAACATCTTATTTAATGTATCAGCATTCTCATTCACTACACTAGTACCATCCCAACAATGTTCCTTGAGGATGTTCTTAACCTACATCATATCACGAATCAAGAATAAAAAAGGTACATCCACTTTATGAAGACTTTTTTCATAATTCCCTACATACAATGTCGATTTATCACAACCTAAATGAAGATTTCTTCTTCTAAGGAACCTCACATTTACCTTGAGCACAACCGTCGGCCACTAGAACAGACTTCAAGTGATGTCTCAAGCCAAAAAAAAATCATTCATGTTTTCATTTCCATACATGACCTTATGTTTATAGCCAATCCATCACACCATGATTTTCACCAATTAAAACATGTTATCTGCACCAAATAAAAATATGAGATATCCCAATAATCATCATATTGAGTCCAGAGATTTCATATGTGGTATTCCATACTCCGATTTTTACAAGTAAGGTGTTGTTATAAGCCAAACGTCCATGTTTATCGAATATTTACTGACCCCAATGAAAATCATTTCAAGAGTTAATCTATTTCCATCAGTCTGTCCAAAAAATTCCTACCTAGGAAACCAAGTGTCACACTTGACTTACTATCCATCAGAAGAAAACCACTCTTTAGGAGGAGGACTATGTTGGTGTTTATATTTTCTTCCCAACAAAATTTAATATTAGAGATGTGTGTTACACAAACTCCCTTACATAACCTAAGATGATGTTAATATTGGGGTAATGATATTCACTAAGACAAAAATACAGCTAGAGGATATGAAGAAATACGAGGAATACTAGAGACACTTCCTTCATTACCATGAAAAAATGCCCAATATGATTTCCATCCAACCGTTCCAAACTATTGGTAAGAAGAGTAGTTGAACTAGTAATAGTAAAATCCTTTTAAATAGATATTCCCTCTTGTTAATGTGTCATTTATAACAAAAAATTATTCACTCACTATTCATATAGTTAATCAGAGGCAATGTAATGTCCCTGACCTGGGATCCACTATTTCGTTCCATGAGCTAGGTCACCACATCACCATAGGTGGGCCTCCCCCTATGCTATTGTGTTCCAACTAGTATTGAGGGTCTAATGGATCATTTGGTTAAGCTATGCTATATTTATCAGAGTAACTCATAAATGATAAATACAAAAAAAGGAAACTATAAATAACAAACATGAATATCCAACCATTTCCAAAAACTAGTTATAAGTCCACAATAACAAAATAAATATTCTATCTCATGTCATACTATTACAAGTGCTATGAAAACAAAAAATGAATCAAATAGAATAATCTGCAAAAATTTCATGACTCCTAGCCCAAATCCCTCTTCAATGCACATCCCATTACCAAATCAACCATCTATCATATGGCCTTTTCCCATGTCCAGATTTCCAACCATGGAGTCTTTTTATGTACCAAACAATGAATCCAGTAGGTTTTGAGTAAAAATCAGTAGGTCAACAACAATGGTTTCCATAAAATATTTAGTATAAAAAGTTAGTGTATTAATGTAGTAAATGAATGACATGATAAAAAAATATAAATTGCACACAATCAATTTAGCATATCCACATAAACCATTTCCACCTTTTGTTCTATAGTATCATCATTTTCATCAACTATATTGTAGCCTATATCTGTCAAAAACTATGAATAAAGGGATACACAATGTTCCTTATATCCCTAGGTAAACAAGTTAACAAAAAATTGTCTCACACATACCATAGTACATTAATCCATGTAGTCACATAAAATGTAATTATTAGGGGAAAAGAGCCTCAGTACACCATCCAAATCCATCCATTCGTGGGGTGGGATTTAGAGCTTTAGTACATCCCAACCCATTGGTGTATAACCTCAAGCAATAAACTAAATATTTCCAATAGTTGTTCACATTGTTCTTTAATCATTTTACACATATACATTTTCACAAACCATACTCATTGAGTACACAATCAATTCACAATTCATAGTTCATTAAACACATAAATCAACTCCATTCCTTAAACCATTAACACATTTACCATTTAAAATTCATAACTCATTAACACATTAAAATTATACCAAACTCCCCCTTTTCCATGTTATCAATTAAAAACAATTAAAAATAAATTTCATTTATCAATCCATGTTAACTAACTTTAGAAAACCTCTTAAATTTCCATCACCAACCCCGATAAACATACAAAAAATAACTATCATATATTCAATATCTCAAACAATTAAATTTTATATTTTGTAACACAATACCATGTTCATGAAAATGAACATCCCATCAATAGAATATATCAAGGATATCCAATCTCTATTCACCTCGCAGTTATCATGATGTGTTCAATTCATCAATTAACCAATTAATTCAAAATATAAACCTTGGAAAATCAAATAGACAACAAAATGGAACAAAAGCACAACCACAAAGATATAAATTTAACCACATGACTATGGGATATAATTTATAGACCAAAAACCATGATTATGAGAAATAATGCTTGATTTGAGATTGCCTTTGATTCAGATTTGAACATCATTTAAAAACTCAATAGTTATAAAATTTTTTGTTTTAGGTATTTAGGAGAAATAAACTACTATAGAAGCCCTAATTTGAAAAAAAGAAGGAAGATGAATGTTAGAATCACTCTGAGCTTCGATACGCACCCAACAGTTATCTAAATGGCTTATAAATAAAGCATATTTTTCCATGGGATGATTATGAGTATGGTTTCATCACCCTTGTCTTTTATAGGAGAAATGGGAGGAAAATAAAGTGATGAAACATAAAGCCTAAGGGAAAAATGGTAAAGTCCCACATTTTTAAAAGGGAACATAGTTTGTCAGAATGGTTAGCCAAATTGGGCACCAACCACGAACATCCCTCTTTCCGAGAGGGGCATAAGTCACACGGTGTCTCATGTAACACCCCAAGATTTCATCGTGTGTTATTTCTTCAAAATAATTCAATACCTTTCACTACACGTAACACTGATTTCAAGCGCACCATGATTTATCAAAAAGCTATTAAAAAGAGGTTATGAATAGTATTAACTAAATTTTAAACTTTATATAATCCTTATAATCTTAATAGTGAACCCTTTTTAAATACAACATTTTAAACTTTTTGAATAAATAGGGACATCAAAAAATTTAAAATGAAACATCCCAAGCTTCCACGGTACGCTTTCTTTTGAATAATATAGTCGCGTGTGTTGTACGCAACTTTGAGTTCTAACACACACCACAACCAATCAAACTAGCCATTATGAATAGTAATACCTACTTTTTGAAATTTAAGAAATTTTATCTCTTAAAATGGACTTCATTTTTGGATTCGGAATAACGAATTTAGCCTAGGGTGAAATTTTTGAACTTTTCGGATAACACTTATATTTTGATGAATAGTGAAAATTACTAAATTTTAATTAAAAACAACTTTTTAAATCAAAATAACTAATAGTGATAAATTATGAATTTGAGTTGTTTTAAAGTATATTTAGAATATATTTTTTCCATTTAATACAATTTTGTTCATTGGACATAATTTTACCATTAAACCGGACATAAACAAATGTCAATCTTTTGATAGCTATTATCTTTTAAAAACACGCTTTTTGTTTTAACAACGGGAATTAATTTTAAATTAATTTCTGCCACTGATGTGTTTTGAATTTGGAAAAATGGATTCCATATTTGTAATCAGGATGTTCAAATTGTGTAAATAGGTAACTTTTATTTTTAGACATTTTGAATAATTACTTCGGTAAATATTTTATTTACCATGGTTAAGGGTAAATCCGGTAAATAAGGGTTAAAATAATAATACTATAATAATACTAAATTACCCTAAAACGTGTCCTAGCCTTATTGGTTGATACATTTTCGACCATAGGCATCTTTGGGTCGATTTTGGGACCCCATGGAGCCACTTGTGGGTGATAGGGACACTTTATTTTAATTAAGTTAAAATAAGTACAAAAATGACATAAGCATATATCTTTTACAAAAACAATTTTTACATAGGTTTATATATGTTGTATTTTCGACTATAAATATTAATTAGAAAGAAAAAAGGATTTCATACATAATTATATTTTATTTATAATTTTCAGACTTTAAATAATTTAATTTATTTATGACACAATTATGATGCAGAAATTACCATAATAGTGACAAATTAAAATAATTGATATTATAAATACCCAAATAAATATAATTTTTGACTTTTAATGAATGAAAATAATTTTATAGGATAATATGACATATTAGGAGTGATTTAATTAACTTTTTTCAAAATAATCATCCTTTTATGAGTTTCACAAAAATCAACTTTTGAATAGTATCAAAATTGACTTAAAAGAGTTTTTAAAAGAAATATTATATTATTAATTGATATTATATTTCTTAAAATCTAAGGTTCGGCCAAGAGACTTATATAATTATAGTTATATCATTAATGGACCACTTAGGGGTCGTTTGGATGTATATTTTATGTTTATTAAACATATAATATAAAAATACAAATAGACATTGTAAAAGTGAAACTAATTAACTTAGAGTTAATACTTAAATATAAGGTTAATATAGTAACCCAAAACCTGTCCAAATTCTATTGGTTGAATGGTTTTCGACCCATACCCACCTTAAAATTTAAATAATCAACTTTAGAGCCATTAGAAACCGAATATGAATTTTTTATAAATTAATATTTCTAGATTTTCCAAAGGTGCCCATCACCCCTCTTATAAATGGCCACTCCTCCTTCTCATTTCTTCACACCTTCAAAGCCTTTTGGTTCGGACAAAATCTACCCAAATAATCACCCAACTTCCCTCATTACAACTTAGAGGCCTTAGTTTGATCAGAAATCCAACCTAAGGATCCCTTTTGATCAAATCAAAATGAAGAACCCGAAGAAGAGGTAATGATTTCACCACCCTTTTCCAAGTTCCTTTCTTCTTCCACTTATTCTTCCTTTGTTATTACCATTCTAAAATAATAAATCCAGTATCATATATATACTGTGATTTTATTATAAATATGGTACAACCATATTCAGTATTCTATCAACCCTTTGAATAACATGTCACCATACGTGCATACGTACGGCTTACCGTCTCCACGTCGTGGTGTAATTGTTATTCAATATATTATTATTTGGATGGGTATAATAATTATGTTTAATTAATGTAAATAATAAATATAACATGATAATGATTCTTTATATATGATATACCATCCAATTATATATTATTTTAATATCAAAATAATGATATTTTCGCTCGTGCGTACGTACAGATTACCGTCTCCACGACCCGATGAGGTTCATTTCCAAGTTCACCATTCATCGAGGATTATAAAATATATATTACTAAAAATTATGTATAATAAGACATAATAATTCTAATGGAGATATATATATAAGTATTTATTTACTGACATACATCTTATTCACTTACTTTCGTTTAATACTATATGAAAACAGAAACATCGTTTATGCGTACGTACGGACTACCGTCTCCATAAACGGTGTTTTCCATTTCATATATATGTCTATTATACATATTTATATTCCAAATATATATGATATATTTATCATGTTTTATATTCTGGATATATTTAAATCATTATCTAATTGATACAACCAAGAGTGACAAGTTAAAACACGTACGATAAAGAAAGTGATTATTACCTGAAATGTTAACATAACATGGAAATTATTATTAAATGGGTAATATAAAGTCATAAATGAATCATGTATGATATCATAAATATTAATATGGTTATTTTATAATTTAATAACATACTACAATCTTCGTACAGTAGGTTAAACGTACCCTCTACTAAAGGAAGGTGCAAGGTAAGGGATTTTCATCTCACTCCTTATTCATGTGAGATCCATGCCATATTGCCACTATTACCTTTTGTGTGGTGTATGTACTGCCCATAATTATATTATTTCTGTAATACACATTAATTTACGTGTATTTACATATTCATTGTATGATACCTCTTTCATGGGTTGTATGTTTCGTATGTTACCAAACTGGAAAGGGTTAATTTAACAATCTCTTTATTATCCGAGGTTGTTTTTACATAAGTATCTACTAGGAAATATTGATTATCCATGTAAATGTTTTATGAAAGAGTTTTCAAAGGGATTATTTTAAGGTACTTTTTACTAAAACATCATTTCAAAAGTTTTAAATATTTATTTTTCTAAATCTTTCTTATTAATTTCCATGTCTTCAAAATGGTTTGTAAGGATTTATTTATATGGACATGAATGTTTTTTTAAATGTAAATTCCTTTCAAAAGTTTTAAAGTGATATGGGACACTTTGAATCAAAAATTTCTTTAAATGACTTCTTTTCTAAATTTTGTGACTTTTAAATGTTTTCATGAAAAAGGGGTATTTCTCTCAAAGGGTTTTACAAATAAATTTCTTCTATGTCAAAATACATTAATAGATTTTAAACTTGTTTTGAAGTTGATTTATCATGATACAAATCTTCCATATTGTGTTGAAGGTTCTCTGATATATTTGACTGTGGATATGTTATTTTTATACCATTCATGGTTTATGGGTAAAGTATTAACATTTCTCATGCTAGTTTTAATACAAATTTTTATGTTATATTTCATCCTCTTCTTATGATTAATGTGTTTGACTAGTATGTTCCGGGTTGGGGACTGGTAAAAGTAAGCCCTCTAGGTTGGTGTCCGGTTATTAGAGGCACTCCGGGTTGGTGTCCGGTTATTAGAGGCACTCCGGGTTGGGGTCTGGTTATTAGAGGCACTCGGGATGGAGTCTGGTTACAGAGGCACTCCAGGTTGGGTTCCGGTTATAGTTATCCCTTAGGTCTTGGCATGAGGCCTCGACACAGAAATTAAAGTCCGGCATCATGCATTTAATCATTATGAAAGTGGTTAGTGATATTGCATGTGATTATTCGATTTGTATAATAACCATGTGAATAAGTAAATGGAATTATTTCATTTTATTTCTGCCATATTATAATGAATTTCATGTTTAAAATGATTTTGTTTTAGTTTTATACATTGCTGAAAATGTTTATGCTTATTTTTGAATGTTTCCGTTGTATTTCATACCCTTACTGTGAATTTGAGCTCACCCCTATCTATGTTTTATTTTTCTCAGGATTCCAAGAAGTGTAATGTGATTGATATGAATGGTTCAGACAAGGGAATAATGGCTTTCATAAAGGATTATTTATGTTTTTTTGTATGGTATGAAGTGCAATGTATCATTCATGTATGTAATATATTTTCCAAGACTGCTAAACTGATCGGTCTTTCGGGACTTGGTTCCTTGTAATCATGCCAATTTATTAAAATAATGCACCTACTCTGGGTCACTGGGGTCGGGGTGTTACAGTTGGTATTAGAGGAAGTTTAGAAATAACCTTGGAAACTAGATTTAGATAAACTCTGATTAGAGCACATAGCCCTAAGATAGAATTTGAGGATTAGTGTAGAATAACATCCAAGAATTTTGGTATTGTATAGATTTTGTGAGTTTTCTGAGCAATACATCCCAGTCTGGATACGAGCAGGTAGAGGAGGCTCTGGCACAGATGTACCTAGGGGTAAAACCCGATAAAACCGCTTTGATCTAGACTCGAACGGGAACTGGTGCATGACAACGGGCCTTGCTACACTCTTGGTTACGACACTCCCGGGGGATATGCTTAGGATAATTCTCATTTTCATTACAAACCATTATTAAGGGCTTACTAGTATATACTTACTCAAAGAAAACATTTTTATGAATATGGATTATATCCATAAACTGTTCAATTTGTGTTCGGTATTTTACAAGTTTGGTAATTATTCATTGCAATTCATAAACTGAACTAGTTTATGCTACTGTATAGAAATGGCGCATAGTAGAAGAAATGTGAACTCCCGTAATACGTATGATCCAAAGAGTAATAAGGATCATATATTTCATGGTCCTATGCCAGAATTTAGAAGGGAAATAGTTTCCCACGTATTATCATCATATGAAGAAATAGTATCATGTGTTGATAAGATGAGTAATGAATTCTCGGAGTCATATTTCTTTGAAGGGAAGCGAGAGAATAAAAGGATTGAAGAGAGAAATATGGGTAAAGGGAAGAGGGAAAAGAGTAATTTTCCCATATGTGATAACTGTGGGAAGAAACACCCTGGAACATGCCTGAAAGGAATGAGAGTTTGTTATAAGCGTGGAGGAAAAGGGCACAAAGTATGTGACTGCAAGGGTAAGAAAATGGTTTCAAATGTACAATGCTTCATTTTCAAGGAGTTTGGACACTACGCGAACCTATGTCCCAGTCATCAGACTATGCCGAAAATGATTCTATTGGATAGCAATAAAGTTATGATACTACCACATACGAAGAGGAATGATTAGAGTTCTTATGTTGATTATTTCATTTGAGTGTTGTATCAACAATGTACTTATTATAATAATTATGGAGTATATAAGGATTTTACTGTAGTAATATTTCATTAAGGACTTGAGATTGTGTGGAACAAAGAAAAGTGACTCAATAGCAGGATAAATTTTTGGAAAATATATGGTTGAGAGAATGATAAACCATAATATAATTCTGATACTGAGGTAGTGATTTTGGAAAAATAAATGATTGATTTGGATAAATTATATTGGATATTCTTGACTACCTTGAAACCGATTAATGATTTGTATATTCCATCATTGTTGGGTTTTAAAACATTTTTGGATTGAAGGATTATATCTATTATTCTTTAAGGAATAAGGGATCAAGAATGTAATCAATAAGGTTTTATGGTAATTCAGGATGTTGCAGTGTTTTAAAACAATACATGATGAAGGTGTTCACATGTTATTAAGCGTAAAAAGGATCTTTATTGTGTTTACCTTCCTTATAAATTTTGGACTGAAGTATTTTGGATAGTTCTAGTTTGGATTATTTTGGATTTCCATAAAAGGACACCCTGGAGGTCGGGCGGCAACCCGTCGCGTCAGGCAACGTCGCGAGACTTCAACCCCTAACCGAAGGGCGACAAGGGTGTATCACCTACCACTGACCCATGACATATCCTGGATTGAATAATGTCGTTTTTTTAACAGTTCTTCTAGATGAATTATATATTCATTTTTTTAACCCTATCTGAATAGGATAAATAGAATATTATTTTTAAGTTCTATTATCTTTTAGAGTGAAAGATAAGTCTGTGGTAGAAATTAGTTAAAGGATGGAACTCTACATTTCAAGAATATATTTTTCTTCTTCTCTTATTCTATGAAGAAATTAATTCTTATTCTTTATTTAAGGAATCCTAAAACCAAAAATGTGTTATCCTAATACCCTATGTTTTGTTGAACCGATGGTATTTCAAATCATCATAGATTAATGAATTTAAGGACCTCAATTTTACACTTGTTTTTGATTTATGACCTCAATCACTACCTATAAATATTTACATTTTTCCTCTAATTATATGTCTCTAATTGCCACCAATGTTCTCCTAATTGAGATCATAATTTGGTGGTAACCCTTTCATTTCTCTTTTCCTCATTTTAAGACTAAATTTTAGTAACCCAATTTCTGATGTCGGTTTTTCCACAAAGATATTTTATATATTCAACCTTTTATTTTTGGAAGAACAATTTCAAATTGCGAGGACACAATTTATTGAAGGGGTGGGGAGAATGTAACACCCCGAGATTTCATCGTGTGTTATTGCTTCAAAATAATTAAATAACTTGCACTACACGAAACACCGAGTTCAAGCGCACCATGATTTACCAAAAAAGATGTTAAAAAGAGGTTATGAATAGTATTAACTAAATTTTAAACTTTATATAATCTTTATAATTTTAGAATCCATATTATGAGTTTCTTAGACATAATTTATTTTCAATATTGCACTTTTACCAACTTTTAATAGTGAACCCTTTTTAAATAAAATATTTTAGACTTTTTGACTTAATGGGGACATCAAAAAATTTAAAATGAAACATCCCAAGCTTCCACCGTACGCTTTCCTTTGAATAATACAATAGCGTGTGCTGTATGCAACTTTGAGTTCTAACACACACCACAACCAATCAAACTAGTCGTTATGAATAGTTATACCTACTTTTTGAAATTTTATAAATTTTATCTCTCAAAATGGACTTCATTTTTGGATTCGGAATAACTAATTTAGCCTAGGGTGAAATTTTGGAACTTTTCGGATAACACTTATATTTTGATGAATAGTGAAAATTACTAAATTTTAATTAAAAACAACTTTTTTAATCAAAATAATTAATAGTGATAAATTATGAATTTTAGTGGTTTTAAAGTATATTTAGAATATATTTTTACCATTTAATACAATTTTGGTCATTGGACATAATTTTACAATTAAACCGGACATAAACAAGTGTCAATCTTTTGATAGTTATTATCTCTTAAAAACGCACTTTTTGTTTAACAACGGAAATTAATTTTAAATTAATTTTTGACACATATATGTTTTGAATTAGGAAAAATGGATTCCATATTTGGAATCAGTATGTTCAAATTGGGTAAATAGGTCACTTTTATTTTTACACATTTTGAACAATTACTTCGGTAAATATTTTATTTAATATGGTTAAGGGTAAATCCGGTAAATAAGGGTTAAAATAATAATACTATAATAATAATAAATTACCGTAAAATGTGTCCTAGACTTATTGGTTGATACATGTTCGACCATTGGCATCTTTGGGTCTATTTTGGGACCCCATGGAGCCACTTGTGGGTGATAGGGACACTTTATTTTAATTATGTTAAAATAAGTACAAAAATGACATAAGCTTATATCGTTTACAAAATTAATTTTTACATAGGGTTATATATGTTTTATTTTAGACTATTAATATTCATTAGAAATATAATAAGATTTCCTACATAATGATATTTTATTTATAAGTTTTAGACCTTAAATAATTTAATTTATTTATGACACAATTATGATGGAGTAATTACCATAATAGTGACAAATTAAAATAATTAATATTATAAATAGCATAATAAATATAATTTGAGACTTTTAATGAGTTAAAATAATTTTATTGGATAATATGACATATTAGGATTGATTTAATTAACCTTTTTCGAAGTAATCATCCTGTTATGAGTTTCACAAAAATCAACTTTTGAATAGTGTCAAAATTGTTAAAAAAGAGTTTTTAAAACAAATATTATATTATTAATTGATATTAAATTCTTAAAAATATAAGGGTCGACCAAGAGACTTATATGATGATAGTTATATCATTAATGGACCACTTTGGGTTCGTTTTGATGTATATAGTAAGTTTATTAACCATATAATATAAAAATACAAAGAGACATTGTAAAAGCGAAACTAATTAACTTGGAGTTAATACTTAAAGATAAGGTTAATATAGTAAACCAAACCTGTCTAAATTCTATTGGTTGAATTTTTTTCGACCCATACCCACCTTAAAATTTAAATAATCAACTTTGGATCCATTAGAAACCGAATATGAATTTATTATAAATTAATATTTCTAGATTTTCCCAAGGTGCCCCTCACCCCTCTTATAAAAGGGCACTCCTCCTTCTCATTTCTTCACAGCATAAAAGCCTTTTTTATTGGACAAACTCTGCCCAAATACTCTCCCAACTTCTCTCATTACAACCTAGAGTCCTTATTTTGATCCGAAATCCAACCTAAGGAGCCCTTTCGATCAAATCAAAAGGAAGAACCCGAAGAAAAGGTAATGATTTCACCACCCTTTTCCAAGTTCCTTTGTTCTTACACTTCTTCTTCCTTTGTTTTTACCATTCTAAAATAATAACTCCAGTATCATATATATACTGTGATGTTATTATAAATATGTTACAACCATATTTAGTATTCTATCCACCCTTTGAATAACATGTCACCATACATGCGTATGTACGGCTTACCGTACCCACGTTGTGGTGTAATTGTTATTCAATATATTATTATTTGGATTGGTATAATAATGGTGTGTAATTCATGTAAATAATAAATATAACATGATAATTATTCTTTATATAAGATATTCCATCCAATTACATATTATTTTAATATCAAAAGAATGATATTTTCTCTCGTGCGTACGTACGGATTACCGTCTCCACGAAGCGATGAGATTCATTTCCAAGATCACCATTTATCGACAATTATAAAATATATATTACTAATAAGTATGTAATATATGAAATAATAATTCTACTGGAGATATATATATAAGGATTTATTTACTGACATATATCTTATTCACTTACTTCCGTTCAATACTATATGAAAACAGAAACAACGTTTATGCGTACGTACGGACTACCGTCTCTATAAATTGTGTTTTCCAATTCATATATATGTCAATTATACATATTTATATTCCAAATATATATGATATATTTATCATGTTATATATTCTGGATGTTTTTAAATCATGATCTATGTTATACAACCAAGAGTGACAAGTTAAAACACGTAGGATAAAGAAAGTGATTATTACCCGAAATGTTAACTTAACATGGAAATTATTATTAAATGGGTAATATAAAGTCATAAATGAATCATGTATGATATCATAAATATTAATATGGTTCTGGTATAATTTAATAACATGCTACTATCTTCGTACAGGAGGTTAAACGTACCCTCGACTAAAGGAAAGTGCAAGGTAAGGGGTTTTCATCTCACTCCTTATTCCCATGAGATCCATGACATATTGCCACTATTACCTTTTGTGTGGTGTATGTACTGCCCATAATTATATTATTTGTGTAATACACTTTAATTTACGTGTATTTACATATTCATTTTATGATACCTCTATAATGGTTTGTATGTTTCGTAAGTTACCAAATTGGAAAGGGTTAATTTAACAATCTCTTTATTATCTGAGGTTGTTTTTACATAAGTATATACTAGGACATATTTATTATCCATGTACATGTTTTATGAAAGAGTTTTCAAATGGATTATTTTAAGGTACTTTTTACTAAAACATCATTTCAAATATTTTAAATATTAATTCTTCTAAATCTTTATTATTAATGTCAATGTCTTCAAAATGGTTTTTAAGGATTTATTTATATGGACATGAATGTTTTTTTTAATGTTAATTCCATTAAAAAGTTTCAAAGTGGTATGGAAAACATTCATTCAAAAATGTCTTTAAATGACTTCTTTTCTAAATTGTGTGACATTTAAATGTTTTCATGAAAAAGGGGTATTTCTCTCAAAGAGTTTTAAAATCAATCTCTTCTATGTCAAAATCCATTAATAGATTTTAAACTTGTTTTGAAGTTGATTTATCATGATACAAATCTTCCATATTGTGTTGAAGGTTTTGTGATATATTTCACTGTGGATATGTTATTTTTATACCATTTATGGTGTATGGGTAAAGTATTGACATTTCTCATGCTAGTTTTAATACAAATTTTTATGTTATATTTCATCCTCTTCTTAAGATGAATGTGTTGGAATAGTATGTTCCGGGTTGGGGACCGGTAAAAGTAAGCCCTCCGTATTGGTGTCCGGCTATTAGAGGCACTCTGGGTTGGTGTTCGGTTGTTAGAGGCACTCCGAGTTAGTGTCCGGTTATTAGAGGCACTCCGGGATGGAGTCCGGTTACAGAGGCTCTCCGGGTTGGGTTCCGGTTATAGTTATCCCTTAGGTCTTGGCATGAGGCCTCGAAACAGAAATTAAAGTTCGGCATCATGCATTCCATCATTATGAAAGTGGTTAGTGATATTGCATGTAATTATTCGATTGGTAGAATATCCATGTGAATAAGTAAATGTAATTAATTCATTTTATTTCTGCCATATTATAATGAAGTTTATGTTTAAAAGGATTTTTTTTTAGTTTTATGCATTGCCTTAAATGTTTATGCTTATTTTTGAAAGTTTCCGTTGTATTGCTTACCCTTACTGTGCATTTGAGCTCACCCTTTCTTTTTTTTATTTTTCCCAGGATTCCATGAAGTGTAATGTGATTGATATACAGGGTTAAGACAAGGGAATAATGGCATTCATAAAGGATTATTTATGTTGTTTTGTATGTTATTAAGTATAAAGTAACATTCATGTATGTAATATATTTTCCAAGACTGCTAAACTGATCGGTTCTTAGGGACTTGGTTCCTTGAAATCATGACAATGTATTAAAATAACGCACTGACTCTGGGTCACTGGGGTCGGGGCGTTACATCTCAGGAGCCCACACGAATTCTCAAACCATGCAGAAAAAATGTGGTAACTGTAGGGAGTGGTTCTATCCCAAACTGCAGAACATGGATCCTCCCATGTGTATGGTTTTACCAATCTTTCTAGACCAATCAAGACAAGCCTAATAAAGTATCATTGTTTCTACTTACAGTGCACCACCCATGAAACATGGACTGGATAGTCCCATTTTCCACTTTTTTGTGTACCAAACCACCAGGAAACCCACAAGCCACCTCATGATCATTGGAAAAATTTCACTAACCATCTTAAGGGGATTTAATACAAAAACATAAATTGGTACATACATCAAAATTTGCATAGAATCATACAAAATCTCTACCTTATAGTGGACCAACCTCAATCTACACTCCCAAGAATCAATCGGTCTCCTAGGGAAAAAGATAGGGACACTGGCCCTGCATATTAGTCTCCATCTCCCATGTTTCCTTCTGAACGTTATCATGCTTCCATAAAACTCAAAACAATTACACAAACATAGCTCAAAAAACGTTCTCACCATGATCCATAATAAAAAACACAATGTTCCTCAAGTTATACCCTAATCAACAACCCAATATCAGCCAACATAACCTCGTAAGAAATCCGAGAAAACATTTTCTAAATCATGACATAAGGAAATGTCATGCATAACATCATACCTTCATGGAAGATCCAATTGGCACCATAATGGGACTATACTCTCCACTTCCCATGGAAAAAATCACTTCTAACCACCTTACCGCTTTCAATATTTCCAATGTGGCCCAAAATAAGCATCACCCAAGAAATATATGATTTTCTAATTAAATTTCTCGATGACATGGAAAATTCAGCGGTATATTTTAAATAAAATAATGATAAATTGTCGATTTTTTAGTTAATAAAAACCATTTATTTAAATGATTTATAAAAATAATGGGTAAATTTTATTATCGAATGAAAATGATCATTATTGCGAAAATTATTCCATTTTGGATTAATGAAATATCTTTATGGCGATGGTATTTTAGTTATTTCATTAAACACATTATCTAATTTGGGAAATTATTTTTTTGAAATCCATATTTTATTTTCTTCATCATTGTCTTCTAGGAAAGGGATTTATTTGAGCATCTATAGGACTAAAATATCTCTGAAGCTGAAAACTTTTCTAGGCAGATAGCATGGACCCCACCACAGTAACAAAACCCCATATCAGCCAACACACCTTCAATAAATGATTTTCCATGTAGAATTGAATTACGAAATATTGGCACATTTATATAATAAATTTGAAGGAGTTATAAAGTCATTAAAGATTCCATTAGATGTTATACATTTGAAAGAACCTCGCTAGAACATTCATCTTGGAAAGGTAACAGTCTATTAAAAATACATAAAATTTACACTTGGTGTCCAAATGAGATGTAATTTTGAGAGGATATGAGAAAAAAGTGGAATATCTTTAATGAAGGGAACCACATGTGCAGTATCCAATGAATAGAAGAAACTTGATAAATTGTGCAGGATTGATTCTTCCTATAAGAAGAGTAGAGCTCGTACTTCTCAAAGCATTCCATTCCACTCCTCCACATTTGAGGCACCTTGGAGGATATCTCCACCGAGGAAGTCCATCCACAAATAGTACTCTTTTCTTCTTTTTCATTTTTTTTATTTTCATTATTTTAGTATTATATTCAATAGTAATTTAAAATTTAGATTTATTAATCCATACATTTTTTTTCTCCAACGATGTCGTAAATATTTTTTTCTCAATTATCTTAAATTAATTATAACTATTATCATCATTATTATTATCACTTTTATAATTATTATATTTTTATTTTAAAACTATTTAATTTTTTCCCTCTCTCATTTTTCAAAAATTATTTTCTTAATTATAATAATAAAAAATATTAATTAATAATTATGTCATTATTTTTAAATTCATTAACAATTATTTAGTCTTCTATCTCTATCTATCTATTCCCTATCTCTCTCTATCTCCTCCCATCAATCCATCATTGTGATCACTTACTCTTGAAAATGAATGACTAACCATGATGCTTGGCCTATGGGGATGTCAGGGAGTTCATGAGTTTTATTTAATTTTTATTTTATCTTTTTTCTAGATTTGAGTAGAATTAGTGGGTGAGGAGAAGGTCAACAATGTGGTGATATCCCCTAATGACATGTAACTTAAATTATCTCAATTATTGAAAAGATTTGTGATTTAAAGGTGATATTTTATTTTTGGATTATCAAACTAAAATCAACATATAAAAGAGAATAATAATTGATCCTATGAATAAACCACAAAACCATGTTCTTTATTCATCAAATAATTATATTTTCATTGAAATATAGTTAATATCTTTAAATAATAAAAACCCCAAAAACATTTTATATTTTTCATTAGAAAACAAAAACAAAAAAAGTGTTAGATTACGTGATATTGAAGAAGAATGTGAACCAAAATTAAAGGCTCCTCTAGAGAGATTACTTGGTTCAACCACTGTGCCTTTTTAGGAAAATTATAATTTCTTTTTTCTATTCCCCAAGATAAGTGTGGGTAAAAATTGGCACCATTTTCGGGAGTCCAATCAATAGTCCATTTACTTTTTCAATTTTCACATCTTATTTAGTTTTAATTTTTTTTAAAAAACCAAAAAATAATTCCTTGATGTATTCAAATTAGGAATATTATGTATGGATAAATAACTCACAGATGTAGAAATAAGAAGATGGAGATGAAGACATTAGAGGAGATCAGGTGAAAGATAATATAGAAAGTAATGAAAAACTAAAAAAAAGGATTAGAGAGCATTCTATTATATTCATAAATTAATGGAGAAACCCAACCCAGATATAGAGCAAGAACCTGAGAATGTGGTGGTATAAATTTCATCACATATTTTTGAAATTGAATAACCAATGATGGAAAGGGAGGATGACTTACCAACTAAGCTACAGGTGGAAGATCAAATTAAATTAGACGAATTCTTGATTAAATGTGATGAACTACTTGATATTACATTCCATGAAAATAAGAAGATAATACCATTGAAGTAAGACACATCCCAAGTGGAGGAATTCAATGTGAAAATGGAGGATCCCGACTACCAGCCTCCATCTACTAAAATTCTACTCCTAGAGGTACTTACCACAGAGGTAGATATTGATGCTGAAATAACTTAGGGAGTTAAAAATTTCACTAAACCTATCTCTTATGGATTTATTAAATCTAAATTGTACCAAAATCCAAATTTTTTTATTTTAAATAATCAAAAAATATTTTCTATGCTATGGAGTACGAAGAATAACATGGATCTGCACCTATTGAGAAACATATAGAGCTCCCTGGACATGTTGAATATTAGTTGCAGGAACTCATGAGGAGATTCTAGTGAATTTTAATACGGAAACCATTAAAAAATATTCTTACTTTTATGGGGAAGAATTTGATCTTGATAATTCATGTTTTAATTTTGTTCAAATAGATCTATACTCTGAATTTTCCCATTGAATATTATTTTGACGAAGCATACGTTGAGAAACCACTAGACATAGAAGAAGAGGTTACACAAGTAGCAACAAATGAAGATGAGGTTCCATACATTATCCTATACCAAAAATGAAAGATATACCTCATTGTGAAGTGGGAGGATATAGTGTAACCAATACATTGATCTTACCTAAAGAACAAAGAGGATTTCCTTGCTGGGAAAAGTCACATGTCGTGGTTCGAATCAAGTAAACATCATCCTCTATCAAATTTTGGATAATAGCTGGTATGACCCATGGAGGCAGTAAAAATTTAGGGCACACTTAAGAGATCATACAATTACTTATCCTTTACTTTCTTTCTTTAAATTTATATTTCAATATATTTTATTAGGAAGTAGTGTATCATGCAGCCCACTCCCTCAATCTTTTTGAGCTTAAAGGACATGATCCTTATGCTTAATTGTGTAATTATATTATTAGGTTCATAATGGAAAAACGAAATCCCTAATAAGTTAATGAAGAGAAAATATCCTTATTTCAAAAGAAAGTTCACTTTTCTTATTTATCTTCTAAACTCCATCAATTTTATGGTCCAAAACATGTTCTCAGTTTTCATGATATGCATTTCATCACCACACATGAATTAATTTGTTACTTGACATATCTAGGAGACATGAGTTTCTTAGGAATCTAGTGAATCCATGTTTTATAAATCAATATTAATGAAATTTATTGAGTTAAATATAGAATTAAAATTTTAATATGAATTATAGATATTAAAATGAGGACTCATGCTTCAAAGTAACTAATTGATTCATTTAAATGAAATTTCCAATCCATTTTTCATTCTTGAATTTAAAAAATTTATGTGAAATGATTTTTTAATATTAAACATTCCTTGAGTGATTTTCCAATATCATATATCTCAATACAGAGTGTATTTCTAGAACAAGTAATTCCTATTTATCATGAGTATATTTCTTGAGTTATATTGGGATATGCAACCAACCAAAACATGTATTAAATATTGTCAAATCAATGATTTTGCACAAACACAATAAAAATGATTGAGGCATATTTTTAAATGATCTCACCCTTAAAAAATCAAATTAACATCAATCCTTCTTTTAGACCATAGGGACCATGAATGTCCTTATTAGTGATGATCCATGATTCAATTTATTTTTATCCATTCGGACCCCCCTCGTATAATTTTCACCCAACATACATCTTTCAAAAAATAAGGGTTCAACTACCTCGACCCACATCTGTACACCCAAAATGCAATTCATGAACAAATCCCAAGGAACTCGTCCAATGGAAACCAAATTCAACATTCATCACCAAAACCAAAACACCAAGATGGAACTTACCTAAGCCCATCAAACCTGAAAAGCTAGTTACATCAACCACACCAGTAACTAGACTACTATAGTAATATCCACCATATTATTTAGGTTACCATCGTCATCTTCTATTCTTGGGAACTTATACAATTGAAAATTTCACTAGGGCGACCCCTCAACTCTCACAACATACATGATGCTTTTCCCCTCTCACCAGACCCAAACATCTATGAAAACTCCACCCCACATTTTCATCCAAAATTTCCATCAAAACCACCTAGAATGGGAATGCATCCACCAACCATTGAAATTTAAGAACAATATGAACTCTCTCATGTCTTCCTAAATTTTAAAAATCCACATTCCATTAAAAATTAAATTGGTGGTGGATTATAACTTACCACATCAGTTCCTCTAACCATACCATGTTAGACCATACCCAAATAGTTTATCCCTAATACCAATCCAAATCCATTGAAACTATACCCATTTTTACCTTTCCATGTCTCATTCTAAAATAAGGCACCCAAACATCATCGGATGCCCCTATCTGACTCATTCTCTGACTTCAGGTAAAAATACACCCTCAAGGTATCCACTACTCTCCGAATCACCATCATGATCCCCCACACCCCTTAACATTACAAAACCCAACACCTTATCAATATACTCATCTAGTAAATTAAATCATAATCTTCCTAAAATACCTTTTCCATTATATAAATTTACATTTCATTCCAAAACACCCACCAAAAGTGGTTTACAAATCTTAACATTTGTACCTCTTTCTAACTGATTTAAGCCATCCCCATTGGACTCCTTCTGAAATTACAAGCTTAATTGTTGGAATGAAACTACATTACATGACCAGTGTGACTTCACCCTTAGAAATTATATGTTCACTCAATGACACCCACTCGAGTCCATGGCCAACATTCAATGGGGTTACAGTATAAAACATATATTTCCATGAACTATAGTCTTGCTAGATCACACCCATCTGTGAACCTGGAAAAAGAATCTCGAATTTCATTGAGAACCACCCAGAGCATAATTATAATGCATGGCTTCACCAAATGTCACGCACAATGTCCACCTAGGAGATCCCAAGGAATCCAAACACATCACTCGTAGGTTTCTTATTAGAAAACCCAATGCCCCCACATCCACTCCACAGTTGTATCCACACATCCATGAGTGATATACCACTCTGCACATTAGGAGGGTTGTTATAACCACATTAATAAAGTAATTTCAACCACCAAATATCATTCACATATATCAGGATGAATCCCAAAACATAGACATGGCTATCAAATTTCCACTATAATGACAAAACATCAACAACATATACCCATTCCTGATTTTCTCAAAAAGAACTCATGGCATTCATCAACATATAGTAATTCCCATGGAAGTAAATGGAATTGGTCGATGGTTTACTTCCCACCATCAAGCTCCACATATACCATTCCATGACCATAACCTCCACGAATATCCATATACACCCAAATAACAATAAGGTAGCTTGGCATAATGTCATATCACTCTTAAGAAATCCATGATGATCTCAAGATATTATGATTGATCATCACTAACTAAGAGTACACTAGGAATTAATCGACCTATACCATCAGAATTTATCCATTCCTAATGTCAAATCTACTATGGGGATACCCCAACTAACAAATATCTCAAGCTTCCCTACCCATCTGCATCTCAATAACACTTAGTTGCCGCTACCAGTTTACTATAATCTTATCAACCAAAATTCACCCCCACTTCAAAAATCTCTAACATGAATCCCTAAACCAACATGACCCATGTAAATAATGCTGCCAAACCTATAAATTTCCTCCCACACAGCCTTGACTTTCTGCAACAGAAACAAAACATCCCACAACAACAATAAAAAACCAATGGTCACTTGCATAACTAAGCTTCCCTCCATAGATTTATAGAAAATTATAGGTGCTTATCCCGATCCACCTTTTCACCCTTCCCAAATAGTATCATGTCTCCCAGAACATGCCCACATATGTACCTCGTTAGATCCCCCAAGGTCTTGCACTCTCCTATTACCACACACTAAACCCAACTCTAGACTTCAGATGTCATAAATCACCAGACCCAACATCTTCTTAAACCACTAATCATACCCTCTACTTGGTCAGCCTCATGGGACTCAAGTCATTCTCATTGTTCAAATCAGAAAACATAACTGTTCACACCATAAGTCCAACCACATTACCACCACAGACCCTAGGTCTCACCAACATATCAAAATATTCCATCCATACCTCAACCATACTTGCCACATCCACTTTATTCAACCTGATTCCCTGATAAAATATTCTCAACTTCCATTTTAGGCACCATAATAATTATTCCATTTGAAATTAACATTACATCCAACCCAAAAAATTTATGTGTTTACATAAGAGAGAAAATGAGGCATAATCATGCTATTTTTACCATAATTCTATGGCATCCATCGTACAATGTTTATTCCATTAAAGAACCCACCCATGCTTCACATGCCAATGAACCTGCAACATAGGGTTAACCTCACTCAATGTTACCCTTGGTTCTAAAAAACATCCGACATATAACAACAGATCATGTTGAATTATAAAACCATTGAAGTTCTGACTTCACCCACTAGGGAAAACACACACTAGGAATCACATACCATCCACCATTATCATAGTTCAATGTGTCCACCAATTCCATACATACCCCAATTCCCTAGAATCCATGATGAACCCTCTCATCTGTCATACTCATAGGTCACACAAAAAAATCCATAAAATGGTGTCATGTTGATCAAGGGTCGTTGGATCTCCCTCCAAACCATAAACTTAAAACATTAACAAGACACTACCCATGGTGGAATGCCTTCCCCCATACTAAAATACACAGTGTCTAACATTCCAAGAGACCAGTTGCCCATGGTTCCGCACCTGTAACAACACAACTACCAATAACAGTACCACAAGCTAAGATTCCCTATCTTAGGATCCATTGTAAAACTTACATAATTTTGAACCACAAGATTACCACATTCACATTATCAGGATACTCCACATTACTTCAGGGACATATCCCAACCATGATCATAATAAGGAACACCCCTCTATCTCACACATCTAACACACCATGGTATCCCAATTATGGAACACTCATTGCCCAAATAAGCGATACACACGGTCCGATCACAACACTAGTGATACCAACTTCTTGTTTACATTCAAATTCCATTAATTAAAACATTCAACACTTATGTCTACTCTCTCCATCAAACATCAGTGAGTGTTGCAACTAAAACTCTCTAGTCTAATTCAACATTCTCAATGTGAACCACCCTGGGACCCATTCCATCATCTTTATATGTCGAGATAATTTCACACAAAACTTCTCATCCACTCTGTTACCTAAGACCAATGGGGTTTTCTTCTTTGCTACTGGAGAATTGTTCTTTTTGATACCCTTGTGTCACCAAACATGCACACATCGTCATAATGTCATATCTATATAATTAAAACTATAAATCTCAAACACATAACAAGTGGTTTCCACAATTTACGATAAGAAGGCCCACTACTAGACATAAATAACATTTCTCACAAGCACTATCACAAAAATTATAGCTATATTTCTATCACTACCCTCAACCATCCCTAGCATGGGCATAATAAACATGGGGTAAACCAACATACATAAACACAAACCATTTTACCATAATTCCTTTTCAATAAATTCACTTTTAATATACAAATACTTCTAATTTTGGCTCCTTTCATTTTTTATGACATTTGAAAAAGAATTTTTTTACCCACTTATGACTCATCATTAGGAATTAATTTTCAAATATTCATTTATATTCTTTCCATTCACTTGATTACCTCATCCTCATAAGACACTATTTCTTTAAGATTTCAAGTAAAATTAAATGCATTTTATCCTTCGTGTGTCATATGTTTTCCCTTTCTCTACCAACCATGATTCATGTCACATATACCACTATGTGACTAAAATTATTCGTGTATGCACAGTGTCATTCCATTTCATCCACGTTCAAAATAATCTAAATTAGTCACATCACATTGCATATACACCAACCAATGGAAATATATCATTCAACCATAATAACAGACATCAAGAACAACCAGCCCACATCGGGTACATTGGTTTTCCCTTGTAAATTAGTAGATACTCCCACACATGAGCTCATTTTAAAGTCTCAACCTCTCTTATTCAACTATGTACCATTACAAAATAGTATGACAATATAAATGAAACTCCTATTAATCCAAGTTATATTTTACCTAACCCAGGAGTAACTAAATTGATGGCCCGAGATGGGTCACTACATAACATCAGGAATGCATCCCTATATGCTAGAGGTTGCCGACTAATAGTGAGGCTCTAATGGAATATGTCGGGAAAATATACTCTATTTATAAGAGTAACCAACAATTGATAAATAGAAAATAAATGAAACTATAAACATTAAACATTAATTACTAACTATTTCACCTTTCCCTGAACTACAAACATGAGGCCTTCTCAGGTACCCAATGATAGCCTATGTAGCACGTGATTGAAACTCTGTAGGCCCCCACAAACTATGTCGAGAAAATATTCCATCTAAACATGTAGTGTATGCGTGTACAAGTCGAATGTAAATATAATAAAAATATAAGACATGTTCCATTAGTTAACCATATACACTAAAACCATTTTCATCTTTTGTTCCATGTGTTTGGAATCTTCATCCATTACTCTATAGCCTATGCCAATCAAATATAGTATATATGGGGATAAGTAATGTTCTATATATCATTAGGGAAATATTTTAAAAACCATTACATCACACTTACATAGGATCCACGTTCTAGGTAGTTTCGTTAAATTAAACCATTATGGGCATAGAGACTTAGTCAAACTCCCAAACCCATGTATTCTTGGTGTGGGGTGTAGAGACTCAGTCCAACATGACTCATGGGTATAGAACTTAAAGTAAATACCCCACATACCACCAATGCATGTGCACCTGTTTCTTTAACAATTTCCCACATATTCCGTTATTCAAACCACACTCATTTAGTATACAAACCAATCACAATTCATAGTTTGTTCAGTATATTAATCATCATCATGCCTTAACCCATTAAAACATTTACCCTTTGCAATTCATAACTCATTAAAACATTAAAATTATACCAAATTCCCCCTTATTCTATGTTTTAAATTAAACAAAATTAAAAAGTCAATAAATTCTAAATTCCTTATTAAAAACTACACACAATCAAATATACTTCCCTTATAAACCCATGTTAACCTGATAATGTTAACAATTAGAGTTTAAATAACTTAAAATTGTCAATTTTTTTATCAAATAAACCAATCCAAAGTTTATGAATATGGGGCGACCCACGAGGAGCCTAAATATATGACTATTATTCATTAAAGCACCCCAAGGGGATCATGAGGGGTTTAATTCATCAATTAAACAAATAATTCATAATTTTTAACATGGAAAACTAAATTAATATCATAATTTATGAAGTGTAAAACCAATTACAAATAAATTAAACAACATGACTGAGATATAACATGTAGACTACATACCTTGATTTTGAAGAAGAATTCACACATAAATAAATACTTTGATTCTGGTTCAAACACCCTTCAAATCCACAACCTAATATCGTCTATAAAAAAAGATGGGTTTAGGGACTCTAGGGAAAAATAAGAACATCACAAGTAATAATGTGAAATATTATGAAATAGAAGTTTTATACTCAACCATAGCTTCAATAAAAACCCAATAGTGCTAAAAATTGGTTAGAAATGAAGGAGATTAATCATTAGGATGTTTGGGAGGATGCGTTTTTCACCCTTGGATGTTGTAGAAGAAATGATTAGGAAAATTTATTGATGAATCCTAAATACTAAAGGGGGGAAATGGTAATGTCCCAAATTTTTCATAGGGTGCATAGTTTGGACACCTGGTTGGCCAAACTATGAACCACAGTCTCTTCAAGAGGATACTAGGCCATTCGACTTATTAGGGATTCCACGTGGTTTTTTAAAACACTGAGGTAACCATGTGGGGTGGCTTTGTCCCAGCTCGCATGACTTGAATCCTCCTTGTGCATGGTCTTACAATCTATTATTCACCTCTCCAAATTAGATTAACTAGAAAACCTAGTAACTACTAACTGTTCACAAATAGTGAACACATGAAATGGAGGACCTCATTTTCCCCCTTTTCATGTCAAAAACCCTCATAAAACTCGTAATCTTCCTGAAAAACATGGGAATCTTTTCATTAACCAACATAATGGGATTTAAACTAAAAAAATAAACAATGATAAACCTAAAATGATGTTAGAGATACTGTAGAAAAAATTATATCTCTATCTGATAGTGTTTTTGATGTTTACATAGTTATCCAACAATGAAAATTGTGTGATTCCTTGAACACATTGAGAAATTTGAATATTATAAGACTCATGGGAATTCAAAAGAAAAGATGACCATTTTAAAAAATTTCTTCCGGTGGTGTCACTCCCTATACTTGGAGGACAAGCTACAACATTTTCTACACGATACTCCCCACCGTAGGAGTTCACCTATCATCACATTACCAAGAAAAAAAACATAATCCATGAAAAATTATCCCTTAAACACTAAATGTGGTTTTAGGACATGTCCAAAAAACATTTACCAAGAAACCAATTTAAAAGAGAAGGAAACTAGATGATTAAAAGTGCACTATACGTATTTACATTATATGTACATTTGAAAATCCAATGAAGTTACATTCACACACAACATAGTGTTATGAATAAAAGTAAAAAATAGACCAGTATGCCAAAACATAATATCATCTTTAGAACATCATCCCCAACATAGTGACTAGTCATAACTACATTTATTGTTGTGGTCACTGTACTCCAGAGTTTTCTCATGTACAAAGATTAATAGTTCAAGGTTATGATGTTTCCACCAATTTCATAAGGATCATTTTAACTTTTTATCAACTCAATGGGTACCACATATAATAATCATACTACCCTACGATTACAAAAAAACACATCCCTGATAATACCCATTGGTTAATCTACTCGATCCATTCTATTATATAATGGCCCATAAAAGAACTAATGTAGAGGCCTACCATCCCATACATGTATAAATAAAGATCAATACCTCCATAGTCATATCACACTCTTGAGAAAGAAGAAAAAGGGTCACATTGAATGACCACCCATGAAAACAAGGGAGTCATTTTTAAACAATGAGTCCTACATGGGATTTAGGGAACTCAAACAACACCTCACATCTGAAATAATGGAAAATCATTTATCCCTATTTTATGGTTCTCAGGGAACTAAATAAAATGGGTTATCCCCTTATTAAATCATAGAGCATCATTCCTACAAAGGATGAGTTTCACATTAAAAGTCACTAGGCTTAAGGGCCTGTCATATAGGTCTGAGCAGTAGAAAAAGATGAATATGGTTTATGATCACATTTACATTACAAGGAAACTACTAATGAATGGTTTAAACTACCCTTACAATAGGGTTGAAGCTAATAACACAAAAGTAAGGTTATGTTATTCGATTCATTTATTTACATATGATCTTGAAAAATTTCAAGGCTCGATTTATACAGTAAGTACAACTCATGAAAAATGTCAATAGAAGTTACTTTAATTAGGTACTTCCAAAAGGAATTAATGTAAGTTATATCACAATTCCTTCTAATTATTAGTTACTCAATTAACATCCTTTCATAATTATACAATTCATCACATAAATTTCCTTCATTCATTTTATTTATTCATAAGGATCTCAGAATTGGGATTATATAAAAAAAATCAATTTGAATTTATAGAGTAAATTTCCCTTTAGATTTATATTGGAGTTTTTATTTATTAATTCCTTATATATGTATAGATCATGAGTAGATAACATGTCCTTTAATAAAATAAAAATGTATTAGCCAAGTAATATGCCATTTTACATGTATATGTGAGCATATATAGGTGGATAACGACACATTAAATAACCATCGCTATATAGCCAGACATACTACCATTGGTAAAGTAATAAAACTTTAAAGAATAGGTAATGGAGACCTATGAGGTTCTAGTTAAGTCATTATGTCCAATAGGCCACAATATTTGATTTAATTTTTAAAACCATTGTATCCTTAGTGGTTTATCTCATAAGAAACATGCCCCAACTGACCTACACAGGTCTGTATTTTTCATTTTTGAATTTATACATATGAGCCACCATGCCTAATTCATACAAGTACAAGAACTTATAAAGAAAACCTCTTCCAAGAAAATCATGATTTAAAAACATCTATATTTATAAAATGATCTAAAGGCATATCAAGCTCTTGTATGCTAGTTCGATTGTTGGGTTTCCAATTTCCAATTTACAAAGATTACATAATCATTATAAAATAAAAATTGGATCTAATTTAATCGAAACTAATATGTTTCATTACATGAAACCTATTTTATATGGCTCAATCATGCTTGGATTGGTTAGGTAAGGTTTCTTCATCAATATATACTGGATAACACAATTTAGATTGATGCTGAAAATTTAGAAACAAATTTTATGTTAATATTATAACTAAGAATTCTACCTTAATAAATAATTATAGGTAAACACTATAAATAAATGGAAAAACATGGAAATTAAGAAAGAAAAGCTACTTCCCAAGTAGTCAACACCCAAACATGATATAATGGTAAATGTACAAAACATGTTATCTTTATCATCGGAACAAGTAGTATATACCATAATACTAAACAAAACACAAAGGAACATAAAATTGAAGGTCATTATAATAAAATACATAATAATACTAACATGGTGCAACATAGTATTTCTAATAAACTACCACGACCCATCCACGAGGCACATGCCGTGACTACCCCAAGCCTGCCTTCCATAGGCCAGGGGTTAGCGACTAGCACCAAAGGTGTAAATCCTAATCAAAAGGGAAGGAATTACCTTTATGATAGTAATCAAACACAATAGAGTGTGCAAGATGAAGTAAGCACAAATTAATATTGAATACAAAGTAAGTGATGAAAGGTAAATGGGATAGAATACAAACCCAATTGAAAAGTACAGTACAACTGACAGTCTAGTAAAACAGTAGAAAAGTAAAACAACAACCACTAAGTCGTCCTATGAGAACTCCCACCTAAAGGGTGGGTATAGGTGATCTTCTCTGCACCTCGGGTCCATCCATCTGCTCCGTGTATGTCTCACCAAGTGGTCTACCTATGGGTACCGACCAACTCCAGAAGCCTCTACCCTGATATGTGATGTCCGTCGTCTACATCCAACACAACGTAGTGTGGGCGTTGCCCGTGTAGGGGTGAGTATAAAAATACTCAGTAGGGACCCCGATACCCCCCGAAGGTCTCCCAGAATCCACGAAGGATAAACCACAATGGAAAGATAAAATCATGAAGTATCAACCAACTCTACTTAGGTATATGCCCATATATATACCTAAGTCACCAATCCCAGTTCGGCTCCAACTCTCAAGCCCATGCACAACACAGTCCACATAGGAAAGAAGTCCATCACTTAGATGATAATGATTGAAAATCAAGACTCATCTCACACAGGTATACATATTTCGTTAAGTGATAAAGATGTTCAGATGTTGTCATTGATTCAGCTATGTTTTCGTACCCATGTAGGATACTAGACCAGCTAAGATGTCGGACCCACGTAGGATAATAGACCAGGTACTCTGTCGGACCCACGTAGGATACTAGAACATAAGTCAAACTGTCCGAACCGTGTAGGATACAGGAACAAAAATCATCAACGTTGAACCCATGGAGTATTCCAGTACGGTAGTTGTTGCAGTCGCAACCAGCTCTAGGGTTCCCGCACACATCACGCTCGATTCCAGGAGGGTCTGCTCCTCAAGAAAATGGTGTGATAAATGAACTATCATGAATTCCAGAGATGATGTATCTTGAAGTTCCATATTTTCAAAAGGAGCTTAACGTGATAGATGTCTCGTCAATCAGACGCTCGGTTTGAGATTTATTATCATTTTTGCTCCGGGGGACTGGATAAAAATACGCTCATTCCAAACCCAACCACTGTTCAATTTTTTTCAAAACTCAATTAGATTATTGAAAAAGGACCGATACGACAAAAGGTACCTTGTTCCATAGATGGTGTGTCGATTGGATGCACGACCTTATAGTTATACATGTTTAAGTGAAAAAGGACCCGGCCCGTTAAGCCCGGTGGGCCTATGGGTCGAGTCAACCCAGTTTTGACGGGTTACACTCGGTAGAGGTTCAGACTGGCTTGATGAATCTCATGGCCTAGCCAGAGGGGGCACGACCCAACCCAGTGGGGCGCGGCCCTGCCCGGCACGACATGGCCCGACCCGACACAGAACGACCCTATTCGGCAGGGCGCAGCTCGGCCCAGAGGGACGAGCGGTCCAGGGGGGTGCCCCCCCACATTCCTGAACCAGTAGTGCCGCCCTCCCAACCAGCTGGTCGAATCCAAATGGCTTTCCTGGCGCAAGCGGTCCCCTCGGGCGGGCCGCGGTCTTGCTGTGAGGCACCTTCGGGTGTCGCAACACCTTCACCCGGCCAGCTGACGAGCCATCTGGTTCGCCGCCGAATTGGCCTGTGAAATGTAGGAAGTGGTCCACCATAGTGCGACACCCCTTGTGGCACCTCAGTATTCCTTTGGCTCGGAAGGCTTTAGCTAGATAGTTCAACTTCGACCAAGCATCCTACGGTTGCGGACCACAGTTCCTCCGCATGCGGCCGACTCACAGCCGTCTCCTTCGATCATCACCGCTTCCCATTGAGAATCAAAAAAACAAGAACAACAGAGGTTTGTCAGGTCGTGTTCATTCGGCCCGTGCCCTCCGTATTAGGATAAACATATGGCCAACATCAATTCTGGAAATTCAACAATGAAAAGGGTAACAATTAATTACTTAAATTTGTACAATTCCATACCACCATAATTGACTTTGTATGTCGTTGAGCTGCAGAAGATGAGCATCATGGTCGATGGCGTCGTGGAGAATGTTGTCATCCCGTCATGGTTGGAGGAAGAGCTGTTGTCGTAGATGACGCTCCTCGCTAGTGGTGTCTTCTCCCTTGACGCAGAAGAAGAAGATGAGGTGAAGGCAACCCTCACGATCTTGTTACAGTTGAAAATAAAAGTGGAGAGGAAAAACTCCCCGTTCTTCGAGTCGTGGAGCGTTTTTAGTGGAGAGGAACACTTATTTCTAATCCTCTAGAGATTCCACCCAAAAATATTTATCAAGACAATATTATATTAAGGCTTCCCCTATTTTAATAAACTTTCCATACATTTTTAAAATGATTCAAATCCAACCAATGTAATTAATTTATTTTTGAGTTCAAAAGAATTAATTCAAGGTGTTGTCATATTAATAACCAAGTGGAAGGTGGAGAGCTTAACAATTAATGAGGGGAGTTGTCATGAATTAAACAAGGGTGTTTATGGGAGTTTAGGGGGAGTTATAGGGATATGAAAAGGTTAGGTTTGTGTGGGCCCCACCTCACAAATATCCTCTCATTAGAGGTTATGTGGGTGTGGGACCCACCTATAACTCCCCTTGAAGGGAATTAATCAACTTCCATTAATAAAATTGTATTCCAAAAATTTTATTTATTTTATTCTAAACTCCCAAATATTAACTCTAAAGACACATAAAACGCAATTGTGGTAAAGGTCCCCTTAAGCGAATATCAGCGCTACGAGTTAATCAATGTCCTCAGATTTCCATTCCGAGCACCGTTTCAAATGATAGAAAAACCTGCACATACATTTACTAAACGTACCCGAAACACCCTTCAGAAATTGATTCTGGGCACACCGGTCCTTGAAATCAGATTTCTTCAGTAACCATAGACTCATAGAATTCCAAATAATTAGAGATAAAATTTTCCTTGAAATTTCCGGGTCTTTAAATTACTCCCTCCTCAGGGATTTACATCCCCATAAAGCTACAACACACACTAGTGATTCAAATGGGGGTACTGAGCTCGCATATGATCCTCCCGCTCCCAAGTGCTATCCTAGAGGTTCATGTGCTGCCAGAAAATGTGAACCAGAGGAATCGACCATACATGTAGGACCCACTCATATCTATCCTCGATCTCCACCTAGACCTCCGCAAACGTCACCCTGCCATCGATGTCCAACTCCCTGTGATTGATGATGTGGGTCAGGTCGTGCATGATTCTCCTCAGTTGAGATACGTGAAAGATGTCATGCACTCGGTGCAACTGAGGTGGAAGTGCCAGGCTGTAAGCCACCTCGCTTACTTTACTGAGGACCTGGAAAGGTCTGATGAAACTCAGAGATAACTAGCTGCCCTGACCAAATCTCCATAGACCTCATCGAGGTGAGACCCGTAGGAAGACGTGATCGCTAACCATGAACTTCAGTGGTCTCTGTATCCAATCATATTAGGACTTATGTCTGTTGTGTGCAGTCTTCATCCACTCCTAGATGTTCTACAGCTTCTCCGTCAGAGCGTGAACTATCATTGGTCCTACAAGTGCTGACTCCCCAGGGTCAGTCCAACAAAGAGGTGATATGCAAGGTCAGCCGTACAGTGCCTCGTAAGGGGACATCCTGATGGTGGAGTGGTAACTGTTATTATACGCAAAATCAACCAAGGGTAAATGATCCTCCTAGCTACGACCAATGTCAAGGGCACATGCATGGATCATGTCCTTGAGAGTATGAATGGTCCACTCAGTCTGACCGTCCGTCTGAGGATGGAAGGCAGTGCTCAGACGTAACTATGTCCAAAAAGCATCCTGTAACACCTCCCAAAGACAGGAAGTGAATCAAGCATCAAGATAGGAAATGATAGTCAATGGAACACCGTGAAGCCGTACGATCTCCTGAACATAGAGGCTCCCTAAGCTCTCTATTGAGCCCTACTCTCTTATCAGAAGGATGTAGGACAACATGGTGATTCAGACGATGATCACCCAGATAGAGTCACGCCCACTGGATGTACGTGGAATCTCCATCAAGAAATCCATGGATATCTCATCCCATTTCCACTCTGGGACCTCTAAGGGCTATACCAAACTTGTTGGTACCTGGTTCTCTGCCTTCACTTGCTGACAAGTGGGTCATCGTGAAACAAAATCTACAACAACCTTCTTCATAACCGGTCACCAGTGCTATCATCTGAGGTCTTGATACATCATCACCACTTTTGGATGTACCGCTTGAGGGTAAATGTGGAACCCCCTCTGTAACACCTCCTGTAATGCGACTGGAAGCATGGTACGTCCCCTGAAGAAGATGACGTGCTCATCTCCATCAGAAAATCCATTGGGTGCCACCCCTGAGGATATCAGAGACCGTCATGTCTCACAGTCAACTTCCCCTCACTGTACCTCTCTGAATCACTGATGGAATGGTGGAGTGACTGTGTGTGACTAAAAAAGGCTCCTCCATCTCTATCTAAAAAGGATATCTACAATGTGGCTAGCTGCTTCATCACCTCTCCAGTAGCTGAATACCTGATATCCTTTAGAGAGAATCAGGTACAACATTACCCTTCCTAGGAGTATAGACTATCTCAAAGTCGTAGTCCAAGAGGAACTCGGTCCATCTCCAATATCTCAGGATCAGGTCCTTCAACATGAAGATGTACATGAGACTCTGGTGGTCCGAGTAGACTGTAAGGCGCTCACCCATCAGATAGTGTCACCATATCTTCAAGGCGAAGACCACTGCTACTAACTCCAGGACATGGGTAGGATAGTTCTACTCATTCTATCTCAACTGTCGTGAACCATACACAATCACTGCTCGCTCCTACATCATAAAACACATGATTCTGGTCCCTAATTCGTCATAGTAAACTACGTACCCAATACCCTCCCCCGGAAACTTCAAGATGGGAGCACTGGTCAACCTCTTCCTCATCCGCAGAAATCTCTACTAACATATATCTGACCACATGAATGGTTTACCCTTCTTCTTCAAGGCTGAAAGCGGTGCTGCAACTCTGGAAATGTCTGTCACAAATATCTGATTGTACCCAACTAGACCTAGGAAACTCGGCACCTCCATCACGCTCATAGGTGGATTCTAGGCAAGAACTGCCTCGATATTCGTTGGGTCCACTACAACTCCCACCTCCAGGATGACGTGTCACATGAAGTGTACCTCTCGTATCCAGAACTGAAACATCGAGAGCTTACCATAATGTTGGTGCTCTCAGAGTGTATCCAGTACAACCCACAAGTGGTAGTCGTGATCATCCTTAGTAGTCGAGTAAATCAATATGTCATTAATGAAGACTATGAAAAAACGATCTAGGTAAGGCTGGATGATCCTGTTCATGAGACTCATGAACACTTCTGGTGTATTGGTTATGCCGAAGGTCATAACCATGATCTTGTAGTGGCCATACCGACACTTGAAGGCCATCTTCTACACATCCTCATCTCGAACTCTGACCAGATGATATCCTGACCTGAGGTCTATCTTCGAGAACCATCGTGCAACCTTGAGCTGATCAAAGAGGTCATCAATCTTCGATAGTGGGTAGTTTTTCTTCATGGTCACCTGATTCAGGTGATGGAAGTCGACACACAATCGCAAGCTCCCATCCTCCTTCTTAGCGAACAAAATCAGAGAGGCCCAGGGTGAAACACTGGGTTAGATAGGTCCTTTCTCTTAAAAGTCCTACAGTTTTACCCGAAGCTCACGGAGCTCGGAGAGAGCCATTCAATATGTTGGAGTAGATATTGGAGTTGTCCCTGGCTATAGGTCAATGTATAATTCCACCACTCTGCAAGGAGGTAGTCCTGGAACATCATCAGAAAAAATGTCCGCATACTGATCCACCATAAAAGGAAAACTCGGACTCTGAACATCAACTGATCCAAGGATGAGACTAGACAACTAATGTCTGATCAGCTGCCCTCTCCTCTTCATAAGTCCATCATGCACTACTAAGGCTCCCTTCTTGCTGGTGAAGGTGAACCTACTACCATCCATGCAGATACACCGCACTTTGTGCCTAATGAAGTCGATCTGAGTATAGAATTTAGACAACCATTCCATACTCAAAATGACGTCGTAAGGCATTGATGACACTACAAGAAGATCCCAGATGAAGATCTCTCCCCTTAGAGTAATCTCACACTGCCGAAACTAGTGTGTAATCATCTAGTCTGGTCCAATAGGAGTCTGTAGCCGTAAGGATCAAGGCAACAGCTCTGTCAGAATCTCCGAGCTCTGAACAAGGGCAGTGGAAATAAAAGAATGACTCGCACCTCTTTCTATAAGTACTACAACAAGGGTGGTGTAGACATAGATAGTACCTCGAATCATATCAGGTGTGCCTTGGTCATAAGCCTCCACTGCCTGGAGCTGAGCCTGCCTCTTTGCGCCAGCTCCCTATGGTCTGGGTGAACCTCCTGGTGGTGGTGGTGGTAGAGCCTCAAAATGTAATCCACCACCCGCTTCGCGACCAACTCCTCAACCTCGTCTACCTGCTCCCTACATACCACCAGATTCGATCCTCTACCTCTTCCTAGGAGGTCCCACCACTGTCTTCTACTCATCTTCATGGCGGGTCGGGTAGTCTCGAGCCATTTGACCCTGTCCGCCGCATGCATAACACTGCTTTCTCCTCGTATAGGTGGCTCTATTTCGGGTGCCCTGCACAATGGAACCTATATCCTGAGGTCTCTATCCCGATAGCCCGGTCTGCTTGGACCTCTGCAACATCTTTCTACTACTGGCTCATGAATACTCCGATACGTGTCGCTCGGCGGTGGGTATCGATTCTGGTGTCGGCTCAGCATGAAAGCTCTCCACAAGAAGAGACTGCTCTAGCACTCTCGCCTATGTCAGAATGCTGAGGGAGATCATCAAATCCCTGATCTCATTCCATAGCACTACTCAAAGGTTCGGGGCCTGAGGAATGGGTCCCATACCATGTATGTGGAGTAGCATGAGAGGTTAATATACCACACTGAGTACTGAGCTACTGTCATGCTGCCCTGTCGCAGGTGAAGTAACTCCTGAATCCGCACCACATGAAGGGTGCCTGGAACAAACTCTGAGTGGAAGAGACACTCAAAGTCCATCCAAAGTAGAGATACCTCTTCATGCACCTTGAGCATCAATCTCCACCATCTACCTACTGATGCGTGCATGAGACTCACGAAAAGGATCACCATAAGGTCGGGTGGTTTCCCTACAAATCTAAAGACTCTGACGATAGCCACTAGTCAATACTTGGCTGCCTGAGGGTCTGTCTCTCCGTAGAACATGGGCGGCCTCGGTCACTGAAACTCGTGCAATGAACTCAGGCATTGTGAACTCTATCCTACTAGTGATGGTAGTATCGGTGGATGAGCGGGTAGTGGTATCGCTGGTGCCGCCACAGTGATGGGGACCTGCACCGACGCATCATCACTCGGTGGGCTGCCATCTTTCACATAACTAGGAACCCTAGCTGGCAGCCTTGGTGGGGACATCCTGAAACAAAATAGGTGCGACACGGTCATACAGTATACCTGCTGAGCTGATATAATGCAATCACAATGAAAACTTTTGAAACACACATGCAATTATTTTTTTCATGCACTGAGCCAGAAATCAGAGGCCAGGGTCCTGGTGTATGGATATGTCATCCGTCACAACAACACTGGACTCCATGGACTGAAAACCACACTCAATACTCATAACACTATTGATTAATAGAAATAAATGATCAGAGTCATGATTTCTGTGGTAGAACCAACTCCTTTGATACTAATTTGTCACGAATCGTCCTCGGGGGCCGTGTCGTGACTATCCCAAGCCCGCCTTCTATAGGCTTGGGGCTGGCAACTAGCACTAAAGGTGTAAATCCCAATAAACAAGGAAGGCATTGCCTATATGATAGTAAAAAACACAAAATAGTGCACAAGATGAAGTAAGCACAAAGTAATAATGAATACAAAGAAAGTGCTGAAAGGTAAATGGGCTGGAATACAAACCCAACTGAAAAGTACTGTACATTTGAATGTCTAGTACAATAGCAGAAAAGTAAAACTGCAACCACAAAGTCATCCTCGAAGAATCCCACCTGAAGAGTGGGTAAATATGATCTCCTCAGCACTGGGGGTCCGTCCATCCACTCCGTGTACGTCTCACCAAGTGGTCCACATCCTGGTACCATCTAGCTCCACAAGTGTCTACCATGGTCAGAGATATCCATCGTCTACATCTAACACAACGTAGTGCGGGCATTGCCTATGCAGGGGTGAGTAAAATGATACACAGTAGGGACCTCGAGACCCCCGAAGGTCTCCCAGAATCCACGAAGGATAAACCAAAAAGGAAAGATACAATAATGAAGTATCAAACAACTCTAATTAGGTATATTCCAATACATATACCTAAGTAATCAATCCCAGTTCGGCTACAACTCTCGAGACCAAGAACAACCCAGTCCACATAGGAAAGAAGTTAATCACAGCGATTATAATGACTAAAAATCATGACTCATCTAACAAAGTTATACATCTTTAGTAAAGTGATAAAGATGATCAGATGTTGTCACTGATTCATCTAACTGTTGGACCCACATAGGATACTAGACCATCTAAGTTGTCAGACCATCATAGGATACTAGACCAGCTACTCTTTTGGATCCAGGTAGGATACTAGAACAGAATTCAAACTGTCGGACCAACATAGGTTACAAGAATAGTAATCATCGTCGTCGAACCCATGGAGGATTACAGTATGGTTTTCATCGTCTCCGAACCCACAGATGATTCTAGTATGGCTGTCTTCGTCGCTGAACCCACAGAGGATTCCAGTACGGTAGTCGTTGCAGTCGAGCCAGCTCTAGGGTTCTCGCACACATCACGCTCTATTCTGGGATGGTCTGCTCCTTGAGCAGAGGGGGTGATACATCAACTATAACGATGTCCAGAGTTGATGTATCCTGAAGTTCCATATCATCAAAATGAACCCAACGTGATAGACGACACGTCAATCGGATGCCTGATCTGAGAGTTATTAGCATTTTTTCTCCGGGGGCCCAGTTGGAAATATGTTTGCTCCAAACCCGGAAGTTTTCAAATGTTGTCCAAAACTCACATAGATTATCGCAAAAGGACCTCTTCATTGCAAGGGTCCCAGTGCCATAGACAGCGCGTCGATCGAATGCGCGGTCTTATAGTTATTCATGATTATGTGAAAATGGGCCTGACCCATTAAGCCCAATGGGCTGACTAGTTGGGTCAACCCAGTTTCGGCAGGTCCGACCCAGCAGAGGGTCAGACCAGCCCGATGAATCGCATGACCCGTCCCGAGGGGCGTGGCCCGGCCCGAGGGGGTGCGGCCCAGCCCGGCGGGGCGCGGCCTGGCCCGACACAACACAACCCGGTGCGGCCCAGTAGGGTGAGACCCGGTAGGGAGGTGCCCGGTAGGGTGGCACCCGGATGGCCGAGCGGCTCGGCCTGGAGGGCCGAGCATTTTGAGCGGGGGGGGGGGGGGGTGCTTTCCTGAACCGGCGGGGCCGAGCGATGCTGCCCTCCCAACCGGCTGGCCAAAGCCGGCTGTCCTTCCTGGCGCAAGCAGCCCGCCCGAGCGGGGTGCGGTCTTGCTGCCGGGCACCTTCGGGTGCCGCGAATCCTTCACTGGGCCAGCCGACGAGCCGACCAGTTCACCACCGAAGTGTCCCACGAAATGCGGGCCGCAGTCCACCGCAAATCGACACCCCTTGAGGCATCGTAGTCATCCTTCGTCCCGGCCGGCTTGAGCCTGCCAGTTCTCCTTTGGCCAAGCGGCCCACGGTTGTAGTCCGCAGTTCCTCCACACATGGCCGGCGCACGACTGGCACCTTCGATCATCGCTGCTTCCCATTACGAATTAAAAAAAACAAGAACAACGGAGGGTCGTCGGTCTGTGTTCGTTCGGCCCGTGCCCTCCGCATTATGCAGAAACATATGGCCAACATAAATTCAGAAAATTCAACAATGAATGGGGTATAAATTAATCACATTAATTTGTACAAACCCCTACCTCGATAATTGACGTCGCACTTCGTCGAGCCGTAGAAGACGAGCGTCGTGGTAGATGGAATCACGGAGAATGGTGTCGTCCCTTCAAGGTTTGAGAAAGATCTATTTTCGTAGATGAATCTCCTCGGTAACGGTGTCTTCTCCCTTGATGCGGAGGAAGAAGATGAGGTGAAGGCATCCGTCACGATGTTGTTTCGGTTGGAAAGAAATGTGGAGAGGAAAATCTCCTCGTTCTTTGAGTCGTGGAGCGTTCTTTGCATAGAGGAACACTTCTTTCTAATCCTCCCGAGATTCCACCCCAAAATATTTTTCAATCTAATATTATGGTAAGGCTTCCCCCAATTTAAAAAACCTGCAATGAATTTTTAAAATGATTCAAATCCACCAAAGTAATTAATTAATTTGTGGAGTTCAAAATAATTAATTGATGGTGTTGTCATATTAATGACCAATAGGAAGGTGGAGGGTTTAACAATTAAATAGGGGAGTTGTCAATAATTAAAAAAAGGGTTTTAATGATGTTTAGGGGGAGTTATGGGGATATGAAAAGGGTTGGTTCATGTGGGCCCCACCTAAAAAATATCCTCTCATGGGAGGTTATGTGGGGTTAGGCCCCAACTCAAACTCCCCTTGAGAGGAATTAACATACTTCCATAAATAAAATTGTGTTCCACAAATTTTATTTATTTTATTCTAAATTCCAAAATATTAACTATCAACCCAGATAAAATGCAATTGCGGTAAAGGTCCCGTTAAGTGAATATCGGCACTACGAGTTCATCGGTGTCCTCATATTTCAATTCCATAAATTGGTTCAAAAGATAGAAAATCCCACACGTATGTTTACTGAACGTACCCGAACAAAACATCATAAATTGATTCTGGGCACACTCGGCCTTGGAATCAAGTGCTGTTAGAAACCACAGACTCATAAAATTACAAAGTATTGAAAAAAAATTCCTTTCAAATTTCTGGGTCATTAAATAAACATACAAGGACAATAAAAAACTATCAAATGTCATAGTAATGAAACCTATATGGAATGACATATGCATGTATAGTTAATCAATATATGCCTAGTATGATGCATTTAATTCTAAATCCTATGACTATTGAGCATAGATATTATAATGTAAATCTCATAAATCAGTGAGCAGAAAAACTACACCAATCACCCATGGTGAAATCTAAATCAACCATAACAATGAATAACACAAAAAAGGATCTCACACCTGGAAACTTGGCCTATTTCCTATGCATGGGTGGATCACTCTCAAACACATCTATTTATAAATCATCAAAACATACATTTTTTTCTATCTACCATCCCAAAATATTTAGGCAAAAGGAAACAGTCAACCTTGATTCCACATTGTAAGATCCCGATCTGAGAGGCACTAAAATAGTGGCCCGAGCTGGTCAGTCATATGGCCTGAAACTCACACCATCATATACTAGAGACTACTGATAACCAGAGATCATATAATGATGGTAGGTGGGGAAACAATACCACCATTATTAGAGTAACATAATGGTATAATGGATATTAAATAAATCATTAATCATTGGAAGCATTATAATTGAAAGGCTACAAAATATAAAAATAACTGATAATGTATCCAATGAAAAATTTACAATAGTGAATGCCTATGTGAGTTAAATATACCAACAGAAGAAAATAAATAAATATTACATAATTAAATGAAAAAAGTCTCAAAATATATCCCCATGAGAATATTGTGCTTCAACTCAATTCTGTGCTCATAGGTTCCCATGTACCAGAGTTTCCACAAAAGCATAAGTCCATAGATATGAACCTGTAAACATAATGTTTGTTCGGGTACCATAGTGAAATAACATTTAAGTCAGCGTATGAGATATACTCTGTAGTCCACCACCAATGGTTTCTCAAACTATCAGTCCATGAATATAAAACGAATCATTTTGCATCTATGATAGGTATAGATGAAATTAAATAAATGTAAACAAGTCATCTCATGTTCAAAAGGGACCCATGACATACCGAACAATATTTGTCTTAAGCCGGAAAATCCCAAACTATGATCAAACTATAAAGATGTAATATGTATATATAATTGCTAAGTGCATCAACAAGGAGATATAAAAAGTCCTATCATAGGACAGAAATACAATCTTGGAATGAACCCAAGCATGTTGTTTTGATTGGTAGACACAACCTCAAATTTCATACACTAGAATTCCATATATTTTTACAAGGGCCATTTATTTTTTTTATAAAAATGCATCTTGGGACCATCCATTGAGATTTATAAAGTTGAATCACATGTATTTTACCTTTATAACTATAATTACCCATCACCATAAAAGTCCATCCATGGTTATAAATTATGATGACATTCATGTATCACTCATAGAATGGAATAAAAGAATAATTCACTTAGCCTGTCCTAGGTAAATCATATAGGGGTCCAGGAATTTTTCATGGCATTGTATAATAATATTATAATTAATCCAATCAATGGTGACTCCCCTTGGGTACCAGTATCACTCATGAGGATAATAATATCAATTAGATTATGAGCCTATCCTAAGAGTTCCAACATGGTAACCCAATTTTCTCCCAAGATAAATACAAACAGCTCATCCTAGGAGAAAGTTCAAGGAACTCATATATGGGAATCAAAGTTTCACTCTAAGAATATTATTAATAAATAAACCTATAATCCCTCACTTGGTGTTACTTAAATGGGAAAATCAACTATCACCCAAGGTACACATAATATATTACTACTTATGTTCACATTTGATGAATCATGTAAAAAGAAACCTGACTTTTTATGAAAAAACAATAGAATTCATTCAATCATTTATGAAATAAACCTTTTTAAAAAAGAGAGCCATATTTACAAGAATTCCAAATTCTAAATCAATATATAACTAATTACTTGGCATTTTCCCTAAGAATGGATCACTATAAAATAGGTATAGATAATAAGGAGGGCTTTTACATATGTACACCATATCATAGGGTTCTGTACAAAATGTTGTCCATGCCCATTTATCATTTAAATTACAATGAAAAAAATTTCCCTTTTTAAATTATGAAGGATGTGAAAATCCATGATGGTTTCTATATAAATATGGGACATTAATAAAATATTTCACATTATCAATTTAATTAAATATCAACATATCTTGTTTGAGTAATAATTTAATTTTCCAAGAGAGGTGACCAACTGATAATAAATATATTATAACTATATATATTTGACACATCACCAAAGGGGGATTAATTATGTATACTAGACTATGGGTAAATGAAAACTATGAAACACACCAATAGGGGTGGTCCATGATGATGCGAGAATCCTCTCATCATTCCAGGTGATGAAAAATGATTATTTAATAAAAAACACTAGATTCTACATATTTAATATCACAATTTAGTGGAATGTCTTAGAGAATCCATTGTGAATCCCAATGAAATATTTTATTAATAGACTAGTAATTAAGGAAAAAGTTATAAACCACCTACCTCATACCTAGGAAACTCAACTAAACCAACATCATGGATTGAATTTATTCGGCTCAAGAGATATTGAAGATATGAACAAATTCCCTAAAAAGTTGGAAAATTTTCCCACACAATGATACCATAGAATATATAGAGAAAAAAATAAATGAGAATGGGGAGTGAAGCACATACTAGAACATATCAAATGAGATCGATAGAATGTGATTCTGGCACTAGGTAGAGGAGAATTCTCCATACCTAAAAGATGTGAGGAGGATCTACATGGGAGGTTTTTGTGCATGGATAAAAGGAGAAGAGGAAAAAGAAATAATTTATTTGAAGAGAAATTTGGGGATTTATCCACATTTAATGAGGTAGATGGTTTTTCCACATGAATGGACAAACTGTACACTAACAACACATGACTCACTATCTATGAGGGAGTCTCTTACTATTCATGTGCTCGGTTTGAGAAATGGTTTGAAAACCGTGAAATTATCCTCTTTAAGAGACCTAAAAAATATCATGATTGTGAAACACCACTTGCATGGTTATAAGAAACCATTTTAATCCCCTATCACCATTTGATCAACCACATGGTTTCACCTAGTGGTCCGCATGATATCAAAAAACAATTGCACTATTTACAACTTCCCTCGATTTTGATATTTCAGAGCACGATGTTCAAAAAACATAATGGAACACCCATAAAACATATTGGGACATTATCCAAGTATAGTAAAAACACATTTATGTGTCTCAATTGTCTTATTTACATTATAAATCATGGTTTAAAAAACAGTGTATCCACGAGATGGTAAATATAAAACTACCTAGAAATTTTTACTTAATACAAAACACAATACCTTACATTTCAAATACCAATACAAGATGATATAATCATGAATTTAGAGTGATTATTCGTCTCATGAAATTGAGAGCTTCACTATCCCATCTCTCATTTTCTAGAGAGACAAATTGAGGTTTTGAGCAACTCAATCCATGAAGTCCCTCCCATATCAAAGAGACAGTCATCATCAGATCGTATTAAGATCGAAAGGACTTTCTATTCTATTTAGTAGAAACCTGGTTTTTATTTTGGGTGTACAAGAAAGATTTGAAGCTCTTAAATAGAATTTATAGGGTTTTAACATCAGTTTGATCAAGCAATGATCATTGGCGATGGGTGGAATGTGTTTTCGACTAAATTAAAATTACATACACTTTCAATTATAATTTTCATGATTTAATGAATCACACAAGATCCTTGGATTATAAATTGGGTGGTTTATTTATAAAGTGGGCGTTATGACATAAATTTGAATGCGAATAATTTTATTTTCTCAACTTTTACATTTCCTCTATGCACCTGGTACGAGTATATACAACTTTTCCAAATATTCTCCCTCAAGAAAAATTATTGGGTTAGTATTAAATTATTGGTGACTCATGGACATTTAATGATGAGAGGAAAAGAACACATCAAATAAATATACGAGGGAAGGATATAAAATGACAGTTGAAGTGGTACCAAGGCATTAACAGGATGACAAAAGCATACAAAAAATTGGATAACCATAGAATTACTTGAAAAAAAATCACACATGTGTGAGGTGGATATCACAAAAAATTAATAAAGGAGTTATCGTGAATTAGAATAAAGTATAATTAGAAACTAAAAATTAAAAAACAGTCCCAATAAAAGGGGATTATACATAATAAATATTGAATCATAGGGTGAATGAGTTTTTCCTCAAGGGAGGGTTCCTTTTTTAAAAAGGGTTTACTCACAATTTGGAGAGGTGAATAATTGAATACATGATATTATACATGGATACTCTTCCACTTAATCAACTTCAACATAATTAAAACCCAAAAAAATAATTTTTTCATTATCATTGTAGTTGATTTACACATTTACTCTACGTGTAATGCTCATATGGTGTGGTTTATGTGGACATGAGCTTGAAAAAAGTGGGGGTAAGAATTCTCTGAGCTCTTGTGTTTTTAGAGCCTTGATTTGAGGTTAGGAATTAGTAGGAAAGTGAGATTTTATTACTAGGAGCTATTGGGGTTTCATATCCATTAGGTTGAGGTGGTGTTGACACTCATTTCTGTCATAGAGTCTAAATGAATGAAAAGGGAAATACCTTGAACAAAGAAGATTCATACTTTGAACATAATATCAATAATTGACAAAGGAAGGAAGAAGAAGAACATTGCGCAAAGGTCGCGCAAGTTCTATAATGGTCGCGCAAGTATACTTGCGCGCCTCAAGGTTGTGAAAGTACACTTGCGCGCCAATGTTGGTCATGCAAGTGACTTGCGCGACCTAAGTGATAAACCGCCCGGTAATCGCCCCGGGGTCTTCTCCTGCTTATAAATAGACCCTGTGGGCCCCCCATTTGAGAGGAATTTTTTTCCAGAAACTCGGATTGAAGCTCTCAATGCCCAAGTATCTTCTCAAAGCTTCTGGAACACTTCTAAGGTAATTTCTTACCTAGAACGGAAGATCTAAAGAGAGGGAGGAAGGAATAAGTGTTGAAACTCATCAACACTTGCGTGCCTGATTGGCCAGATCTTAAGGGAAGTCGTCACACTTGCGCACCACCTTACTACATCGATAGAACTTGCGCATCCCTTTTCTGGAAGAACATCAAGAGGATTCTAAAGGCTTTAAGAAAGAGTCTCCCAAGTATTTCAATGCTGGTTGAACATCGCGCAACTACCCCACACATGTCGCGCAGGTATACCCGCCCGACCAATACTTGCGCGCCCACGCAGTACTTGCGCGTCTTCCAAGACTTGTGCACCCCTTCCTTTTTGGGTGCCCATCTTTCCCATTTTACACCTCTTAAGCCATTACTCCTTTAATATTTAAAGATTCAGTCTTCAAGACACTCTTCAAAGCCATTTATGGCATGATTTCTTGATTTGACTTCCTTATCTGAAAGGAATTCGGTGGAATATCTCTCAAAACCTAGTGATTTACATATCTTTATGTCACTAAATATTGAGAGTTCATTCATTCAACCTCATCCTTTAAATCCTTAACCTGGGTCTCCTTTTTAAGAATAATCCCCAGTCCTAAGTCCTCCAAACTTGTGCATCCTCTTTAGGAGTAATTCACAAGTTCTTAAAGTTCCCAAATCTGGGCATCCTCCTCAGGAGTAATCCCAAAATTCTTAAAGTTCCCAAATCTCGGCATCCTCCTCAAGAGTAAGCCCCAAACCTGAATCCTTAACCTGGGTCTCCTTTTCAGGAATAATCCCCAGTTATAAGTCCTTTAATTTGGGCATCTACCTCAAGAGTAATCCCCAAACCTTATTCCATAACCTGGGCCTCCTTTTTAGGAATAAGTCCCAGTCATAATCCCTTAACCTGGGTCTCCTTTTCAGGAATAAGTCCCAGTCACAATTTTGGGCATTCTTTTCAAGAGTAAGCCCCACGTCCCCTAACCTGGGCCTCCTTTTCAGGAATAAGTCCCAGTCATAATTTTGGGCTTCCTTTTCAGGATAAGCCCCATGTCCCTTAATTTCTCTTCATCCAGTCCTAATTTACATTTGATCTGGGATTCCTTCTCGGGAGTAAAACCCAGTTATCAATCCTCTCTTAATTTGGGTTTCCTTTTCATGAATAAGTCCCGAGTTTGATTATTCAAATCTCCATGAAACACATATACCTTTATGGACCATGTTCCTGGATTTTCTCCCTAAAGTAAATCCTAACCTTCATTTATATGGGCATTCATACATACATAAGCCCCAACCCATTTCTTATGATTACATTTTTATGGCCCAATTGTCTATTTTATTAACAATAATTCTTGTTTCTCACATCGAGCATGACTCACGTGAGCTTAGAGAGTAAAAGTAATTATGACATCCTTCTTTGAACCATCAATCATAAACATTATACTCCCTTATTCGAAATACGTGGGTTCTGATTCCTTTTCCAAAACAATGTATACGTAGGTAGCCCATCTTCGGGTTTGATCCCAACTATGAAATAATTCATGTCCTTCTGAATGACAATAAACTTCAAGTGCCCCACTGAGTGTCTTTAAAACCATCCTGGTCATCATAATGACCAAGAGAATTTTATATAAATTTTTTGACGGATACCATTGACCAAGAATCTCTAAATAGATAAGATGATTCTCTATTGATGAAGAGCCTCAAATACATATAAAAGATTCCTTAAATTTCTTACATATTTAATCATTGATTGTCAAAACTGAAGGAAATCTCATTTTATACATGGTAATGTAATAAGGATTCACGAACACAACTTAAATCTATAAAGAGAGTCCCAGAATAGACAATAATTCCCCTCAAAAAGGTGTGATGAGTCCGACCTACCATCCTCTCTACCAATGAAAATTCCTAAGCCTCATCAGTCCAAAAGCTAATGAGCGCCTACCTTTGGAATGTAGGTCCAAATGGATGTGGAATAATTGGATGTTTCCGGTTCTACGAACAAACCCGTTATAAATCGATCAGAACGTTTGAATCTCCCATCCAGGAGGTCATCCCCAAATTTCGATGGAAACAAAAAATGGTGAACCCGACGTGAATCCTTAACCAAGAGTAAAATGATATTTTACCTATTTGTTAAGACCCTATTTAAAAGTCAATAAGATGGCTAACAAAAAAAATCATTGACATGTGTACTCATCCAAAGGATGAAGTAGCTGAATTCATCTTGATTACGTTTTTTATATCAAACATGCACTCTTTTCCAAGATCATTTGTATTTCCATAATGGATTCTCTCAAATTCACACCTATGAATACTACTGCTGCAAATATCACTACTGCTATTCCTACTGGATCGTCATCCGCTCTGAGGATGACATCACCTACTCAGAGTCTTCAACGCTGGGTATCAAATATGCTGGTTAAGGAGTACCATCAACATGGTACCATCCCAACTCTGGAGGCTGCCCGACATGCCCTCCAAGTGAAAAATTCACACAGGTCGTCCAGACAACGATGACCAGTGATCAAGAGGCAGGCGGTGCTGACTACCGTCTTCAACCGTTTCAGGTCGTTATCCCCGGAACGTAATTTGCATTTTCTCCCTTACTCTGAGGAAGTGAATGAGCAGGTCCCTCATGGCCTTAATTCAAAAAGACAGGAGTCCTTCCCGAGGGCTCCCATCAACAATTGTCGCCAGACTCGTGCGACAGTGTGCCCTCAACATGATGAGGGTACCGACTCCAGGCATTCGGCTCAGGTTCCCCGAACCCAAGCAGGCAAGACGAACCACCAGAGACGGAATCCGATTAGCAATGGGAAGGTTTTCATCCCTGTTATCTCTGGAGAAGTCCACCAACCTAACTTGGTGGAAAAAAGTGAACAGGAACACACACCTGTCCATTTTAATTCCGTTGTCTAGCAGACTCGTCTGCTAGCATCACGCCAGTCCTGCCAGGCAATTCCGGCGGAGTACTATAGGCAGGAACATACATCAACTTATACATCATCAGTTAGTCAGCAGGCTGCCCTGACTACATATGATGGATATCGTCAACCGCGTTTGGCGAAGTGTAATCAGCAGGCACATACACCTACTAGTACTAATCAATCCTACCAACAGTCTCGTTTGGTAGCACATGGAGAAGTCAGTCAAAATGCTCCGACGACAAACAGGATGCAGACTCAACTCTCTGCCTCCACACTTGAGTACTGTCAGGATTCACTGACATGAAAAGGAGGACAGGAGCAGGCACATACACCTACTCCAAACCCGGAATGGACGTATATCCCCGTTCCGGCAGCTGAAGTCACCAAGCATATTTTATCAATGGTGAAAGAGCAGAAGCAAATTCCTTCTCATATTTTGGATGCTTGCCAGGATATCATAACAGCTTCAGCATCATCTCAGGGAAAGACACAGAAATGAATCCCTAGCAGTGGAGTGACACATCAATGCTTCACTTCGGAACAGACACACACATCTGTTCCAGTCCAAAAGGGTTATGGGGCATACTCCCCCATATCATACAGACATCCAAGTCAAGCACATACACCTAATTTGAGTGGAAATCATCAGCCTAACCTGACCATCTTTCCTGATCAGGAACATACACCTTCTCAGAGCAACCACTTTTGTCAACAAATGGTTTCCAAAGCGAGTAAGAAGGCATCTAATAAAAAGATCCACCCAGAACAGTCAGGAGATCAATGGCCAATCTGTAACAAGGCCTTGCTCGATGCTGGAGTTCTTGAAGCCCTCATACATTTATCTGTTGGAATTCAAGATTCTACTACCTCAGTTCCCAATAACGGGAACATTAATTCCGAAGGTCTTCAACAGAAAATTCCTCATGAAGGCTTGCTTCGTGACAATTCGGTCAATCTTGAAGTTTCATCTTCAGATGAGAGCCATAGGAACCCTCTGTGTGGTCAGAAGACCAAGGAGCAAGAGATCTCAACTTTTGCTGTAACTCATTATGGTGTTCCTCTCCATGATGATGAATTTCTCTGTGAAAGTCCTCTCCACATTAGTGATTTACATTGCCTGGAAAGTACTCCAGTGGACAATGTAGTGCCGAGAAAGCCCCCTTATCTTGAGGCACTTGCAAATGCAAAACTAGTCATGTCTGATGCTTTATCGCTAGCAAGTGAAATGCATTATCAATCAGAAGATAGCCCAGGGTGTAGGTCATTCTCTAAACCACCCCTAAGTCATGCATCTTCTAGTTTGATCAATGATCTCTCTACCAATCTTGTTGAATCTGATGAAGCAACAAGGAAACACCAACTCTGGTCAAAATTGGTAGAATAATATTCATTTAATGGTGAAGAGGAAATGATGAACATGAGGAAAAAACTGGCAAAAATGCGGTACCAGTCATGTTTTGGCCTTTGGCTGACTCCCAGTATGACATTCCAAAGATGTTGATGGAAGATGGAATCCATGATATTCGTCTCAACATATGGAAAACTCTTTGTCAATTGAAGAAGAAGGTATTATATTATGATGAATATGAAAATCATCTTAAGATAATAGAAGGGCTACAACGTTAGATTGATTTGGAATCTCTATCAGTATCTTGGTATCCGAAGGCTGAAAAGAAACAGAGAATCGTTCAATGTTCATGCCTTGGCGCACTAAGAAAATTGTGTCAGTTAATTCCCAATGCTCCATCTGCTGTTTATATCAGAGGATGGGGTGTTCATGGAGCACTGCATTTCACAGTGCTTTCCAGTCAACAAAGCCCGTCGAAAATGGTCTCATGCATTGTTATTGCCCATGGCCGGCCACAGTCAATGGGATTTGTTCGTAATCAAAAGATTTCTCAAGAATAGGCTTCAACAAGTTCCTCTCAAAATCAAGCATATAGAGAACAAGTTTTTGAATTGCACCTACATCAAACAGGCGAGAATATTGCACAAGCCTCTCGTATGGAGCAAACACATCATCAAATGACAGAAGTTTCGGAAATCATCCAACGGTCTGTTAAACCTGGTGATAAAAGTGGATATAGGTTACTGCATCCAGCTAATTTCCGAACTAAGATTCGCAAGATCAATAGATCTTTTAAGAAGGTCTCAGAAATAGTATGTCAAGAGCCACCCCAGCTTGTCAGACTGGGGTCTCATTTAACCCAACCCTCAGAGTCAACAAATGCGATTAGAGGAGTTGATTGGAAGCAGCAGGAACATCCCCAGTTCATGAGACTGGGGACTCTTTCAAATCATCAATCCCCTTCTCAGAGAATATCAGTCTTTTCTCGATTGGGGAATAAGCCCCAAGAGGAATGAAGAGCCAAATTATCAAGAGATTCCCTCCATGTTATAGCTCATCAAAAAGTTCCAAAAGGATTAAATCAACAAAAGGAAATGTCTCATCAAAGACATGTAAGAAGACAATATCAAAGAAATGTTGATAGAAGGGATGTGATGCATTATGCATCAATCAATGCCATCAATGGAATTGTTGTTAATCCACCAGAGGAGACTCACTCAGGGGACTCAGATGAAGAGCATCCTGCTCAAGAAAATGTATGTACCGATACAAATGAAGAAGGTGTGCGTACATGAAGTCAAAGGATTACTCAGAACCTAGGTAATCCACTTCTTTCTCTCCAAAATGTATCCAAAAAAGGGAGGGGAATGAATCAGGTTACATATCCTTCCTCTGGAGAATGTCAATTGCTCTCATTAGAGCAACGGTTTGCACAAAAGGAGGAATAAATGAAATAATTAAGAATGTTGAATGCAGAACTACTTCAGAGTAGTCTTCTTCTTAAGAATGCTGAAGTCCGATAGCCAGAGGAATTTGTTGCAGCTACTGAGATGGATCAGAAATATCCTCCTTTATCAGTACACCCTCAGAGGTCTAATCCGACGGGTCAAACACAACATTGGTTGCCAGTGCTACCATCAGTTGTAGTACCAATCACCACATATGTCCAAGCTCCATTCATTGCACCTACCCAAGACCAAATTCAACCTGATGTTTCTCAAAAGTTAATAACTACTATTGAGTCATTAACAGCTCGTTTAGAAACTATGGAAGGGAAACAGGTGCAAGTTCAACCAGAAAAGAAAGTTTACCCTGAATGGGTAGATTCAATTTCTCCTCCATCCAGTTTTGGAAACCCTGTTTTCTATACTTTCAATGGATTAGGCGACCCTGAACAACATTTGACACATTACGTGTCTTGTTGTGATCCTATGATGGTAACTCCAGAGCAGCAAGAAGCAGTGAAATTCAGATGCTTCGTGCGAACCTTGCATGGACCAGCTTTTTTCTGGTATACAATCTTGAAATCCCGGTCAATCATCGGATGGGAGGATCTTCCCCAAAAATTCCTTCTTCAGTTTAGCTCAACTTTTCCAAAAAAGACAGTTTTCGATCGTCCAAACTGCAAGAAAATGGAGAATGAAAGATTCTCTGATTTCATTGCTCGATGGAAGGGATTAAAATATTCCCTGAGTTTAGCACTCCCTCAGGAAGAGCTATCACCAATCTGTGTGGAAAATTTGCGTGAAGAATTACACACGCCATTGATCCCTGTGAAATACACAGGAGGGTTTCGAGACCTTACTTCAATTGTTCAGCAGATTGAAGATTCCCTTATACAGGCTAAGCCTAAATCTCGTGTAATTCCATCAACTTCAGGAAGGAGAATGGGTAAATTGGATACATCTACAGTTATGCTTAAACAAGCACCTGTACCTATCTCTACATCAAAACCTTCATCTTCACAATGGGCTCTGCCTCCTGAATGACAACAACAAAGTCCATTTCGTCCAATTAATCAAAGAGATCAATGACGAAAACAATTTGAGGATTTGAAGAGTAAAACATACTCCTTCCAAAATGAGCAAGTTCCTGGTTACTTCATATCAGCTCTGGAAAATAATTTGGTTCAATTACCAGTGCCCAAGAGGCAAAACAAAGAAGGATATGAAGACCATCCCAATTATTATCCCTTTAATCAAATGTTGGGGCATCCCATCCAGGAGTGTTTTTTCTTTAACGACCTCCTGAAAAAGATGGTCGACTTGGGACAAGTCAAGTTGAAAGGTTCTTCGACTCAGGTAGCATGTGTTACTATTATAGTTCCAGAGGAGGAAGGTGAATAGCAAGAAGTAAAAAGAAGAAATGCACAAAAGTATGATGATTGGATGGTCAGAAAGACAATCAATCGGACTCATGCCATTTTGCGAACAAAATTAAAGAATCCAATTGTGTCTTCTGCCATGAATATTGCGGTAAAACCCTCTTCGTCAGAGGGAAAGTCCTCAATGAAACGGTTTGATTCAAAGAAGAAAAAAAATAAGAAGTTGATGAGTATGTGTCAAAGCCTAAATTGTTTTTGACTCTAGCAGACTTTATGCCATCTACTTCAAAACCACGAGAACCGCCCCATCAAACAGCACAGCCTAAACAGGCTAGTCAATCAGAGCCTTTATTAGACGAAGAGTTAATCTTCAGTTCTGTTAATATGATTCAATTAACAGATCCGTATTCCAGTTGTAATTTCAATTTTGATGAGCCTGAAGTCCCTGTATCAAATAAAGGAATCCGAGGAAGTTCCAGAGGTTCAGGATACTGGGGAAGACGTGGATCTTTCTGAAGCCAATACTCCAATTCTACCCCTGCTAGTACTGTGTATGTAACAGAAACTCATGGTAGAGCCCTTCAGTGAGCTCAAAAAGAACAAGCAAGTTCTTCTGCCAATAGTCAACTCAGTATTGTCACAGTTATTTTAGAAGACTAATTGAAGATTCCATCTTCTTTATCTTAGCATTTTAATGGATCTAATTGGTCTAATATTCCAAAAACAAGGATGTTTCCAACTTCTATCCCAATACAAGATGCATCAGCTTCCAAAGAATCTGCTTCCAATGTACCTCCTAAACCGCATATTCTTGTTGGGAAACGCAGACCTCTAGATCAAAATTATGATATATTGAAACACTTGGCTCAAGTACCAGCCAAGTTATCAATTTTGGATTCTTTGAATCTTTCAAAAGATCTTTGGGAAGCACTCATCGATGCTTTGTCAAGTCCTCGGGAGTTTGAAGCTGAAATTGTTGCAGCTGAAGTCTATCACATATAGAATAATCCTGCAGAATTCCATGCAGTGATATCTTTTACTGATAAAGATGAAGATGATGTTGTCAATGGGCACATAAAACCTCTGTACTTATCTGGAAAAGTCAATGGTGTAGATATCCGAAGATCTTTCATTGACAATGGTTCAGGAGTCAACCTCATGCCCATTCGTACACTTCGTCGATTGGGCCTCACGGAATCTGATTTATCTCCTTACCATGATGTTACAAGGATATGATAAAAATGAACAAGAACCACTGGGCGAAGTTACACTCAGAACTCAGTTTGGAGATCTTGTATCCATTTTGGATTTCATGATTGTTGATGAAGACTCAGCTTTCAACATCTTGCTTGGAAGACCATGGCTACATCAGCATGCGGCTATCACTTCATCATACCATCATTGTCTCAAATACTGTTTCAATGGTCATGTTGGAACATTGAATGGTGATAAGACCTCGTTCAAGACATGTGAGTCTCACTACATTGAGGCGGAATTTTATCACATGAAGGGAAGAGAGAAATCTACAATCAAGGAAATTACTAAAGTTAATGCTCCATATGGTTTGGAGAATATTTCAATAAATCCATTTACAGATGTGAGTACAGATTATGTGTTACCTATCAGTCAAATTGACAAAATAGGCCCAAATCAAAATACTCTTATGGAAAGATCCATAATGTCAATTACGAAAATTGAGCCAGACAACATTGGAGAAATTGGTAACCTACCAAACAGTGATGAAAACACAAGTAGTGACGTTTTCATTTCATCTGCTGAAATCCAACAGGTCTATACTTCGCCAATCAAGCCATAAGAAGTTATATAAACATCGTAGGTGAATATTGATGTCAATTCTCAATCCATCATCTCCTCTTTATTTCCCAAATAAGGCCCTTTATCATCAATAGGGTTGGAAATGGAAGCTTCTTCTTCAAAATGTGCAAATTTTGACATCTCTTCTGATCATGAAAATTTCATTTTGTCATCTACTATTCAAGTAGAAATGGAAGAAATAGCACATGCTGAAGAGGAAGAGGAAGATCTTAGAGATTCACCTCCAGCATTTGAAGAGGGTATCTCTACCACTGTGGATGAACTCAAAGAATTATATTTGTGTACAGAGAAAGATCCACGCCCCACTTTAATTAGTGCGGCGATGACCCTTGAAGAGAAAGAGATGTATATTTCTTTTCTAAAGAAAAATAAAGTTATTTTTGCTTGGAACTATACAGAAATTCCTGGGCTTGATCCTGATGTTTCTACACATCATGTGGGTTTACCAAAAGAACATCGAGGATATAAGCAAGCTGTGAGAAGAACACACCCAACTTATGCTTCCAAAATTGAAGCTGAAGTGGATAAGCTGATCAAAGATAACTTTGTCAGAGAAGTTCAGTATCCCAAGTGGTTGGCTAATATTGTCCCGGTAAATAAGAAGAACAGACAAATTATGGTTTTAATCGATTTAAGAGATCTTAATCGGTGTTGTCCTAAAGATGATTTCCCAGTTCCGATTACAGAACTCTTAATTGATGTGACGACTATCTATGAAGTACTTTCCATCATGGATGGATATTCCGGATATAATCAGATCCGAATGTCCCCAGAAGATGAGGAATCTACAGCCTTCAGAGCCCCTCAAGGTGTGTTTTGTTACTGGGTGATACCCTTTGGTTTAAAGAATGCAGGTGCAACATATCAACGCGCCATGCATCGTATCTTCAAACCTTTCTTAGGGATGTTTGTTGAATTCTATGCAGACGATTTGGTGGTTAAATCCAAACAATGTTCTAATCACTTGGCTGATTTTGAAGTCATATTCCACAAGCTTCGATAACATAATTTGAAGATGAACCCCTTAAAATGTGCTTTTGGGGTAACCTCAGGAAAATTCCTCGGCTTTGTTGTACGCCATCGTGGTATTGAAGTCGATCTTGAGAAGACCAAGTCAATCCTTGGTATGTCACCTCCTCAGAATTTGAAAGAATTAAGAGTACTTCAAGGAAACTTATCCTATATTCGTCGTTTCATCACCAACTTGGCAGGAAAAAGTTTACCCTTTACCAAATTATTGATAAAGGAGTCACTTACCAGTGGACTGAAGAATGTTAAGAAGCGTTTTATGTTCTCAAGAAATACCTCTTGAGTCCACCAGTACTCATGCCACCTGTTGAAGGAAGACCACTTATCCTCTATGTGACAACTCTAGAGCGATCATTGGGTGCATTTCTTTCTCAAAAGAATGATGCTGGGAATGAAAATAGGCTCTATTATCTCATTAGAACTATGCTTGAAGTAGAAACCCGATATTCAAGTATTGAGATGTGCTTCCTGGCATTAATCTTTGCAGTTCAGAAACTGAGACACTACCTACAACATGACGAGGTCCAATTGGTATCTTTCAATAATCCGCTCAAATTCATCCTTAGTCGTCCAATGCTTACAGGACGTCTAGCAAGGTGGGCAGTTATTTTGCAGCAGTTCGACATTCAGTATGTATCTCAAAAGGCAATAAAGGGCCAAGCTCTGGCTGATTTCCTGGCTGAACATCCTTCAGAGGAAGACACGTCTTCAGATATTGAACTCCCTGCTGAGGAAGTTTTCTCTATTCAAGAGAGTCCTCAAACATGGGAAATGTATTGTGATGGTGCTTCCAGAAGTCCAACAAGGATGAAAATGGAAAATCATAAATTCAACAAAGTTGGTTTGGGGATTGTACTCATTTCTCCAGATAAGGAATTGTTACCTTATTCCTTTTTATTGTGGGAAGGTGGTACCAATAATGAAGCTGAATACCAAGCTCTTATCACAGGCTTGGAGTTGGCACTTCAAGAACAAATGAATCACTTAAAGGTGAAAGGTGATTCAGACATCGTAATCAAACAAGTCAATGGGGATTATGCCATCAAAAAAGAAGAATTAATCCCCTTATATGATTACGTCAGAGAGTTAATGGCGGAATTCCCTTCAGAACCGACATTTTCTTATGTCCAAAGATCACAAAATGCTCAAGCTGATGCACTGGCTAATATAGCCATAGCTCTAGCAGATCCAAATCGGGACGAGACAACCATCAGTATTTCCCACCGTCATGCAATTTCACCTTATGTTCAAGTTAGAATAGAGGAAATTAATGAAATTAGTCCCATTCCTGAACCGTATGGTCATACAACAGGATGGATGTCACCTATCAGGGAATACCTTCAAAATGGAACACTTCCACCTGATAGAGCCGAGAAAGAACAAATCTGGCGACGTGTGGTCAATTTTACTCTTTATGATAGCCCAAACCACCTAGAGAAAATTCTCTACAAACGTGGTTTTGATGGAGTTATCTTCAGAAGCATTGATGGTGAAGAGACAATGGCTATCATGAAAGAAGTGCATGCAGGAGTCTGTGGTGCCCACTAGTCTGGACATAGATTGTCTGATCAAATTCGAAGGCTTGGATACTTTTGGCCTTCAATGATACAAGATTGTGTTAATTTCACAAAGAAATGTCATTCATGTCAAGTACATGCCAACTTCATTTATCCAACTCCAGAGTTGCTTCAAACAGCTAAATACTCGTGGCCATTTTCCACATGGAGAATGGATGTGGTGGGACCTTACCCTTCAGCTACGGCCAAGCAGTTTAAGTACATTCTTACTGTACTGATTTCTTTTCCAAATGGGAAGAGGTAGTACCTCTCAAGGAAGTCAGTTCTAAATGCATTGTTAGCTTCATCAAGTCTAACATCATTACTATATTTGGTGTCTCTCATACCATATTGACGGACAACGACACCAACTTATGTTCTTCTGAGGTGAAGAAATTTTATCAAGAATACAACATTAAATCCAACCATTCATCTCAGTATCATGCGGCATACAATGGCCAAATAGAAGCCTTTAACAAGACTCTTTCAATATACTGCAAAAGATGGTGGATAAAGATAAGAGGTCATGGCCTGATACACTCTTTCATGCTTTATGGTATTATCGGACTACCACCAGCAATGCAACGCGGTCAACTCCATATTAGTTGGTATATAGAACAAAAGCAGTCTTTCCAATTGAAGTTCAATTACCCTCACTCAGAGTAGCCATTTGTGATCATTTATCTACAAATGAGAAATCCCAAAAGCGATTGAATGAATTGGAATGGTTATATGAGAAAAGATTGTGCACTTTGCACCACTTGGAAATCTATGAGAATCGAATAGCACGAGCTTTTAACAAAAAAGTTCGTCTTCGTTCATTCATTCAGGGAGAATTGGTATTAGTTCTCAGAACTCCAATGATACCAAGAAATATACCTCTGATGCTTGAGCCAAAATGGGAAGGACCTTATTCAATACATAGGGTCTACTCTAATGGATCTTATTCATTAATCTCGATGGATGGAGAACTCATTACTACTCCAACTAATGCCAGATTTTTGAAGAAATATTTTGTATAAACTATAAAGTATTCACATTATGTCCCCGCAACATGACACTAAACTGTGAAACACTAGTTATTCCTTGCTATATGATGTTAAACTATACAGGAATGATCCAGTATGACCTTAAACTGTAAATTCGTCCCACACGGCGTTAAACTGTAAAAAAGTTCCCTAAAAAAGTCATGTATGACCTTAAACTGCACCATCCATGGTCCAGGCATATGACCCTAAACTATTTGAATGTCCCTTACGTCTGGAAAGACGTTAAACTACATAATCATTAAAGGTCCTGTAAGACCTTAAATTGTACTTATGTCCAGCATGACATTAAACTGCACCATCCACAGTCCATATATATGACCTTAAATTGTTCGCCCTTTTGTCCAACATGACACTAAACTGTAGAAAAAATCCCCAATGCATCCAAAATGATGTAAATGGTGTGTTATTTTGTCCTTACTGCATGGCATTAAACTGTGCAGTCCCCCTTTTTGTCCAACATGATGTTAAACTGTATTGTCCCCATCGTCCTAACTACATGATGCTAACCTGTACAGAAATTTTTTGATACGTCCTACATGACATTAAACTGTATTATGTCCCCGCAACATGACACTAAACTGTGCAGCACCAATAGTCCTAACTACAAGACTTTAAACTGCATAGTCCCTTTATATGTCCGACATGACATTAAACTATGCATCGTTAAGGTTGTTGTTACCTCTTGTTTCTCACATCGAGTTTGACTCACGTGAGCTTAGAGAAAACCTCAACTGTAACACTCTCTTTGGGCCGCTAACCATGTATAAGTCCCAACAACATTTTTTTAGGTCGTTGTCCCCATGAACAACTTGATCATTAATTCATTTTTTAATTAAACTACACAGACTTTGATCCTTGCCTTCCAGGCTAGGTACATAGGCAACCTCCCAAGGTTTAAGCCCAAAAACAATATCATCACTTTAGTTCACCTTCATCTCGTACGATGATGATTTGTGAAACCTCCCTTAGAATCAATATCATTACATTTGATTCACTTTAGTCATTGTTTACGACGTTAAACTATACAACACATTTGTCTGGTACGATAATAAACTACAATACACTTTGATTTCCTCATTTGAGAGGGAACCATTATTTACATTAATTTTTCAATCATTTTTCATTTCAAAAGACTACGTGCATACATGGTAATGCCTAAACTTTTTATCTCAGGTTAAACCATCATTGCACTAAAGTCCCCTTTCACCCTTCACATGTACAAACCAAATTTGTACAAAGGGTAGTTCTAGAACTACGTAGGCTTGATTCCCATCCTTATGGGATACGCAGGAACGTTCGATTATCCCTCGAATCCAGCCCCAAGTCTTTTTGGGCCTAACCCCAAATTTCACTTTCAGTCCCTTGACTGAAATGTACTCATGAAAATACACACTATGTATTCATTATTATGGTCCGAACTCTATGACCCTAAACTAAGATCTCTCATACTTTCGTCCTGCAAGATGTTAAATTGCATTTCAAAAACTACGTAAGGCTTGATTCTCATTCTTATGAGATACGTAGTGAACTCCAAAATTTCAATTCAGGACCCAGCCACAACATGATTATGGTTATCATTGACCTATGTATCTCTATACACATTGGACAATACCCATATTTATGTGTTATAATCCTAAGCTTAAATATTTTCAGATCTTCATAACCCTTTTCATGACTTTTATTCACAAAAATGTCAAACTTCTAAGAATTTTTTTTCCTGACTATGCAGTACGTGCCCATAGGTGGCCTTGCATAAACAGTCCACATAACAGACTTGTTAGCCAAAAGTTACTATTTTATTTAACTATGTAGCCAATGCCCTTAGGTGGTCATACATAATTCAACCTTCTAACGGGTTTGTTAAATGATAGTAACTTCATTCTGGGGAAGAATGCCTCTTTTGTCCTTATTTGTCTTAAACGACAGTATATAGGGATCCGCAAAAAAATAGCCATCCATAACATATTTGTCCCATATCCTATTTCATGATCTGAAAGTATTCAAGTCTATGGTATATTCTTCTTCCCTACGTTTGGGTCAGACCTTCGTAGGAGTGATATTCATCCAGTTCTTCGATAATCTTTTCTGGAAATATCATATCCATATTCAAGTACCTCTTTACATACAGAAAACTCTATAGTTTAGAAAATTTGATTCTCCAAAAACTTCCACTGGCTTTTAGCACTAGGAAAGTAAATTTCTGAGAGTTCTTTTTGCCTGACTATGCAGCATGTGCCCATAGGTGGCCTTTCATAAATAGTCCACATAACAGACTTGTCAGCCAAAAAAATGCTATTTGTTTGACCATGCAGCCAATTCCCTTAGGTGGCCCTGCATAATTCAACCCTCTAACGGGTTTTTCAAATGATGGTAACTTCATTCTTGGAAACTACTTCTTCTGATGCCTTTTAGCTCTTTTTCATATCATTTCTCAGATTCAAATATTCTTAAGCCATAGTTTACATATTTTCCTTTATACTTCAGTATGGTACTATGTTTTCAGATGAGTTTTCAAGGAATTGAATCAATTTTAATCCATTTCGGTCAAAGCTATTTCAACCTTAAACATTAGCCTATTTATGTCCGACATGCATGACATTAAACTGCCTGATCTCTTATTTCTTCTCACCTCAGAGTCAGATCCTCTTTTCTCTCCAAATCCAACTCTGAGGGGGGACTTTTTTTGATGCTCATTTCCGTCACAGAGTCTAAATGAATGAAGAGGGAAATACCTTGAACAAATAAGATTCGTCCTTTGAACAAAATATCAATAATTGACAAAGGATGGAAGAAGAAGAACATTGCGCAATGGTCGCGCAAGTTCTATAATGGTCACGCAAGTATACTTGAGCGCCTCAAGGTCGCGTAAGTACACTTGCGCGCTGATGTTGGTCGTGCAAGTGACTTGCGCGACCTAAGTGATAAACCGCCCCAGATTTTCTCTTGCCTATAAGTAGACCCTGTGTGCCCCCCATTCGAGAGGATTTTTTTTTCAAAAACTCGGATTGATGCTCCTGATGCCCAAGTCTCTTCTCAAAGCTTCCAGAACAATTCTAAGGTAATTTATTACCTAGAACGGAAGATCTAAAGAGAGGGAGGAAGGACTATGTGTTGAAACTCATCAACACTTGTGCGCCTGATTGGTCAGCCCTTAAGGGAAGTGGTCACACTTGCGTGCCACCTTACTCCTTCGATAGAACTTGCGCGTCCCTTTTCTGGAAGAACCTCAAGAGGATTCTAAAGGCTTTAATAATGATTCGCCCAAGTATTTCAATGCTGGTTGAACATCACACAAGTACCCCACACATGTCGTGCAGGTATACCTGCATGAGCAATACTTTCACCCCCTCGCAGTACTTGCGCGTCTTCCAAGACTTGCGTGCCCCTTCTTTTTTGGGTGCCCATCTTGCCCATTTTACCCCTCTTAAGCCATTACTCCTTTCCTATTTAAAGATTTTGTCTTCAAGACACTCTTCAAAGCCATTTTTGGCATGATTTCTTGATTTTACTTCCTTTTCTGAAAGGAATTCGATGGAATATATCTCAAAACCTAGTGATTTACATATCTTTATGTCACTAAATATTGAGAGTTCATTCATTCAACATCAGACTTTAAATCATTAAACTGGGACTCCTTTTCAGGAATAATCCCCAGTCCTAAGTCCTCCAAACATGGTCATCCTCCTCAGGAGTAATCCCCAAATTCTTAAAGTTCCCAAATCTGGGCATCCTCCTCAGGAGTAAGCCCAAAACCTGAATCCTTAACCTGGGTCTCCTTTTCAGGAATAATCCGCAGTTATAAGTCCTTTAATTTGGTCATCTTCCTCAAGAGTAAGCCCCAAAACTTAATCCATAATCTGGGCCTCCATTTTATGAATAAGTCCCGGTCATAATCCCTTAACCTGGGTCTCCTTTTCATGAATAAGTCTCAGTCATAATTTTGGGCTTCCTTTTCAGGAGTAAGCCCCAAGTCCCCTAACCTGGGCCTCCTTTTCAGGAATAAGTCCCAGTCATAATTTTGGGCTTCCTTTTTAGGAGTAAGCCCCATGTCCCTTAATTTCTCTTCAACTAGTCCTAATTTACGTTTGATCTGAGATTCCTTCTCAGGAGTAAAACCCAGTTATCAATCCTCTCCTAATGTGGGTTTCCTTTTCAGGAATAAGTCCCAAGTTAGAGTATTCAAATCTCCATGAAGCACATATACCTTTATGGACCCTGTTCCTGGATTTTCTCCCTAAAGTAAATCCTAACCTTCATTTATCTGGGCTTTCATACATACATAATCCCCAAACCATTTCTTATGATTACAATTTTTAGGGACCAACTGTCTATTTTATTACCAATACCTCTTTTTTCTCACACCGAGCATGACTCACATGAGCTTAGAGAGTAAAAGTAATTATGAAATCTTTTTTTGAGCCATCAATCATAAATATTATACCCCCTTATTCGAACTACGTGGGTTCTGATTCCTTTTTTAAAAAAAAGGATACGTTGGTATCCCATCTACGGGTTCGATCCCAACTCTGAAATAATTCATGTCCTTCTGAATGACTATAAACTTTAAGTGCCCCACTGAGTGGCTTTAAAACCAGCCTGGTCATCAAAATGACCAATAGACTTTTATATAAATGTTTTGAAGGATACCATTGACCAAGAATCTCTAAATAGATGTAGATGATTCTCTATTGATGAAGAACCTCAAATATATATAAAAGATTCTCTAAATTTATTACATATTTAATCATTTATTGTCAAAACTGAAGGAAAGTTCATTTTATACTTGGTAATGTAATAAGGATTCACGAACATAACTTAAATCTATAAGGAGAGTCCTAGAATAGACAATAATTCCCCTCAAAAAGGTGTGATGAGTCCGACCTCCCATCCTCTCGACCAATGAAAATTCCTAAGCCTCATCATTCCACAAGATAATGAGAGCCTAAATTTGGAATGTAGGTCCAAATGGGTGTGGAAACATTGGATGTTTCCGGTTCTACGAACAAACCCGTTAGAAACTGATCAGAACGTTTGAATCTCCCATCCAGGAGGTCATCCCCAAATTCTGAGGGAAACTGGTGGGTAAGTACTAGGCAAGTGGACCTTGACCGGTGGGGGTCAATGTTGAGAATAGGTGGGGTAGGAATAATATAAAGTAGAAATGGAATAATTTTTGGTGAGGTGGATGTGTTTTGAACGGGTTTTAGTGAGGTGGGATTGGACTTTTTATTGGGTTGGGATGTGGAAATAAGAATTCCAAGGATTGGTTAGTAGGGTGTTGTGACAGAGTATATTTATTTGATGGACGAGCTTCCTTGGTTTGTTATAATGGCTCTTGAATATAGGGATGCATTGAATAAGGGACTTGGATTTGGATGCATATAATAGTACATTGTGAGTTGGGATGGTATTTCAATTTTTTGGGTGGAGATGGATGTTGGGTGAGATTGGGCTACTGGTTTAGGTGAGAAAAGGTTTGGATAGAGCTGGCATGGAGTTAATATGGTTCTGATGTTTTAGGTGGACGTGTATATCTCCACGGTTGGAGGTGGGTTACAATAGTTTTGAAAGATAAAAGGGGGTTTGAGTATGGAATAATCTCAAACAACATATGGATGACACAAATTGGAGTAGTGGAAAACCTCTAAACTATCATAGCATCTCTATTTTCCATTTCGAAAGACACCCAACAATTTTGTAAACTACATTAAAACCCCATAACACACATCCCACTGATTTCAATAGAAAATTTCATCTCTGATTATAGTGATAGGAAAACCTATTTGATCCTGCCTTTGGTGATGAAAAGGGTAAGATATTATCGGTCCTTGACATAGATAGATCCCTCTAAATATCCCCAAAATTGAATCCAAGATGGCAAGTTGTAGCAACACAATCCCCTAGGGCCACCTGTGAACCACAAACTGAGCTTCCCTTAATAGTGGATAAGACAAACATTAATTTTTTTAGATGTATAAACTTGTTTTTTTCTAAAGACAACAACAAATATCAATGTTGGTATGTAGGCAGGATGGATTGAAATGATGGTTGTATGACATGTGTGGGTGTTGAGGTTTGGATGGAACATATTAAAACCAGCATTCAAACAATTATTTATCACTCTTTAAATTTTGTTTGATGTTTATTTTTATCCCTATAAATCAATAGTATCATGTGCATTGTATTTTCAATTCCATGAGATAAAAAGACATGTATTTCTGGATGCTTCTTTTTTTTTTCTGACCACCTCCCTTGATCAACATCCATGTTTTCTATTGCAAGATTCTCCATTAGGGGTATCACTTGGTAGGTTGATATAATGGTTTATAGAGTGATCTCTAAGGTCTATATCCTTCCATTATTCTATTTTTAATGAGATTAGCCATATAGAAGAAGAATAAGAATATTATTCCCAACTATTCATAATCCATGTGATTCATTTTTCCTCCACATTTGGTTTCACATTCTTCAATAAAGAAAAAGGTAGATATTTTGTAAAGTGGGTTATTTTCTCAATGACACATTCTTTGGTCTCACACACCCATCCCTTTGTCAACAAAATAAAATAACAATTTACCATTGGTTTTTGTAAGCCTCCTATGCCTTACCCTTCAAATTCAATATTTATATCAAAAAAATAAAAAACCTAATTTTGTACTTTTTTTCTCTCCAGTACCCATATATCATTGTTTTACACAAATAAATCAATTATCATTCATTTTTATTACAAAAAAGTAATTTTTTTAGTCCCTACTTCAAAAAATATATCAATATTCTAAAGAGACCAGCATTCTAAAGTATCACAAAAAAATGGTCAGCATAATTCATTTTCCCATCATGAAAAATTGTTTGTCTCTATAAAAGATTAATTTTCAGAAGATCTGACCTCAAAACCTAACGAATAATATTTATGAAAACCGGTGTATCTATATTCGAGTGATCCATAGCACCCTAGATGTCCCGGACCTCATGGAGGATGGATGCACTAAGCTAGAATACAACATTGTGGGGGCTATATAGCCAGAGGATCAAAAGTCCACTCTTAGAATGGAATGATTGTTGGTTTTCATGGTGAAATCCTCCATTTATCAAGGAATTTAAGAATAAAATTTTGAAATAATTGCTTCTTTGAAATCATCAATGGAGTTCTTGGATAATCAGTGCAATGAATTCAAATGAGCCAACAAAGTGAAGAAGATATGGATTCAATATCTTCAAGGTGAGTGTGAATCCAAATTTATGAAATCTTTTGATACAATTTTTCAAGTGTCATTCTCTTGAATCATACCTTTTATTACATTAATTTTCATATATATGGTATAAACATTTGAAATTTTTAGGATTAATTTTCAGGAAAAAATGTACATAATACATGGAAACATAAAAATTTATTATATTCCACTTGAAAGTCATCATAATAGGTTAAAATTATGTGCATTTAGTGCATATGATAACCTATGGACATACATCAATGAAAAGGGAGAGCATAAGTATCAGTAAGGGAAAGCAAGGGAAATAGTTTACAAGTGATCATGAGGAAGTTCAATAAGAATAAGAAGAATATCATTATGGAAGTGAAAATAAAACCTATTGAATATCATAAATAAAGTAAAATGAATAATAACTTGTATATGTGGAAACACCATTTATTTTATACATTTATAAACAAATCAATATGGGTTTTCCGTGAGGTGTCATAAAAATTAAAAAGGTTATTCACCATGGTATCGTAAAACAAGTAAACAATGGTGATTAAATTCATTACCCAATTCATTGAAGATATATCTTCCCAAACCATTAATATTTCTTAATTAATTTGAGCCATTTATATCACAATCTAATATCTCATAAATATCCCACGTGGAAGAAATGAAATGGGATTCTTATCAAAACCACGGCTTATTAAAAAGCACTAAAAAACAAGATAAATATGACATTTATAACCACTGAAAAGGGAATTAGGGTTTTAATTATGTAAATTCCAAAATAAAATAAATAATTATTACATAGTGGTTAATAATCCTTAAAAATAATGATGTTTTGGTATTAAATTAAATAAAATAATTCTTGAGAAAAAGAGAATCAATTTGAGATGAAAATTAGGCAGCATAATGGGTATGAAAGATAGTTTAGAAAAGACTACAATGAGAGGGTAAATGAGTATTCAATTCATAAAAGACTCTAAATAAAATAAATGGATATAATAAATTGGATGGATTAACAATGTATGTAAATTTTAAAGTCATACCACATAAAAAAGTGAACTTGAGAGGAAAAGAGAAGTTGAAATTTCCCTTACATTGATGAGTATATCCTAAAACTAAATCATTGGGACCATGGGGATTGATTAAACCTTGGGAGGAATACTTGGGAGGAAAAACTAAAATTTATTAATGTATTATAAATTGGTAATGAAATATAATGCATAAATGTGTGTGTATTTATAGCAAGTGTGATGGATTTTTTATCGATTTTCTAGGAATCCTTGGTAGTGGTATTTGAAAAACCATAAGATTTTCCCATGGTATTATCCATTGGTACTGGTCACATGGAAAAAAGTATGTTATTTTAATCCAAAAGAGTCTATCAGTATATTATATTACATATTAAATCATTATGATGTCATTAAACATACCAATAAAGTCAAACTGTATTATTACTATTCACTGAAAAAAAATATTTTTTAAAATTATAATTAATTCCCAGAACCTAATTTCAACATTATATATTCTAAAATGAATAGTATTTTATCATAATAATTATCTATGTGTTATAAATTTCACTTTTAAATAAAATAATAATAATTAATTAATATTAATAGCAAATAGAAAATGCATAGTATTGTTTATGACAATCAAGAAATAATAAAATGTTATTATCAATTTAATTTAAAAAGTATGTTTTAATCATAAAATTTAATAAAAATTATCATTATTCATAATTCATTGAAGTAATATAATATTTATAACACTTCTGAAAAATAAATTATCTGTTAGAAAATTTTATTTCTCAAATTTGTCTTATTTTTATGAAAAACTCTCTAACTAAAATTGATGGAATGAGAATTTTATTTATATAGAGGGTTTATACCTTAAGAAACTAAAGTCTTCAATAATAACCCCATATATAACCCACTTAAGACCTATGTGTAGGGTATGCGATAGTGATAGACTCATGGGGCTGCTCAACTAACATCACTTGAGTGGTAATCTCCCCTAACATGAATTTCCCCCATAGGTTATTTCATTCAATCATAACATGTTAATGATCTACATGGGCTTGGACATGAGTGAATCAAAAAGATTCCACCTCCCCCCATCATATAAAAATTGGGCTACATATGACACAACTCTACTAGATGAGGTTATCGTCTCTATGTTCTACATTAATTAACTGTTATCAATTATATTTATAATACTGATAATAATGAAAAATTATTATTTAGAGTGATATTGCTGATAGAAATATTGAAAAATGGTGATATAATGATCATAACCCATTATCCACATTTCAAATTATACTCACATCATTATTAAAGATATATAATTATGTTGAGTACAAAATCATATAACACACATTTTTGAGATACAGATATTATTCCAAAAGTTTGGGGCGTTGCATTATTCCCCCATTAAGAAATTTCTTCCTTAAATTTCAACATATTCCTTTAATAGAGAAAAGGTTTGGATATTTATCCCCTTTTCTCCTATGGTTCCTGTTGGATCGAAATAATGATGTAGATGCTCAATATACAAGAGGGGGGTGAATTTTATTCTCTAAAAAAATCCTTTGGAACATTTAATGAAAAGATACTACATTAATGTATATAGGATCATTAATATATTCAGAGTAATAGAATTAAAAATTATGGGAGAGTTATACTTTATAACTTTAATAAATATAAGATTAGAGTGGATATATAATTTACCATAAAATTGTAGACAAGTTAAAATAATATTCTTTTAACCCAAAAAGAAGGGTATCCAACAACCATCGATAAAGGTTACTTGATTTATACTTTAAAGAAAGTCTATCTTACCCAATCCGAGGTAAGACCTCAATCCGAAGATCGGTATCTGTCAAGCTGTCCTCTCAAGCCCGAGATTTAGAAGGAAATCAGAACCTCTGTTTTCAAATTTGGAAGCCCATGATCATCACAATCAGAGTCTGCACAAAGCATGTCTAAGAAAGTTGTTCATGACTGAACAAGTTGTTCATGACATCCGCATGAATCACCGAGAGTTGTAAGAGACTCTTTTTATAGAAATCACTTCACAGCTTTGTCACATGAATCATGTTCATCCACTCTCTAAATATTTTATTACATGTTCTAGTGGACTCGTATTTATAGCCAAATCTTCGCAAAGGTCGGGTCCACTCCAATGGTCATATATTCCTTAAATTTCAGAGGGACCTTGACTCATGTCAAACATACAATGGTTAGTTTGTAACAGATTGTACGACATGGTTTCAAGTATAAGAAATGATTTTAAGTTAAAGATAAGTGTTATGCACAAGAAAATATGGAATATGATAATATTGGAATGATACTTTAAACAATTATAAAATTAAAAAAAAATATTCTAAAGAAAAAGTATATCAGATGATGAAAATGGTATCACATTGGTAATAGAATCAGAATCATAAAATCAGTATAACTCTTTCAGTGGAATCGATATCATAAAATAGGTATCACTTTTTCACCAGAATCAGTATCATAAAATTTTTATCACTGTTGCACTAGAATCAGAATCATAAAACATAGTGACTTTTAACTTTTTCATTAGATTCGGTATCATGAAATCGGAATGACTTTTTCCACATAATCTGTATGATTTATATATATTTCTAACTGAATGGAAGAGCATAATGATATATCTATAACTATAACAGAACAACAAGTTCAGATCTGAAGAAATGACAGTACTTAAAAAAATTCCGAACATAATAAAAATTGTTTGTGATTTTCAAAACATAATACCATAAAGAATGGAAAATTCATAAGATAACCTTATTGACTCAATAGTATCCCCTTCTTGGAAAGTATAAATAATGTTTCTAAGGAAGAATATATTGAATTAGATAAACAATTTTAAAAAACATATCTCCCTATTTGAATGAGATTTCAGATGAATATGACTAACTCCCCCATAGATAATGTTCCCCAGGTATCATATTCTTTATATTTAGTACCTGGTTTTATTTCTAAAGAAAATATCTCCCCCATAGATAAACATATCTTCTTAAAGGAAAACTCCCTTTATATAGACATTATCCTTTCTTACCATACTCTCCCTTAATAGATTCTCCTCTATTGAGATCTTCATTAAATTCTTCCTTTAAATATATTATCCCCCTTTGTTATTTTCAAAAAGAGGGAAAGGAATGGAGAAGTATAAGATGAACCTGTAAGGTTAATCAAGTATACAGTCGAAAATAAAAGAAAGATATGGAAGATGATTCTAAAAAAAATTTAAATAATGTTTAGATTACAACAAAACATCGGGATGAAAATAAAATCATTCATCATTCTTCTGATCAGACAACATTTTCTTTAGCAATGCTTTATGTTTCTTTAATTCATTTTGATCGTCATGAAGATTCATCTTCTACTTTTTCATCAGAAACAGATTTATAGACTGATCTCAAAGGAGTTCCAATGTAATCTTCCAGTTACATTAAAACATCATCATAATCTTCTTGAGTAATCTAATCTTATATTTCTTGAATAGGTTCTGGTAAAGATAGAACATTCTTGGCTTTCTGGATTTTTGGGGTGACAACTGGCTTCTTGTGAACAACTTGATGTTCTGGTACATCCTGAGATTTCTTTTCTAATGCTTTTAGTAAGGAATGAAACACTTGGGCTTCAATGGTTTTATTCTTTATGAGTTTATCCTTCTTTTCTTTCTTAAGATTTTCAGCATTCTGGATTTTTAAGGCCTCAGCCTCAGTATGATTCAAGCCAAAGGAAGGATCTCCTTCCTCTCTAGTATCTTCCATTTCTCTAAAATTTTCACTTTTTGCATCAGAATAGGATGTCGGTTTCTTTGCAGGATGAGGTTCTGATACCGAGACATCAGGAACTCGTACTGGAAAGCTTGGTTATTCATGTTTCCTTTTCATTGGTACTGATTTTGATGACTCCGGATCATCACCCTTGTTCTGGAAAAACATTTCTTAAAAACAATTGGATTCCAGCAAAAAATCTACCTTCATCCTCCTTAGAGTGTCATCACATTGAAACAAAATCTTGAATGGTTTTGAAACTGATCGGCATGGGACATTCAGCACATAAAGGAACAAAAAAAATTATCATGGACATAGTTTCAAGATACATATGATTTTGAGTTCTGATGGTTCTGCCTTTAATTTCATAGATGCTGAGAAAGATGTACATAACCTGGTTGATCTTTCTTATGTTGAGATGAAAGTCTAAAAGGAAAATATCACATATCATTAGAGAATCCTTATCTCATTTTCTTGGAATAATAATTCCTTACACCCAGAGAGCTACCATTTTTTGATTTTTAGTAAGATTCGCAATCTTCAGATTCTTAACATACTTAAGACCAAGATCATCCAATGCCTTGAATTTTTCAAAATAACCATTCTTCTCACGATGTTTTTGAGAAAAAATAATAGCTTCCCCTTCATAATTTATGTTGAGAACATTTTCTACATTCTTATAGGGAACTTTATAAGTCTTATCCAATCATTTTAACTTATACAAGTCCTTACCATCCTTTTGAAATAAATTAATGGATTCATAGAATGGAATAACCAGGTCAGGGAAAACAAGATCTAGGATTTTTACCTTACCCACACAAATAGTTTCCCATCCATTAGTTCTTATCACTTTGGAGATAAGGGGGTCATATTTAGAAAAAAAGATAGGGAAAACCAACCTTTCCCTAAAGATCTACGAATCCATTATTTCCCTGCAAATCATCATCTGATCTGGTGAAGATTTAGGAGACATTCGGGGTAAAAGAGACCAAGGAATCAGAATGAAGTCATTTATGGCAATAGAACTTTCGCACATTTGTCAGCAAGGATGGTGTGTCGCTTAAAAACGAGGCACCCCTAATATAAATAAGGCTTATGACCTTTCACCTTCAAAAAGATAATCAAACGACTAAAAATAAACTGATCTGATTTGACAGTTTAATATGATTATAAAAAATATGAATACAATTTGTTTGTAGTAAGGTAAATGATTATTTAAAATTTTGAAAAACCAACAAAAAAAATTTAAGATAAGAAAATATAGAATAAGAAAGTGTACCATTAGGAATACTATGAGGAATTTAATGGTATTATAAGAAATATCTTGAAATTTTTAGAAACTATGATCTTAATAAAATAATTTTATATACCAAAATTTCCAATACTGAAATTTACAATACAAAAATTTCCCAAACCGAAATTTCCAATATTGAAATATCCAATACCAAAATTTCCAATACCGAAATTTCTAATTCTGAAATTTCCAATACCAAATTTTCCAGAACAAAAATTTCCAATTCCGAAATTTCCAATATCAAAATTTCCAATACCGAAATATCCAAAAAAAGAGGTATGAATTTTCATAGAGAAAGATTAAAATTTATGATGAAAAATAAACTTAAGGAATGATTAAATTTTATGAATGAAAAAAATTCTTAAGGAAATATGAAAGTAAAAAAACATAAGTACCACCCCATAAATAAGGAGTAGTTTAATGTTAGAAGATGATTTAAAAAAGAGGTAGATATGAATGATTACATCATAGAGATCATCTATAGCTTTTGTTTAATGTATTACAATCAATCGAAAGATAATTTCTTTGTAAAAATATCAACAATTTGTTCTTGCAATCCGATGAATTAAAGAATACTATCTACTTTAAGTGTGCGATCCCTAAGAAAGTGATGTCTAATATCTATGTGCTTTGAATGAGAGTGATGTTTATGGTTTTTACTTAGGGCAATGGAACATCTGTTATCACGCATTATTTGAGCCTTAGAAAAACTCATACCACAGTCTGTGAGTGTGTGTTTCATCCACAACACTTGAGCACAAAAACTTCTAGCTTCTACATATTCAAGTTCAGTAGTTGGAAGTGCTACAGAAAGTTGTTTCTTGCATGACCAAGAATCTAAAGCGTCTCTTAAGAAATTAAAAGTTCTTGACATACTTTTTATATCCATTTTACAACCAACAAATTAAGTATCCAAAAAACATTTATCTTCAAAATCATTTCCAGAAGAATAAAATAGTCCCAAATCTATAGTTCCCTTTAAATACTGAAAAATTATTTGTACAGCCTTTAAATGGGATTCATTAGGATTTTCTTGAACTCTTTCACATAAGTATACTGAGGAAATTAGGTCTGTTTGACTAGCTATTAAGTAAAGTAAAATTACTATCATTCCTCTATAAGATGTTTGATCCACAGGTTTTCCTGCATTCTTAATATGAAGAGTATTATAGGATTCAATAGGAGTACTTATACTCTTACTATTTTCATACCCAACCATCATTAGAAGATATTTTATATACTTATGTTGAAATACGTAGGTTCCATCTGGTTTTTGAGAAATTTGAAAACGAAGAAAAAAAGTAAACCCACCCATCATGCTCATCTCAAACTCAAATTTCATAAGATTTGCAAAGGTATCAGTTAGGGATTGCTATGTTCGTCCAAATATGATGACGTAAATAGAAATTTGGACAATCAAAAAATCTTTTTTATTTTTATTAATAAAAGGGTTGGATTTTTAGTTTCCCTAACATAGTTATTTTGACGCAGAAATTCTGAAAGTCTATTATACCAATCTCTAGGGGCTTATTTAAGTCCAAAGAAAGCATTGGTAATTTTATAAATATGATTAGGATATTTTGTATCTTCGAATACTGGGGGATGATCTGCGTAGACTTCCTCTTATGAATAACCATTAAGAAAAGCACACTTTTCATCCTTTTGATAGTGGTTAAAATTAATGAATTCTGCAATGGATTGAATAATATGAATGAATTCAATTCTAGATACAAGAGAATATGTTTCTTCATAGTCTATTCCTTCTTGTTGGTTATAGCCTATGGCAACTAATCTTTCTTTATTTCTAACAATAACTCCATTTTCATCGCATTTATTTCTAAAAACCCATTTTACTCCAATAACAAAAGTTTCCTTTGGTTTTTAAACCATGTTCTAAACATGATTCCTTAAAAATTCATTGAGTTCATCTTTGATAGCCTTAATCCAATCTTCATCATCCCAGGCTTCTTCTGGAGTCTTTGGTTCAAACTGGGAGACAATTGTAGCACGTTCAACTTCATTCCTTAATGAACGTCTAGTTCTTACTAGTTGATTAACATTTCCAATGATATTATCACATGGGTGATTCCTAAGTAATAACTAACATGGATTTTGGAAAACTTGATCATCAACATAGAGTTGAAAATATTCAGGTGTAAATGTTTCGGAAATATTTTCATGAAAAATATCCACGACTGAAAGGTCTTATATCAATGGTTGTTGATTTGTTTTAGAAAATATATCCGGGAAATATTTAAGTTGTTTGAAAACAAAGGGATTATTATCATCAAAATTAATATGTACTATTTCATCCATAGTGAGAGTGTTTTTTTAAACACTGTATGCCTTAGAGATAGTAGAGTAACCTAATAAAATTCATTCCTTAGATTTCGGTTCAAATTTATGTAAGTTATCGTTGGTATTAAAGATAAATACTTTTCAACCAAAATCAATAAAGTATGATGCTTTTGGTTTTTGGCCAGTCCACAACTCATAAGGTGTTTTATTAAGAAAAGGATTTATTAAAACACGATTTATAGTATAACAAGCATTACATACAGCTTCATCCCAAAAATGATTAGCTATAGAATATTCAATCAACATGGTTATTATCATATCTTGAAGAATACGATTTCTTATTTTGACAACACCATTTTTTTGGATTTCTTCGAGCTGAAAAGTTGTGAGTAGTACCTTTTTTACTACAAAATGTTTCAAAATCAGAATTTTCAAATTCTCCACTGTGATCGCTATGAATAGTTATCAAAAGTAAATTTTTCTCATTTTAACTTGAGCTATAAATTATTTAAAATAAAAAAGTTTTATATTTCATTGTAAGAAAATAGACCCATGTAAATCTAGTTGATTCATCAACTAGAACAAACACATAGTTTTTTCCTTTAATACATCCAGTTTTTGTTTGACCAAATAAGTCCATGTGCACTAACAGTAAATCATTAGATGTTGTAACTTCACTTATTGACATAATTCTAGATTTATGTGGATTTCCATATTAACAAGGGTCACAAACTTTTGAAGAAACAAACATAAGTTCTGGTAGATCTTGAACAAGGTATTTCATTGAAATTTTAGTGAGATTCGATGAGTTATAGTGTCCTAGTATTCTATTCCAAGACTATGATTGATCTTAAAATGCACTATGGAAAGGTAGATCTTGAATTCTATGGTCTTCTAGGATTAAGGTATAAAAATTCTCATGTAGATTGGTAGAAATAATAAACTCATCGTTGGAATTGTGAACTAAACATCTATCATTTCTAAAATTCACAAGGTGACCTTCATCACATAATTGGATTATGGTAATGAGGTTGTGCTTAAGGCCTTTTACAAAAAGAACATTTGAAATAATATATTTACGAAGAAGAAGAATGTTACCTATACCAACAATTTCTCCTTGAGAGTTATCTACAAATGTTACATTTCCACCGCTCATTTTTAAAATATTTTTGAAATTGTCTTTATTACCAGTAATGTGAAGATAACATCCACTATCCATGATACTCAGCTCTCCATAAAGAAAGTATAAACCATGATACTCAGCTATGAGAAAAGCTCTTCCTGTTTCGATAACATTTGAGGTAAAAAATTCAGTTAAATCAAGCTTCTTCCAAATACTATTAACATCTTCACAAGATGAAATTTGGATATATATATTTCTATTCAAGGAACAAAGAAAAGTATTACGTACCATAATGTTCAGCTGGTATTCCACCTTTTATGGATTATTAAAGGTTTTATGTTCCTTATTAGGAATCTTATAATCTCCCATTAACATAATGTAATTGTGAACACCTATGTTTATCACAAAGTTATTCATTCTGTCTCTCTAGTACTCATAGTCATTTCCATAAAAGACTCGTGGTCTGGTAAAATTGAGATTATCTTGAGATCCATCATGAATGCCTTCCATACTAGAATAATATTTCCTTCCACAAAACATGTTAGAAGTAATATTTTATAAACCAATTTGATGAAATAAAAAAACATGAGCATCAAAACATATATGTGGATATATGTATTTTAGAGACCACCTCTTATACCAATTGTATGATCAAAATAATGATTTAGATGCTCAATATAAATGAGGGGGTGATTTGTATTCTTTAAAAAATTCCTTTGGAACCTTTAAATGAAATATTCTACCTTTATGGTATAGAATCTTTAATATAATCCGAGTAATACAATTACAAAGTATGAAAATGTTATACATTATAACTTTAAAAATGTTAATATTATAGCAGAAATATAAAACGTCTTTAAAAAGTAAACATGTAACAATAATATTCTTTTAACCCAAAGAGAAGGGTATCCAACAACCATGGATAAAGGTTCCTTGATTTGTATATTCATGAAAGTTTGTCTTACCCAAACCCAGATAAGCACTCAATCTGAATATCAGTATCTGTCTTGTTGTACCCGCAAGCCCTTGATGTAGAAAGAAATCAGATCCTCTGTCTTCCAAACCCAGAAGCCTGTGATCAGCATGATCAGAGTCTACAAAAAGAATGAACAAGTTCTTCACTCTTGAACATGTTTTTCATGACATCCGCATGAAGCACAATGAGTTGTAAGAGTCTCTCTCAGAAGAAATCACTTCACAGCTTTTTCAAATGCATCAAGATTAACCACTCCCTACATTGGTTGTTTCATGTTCTAATGGACTTATATTTATAGGAAAAACTTCCCTACAGTTGACACCACTCCAACAGTCATATTTTCCTTAAATTTTGCAGGGACCTAGACATGTGACAAACATATAACAGTTAGTGTGTAACAGATTGTATGACATCGTTTCATGTATAATATATGATGTTAAATTAATGATGAGTGTTATGCACAAGAAAACATGAAAGTCGATAATATTGGTATGATACATTAAAGAATTATAATTAATACTGGTGGTGGGAAAGCAAATTACACCACGGCGTGGAGACGGCATTCCGTACGTACGCACGCACGATGATTTCCTTTTCTATAGGATGGATTAAAGGTGAAATAGGGTTGTTTACTATTTATAATAACATATAATTATATAATTAATACTGATGTTATTACTTTATAATTATACATCTAAATAAGAGGAAGTAGAAGAAGATATAAACATGAAAGAGTTGGTAGAAGAGATTACCTCTTCCTCGACGCACCTCCATTAAACATCTTCTTAGGGCACTAGTGTTGGTCTTTTGAGAAGGCCAGATTCTCTATGATATTACTAGAGAGGTTCGTAAGTGGAAATTTTAGGGGCTGGCTGAGATTCACGGCTCAAAAGGGTGTGGTGAGAAGAGGGAAGGGGTGCCCTTTTTATAAAGGAGGAGAGGGGCAATTTATGAAAAACATAAAAATTATTTTATAATAAAGTCATATTAGGTTTATAATGGTTCCAAATTAATTTATTTCAAATATAATGTGGGGATGGGTTGAAATCCTTACAACCAATAGGTTTTAGACATGTTTAGGTTACTATTTTAACCTTATCATTTAGATTTAACTCTAATTTAAATAATTTATCTTTTACCGTGTCTTCTTGTTTTCTTACACTATATGGTTATTAAACTTACTATAACAAGACAAACGAACCCCAAGTGGTTAATTATTAATATATATAACCATATCTATTTCATTTGTCGGATCCTCAGATTTTTAAGAATAGAATAACAATTAAAAATATACTATTTGTTTTAAAAAACTATTTTATGTCAATTTTGATACTATTTGGTAATTGATTTTTGTGAAAATAATAAAAGAAAGATTAGTTCGAAAAAATTTAGTTACATTAATATCAACATGTCATATTAACCTATAAAATTATTGGAATTCAGAAAAAGCCTCAAATTTCACTTATATGGGAACTTATAATATCAATTATTTTAATATTTCATTATATAGGTAATTACTGCATCACCATTGTGTCATAAATAAATTAAATTATTTAATGTCTAAAAATTATAAATAAAATACCATGATGTAGGAAATATTTTTAGCTGTCTAATCCATATTTATAATCTATTTCATCTTATGAATAACTCTATATTAAAAATATTTTAGTCATTAAACTTTGATTTTAACTCTTTTAACTATTCTTTGAATTAAATATTAATAAATGTCCTAATATAATCCAAGTATACCTAAATGATAATATTTTATTCCTAAGATTTTTTTTGGTTGAGATAAATTTTTCCAATAGAATTAGGACATCTGTTAGGGTAATATTAATATCATTTTTACCCTTAATTACCCAATTTACTTTTAACCGTGGTAAATAAAAGTAAAAAGTTACTATTCACCAAAAAATTATTTTTATCTCATTGAACCACATTTTAATCCTTGATATTAACCATTTCTCTATGATTTTTTAAATTCCACTCACATAATTGGTAAAATTATGTTTAATGTAAATTTGAAAATTCTCCTAGGAGATAGGTAAAAAATGGTGAAAAGTTCAACAAAATTTTTATATATCTAAAATTATTTTAAACTAACTCGAATGGATTACATTGAACATATATAGGTACTAGGTATCAATTTCTACAAAAAAAATTTAAATAAAATAAATAATTATTTAAATAAAAAGTCGGTTTTTAAATAGTAACCCAGTGTTTTCACTATTCATTAAAAATTGAAAGTTTTCAGAAAAATACCAAAAATTCACCCTAGGATAATTTTGATTTTTTGAATCGGAATATAATTTCCATATAGAATGATAGCATTTATAAAATTTCTAAAAGGGGGTATTACTATTCATAACAACTAGTTCATAATAATATTATAATAATATCTCATTTAGTGAAACTCGGTATTGTGTATAAGACACGCTATCGAGGAAGGTTGCTCTGGCGTGCAACATAATCCTAGAATAATGTTTGTGTATACTTTCAGCTAATACGGTGTTGTATAAAACAAAAGGTAATCTTGGTGTAGTGTACAACATAAGACATCAAGAAAATCAAAAGGAATATTTCTCATAAAATCTCGGGGTGTTACATTCTACCCCCCCTAAAAATGAATTTCGCCCTCGAAATTCGTCTGGGTTATAAATCGTTTACTACTTGTATGTTTCTTTCATAGAAACCCTCATCATAAGAAGTAAGACTAAAACATCATTTTAAAAAGTGAAGTAAGAAATGTAACGGTTACCCAAATTAACTCATCACTGGAATTCCACATAGGAAAACATAGGTGAAAATATAGATATAGAAGTTAAATATAATCATCGTGTTCTTATGGAGATTGGTAGAGAACATGGCTATGAAAAATCCAACAATCACAAAGCCATAAATTTGTGATGATCTAAGGTACCATCTGACTCATCGATTATAAGGGCACCAGGACAACATTTTTGGTTTTCAATAGCATTTTCCAAATTTTATAGAATTTTTGAATTAAAATAAATACTTACTTGATTTTTGTAAAATATCAACGTTGATGGTGACTCAAACAATTTCCACTTCATCTCTTAATGAAATGATGTTTAATTTTTCTTTCGTAAAGTTTCAGTAGATCATGTGATCAAATGATAGGTCATTCCATCTATCTCAAACAAAAGTTAGTAAACATTATATACATAAGTCCATATATGGTGAGATTAATCGGATATGGTTCCAAAAATGGACTTATACTTCAACTATCATACTTATTAATAAAATAAAAATAATTTCTACTAACTAGGGATATCCTATAGGCCAATGATAGGAGAGAAATACCTGTCGCACTTCGGTTGTGGGTTTGATTCCTGCATCCTTTTCTAACGCGACTTGTTGTTTCCCGTCTTGTAGGATAACACTTTTTCTAAAATAACATTATTGTAACATTCTTGCAATAATATCAATAAAAGTTCTAGCCATAAATATTACTAACTTATGTCCAATATGATCCTTTCCAATCTTTAGGCTTATCCAAAATACTTCTTTCCAAGATCATTGTATAAAGAAAAAAATTACTAGAAATGTCATCTACCGAGCTTGTGAAAACCATCATTTTCACCCATATATCATAAGATATATATATATATATATATATCATGTTGGTCACATTCCAAACATGTGAATTCCTTAATCATGTATTCCCTTGAAAATGAATACCCATTAAACCTTACTGAAAACATGAATGCTGTCAAAAGTTAACACTTTCCACAAACCAAAATCCGGAAATTTATATATACTCAAATCATGATATCACTTTGTCCTTATATCTATCATGAGCTAAATAATAATATCCAAAATATTATTTTCTCCTTATCTATTCATTATGCGCTTATCATCTTCTTTCCAAAAATTTCTGAATTACCTTTCATGGTTACCGGAACCATTCAACATATACTTTCTAATACATTAGGAAAAACAATAATGTAACAATCCTTAGATGATTATTTATTCCACAGTACCATTAAATCACCTATACAACATAACTCTTAATAAACATATAATCATTCCACTACCATCTTAACCAACTGACTGAGCTTCATCATTTCTTTCATATATCATTTGTAGTCTCTTCATCATCATCCACATTAATACGACTCATACTACCATGCTGATTCTCTTCAAGATACTTTCCCTTAGGGCATCGGTTTTCATAATTCCCATATATTCCATATTTAAAACATTTAATCGTTATTTATGTTGTAGAAATACCATTATCCTTCACCATGGTGTCACCTAAACCTTTTCCATTGCATTTACTAGAATTGTGTCCTTCTTTTCCACCCCCAAAGAATCTTCTAGTTTCTTTGAAACATTCTCATTGATGCCTCTTCCCACATGATTTATATGAGTGAAATTGAACTATATTTCCTCTATGATCATCATGAAAGTCCATCTTTCTATTATTAGTTGAGTCGGGAAACTTACCAATGTTGAGATTATTGATCATATTATGAGATTTCGGATTAGGAATAATAATGATATGTGGACTTACAGAACCAATTTCATTTTATTTCTCATGAAGAATATCATTCCATTTTCCATCATATCCTCCATTATCATGAATCTTCCCATTTTCAGCCATTTTCTAAATCCGAAAAAGAATAGTGTTAGAGGAAAATGGCATAATCAAGTGGGAGTACGTTCAATATCTAATATCTTTGGTTAAATTCTATGATCGTTACCATATTTCTTGGACTATAACCTATACATATAACTATCCATAGGGAAATCCCTAGTCATACCATAGAAATATCTCTAGGAATTTCACTAAAGTTTTCGCATCCTAGTTTCCTAAGGTTAACTAAACCTTCCCTAGGATACAAACTGTAGAGACCGAAAGCTTGATGTACATGAAAATTACATTACTTTAGAGGAATACTTAAAACATAAGAAAAACAGACACACAAGTACCGTAATAGTTTAGTGTCTTTGGATACTAGGTTTATAATCTTCTAATCGTGGTGAAAGACCTTCGACATCTCCCATAAAGATCGTCCCATTTTGTTTTCATACCTAAAACTGTCCATTAAATCCTGGGGAAAAGAAAAAAATATAAAGGGTGAGCACAAATTCTCAGTAATGGTAAATGTAGAGAACATAAAACAATCCATAATCATTTGAAATGCAAAAACATGAAAATAAAATCTAAACATCAAAATCTTGAGCAACGACATAAATCTTGGAAGTACATAAGGAATGTTTCAAAAAGGAACATCAATCATTTCAAAATAGCATGGAGATAAAAAATGTAATTGTGGTAACCATTAAGCACATTATATGATTTCATTAGTATCCAAGGCATTGTTTCCAAGACCATATTAGTGGAAAAAGTCCCTTTCAGAATCGAGTTAACTCCCTGTTCCTATCCTGTATCACTAAACCAGATTAACTTTCCATTCCACCCATGTATATCTCATGAGATATTAATCTTCACCCAATTCATTGGAAGGAGATATAGGTCCCACCCACCTCATAATGAAATCATTCTTACGTGTTCCACAACATAAACATAAATCTTTCATCATAACCCAAAGAATAAAATGGGTTTCATAAACATCATCCAATCATAACATAATCCATATAAAAAAATGGATATCATTTCATCATAAGAAAATTAAAACCATTTAAATAATAGAGAAATTATACTTGAAACATAAACATATGAAATCATGTCATCTTATATGGAAAATGGTTTTGATAAAACACTTGAAATGAATTCTTGAGAAAAATATACTTTCTTCTTAAATATCATTTTCTTTTCAAAAAATTCCATGAAATTTTAAAAGGAAATGATTTTTTTAAAATAGTCATCAAATATTTGTAGAGTAAACATCATGAAAATAAGGCTTTATAAAATCGTAAAAATCCGTTCATGTCATATAAGTTAATAAAAATATTTATCTCGTACTTTTACCAAAAAGTCAAAAATACCTCATATGGTAATCAAAAGAAAGATTCCTTACATACCATGTAGTAAGAGACAAATATGGGTAAAAAGGAATTTAAAGATACATGTTTCCATTTTTAGAAAACAGGTACATGGATAATAAATATAACCCCGGTAAATACTTACAAATAAACAATCTCAGATAAAAACGATATTGGAAAAGTTATCCCTTACTTTCTTTTCAATTTATTCCGTATGAGTCGGAGGCTCCCATATAGTGGTATTAAACATATTATTAACTTTTAAAAGACACATAATAATATTTATGATATCATATATGATTCACTTATGACGTTATATTATCAGTTCATCTGTTAATTCCATGTTAAAACATCGTTTTGGGTAAAATCGTTTCATTTATCATCCATATTTTGAGTTGTAATTATTCATATGATTACTTAGATCATTATTACTTAATTATAGAATATAAAACATGATTTATATATAATATATACCCAGAATATACATATATATAATAGATCTATAAATGGAAATAAATACACCGTTCATGGAGATGGTAGGTCATACATACGCATGAACGCTGTTTTTGTTTCCTTATTAAATTTAAGATATGTAAGTAAATAACATATAAATAAATCAAGTATCATTAATATGTAATATATTTCATGATTAATTATTATATATACTTTATAATCATTCTTAAATTGTTAACATGGAAAATGAATCTCATCGCGTCGTGGAGATGGTAATCCGTACGTACGCACGAGCGATGATATCATTCCCATAATTTTTGAATGGAATTGGAGTGGATAATATAATATTTCAAAATAATTATGATTTTATAATAACCATATATTTTTATTCTTTACACCATTATTCCCATCCAATTAAGTTGGTGGTAGAAAAATAGATTTCACCACGGTGTGGAGACAGTATTCCGTACGTACGCACGCACGGTGATTTCATTTTCCATAGGATGGATAAAAGGTGAAATAGGGTTTTTATATATTTATAATTAAATATTAGTAAATAATTAATACTTATGTTATTACTTTATAATTAAACACCTAAATAAGAGGAAGTAGAAGAAGAACGAAACTTGAAAGAGTCGGTAGAAGTGATTACCTCTTCCTCGACGCACCTCCTTTTAACTTCTTCATATGGAACTAGAGATGGTATTTTGAGAAGACCTGAAGCTCTATAGTATAACTAGAGAGGTTGATAAGAGGAATTGGTAGGGGTTGGCTGAGTTTCACGGCTCAAAATCGTGTGAAAAGAAGAGGGAAGGGGTTCCCTTTTTATAAGGAAGGAGAGGGGCACTTTAGGAAAAACTTAAAATATTATTTTATAATAAAGAAATATTCGGTTTATAATGGTAACAAATTGATTTATTACAAAGGTAATGTGGGTATGGGTCTAAATCCTTTCATCCAATAGGTTTTAGACATGTTTAGGTTACTATTTTAACCATATCATTTAGATTTAACTCTAAGTTAAATAATTTAACTTTTAACTTGTCTTCTTGTTTTCTTACACTATATGGTTAATAAACATATTATAACAAGCCAAACTAACACCAAGGGGTTCATTATTAATATATATAACCTTATATATGTAATTGGTCCGAACAATATATTTTTATGAATAGAATAACAATTAATAATATAATATTTGTTTTAAAAAACAATTTTATGTCAATTTTGACACTATTTGGTAATTGATTTTTGTGAAAATCATAATAGCATTTTTCATTCGAAAAATGTTAGTTAAATCAATACTAACATGTCATTTTAACTTATAAAATCATTGTAATTCATAAAATGTCTCAAATTACATTTATATGGGTATTTATAATATCACTTATTTTAATATTTCATTATTTAGGTATTTACTTTATCACCATTGTGTCATAAATAAATTAAATTATGTAATTTTTAAAAATTATAAATAAAATACCATGATTTAGGAAATATTTTTTTATTTCTAATCAATATTTATAATCTAATTTATCTTATTAATAACCCTATATTTAAAATGGTTTATTTATTAAACGTTGATTTTAACTCTTTTAACTATTCTATGAATTAAATAATAATAAATATCCTAATCTAATCCAAGTGGACCTAAATGATAATATTTTATTCCTAAGATTGTTTTTGTTCGAGATACACTTTTCCTATAGAATTAGGAAATGTGTTAGGGTAATATTAATATCTTTTTACCCTTAATTACCGTATTTACTTATAACTGTGGTAAATAAAAGTAAAAAGATACTATTCACCAAAAATTATTTTTATCTCATTGAACCACATTTTGATCCTTGATATTAACCATGTCTCTCGGATTTTTGAAATTCCACTCACAAAAGAGGTAAAATTATGTTTTATGTGAATTTGCAATTTCTCCCAGGAGATGTGTAATAGACGGTGAAAAGTTCAACAAAATATTTATATATCTAAAATTATTCTAAACTAACTCTAGTGGATTTCATTGACTACATATAGGTATTATGTATCAATTTTTACTTAAAATAATTTGAAATAGAAAAAATTATTATTTAAAAAAATGTCGGTTTTTAAATAGTAACCGAGTGTTTTCACTACTCATCAAAAATTGAAATTTTTTAGAAAAATACCAAACATTCACCATTGGATAATTTTGATATTATGAATCAAAAAATGAATTCCATTTTGAAAGATAAAATTTATAAAATTTCAAAAATTTGGTAATACTATTCAGAACGGCTGGTTCATAATAATATTATAATAATATCTCATTTAGTGGAACTCGGTGTTGTGTATAATACACCCTATCGAGGAAGGTTGTTGTTGCGTGCAACATAATCCTAGAATAGTGTTTGCATATACTGTAAGATAATAAAGTGTTTCATATAGCACAAGATAAACATGGTTTAGTGTAAAACACAAGACATCAAGGAAATTAAAAAGAATACTTCTCATAAAATCTCAGGGTGTTACATCCAACACATCAACAATTACTCAATTTTGAGTTTTTTACCCATGCTATGGTTGAAATGTAGAAGGAATCTAAATATTATTTTCTTGATACATGGAACAACATTTGGATATGTGGGTATAAATCAATTTTAAATGACCTAAATGACATATTTAGCATAGGAACTCATCATGAAACTTGTAAACAAATTTTAAACAATCAGAATGTGAAATATAAAGATAATATAAGTAATGTATTTTAATAATCAAAGTAAATAATTATATATTAAACCTATGATATAAATATCTAAATATAACACATAACTAAGAGATATGAATTTTTATATAAAAACATAAAATAATATTACTTATGTTCAAGGAAATAAGGAAATAAATTTGTCTGATTATCAAAATAAAAATTTGTTCAAGGAGAAATCAAAACATGTTCTCTTGAGTTTTAGTGTCTATTTACGACTCCATTGAGTTAATATGATTCTCTACAGTTGAAAAAGGAACCCATGGAGGGTATTCTACTTGATAGAATACTAATGTTACCTGGTAATTTCCTTCATGATTATGTAATATGATTTACTCAGAGAGATGTAATGTGTGTGGTGTACGATATGGGATTGCAAGTTCATTATTATTTGATTTAGGTTTTTATGGAGGAGAGACATATGAACAAGAGATGGGATTATCCTATGAGGCCTCCTAAGACCTGATTCAAACATAAGAGGAATATAAATAGAGACAGAGTAAGTTGTTATCCACATAGTGATAGTTTCCCATGGAGAGATTGGGTATGGGATGAGTTAAAAAAGATTTTTATATGTCGTTTCACCACTTGATAGGTAATGATTGTAATGGTCATGGGCTATTTTCATCAAAAAGGATGTTTTTCTGAAAATTTCTTAGATAACCTACCATGTATAGGGTGTTGAGTATAATTTTATGAGATAGGTTTGTATTACGGACTTGGGAATGTAAATTATCAGCCATATCCCTAGGGAATTATTCATCTAAGAGATTATTATCAAGAGTTAGGAGATGAGCAACATCTGGATGAGGCCTATATCAAATGTGTCATGTTACTCAAAGCATGTGTTGTGATAATGGATATTAGCTGAGGACTAAGAGAATGATACACCATTATATTTCATTTCTTATGTTTAATGGGGTTATTAATGAAGAACCTCATATTTTTAGATATTTTATTATGTCATTCAATTTTTTGAATCCCACCATTTTATCATTTTGATGTTTATTTTCATGTTTTTTGTTTTAGTAATTATTTTTAATTAGTTAAAAAATGAATTAATTCTTGTTTTAAAGAGTTATTATTCATTTATTATATTATCTTGAATATAAATAACATAATTCAACTATTTTTTTCATTGAAATATCATTTTTCATCCTTATATAAAAATACATTTTAAAATTGAATTATTTCTTTTTTGTTATTTTAAAATAAAAAACATAAGTATGATACTCTATCATACCATTATCTAAAATTATAAAAAATAAAAAAAATTATTATTTTTAGGATTAAATAATTTTTGGGATTAATTTCAATAAACTGAATGTAGTTTTGAATCTAATCATATGAGGCCCAAAAAATGCATCCCAGTAGGACCATAAAATTTATGCTTTATTTTGTGAATTTTTCATGATGGGCCCAAATCCCACAAACTAATTGTTAAAAGGAACTATATTTTTTTATGTAGATAGATAATAGGATGTTGAATAAATTTATTAAATATTACTACTTAATAATCCACCATTTTCAAGTTCATAAATTCATAGGAAATTGAAGAAATGGAATTCGAAGAGTTTACCAGGATAGAAAATTTTACTTCAATAATTCAGTCAATTATTTTTTTTAGACATGTCCAATGAAGATTTAAATTTAAGGGTGAAAATAAAATAATAATTAAAGTGACTTCATATAATAGGAATTTTATATATTTGGCCATTTATTTGGTATATAATTATTTAACATCTTGAGGGGGGAATTAGAGCTAAAATCAGCCACCCATTTTTTCATATAAATGACTACTTCCAAATCCATTGAAGAAGTTATGAATTTTAAAAGGTAGGGGTGGTGGTTTTTTATGTTTCCATACTCTGTTAATTTGATGGATTTTTTGATCAAATTTTATCTTTTGGACTACATTTATAAACCAAAATATTGGGCTCATTGTTATAGTGATCTTTTTTGAATCTCCAATGTCTAGCAGTATCATGGTTTGGAATCATTGAGAAGTTGGCTACATCAAAATATTTATATTGAAAGTACCTTTATTCGGTCAATTGGAATGTTCAATTTATGTGAATATTTCCCTAATAGATTTTAATGGGATTTTTTCATTATTACCAGTGGGTTTCCTCTGTTGAAGTGCTTATAAATCAAAGACAAATATTGTCTTTTCAGGCCAAAAATTTACAACAACAGGGATTTTTTTTCTTTCACTACTCTTGACAATTAATTTTTGTTTTTTCCTCCCATTATATAATCTATATATTTATTGTTAGTTCAAATTCATTTCATCTCATGATGTCACTTTGTTGGTACCATTTATTTTAATAAAATTTCATGGCATCAGTTGGGTAACCAACATATGCTCGAATTATTTTAGTATGAGTAGTATTCCTTCACCATTATATTCTTGCCACCAAATTTTTCTTTCCATTAATCCATATTCCTCTCCATCAAAAATATAATTTTTCACACTGTGGAGTTGTGTTGTGATGGTGATATATAGTGAAGAGGTTTTCTGGCGATTGTTTGAGAGGAATTTATCTAGTATTCATAGGTCTTAGCACTGGTTGATTATAATTTAAACATGTTTGTGTAGTGTGATGGTTCTTAATGACAACATTGTGTAGGATAAGGAGATATATTTTTAAGAATCAATGATAATAGAAACTATGATGTCCTAATAAAATCATCATTTTCTCACTGGCTTATTTGTTTTCATCCTATATATTTATATATTTGTATTTATATAAATTTATAAAACCCTAACTTTATCCTTATATCTTTTAGTAGTATAATTTAGTTATAAAGAGTGAAAATAATAAATTAGTTTCTATTAGGGGACACCTTGAGATATTGAACCTAGGTGGAGATATATATTACATTCATATGAAAATAATAAAATGTTATAATGCGATTCATGAAAAATCCTACCATAAATTAAACATGGTTTAGGATAATGGGAATCTCTATAAAAAATATTTTATTATTACTGCCATGATTATTTATGTTTTATGTGATATTCCAATTGATTTGAAGAATGGATGATGTCATTAGGTTTTCTATTTTTTAAAATAAAAGATAACCAGATAGTCATATGACACTTATAATCCCATTATTATTCTTATTTTTGGGTGATAGCACTAACTTGATATTAAGAAGATTTATTTTTTTTGTTGGTGAGCTCTGTAAGATTGTTATCACAATGAATATCCTGAATATTCCAACAACTATTCCAAAAATCAATTTGTAGGACCATATATGAGTATTTTAGTTTTTCTATCAAGGGTTCATCAAATATGTATAGATAAATACACACTTCCCTTGATTTCAAGGATCTCGAAGGGGATAGATTATCATGTATTACTATCAGTATCATTTCCATAGACTATAAATAAGTTCAAATTCTAGTATCCAAAGCCAGTAATCATTGTATTCATTTCATGGGAGGGATGCTACTGACATACTATCAGGATTATAAATTTAATCTATTATCAGGGGAATATCTAATGGGGCCTTATACTGGTTACTCACAATAAGGATGATCATTGAGGACTAAAACTACGCTTAGATATGAGTATGTTAAGAAATTCACATTGGGGGTTTTATGCCACTAATATGCTATTAGTATTATTAATGATATTTGGATACACACACTCTAGTCAATTGTGTATTGTATATTATTATTATGATCATGACATGCCCTGTAGAAGTGTACGTATGTGCTGAATCGATCTCATGAGGTCCAGAAATTAATATTATTGACTCATGTAAGTATGGTAGGGCCTCCAAAGTAGGGCGAATTTCTACTTAAATGGTATATATGAAAACGAGTATCTACGTACCGACATAGATCGAATAAGTTAGTTTAGATTATCATGGTACCTTTTTATGGAGATATTCCTTATAGAAAAAGAACATTTTATGTCCATTGGTTCATATCATATTATATTATTTTAGTATTTTATATGGCATGAGATGCATGAAAACCATGGAATATCGTATACCCTATTTTTCGGCATATCTAATGGCACATTTTAGTGATAATATGGAACTTCCTTTTCTATGAATTATATAAAATGACTAATTTTGACATGTTACAAAATTCTTAGGTAGTCGAATTTTGTATACTAAAATATTGATCACTTTCACATAATGAAATCAATAAATGGATGAGAGAAAAAAATATCATTTCAGTGATAATTCTTTTGAACAAGGGGTTGTTAGAGTTATAACCACATATTTAAATTAAATCATATGTCTATTTATTAGTTAATTATTGGAAGCTAGATGATGGTATAAATAAGGTGGGTTATACCCTGGGAATGGTTCCTCTTTTTTAGTTCACTACTACATTGGGGCTCCCACACATGCATCTCTCTATCCTTATCTTTTATTAAATCATGAGAGTTAATTTAATATGATAGTTTTAAGAAGGAATCCAAACAATGTGTTAGGTGATTTGGTTTGGTTCTTGGATACACCATTATGGAGGGAGTTTATTTCCTACCTCTAAGGAATCTTCATCATAAATTATTGTATGAAGATAGAAAAAATAACATTGATGATGTAAGATACATACATGAGTTCATTATTTTATGTATTCACATTGTATTAGATTCAATATATTGTAAATACTTTGGTTTTAATTATTATAGTTTTTTAGATTATAATTGTATTGTTTGATCCATAGAAACCGTTCAACGGTATGACAAAATTACTTATATTTTGATTCATGAAATCATGTTTCCAATGAAGATTAATTGGATATCATTTTCATGTCATTTTCGGAATAGTAAGAAATTATAAATAATCAATATTATTGTCAAAATCATGTCATTTTATACCATAATATATGCTGGGGTCATGACCTATGACATGGGATATCATAGAATATGACTCCATCTAATTCCTTTATGGCTTTTTTTATCACATGAAATGTGATATTGGAAACTATAATGGAGATGACCCATAAAGATCGAAACAAAAAATTATATCATTATGGAAATATTGTTGTATATCATACCCCACAAAAACACAAAAGGGTCAATATTAAGATGAGGGAATATCATATACTATGGGTGTGGAAGCTCATTGTGTTAATATGATCTATGTTATTGGAGCGATATGTCAATATTATGTAACAACATATCATCTGATGTGATAGTTGAGACACAAGATTAATTTTACTTTTGTTGTATCTATGTTGACCCACCATTATCATACATGTTTTTAACTCAATTACTATACAAGATATTACATTAACAACTTTGAAGGTCCGTTTGAGGTTTATTGTCATAGAAACTTGGTACGTAATATATGATGTATATATATAATGTATAAAAAGAAAATTTTTGTAATCCTAATCAATGACTCATTTTTATTCCATACTAGTTCATGTCACTACAAGTTATTCCTTATGGATATATATCAATAAATGTGTGAAAATAAATCCTAGTAATGGAGAAAATGAAATTAAAAATGATAGAATATCATAGAAAAACTAATAGGTATAACATGGGAGCATAATAATATGTATGTGAACATAAAATGGAAATGTGGATACAACATAAAAATAATACATTCAATATCATATCACCATGGTTTAATAATATGGTTTCAAGAAATACATAACCATGTTTATGCACCAAGGTATCAAAAAACATTACTTCTCAAGAGATTAATTCATGAACCAATGAATTGGAGTGAAATAATGGCACTCCATTCATATGTATTAATTTAAATATACCACATAGAAAATATATCATAATACAAAATTTCATGAATAACCCATAGATAATAAATAAAGTGAATCTTACAGATTAATTAAGCACGTAAGTGTTTGAAGACAAGGAATTTAAGCCATTTTAACCCATGTAAAAGGAATGTTGTTTTAATATAGTTATATCCATAAAAAAATATAATACCTTTTATATGAATTCCCTTGAATATAAATCGGATCATGTATTCATTATAATAAATATGTTTCATGGAAAATTAAAGAATTTTTTCATTAGTATAACGGGTAAGCAAAGAGGTTTATGGAATAAGATCATTGAGAGGGAATATTAGTATCACATTGATAGAAAAATATGTGGATTATACAGTAAAGATCAATGGTTAATGAGGTCATAATGAGTTTAATATTCATATACTATCAACAAAGTAAGTAGTTGGATTATTGGGGGAGGAATAGAATCCCTTACCTTGAGAGGTAACATCTTACTGTTTGAGGGGAGTTATATGGAACCATAGAAACTATGTGGAATATATAAAGAGTTGGAAATGAGGGAAATTAATTCTCAACGGATATAGTGTGAATATAATGTGGTGTAGAGGAGGGTATTTATAATAAATTGTACTGAATTGTTTATTAATTTCTAAATATAGGTCGTAAAATTATAGGTTTTGGAAAATGTAAAACAATTAGGTTAACCATGATTTTTGACCATGAAATATGAAATAAATATAGTGGATTTTGAAATTTTGGATTTTGAGAACATAATATCATTTTTATATTAAGCTATTCATTTCCAAAAAATGATAATTTTAATGGATTAATTTCATCTTTATGATTACGAATGTTGTTTATAGGTTTAGAAAGTCATTTAAATTCGTTAAAAACATTATATTAATAAAATAATATATTTTTGGTCATAGATTCATTTTTTAATTATAACATCATTATTACATGTTTATTAATTCATATAACCAATAGAAAATATTATACTATATTTTTACTAGTCACCGAAAAATAATGTATTTTAGTACATTCTTAAATGTTCTCCCAAAACTATTTTTTATGTTATGATTTAAAATATAATTTTTATTAACAAAATAAATTTTTATGTATGAGAAAAAAATATTAAAATAAAAATACCCCACTTCTATAAAATATTAACTTTAGAGGAGAACACAAAATTTATTCATTTTTAATATTGAATGATTTTATAATATCAAAAATATTTATTCATAAATAGTATATGAAAATATAATTAATTTCAACTAATAAATTTGAATTTATTTTTAAATTGTCATTTTGATATTCTATTGGGTTTTATTACTATTTCAACAATCATATAATGGTCACAATACAATAGTGATGTAACAATCAGGTAATGGTAAAATTGTAATGTTCACATTACCCTTCCCTATATATAATCCACCATTCACATACCTAATCCTTGAATATGTGTCTTTAAATAGTTCCTAACTTCCCCTGATAAAGTTTATCATATTTCTAACTCTTCTATTTATTTTTACTATTTTTATAGTCAAAGGAAGATTCATTAGAAAAATCAATCCTATAAGGTGTACGTAGGTGTGTGAAATGTTATTTTTTTACTATCCCTTAGATTATTTCTATCTATTATAATCAAATTATTTCTTGATGTGTAATTTACTTATGAAAAATCAATAGTCTTTCTAAATTCTTATAATAAAATATTAATTGTAAAATAAGAGTTTCTATATATGTAAAATAACGTAATTATTAGGCTATTACATTCTCCAACCTTAAAAAATTTCACACTCAAAATTTGTGTCCTTAAAATAAATGGGGGTATTTTTGTCATCACTTATTTAATACAATGGGTTTCTTCTTTGAACATCTGATTACATAACTAGACATTAATAAAATGGTATATCCTTTTCCCCAACACTTCTTCCATTTCATCAAGAATCTGAGTCATTTATTATTTATATGATAGTCCATGTTGTAATTCCACAAAATTTATATCTAGTATATGTGTTGGGTCATAAATATAATTTATTAATAAAAACACATGGAAGACGATTTGGAAATTATAATTTTTTAGAAGTAGTTCTAACTGATATGAAATTAATACCACATGATCTAGAATATCAAATGGTCCAATGTATATTGTAATCAATTTATCATTTATTCCAAATATCACCACCCCTTTAAATGGTGATATTTAGCAGAATATGTTATCCCCAACAAGAAAATACATGTATATTTAATTTCATTATAACTCATTTTTATAATTCTATGTATCTCTATTATGTCTTTTAGATCACTTGTATATTCTCCGTATTGTCTTTCACAATGTGTGGTCCCAACAGTTTCCATTATCCAAATTCATACCAACATGTTGGTATTCTATACCTATTCCCATAAAGTGCTTAATAGGGATCCATTTTAATACTCATTGGTGAAATACTGTTATATGATAATTTCACAAGGGGAATATTTTTCATTGAAGTCACATAAAAATCAAGTAATCAAGCTCGTAAGAAGTCTTAAAATTTCAAAATTTTATTCTTAATCATCCCATAGGGATGAGAATGATAATATATGGTAATCATTAATTTGATATTCATTGTCTCTTGAATAATCATCCATAACATAGAAGTAAATATTGGATTATAGTATGAAACAACTGACAGGGGGGCCCTTTAAATCGCACAACTTCATGAATTTATAGGCGATAATGGTGATCAATGGCGAAATCATCTCATATAGTTATAAAATGCGTCTGATTTCTTAAAATATGAATTATTACCTATGTTTAATTACATCACATAGATGTATTAAGATAAACAAGAATAGTTTTTCAAAGTGATGTTTTCCCACTTCTATATAGGTTTGGGATGTGGTTGTAGAATTCCTTTGGGTAGTTGTCTCTTTTACTTAACATTTTGACATACCAAACATCTTGTAGTATAATCCACATTATCTAGTTTCATGTTATCCCACCAATTACTATATGATTATCTCTATACATTTTGGTTCTTCCAGGTTGTATAGAGAACAAAGTGCCCTGAGATTTGTCTATCAACTCATTCCTTATGTTTTTAATATATGTGATATACAGCGTTGTAACAACCCTCAGCTACACCAATTTATCAACATGGAACATAGGAAAGACTACATTTTTCATTTAACTATCTTCCTTGGTAACATATAATCATCTATTTGTTCTTTCTTTATCTTCTCTGATAATGATTTTCCGGAAATGATTTTCTATATGATTAATAATCTCCCTTCACTTTTTAAGTTTCTCTCTATATTTACCAATTCTTGATTAATGGATATCCTTTGATCATTATAATTAAAGGAACTCTATGGTATTTCCTACTCAATACATCAATTCCTTTGTTTAAATTTCCTAGGTTATAATGGATAAAACAATCATAGTCTTTAATAATCACCAATTGTATCCTTTGTTTCTTGTTAAATTCATTTTTAAGTAAATATATATTTCTGAATTTAGTTGTTTATGTATATATCAAACATACTTCCATAATGATAATTCATTTTTATCTTCAGAGAATATATAACTAAATCTAACTCCAAATCTTAATCATGAAAATTATTTTTCGGAGGAATTAAATATTAAGAGGAATATACAATCACCTTATAATTTATCATGAGTACACATCAAAATCCTTTCATGGATATATCACTACATAATAATAATTAATTCCCCCATTAAATCGTGATGTTATCATTTCTTAACTAAGAAACATATTATTCAATTGTTGGAACCTTATTTCACGCTCCATTATCCTGATAAAAAAACTCCCCTTCAAGTTAACATTGTTAGTGGGTTTGAATGGTATGATTTTTTAAATACATATATTGTATCCTGATAGACTAAGGAAACTATGAATCTCTGTTAAAAATATTGGTTGAGGAAATTCCTCTACATCATTTTAAATTTAAGGATCAACTGATATTCCTTCACCAGTCATAGTTTATGTAACGCCCCGACCCCAGCTACCCAGAGTCGGTGCATTACTTCGTAACATTGGTATGATCACAAGAAAGATCAAATCTCTAAAGACCGATTGGTTTAGTAGCCTTGGAAATACTAGATATATTCATAAGTTTTACATTACATCATAAAATGAAAAACTACTACAACAACATAATGTCTCCATAATCCACACTCATATCCCCATATAATATCCCTACAGGTCATTCATAATTTACTTCTTCACTTCCTGGGAAAAATAAAACATAGAAAAGGGGTGAGCTCAAATGCCCAGTAAGGATAACAATAAAGTGGAAACTTTCATAAATAAGAATAAACATTTAAGGCAATGTATAACTAAAACAAAAGCCTTTTAAATACGAACTTTCAACATGGTATGGCATAAATAAAATGAAATAATTCCATTTACTTATTCACATGGATATTCCACTAATCGAATAATCACATGCAAAAATAAATAACCACTTTCATAATGTTGGAATGCATAATGCCAGACTATCATAACCACATAGCCAAGGCCTCGTGCCAAGACTACAAATAAGATTTTGTCAAGGCCTTGTGCCAAGACACTAGTTTGTCTCATGAGACCTACCGATGCATCGAGGAGCTATAGCGGGCTCCACCCATCACTTATTAAGTCCAATGCATTCCCATATGAAAAGGTTTAAACATAACATAAACATTCGTATTAAAACTAGCATATGAAATGTCAATAATTTCACCATAAACTATGAATGGTATAAAAATAGCACATCCATATTCAAACATATCACAAAACCTTCAATACAATATAGAAGTTTTGTATCATAATAAATCAACTTCAAATAATCTTAAAATCCGTCAAAGGATGTAGACATAGATGAAATCAAAATAATTTTTAAAGAAATATCTCCTTTTATTTTGAAATCATTTAAGATCCATATAAAATAAAACATTTTCTTTGAAAATAATCTTATAAGCTTGTAAGGAAAGCTTTGAAGATTTTATAACGGCGTAAAATAACTGCACCCGTCGTATAAGTTAAAAAAAACATTCTTACCTCAATTCTGTCGAAAAGGTTAAAAAGGACCTTGTTTTGAAAACGACGGAAAGATTCCTTTATAAACCTCTTATAAAAAGTCAAACAAGGGTATAAATGACTTTAACCCATATTCTTGTAAATATTAAAAATGTTTTGAAATACATTTTTACGAAACATGGATGTGGATGATAAAGATATCCCAGTAGATTATTATGTATAAACAACCTCGGATAATGAAGAGATTGTGAAATAAACCCTTACCTTGTACTTTTCCTTAGTTGGGGTAGGTTAACCTCCTGTATAATGGTGAAATAATTGTTATTAAATTATACAAGAATCATATATATTAATATGATATCATATATGATCTTTTAACATTGATTTATTAATAATATCATAGAATTATCATCGTTTCGGGTGTTAACTTACTCATTTTCTTTTATATGTTTTGTTACATAAGCCATGTTTGTTGTATCTTATTCATATCCAGAACGATATCAAGTCCTTAAACATCATTTTTAAATCATAAAATGATAATTATACTTGAATGTATACGATGGAGAATGAATCTCATCGCGTTCGTGGAGACGGTAGTCCGTACGTACGCACGAGCGACAATATCATTCTTTTGATATTAAAATAATATATAAATGAATGGTATATCATATATACAGAATCATTAACATGTTATATTTATTATTTACATGAGTTACACATCATTATTATACCCATCCAAATAATATTATATTGAATAACAATTACACCACGACGTGGAGACGGTAAGCCGTACGTACGCACGTATGGTGACATGTTATTCAAAGGGTGGATAGAATACTGAATATGGTTGTACCATACTTATAATAACATCACAGTATATGTGAGATACTGGAGTTATTATTTTAGAATGGTAAGAACAAAGGAAGAAGAAGTGGAAGAAGAAACGAACTTAGAAAAGGGTGGTGAAATCATTACCTCTACTTCGGGTTCTTCCTTTTGATTTGATCAAAAGGGCTCCTTAGGTTGGCTTTCTGATCAAACTAAGGCCTCTAGGTTGTAGTGAGGGATGTTGGGAGAGTATTTGGGCAGAGTTTGGCCGAACCAAAAGGTTTGAAGGTGTGAAGAAATGAGAAGGAGGAGTGCCCTTTTATAAGAGGGGTGAGGGGCACCTTTGGAAAAGTTAGAAATATTAATTTATAATAAATTCATATTCGGTTTCTAATGGCTCCAAAGCTTATTATTCAAAGGTTAAGGTGGGGATAAGTCGAAAACCACTCAACCAATAGAATTTAGACAGGTTTGGGTACTTATATTAACCTTATCTTTAAGTATTAACTCTAAGTTAATTAGTTTCACTTTTACAATGTCTCTTTGTATTTTTATATAATATGGTTAATAAACTTACTATATACATCCAAGAGACCCCCAAGTGGTCCATTAATGATTAACCTATCATAATATAAGTCTCTTGGCCGAACCTTAGATTTTTAGGAATTTAATATCAATTAATAGTATAATATTTGTTTTAAGAACTCTTTTATGTCAATTTTGACACTATTCAATAGTTGATTTTTGTGAAACTCATAACAGATTTATTACTTCGAAAAAAAGTCCATTAAATCAATCCTAATATAGCATATTAGCCTAGAAAATTAGTTTAATTCATTAAAAGTTTCATATTATATTTATTTGGGTATTTATAATATCAATTATTTTAATTTTTCACTATTATATTAATTACTGCATCATCATTGTGTCATAAATAAAATAACTTATTTAATGTCTAAAAATTATAAATAAAATATCATTATGTAGGAAATCTTTTTATCTTTCTAATGAATATTTATAATCGAAAATCCAACATGTATAACCCTATGTAAAAATTGTTGTTCTAAAAGATATATGCTTGTGTCATTTTTGTATTCATTTTGACTTAATTAAAATAAAGTGTCATTATCACTTACAAGTGGATCCATGGGGTCCCAAAATAGACACAAAGATGCCCATGGTCGACCATTTATCAACCAATAGGGTTAAGACACGTTTTAGGGTAATTTAGTATTATTATAATATTATTTTTTAACCCTTATTTACCGGATTTACCCTTAACCATGGTAAATAAAATATTTACCGCAGTAATTATTCAAAATGTCTAAAAATAAAAGTTACCTATTTACACAATTTGAACATCCTGATTCCAAATATGGAATCCATTTTCCTAAATTTTAAACACAGAAGTGTCAGAAATTAATTTAAAATTAATTCCCGCTGTCAAAACAAAAAGCGTGTTTTTAAGAGATAATAACTATCAAAAGATTGACACTTGTTTATGTTCGGTTTAATTGTAAAATTATGTCCAATGACCAACATTATATTAAATAGTAAAAATATATTCTAAATATACTTTAAAACCACTCAAATTCATAATTTATCACTATTAATTATTTTGATTAAAAAAGTTGTTTTTAATTAAAATTTAGTAATTTTCACTATTCATCAAAATATGAAAGTTATCCGAAAAGTACCAAAATTTCACCTTAGGCTAAATTTGATATTCCGAATCCAAAAATGAAGTCCATTTTAAAATATAAAATATATATAACTTCAAAAAGTAGGTATTACTATTCATAACAACTAGTTTGATTGGTTACGGTGTGTTAGAACTCGAAGTTGCGTACAACACACGCTACTGTTTTATCCAAAGGAAAGCGTACCGTGGACGCTTGGGATGTTTCATTTTAAATTTTTTGATGTCTCCATTTAGTCAAAAAGTTTAAAATATTGTATTTAAAAAGGTTTCACTATCAAAAGTTGATAAAAGTGCAATACTGAAAATGAATCTATTCTTGCATTATGACTAAGAAACTCATAATATGGATTCTAAAATTATAAGGATTATATAAAGTTTAAAATTTAGTTAATACTATTCATGACCTCTTTTAATGGATTTTTTTTTGGTAAGTCATGGTGCAATTGAACTCGGTGTTGCGTGTAGTGCAAGTTATTAAATTATTTTGAAGAAATAACACACTATGAAATCTTGGGGTGTTACATTCTCCCCTCCTTCAATAAATTGCGTCCTCGCAATTTGAAATTGTTCTTCGAAAATAAAAGGTTGAAAGTAGAAAATATATTTGTGGGAAAACCCACATTGGAAATTTGGTTACTAAAATTTAGTCTTAATATGAGGAAAAGAGAAATCAAAGGGTCACCACCAAATTATGATCTCGATTAGGAGAACATTGGTGGAAATTGGAGACATATAATCGGAGGAAAAACGTAAATATTTATAGGTAGTGATTGAGGTCATAAATCACAAACAAGTGTATAATTGAGGTCCTTAAATTCATCAATCTATGATGATTTGAAATACCATCGGTTCAACAAAACATAGGGTATTAGGATAACACATTTTTGACGTTTCAAAATATCATAGTTGAAATCCCACATCGAAAAATGAATTAACGAGGCCTCTATTTTAAACAAAGGGTGGAAAGTATGAATATTACCGAACATAACACATACTAGGGTTCCATGTAGGAAAATATGGATATGGAGGAGAAATCTAACCATCATTATCTGATGGAGAGTGGTAGAGAACATGGCTATGAAAAGGCCAAAAATCCCAAAGCCATAAATTAGTGATGATTTAAGGTACCATCTAGGACAACATTTTTGTTCTAAGTTCCTTTTATTAATGTTGAGGAATTTATTTATGAGATTGGATAAGATCATAAGGAGATATACTTACTTTATAATTAGAGTTTTATCCATTAATAAATTTCTACCACAAACTCATCTTTCACTCTAAAAGATAATAGAACGTAAAAATTCTATTTACACTATTCGTATAGGGTTCCAAAATAAACGAATTTATAATTCATCTACAAGATCTTTTAATAAAAACTACATTATTTAATCCAGGACATCTCGTGGGCCAGTGGTAGGTGATACACCCTTGTCGCCCTTCGGTTGCGGGTTCAAGTCACGCAGCCTTGCCGGACGCGACGGGTTGCCGCCCGACCTCCGGGTTTTCCTTTTATGGTAATCCAAAATAATCCAAACTAGAACTATCCAAAATACTTCTGTCCAAACTCACAGTCCAACATTTATAAGTAAGGTAAACATAATATAGATCCTTTTTACCCCGTAATAGCATATGAATACCTTCATCATGTATTCTTTTAATACACTGAAACATCCCGAATTACCATATTCCTTATTGATTACATTCATGCTCCCTTATTCCATATAGAAAGCTGGATATACTTCATTAATCCAAAAATTTTTTAAACCCCAAATCATTAATCAGTTCCAAGGTAGTCAAGAATATCCAATATAATTTATCCAAAACAATCACATATTATTCCAAAATCACTACCTCAGTATCAGAACTATATTATGATTTATCATTCTCTTAACCATATATTTTCCAAAAATTTATTCTGCTATTGAGTCACTTTTCTTTGTTCCACACAATCTCAAGTCCTTAATGAAATAGTACTGCAGTACAATCCTTATATACTCCATAATTATTATAACAAGTACATTGTTGATACAACACTCAGTTGACATAATCAACATAAGAACTCTAATCATTCCTCTTCATCTGTGGTAGTATCATAACTTGATTATTATCCAATATCATCATTTGCGGCATATTCTGATGACTGGGACATAGGTTCGCGTAGTGTCCAAACTCCTTGCAAATGAAGCATTGTACATTTGAAACCATTTTCTTACCCTTGCAGTCACGTACTTTGTGCCCTTTTCCTCCACACTTATAACAAACTCCCATTCCTTTCAGGCAAGTTCCAGGGTGTTTCTTTCCACAGTTACCACATATGGGAAAATTCTTTTTTTCCCTTTTCCCTTTATCCATCTTTCTCTCTTCCATCCTTTTCTTCTCTTGATTCCCTTCAAGGCCATAGGACTCAGTAAACTCTTTACTTATCTTATCAACACATGATATTATTTCTTCATATGATGATAATACATGGGAGACTATTTCTCTTATAAATTATAGCTTAAGACCATGAAAGATATGATCCTTCCTTCTCTTTGGATCATGTGCATTGCTGGAGTCCTCATTCCTTCTACTGGGCGCCATTTCTAAACAATGGCATAAACTAGATCAGTTTATGAATCAAAATACATAATCCCATACTTATAAAACACTTAACATAAATTGAACTATTTATGGATATAATCCATAATCATAAAAATGTTTTCTTTGAGGAAGTATATACTCATAAACCCTTCATAATGATTTGTAAAGATAATGAGAGTTATCCTAAGCATATCCCCCGGGAGTGTCGTAACCAAGAGTGCAGCAAGGCCCGTTGTCGTGCACCAGTTCCCGTTCGAGTCTAGCTCAAAGCGGTGTTTTCGGGTTTTACCCCTAGGTACATCTGTGCCAGAGCCGCCTCTACCTGCTCGTATCCAGACAGGGATGTATTGCTCGGAAAACTCACAAAATCTCTACAATACCAAAATTCTAGGAAGTTCTTCTATACTAATCCTCAAAGTTCATCTTAGGTCTACGTGCTCTAATCAGAGTTTATCTAAATCTAGTTTCCAAGGTTTGTACTAAACTTCCTCTGATACCAACTGTAACGCCCCGACCCCAGCTACCCAGAGTCGGTGCATTACTTCGTAACATTGGTATGATCACAAGAAAGATCAAATCTCGAAAGACCGATTGGTTTAGTAGCCTTGGAAATACTAGATATATTCATAAGTTTTACATGACATCATAAAATGAAAAACTACTACAACAACATAATGTCTCCATAATCCACACTCATATCCCCATATAATATCCCTGCAGGTCATTCATAATTTACTTCTTCACTTCCTGGGAAAAATAAAACATAGAAAAGGGGTGAGCTCAAATGCCCAGTAAGGATAACAATAAAGTGGAAACTTTCTTAAATAAGAATAAACATTTAAGGCAATGTATAACTAAAACAAAAGCCTTTTAAATACGAACTTTCAACATGGTATGGAATAAATAAAATGAAATAATGCCATTTACTTATTCACATGGATATTCCACTAATCGAATAATCACATGCAAAAATAAATAACCACTTTCATAATGTTGGAATGCATAATGCCAAACTATCATAACCACATAGCCAAGGCCTCGTGCCAAGACTACAAATAAGATTTTGTCAAGGCCTTGTGCCAAGACACTAGTTTGTCTCATGAGACCTACCGATGCATCGAGGAGCTATAGCGGGCTCCACCCATCACTTATTAAGTCCAATGCATTCCCATATGAAAAGGTTTAAACATAACATAAACATTCGTATTAAAACTAGCATATGAAATGTCAATAATTTCACCATAAACTATGAATGGTATAAAAATAGCACATCCATATTCAAACATATCACAAAACCTTCAATACAATATAGAAGTTTTGTATCATAATGAATCAACTTCAAATAATCTTAAAATCCGTCAAAGGATGTAGACATAGATGAAATCAAAATAATTTTTAAAGAAATATCTCCTTTTATTTTGAAATCATTTAAGATCCATATAAAATAAAACATTTTCTTTGAAAATAATCTTATAAGCTTGTAAGGAAAGCTTTGAAGATTTTATAACGGCGTAAAATAACCGCACCCGTCGTATAAGTTAAAAAAAACATTCTTACCTCAATTCTGTCGAAAAGGTTAAAAAGGACCTTGTTTTGAAAACGACGGAAAGATTCCTTTATAAACCTCTTATAAAAAGTCAAACAAGGGTATAAATGACTTTAACCCATATTCTTGTAAATATTAAAAATGTTTTGAAATACATTTTTACGAAACATGGATGTGGATGATAAAGATATCCCAGTAGATTATTATGTATAAACAACCTCGGATAATGAAGAGATTGTGAAATAAACCCTTACCTTGTACTTTTCCTTAGTTGGGGTAGGTTAACCTCCTGTATAATGGTGAAATAATTGTTATTAAATTATACAAGAATCATATATATTAATATGATATCATATATGATCTTTTAACATTGATTTATTAATAATATCTTAGAATTATCATCGTTTCGGGTGTTAACTTACTCATTTTCTTTTATATGTTTTGTTACATAAGCCATGTTTGTTGTATCTTATTCATATCCAGAATGATATCAAGTCCTTAAACATCATTTTTAAATCATAAAATGATAATTATACTTGAATGGATACGATGGAGAATGAATCTCATCGCGTTCGTGGAGACGGTAGTCCGTACGTACGCACGAGCGACAATATCATTCTTTTGATATTAAAATAATATATAAATGAATGGTATATCATATATACAGAATAATTAACATGTTATATTTATTATTTACATGAGTTACACATCATTATTATACCCATCCAAATAATATTATATTGAATAACAATTACACCACGACGTGGAGACGGTAAGCCGTACGTACGCACGTATGGTGACATGTTATTCAAAGGGTGGATTGAATACTGAATATGGTTGTACCATACTTATAATAACATCACAGTATATGTGAGATACTGGATTTATTATTTTAGAATGGTAAGAACAAAGGAAGAATAAGTGGAAGAAGAAACGAACTTAGAAAAGGGTGGTGAAATCATTACCTCTTCTTCGGGTTCTTCCTTTTGATTTGATCAAAAGGGCTCCTTAGGTTGGCTTTCTGATCAAACTAAGGCCTCTAGGTTGTAGTGAGGGATGTTGGGAGAGTATTTGGGCAGAGTTTGGCCGAACCAAAAGGTTTGAAGGTGTGAAGAAATGAGAAGGAGGAGTGCCCTTTTATAAGATGGGTGAGGGGCACCTTTGGAAAAGTTAGAAATATTAATTTATAATAAATTCATATTCGGTTTCTAATGGCTCCAAAGCTTATTATTCAAAGGTTAAGGTGGGGATAAGTCGAAAACCACTCAACCAATAGAATTTAGACAGGTTTGGGTACTTATATTAACCTTATCTTTAAGTATTAACTCTAAGTTAATTAGTTTCACTTTTACAATGTCTCTTTGTATTTTTATATAATATGGTTAATAAACTTACTATATACATCCAAGAGACCCCCAAGTGGTCCATTAATGATTAAACTATCATAATATAAGTCTCTTGGCCGAACCTTAGATTTTTAGGAATTTAATATCAATTAATAATATAATATTTGTTTTAAGAACTCTTTTATGTCAATTTTGACACTATTCAATAGTTGATTTTTGTGAAACTCATAACAGATTTATTACTTCGAAAAAAAGTCCATTAAATCAATCCTAATATAGCATATTATCCTAGAAAATTAGTTTAATTCATTAAAAGTTTCATATTATATTTATTTGGGTATTTATAATATCAATTATTTTAATTTTTCACTATTATATTAATTACTGCATCATCATTGTGTCATAAATAAAATAACTTATTTAATGTCTAAAAATTATAAATAAAATATCATTATGTAGGAAATCTTTTTATCTTTCTAATGAATATTTATAATCGAAAATACAACATGTATAACCCTATGTAAAAATTGTTGTTCTAAAAGATATATGCTTGTGTCATTTTTGTATTCATTTTGACTTAATTAAAATAAAGTGTCATTATCACTTACAAGTGGATCCATGGGGTCCCAAAATAGACACAAAGATGCCCATGGTCGACCATTTATCAACCAATAGGGTTAAGACACGTTTTAGGGTAATTTAGTATTATTATAATATTATTTTTTAACCCTTATTTACCGGATTTACCCTTAACCATGGTAAATAAAATATTTACCGCAGTAATTATTCAAAATGTCTAAAAATAAAAGTTACCTATTTACACAATTTGAACATCCTGATTCCAAATATGGAATCCATTTTCCTAAATTCTAAACACAGAAGTGGCAGAAATTAATTTAAAATTAATTCCCGCTGTCAAAACAAAAAGCGTGTTTTTAAGAGATAATAACTATCAAAAGATTGACACTTGTTTATGTTCGGTTTAATTGTAAAATTATGTCCAATGACCAACATTATATTAAATAGTAAAAATATATTCTAAATATACTTTAAAACCACTCAAATTCATAATTTATCACTATTAATTATTTTGATTAAAAAAGTTGTTTTTAATTAAAATTTAGTAATTTTCACTATTCATCAAAATATGAAAGTTATCCGAAAAGTACCAAAATTTCACCTTAGGCTAAATTTGATATTCCGAATCCAAAAATGAAGTCCATTTTAAAATATAAAATATATATAACTTCAAAAAGTAGGTATTACTATTCATAACAACTAGTTTGATTGGTTACGGTGTGTTAGAACTCGAAGTTGCGTACAACACACGCTACTGTTTTATCCAAAGGAAAGCGTACCGTGGACGCTTGGGATGTTTCATTTTAAATTTTTTGATGTCTCCATTTAGTCAAAAAGGTTAAAATATTGTATTTAAAAAGGTTTCACTATCAAAAGTTGATAAAAGTGCAATACTGAAAATGAATCTATTCTTGCATTATGACTAAGAAACTCATAATATGGATTCTAAAATTATAAGGATTATATAAAGTTTAAAATTTAGTTAATACTATTCATGACCTCTTTTAATGGATTTTTTTTTGGTAAGTCATGGTGCAATTGAACTCGGTGTTGCGTGTAGTGCAAGTTATTAAATTATTTTGAAGAAATAACACAATATGAAATCTTGGGGTGTTACAGTTTATCCCAATAATGGTGCATTTTTAACTAAAACTAACATTTTTTTAAAATTATGAAAAGATTTTATTTCCTCAATGTTTTTAATGTAGATATTATATAGTCCTCATTTTTCACAATCCAATGATATTATACCATAATATATTCAATAAATACTACCATGAATTTATCGAGGTACTCCCTCAAGAATATATTCATCAAATCCATAAATATAGTAGAATAATTAGTCAGCCCAAATGCAATAACAAAAAACTCATAATGTGCATATATTGTTCGTGGGGATGTCATCAGGATATATTCTTTCGTCCCCCACAACCGATGATAACCTGATTAGAGTTCACCCATTGAGAATAATTGGGCCCTATGAAGCTAGTAAAAAAATAATGTATCCATGAAGGAGAATATTTATTATTTATTATGTTCCCATTATGTTCCCTTTAATAAATTCATAACGACATTTATTATACAAAAATGTGAAAAAAGTATTCTCTATTTATTTGTTTTAGAGATTTTAGATCAGGTTTTGGGGTCATAGAACATGTTTTGGGTGTTTCTACAGGGGATATACTATTAGTGATGGCTAAAATGGAGATTTATTTTGTGAATCCTTGATTTACATTGTAAAAGTATCACAAGGATGAAGTCATAAAAAATAGATCTTGGTTTAAAAACCATTTACCACATACCCATGTTTTACAATGTGAATACGCCTCCTAGTGTATTTTAACTTGAGGTGATGTGATTTTCAATGGCCAATCAACATTGTGAATTTATGCTATAAACCCATGATTTAAATAGTAAACCCCTCATTCCTTGTAGGTTTGGTGAATGAAAAGAATTAATCCTAATTTATTCATCTTGTCATTCCATGACTCAAACCCTAGGCTCTTCTAGAAGATTTTTGGTTTATCCAATTATTTAGTATTGCTTCATTTAGTGCTTTATCCCTTTCTTGGATTTGTTTCTCCTCCTCATGCGAGTGTGGACCTTATTCTTCTTAATTACTATTGTTGCAGTAGTGATATTGGGATACATTTATGGAATTATTTGATCTGTTAATGATTCTTTTAGGATATTTATAGATCCATTGTGAAATATTCTTCCAGCGGTCAGTCGTTGTGTTGGTTTTGGGGTGAAAGTCTATTTCTCTTGTTATGTGTGAACTAACCTCTCAAACAAACTTTTTTGTCATGGAATATGATTATAATATGTTGGAATAAATGATAAGGCCTCTTTATAACAAGCTATATTATTTCCTATGTTTTGTGATCCCATCAAATTTGGTGTACGACCAGAGCTTGAGGTAGGTGGATCCATATCTATCCTCTGTTGAAAAAACCATGATTTATCTCATTATATATATATATATATATATATATATTAAGTAACATGGGGTATATTTACACTGAAACATACTTAAAAAAATATTCACCTAACTGGCCAATGGGAGGATCATTGGCCCTAAGGGATAACCCACCCATTTAAATATAGGCCCACCTTACTTATAATTTTTACTAAATGGATCAAACACCCAATCAATTTAACCTACACCTACATAGTATTTTTTATACCAATTAGGCATGCCCATATATTATAATGTGATAAACCCCATCCAAGCCTTGCATTGTGTTATAACCATTACAACACCCCACCAATGTCTACCAACATGTCGTCGGATGCCATGGTGGGTTACCACGACCACCACCATACCACCACCCCTACTATCAAGTGGGGGATCACTGATCACAATATCATTTCAGGAATATCAACCACCAAATGATCACTCATCATCATAGGGTTCACTAATTCATTGTCTATGCATCAAAAGCCATTCATCTAGCTCTATCAGTGACGAAAAGTCCCATTGAGATATCTTTAGAAAAGGGGTGACACTACCGTCATCCATGGTCCATCAACAAGAAGTGGTGGAAACATCAATAAAAAAAAGGATTCTTCCACTCATATGAAAGCCTTCCCACCATCCCACACATTTTCCACTATACCTGGAATATCATCTGCCAACAACAATAGTGTTCTCGAGATAACCCACCTACATTCAATTCCTCCATCGGTCACCTTCACAATGCAATCGTCTAACACAACCCACGCACCATATTTCTCTTTGATCATCATTTGTCCTTGAAGACAGTCATGAATCTCAACATCACATCCCAACACCCATCATCCATATCATCTATGGAACATTCCTAGCTATCCCGAAGATGAATCACCCCCAACATTGGATGGGGCACCTCCACACACCCAGGTCTCCAAAACCCCACCATCACCCCTTCTGTAGTGGGAAAACCTCAGGATGACGTCCCTGGATGAATGAAACCACCCCAACTAAAGTGAGGGGGAACATATTTATACCACACATTCAATAGCATCATCCCCTACAATTGGATAAAACCACAAGGGGTTACACATGATCCATCATGTAATACCCTAGGACTCCCAAGAATGGAATTTCTAGAGAATTTATCCGAGATCATTATACCATGACAGATGAAAGAGATCAAATCATATACACCCAATTTTCCATTATGTTTTATAATTTTCTTTTCAAATTAATTAGCATGATTTAATTTTTTGTGAATAAATTGATTTTTGTGAAAAAATAAATTTCACCTATTTTTTTAAAAAAAATGTTTTTTAATCAATTTTAAATGTATTTATGAAATATTTTTCAAAACATGGTTTTGATGAAAATACATGGGAAATAAAGATCCTAAAAAACCTTGAGTACTTATGTGGAAAGTGTAGTGATTTTCATTGTCCATTACTACAATCACGGGGTGTTCTTCTTCTAGATAGGCCATATTTCCTAGGTATTAATTGGACATTTGTTGGGTAGGTTCAAATTCTAGCGCGTTACTCTACTCCCATGATTCAATGTTGATGTCAAGGTACTTGATGAATTCACATGTCAATGTTCGGGTACAACTGATCAAGCTAGCCTGACCTATAGAAATCCCTAGAAGGTTTTACCTATACTTGGATTGTACTATTTGATATTTTATTACATAATTATATATATTTGATTTGTTGTGAAACTTTTTTACCTAGATTCATAAGATATATTGAAAAAGGGAAGATGATTTACAATTATTTTGATATAAAAATTTCTTATGTTATTATCATGCCATGAATTCATTAAAAATGATCATGGTTGAATTTTTTTATAGACACTTGATATGGATCACTTGGCTAGAATCATATTGAGCTATTTTAGATGACACCCCCACACACCCTTTTTGATGGAGGGTAGGCCGTGTATAGTGTTTTGATGTAGGAAAAGGTAAGGCATCATAGTGTAGCATTGAGGTTCTTATAAGCTAGTAATGGGTAGCCGATGGTGAGATGGTGGGATGTTTTCCACTAAAAACATTCAGTATCATTGTTTATTTTATCCTTACTTTAACATTTTTTAGACTTATACCTATGTCTTTTATCTTCTATTTTCACGGTGTATCACAACTATTTTTTCTATTTATGGAATATATATTAATGGTTGTTTAATATAATGTTAATATCATATATATATATATATATACATATATATTTATATATACATTATGAATATTTTCATAGGATGAGAGAAATCATTCTGTATAGCTTTTTTGATGATCGAGTGATAGTCTCCAGTACATGGGAATCATGAATGCCCTTCATGTTTGTGGTGTATTGGGTTGGGAACCAATGTTATAGGGTAACATAATTCTGTTCATTAAAAATTAGTATAGGAGTCCATTTTTTCTCAGTCTTGGGAAGTTGGTAGATAAGAAGTATGATTGTCAAAACATCAGAGGTATGTTGCAGGGAGTGTATAGATAGATATTTCAATGACAAGCATCATGTTTCCATGGGATTTTGGGATGTGTTTTTCTATTGTGTTGTGTTTTTCTGTTAATATAATTTTATGCTTATGGGGTTTTTCATTTAAATAGTGTTTATTTCTTTGTCTGGTCATTTTTCAATTTTTTCAAGCATGTATTAATATTATTTTCATACATTTTCCATGGGTTTCAATGGTGGGTGAAATATATTCTCATTAAAGGAATCCTTTTATATATTAGAATATTATATAGTATTTTATATAGATATATCATGCCATGGACCGAAATGTTTCACATGTTCACGAACTAACTATTGAGGAACAACCAGGATTTCGAGGAGACAAAGATCGACCATGACAGTTCTTATGTGACAATACCATATCTTTTAAGGGTATGAGTGAACCATATGAGGTGGAATACTGAATTGAAAATATTGAAAAGATCTTCAACTTCCTGTGTACACTTCAGTTATTCTTGGAAAATTTCATAACTGTTAGACTTGAGGTTCCCAATAACTAGTTCTTGGATTCCATTTTATAAGTAGATCAAAAAATAGATTCAGTTGATAAGGTTTCAATACCCTTTTAATAATTTCTACCTAGAATCTATGATTATAGAAAATATATAGAGATCATCTCTTTATTTTAGGGAGACCACTCAATGTCAGAGTACACTAATCAATTTGTAGATATGATTATTTTTACACCAGAGGTAGTGAAGAAAGATTAATTAGGATCATATAAGTACCTAAAGTGTAATGCACATATTTTTTTATATAAATATTTGAAATATAATATGGAACACTTTCAGGGACAGGCTGTGAGACAATGCCGGATTTTGAGGTTAGGAGAGCCTCACTGTTGTCCTGAATGGCCCAAAGGCCTTCTTTTGTATTTTCTTATGGATAATCCCCCTTTTAAGGGTTGACAGGGAACCCGTACATGACCTGTAGGCCCAAGGTACAAGGCCCGACAAACACGTAATACATGACCCGAAGGCCCATAGGTATACCATGCCCAATACATGACCCGTAGGCCCAACCCACTTGAACTTCCCATCGCCAGCATTTCTGCGTCATTGATCACCTAGCTCCCCACCTTGCATTTCTGATCGGCTAGCATTTCCCCGTACAAAGATGCATGGTGCCTGGTCCAAATGGTGGCTACCATACCCTATAATTCTTCCAATCCGGTTAGCTCTGCATCTGGTGGCTGCTACTCTGATTGCTCCGATCCCCTTCTAGGGCCTGTTTTGTGTGAATTGGGCTACTCTACGGTCTACGTGACCGGAAGGCCCTGTGGTCTGAAGGCCTTTGAGGACACGAAGGCCCTCGAGACCCGTAGGCCCATACCAGTGGCCCGAAGTCCCAAATCAGGTGAATAGATCCAGCTGGTACAGTTATGCTACAGTACTTCTATTGTATCTCCGAAATTCACCTCCACCCGTTTTTGAACCAGGGTCTCTTGGATGCCAAGCAGGAGCCCTTACCACTTGGGTACAGGCTCATCGGCTAAGTATTAAATATATTATATCTAATTTCAACAGTTTTCTAAAAATAATGGAATAAATCCCAAATGGATTCTCATATCATAAATCTTAAACCATTTTGAGTTAAGAAAATGAATTTTACATTAGGTGAAACATGAAGTTTTTTCACCATTAAGCATTTTGGTATACTGAAGTCATAGATGAAAATAATAAATTAAACAAAAAAATGAATAATTTTTTTCCACAAAGTTACATAGTCATATTATTATAAAAGGAATATTATGTCTACACCCTATGGTTAGATTCTTATCCAAATGTATTGAGTGGAGCCATTAGTGGAGCATTCTTAGAGGATTCCCAGATGACCATTGAGGAATCAAGGACTGTCGATTGATGATCTCATCAGAACAAATGGATCATTCTAATGACAATGATGATAATTATTATTCATTATTGATTGATCCAAATTAAGTTAGGTAATTTTTTAGGGTTTATTCAAGCATTCCCCCCCCCATGATGAATGTGAATTGATTCCACTATCAATTTAGCCCTTAAGTCAGAAGTGTTGTTGTGTGTTTGTGTTTATTCAGATTGGGTGTGGGGACCAATTTATGATTTTTATATGTGTATATTTATGAAAGATTATAAAGTTTATCAAAAAAGGACAACCTAAACAATTTTCGAGGTTCTTACCTCTTTTTTGATTTTTTTTCATTTCTCCACCCCATTATTTTCATAATTCATCAATGGTACTTCATTGGATGAGGGTTAAAAAAATAATTATTATTTGATCATTGCCTAAGATTTTTCAGAATAGAATATCCATAAAATTGATGAGACTTCATGGTTAATGTTTTAATAATGGTTTGATGACAAATGTGGGTGACAATAGGAGGGTCTTTACTAGATATATGATTCCCAATTGTGGTTTGTTGTTCAACATGTGGCGTGGTGTGACATGAACCGATTACCCATTAGTTTGGATGGTTAGAATCTGACTTGTGTATGGGTGGAAGTAATGTTCAATGAGATCCATATTTTTTGGTCGATTCCATGGTGAATTGTAAGAGAGTAGTTGCATGATCTTATGTGTGAATCCCTTTTGTAATTCCTAATAAATAATAAACTAAAAATCATGAAGTCCTAAATACACCTGTTTCGTAGTACCCGATCCATTATTCTAGGGTTTATGCACATAGGAATTTATTAAACACCATGGGAAATGTGTCACACATCATGTGACATGATGATAGAGTCTTGATGTGTTCTCCAGAGGGTACATAGGTATGATCATGGATAGGAACATGTGAATGAGTATAATGTATTGGTATAACATGATACTCAGGCATGACCATGTACATCAGAACAACCTGAGTTACATGAGCATGAATTGATATACACAGGCATAGGAAGGTGGAACACTGAGTGCCAAAAATGATTATACACATTGTGTAACCTGTGGGAAACACCATTTGTTTTTTAGAAATACATGCCATTTGATTATAAGACACAAGGAATTCAATGATTATTGAGACCTTCCATGTACCCATATGTGACACACCATGTTCTCCTTGAAGGGATTGTTAAATCCCTTTTCCATATCAGTCCAGCTCTAGTATTATCTTGCGTGGTTACCGTCATATTGATTTCAATATAGACCAGTATAGGTTGAGTGTGCTTCCTTGGTCTATCCCCATGAGGGTATATTGTGACTTTATTTCCCCAGCATGGGATTTTTATCCCTCTATGATTTGATGATAGGATACTTTTTTGGTGTCCCTCCAAAAAACATTGGGTGTGATCCACATTCATTCCTTTGTTCACACTTGGGAAAGGTATTTGTTATGATCATAACCACCATTCACTACGCATTGATCCCCTATCTAACTGGTTGATTTTGAGGGTTCACTGTATTAATGTACATATGATTCTCCTACATAGAGTTTTATTCTTGGGGGTTCATGGTGTCCCCCAGTAGTTTTCGGGGTGATACCCTATATAGGAATCCAATTATTTGGAGTTCTAGTGTGTAACTTATATGTAAAGACCCATCAAGCATGAACTCTTTGGTGTGTTCCATCAGTGACAACATAACTTTTGAAATGGAATCTCCTAGATGCTGATTACCTTAAAAATCATGAAAAATCATATGAATGGAAGTATGGTTGAGACGGGTATGAGACATGGAGTCTATATTTAAAGTATCTATGTTTTCATTGATCATATCTCTAGGTATCATATTTTAATTGACATGTCTTTATGAGCTGACTACAATTTTGATGAATTATTGTTCATGGTTTTGGGGTGTCCTACTGGGTATTGTTATACTCAACCCTTCAAGACATATTCCTACACATGTTAGGTCTTATTCAAATGATATAAAATTTTATGGACCCCATGCGGGTCCATGAGTCAGTGGAGCATAGTTTAGGATATACTAACTGAGGTCCATATCAATGTTTATTGGAAAACAGTCCCCTTATTCAGAGCCGGTTGGAATTTATTTCTAGATATGGGGGTCTTGTATTTATCCAATATGAATTATAGTAATTTAGCATACTATATTATGGGACATATGTTAGGAATGAATTATGGTATCAATTTTTCATTGCATAATTTGATTTCATGGTTTTAGAGATTTGTTTGTGAGTATAGGTACTGAGGATTATGCCTCAAATGTATGGGATATTATTACTTTATGTTGGTACCCATCGCCAAGCCTATTAGATGTGGTTTTAGGGTTGACATGATAATATTATAACTATATTGGATGGGACATAGTGGGTCGGGTCATGAAAGAGTGGTATCATAAAAAATATATCATAGGACCAAGGTTTAGAGATTGGATAGTTGTGAGGATTAGCTTGGGATTTATAGAAATAATGTTAAAGAGTTTTGAGTTTTGCTCATAGGATGGGGACTCCAATGTTTGTGAGGAAACTGATGTATATATTAACCAGGTCTCTAATGACATACTTTTGACATGACACATGTATGAAATTCATGAAGGGGAAACATTAGTACATGCATCATATAATAATGCGATGTGGTTTTCATGTATTTCTCTAGTCATAATCCCATGACATACTCACTGAATTTGGTACATCATGTATTCTTTTAAGATTTTTCATGAATTATTTCCAATGTTTTGTCTGAGGGATAGTTAAGAGCATGATCTGTTGGGTAATGATGACTCTATATAGGGGCCTGATCACAAGGTAGTTTTAATTCTGATTGAATAGTAGGTGGTGATGCCACTCATTAATTAGATCGTAGTACCACCTTCAATGGCTCAATTAGATGCATCATGTCCGACTAATCCATAGATGGCTCTCTTGTTAATGAGTCACAATGCACTGGGGTCAAATATCTACCATTAGATTTCATATCAGCGATCTTTTGGGATCGAAGGTGATAAAAAACACTGTTATTAGGTGTGAAACCAGTCATGCCACATGATGTTTTTCTATTCAATAGGATCTTGGGGAAAAAAGTACATCGAGGAAGATGTGTTGTTATGAATGTTATGTATGTGGACAATCACAAGGTATTTTCCAACCCATCATGGTTAAAATATTGACACATTTAATAAACCTACAATATATAGGTAGTAGTTTGAATTGGGAGGTCCGTTGGGAAGCTGGAATGGTAGACGATCTTGGAGAGTAGCATGAAGTGGTTGATGCTTCGATCTATTTCCACCATCGCCACCCCTCAGGCAATCCACGCCATGAATGAGATGTAGGTGGTTAGGGACATGGGAAACTGGAGGCACTATTAGATTATGATTAAGAGGTTTTAGGAGTGATTCATGGTAATATCTATGTCTTATCTACTTTATGTACACTTTTTGTCAACATATCTATAAGGAACTCCTCTCTTTCTATACCAATAGTTTGTGACATAGATATTCCTTTTGAACCCTTACCTCAACCCTCGTGTTTGGAGGCACCAATAGAGATTATTAGTGATCCCAAACTTGTCATATGTGTATCCTAACTCTAGGTGAGAGATATAGAGCCTTATATGAATCCATTCCATTGATGAAATCAAAACCAATGTTATTTTCTTTACTATGGGAAGGTTATCTACCCTTCGTGGTCAGTTGGTTATTACTTGTGAGGGTTGTAGTGAATTTTATTTGTATGATTGAGTGTTCTTTTTTTGTAAGGATAATTACATAGAAGAGAAATGTTAGATAATGTATATGGGGACAGAAACAATTTTTTATCAGTTGATAGGTATGAACCTTGAAGTAGCGTAATCTATGACATTTCATCTCCCTTCCGTGTTGAGAGTGTATGTGGAGGCCCTCCCCGAGGATGTTCCATACATACCAACCCATCTAGAGTTTTTTATATTTAATTTCATAAAAGGTGGTTGGATATTTTTTTCTTGAATATCCTATGACCCCATGTAGATGCAAGAGATAAAGGTGTTGTTGGAAGATCTATAGTTTTACGGAATCAAATGAACTAATGTGTCTTCTTGGGTAGCCTAGTGTTATTCATCGTAGATATATGAAGCATGAGGTTATGTATGAATTAATATAAACTAAACCATGTGATTGTTAGGAATGGGTGTCCATAACCAATTTTGGATTAATCTTTTCCTAGTTATTAGTGTTGAAACGGTTCTCATTTATTGAAGTTGGAATAGATTATCATAATATTAGGCTCTAGAGGAGGAAGTTCCAAAGGTGGATTTATAAATACAATATGGTTCTTTTGAATTTATGGTTACACTTTTAGGTATGTATGATTCTTTGGAAGTACTTATGAGACTCATGAACTAGGTTCCTGAAAACATTTTGAATCAGTTCATGGTCATAATCAACGATGAAATCATAGTGTACATGGCTTCTATGGAGGATCGAACAAGACACTTGAATATTGTTCTAAACATGCTTTGATAGTACTATTTTTATGGGATGATCATGAATTATCATTTTTGGATTGATGAGATCTACTTTTGATGATATGTATTTGATGATAGGGGAGTGATGGTGAACATAGTAATGGTTGAGGTAGTTCTATCTTGAGATCCACCAAAGAGAATTTTTATAGTATAAATTGGTCACAATAAGGTTTTCCATCTTTTGTTGTCAAGAATGGTTAAAATGTAGTTAGTCTCTTTACAAATAACCCTTGGGGATAAGGATTGTGAAAAATATCTCCAGTCAATAATAATTTAAAATAAAATCCATTAGTGATTTATGGAGGTAAAACCCAGGGATATTTATTTAAGGACATTGCATGACCAGATATCCACTATACATTATCCTATTGGATTTATTTATAGTGAGGATAAAATCATCCTAGATAAAAGGCTGATGAAGGAACCAGTCATATATTGAAGGATAGTTGGAAATAATGTTTTTTACATTACTATTATACTTAAGAGAAATGTGGAATTACCAAGGTCATTTGGCATTAGGGTTGATGACAAGGGATGTGATAGCAGTTTACTATTGTATCACCAATCAGTAGGTGAATTATGAGGTTCTAGGATGAAAGTTGAAATGAGATGTTATCATTTGGTTTTCTATGATGGGGTTTCTCCCATTAATGTAATATCCTAGAACTATCTAAGTGGTATTTAACTGATGCCATATTGGAAAACTTTCAGACCATATTACAGTGGATATTAATTGAGAGTTGAGGATATCTTTTCTTGTAATAGGTAATCCATATTTGTGTAATTAAATTGATGATCAATTAAGACAATAATGTTCACTAGAAATCACTATTATAGAGTGGATGCATGAGGTTTTGGGACTATGTGTTAGTTTAGAAGTGTTTCTACCCAAGAATAATTTCTAGGTAAAGTATAAAATAATGTTTTTGGTTAATATTATTTACTTTTTCATGTTATTCATGGGACATAGTGGAAAGGATTATCTAGCAACAATAGAGATTCAACATAACTATAGATACCACTCCACCATTAGTGTAGAACCATTTGAGCCAATGTATGGGAGACTATAGAGGTCACCATAATACTTCTTAGATCCAGAGGGAGATATCACTTCTGGGACTAAATCTAGTGTTATCTCTGGTTGTGAATTGTGCAGTTTCTAAATGGGAATATGAGGACTCACCATAAACATATCAGTTACCATGTGGACTAATAACTATTTAATTTTATGTTTGATGATGAGATCATTAGTTTTGATAGATCTCACATTGATTTGGATTTCATAGGTTTCAAATGGTGGATGACTATCTTTGAGGATCATATACCCCATTTTCTAGAATTTATGGTTTGTTAGTGAGGTGTAATACCACTAGGCTCTTGAATTAATGCAATATAAGATTCATGGCGTTTTCCATGTTCCACATATGGGAAGTCATGTGCAAGATTCATTTCACGATGATGACAAGGATGATATGGTTATTGAGGGGGAGAGTTACCTTATCAAGGTGTTTAAGGATCTTGGAAATGTTAGAGTATCAATGAGAGAATACCATTCATAGGAAAGTGATTCCATTGGGTGATTGGTGTTTGGAAGCATGAGAACCCTCAATGTATCCCATGAGAGTGGGAATCATAGTTGAGAGCTCAGTATCCTCACTTTTGAGAAGTTTTTCACTTTCAGGGGGAAATCCTTAAAGGTGGGGAAAATATAACATCCGATTTTATTCTTTGAAAGACTTTGGAATAATTTATGGAATATTTTCATAGCTTGGAACTGAGACACTATGAGATTCCAGAGGATATAGTGCCTTGGGGTTGATATAATGAATACATTAATTATATTACGTCCCAAATCCATATTTGGAAAAGAAATAATGGTATAGCTCATGAAAAATGAACCTTATAAGAAATATGATATCATCATTGAGTCCCCAATATTGATTTTACCCTAGTAGGGACACAAACATTATCAACGTCAAGAATCTTGATAATGTGTAGTCATACATGCACATAAAAAATAAATTAATAAACTAATTTATTTTATATATTCCATGTAGTGGACTAATCCTATAATTATGGATGTATTGTTATGTTGGGCATTTAGGGTTAGCTGCATAACACTATAGATTGAGAGGATCCTTTAGAGGATAATTCCTGGAGGATTAACAGAGGGCCAATTATGGATCAACGATGGATTATTAGTGAGATAATCACATATTGTTGATTTTTACAAAAAAAATAATATGTGAGTCCATATTCACTATTAGTTGATCCCACATGATGTTGGGTGTTTTATTTTCAATGTATATTTTCTATGGTTGTTTCCCTCATGATTAACATGATGTATGTATTCTATAATTATGATTTTTGGGTCGCTAAATTTGTTGTGGGTGTGGATTATTCACCTAGGTTATAGGGAACTATTTATGGTTTTTATATGTATCTTTATTCTCAATTTCTAATGGAAGTTATTTAAGGAAAAAATAAAAAGGGCCGAGGTTTTTTACTCATTTTTCATTTGTACATTTCTATCATTGTTCTTCACACTATTCATCATTAGTATTTCTTTGGCTGACTGTTAAAAAATACATAATATTTGATCATCATATGGCCATTCTTTGGGGAAACAGAAAAATACCATGGGTGTGGGTTCATGATCAATGGATATATGAAGGTGTGATCATGATGATGGGTGATCAGAGGAGGATGAAGACTATATTGATGATTATATATTGTGGTTTGGATTGTGATATTTAGAATGTAATGATTGGAACTCATTCCAGATTAGTTTGGATGGATGGAATATGACCGGTGGTGCTGATGAAGGCAAGGTCAATCAGATCTATTATTTATGAAGGATTCTATAGTGAAATATATGGTGAATACAACATGGAAAAATGAAAATATTTTCCCAAATTTTGATGAAATTATCAAGAACATGACGTGAATTTATAACAATACACATCATTTTGTACCACTTATATGGTGTCAGGGTTTATGCATAGGGTAAAATATCACAGATTGTGGGACAGATGCCACATAGAGTCGGACCTGATACCTGCAGCTCGACATATACCCCACAAGGTACATGAGCACGGGCACAACCATAATCATGGTAAAAAGTATAGTATATGGGAACAACGATGTACTCAGACATTAACAGGAACACAAGCACTACACAGGGAACATAGACACATCCAAATATACTCGAGTATGGGTAGGAAGCACGATGAGCGCCAAATAGGAATATACAAACCATGAACTCATCGTGAAACACCATGTATTGTGGAGTGATTCATATTTTGTGAGTGTGAGAAATGAATAGTTACATGTTATGATAGACATGAAATGTGTCCCTATTGTATACACCATATACTACATGAAGGGAATGTTGGAGACCTTTTTTATCAGTCCATGTCTAGTATGTGGTTGGGAAGTTACTGTTAGACTATTTCAGTATAGAATAATATTTATTGAGTGTGTTACCTTATTCTATCCAAGTCATGGTACAATGTGGTATTATGTAATAGCATGGGATTGTGATCCCCTATATTGGATGATTCATAGTGTTGATTGTTTCCCTACATATAACACATGGTGTGCACCTCTATCATTTCATTATTCACCCTTTGTTATGTTTTGTGGTATTATTGTGACCACCATGAACATGGGGCTAATACCATGTCTAAAAGGTTAATATATTAGGGCTCATAGTATCGTAGTTGTACGATCCCCTCATTATAGGGTTATTCCGATGGGTCACACAATTGTATTGGGTTTCCTACCATATATGGGAATAAAAATATTTGAAGTTATAGAGTGTGTATTATTTGAAGGGGCCCGATGAGAGTAACCTCTTGGGTAAGCACCATTAATGATAACATAACTCTTGGAGTGGAATACCGCAAATGAGAATTACATTGAATCCTATAGTAGTATCCTATGGTTGGAAGTATGGTTGATACCTCTATGAAACATGGAGATTATCTTCAGTATATTTTGATTTTTTTATTCTTATCCATATGTATCATATTCTGATTGATATGCCATTATAAGATAACTACACTTTTAATGATTTATCATTGGTTATTTTGTGGTTACTTATTGGTATTTTAATACTCACCCATGCATGGAATTGACCAGAAAAATTTTTTATTATGAAATATCCATTCATATTATAGATTACTTAAGGGATAAAGAGTAGGTAGAGGAAAATTTTGTGTTGATTGACAGAGTTTTCTAATAGTGTTGTATTTGATTTTAGTCCCCACATTATAAATAGGCTATACATTGTTCTAATTTTGGTGGGCTTGTATTTGGAATATATTCTTTCCAGTACACTATCAAACTTGGATATGGGAGATATGTTATGAATGTGTTATGGAATCAGTTGTTTGTTACTTATTATAATTATATGGGAGTGGAGATGTGTTTGTACATACATGTAATTGGGATAATTCCTACCATATGTGTGATATTCCAACTCTACACAGGTTTTCTATCCCTATCAAATTAATGGTGGGAATGGGGTTGTCATGTATGTCTTATCACTGGCCAAGTGGGCCCCAAGGGGTTGGCTAGTGACCGGTAAGGTTTTTCACCAGATATACTTTCACATGTGTATATTTTCAAGCATTATACCAATGAGGACATTGTTGAAAGGGATATGATGGTAAAAATGAACATTGAATGAATTGTTTGATATTATTCCCATTCAAATTGAACCAATGATAACATTAGTGGAATAAAGGGAATAAATAAGAGGTGGAATGATTATTTTTGGGTTATGGGAGTTTTTAATTTGTAGTGAAACTCTTATTCACCAACATATGTTTCTATAAGTGTTCCATAGACATTCTACTAGTGTGGTATGGATAGGAATACATGAAATTCCTGTCCCATCCCATATATGATGAATAATTCTCATGGATTTTGACCATTTATAGAGGATATTCTAGGCCATGTCTATGCCATATTATGTCTAGGGATCTCAATGAAACTATGATAATGTCATATGCTTCAAATTCCACAAGTCTCCAACCATAAGGAAATAGAGTGAAATAATTTCATGCAATGGATGAGTATCCAATGAAGGATGATGTGGGCTAGTGATAGTGAGAGGTACCATTTTTATTATATCTTGTATAAAATTTTCATTATTTGAAAATGTTTCTTGAAACTCCTTTATATAATTCATTTTTGTTGATATGCTAAAATTTCCTATAGAGATCTTGTCATTTTTTAGATATAGAAATGCCTCATGAAAAGAGGAAGGAGTAGGTATTTAGATATCCCTATTTTTCTATATGGATATAATGTGTATCTTTATTTTGTGATTTTTTAGTTCTCAGTGTTGATTTTTTTTACATCATTATCTGGATGGATTGACTAGTTTCTCATAAAGTTGAGATCGATTGTAATGGTCGATGTGTTTAATTCCTTACTGGAGAGATATTACATTATTCATGAATATCATAGAACTTCATTTTTCATTCACCCAAAGACTATGATTTTGTATTATGACATGAGACAATGTTTCTAGTACCGGATTATGAAGAATGAATTTGTTGATTATGTGTCCCAATATTACATATAAAAGTAGATAAAGATAGAGAACCTGAAGCCTTATTGAATATTTTATCCTCTTATGATTATAGTTTCAATATGTGACAGGGAATCAATGGAATATGTTTTTCTATTATGAGAGACAATCAATAGAAATAATATTATCTGGATGGTGACCAATCTATTAGAAAAATCATATAATTTTATTCTAATAAGGGTAACCACTAAAGATAAATATCCTGACAATCTATTTTCATAGAATATTGTGAGTTTACATGAGGGTATCATTATGATTTTTTTGTAATAGGGATCCCATGTTTACAACCATATTATAGAAGAGTCTCTATGAGGTAGTGGGGACTCTGGTTTGAATGAGTATAACCTGTCATCCAAAGATATATGGTTAGACAAAGCATTCTATTTAGATCCTATAAGATATTATATTTTCCTGTATGTGGGATTTTTTTTAGATTATGGGACAACCATTTGAGACTATTTGATTTTTCTTATAACAATAGATAGCATTCATTTATAAGAATAGATCCCTTGGAGGATATGTATAGTCACACATGAAGGAAGCCTATTTTTTTTAAGTGGTGGGAGGGACCATTCTTGTGGGACTAAGTCTTGTTTAAATTTTATTAGTTATAATACCATATATAATTTGTAAAATAGTAACAAATAAATGTTAGGATAAGTCATATGTAGATATTTTACATTATCCTTTGGAATTTTCCAATCCGGACTGAATTTTCATGAAATCTACTCCTTAATTAGGTCATCGTCGGTTAGGGAAATTGGGAAAGATAGATCCAATATATGTGGAACCATTTCAGGTCAATAATTTTCTTGGAAGTGTGTCTTATCATTTAGAATTATTTTCTTAGTTAACAGATATCCATGATGTTTTCAACATATCTCAGTTCAGGATGTACCATCCATATCCCTCTCATGTTCTGAGTAAGGAGGAAATTTAGTTTGCATTAGATGATTTCAATTTAGAAATACCAGTGAATATCATTGATACCCATGGGAATATATAATGTGGTAATTATATCATATTGGATATAGTTTTATAGAGACATTAATTAGATTCACATAATTCATTTAAGCAGAAGTCATCGGGTTGGGAGTAGTGGCCACACCTATTTTAAGATAAACCTTTATCTGTATGACTTCCTAGGGGTGGGAGGTACTATGATAGGGATATTATAACATCCTAGGAAAATTTAGACTCTATTGTAATGATTAAGAGTTGTAGTTTAGGATTGGATGTCGTAGGAGTTTTTCAGTGTTTATGTAGGGGAGATTTTACTGGTGTTGGATACAGAGGAAATTTATGCTTTAAATCCAGGACATATGACGTAAGACATTTTCACATAAAAATACATAATAACTAGTTCAGTACATAAAATATTTTAGAATCTACAAATGTTTTATTCCACATATGTGTTTCCTATATAATTTTAAACTAAGGAAACATGTTTTTCAACAGACATGCATCGTTGGAGAATTATCACATAACCACATGTTTACAATGTAAACCCATTATACCATATAGGTTTTATATACTACAAAGATGAATCCAAATCCATTCATCTGAGTTTTCCTTACCTCTGACGTTATTATCTTCTAGGAGATTTTGGTTGTATCCTCCTATTTCGGATCACTTTGTTTGGTGCTCGTTCTCAGACTTGGATTCAGTACTTTTGATAAGGTGATTACAATATTTTGGCTTCTCTATTTCTCATGTCGTGGAACCAACATTTGTATGAATTTATGGAAATTATTGGTCATGTGTTGATTCTATATTGATGCATTTAGATCTGTTGGGTGATATTCTTTTGGAGGGCCATCTTTAAATTGGTTGTGGAACTACATGTGTAGTTCTCGAGGTATGTGTGAACTAAACACTTTTCCAGCACATTTTGATATAGAATATGATTATAAGTTGTGGGAATCATTGATATGGCCTATTTTGGTGTTATTAATTCTCTTCAGTGGTTATAAATCCTATTTCTTTTGTTGTGTGACCTAAGTTTTAGGTTGGTGGTTTTGTCTCTATCCAATCATTAATGACCTTTATTTTTAATGATTTATATATAAGTTTATAATTTAATTACAACTATTTATTGATTTTTGTGTCTATAAATGGGGGTTAAAGAAAGGATGGGGTTTCCCTTATTTGGGTAAATAACAAGAACCATAAATGCATTATCAAATGATATTATGAAATGGTTTTCCAGTAATTTTTTTGATGAAATTTATTTGTATAATAAAATATGGGAAGTATTTGGAAATTCTTTGGATAGTGTACTAATAAGATTAATTCAATTTAATTTTTGGGAGTTTCCATCATGGGGTGTTCCAATAATCCATAGTCCAAGTTTCCAAAGGACCTACTAAACACTGTGGGGGGGGGGGGGTTAGTTTCTTGGGTGTTCATCTTTTAGCTATATTTTATGCACATGTCTTGGGATTTTATTTGAACACTTTTCTATATTATCGTAAAATTTATCCAGATATCCTAACCTGTAGTGATCCTTAACATGATTTACCTATTATTGGTTTTGTAAAATTTGATATCTGATTAACAACTTTGATATATGTGATATACTTCGAATCTATTTTAAATAGATTGTTAAAATTTGTGGAAAATGGGAAATGTTTTACCATTATTTTGATATAAATAATACTTACCTGATTATCATGCGTTATTTTCAATAAATTTGGATGATTATTGGAATTTTTATAGATTCCTGATTTGGAACACCTAGGTGGGATACTATGGGGATTATTTAGATCACACCCTACAGACACCATTAAATGGTGTGTATTCCTTTTATTATCTTTTGATTATGTAATAAACAAGGTATCATAGTGAGGCGATGACTTTAATGTTAGTTGGGTATGTGTAGTTGGTGGTGTGATAGTGGATGTTACGCATTTATCACATGGAGAATCATTTTTTCATATATTTCTGTACATTCTGATTATATTGGAATCTTACCTCTACGGTTTTTTACTATTTTCTAGTTGTATTCCTACCACTTTGTTTCTTGATTAATGGAATATATATTTCTGGTTGTTTCTTCCATTATATATATATATATGTGTAATATATCTTTCCTCATGTTGGGGAAAAACAATCCCTCTAGTTTTGGTTTGATTCCCATGTGCCAGTTGTTGGCTTATGGGGATGGGGAATTTCCATTGGTTTTGTGGTGGATCTAGCCATGTACCTATGTTATAGGGTAACTCGACTCAATTCATTACATTATTCTATCATTATTTTGTTTTAGAAAGAGATTAAGTTCAACCAAAGGAGACACACAATGTTAAATATAAAACTTATCTAAATGATCTTGAAATTTCTTATTTAATTCATCTATCATTATTATTTCTATTCTATATGGGGTCTACGATATTGAATTGGATCTAGGTATGAGTTAAATTGATAAATCTACCTATATTTTTTTGGGTGTTCTAGATAATTATTTATGAAATACATCAATGTATTCTTGAAAAATTGGCATTTATCCTATCTTTATACATTATCTTTCTTCCCCTTATTCATCAATCATTTTCCATAATTAACTAAATATGTGGTTTTTCATGGAAATACTTCAGCTGAGATATCACACATTAAAGATAATAATTTTTTATCCCTTTAAGATAAACAAAATTACCCGACTCCAATAAATGATCATTCCATTATTCATTAAAAACCATTCCATCCCATGTATTATGTCGAATTACACCATTTGAATGAACACCAATTTTATAGAGAGATTGTATTCATCAAATTTAATTGGGGAATCCCATTACATCCTTTATGATTAAAAAATTCCACATAGGGTTTTAATTAAAAAATCTTCCACTAGTAGTTCAAGGTTTTATTTTATGTTCATTGCAAGATTGAATGAAATAAAAGAATTCCTAGATATAGAATCAAATAATTTACTTAAAATAACTGAGTGTAAATTAGTGTAACTACACCAACATCATTTGAAGCACTAAATTCAGATGTTAATATTGAAAAATAACTACCTTGTTCCATTTTCCTCTGATGGGTTCATGGTCGCTTCCCTCAAGTATCATCTGATTCAGACCTCAATTAGTAAAATGTTAATTCTCCCTAAACATTATGAACAGTACTGAAGGTTGTAATTGAACGTTCTTCCTTTTATCATTGGAATTAATATATTGAGGATTTACATATCTAATTTTTTTTAATCTATATGGACATCTCTTCCACACTTGTAACAATTTCCACATACTTACATAAAATTCCCTGAATGTTTCATCCTCTAATTATTTTACAAATGAATTTGTTCTTTTTTTCCCTTTCATTCATGGTAATAATTATTTTCAATATTTGGTGCTATCACCATATTCTAATCATTTAAACTATGATACCACTCTCCATCTCGGAAATCTATTTCCACTATGAGTGAATATGATAATATCTCCTCAAAACACTCAAAGTCATGTATTTTCATATATTTCTATTGATTATATTTTATCACACCATTGAATCAATCGATCTTCCCATAAAAATAAATTATTATTCTTGATGTATATCATGAAAACCTAATAAATTAAATCTCACAAATCTATAAAAATTATTTATTCTTTAGTTTAGAACAATTAAATCCTCTTTACATTCTCATTCAAATGGTACAGAAAAATATTTATTTGAAATTCTTGAAAGCCTTCCCACACAACATCTTCATGAACATCCTTTGGTTTTTTGTTATTGACCAACATAAAAAATTGATTAGTTTATACCTCTTAATGATAAACTACTAATATCACTTTATCTTTATCACAACAATGATGTTTAGAAATCCTATTTTCTACATTGTTGATCCATTATTTTTCAATTAAAAAATAATAAGATTAACAAAAAATAGGTTTCCATTAATGTATGAAGGACTCAACTACTAGTAATTCCTTCCTTGGGGATACTTGATTCTCTTCATGTTTTAAATTGTTAATCATGATCTTTGTTAATTAATTCATCAATAACATGATGTTTTCAACTCTATATTACATCATATTATAAATGTAATTAGTGAATTTTTCATTACATTCATTATTTAAATGGGTCATTCTATTTAATAAAAAATTTATTGAAGAATAAGACTTAAGTGATAAATTTATTACAATTTAAAATCTTATAATAATAACCGCATTGTAGGGTCTAATTCTAAAAACTCTAATTACACACTTCATGGAATTGAATAGATATATATATATATCCCTTATAATTATATTAAAAAAGGTTATTAATGGAATCATATCCCTTAAGAGTGTCAAACTAGGTGTGAAGAAATAGATTTTTATCTTATTTGGGGTATAGTTCGAGTAAATACCTTAATAACCCGTTCTGGGTAGATACCCCCAGGTATATCTATTATAGTGCCCCAAACACCACTATTCTCCTGAAATTGAATTTTTTTCTTGTAGACCACAAAATTAATACATTACATAAATTTACTGTGGGTTTTAATTTGCTTAGACTTATATATTGTGTTATAACTATTGATTTCGCATCTCTATTTTAGAAGTACCAAAACATATCATTTGATTCTAACTATGGAGAGCCTCTTTTATTATGCATGTTTTTTATATAATTCATTGAAGAATTATTTCATTAATAACTTCCTAGGAACATTTGAGGTTTGGTGTCTTCAAATATAGGCACACAATACATAATGTATGTAAGTAATAATAATACCTAAACCCCACTAAATATTTTTTATGTAATATTTTTTTATTCCATCCTTGTTCAATTATTTAGAATTGATATCCAAGAGACATAAATAAAATTAATGTGAGAAACAAATCCTAGAAAGGGATAAAAAAAATTAAATGAAACATGACACATTATCTTGGATAAATAATGTGGCATAAATGAGGGTTTAATCGAAATTCTGGGAAAGGGAACATGGAAATGTGACTACAACATAAAAATTATACATTCATAATAATGTCTCTATATTTGAATACCAAGGTTCCCTAAAACATATTACTATGATCATTCACCACGGCAGCACAAAACATGCCATATCTAGAGATAAATTATTTACCCAATGCATTGGAGTGCTATCAATGTGGAACCATAATATTTATTAATTAACATAATAAATAACTTCATCAATAACCCATGGTTAACAATGAATATGTTTTGTATAAAATAATTTATTACAATAATTTTTAAAATATTGATATTTTTTTCAATTTTAACCGATATGAAGTTAATGTGAGTTTCAAAAATTATTATACCCATTTATAGATGTATAATTACATATATATGAATACACTTGAATAGAATTTTCTATGGGTATTATCAATATAAAAATAGAGGTATATAAAATCATGGAATGATTTCAGAAGCATAATGTTTATATAAGGATTGAGGTTGGTGAGAGAGAACGAGAGTCTCTCGTTGTTTTAGAAATATTTTTAGAGTAATACAATGACAATAAGTGCATGGGAATATAAAAACAATGTTATTAGAAGACTGACTACAATAGAAGTATTATTATTAAATGGTGGAGGAATGGAATATCTTAAATTGTGAGATAGCATCTTAAATCTTGAGGATAGTTTTTTAAAAGCATAAAAAATACTTTTAAAGGCTATAGAGAGGTAAATTTTGGGGAAATCCATTCTCAATGGAATGAGAGTGATTGAAATGGGGTAGAAAGGTGGATGTTTATTAAAAAACAGGGACGTTTTTTTTCAATTTGAGACAAAAAAAATCCTTTATAGTACATATATCATGTGAAAATAAATTTTCCACAAAATAATGTTTTTAAAAGATTAATTTATATTTCAAACTTCTAATAGTTGTTAACAGTTTTGAAAATCCATTTAAATATCCTAAAATACATTATACTAATAAAATAACTTATTTTTGGTATTTCATTCATTTATTTTAATTATTATTTCATTATTATTTATTTATTACGTCAAAAAACATACCATAAACCCAATACTATAATTTTACTATTCATTGAAAAATAAATTATTTGAAAAAACCCCTAAATATCTCCCTAAAAATATTTCAATGTCCTGATTACAAATATATTGTTTATGTTATCAAAATACGTTCTTATTAATGAGAAATATTTAGTTTGAATTAAAATAAATATTGGTTTTATAAAAAACAAATTTTAAATGGAAACACATTATGTATTCACTTTAAATTTTTGTTAATTTTACAATATCATAATTAGTGATTTTAAAAGAGTAAAGAGAAATATAATTATTATTTATATTACATTCTATTTTACTTTTATACTATTGTTTTACTGTTTTATTAGGTATTATTTATATTCTAATTGTCATACAATGATCATATAACAACCATATTTTAATAGTTAAGTATTGGTAATATTCAAAATGTCATAATTCTATTTACACCATATATATACTCGACCATTGTCATACCTCAACATTCAAAACATTTCATATAAAGGTTATACAATTTCCTTGATACTATATATCTTAATCATAATTTTAAATGTTTTTTTATTATTTATATAGCAAGAGAGATCATCATTTTATAATTCAGGCATATGGAGTTTACATTAGAGTGTACATTGTTAATTTTTTCTATCTCCCTATATTATTTTCAGTTGTTATATTCAACATTATTTGATGACGTATAATGTTGTTATGTAAAATTAATTTCAACTATAAGTGTTTATAATACAATAGCCACTATAAAATAAGAGTTCTTCTATTAATAACATAATGAAATTTTTGTGTTGTTTCAATACAATAAGATGAAATTCTTAATGTGGAGGTATTACACATAAATGAGCTAATATCTCTAATTTAATCTTGTGTGGGCTATATCGTATGATGAATTTTCTGATTTCACCAATTTTATATTACATAGGCTTCTGTAGGTGGAACCTTTCATATCATAGGTTATGATAGATAGAGTATGTGGGTTCCTCTCACACATAGAAAGCCTCCACATATGATTTGGATTTATTATTGCATAAAAAATACTATGATATTATTTTCGATATTTTTAATTATGAATTGAATTAAAGAGTTTATAATTTTTTATAAATCATGTAAAAATAAATTTTGGGATTTTTATTTAATTTAAAAAATTTATAATTTGGTTTATTCTAAATTTTTTATTATTAGTTAACTAAATGTTTATGAAACGTTTATTATATAAATATTCTGTATCATTAGTTGTTGATATCAAAATAAATATTCTAAATTATATGTTATGTGTTATACCTAAGATATAAAATTATTATATTAATATTATAAGTGTAGTTTATAATGAATATATATATATATCAAAATAATATTAAAATATAAAAGTATTTATATAGAAAATTATGAATTATTCATAATTATATAATATTAGTTATTCAATTTAAAGGCATTTTTTGAGTAATTATTTAAAATGTATAAAATGTGAATTTTATAATTGAATTGATCATGGTCTAAAGAATATTAAATAAGTGATATTTAGAATATGTAATTTTTTTACATAATATATTTGCAATATAAAATGTTTATATTTTATCCAATTTAAAAAATTTAAAGAAATTTTCATTTAATTGATGATTTTACGGAGTTAAAAATTCGGAATTAATTTAAATTATTTTTTAATAATTTAATGTACATAGTACATTGTGCATTTTTAACTATAAAGTGTTTACAATATCATAATTTATGAATTTTTAATAAATTTTTATCTCGTTTTGAAACATAGGAGGTGTTTATTTATTTATATAATCCATGATATTTATAAATAAAATTTTTTATGAATTGATGTATATTTTATTTTATACTACTGTAATTATTATACAAATTTTCATACATGTTTATAAGGATTTACATTCCAGGTATGATAATGGATTTTGTTCACTTCTACCATGACATTGGTTTTTTATTAGGTTATGAGCTTGAATTGAAATGTGAATTAGTTTTTATACATATTATATAACACCAGAAGATTTTAAAGTATGCATCTTCTTATATAAATTCAATTTATTCGTTGGCCTACTTTTTATTAAACAATGAAGTTAAATTAATGGTGGTATACTATTGAATGTAAACATAACTATTGGAATAGTAATGTGACCGCTAAGAAAAATAATGATTCCATTATAACAATAACTCCCCTATAAAATTATTAATAAATGTCAGGTATATCATAAATGAAAATATGATATATATATATCATATAATATGTAAATAAATATTTTAAAATATGATGAGTTATGTGTTGATATTTTCGAAAAACATAAATTTTTGTTTATAATTTTATAATTAATATAATGATATAAAAGAAAATATATTTTTAAAAATTGATTCATGAATTCATATTTTTCTAATAAAATTATACGGTAATTTTATGAGAATATAATTAGTTTTTCAATGTGTCAAAAAATCGGTTAAAATGTTAAAATTGGTATTTTTAGAATAAATGATGAATTTAATTATTATTATTTTTCAAATTTAGGAATTTATTTCATAAAATGAAGTTTATATTTGAAATCTACATGTTGAAGAATGGTTAGGGTGTATTTTTTATTTTTTAAAATAGTTCAATTGTTGCTGAATCCTAAAATATAGTAATTTACAGCAATTAAAATTAAAATTAAATAAATGAATTTTTTAGTGATGGTTGAGTAATGGGTGATGTAACTGGCCATTATCTCAAACTCACATTCCCTATTTACTATAATTAGTCACATTTATTGAGACTATTGATAATCATGAACCAAAATATTATAAAAATGAATTAAATAATAAAAAACACCCCCTTGTCCGACTATAAATACCACCCCTCCCCACCTGTTATCCTCACACAGTATGATATACCATAATTAATTATTTTATTCCAAAATTTTCCCCATCCCTCGTCCCCATGTCATGGTCTTAATGTTCATATAAAATCACATTTCAAAGTGCCTTATAGCGGTTCACAAGGAGATGACACCCAAGAGGTAAAACCCTCCCTCTTTCTCTTTTTATTTATTTTCTTATCTTATCCTTTCCTCACCCACCCTATCAAATGTAACATGATAAATTTTGTATGACATATATATATATATATATTTGTTATTTTTAATGTAATATCCATCATAAAATATATTCCCCTCTCCATTTTTCTAAAAATGTAAACGATATCTGTGTGGTGTCGATTCACCACTGTCGTGGACAACGAGTTTTATTTTTTCATTATTACCTTAATTTTTGGTCATAAAGCCATTTTATGTTTAAAATATATATATATATAATTTTTCTATTATAAATTTTTTATTTTTCTATAATTTACACATAAACATAATATTAATCAAAATAATAATTGTTCGTCATGCTCGTATAAAATGTGAAAATAAACTAAATTTATTATTGATGTTTTATATAATGAACCATCCACATAAAATATTAAAAATGGGGTATTATTTCCATTTAAATACCTAGAGATATATTGTTATCATTCCATTCTGATTCGAGAGTATTTCTGTAATTTGAAAATAACTCCCATAATTTTACACAAGGGAAAAAACTATTGAACCATAAAATGAATGCTCTCGGAACAACAAAATTAATCATCATAACAGATAGAAATAGCCATAAATAAACATAATAAAAATAAATTAAATCAAACATATATATAATATGTTTTAAATTATATAATTAATGAATCTAATTTAATTTTTTAGGACATTAAGTATATGTATTTAATGATATTGTACATAAGGTAAGGTATATCGTCTCAATATCCATTTCATCAAGACTTACTTGGTATTGTGCAACTAATATTTTTTCTCTGATGTATATACATAACTATTGAGATCATTTTCATTTAAAAATATATTTATTTTTAATATACATATTTCTTTTATCATTTATATTATTAGAATCTAATCCATATACCATTTTTGTTTTATAATGTGATTACAATCAATGTTAATTGATATTATGAGAAATAATGTTAAATACGTATATTTTACACAATATTGATAATTATGAATTGTTAATATTGATTTCATGAATTAAATTGATCATTTAAATATTTCTGGAAGGCATTAAACATTTAGATATGGGTGGTCAAAAGTAACAGATTTCCCCTTGATGCATCAACATGTCTCTTCAGACAAAATAGATGGAGTCAAACCCTTCGCGTTTGTTTCCTAGAAATATTCAGATGGTTTCTACCCTGAAAATTAAATATTATTTCAAAAGGTATTAATAGGACAACTTCAAGATCCAGATACATGATGTCGGATAATTAATCATTCCCTTCATTAAGTAGGTAGTTATTACTATTCATGGCATTTTAACTAAGAAAAAAATATATCGATGTATTTTAATTCTTAGTTTATTAATTAAAATGAATTTATTCCTAGTTAATATATATTTATTATTCTTGAATTAGTATTGATTAATTTTAATTTTATATGAAATCCTTCCAATCATTTGAGTTCACTATTTTTTTACTTCGAGAGGTTATGAAGATCCAATATTTGAATAAGTTTCATGGAATAAGTTTATGTTCCTTTGATATGTTGTATATCTAAAAAAAATTGAATAATGGAACCATGTATGCATCTAGTTCATCAAAAGTATGAAAATGATAGATGCTTGTCGAGGTGATCTATTGTATCTATTTCATTGTAATAAAAACCCCACCAACTTTACCCTATTGGTTTGGGGTTTTCACATATTATATGGTAGAATTGTGATGGAGTTTATGTATATATTAAGAAAAGTATCATTGGCCAGACATAATTTGGTTTAGTATTCTCACTTTCCTAAATATTTATAACTTTTCTTGAAATGTAACATCCCAACATTGGTTCCACATGTTGTTTCCCCAATCTGGTTCACTACATGACCTCAAGAATGCCTCCCCATATACCGGAGGCTACCAACTAGAAGTGAGGGTCTAATATCGATCATAAAGAGATGATACCCTCTTTATCAATGTAATATCAATTTAGAAACAAAACTGAATAACTAAATTAGACAACAATAAGTAGAATATTACCAAAATCACATGATGACCAAAACATGAAATACATTATCCATAACTAAAAATTTGATATTCCATTAAAATACTTGTCAAGATTAAATATAAAAACTTAAAATATATAAAGACATATTCTACACCCAAGAAGGTCCAAAATCAATGTCTGGTTACCTCAGTCAGGCTCTATCTTGACTTAACCATATAATACAAAACCCTTACGCTTAACCTCTCCCACACCCATGAAATCTATTTGGGTATCAATATGGAAGCCCGTGTAGGGTTTGAGTACATCTCAGTACACCCCCACCAATGGAATCTAAAAAAAGTCTAGTCAAAACTGTGTATACAGTTGAATAAATAAAAAAACATAATTAATAATCAAATAGTTATCACTTTATCAATTATTCATCAGTTAAACACTTAAACTATCGTGTTCTTTAGGATACCCAAAATTTCTATAAATGATTCAACCCATGATGATTTATGATCTATCCTTAATGGATATCAAGTATCAAATATCATTATTACCATTCATCATCTCAACTCATATCTAAATTTCATTACTACCATTCATTAAAAAAAATCATATCTGCATTCTATTATTTCCATTCATAATCTTAATTCATATGTGAATTCCACTATTACCATTCATCACCTCAATTCATATCTGAATTCTATAATTACAATTCATCATCCCAATTCACATTTGATTTCCATTCCTACCATTCATCATCTCAATTTATATCTAAATTCCACTTTTACAATTCATCATACTAATTAAAATTTTAATGTCATTATTACCATTAATCATTTCAATTCACATATATCAAAATATCATAAATCATATTAATTAATTCACCAATTAATTAATTCAATTTAACAAGTGAAAATTCACATCAGTCCATTATTTAATTAAAAAATAATAAATCACAAAAATTTTATTTATTAAATATAAAAATAATGAACCACGTCAATTAAATTATGAATTTACACAATCGATTTCCACATCAATTACATTAATTAATTCAATGATTTATTAATAATATCAATTCCAATAATTTATTCAAAAAGTAATTAACCAAATATATTACATTAATAAATTTAAAATATCATTATTCCAATTGAATAATATCAATATCCACATAAATAAATTAACAATTAGTTATTGGAACAAAATTAATTTTATAATTGCATTGATCTCAATTAATTAATTTAATAATTAATTAATGCCATTCAGTATACCAATATCCACATAATCAATTACACATCCAATTTCTCATATTTGATAAATTTTATAATCACATTAATCACCATTATTTACCCCTATTAAATATCCCAATATCCCCATAATTAGTTTAATAACTAATTATTCCATTTAAATTAATTCACTATCCCAAATTTCATTATACCATATCAAATTAATTCAAAAATTTAATTAATTTATGTATGAAAACAAATTTTAAATAATTAAATAAAATTCTATAATTACATACACATATTTGAAATCAGGGTTATAGTATTTGAATAATTGACCACCTACCTCAATTTTTTGACAAGTGATCACCCAATGGAAAACCCATATTCAAAATATATAGGTCGAAACTTGGTGAAAAACACGATGTGGATCGGAAACATTGATCCAAAATCAAATTAATAATGATTTAAAAAAAGAGATCTAGATATAAAACCAATAGTGAAATACATCCATCCAACAGATGGGATTTGTACAGTAGTGAGACCGGAAATCATTTGGGATAGGGTTCACTTATGGGTATAGGATGATATCATCAATAAAACCATCAAATAAAAAATAAATAATGTTCAGATAATTATAAATTCATATAGAAGCCTCCAAAATAGAGTGGAATCATTATGGGATACATTGGTGTTGATTTCATGTCAATATTGGGGTTTGGGTATTTTAAAAACAATTTTTTTTGGATAATCAAAAAAGGTGGGATGGTTTTCTAGGTAGGGGCACATAATTTTCCAAACTATTCACCTAAACGATGTGCCTCTTCTATGGGGGTGTACAATTTATCCAACTACGACATAGGGTTTGAAAAATTGTGTTCCATCCATGTGTCTCTCCTCTGTTTATGTTCACATGATTTGGGAAAACCAAGTTCTGACCATTTGCTACCACTCTTTATTACAAAATTATCAGTTTTCTCTGAAACACACCCCAAGTTCCATTAAAAAAATCCTATGATATCTCTATAAAATATTTGTGTCTTACAATCCCCTCACCTTAAAAGAGCTCATTCATGAGCTGTACTCCCATGCATCTCTATGATTTTGAGTCAAAACGATTGGGCCACCTAGATCAAAAATATTATTATCTATCATATGATTCCTCCTAAAAATGTCCTTGTTTCCACAACACATGGACTACCAGATGGACCTTTCCCCCCAACACTTTCGCAATGTCATCCACCACACATATCTAATTAACCTCAAAGGATGCTTCTATCTCAATATCAACATCATCTTCAATGATCCCATAAGAAGGGTTTGGGTGATACCTCTGATGTTGTGACACATGTTAAACATATTGAATAACAATGTATCTATGTGGAATAGTTAATCGGTATGCCACCAACATCATTATCTCCACAACCTAAAACGGTCCAATAAACCTGGGTGCTATCTGGCACATCCTCTTTGACCTACAGCGACCAAATCATTGTGACACCAAGAGAAATATATGATCAACCTCTGTAATATATATGGGTCATCAAAATCTATCAACATACAACATTTTTGAACTATGATCCATAGCCATTCTCTTCCAAATCAATTTAACCCACTCCGAGATGACATACATGAGACTCGATCTAAAAAACTCTGACTCACCCACCTCCATTAAACATAAATTTGATCTTCATGGCCTATCTTATAATGAATTTTTTGGTTACAGATGTATATTAGCCTCATAACTGTTGTTATAAGTGAAATACACCAAATCTAGGTTTTTCTCCCATGATCCACAAATGTCTAGGCACATTCTTGTAGCATATCCTCTTGCACCTGTATCGTATTCTCTGACTACCCGTCATTCTGAGTGTGGAATGACATACTCAATAAAACATATGTATCAAGTGCCTTATTTAATCCCTTCTAGATGTCTGAACTATAACATGAGTAATTTTACAAAACTATAGTCCATTTAAACTCATGTAGATGAAATTTATCTCAAACATACAAGTCTCACAACTATTCCACTGAGAAAGTCTATCGTATTTATAAGAGATGTGAAACCATTTTAAAATGGTCCAAAATCAGTCGAATAATATCATTCACCTGAGTCATCCTCCAGAGTCCTAATAATAAATATATTACAACATCATCGCACTTATATTCTAGAATGTGATAAAACTGTGAAAAACTACAAAGTTATTGATGCTCGGCCTTCACCTATTTATAGGTGTTGAATGATGTCATGAATCTTGATGTCTCCATTTTGATGCATGGACACCCAAATTTTCATCATAGGTCATAGTATATTTTGGTAACACATGGATTTACTAACCAATTTGAGGCATGAAATTCATCCATCAACTTTGTAACACCCTATGGTTTTGAAAATAAATTCATTTTATAATCTATCCATTAAACACAAATTTTCCTCTACTAGGTTTGGAATTTCGAAAACTGGCCATCTAGAGTTGTGATCAGTCAATCATTTAGAGTCTAATAGAAAAAATTTGTTTTTTTGTGAATAGTAAAATACCCTTTTGATTAGTAATACAAATAGTAATATGACTCTTTTGAATAGTAAATAATGTTTTGATTTTATTTTCTTAAGGTAATAAACTAATGATGTTTTAATTATTTTTTCAATGTGAAATATAACTATTTATACATTTAAAATTGTTATTCATTGAATTAACTATGATTTTATTTAAAAATTAAATTAATAATATTTAGAAAATAATTTTTATAAAATGGATTCTAATTTTTAATTCTACACATAAAATAATGTTAGGGGTGAATGTTTTGGATTTTTCTGAAATTCTTGAATTTTTTATGAATAGTGATATACCGTAAAATACCGTACATTAAAATTATCATCTAACTACACTATTTATTACAACATAAGTGATGTAAGGAAATATGGTTCAAACTCACAAGTAATTATGACTATGATGGGTCACATGAAAAAAACTATTGGTTTTCTTGATAGAAATAAAAAATAATAAATAAAATATCCACAATTTACTCCTATCCTCCAATATAACCCCCCTCTCCCTATTCTCTTCACTTCTCTAAGCCTTGAAACTCCCCAAATAACTACCCAATTACCCTTCCATAGTCACCCCTCTCGTCCAAGAATCTCTTGGTCTTTCCAAAATACCAAAACCTATTCCCTTAAGGAGTACCTATAGGAGGATATTTCAAGCGGTAAAACACCCTTCTATTTCATTTAGTTTCATTTCAATTTTTATTCTTTTGTTATCCTCTCATCACCTCCTTTATCCAAATGAACATTATAACTATAATATCATACATATACTGGATTTATATCATGTTAATGTAATAACCATCATTAATATTCTCACTCCATCCTTTTTAATTTCATAATCGAAATCACCGTCTATGAGGTACCAATTTATAACCTTCGTGGATGACAATATTTCGTTATTAAATTTCTCCTTAATTACTATACATGAAACTATTATGATGATTTAAGTGGAATATAATATATTTATTATAACATAATTAATATTCTTGAACAAGTACATGAACATATTATTAATTTTTAAGACAAAACTAGTTCATACTAATCCAAATACCTCCAAATAATTGAAGTGGTTGTCATATAATGATTCATCCGCATTCCATGTACCCAAATGATATAAATTAACATTAAATATTTTATATGTTCATAAATAATATTTAATTTCAATTTTGGAGATTTACAACCATTCCACATGTACTCCATTACAAGTGAACCGGTTATGAAAATCCAGAAAATGAACACTCCGGAAGGGCGAAATTTGATATTATTACTTATCAATAATGAAATAAATTAACTAAAAATAATTTTGATAAACTAAATACATGTCTAATAGTTTATTAATTATGTTATTAATGAGTATAATTTCATATTCTAGGACCATAAGTTTAAGAGAGGAAAACATTTAGACTTAAGGTATGGGGTTTCCACCCAAACTCCCATTTTCATTCGGGTTACATTGATTATCTAATTACCTCGATGAAATTATTTTGTATTATTATTTATTAATAATAATTTCTTTGTGGGGAATATTTATATGTACACCGAACATAAAAATTTCATATTTTATGGATTATTACATGTTTTTAAAGTAACATTCAATTTTTTTTGAAAGACAAGCCTAATTCAAGGGAATATCATAAAATCTTACCTATTTTAAGGGAACCCAATAATATATTTTTGGGAACCATTTATTTTTTAAAAACAATTATTTTATCATGAAAATAATACCTTAAATCACTTTAATTTTTATAAAAATATTTTTCATAAATAACTCTTCTTTTCAAAGTAAAAGGGTTTTTATCTCAAGAATTACTCGACGATTTTATAAGAGTATCTTCATCAATATCAAAATTCATGTTGAATATAAGGTATTATTGGGAATAATATTTCATGGAATCATATACTATATTTAATTTAATAGTTTAAGATTATTTTGTCTATGGATGCACTATATTAAAATAATTCACCAATTTACTATGAATGTTTAGTGTTTATGTTTAATGTTCGGGGAAAGTTATTTACATTTCATTTATTTGTTTCAATAGGAATGTATATTTTGTTTATATTTATCCTCATTCACATGGGGAATGAATTGGACATAGAAAGTGTTGGGTGGCGCCCACAATAGCCCGTCGGTGCATCTGTAGGTCTCATGAGACAATCTACGGTCCTCACACAAGTCCTTGAAAAAATGATTATTTATGGTCTTGGAACAAGGCCTTGACGTTAATATTATGATGTCCCGAATTATGCATTCCCTCATTATGAAAATATTATTTATGGCTCATGTGGTTATTTTAATAGTATAATATCCATGATTATGTTATATTATAGAAATATTTACTCAACTCATATTTCTACCATTTTATGTTTAATTTTTTTTCAATGCTTGTGTTTTAAATTATTCACCATGTATAATGTTTATGTGATATTCCGCTGTATTTTCTACTCTTACTGAAGTTTTATCTCACCCAATTATTATGTTTCATTTTCTAAGTACATGAAGATGTTTTTATGAATAACATGTTGAAATAACCTTGGAGTTAATGATGTTGTCTAAGGAGTATCTATGTTGTATTTATTTTCAAGTTTTAATGTTGATCATGTATATGTATCTTGTTTCCAATAATAATAAACTACTCGGTCCATTGGGATGCTTGTTCCTAGTTTGTTTCCCAATTTAATAAAATATGGTACCGGCTCCGAGCAACTAGGGTTGAGTCCTTACAGTTGGTATCAAAGGAAGTTTAGTAGAAATAATGGAATCTAGATCTACAAAATGTAGATTAGGGAACAAATCCATAAGATAGTATTTGAGGATAAGAATACAAGACCATCCTTGTATTTTGGTAAGGAATATATTATGTGGATAATTCTAGAAAATACATCAATGTCTAGCTAAAAACAGGTATAGTTGGCTCTGTCACAGATGTACATAGAGTGAAAGCACCGACATGGAGATTTGGGAATGACCTAGGGTATCCTGGCACACAACAAAAGACCTTTTCGCACTCTTGTAATTGACACTCATAGGGTATATACATAGGATAATTCATATTTTCATTAAATGTAATTATAATTTATTGAAATGTAAATTATTTCTCCAAGAATCCATATTTCTGATTATAGGGTTAGTCATGCGTATGATTTCAATTTATGCTAAGTATTTTTTATGTTATGATTATGATTCATATCCTAATCTTGTGTATGTGTATGATATTATCTAGATAGGGCTCTTTGTGGAAGGAATGTAATCTTCATGAACATGCGTGTCCCTTATAGGGATTTCCCTCCAATGCAAGATAATAATGTTGGCTCTGGTGCTGTGACTCATGCTGAGCAACTTATAACTATACTCAGAAAACAAACAAAACTTTTGAATACTATCCTTACCCATATAAAGCATCTCGATCCACCACATAGAGGAGATTTGTTAGATCTCTATAGAGACAAAAACCATAATTATTAAATTGGTCAACAAACCAATTTGGTGCTGAATAGTGGATAAATTCCCTAGAGAAGACATTTCTTGCTCTAGGATGTATCAAAAGAGAGAAGGTCATCATGGAATTTTATTGTGCATTGGGAGATGTGGATTAGTGGTGTCTGTTAATACAAAACACAGTGGAGGAGTATGATATTGAAGATATAGTTTCATGTAATCTCTAGATAGAAAAGTAATTTTCTAAGTCTTATGACATTAAGGGAAATAAAGAGAAGAACATGGCTACTAAAAACTCTGGAAAAGAAAATAATGAAACAAGGAAGAAGGGAAGAGTGAAATTTCCATCCTGTGATAATTGTGGAAAGAAACACACTGGTTCCTGCATATAGGGAAAATTAGTATGCTAAAAATGTGGATAGAAAGTCCATATTGCTGGGGATTGTAAGGGGAAAAAGGAAGCTATAAATTTTCAGTTCTACAATTGAAGGGATATGGGACATTATGCACATGAATGTCCAAAGCATCAGGGAAATGTGCCACAGAAAGGTCCAAGGCAGTAGGGACAAGATTATGCAATCACAACCATTGATATTGAAGTTTCTAATGATATAGTGGCAGGTACTTTAATCATTTCATCAAACTTATCCAATGCTTTATTTGATTCTCGATCATCACATTCATTTATATCTTCCCATTTTCAATGAAAATTAGATATGACCAATTTGATTTAATAAAATATTTATCATTCAAAAATCCTAGTGGGTATATCATTGTTATAAAGGCGTGTCTGTTAGTCCCCCTCATGACACATAATCATTATTAAGTGGCTAACCATATCATTATACCAATGATTGACTTTGATATAATTCTCATTTTTAATTGAATATCAAATTATGATGCGATGAACTATTTCATGAATAAGGAAGTTAAAATTTTTTAGAATGGTGTAGAATGCCTTATCTTTAGAGAAAAAATATCTCCATCTGATTCTAATCTAGATCCACCAATAGTATCTATAATGAATTAAATCATTGGGTAGTAAGGGAATGCAAAAACAATGTGTGAGGAAAAGTATGTTCAAATAGAATAAATACCTATTGTGCAATAATATATTGAAATCTTTCCAGAGTATTTACCTGGACATCCTCTAAAGTGGGAAATTGAGTTTTCCATTGACTTAATTCCTATTTCAATGCCCATATCAATGACCCATTATAGAATGTCTTTTTTAGATTTAGTGGAACTAACAAAAAAACTAGAGGAGTTTATTGATAATGGATTTATTATCCCTAGTGTTTCTCTTTGAGGGACCCCTATTCTTTACATTAACAAGAATTGTTGTCTTTGAGGTTTTGCATTGACTATAGGGAGATCAATGATATAACAATAATAAAAAAGAATCCCTAACTTGAATTGTTGATTTACATGATCAACTTCGTGGAGACCAATATTTTTCGAAGATAGATCTTCGATCTTGACATCATTAGTTTCTTGTGTGGAAGAAAGACATTCTTAAAACAGCATTCCGAACTAGGTACGGGAAATACAGGTTTACAGTGATTCCTTTTGGACTAACTAATGCAACATCTATTTTCATGGATCTAATGAATAGGGTTTTCAAGGAGTATCTTGATGTATTTGGGGTGGTGTTAATTGGTGATATCCTAGTATAACATAAAATCATGGATGAACATGAAAATCACTTGTGCACTATTCTGAAGACTCTCAGATGGAATGAATTGTATGGGATGTTTAGAAAGTGTGATTTTTGGCTCCATTCAATTTTATTTCTGGGACGAATTGTCACTAACGATGGAATATCTATTGATCCTACATAGACAAAGGCTTTGCAATAATGTCCCTCTCCAATGATCATAACTGAGGTATGTAGTTTTATTGGTTTAGTAGGTTCTTATCGGTGTTTCGTTAAGAACTTCTCCCATTTATCCAACCAAGTGACCAAGCATGCACAAAAATTGGTTCAGTTTTTATGGAAAAATAAATGTGAAGAATGATTTAACGAATTGAAGAGTATATTATTGAATGTTCCAATCATGACTCTACCATTAGGGAATGATAGATTTGTGATATTTAGGGATGCATCAATGAAATGACGTGGTTGTATCCTTATGCACAGTGAAAGTGTTATTTCTTATGAATCTAGGCAGCTAAAAATTCATGGACCAAACTACCCAACTCATGATATTATGTTATCAATGTAAATCCTTTCTCTAATGATTTGTAGACATTACCTCTATGTTGAAAAATGTGAGATATAAACAGATCATAAGAGTTTGAAATATATATTCTAATTGAATGAACTGAACTTGAGACAATGGAGATGGATTGAGATACTCAATGATTATGATTTGTGAATACACTACCTCCCGTGGAAGGTAAAAAATGTGGAAGATGCTTTGAGTAGAAAGGACCACAGAATATTGAACAAGATGAGAGATGAAAGGAATTATTTGTTCATGGATCTAGTAAAGATGGATATAGGAATTTTCAATAAAGTTAATATGTCACTACTTTTTTAAAGGGTTTCTAAACATTATTTACTATAAAGGATAAAAATTCCATGGGATGATGATGAGGAGTGTCAAAAGAAGATTACAACTGTAAATGTTGGTATGTTGATTGACTTCGTATATGAGGGTTGCATTTTGAAATTCGGAAAGAGGCTTTGTGTTCTTGTTATTCCTGAGATAAAGAGGGAACTATTGGCTGATGCTCATAGCTCTAATTTATCAATAAACCATTGTAGAACAACAATGTATAGAGATATAATGGAACATTTTTTGTCGGAAAACATGAAGAGGGAGATTGTTGATTATGTGTCGAGATGTTTGGTTTGTCAACAGGTGAAGGCTGGAAGACCACATCATAGAGGAGTCATGAAAACCCTTCCTATTACTATGTGGAAATGGGATGATATTATGATGGAATTTATCTTGAGGATACCAAAGACTCCAAGAATTAATGATGCAATACAGGTTATTGTTGACCATCTTACAAAATATTAGTATTTTCTAGCTATAAGAGAAGATTTATCAGTTGAATGTTTAGGAAAACTATATATTAATGAAGTAATAAGACTAAATGGTGTACCATTATCAAATTTTTCTTATCATGATCCCTATTTTACATTACAATTCTAGAAAAGATTTAAAAATGACCAAGATACTGATCTTCATTTGAGAACTGCCTACCTCCCACAAAATGATGGACAATCAGAATATACTATTCAAACTTTGGAATACATGTTGAGGTCTTTTCCACATGACTTTCAAGATATTTGGGATCATTATTTACCTATCATAGAATTTTCCTATAACAATATCATCCATTCAGGTATTCAAATGGTACCATATGAAGCATTATATGGAAAGAGATTCCATACAACATCTTTATGGGATGATGTTGGTGAATGAAACCTTGTTGGCCTCGAAATTGTAGAGGAAACAATGGAAAATGTGAAGAATATCCAAACCCATATCAAAATAGCTCAAAGTATCAAAAGATCTATACTGATAATTGAAGGAAGGATTCAAAATTTCAAGAAGGACATCATGTTTTCATAATGGTATATCCATGAAAGGGTAATATAAAATTTGGTAAGAAGGGAAAATTATGTCCTAGGTACATCCGAACATTTGAAATTGTGGACCGAATTTGATCTGTAGCATTACATTTTGAAATGATTCAACGTCTCTCCAAAGATCACAATGTGTTCCACATGTCAATGTTAAGGAAATACCTACCAGACGCAACACATGTACTCAAAAATAAAGATATAAAACATGAGACCGATCTATTATATTGTGAAGGGAATATCAATATTCTTGATACTAGAGATCAACTATTGTGAAATCAGATGTCTCGTCTGTAATAGGTTCATTGGAGGAAACATAAGATGGAGGAAGCTACATGGGAGCCAAAGGAGCTTATGTTAAAGACATACCCAAATCATTTTAAGTAACATTTTTTGAATTTCAAGGAAAAAATTTCATTAAGGAGGAGAGAATGTAACACCCTGAGGTCTTTAAAACAAATAAATTTTATAATCTAGACATTAAACACAAATCTTCCTCTACAATGTTTTGAATATCGAAGAAAGATCTTCTAGAGTTGTGATATGTCACTTGGAGACTCATATAACATACATGATTTTTGGTGAGTGAAAAAAAACCCTGATGAATAGTCATATGAATAGTAATTTGAACCTAATGAATAGTAAATAATGATATTGTTTTATTTTATTAAGGTAATAAGATAATGAGATCTTAATTTAATTTTCAATGTGATATAAAACTATTTAACCCTTTAAAATTATTATTTTTCAAATTAATTAATATTATATATAATAATTAAATTATTAATATTTAGAAAAATATTTTTTAAAAATCGTTTTCATTTTTGAATTATACACATTGAAATATGGTAGGGGTGAATTTTTGGGATTTTTCTAAACATTTTAAATTTCGGATGAATAGTAAAATATAGTAAAATACTGTATATTCAAATTAATAGTTAAATACAGAATTTATGAATTGTATGTGATTTAAGGCCATGTGGGTTAAACTCAGATGCACGTATTAATATTAGGGGTCACATGAAACAACACTATCTGTTGTCTTGATGGAAATAATAAAATAATAAAAAATAATTCAAAATTTACCCCACTCCTCCACTATAAAAGCCCTACTCACTCCCTCTTCTCTTCACTCCTCTAAGCCTTGAAGCTCTTCAATGATCTACCCAATTAACCTTCCCTAGTCACTCCACACATCCATGAAGCTCTTGGTCTTGAAAAAATAACAAAACCCCTTCCCTTAAGTAGGTCCTCAACGAGGTTATTTCAAGAGGTAAAGCACCATTATTTTTCATTTAGTTTCATTTCAATTAATCTTATTTTGTTACCATATACTCACCACCTCTATCCAAATGATAATAATATCTCTATTATCATATATATACTGTATTTATATCATGTTAATGGAAGAACAATAATCAATATTCTTACTCCCTCCCTTTTATTTTTATAAAACAAATCAACGTCCAAGAGGTTCCATTTTTTAACCTTCATGGACGACGAAGTTTCATTCTTCAATTTATCATTCATTACAAGGCATGAAACCATTTTTATGGTTAATATAGACTATAATATACTTAATATGGCTTAATTAATATTCATTAACTAGTATATGAACATATTATTAATTTTAATGAGAAAACTAGTTCTTAATAATCTAAATACCGCCAAATAATCGATGTGGTTGTTGTCAAATGAGTCATCATCATTAAATGAAAAAAAAGATATAAATGACAATTAACAATTCTGTATGTTCATAAATAAAATTTCATTTCAATTATATGTATTTACAACCATTCCACAAGAACTCCATTACTTAAAAACAAGTGAACCAGTTATGAAAATCACGAAAATGAAACCCGAGAATGATAAAATTCGACATTATAACTTATCAATAGGGACATAAATGAACTGAAAAGAATTGTGATAAACTAATTAAATTTCAAATATGTTCTGAATTAGTTTTTGGATGAATAAAATTTCATATTCCAGGACCTTAAGTTTAAGAGGGGAACACATTCAGACTTTAGGTAGGGGTTTTCCACCTGAACTCATATTTTCATTCGGGTTACATTGATTGTCTAATTACCATGATGAAATTATTATGTAGTATTCATAAATTCTGCGTGAGACTTCTATATATGTAAACCAACAATAATCCTTTCTTATTTTATGGATAGATACATGTTTTAAAAAAGAACATTCAAAATTGTTTCTGAAAGACAGGCACGGTTCAAGCGAATTTCTTAATTTCTTAACAATTTTCAAGTGAACCCTATAATATGTTATTGGAAACCATTATCTTTTTAAAATTACTCATTTTATTATGAAAATACTACCTTAAATCACTTCATGTTTTATATAAATATTTTTTCCAAAAGAACTCTTCTTTTCCAAGTAAATGGGTTTTTATCTCAATAATTACTCGAATGTTTTATAAGAGTAGCTTCATCTATTTCAAAATTCTTGTTGATTATTTGGTATTATTGAGATTATTATTTAATGGTATAATATACCATATTTATTTTAATGGTTTATGACAATTTTTATATGGATTTACTGCCGTAAATCAATTCACCAATTAACTTTGAATGGTTAATGTTTATGCTTAATGTTCAGGGAAAGTTATTTACATTTCATATATTAATTTCAATATGAATGTATATGTTTTTTATATTTATAATAATTAATATGTGGAAATAAGTTTATATATAAAGTTTTGGGTGGGGCTCACTATATCCCCTCTGTGCGTCATTATATTTCATGAGACAAACTACGGTCTTGGCACAAGGCCTTGACAAAATAATTATTCATAGTCATGGAATGAGGCCTTGAATTTATGGTTATGTTTTCGCACATAATGAATTGCCTCATTATGAAAATAGTATTTATGTTTCATGGGATTATTCTCCTAGTAAAATACCCATTATTATTTTATATTGTGGAAATATTTACTCTACTCAAATTTCTTCAAAAATATGTTATTGTTTATTTTTAAAGGTATTTGTTTTAAATTATTCACCATGTATGATGTTTATGTGATATTCTAGTGTATTTCATACTCTTACTAAGCATTTGACATCACCCCTTTCTTATATTTCATTTTCTTAGGACATAATAATGTTTATAATGAATCACATGATGAAATAACCTAGGAGTTATGGATGTTGTCTATGGAGTTTCAATGTTGTACTTCTTTTAATGTTGTATTGTTGATCATATGTATGTATCTTGTTTACAATTATATTAAACAACTCATTCCTTTGGGATGCTTGTTCATGTTTTGTATGCTAATGTAATCAAATATTCCCCACATTTGGGAAACTGTGGTGGGGTCTTTAAAAACTCCCCCTATATACGCATAAGAATAACAACCCAGTTCCTCACATAGATGGTGTCATCCACTTCAATAGTCCAATCAAAACATTTCTCCCCAGTATCAAGGATTTCTGTGATCGATAAAAATTATGAATCCTTCTATTTTTTGTCTCTAATATATCTCTAGAGTATAAAATTTACTGAAATTCATACCAGGGTCATCTTCTCATTATTCTTTCGAACCAAAACATGAAGCTCAACTGAAAAAATCATATGCTACTCATCACTAGAATCAGGAACTTATTGGGTATGAGATTTCCTACATATAACATCAGCAACATTATTTCCATTCCCATGATTATATTCTAGATCACAGTATAAAGTATTGATATAGTCAACACACCTCCACTACCAGGGATTCAAATATCCTTGTGAAAAGATATACATAACAAACTTGTGATCAGTAAACGTAATAAGATTATCTCTAATAAGATAATTCCACCAACATTCCAAATCATAAACCACTGTATCCAACATGAGACCATATGTATTTTAATTTTGGTCATGTAGCCTCAATTACTGAGACCCATACTCTGTCACTCGATATCCCTGCATTAAAAAATCTCCAATTTATATCCTAGATGCATGAAAAAACAATGTATACTACTCCCCTAGACAAGGCGTGATCAATATTAGGGCCAATATCAATATCTTCTTAAATTCCATCGAAGCATTATTTCATAGTTATAGGTAGTGAAAATGTACCCAATTACTGGTCATTCCTAAAAATGGCACTTCAATTTGGAAAAATTCCACGTTGAATCTTCCATAATTTCCATCTTGTCCCAAAAAGTTATGAAAAAAAGAAAAATTTATAGGATACACCCAACATACAACCCCCTTCACCTTCTCTAGGCCCATCGAAACATCTTTCTATGAGATGGTGTGACCCATGAATTTTAGTTGATCATACCAAAATTAATACATAGATAGCATGGTGTATAGTTGATGTTCCCTCAGTTTACATATGAGAATATAATAATTTTGGGAATCATTATCATGATCATTAGATTATTATAAGATTTCATCCACAAATAAAAACATAAAATTCATCTGGGTATGGATGAAAGGATATGTGCATCAAGTTCATAAACACTTCCAATGTGTTCATTATCCCAAACAGAATCATGATGAACTCATAAAGTCCATACCTACTTCTGAAAGCTGTACATGGTATATCAGAAGGTTGAAATCTCCATAGTTGATAAATGATATAAGTCAATCATTGAGAAAACACAAGATTCCCTTAAATATTAAAAATGATCATCCATACGGGGAAGATGATACCATTTCATCATAGTCATGTGGTTCAACATCTAGTAATAAACACATAATTGAAGAGTCCTGTGAGACATTGTTGCAAAAAAGAATGGAGAATCCAACGGTGATGAACTCGAATGGGTAAATCCCCTACCCATAAACTCTTTTAGCTGATTATTGAGAATATAATACTCTATTGGTTCCATTCAGTATGGTGGAATAGAATATGGATCATCCCTATGTGTGAGTTAAATTGTAAACTCGGCATATCTCGCAAACCCCCATCATCTAGAAATTGAATATAAACCTAAGCGATATGCTCCCCCAGTTGCTGATAAACTAGCCCTAGATGACTAGCCATGATATCCTACTCACCATTGAGAACATATTATTCACCCTTAGAAGAGGTAAAAGTCACTCTCCTATTGTAACAATCAATGCGGTTTCAGCACACTAGTAACCTGTATATACCCAAAATTAGATAAAAACAGACATATAAAAAATGTAGTGATACTGAAGAAAATGATTCACCCCAACCTTCAGATAAATCCCATTTTACAAGAAGATGTCTCTTGATCATACACCCAAAGGTGTATCAATCATCAAAAACCATCTCAAAAAATCCACCAATCGGCTAAAACCATTCAAAAGCTATGAAGATATAAAATTATGAGAGGCCCCAGGTTCAAATAAGTAACTAGATAGTGTAGAACCTACATGAATAGTATGTCTCACTATTGATGGTCCATCCTCGCTATCCACCAGTGTAGGTTGTACTAGATGTAAATATCCTTACCATATTCCATATGATACCTCATAACTCCCTTGATCCTCACCACTGTGTTGATAATTGGTGATATTTACCATAATATCCTCATACACTACCTCTACTCCCAAATCTAGTAAAACACCATCTTCTAGACTAATATGGTGTAAAATACCTACTTCCTGCACATAGGTTCTATCTAGATCCTCCATCACTACCTGTCTGCCATGGGTTCCTGTAGAATCTCTGTAGCTGACCCATCAAGCAATAAGATCATCACTCTACTGGTGGCTAGGTAAAATGTCTATGATTGTTGCCCGATGCACTGCACTGGTGGAAAATAACTTAAGTAAGATCATGGGTATATTTTTCTTTTAAGGACCACTCTTCATATTATACCCTTGCTAAAAATATCATAGCGATGCTTCCTGTTCTCAATATATGTACCTTCTGATAATTTAGTTGCAATCATCTATCCTTTAATGGTTTCCTCTTCCAAGTTAACCTCATCAATGAGAGATTTATCCACCACCTCAACAGACATCATTAAATTAATGAGGTTAACGTTTGATTTATTCTCAAATTTACCCTTGTCGTGAAAATGTCTTGTTGTACATGTCATATCCCCAAAAAAATGATTGATCAAGGCAATGAAAATATTTAAATAATTTAGCATAGTGCATCATGATCATACTTAATTGATTTTAACTCATTAACTCAGCTAACTTCTCATGTATGAGAGTATCTGGATAATGTTCCCTAGGAATATCCCCAAAATTACTTGCATAAATTACCATTATAATGTAAAATTCGATACTGAACAACCCATCGGTTCTTCATTAATCCTAAAAACATACAAGTCTCCAAGTTTAACATATAATCATAAATAGTGTGAAATGGTCCTGTATAGTATGGATGGGCTCAATCTCGAACTCTGCATCGTCATGTTCATCCTATCTCATGAAATTCAGAGAGTGTTGTCACTAAAACCCATGAGTAAGTTCATACATACACCTCAAAACCTTCTCTAGTCTTCTCATTATAAAGTGCAAGAAAAAATAAATGATCTCATGGAACATCTCTCATGCTTACTCACTCAACACTATTGGTGCCTAAGGATCCACGAATGGTAGAGTATATTCAGCCATAAAAACTAGTTTTCTAATTATATAGCATCTTTGTAGAGGAATATAACTACAATTATGAACACACATCTCATGAAATATAAGGAAATTTTTTTATATTTAACAAGAGGGATCCCAAAAATTCTATAGGAGGTTATTCCCCCAAACCCCATCACATAGTCAAAACTAAGGAACTGACATTTCCCTTAACCATTCTACATTTAGGTCATTATTAAAAAGGGTAAAATCAATTTTGTAATCCATATCTCACTAGAAACCCATTTTTTGACATCTTACATCATTTTTAAAATTTAAATTTCATGTTTTGCACCATTTCATTTCGATCTTCAAAAACAAGGAAAACCATTTGTTGTTCAACAAATTACCCAAAAAATAATTTACCATGAATGCCTAAAAGTTATTCATGTTACAATAAATCATGAGTTCCATGAATGATGCATGAGAATTCAACTCTCATGCCCTTTAATGCAAGTAGTCAAATCATATAAAATCTTCGAATCAATAATCAATAATTCGTGATGTGATCTCCTATATCTATTCAATTGAAATAAAATATCCACAAACAATGAGATACTAGTGTAGTGGTTGTAACATATTAGGTTTTATAATCATGAAGGAATTTATGCAGTAATTGAGTAAGGAATCCTTGGGAATATGGACTTTGGGTTCGACTTCTCAGATTCGAGAATGTTTATAACTTGTCTAGAAATTTATCATCCCAACCCAGGTGCTAATCACCGGTGCCCCGAGCCAGTTCATTGCTTGACTTCAAGAATACCTCAATGTATGCCAATATTTTCTAACAAGAATAAAGGGTATAATATCAATCATGTTATTACTATACACTCTTTATTAGAGTAATACCATATCATAAATAATGTAGAATAACAAAATCTGATCACCATAACCAAAATAGAACCATAATAACATGATGTAAAAAACAAGAAATACAATATCCATAACTAAATATATATATGTTAAGACAATTCGTATCAAGTGTTAATATGAAAACCGCAAAACAAATAAAGACATTGACTACTCCCCAGAAGCATTTGATTCCAATCCTGGTTCAGTCATCCATACTCCATCCCCGATCATCCATCTAATACAAGACCACATACCATAACATATCGTACATCCTTGAAATCTATTTGGGGTTGCAATCAAGCATCCCATGTATAGTGTGAGTAAAACATATTTGGGACCCACCAATGTCCTCTAAACCAAAATCCAAAAATGGTGCATGCATGTTAATAACGAAAAATGAAAAATGCATAATTGAATAGTTATCAAATTATTAATTATTCTTAATTTTTCTTGATAAACTCCTCAATTTCCCAAGTACAACTAAAATATCATTTCATTCTTCATCCCATTCATGATTCTGAATTATCACCAAGGGATAAAATATATCTAAATTTAATTGTAACTCATCATCTACTAAATTAATATCAGAATTCCATTTTTACCATTCATTATCCCAATTAATATCTGAATTCCATTGTTATCATTAATCATCTCAATTCATAATTGAATACCATTCATCTTATCAACTCAAATTTTAATTTCATTATTACCATTCATCATCCGAAATTATATTTAAATTACATTGTTACAATTCATCATTTCATGTCACATATATCACATATATCACAATATCACAATATCACAACCACCCATTAATTATTTCACCAATTAATTAATCCAATGTAACCATTACATATTTAAATATTTCTAGTTATTAATTATATAATTAATTAATCACATAAATTCCATTAATTAATTACATAATTAATTAACCACATCTATTCTAGTAATTAATTACTCAATTAATTAAAGACTTCAATTCAATTAGTTAAATAAAAAACTAATTAATCACATCCATTCTATTAATTATTTCAATAAATAATTAACCACATCAATTCAATTAATTAATTAAATTTTATTTAATCCAATTCAATAATCTCAATATCCACAAAATTAAATAGATAATGAATTATAAAAATTGATAAAATTTATAATAACAATTATCTCCAAAAATTAATTACAAAAATAATAACCTAGTTTAATATCTTAATAAACCCATAATTATTTCATTAATCAATTATTCCAATCAATCAATTTCAAAATCAAAATGATCATTATTAATTAATTCCAAAATTAATTAACCCAATTAAAATTCCAAATATACACATAATTAATTCAACAATTTATTTATCCTATGTGATAAATTCAATATCTTAAATTTCAAAATCCAAAAACTAATTAATTAAGACAATTAATTAATTCAATTTACAAAACCCATTTTTTAATCAACAAAACTAATGTTTATAATTACATACATGCCTTTGAAATGAAGAGGGTGGGATTGAAATCATATACAACCTACCTTAATTCGACGATGAGCGATAACCCAAAGGAAATCTCTAATTAGAAACATATAGGCCAAACCCCTGACGAAGAACATGCATGTCATCCAAAATGTAGATCCAAAATTATTAGAATCAAGATCTAAAAAGAACATTTTATAGATCTAAAATCGATAATGAAAAAAATACATTCAATGGATGAGAGAAGAACACATGTGAGATGGGAAATCATTTAGGATAATATTCACTTACTGGGAAATGAGAATATATTCAATCCAAGTTTCAAATCGAAAATAATAAAGGTCGATAGCCTTAGTAATTCATTTAGGAGCCCCCAAAATGAAAATAATTTATTATATGATAAGTGTGATTGATTTGGGGATAATATTAGGTGTTCAGGAATTTTAAAACCCAATTTATTTCTAATTGAAAACACCATAGAATTTGCTTGGTAGGGGAATAGGATTTTCCAAACCATTCCCCTTACTCATGTGCCTTTGTTGTGGGGGGGGGGGGGGGTTCATTGTTTCATATAAGAGGGAACATTTTTTGAAAAACTATTCATTAGCCATGCGAATTTCTTATGCTTTGGTTTTCATAGTCTACTGGGCTAGGGCACACAATTTGGAAAAATCATACGCCATCTGTGCTCTACCGCACTTTATTCCAAAAGATTCAATTTTCACCAAACCACACCCCATGTTACAAAAAACAAAAAATACTAAAAACTAGGTAAAATGGTACCAATAAATATGCCAGATACATCACTAGAAAATGGTGTGATCATACAATCTCCCAACCTTATAACTTGTGGTCCTCAATTTTTACTCCCACCCTTCGATTATATTCCATGTAAAAATTATAGGATCACCAATACTTCATATTTCAGTCTCTCTCACATGGTTCCCCTAGAACATGGCCATGTTTCCACAATAGATGAGTTATCAGCATGACCTTTCCCCACAACACATTCTTACTTTGATCCAACACACATATTAAAAGATCCTCAATGGCCAAATATATCTCAAGCTTAACAGTGTATTCATCAATCATATGATAAGTGTTGGGGGTTATAACTCGAATGTTGTTACACATGGAAAAAATCATGACTCTCACAGTATATCTTTGGAAGAGTCAATCGGTAGTCCACTGGACGAATTCTCTCCACAACCTCAAACGGTCCAACAAACCAGGCCACTAGATTACCCTACCTCTATATACTATGGTGACCCAATATTTGCGACATTCGAAGTAATACATGAACACCCACTACAATATCTAGGGGGGTTTTATATCTATTAGAATAATACTTTGATCTACAATGATTTTTATCCATCCTATTATGAATCAATTCAACCTACACTGATGTCTCCTATACAAGACTCATTCCCAACAACTCTGACCCGCCCAACTTTATCCTTCATTGTGGTGACATGCACGGACTATTATGCAAAGAAACATATGGTTCTATCTGTATCGTATACTGATTAATTTTGTTATACGTCAACTCCCCCAATTCTAGATTCTTCTCCCAAGATCGTCCAATGTCTATGACAGATTCCTTAAGAGTACCTTCAATCACCTGTATCATAATCTCAAACATCCCATCTATATAACATTGGAATGTCGTACTCATTAAAAACTGTACACCAAGAGTCTTTGGAATGTCCTAGTAGAATCTATTAGTATAACAGGAATCACTATCTAAAACTATAGTTCACGGCACCATATTAAGATGAAAAATCTCTAATAAATACAAGAACCACAACTGTTCTATTGAGAAATCCTCCCATACTGGGAAAAAATATGACCAATTTTTCAAATGATTCACAATCACCCAAAAATTGCATTCATAAAAGTCATCCTCATGAGGCCCATCAAAAAATCTATATTAATTTCATCCCACTTACCATCTGAAATGGTAAACGACTATAACAAACTACTATTTAATTGATTCTCGACCATCACATTATAAAAGGTGTAGTATCATGTGACAAACCCTTATATATCATTTTTAATGTCTAACTACCAAAATTTATTTCAAATGTCATGGTACATTTTGGCCACAACTAGATATTCCACCCACTTCAAGATGAGAAATTCATGCTTCAACTCCTCTCACATTCTAATTGGAACAACAACCTAATTCCTAACATAGATGATCTCATCCTCATCTATGATCTAATCTAAATGCATCTCCCCACATCCAAGGATTTCCATCAAGGATAAAAATATCATATTATCATATTATTCATCTATAATTCATCTTAAGAGTATATAATCTACTAGAACTAATATGAGATTCATCTTCTCTTAACTCTCATGAACCATAACATACATCTCATCCATCAAATTCATCATCTTTCACTAAGCACTGGACTCCTAAACTACATATGTTTGACTTTTCCTTCTTAGAGAATCATCAAAACTATTAACTATTCAGAGAATATATTCTAGATGAATGTTTAAATACAGCAAATACATGACCCACCTCCAATCATAGAGATTCAAATATTATTCAGATAATATATACTTTATGATATTGTGACGCGTATACACAATAAAAATTTCACAAAACAAATATTGTTGCCTAAACATCAATGAATAAACCACTGTATCTAAATCATGATAATGCATAAGTTAATTATATTCATGTGGCCACTACTACCGATAACAATACATCATCTATTGATCTCTTTACATCAACATCACACCAATTACAACCCCAGAAGCATCACAAAACACCATATACTCCCCCCATGAATCGAGTAGAATAAAAATTGGTGTTCATGTCAAGAGAATATTCAATTCCTAAAAATCATTCATGCATTATATTAACCATCCAATAATTATATGCATTTATTTCATGATCTAAAGTGGCACTGCCATTCGGGAAAATTCCTTGATGAATCTTTGATAATGTCCAATTAATCCCAAAATGCTATGGATATCCAAAAAATTCCATGAAAAAACCCAAAATAAATGTTCCTATACCTTCATTGTTTCCATTGACACACCGTATTCCTATATTATGTATCCCATTATGTGTGCCCAATCAATAAAAAATTTACCCTTAGATAAAAAAGAGAGCAGATGATACTCCTTCAGTGCACTGAAGATATTTTAATGATTTTAGAAATGATCATCATGAGTCATGGATTACACCAAGATGTCATCCATAAACACTACCCAAAATTGATCTAGTTAAATATTTAAGATTATGTTCAATAATTTCATAAACATTTCAATTGTGTTCACTAACCCAAATGGAATCATGGTGAACTCCTAAATAATATACATGCTTCTAAAAGAAGTCCTCGATATATTAGAAGATTGAAATATCAACAAATGATACCCTATTCTCATGTTGATCTTTATGAAAACAAAACCTCCGCTAAATGGATCAAAAATATCATCAATATGTTGATGATGATATTGTTTCTTCATATTCATCTAGTTTATCTTCTAGTAATAGACACATAAGCATAGAGTCCTATCATCCTTCTTTCCAAACAAGACTGGAGAACCTGATGTTGATGTAACTTGATAGATAAAACCCTTATCCATAAACTCACTTAGTTTCGTCTTGTTATTCTAAAGCTCTATTGGTACCATTCTGTATCATGGAATAGAAACTAGATCAGCCCCAGGTATGAGCTCAATAGTAACCATCACATCCCTATCTGGTGGAAATCTAAAAAAGACTTTTGGAAATATATCTTCAAAACTGTCGACTATGGGTGGAATGAAATCATTTCCACATTCCTATAATCCCAAAATATACAATAATATTCGATGTTAATATCCACTAGTTTTTTTGGAATTTTCCATACACAACCCACCTTAATATCCCATTCTCCACAGTGAATGTATATGTCAGCCTTAGGACATGTAAAAGTCACTGTTGTATGGTAAAAATCAATGGTGTCTTGGTAATGATCCAAAAACTTCATACCCAAAATGAGGTCAATGATTTGAATATCTTGAATCTATATATCCTAAATAAATTTAAACTACATAACCTCAAGAGAACACCCTTTTCACAAACTGATGTCTCTGGGTCATACTCCCAAAGGTGTATCTATTATCAACACCCCACTCAATAACTCCATCACCAGGCTCAAACCATTCCCAAGATATGAATATATAAAAAACTTAAAGGAACCTATGTCAAATAAGACACTAGATTGTATTGAATCTACAAGAATATTGCCTCTTAATTTCAACTTTCCATCATCTATATCCCCTTGTGTTGGATGAACATGATGGAACTGTTATTACCCTATTCCATGTGATATTGCATGAGTCTCTTGAGCTACCCAACTCTTCTGAGATGAGATATTTTTCCTAGAAGAACCTTATCCACTGACTATACAACCACATCCATTAGAACTCCAATTACCATATCTATATGGTAAAGAAGATCCCCTTTTTTCGCATTAGTTCTACCTATTACTCCATCACTAACTTCCTATTACATGTTGATATATAACCTCTATAGATTTCCCACTTTCCCACATGAACAACACTCTATTAGTGTTTTGGTACACTGTCAATGATTGTGGCCCATCCCACCACTCTAATGGAATATAACTCATTTATGATCTTGAGTAACTGATCCTTCCCCCCAAACACTCTCCCTATTATCCCCCTAGTGATCACTCTTGTTCTAATTATTCATGTTCCAGAAATAGGTACTTCTTGGTATTCCTTAATCAACCATCTTTCCTGCACTAGAATCCTACATCTGTTACCCCTCAGCTATTAGAGATTCATTCACAAACTTTGAAATTTTCTTTATCCAAAATAGGTTAACTTGGGACATAATATCACATTTAATATTATCATAAAAACATATTTCTATAGATTTCTTATCCACTTCCAATGCAGGAGAAAATAAATCAAAACCATTAATGAGTCTAACATATTGTATCACCAACATAATCCCCTGAATCAACCTCATTAACTCATTTTTTCTCCTGACTCAGCTTATCAGGATAAAAGGGATCTAGGAACATATCTAAAAATTAATTACAAAACATACTATCCACAAGTCCGCTTTGAGCCTTAACATACAACTGGAACTTCACTGATCCTCATAGAATATAAATATCCATCATGACACACTTCTAATCATATGTATCCTAATGGTAATGTGTAGTTCAGATGGACTCATTCTATAACACTACTACCTTTTGTCCACACACTCCTATGAAATTTGGAGGGTGATGTTACTAAAACACTCAAGTATGTTCATCAATACTGTTTCTAAAGCTTTCACCGAGGTGCACGCATCCATCTCGTTCGGGGAGAGAGACTTGGCTTTTTTGTTGCCCGCATTCCCGATATCCAAAGGTAGGTGGAATCTGCTCCTTATTCAGGGATGTCTACTCCTTGATCGAAACGGGTTGTTGGGATTTCAGTTCTTCCTTCCAGGAATTCCTCCTAGGAACTCGTCAACCTAGTCCGAGTCTACATCATAGACTTAAGATGTTCTTCGTGAAACTCTTCCTAGCGCCATATCTCCATAGACACCATTTAATTACGTTTCTTCTGTCAGGACATTCCAAGGGGTCCGGTCAGGCTAGCGATCTTCGGTTAGGGGAGTAGTCACGTTGGGAATCACTATCGTGTCTGGACGCTGTGGATTGGGGTGTTTGTCTTCTGTCACTTATTATAGGGCTTCTCGAGGGCACGGAAGCCCGAGGCATCCCACATTGAACGCAGGGAGTCATATACCATGGTCATGTATCAGATGTTTTCCTCACCTTCCTATGTTTAACACATGGTATGCCGCATGTTTAACGTCTAACGGAGACGGATAAGGCTGATCAGAACACTGACAAGAGTGGATCAGATGGATGAACCCCCTGGAGGGAACACCTCCATTAGGGCCATCACATGGGTGTCCTCCCGATGTTGTTATTTGGAATGGGGAATGGGGTGGAAATATCCCACCTGGATGTGCCGACCTAGGTAAAAATCAAGATTGCTGGTGGAAGGTGCTGTGAAAAGGATGTTGAATGGGATGACACCGTCATGAGGATGGCACTGGTTTTGGGCTTGAGCCTTGAAAAGACTTCCTAATTATCCCTGTGGAAGGTAATCAAAGTCCACGTAGTTAATCTGAAGACAGTTTACCATCGATTGGGGTTTTCAATGGCTTATCGCTGGATGATGTCGCCATGGATTATCTCTGTAATGAAAATAGTTTACTGGTGAATGGAGTGACAACAGCTTACCGTTGAATGGAGTGACAATGGCTTACCACTAAATGGAGTTCCATGGTTTAACGCCATGCAGGACGGGGGTGAACTGACATAAAAAGGGTTGTAACGACCGGGTGGTGGTGGGATTGAACCTTAGGGAGGCTTCTTACGTACCCTTCCATGACATAGATCAAAGTCCTCATAGTTCTGGATGGGTCATGTCAACGAACCGACGTGAACATTGACCTGGGGTCTCATGGGTGTTGGGCTTGAAACACAGGGAGGACTCCTACATACCCTACCTTGGAAAGGATCAAAGAACACATAGTTTAGGTGATGGCATGGGGCTTACACTCTAGGGTGCCCAAGGTGTTGGTGGATTTATGTGAATGGCATCGGAACGACCAGGTGGTGGTGGGATTGAACCCCTGGGGGGGCTTCCTACATACAACGCCTTGACATGTATAAAAGTCCACATAGTTCGGGTTGGGGTGGGTTGGTGGATCGATGTAAAGATGAACCTGGGGTCTGATGGTTGTAGGGCTTGAACCTCGTGGAGGCTTCCAACATACCCTGCCTTGACAAGGATCAAAGACCACATAGTTCAAGTGGAAAAGTGTCGGCTTACTGACATGAAGATGGACCTGGGGTCCGATGGGTGTTGGGCTTGAACCTCGTGGAGTCTTCTTTCGTAACTTACCTAGGAAAAGATCAAATACCACGTTGTTCAGGTGGTGGAATGGGGCTTAAACTCTAGGCTGACCTAGGTTTTTTTCATGGTCGGTGCTTGCTCTAAGCCCACCTGAGTCGTGATCAGTGTGAGAAACAAGAGGCTTCAGAGACCTAACGATCACGTCGCCAAAGGTGCGTACATGGGATGTGCAGTTGCACTTACGCATGGAGTGGCCCATGGAGAGAAAGATTGGGACTATCTCTAGGATGTAAGCCCATGGTGACAAAGCATAGTGGGAGAGGGATTTGGTACTGAAGAAAGGAGAGGCACCATTTCCCCCCATGCCCTTCGCTGGCCCTGGGGACCGTTGATGAATGGAGGAGGAGGTATGCTACCTCTGGCAAGAAAAGATAGGGGCTTACACCAAGATGGTTTCCCTTTCCCTATATACAAACACCACTCCGATAAAGAGTATATCATCCCCTGTGAGGGGTGATTCCATCCCCGTGGAGAGGGTAAATGCAAATCCATGGTGAGGGGGTGTCACAGAGAAAAACATCGAGGGGCCCATATTAGTGTGGCTAGGCGAAGAAGCAATAGCCGTTAGCGTGCCTATGGGATGAATCATGAGGAAAAGCAACACAATGATCAGTATTATCCATGGGACTTTCAGGTCACATCATGCAAAACTGGAGGGTCGCACGAGAAGAGAAATTTCCTAGAAGAGGAGTTCATAAGAAGGGGCCTTGTGAAGCTCTGTTGCTCCGTATGGCGGAGGGAACTTGCGAAGGGGTGTGCTTCGCGTAGTGGGGGGGCCTTAGCCTAAGAATAGGGTAGAGGTTCATATGGGAGGTGCTTCGTGAAGTGTAAAGGAATTTGTAGAACACAGCCTCATGGAGTAATGGTGCCTCATGAAGAATGTGTCGAGAAGCAATGTGCATTGCACAAAAGAGTGACCCTGCCCTAGAATTCGGATCATGTGTACATGTAGGGTGTTTCCGGAAGAAAAAATGCTCCTCGACGACTGGGGTCCAGTTGGGGATCTTCTTAATTCACAAAATCCCATAGGCTTCACGAAATTCATCCCTCTTAGAAGAGGGGATCAAAACGAGACAAAGGGGAGGCACTTCGCGCAGTATAAGTACCTCGCACAACTCATGGTTTGCCATGCAGAAGGATGCTTCACGATTCGGTAGCTGGGAAGTCAAATGGTTTGATTGTTCATCCTTTGGACTCAGGGGGAGCCCACTATTTATAGGCAATAGGCTCCGTGAAGAGGAGCTCACGCGGCGTGAAGAGGGCCTTTGTTGCTTGGCGTCGGGTCGCGAATGTGAAATGTGGTCGTGGAGCATCTCATCTCCTTCCTTCACGGTTGGCTCACGAATTTCAAATGCATTCCCATAGGGGTCTGCCTCCGTGCTTCATGGAGGGATCTTGAACATCAAATGCGTTTGTGGAGCAGCCCACCTCCATCCTTCACAACCGGCTCGGGAACATCAGATGTGTTCATGGAGTGGCACGCCTCCATCCTTCGCGGCGGTCCCGCGAACATCAAATGCGTTCATGGAGTGGCCCACCACCGCACTTCATGGTGTGCATGAAAATGTCAAATGTGTTTGAAGTGTGGCTCACCTCCATGCTTTGTGGTGACCATGGTGCTGGGGGGGACTCTTCGAAGTGGTTTCACGAGGCATTATATGGGGCCTTCTTTTGGATTCTTCTCTGTCCCGAATTTTTGCGCCAACAAATTCCCCCCCTCAGACATGGAGCCGTGGAGATATCAAGGGTACATTTCTATGGGTAATCACCAAAATCCTTGGTCATTCGCGATGATGGACCGCGAAGAGGGATTGCGAGGTGGATATGGGATACGCACGCCGAGCACTCCATGAAGCTCAGCACACACTGGACATGTTGTGAAGCTCGAAGGCCATCCCCAATAAATATGGTGGCAGTCGTCTCTTTTGTTCTTTCCCTTCTCTATGAATTTTTACTTTTTCACTCTCGATTCACGGAGCTCTGCGTACTCTTTGAGTGTTCTCTGCAAATCGAGTTTTGAGGTGCACAGCAAGTCCTCGACTCTACGTTTGCGCTCCGTGATCGGGTGCCTAAATGCCTAGGTGGCGCTCTATGAACAGTCTTCACGAAGAGTCTTTGTGATCATGCTCTGTGGATGATCTTTGTGACCCAGATAGAAAATCATCCAAATTCCAGATGTGAATGGCCCACCAAGATGTTGTCCAGGGGGTGCTTAAGGATGCCGCTCGGAGGGATGAGATGGAAAACAGTCTGGGGCTAGGAGAGTTGGTCTGTAGCAACTCCAACCATAGATCATTAGTGGAGATGGTACCAGAGAGCCTTAAAAACATCCCATTGTTTAAGAGGATTCCCTTATATAGCTTCGGGCCGAGGGATGATGTCTTCATCCCTGAAGCAAGTAGGGACGAGCCAACTTACTAGTTATAGAGCATGTTATGCCGGCACTGATGGTTCAAGGCAGCTGATGGCCATGCCTGAGAGTATTTCACGCCCGTCATTGCCGACTGCTAATAAAATCATCTAAACAACATTTACGGGAGGGAATTTTAGCTAGAGACATCCCCTTTCTGGAATTTACAGTCCTTCAATTGGCTTGGGCCACTGCGGCGATGATGGTTGGGACTTCTGGTAGCTCCCTTCCCAGGGGAATGCCAATGGTCGTGGAGGTGGACATCTAGCCTGACTGAAAATCAGCACTCCCAATCACTGACGTGGATTCCAGTGGGACTACGCATGAGGTTATTGAGGTGGGATATGAATATGAGTATCAACCAGATAGTTCAAGCCTCGCCACGCTTGATCCAACACTAGAAGTGGACCCGACTACTGAGTTCCTGGGGTCATTTCTTGCATACAAGCCATCCATTCGTGCGGACTGGGATGAGATGAACTCTGAGGAGGAGGAAAAAACAGTCCATTTCCGATCATCAATGCTGATCATGTGCATCATCAAGGACACCCCACAAGCACTATTGTTGGATGATATGGACATACTTCTCTCGCAACTGCGCGAACTATGCGCTAGGGGAATGGATGCCCAGTTCCATCACATGCTCATCTGTGATATTAAGTTGGAAAAGATTCGGGAATATGATCGTGGCCTCAGTATGGGATGGTAGTGGTGGAAGACAGTGAATGTCAAGAGGTTCCGAGAGACCAAAAACGAGGTAGAATGGTTGTAGGCCCTGGCAGATGAGAATTCCACTTCTCTTGATGCATAATCAGAGCTCATCAAAGGGACTGAAAGACTAGATTGCGGAGGATGAAGGGGGCATGAAGTGAGCCTCTATGGAGTTGGCACTTATCAGAACTGGTGTGGAGCGGGATTAGGTTGCAGCCGATGAACTACGCCCTCTCACTGTTGATGAGGAGTGGGAGATAAACAGGAGGCAGAAACTCCTGGATGCAACCAGCCAGAGGGTGGTGGAGCTACAACGTTCCTTTGACGAGTTCAACCCATCCAAGGGGGAGTCGACCCCAGTTTTTGTAATGATTACAACCCCTTAAACATACTTTAATGCTTTGACTGTTTGATGTTGTAGCACGCATGATTTCCATTGTTTACATTGGTTTATTGCATCCTTGTGATGTTCGCAGAGAATCCAGAGATCATTTCCTAAGCTCACATGGGTCGGGCCTGATGTGAGAAATAGGGGATGACCACCTTATCACCCCATCCAAACGTAGTAGTTCAAACCAAGCATTGGGGATCAATGTATTGAACAACCGGTCTGGATTTCCATGAAGAAATGGGAGAGACCTGACTGGAGAATGATGCTCTTAGAAGAGCCTAATTAATGTTTTCCTTGCGTGCTCTTGTGCACAAATGGGGTAATGACAGGGGAACTGAAATTAATCCAAACATATGGGAATTTGAGGTGTGAATCATGATACAACGGATTCAGAACATTGTGGGGGGGTGGAATTCCAATAAAGAATAACTTTTGACCGCATTCGAAACATAGTATTATTGTTGTATTAGCCCGGAATGGGATAGAAAATGGGGACCGATCGTTGACCATGTTCGAAACACGGGGCCTGACTCAAAATGTCATCCTTTAGTCTTCTGGAACCTTATCCCATGACAATCAGCAGGACATAGGCTGATAGTCCATACTGTTAGGGGGTCCCTTAGACATGAAAGAGGATGAGGTTCCAAATAAGGGTCACACAAAGCACAGAATGTGGAGTGATGGTTTGTTCGAACAGAATCCAACACTATCGAAATTATGCCACCGTGGTGGAAGAAAATTAGATGGATGATTCATATTGATCATGGATTATTCCTTCATTCAGACAGGGCCTCTCTGGTGAGGGGGGATGTCTTTTCCCAATGTCATCATGGGGCATCCCAAACTTGTTTAGGGAAAAATTGCAGTTACATGGTTCCCCACGAGGGGTCAGGCCACGGGGCTGGAAATGGGGAGGATCAGGATTGATGATTCTTGGTACTGGTCCCTAGGGGAAATATTGGGGTGTCTCTATATATCTCCTGAGGATGGGAATCATGTCGTATTTAGTTTTGGATGCATAGTTTAACGTCATGCATGACTATGAGAAGCCTACCTGCGTCGGTGCACATCCTACCAAAATAACAAAGACCACGTGAATCATGCTCGATGTGGAAAACAAGAAGTAATGGGGGACTATCCTGACACATGAAAGAACATTTTAGGGTGAAGGGACGCTCGGTGAATGTTGGCCCAATGATTCTAACACGTCCATGTAGCGCACATAGATGTGTGAAGAAGTAATGCAGAGTATGTCAGAATTCCACGTGAACATGAGGAAGTGGAAATGTGTGAATCATGATGCTTGAAATCTGAATCACAAGGATGGTGGTGTGACGATGGAGGATAACTGTTGACCATGGTAGAAATGCAACATCAACATCACGTTAGCCTGGAATGGGGACAGTCAAATGAGGGTCGATCGTTGACCATGGTCCAAACATAGGACATGTCGCAAATGTTGTTTGACATATTTAGGGACGTTGCCCCGGGATGGTAGGTGAGCCGATGCAGTATGGGACCAGGCCGTTAGGGGGTCCCTTCAGATGTGGAAGATGATTAGGATCCAAATAGCGAGCTCAAGAAGCTTGGACATGGAATGAGGGGAATGTCACCATGAAAATTCCACACTTTGGACTCTTTGTCAAAATTCATCTAAATACGAAAATGAGATGTATTAGATAGAGTGAGTTGAGTCCCTTCCCATATTGAGATCTTTGTTTAGGGTTGTAGAACTCGGACCATGGATGGTATGAAACGTGGGAGACACATGGTGTGGTAATTTCAAAAACCCGACGTGAATGGGAACTGGGGGTTCCGACCACTATGTCTTCCTTGGAGAGGTTTTAGGTCAAGGGACCAAAAATGAGAGTTAAGCTGGGTCTGAGGCAAGGTCCAAGAACGTTCCTACATACCCCATGAGGATGGGGATGAAGATGCACGTAGTTCTAAGAGGTGGAATTGTATGGTACAAATTCCAGGGATAAAAAGGGGTCTGCGTTCGTGGCCATCACACCAAAAGAATTGGTATTTAGTAAATCTTGTTTTCCATTAAGGTCACTAGAATTTTTTGTGAAGTGACTAGCCAAGTGTAGCAGACCCTGACATCACCACCAGAATGAAGTTGTAGTAGGTGTTGACAAATATTATGGCATGTTTCCAATAACAAACATGGATCCCCCTTGAGTGAGGACATCACGATGTAGTGTCGTTTTTCATCGTGCAGACAAGACGATAATGTCATAGTTTAGGGTCACGTGATAGGACAATGTGGCATAGTTTAATGTCATATGGCTTGAAATGAAGGAATGTGCATGACATGATACAACATACCCGATGTGAATGAGGACATAATCCCATACCACAACGTACGCAATTCCGAGGAAGGAGCCTCAGGCCATGGAGCCTAAATATATGTAAGAGGTTTTGGGCTGGAGAAACTAGCTCCTAGGTGAGATGGACTTGAAAATGAGATGTCCGGGTGTTCCTACATATCCCAAACGAATGGGAATAATGTTTTATGCAGTTCTAGACGAGATATTAGATTATGGTCTTAGTGCTCGGACTATAGAGGAGCGAAAACCCTCCAATTAAATGCAGACTCCAACCCGATCCCTAAGCCCATGTGAATCAAACTCAGTGTGGGAAACAAGGGAGGAAGATGTTTATTGCAATACAAGGAATGCATGCCAAAGGAAAATCAGTGTGGAGCCCCGAATGATGCCCTTATCGCGACTTTTGTCCTCTTAACATGAGAATGCACACTGAGGAATAGTACCAAGAGTTTCGAAGTTCTAGTTGGACATCATGAGGAGGATAAGGGTGTGAATCATGTAACCGAAATTTTGGGCGTAATGGGGTTTGCGTGGTGATGGAGGATAACTATTGAACATGTTCAAAACACAGTATCTATATCGTATTAGCCTAAAATGGGAACAACAAATGAGAATTGACCGCTGACCATATTCGCAATGCGGGATTTGTATCAGCTTGTTGTCTGCGACCCTCAAGGACATTGGCCCGTAATGGTTAGAAAGCTCTTAGGCCTAGCATCCATGCCACTTAGGGGTCTCTTCAGGTGTGAAAGGTGATGGAAGACCTAATGAAGGGGAACAAAAAGCCTTAAAAATAAGTGGAAGCATGTCCGGGCAGAGTCCGACATTCTAGGTACTAAACCAGAGTACACATCGGCACATTGGTACTCCGTCGAAGAGGGTCGATGGGGGTTCCCAACTTGAGAGTAACCAATTTGATGGGATGAATATCAAGTAAGGGGATAGAGAACTCCCCGGAGGGAGAGGAACATGGCGTGGTCGTTATAAACCCAACGTGAATGAGGAAATAATCCCACACCACACCATATACTCCCTTCCCTGGGGAAGGGTAGGCCATGGGACCAAGGTGAAAGGGAGATTTCTGGGAGATGGGGCTGGACATGATGTTTAGACATTCGGGCAGTCCTACGTATCCCATGAGGATGGGAATCAAGCCACACAGAGTTCATGAAATGCATATGGGGGTAAGATACCCCAAACAAGGGAGTTGTATGGCATGCCGAAGAACCCGACATGAATGTGGACATAATCCCACACCACACTGTACAACCCTAAATAGGAACATGGGTCGGGGCCCGAAAAGGCCAAGGGGCTTGAGGCTGGGCCTCGGTCAGGAAGGCCAGACTAGTTTTCAATTAAACATCATGCAGTGAGGACGATGGGAGGAGTAAGATACCCCACACAAGAGAGGTGTACGACCTGCCGAATAACCCGATGTGAATGTGGAGATAATCCCACACCACACTGCACACTCCCATAAGAGAGAACCTAGGCCAGGGTCCCGAAAAGGCCAAGGGGCCTGAGGCTGGGCCTCGTATGGAAGACCATATGTCCTCTTGTACGGTGACTACCTCATCATAGCTCCTAATCCCATGTGATAAGTGCTCGGTGTGGGAAACAAGGAGCCGGTCTAGGCTCTCCATGACATATGGGGACTAAAACCTAGATTTTCTTGAAGGGAGTTCATTTCTTGGAGATAAAACAGGGCATAATGTACCACTAAAATCAATGTTTGTGATATCTTGGGGCGGTTCCAATATCACAGGACAACTACTGTCCAAGTTCGAAACACATCGTCCCTATATTGACATAAAAATAGGAGCAACAAATGAGCATTGACTGTAGACCATATTCAAAATGTGGGACCGATATCTTCTTTTTTTACCACATCCTTGAGGGAATTGGACTATAATGTTAGGATAGCTGTTAGGCCTAGTATCCATACCATTCGGGGGCCCTTATGGATGGGGAAGATGATGGAGTCCCAATCAAAGGAGTGGGTGATGCATAGTTGTACCCATCTCTGAAAGAGTCAAATGTCTCCAGGGAGTGGGACGTTCAACCAGATGGAGGTTAGATCAACATGAATTGGGGGAAAATTTTGCACCCTAGCCATTTGTCTTCACCCGAGGGGAAGGATCTTGCGTTTTGTCTAGGCCAACAGATTAAATGTCTAGGCATTCCTACGTATCCCATAAGGATGGGAATCAATATATACATAGATCTTGAAGGCTTTGTAGTTTAACATCATGTGGTGAGGACATGGGAGGATAGAAGAACATGGAGTGGGCACATGGTGCGACCATTGCAATCCTATTATGAGTGGGGCTAAGGAAGCCTTCACCATATCTTGCAAGGATCCTCTGAGAGAACAATACCTAGGGGGGATAGTCAAGAAGAACAGTTTGGGGGATGGGTTCAAGATGAGGCATCTGAGTGTTTCTATATATCCCATAATGATGGAATCAAGCCATACGTAGTTCTCAAAATGCAGTTTAATGCCATGTAGGACGATGCGTAGTTTGAAGTAGTGTAGGACCAGCCAGTTTAAGGTAGCGCAGGACTAGTCAATCTAAGGTCGTGTAGGACCAGTCAATTTATGGTTGTGCAGGACCAACATGGCTCAGGTTAAGTATTGCTTGAGGAGCTTTTCATTTGTTCGAGGTGTTATACGCCCACCATCCATGGTCACCAGTGAGTATGCATCATTGGGGTAATCCTAGTGGACAATGTAAGGTCCTTCCCATATGGGCTCCAACTTGGTTGGTTTTATGTCGGGGGTGATTGGATCCCTAAGGTCCAATACCAAGTCGCCTTACAGAAAAGAGTGAATGATAACCTTCTTGTTGAAGGCTCTAGCCATCTTATTATGATGCCTTTACAGACCATGCAGGGCATGAAGCCTATTCTCGTCAAGAACATCCAATTCAGCCGGACATATTTTGGCTTCCTTATCTGGCTCTTGATGGTCATAGATTGCTATGTGTAACGAGGGTAGCTAGATCTCGATGGCCAGGATGACCTCAGCTTTGTACACCAGGGAATATGGGGTCACTTGGGTTGAATTAGGAGTCATCATCTGATAGGCCCAGAGGGCGTTGGGGAGCTTGTCCGGCCAACTCTTCTTGTTCTGACCAAAATTTTCTACATAATGTTAGAGAGGGTTTTGTTGAACACCTCAATATTCCAATATTCTTGTGTTTGATAATGGGAGTTATGGTTAGAATTAATGTTGTACTTGGCGTACAATTTCATCAGCTGAGCTACTCGAAAGTTGGTGCTGTTATCGTTGAGGACTTCATGAGGGACTCCAAACCGGTTGATGATATTGGAGCTCACGAAGTAAACAATGGAATGGGCCTTTACCACCTTGAGTGGAACTTCTTCTTCCCACATAGAAAATAAATCTATGGCGGTCAGGATGAAGCTACACTGGTGATCATTCTCCGGTGGGTATGGTCCCACGACATCGATTCCCCACACCGCAAATGGAAAAGAGTACTTAGTGGAGTGGAGGGGTTATGGATATCGATGCAGGAAGTTAGCATGAACATTACATGTGTGACATCTCTTGGTGATCTTTATACAATCATGGATCATAGAGGGCCAGAAGTACCCTATTCTCCGTATGTGATGGGACAGATTCAGCCCAAACTGGTGAGCCCCACGGGAACCGGCGTGAACCTCATGCATGACCTAAGAAATATCAACTCCTTGGATTCAATGGATGAGATCACCATCAAACCCGCGCTTGCAGAGGATCTTTTCAATGCTAGGACCAATCTAGAGGGTAAAGTGCAGTGTGCGGTGTTGGATTTTCTCAAGCTCGGCCCGATCAGCCGGGAGGCAACCATTTTAGAGGTACTCGACAAAATGGGCTCTCTAGTCAGGAGTCATTTCAAAAACTACATCCGGAGAACCTGGGGGTCCTAACGTGGAGGACTCCGTGATAAGATGGATTACTCGTAGGCTTTAGTCAACCTCTGGGGTGATGGGGGAAATGAATCACTGGTGTGCCATGTGTATAATCAAATCATGATGCTCGGGTTCTGCAAGTGATGCAGCCAGGACGGCCAAAGCATATGATCAACCGTTCTAAGATCGAGGGACGTGAGTAACTTTCGGACAGGATGGAAACCAGGCCATTAGATGGAGGGTGCACTCAAACAGTGGTACGAGATCCGTCTTTCTAACAACATATCCACCATTGACTTTCTTGATGAGTATATCAGAATACCCTTTAACATGAAAATGGGGTACATCAATCTTGAGAGCCAGCTCGAGGCCAGTGATAAGAGCCTGATTCTATACATCATTGTTGTTGTAGCCTTATTACAACAATAATAAGTATGATAGAATGGATTGTTCTGTGGTAATAAAGACAATACCCAGGACCACTCTGTTGAGCCTAGGATCATTGAGTCTTCTGCTGGTGGGGCTCTGGGAGTTTCTATCAAAGTGCATCTACCAACATGGGATGGAAAGATCTACCAAGAGGATTTCCTCGTCAAGAAAATCCACATCCAGGTACTGGTCCACGAGGGTTTCATGGGCAGCAAGAAAGTCTTCCAATACCTGTTCTCTGATAGCTTTCTGAGGGAAGAACCTAATGTTTAACTACGGGATGATTACCGCCCACTGTGCTAGACAACTAATCAATATGGGACGCTTTATAATGTACTTCAGTGGGACTTCCTAAGACACCAGTTGTGCATCATGGTGCTGTAGGTAGTGCTGAAATTTCTATACTGCGAATACCAATTGAAGACAACTCTTCTCGATGGGGGAGTATCTGGTCTCCGTATCGATTAGCACGCGACTGAAGTAGTATAGACTATTTTCTATCCCCACATTGTTCTTCTGGGAGATAAGGGCATCGAGATATCATTCCAGGGCAGTAACGTACGAGATCAGTGACTTTCTGGGCATGGGTGGCATCGAGACCGGAGGATGGAGAAGATACTACTTAATTTTCTTGAATGCGGTCTAGCACACTTCATCCCATTCGTAGGCAGACGTCATGAGCCAGTAAAATGGCTTACATTTGCCATCCAGATTCGCAATTAATCGATGTATGTAGGCTAAGTGGCCTTGGAAACCTCGATTCTCCCGAATATTGCTTGGCGAAGGCATTTGACTGATGGCCTTGATCATCTCTGGGTTGATCTCGATGCCTCAGTACTAGACAACAAAGCCATGAAACTTCCCGGAGGTGATCCTGAAGGCACATTTTAGTGGTTTCATCATCAAATGGTGGGAATGGTGGAATTCAAACACTTTATCAAGGTCCTTGAGATGGTCCTGGAGTGGGTGATATTTGACCACCAGATTATCCACATAGAATTCCACCAATGTCTTGAGGATTGGGCTGAATATGCAGTGCATGGCCCGCTGATAGGTGGAACATGCATTCCTCAGGCCGAAGGGCATAACCTGGTAATAGAAAGTACCCTGGGGCACCCTGAATGCAGTGCACTGCTCGACCATGGGGGCCATTTGGATCTGGTTATATCTGGAGAAACCATCCATGAAGAAGAGGGCTTGGAACCCAGTCGTAGTGTCGATCAACAATTCAGTCATTGGAAGGGAAAAATCATTCTTCATATTGTGATGGATGAGTTCTCAGAATTCAATGCTGACTCTGATCAGTCTGTACTTCTTCCTGACTTGACCGATGTTGGCTAGCCACTTGGGGTACTAGACCTCCTTGATGAAGATGGCTCTGATGATCTTGTCAACTTCAGACTTGACCATGCAATCGTGAGAAGGGTGCATCTTTCTAGGAGACTAATTGAAACTGTGATGACATGTTGGGAGACTATGGTGGTGGACGGATACCTGAGGATCTAGTCCTAGAATCTGGTCGTAACTCCAGGCGAACAAATCACAGTGCTGCTTCTAGAAATCCATGTACCACTATTTCTCATCGAGGGACATGGTGGAACTGATCAATGTGGGTATCTGATCTGCCTCGCTACCAAGGATCACATGTACCGGTTCATCGACCGTGGAAGAGACACCTTTTTCAAAGGAGAGGGGAATCCTCCAAATCCACTTCGTCACTTGTGGAGTAGGGATTCCTAGCATGAGAAGGTTCCTCTGGGTCGGCAGATCCTGACGGGAGGCTATTACCAGCCTGGATAGTAGTGGAAAACATATCATGGAATTCACACGCTACTGAGACCATATCAATGAAGGCAGTCAATCTGATCCCATTTGGTATTTGGCCCAAGGGGCCACGCTTGATAATAGAAAAGCAATAATGGAGCATCAGCATGAGCCGGTTAATCCCAGCCCAAAAAAACAGACATGTATAACATACTGCCTTGGCCATGTGGAGGATATCCCGATACCATATGGGGGTTGGAGGTTCTGAGATCACTAGAGCCTACTTTTTGTAGTAGTACAAGGTGATTTTTAGCCATCGCTTGGACTTGGGAATATAACTTCCTCTTGTACTGGATACAACACATCATTGCCCCATGTCGAGGGTCGTGGACTCCAATCGATTGATTTAAGAGACGTAGGCATCATCCAGACCTTCCCAGGGGTCATTTGGGACCAGGGCGGGCTCATCCTCACTAGCCAAAATCTTCTTATCAGTGCTAATGTAAAATTTGGTGTCCAGATAATTGGTATCACATGAAGCGAATGGAAATGCATAAAATTAATGTAGGACTACTCGACCATTTAGGGAATACATGAGGAATTGGTTATATGACGAGGGGACCGCCGCGTTCATATGGAGCCATGGTCTTCCCATTAATTCATTATATGCGGTGTCCTAGGATACAACTATATACTCGGTACTGGAAACTAGGCCGCCGAACTGGGATGTCAAGCAGATCTTACCGACTAGGGTCTACTCGATCCTATCATATCCCTGGATATTTAAATCAGAGGGATTAGGGTCATTATCATATAACCCCACCTTTTTTCAATGTCTGTGTCAGGATAAGGTTTATCCCAGAGCTGGAGTCCATGAGACAGTAGCAAACCTCCACACTGTTAAATTGTTCGGGGATGTAAAGCGGGCAGATATACCCCTATATAGGAGAGCCTTCACCCTCTCCTGAGAATGAAATGATGTCCTAACATTCGTCATTCTTGACCGCTTCAGCATGAATGACTTCTACAGCTGCTACCTCCGTCTCAAATAGAAGGGGGCTTCTTAAAGCCTCATCGAGGGCCTCGTGCATAAATAACGACAGGTGAAGGGATTCAAGGATGGAAAGACTCATTGGTATACTACTGAGGTTCTTGAGAGAATCATACTTATGTGCCAGACACGAACTTCTGCATACAGGATGCCGCTCTACAATTAGAGAAATGGCGGGCCCTATCGGATGGACCAGCAGCTGGCGTGTGCTGGGCACATCCCGCTGTTCACTAGTCGAAGCCTTAAGAGTCATTTTCGGATGAGGACTGGATGATTGAGATCGGACTTTAGCCGGGTGAGGATGGATGTGGCCGGGATGAGGTTTCTCTGCCTAATCTAGTAGCACAAAGAGTGGTGGAAGAAATCCTGACGACACTGGATGAAGAGGTTGTTAGTGCTGAGCTCTACGCTGGGCCTACTGTCTGGTCTCAGTGGCATGGACAAACTGGAAAGAGGTGACAACTGATGTGCCTCGATGACCCATATGGACAAGACTCTACATAAATTGGCATCAGCTGGGGATGTTTGGGAGGATCGCCTAGTGCTCCCCCTCGTTAGGAGTCATATAAGAGTTTACCAACTCGATGGTATTGACTGAAGCGTACACATGACTATCACTTGAAGAGTCATCCACTACTGGGTGGATTCTGGGAGGCATCCTGATCTCAGGGGCATGAAGTCACCGAGAGTGTGGGATGACGATGACATTGGCCGGGCACGTTGATTTTTCATGCACAGCTAATTATTTCTATTTTGGGATGAGGTCAGCTGTGATGATGATGCAGAAGTAGTGGTCTTAGCTTTTGAATGCTCTGGCTGATTCAGGCTTTCATGGATAATGCCATGGGTGCGAGCAATTGTCTTGCGATCCATCCAGTCATCATATATCTAGGACATGTGGTTGGAAACCTATTTCCACTCACCTTCACTGTTTCTTCCACTGTCTGGACTCATAAAGATACCTGCCACTTGTGTCGGGCCTAGGCCCAGATTGACAATGGTGTTATCAACCTAGTCTTGGAGCCAGTATTTAAACACATAGCATTACTTGAGGGTGTGCCCCAGAATCTGATGATAGGGGTAGTAGTTGGGGAGATCAGTCAGATTCTCCTCTTCCAGACTTCTGCACTTAGGAAAGCGTACAATCCTCTGTTCTAGGGTGCTACTGAGATAACCGGGGATCTGATTCTCCCTGAACGAGTAAGTCTGGTTTCTTCTTTCCGGAAAGGGAGATCTTGGAGCCTAGCCCTGACGAGTGGCCGGAGGGGCCTGTTGAAGAGGTGGACCTTGATTGTCCAACTTGGGCAGTGGCGACGCATTAGGTGGGGGTTTCCAATGGTTCACGCGAAGTTAGACCACACGAGAATTAATACATGACCCATGTTATAGATCTTTCAAATTTAGTATTCTCATTGAAGTTGTGGTGACACAACCTTATGAGATAGAGGTTTATCATATACTATTATAACAGGAGTCTCAAAAATATATTCACTCAGAAGGATCTAAACATGTGATATAGGTGGTGTGTAGAGTTCCTCAAAAATTTAGAATTTGAGATTTTCTACAATCCTAGGCAGGGGAATGTGGTTGTATATTCTCTTTGTAGAAGATCGAGTTCAAAATTTCTACACAAGGCGTTAGAGCATTTAGAATCATTATGATTATCCAATGTGGATGGATTTGGGGGAGCTTACCTCTAGTCTATGGTCGTCACACCTACACTTTTACAACATGTCATTGTGACACAACTTGGGGATGAAAACTATGAGACTCTACTTGCATAGTTATACACAAGACATGCTCTTGCAGGATATTGAAAAGGTCGAGAGCATGAAGTTATATTCTGAGGGTGAAATACTGTACCAGTATAATTTTTGGAGTTGGTTTTGAGGGAGTTCCATACATCATCATTGGTAGTACATCTAGGAGTTTAGAATATTTATCGAGACCTCAGATGTTAGTTTTCGGGGTTAGGGGTGAAAAAGGCAGTGGCCGAGTTCATTTCTAGGTGCCTCAATTAACAACATGTATGGTTGAGCCCCAAGATCCAGTGGTATTTTCCCATCTCCTTGATGTGCCACAGTGGATGTGGGATGTGATATAGATGAAATTTTTGATAGGCTTACCATGTATGTCTAGGGGATACTATATAATCTGGGTTGTCTTTGACTAACTCACCATGTAAAACCACTTTCTACCTCATAGGGAGTAGATTTTAGTTGAGGGCATGTAACTCCTATACATGCAAGACATAATGTGGAATCCTGGAGTTCAATTAATAATTTTTTCATATTGATATGCTCGTTTCACATACCTTTTGTGTAATGGATTGCAGAAGGCATTTGGTACTCAATTACGCTTGAGAAAGGAATTTTAACATCAGATGGAGAGGAATATTCAGGTTCTAGAGGATATATTGTGGGAATGCATCTTTGACATAAGTTTTAGTTTTGGAGGTCCACCAACCACTTGTGAAAATTGCTTAAAATAATATATACCACTCCACAATTCGAATGGTGCAATTCAAGGCTCTATACGGTCGAAAATGCAGGTCACAAATTTATTGGACTGACCATGGAGAGTACGCACTCATTGACCAAGAGTTGGTTTGAGCTACAACTGAGAAGGATCATATTTTCCCAGAGTGGATGAAGACCACACAGAGATGGTAAAATTCTTATTCTGACAAGATATAGTGGCCATTGGAGTTTAAGGATGGAGACCTTGTGTTCCTATGGGTCTCACATTGATGTGGGTTGTGGAGAATTGGTTGGGGTGGAAGATTATCATTGAGGATCATGGGCCCTTATTTGATTCTGCATAGTGTTGGTGAGGGGGTGTACCTCCTAGCTCTACATTAATAGTTACATCGAGTACATGATGTCTTCCATGTGTTGTATTTGGGAGGTATTTGCATGATCCATTGCACATCATCGAATAGGGCGAGATGGACAACGATGGTAGGGAGATGTTTGTAGACTACCCAGTGGAGATCGAGGATCGATAGAAGGGGATCTATTGTGGGGGAGATATTACCTTGGGGCATATCTATTTGGAGCATAGGAATATCCTGAAGAGAACATTGTAGCATGTGGCCAATATATGTGCCCAGTACCCTCATCATTTAATTTAGTATCATTTTTTGTGTCTCAAGGAATTAAATCCCCATGATGTGGAGAATTTAATGACACATATTTATTACATATTGATTAATTAATTGGGAAACTTATGTGACCATTCGCTGAGATGGTTTGTGATTCTGATGTTGGGTCTTCCTACATCTGTTCATTGAAAAATTTTATGTTTTTAAAAGGACACATGAGTGGTTTTCCTAAAAAAATGGAATAACATACAAATGGGTTCCCGTATTTGAAATATAATGGAACCATTGCATTCAATGCATTTATTTTTCCTTTTATGATTCCTAACATTCACCGGCGCGACTCATCTGTGAAAATTAGATTTTAGACGTAATGGAATAATATCATTTTTATTAAAAAAAATTATGTAGTGAGGTTTTCTTTTTCATAAAACATTGTCAATTAATTCATGGTTATCACTATAAATCTATAAATCCTATAAGGAAAGGATATAGATCTCTCTCCAACGAAAAACAAAGTATTAGAGAATCCAAAACAATGAACCTCAGTTTCAAAGGATCATTCCCATGAAAACAACATGATGACCATTCATTGTCATGCATCAAACCAAATAGAGGTTTATCATGTGTTTTAATATGATTCCTTCCCCTTTATTTATTTCTTATGAAAAACATGAATCAATTGATGAACAGATTGATTCACTAGATGTGTGTATTATAGGATTTTGTATGCTTTTATGGGTTGATTATCTGGGATTATTTTCGTAACAAATTTTAATTGTTTCCTAATCATTCATAATTCTAACATTAATAGTTGAAAGATAACATGAACATGTCGACAATTAGTTATTTGGGAATTCTTGTTCATTGTCTTCTCCTAAAATGTTTTATGTGTTTTTTTGTTCACAAGTTATGAATGAATGATCATTAAACCATTGATTCATGGTGTAATGATCCATGACATAAGATCAATTGTCAGGATGACCAACTAGAGTTGTGATGATGAATGTAACAGACTGATTAAGGTGATTTAGGAGATATCTCAGAGAATGTGATTTTTCATTGGGATGAATCAAGGCATTGATCCATGATCTGGGTGATGAAGAACTTGAACCGACCATTGTGGATGTGCCTCCATTTTGAAAAAATAGAGTCCCAAAGCATCACTTGTGTCATGAAAATTGTGTGGTTTAGCACATAGGCACATGCAGCGTAGACCTCTGATTCATTTCTGTGAGGAAAACTGAGGCCCTATAGAAGGAAATCCAATTGTGTTGGAGGGATCGATGTGGAAGCAGGATATGTGGGACTTAGACCCAGATATACATTCACATTGAACATGTATGTGTCGCATCGACTAGGGGAGAACACAGTTAGATAGTCTACATGTGGTGTAGTAGGCCGACCCACGTGCTAGCGGGATGGACAAGGGAGTTGGAACACTCCAGTTGTCATGAGGGATAAAACAACCTACCCACCATCCTGGTCATATTTGGGTCGAAACAGGACAGGGTTTCCACTGGGTTAGTCTATGTCTGGTGGGTCTAGTAAGACCCAGACCAGACCTGGAGCAAGACTTTTCTCTAAAATATACATATATTTCAAATCATATATCTGATTTATGAGCCTCCTATGGAATTGTAACCCTTGTAGTGAGGAATGCATTTTGAGATCTATGTTTGTTTTTATCTTGGACTTTTCAATTACATGGGACACTTTCATGGATAGAACTCGGGGTCTTGGGACACAGAAACTATGACTAATACTCACCATGCAACCTCTTTTTCTATGGGAATTATTCCATTTGTACACAATATCAATGATGAGCATTATTAGAGGTTATTCTATTTATCGTTTCCCTATAGGTATTTTGGGATCATTTCCTACTTATAGGAGTATGAAACTGTCAGAAGAACATCGTAGATAGAGTAGTTGGAATCCCTAGAGAGGTCCATCTTGAGATAATCTATACATTATTCATGCCCTAGGTAGAGTCCTAGATATTGACATAACCAATCCCATCAGAATGAAAATAATGTACTTATTGGTTTATTCCAAATCAAGTCGTTGGTATACACCATGTCCCTAGATGTGATTCTCCACTATTGAATAACACTCTATTCATATCTTTCATCATACCTGTCACACTCTCATGGATGTTCCCGATTATTATCACCTATCAGACAGTCATGATCGGTGCTATGAAACTCAATAGTGTGTTCTCCCGGAAGAGTGCTCTATGGAATTCTTCAGACTAAATCCCTAGCATTGGTATGCTATGGTTATTACATACCTAGAATATGTGGTGTTTTGTGAGTATATCAATACTTCCTTATTATATTACATGGATATATACTTCTGAAGAGATGACATTACTATTATTTTTGTGTATTTCTTGGTGGTTTTGGGGTGTCTTACTTGGTATTTTTATACTGAATCCGACATGGTCTTTTCCCAAACATGTCATTTCTTGTACTATCAAGAAACCATTTGATAGTGTCTTGGGAAGACCATGATCAGGTGGAGATTTGTGATATAATAATGTTTGAGGTACTCCTATTGCATCAGATAGTAGTCCCATTTTCTCACCTTTATGTTAGATCAGGTAGGGTTTTCTGCATATGATTTTCATGAACTTGTTTATAGAAATTATATTTATAGTCTTGTGATCTAGAATGATTGACCATTATGTACATTAAAATCACTATTGTACTCTAGTTGTGGGATAATGGATGTTTTCATTGTTTACATAATTTTTTTACCATTCATTTTTTGTTTCATGGAGATGTGTTCAAGAGTATAGCTACTAAGGAAATGCCTCCCATGTTAGTGATATGATTACATGGTTCTAGTCACCAGACCATGGCCTATTGGAGGATGTCTTAGGGAGGCGTGTCACATTGCCCACTAGGAAGGGTCATCATATTTTCACTCATACATATGTCAATGAATCACAGCTTGGGCTTTGTCTAGGGAAAATCACAGAGATTATATCCCCCTCGGAAGCTCGGATAAATGGGATTCATATGGAATGAATCTTCTAGTAAAGGAAATCACTTTTCCTTTTAGTGTCAAATGGATTTTTGAAAATACTATATATATACTATTCATGTGATAACTATTCAACAACTATATTATCAAGGGTAAATATACATAACGATCATTTAAATCCAATTTGATCTAATACAAAAATGATTACAATTGTTTTCTATATATATAATATATTTAATTAAATGAAAATGGAGAATTTTATTCATAATATTTTGGGTCCATACAACCATCCCTCATTTAGAAACATTGCCCTCAAAATTTTCTTTTTCTGCACTATAATAAATGAGGGTTACTCTACTTAATCACCTACTCTGGTTCCCACATCGCTTCGTCAAACATGTAGTTTCACCACAACATTTTATCGAGGGGAATTACCTTATTTTGTAGTACATTTTACATATGATATATGATCATCAGAAGATTCTCCCCAAAAGAATGGTCATTCTCCAATGGTACCACCTATGGATTGAGTACATGTGATGGGTTTGATATGTTCTTCATTAAGAGTGATACATGGAAAACATCATGTACATTAGATAGGTTAAGAAAGAGTGATAGTTGATAAGACACTGCTCTGATGCAATCAAGGATCCCAAAAGGTCCAATGTACATTGGACTAAGCTTTCACTTATTACCAAATCTCCTTAAACTTTTTAGGGAGATATGTGGCGGAATACCATGTCTCCAACATCAAAATCTAGCTCTTGTTGATGATTCAAAACATAGAACTTTTTTCAAATATGAGCAACATTCATTTAATGCTAGATGTTATTAAACTTCTCCACCATTTCTTTAAGCATTTATGACCAGGAATATTTTATTCCCCAACATGATCCCAACATGTCAGTGTTCTTCACCTCTTCTCATAAATTGATTCATAGGTTCCATTTGAATGCTTGAGGTGGAACTATTGTGGCATGGGAACTCCACAAAAGTAATATGTTGGTCCCATCGGTCCTTGAACTCCATTTAAAATCTCTCAATATTTCCTCAAGTGTTTGGATAGTCCAATTAGATTAGGCATTGGTTTGAGGGTGATAAGATGCACTGAAGTTCAAATATCTTTTTAAAGAATACTATATAATTTTCTATATCATAGAGGAAAATCTAGGATATTGATCAGATACAATTGATAATGGTATTCCATGAAGCCTTGTCGCTTCTCTGATTTATATCCATTCTTATTGGTCAAATGTGAAATCTTCTCAAGTCACATTGTATTGTACAATATTTTTATGTTGATTCACAACAACCCAAATATCATTGTTCTCTTAGATTTCTGTTGAAGTCTAGTGAAAATGTCCAAGCTCATGTTTTCTTATTTTCTTTGTTGGTAAGGGTACTGATTGCATCATCACCACAAACTTCTTCCTTTCATCCTTCACTTACTGACATAAAAGACACTTTGAGGTATATTTTATTATTTCCTCTTTAATGATATCCCACCAATAGTGCTCTCGGAGATCTCGATACATCTTTTCGTTTCATGGGTGGGTAGAGATTGTCAAAATATGTGCATCATCCAAAATTTATTACATTTGCTCAATATTTTATGGAACAAATTATCATGAGCCAAATATCACAATTCATTCTTAAATAACATTAAACTCTAAGGATTTTCATTTTCTAATAGATTCCAAATTCATCATAATCCCCACATAATATTTCTGAGACTCCATTAACCATTATCAAAGAGATGGTTGAGATATCATTTTTAATGTCTCGATGATCATCCTTTCTTTATGATTCCCATGTCAATCATTAAAAATATTAAAATATTGGAACCTTTTTAATTATCATAAATGAAAGAATTATTGGGCCATTTATACATAAAGCATCCTCCACCTTATTCTTTTTGTGAAGATGATATTGTAATGAGAATTAATAATCCATGATTGGCTCTAACCATATTCATTGGGGAATATTCAGTTCTTTCTGTGTGAATGTATATTCGAGAATTTTGTGATCCGTATATATTTCACACCTCTCCCCAAAGAGATAATGATGTCAAGTTTTCAATTTGGAGATCATTGTTTCTTACTCCAAATCATTAATGGGATATTATTTCTCATGAATTTTCAACTACCTCGAGTCATAGATAATTAAATTTTTATTTTTCATCAACAAACAACCCAATACCTTCTTGGAAGCATCATACTAAATTATTAAAATCTCCCCACTTGTGGGTAGTATGAGAATATGTGTAGCGGTAAGACTCATTTCCAAAACCATGTAGCATTCTTCACATTCATCATTTCAAGAATATTTGACTCCCTTTATAGTTATATGGGTAATTCGGTTTGACAATCATGAGAAATTTCTCACTAATCAGAAATATATTCCATCTAACCCAAGGAATATAGGGATATATTTCATAGATGTTTGCCTCATACATCCCTCAATTTCATTTGTATTTGAAGTATCCATAGATATACCATTTCTTATGATGATATTCTCCAACAATATGAATTCACTAAACCATAAATCATACATTCAATACATTTCATAGTGCTTCTCCTTTTCCATGGTCTTCAGTATAGTGCTCAGATACTCCCCATGCTCCTCCTTGGTTTTGGAGTTTATTAGAATATATACTAAGAAGACATCCAAATTTTTTTCAATATAATCTATAAAGAATATAAAAATAAATTCCATGAATATTACTATTGTATTAGTGAGTTCAAAATGTATCACAAAAAACTCATATTGGTTATTCCTTATAAAAAAGTATTCCCATGGATATCCTCCTTCTTCACCCGTACATGGAAATATCCCAACCATAGAACCACCAAAGATAATTATTGTGCTCCACATAACTGATTGTACATTTCATGAATTTGTGGAAAGTGATACTTGTTATTTATCATGTTTTTTTGAGCTCTTGATAATCATGGAAAAGGTGCATTGACCCATCCTTGTTCTTAACGAAGATGACAGGTGAACCCCCTGGTAAAGCATTGTCGTGTATAATCCCTTTTTCAAGATTCTCTGGTAATTGATTTTTTAGGTACTCAAGATCAAAAAAACTCATTTTATATGGATACATGGATATTTTCAACACCATAGGCATAAGATAGACTAAAAATTCAACATATCTTTTAGGAGGAAGTCTAGGAAATTCAATAGTTAGAAAATCAGTGAATTCCTTTACAATAGTCTTGTCTTCGAGGATGGTTCCATCCATAGACCCAATAATTTGAGCAAGATAATTTTAATCATTGGGATGTAAAATCCATTCATGAGATGATTTTGAAAAATAAGACTCATCCTTCACCTTCCACTTGTATATAATCAGGGGTTAAATCCCCATTTGGGGAGTTATTTACTTATTGTGATAATTTATGTTGGATCTATTAGAGAAAGGAAATCCATTCCCAAAATTGTATCAAATTCCACCACTGGATGTATAAAAAGATTATATGGGAAATTCAATACACAAATTTTGATAGGGGATGAGATATATTCATGGTATGAAAATATTTCCCCATGTTGCATTTTCGCTGACATCTCAACTTCCATGCTTTATGGTGGTGATTGGATTATTCTACTAGAATTTTTTAATATAAAAGAATGTGTAGAACATGAATAAAGAAGTAAATTTCTTATTCTGGAAAGAATAAATAGAATAACTATAACCATTTTATTTTTGGGATTCACTTAAGTGGTAGTAATGGAAAAACCTCTCCCTTTCTACCTTGGAGGTTCTTGTTGACATGAAAACCACTTGGCATAGGGAAATAGATCTCAAAGTTCACTAGTTCCTTACACATGTATTAATGAAAAACATGTTGAGGTTCATGAAGAGTGTTCCTTTCCACTATCACATTGGATGGTTTGTCATTTCTTCATTTATAGGCATGGTTCTCTTCTATACCACACCTAAATCATTTCCATGATCCCCTAAGGTAATTTTTTGGGTGCTTCATTCCACACTTTTGACAAGTGGGGTACTTAAATTTCTGAGAATTATTGGATTTATCCATAGAACTACCAAAATAAAAGTCCATTTTCCTCAGATTATCCCCATGATAACATTTAGATTCATATATATCCAAATTTAAATTGGCAACATAGTAAAATATTTCATAATAGATATCAAAGTCACATATTATTAGATCTTTTCATATTCTAGGATTTATCCCACTAAAGAAGTGTCCATCCTTGCATTTAGGTTTAATGAAAAAACCGAAATCTTATCATGAATGTTTTGTGATGTTTTCCTTGTACACTACAAAATATTCATCATCCATCCTATTGAGTGAAAGGAAATATATTTACATCTTTAGATGGAGGGTAATGGGAAAATATTTCTCAAGAATTTTTTTTATAGAATTCCTTCCAATCCATTTCTTCAATATCTTCATCAAGCTTTCTATTCTTGAATAATTTCTACCACTGATTAGATTCACCCTCCATATGATAAAAATCTTGGAGAATCATCTCTTGTTCAAAACATTGAAGAATGGATAATATCTTTTCAATGGAATTGATCCATTGCATTACGATTAAGGTATTGAATGATAAAATCAATGTATGGGTTCATTGTCTCATGAAGCTCTCGAGTGAGTTTTTCGTTCCCTTAGGGTGGGTATGGAAATCCAAAAATTATATGGCTATATTTCGAACATGAGTTAACTGAGAGAATATCATCACAAATTATGTGATTCATTCTCCCATTAGGTTGGGGATCCCATTGGGGCAATCATCACACATCCATTTTCATCAATTATAACCATGGTTCATCATATATCCTACCATTAGATAAATGAAAAGGAAAATTAAGGATGATTATCATAAAATATTATACACATAAATGGGAATCCAATGATTATAAAGGCATAAATTTTAAATTACATTTTATTCCTCAAGTTACGAGTTTCTAGGATTTGGTCTAGATTATCAATGATCTAATTCCTATCATATATTCTTATGGTTTTTTATTTTTTCCCAAAATACTGGTTGGTAAAGAGTTTATGAATTTACCCAAGATTATCCCCATTGAATTTCAAACCACGTATGTAGTAAGTCCCATTTACATGTACAATGTTACCCTATGTCAAGCTCAAAACACCACGTTGGAGTTATTACTCCTGGGTATATCAGTTCTCGAACCACTTCATCTTTTAGTATCCAGAAGTGGATTTATTTTTGTGATAAACTACATGCTCTATACCCACAAAAATTTTTGTATGTTAAATTACACTTAGTCTTATCGCTATGGGTTTTATAATATTAATCAAAAAAATAATTAAACATATTCGTTGATACCAACTATAAAAAATATCCTCTTTATTTCAAATTTATACATGATTTATTAAATGGATTTTCACTTAATACATCTCAGGAGATCTAGAGGTCTATTGTCTAGAAAATTAGTAGCATTAAATGACAAATTGAAACAAAAAATATAATATATTTATTCTAAAGTATTTTACAGGACCAAAACATTCCTTCGTACATAACACTTCAAGGGATATCCTAAGGACATATATAAGAAAGGGGTGATATATAAAGTGTATTAGGGGAGTAAACATTGGATAACCTGAAGAAGACAATACATGTTAGTCAATTTGAATATCAATGTAGAATAAAAGGAACATCAATATAAAGGCATGATAAAACATGATAATCATAACATGGAACTATTGAAACAAAATACAACAACATATTAGCGTGATCCAAGGATCATTTCACATGGAGGAGCATTAACCAAAGCATATTGAACATGAAGTAGCATGATTCAACACCAATTTCACATGATGTATCATGAGTTAAAACCCATTGCACATGAAGTATCATGAGTAAATACCCATTTCAAATGAATTAGAATGAATCAAAACCATTTCAAATTATGTATCATGATACAAAAAATTAACCAATTCATTGGAACTCTTCTAGGGACCACCCTTCATAGTCATTTCATTTTTATGCTTATGTGTGCGACATATAAGATACATTATTGAATCATTAATAATCATATTTTATTTTAAGATCAAGGAAATTCAGAATTCATAAATATAGATACAAAATAAATAAGTATACGTGAATAAAGGGGAATACCCATAAAATATAAATTGGAATTTTATTCATTACAAAATAATTTTTCATGGTAAATATATCAACCCAAGCCTTTTATATATAAAATCACATGAATTTAAGGATAATTATACATCAGAGTACAGGTAGGGATCGTTAAGTCTAGTGTCTTCAAAAACTAGGCACATAAAACATAAAACATGGGGGCTAAAAACACTTAAATATTTAATCTACATAAACATCTCCAAACATCCTTTGAGCCCTTACATCTTTATAGGTACCCTAGGGAACACATGAATAAAGGGATGAACTGAATATCCTAGCAATGGAAAGAACAAAAGGATACGTCCTAAGAATATATGTAAGGAGGCATGTCATAATGTTATCCAGAACATGAACATATAAAATCAGAACCTATAAAAATGTGATCATATAAACATGGAATAAATTAAATGTGGACGAATCATTAAATATTTCTTTAGTAAAGGTCAAGGCTAACAGCTAATCATGTTTCCCATTTTAGTATGGGTCAAGGCTAACCTCCAATCCCATTTCACATTGCATCTCATGAGACATAACTTTACCCAATGCATTACAGCACTATCTGGATGAACCCATATCAAAATATTCATGATTATTATTACCACCTAAAAAATTGGGCCACACAAATAATGATTCATAAACAACCAGTCATAAACATAAGGACACTCATGGAATGAATTGGGTTCCACAATCATGGCATAAAGCATAACAAAGAGCGTATCATTTAAGTTTCCATAAAAGAAATGGATTATAACATACATGGACGTTCATATGGTAAAATTGGAATATAACATGGTAGGTGGTGTCAAATAGAAGTGAAAACATAAATAAAATGTATTTTATAAATTAGCATTAAATCATTTATGTGCGGTTTTAAGGAAAAAACTATATATATTTTAAAAAAGAAAATAAGAAATTATTTTATATAAAATCATAATTAAACCAAGATGTTTTTGATAATAAAAATACTGGTTATATAAATACAATAGTGTCTTAAGACAAAGGATAGAGTGAACTTGAAATTTGCGTAAAAAATCAGGAAGACCCCTAAAAATGGGTTTGCTTATCAGAATGTTCTAAGGAGGGAATATTGTAAAAACTTGTATATCCCAGAAAGAAAGAGATGAAAGGGTATTTATATAAGAATTTTTTAAAACAAACAAGAATTTAAAATATTCACTTAAATAGATATGATAACATTATTTTTAATGAATGATAAGGCAACCCTAAATAACCAATAAGGTTCAGGTAGAATTCATTACAGTTTAATCGGCATAGTGTCGGGTGTAACTAAGAGGGCATGATGAAAGAGAAAAGGGGTTTCTCATAACTTTTAAATAAAGGGGGAAGTATGGGGGACGTGTGTAAACATACCCCATCATTTGTTATTACACACAAAATGGAATACCATAGATGACAATCTTGATTAAGAGTGAAAAGGATATGATCCCTTCCCTTAATTATGTTATTGTTCTCCACTTCTTATTTAAGAAATGATAAAACAAATTAGGTTTATTAATTAATAACTCCATAACCTATTCTGTATATAATTGGTTTAGTATAATAACATTATGTTCATTTATAACCATTTGTATTGGTTATGAGGTTCAATTACATTGTTCGGGCACGTTTGTTTACATGGTTGTAATGACCGGTTCACTTATATTCATGTTTGGATAAACATGGAAGATGAATGTGGTTCTCCAGAATTTAGGTTATATGATATTCGCGAACATAAAGGATATTAAAGGGTTTTAAATTTTATTTTGTTACCTATAGTGAAGTCTAATTTTTATATATATAACCTTAGTGTAAACTGTTTTGGTTAATCAGTGGGTTTGATTACAAAGAATTTATTTTTATTTATAACTTACTATCATTAGTACAAAGGGATTACACAACCATAAAAATGATATATTACCTATATAATACTCTGGTTCAACCACAACTCAAATGGTATCATGAACTAAATTAAATATAATAAATGAAATTGATAATGTTTTGTCCTTGAATGTGCTAAATTAGCGCATCTCAAATAGTGCGTTAATTTATTTCAAAGAAAAAGGTTGGGAAAGGAGAGACGATAATGAAATATTCCATTAGCATAAAAACATTCCAGTTCATGTAAGTTACTGGTGTTAACATATTATTTGGGTGTATGGGGGTGAGGAAAGAAACTAAAAGAAAAGAACTTAAAAGAAATTAATGAACTAGAAAAATGATTTTACCACCTGAGACTTCTTCCTTTGAGAACATATTAAAGAGAGAGGTTTTGGAATTTTGAATATACAAGGAGATTTTGGAAATGGGGGAGGATCTCGGGAAGATATTTGGGTAGAATAATTTCAAGGAACAAGGCATGAGAGGAGTGAAGAGAGGAAAGGGTGATGGGGGTTTTTTATAGTGGAGGGGAATGTGGTTTTCATCAGTTTTAATCAGTAGTTTATTATTTCTTCACAAGACAAGGAACAAAAAGTATTCCATGACCAATACAAATTATAAATGCATGTCACATAGAACCAATTGGGACTACATCAGAAGATCATCATCAATGACTCAATAAATCCCTTATTTGGCATTTATCGTAAAATATCGCATTTTACTATTCATAAAAAATTCATTAATTTTAAAAAAATCAAAAAAATTCTCCTGAACCATTTTTCGACATGTAGAATAGAAATATGAAGTCCATTTTTCAAAAATAATTCTATAAATATGATTATTTTATTATTTAATTAAAATATAATTTATTAAAACATTCCATTACTTATTCTAAAATATTAGTATATCGTACTTTCAACATGAATAATATTTATATATTATCATAGGTTAGGTTTCTATTCATTAGGGTATACAACAATTCATAAGTGTATGTTACAATTCATAAGGGTATGTTACTATTCACCAGAAATTTCTTTTTTTATCGGACTCCAAATAACATACTGATTGCAACCGTGTATGTTAGATTTTCAAAATTCCAAACAAAAAAATGAAAGTATTATGTTTAATGGTCACTTATCACTTATTAGTTCATTATGTTGTGTTTTCATGAGATTTTATGACATGTTTATTTGAAGGGAATTTCCATTGAAAAACTTTGGGTCATTAAATTCTCCCCCCTAAAGAAATTTCACCCATAAAATTTCATTTTACATTTAGGCCAAAAACATATGCGAGTATTATTCCTTAATTGCTTCCTTCAGTTCCCTTGTTTCCTTTTCATACTTAGGGTTTAACTAAAGTACCATTACCAGATGAATAGTCATGTTGTGTAGGACATTGTCTCTATGATCCATGATCTTCACTGGATCCTCCACATAGGAAAGATCATCCTCCAACTGTACCACCTCTTAAGGGAGTTCATGTGAACGGTCCGATGTGTACTTCCTTAAGAGGGATACATTAAAGGCGTCACGTACTTTCGACATGGTAGGTGGATGTGATAGTTGAAAGGCCACATCTTCGACTCGATCAAATATCTCAATGGGGTTGTTGTACCTAGGACATAACTTCCCTTTCATTCCAAACCTCATGACCATCTTCCATGGAGATATGTGTAGAAATACCATGTCTCCAACATTGAACTAAGTGTCTCGTCAACAATTATTAGCATAACTCTTCCGACGACTTTGGGAATCCTTGATATGGTTTCGAATGGTTTTCAATTTCTCTAACATAACTTCAACAATTTCAAGTACTAGCATCTTACACTCACCATCTTCACACCAACATGTCGGTGTTCTACACCTTTTCCCATAAAGGGAATTATATGGTGCCATTCAGTTGCTCGAGTGGAAACTATTGTTGTAAGAGTATTCAACCAGTGGAAGATGTTGGTCCCAACCTCCTTTGAATTCCATTTAACTTTCTCTCTACATGACTACTAGTGTCTGAATTTTCCACCCAGATTAGCCATCGATTTGAGGATGATAGGCCGAACTGAAGTTTAGTTCAGTGCTTAGGGAATATTGGAGACTTTTCAAGAAAATCGAGGTGAATCTGGGATCACGATCGAATTCAATAGAGAGTGGTACTCCATGCATACTTACCACTTATTTGATGAAAATCCATGAAATTTGATCCAATGATTAGACCTCTCGAACCACGATAAAGTGAGTTTCCTTTGTAATATGATCCAAAAACACCCATATAGAATTGTTTCCTCTAGATTTCCTTGGATGTCCAATGACAAAGTCCATGGTAATGTTCTCCTACTTCTATTCTGGTATGGGTAGTGGTTGCATCATCCCCTTATAATTTTGTCTCATAGAGTCCTCTCACTGAAATACCGGGCTCATTGATGTATATCCAGAATCCCCCTATTCATATTGTCCCACCAAAAGTTTTCCTAGAGATCTTGATACATCATTTTTTTCCATAAGTAGATAGAGAATGTCGAGCTATGTGCATCATTTAGTAGCTCTTCTGTATATCTAGATCAGATGGTACACAAAATTCTGTCCCAAATCATACAACTCCTTCCTAGTCAATTTTGAAATCGGAGGATTTCCCATTTTTGATAGCTTCCACACTTTTGTGAATTTCCACATATTCTCTTGGATCATACATTATTTTCTCCAATAGGGATGGTTGAGAAATCAATTGAGAAATGATTGATGATGTTCCTCCATTAACGATTCCCATGTCCATACATTTCAAATCTAAGAAGATATGATCCTTCTCAATTATCATTATTTATAAAATGTAGGATCCTTTCTACCTTGAGAATTTTTCACCTTGTTTTCCTACCTGGGATGGTAGTGGATTGAGCAGTCATAATCCTTGATGAGCCCTATCAATATTCATTGGTTCATATTAAGGAAATTCTACGTGAATATATATATGAGACTGATGTAGTCAGTAGATATCTCACATTTCTCCCAATAGAGATAATGCCACTAAATTTCCAAGGAAAATATCATAATTTCCAACTTCAGATCATGTGTTGGATAGTTTTTCTCATATATTTTATGCTTCCTTGAGGCATAGGTTAACAATTTTTCATTTTTAATTATCCCACACCCTAATCCCTTCATAGAAGCATCACTATACACCACAAAAGGTTCTCCACTTGTAGGGAGTGTGATTTCTAGCATAGTGAGAAGACATTTTTTCCACTCCATGAAATAGTCTTCACATTCATGTGTCCATACAAATTTACTCCCTTCCATGGGAGCTTGTTCATTGGGTTTGACAACCGTGAAAATTTCTTCACAAATCTTCGATAATACCCAGTTCGACCCAAAAATTAGGGGATCTCTATTATAGAAGTCAACCTGGGCCACTCTTCAATTGCCTAAATCTTGTAAGGGCCCATATATATCCTTTTACTGGTGATAACACACCCCAAGAATGATTTTTACTCCATCTAGAACTCTCATTTATGGTACATTGCATACAAATTCTCCCTTTGAAATGTATTCAACACAGTATTCAATTACTCCTCATGTTCCTCTTTTCTCTTAGTGTATATTAGAATATCATCAAGAAAGACTATGAATAATTACTATAGGTAATCTCTAAATACTATCTTCATTAAATCCATGTAAATTTATGGATCATTAGTGAGTCTGAAGGGCATCACTATGAACTCATAGTGTCCATACCTCGTTCGAAAGGTAGTCTTGGGAATATCTTCTTTCCACACCATTAATTGGTGATATCCTGTCCGAAGGTCAACCTTAGAGAAATAACTAGCCAAAAAAAGATGGCCGATCAAGTCATCTATCCATGGAAGGGGATACTTTGTCTTTTTTAGGATTTTATTGAGCTCAATATAATTAATGCAGAGGCACATTGATTCATCCATATTATTGATGAAGAGGACCGGTTCACCCCACGATGAAGCACTCAGGCATATAAAACCCTTCTCCATATTCCCTTGTAACTGCTTCTTCAGTTCTTAAAGATCTATTGTGGTTATTCTGTAATGTGTCTTTGAGATAGGCAGAGATCCAGGGATATGTTCAATTGGGAAACCAACCTATCAGTTAAGAGGATGACCACAAAACTCCTCGGGGAATACATTAGTGTATTCCCTCACAATGGGAATGTATTCATGCATGGTTCTCTCATTTTCTCAATAATTTGATCCAAATATGCTTTCTCATAAGGAAGTAATATCCACACATGAGACGATGATTCTAATGGAGATTCATCTTCCTCCTTACACTGGTAAAGAATCATAGGATTCTTTGTGATGATAAAATTAATCTCCCTTTCCTAACAGTTGATGTTGTCTTTGTATAAAGATAGCCAATCCATGCCCAAGATAAAATAAAACTTCAATAAAGGATGTATGAAAATATTTTCTAGGAGGTTTAGTCCACAAATGTTAACTGGGGAGGAGTTATAAACCATGGACACATCAATTTCCATATTTTTTGTTCTCACAGATAACATTTCCACAAAATTTTGAGGTGGTGTTTGAATAGTTCTACTAAACAAGCATGATATGAAAGAATGCATATGTAGAGACCCAATCTTTATGTACATTGAAATTTAATTACTTGTACTTGAATACATAATACATAACAAAAACAAACACACAAGGACCGTAATAGTTTAGTGTCTTTGGAAACTCGAAATAAGAAACATATAATCATGGTGAAAGATCTTCAACATCTCCCATAAATATCATCCCATTTTGTTTTCTTACCTAAATCATTTCATTAAATCCTAGGGAAAAGAAAAAAATAAATGGGGAGCTCAAATTCCCAGTAAGGGTAAGCATAGAGAATGTAAAACAACCCATAAACATATGAATGAAAAAACATGAACATAAAATATAAACATCAAAATCACGAGAAAAGACATAAATCTTTGAATTACGTAAGGCATATGTCATAAAGGAACATAAATCATGATAAAATATCATGGGAATAAAACATGTAATTGTGTAAAACCATTAATCACATGATATTATTTCCATAGTAGCAAATGCATTGCAGCCAAGACCATCATAGTGGACAATGTCCCCTACTGAATCGAGTTCACTCCTCATTCCAGTCCTGTATCACTTAACGGGATTAACTTGCCATTACAGCCATGTATATCTCATGAGATATAAATAATTTCCCAATGTATTTGAGGGAGATATAAGTCCCACCCATATCATAATGAAATCATTCTTAATTGTGCCACAACATAAACACAAATCATTCATCATAACAGAAAGAATAAAAATGGGTTTTGTAAACATCATCCCATCATAATACATATAAACCAAATGTAATGTATTTCATCATAAGAAAAGTGAAACCATGTAAATCATAGAGACATTATACTTTAAACATACACATATTAAATAATGTCATCATAGATGGAAAATGGTTTTGATAAAACAATTGAAATGAATTCGTGATGAAAATATCCTTTATTCTTAAAAATCATTTTCTTTTCACAAAATGCCATGAAATATTAAAAGGAATGTATTTTGTTGAAAATAGTCATTAAATATCATGGGGTATTCATCATGGAAAAAATGCATTATGAAACCATAAAAATCAGTTCATGCCGTATAAGTTAAAAAAACATTCTTCTTGTACTTTTGTCAGAAAAGTCTTAAAAGTACCTCATATTGTAAACAAAAGAAAGATTAATTACATACCATGTACTAAAAGTCAAAAATGGGTAAAAAGGACATTAAACATAAATGAATTTTTTTTAGAAAATAGGGTCATGGATGGAAAATATAACCCCTGTAAATAATTACGAATAAACAATATCAGATAAAAATGAGATTGGAAAAGTTAACCCTTACCTTAGGTCCGATATGCTTCATACATACTTGAACCTCATGTATAATGATTTAAATAATGTCATTGACATATTACTTAATCATATTCATTGTTATGTTATCAAATAAGGTTCACTTATTACTTTATATTACCCGTTCTTTTGTAAATTCTATATTAAAGGAGTGTTTTGGGTAAAATCATTTTATTTATCGTACATGTATTGACATGTGGTTCTTGATATTATTAATACTTATATCATGTTTTAATTACTTCCAGAATTTAAATCATGATTTATATATCACATATATTAAGTATATATATATATAATAGATAGATAAATGTAATGAAATACACCGTTCATGTAGACGGTTGGTTGTACGTACGCATGAACGCAGTTTTGCTTTCCTTATTGAATAAATTGAAGTAAGTAGATGAAATATATATATGTACATAAATAAAGTATATATATCATGTCATATATTTCATTATTATTCATTATATATACTTTATAATCATTTTTGAATGGTTGACAAGGAAAATGAATCTCATCGCGTCGTGGAGACGGTAATCCGTACATACGCACGAGCGATGATATCATTCCCATAATTATTGAATTGAATTGGAGTGGATGATATAATATATAATAATAATTATGATGTTATAATAACTATATATAGTTATTATTTACACTATTATACCCATCCATGTAAGGTGGTGGTGGAAAAACAGATTACTCTACGGTGTGGAGACAGTATTCTGTACATACGCATGCGCGGTGAAGTCTCAAATGTGTGTGAAGAGGAGAGGGAAGGAGGTGCCCTTATATAGGAGATGAGGGTGGCACTTTTGGAAACCTTAAAAATATTAATTAATAATAAAAAGAAACATCACTTAAAAACCATCAAAAATGACTCAATTTGAATATGAGATGAGATAGGGTTTTAATATCATCAACCAATAAAATTTATACACGTTTTATGTTTATTTTAAACCTTATCAACATGATTTATCATTTTTTAATCTATTTAATTTTATTTGCGGTAATAAAATTCTAAATTCTATATTGTTATAAATACATATTTTAATGTAGTAAATTTCACATAATTTGATAATTTGTAAACTTTTTGACCATATAATTATCAATTTGTAGTTTTTAAAATATTTTTTGATTTTTAAATAATTTAATAATATGTTATTTTTATAAATTATCAATAGTGTAAATTTTGACACTATTCATTATTTGAATTTAAATAAAAACCCAACAGAAGATATGTTCAACCCAAAATATATAATAAATTCCTAAAATTTCATTTGAATCAAAAAAAATTCATGGGGAACATTAATTTGTTCATATATTATTTATTTTAATATTTTTAAAACCATTTATGTGGTATATCTCTTATTAAAATAATTACTTCAACATTTTTGTATAATTATTTAATATACTTATTTGTTGCATTAAAAATAAAATCTTATGATAAAGATAAATATAATAACTTTCATAATAATATTTTTACTTGAATTTATCATCTTAAAATCACAACATTTAAATTGTTATATTTATTAAATTATGAATGTGACATCTTTGACATCATTTAAAATAAAATAATATAAATGTCCTAATCGGTTTTATAAGGCTCCAAATGGTCCACAAATCTACCTTTGGATGCTTAGGGTATAGATATACTCTACCAATAATGTTTGCACAAGTTTTTGGTCGTTTTGATAGGTATTGTTATTTTAATAAAAACTATTTTATTTATTTTTCACTAAATAAATAATTTCTTCATCTTTAATGTATAAGATATTAAGGTAAATAAATATTTCTTAAAAAATAGAAATAAATTAACATGATTAATAAAAAAATTAGCTTTCAAATGAGTATTTATAATATAATTTATAATCTATATAACCATATATTAAAAATAATGTAATTATTAAAGTTTGAGTGAGACATTTCACTTTCCATTAAATAAAATAAATAAAATGTCTTAATCAAATACAAGTGGGTTCCATTAGATTCCAATAAGACCCAAGTGTGATTTAGGGTAAAATATAATCATCCAATTATATTAGGACAAGTGTTAGGGTGATTTTGTAATATTATATTTACCTTTACTTACCTGATTTACCTTTATTTATGGTAAATATAATTTACCGTAGTTACCATTCATAATAACGAAAAATAAAAAATAACTTATTAACATAATTTGTACCTACTGATTCCAAATATGGAATCCACATTTCCAAAATTAAATCATAGAAGTTGCAGAAATTAATTTAAAATTAATATCGTTGTTAAGAAAAAAAGTTTTAAAAGTTAAAACATTGAAAAAGATTAAAATAATTTTACCTATGAATTCAATGTAAAATCAATGATAATGACATAGATTATATTAAAGGGTAATAAATATTCTCTATATACTTTAAAACCATTCAATATTATAATTTATCCATATAAATTTTCTTGATGAAAAAAGTTGTATTTAATTAAAATTTTGCGTATTTTTACTATTCATCAATATAAGAAACTTATTAGAATTATTTCAAAAACATATCCAAAGTAAATTTTTATATCATATTTCAAAATAAGAATTTTATTTTGGAAAATTTTACTTATAAACATGTCTAAAATTATATTTAAAATATGTGCTCCATCAAAAGGCGGCAAAACTGCATTTTTTGAAAAATACTTATTTTACCGGAAATATTTATTTTGTTCTCTTACCATGTTCTAGAAAATGTTTAATATGAATGATAATGTTATAAAATTAAAATTTTACTTAATACTATTCATAATGTCTAGTTCATAATAATATTATTACCATATATCGTTGTTTAGTGAAACCCGGTATTACATACAACACATGCTATCGAGGAAGGTCGCGATTGCATGTAATGAAAGCCATGTCAGGGTTGTGTGTAGTGAAAGACTACTTTTTTTGCGTATAGCATAATCCAACAATATTTTATTTATACATTTAATATATATATATATATATACACTCAATTTTGAGTAGAATAACTACTGTCAAACGAACTAGAAATTGTGTGTAACACAATCCAAGAATAGTGTTGCATATACTGCAAGCTAATATGGTGTGGCGTATAACGCAAGATAATCTTTGTGTAGTTTACAATAGAATATATAAAAGAAATTAAAAACAATATTTCACATAAAATCTCGGGGTGTTACATTCTACCCTCCTTAAAATGAATTTCACCCTCGAAATTCGTCAGTGTTATAAATGGTTTATTACATGAGAGTTTCTTTCATAGAAACCCACATCATAAAAAGGAATACCAAAAATTATCTTTAAAAACTAAAGTATGAAACATAATGAATACCCAAATTAACTAATCATTGGGCTTCCACATAGGATAACATAGGTGAAAATATATATATGTAAGATAAATTTAACCATCATGTTCTGATGGAGAGTGGTAGAGGACATGGCTGTGATAAATCCAATGGTCACGAAGCCACAAAATTGTGATGATCTAAGGTACCATTTGATTCATCAGAAATGAGAGAAATTGGAAAACATTTTTGGTTTTCATGATCATTTTCCTAATGTTGAAGAATTATTGAATTAAAAGAAATACTTACTTGATTTTGGTACAATCTCAATGTTGTTCGTGCCATGAACAATTTCCACTTCCTATCTTAAAGAAATGAAGTTGAATTTGTCTTCTATGAAGTGTTAACGGATCATGTGATAAAATAATTGGTCATTCAATTTGTCTCAAACAAAAGGTTTGAAATAGTTATTAAATATAAATAAGTCTATCTATAGTGAGATTAATCGTATATGGTTCTTAAAATTGACTTATACTTGATATATCATACCACATAATAATTTAAAACTAATTTATACAAACCAGGGACATCCTGTTGGCCAGTGGTAGCCGATAAAGGTTTTTAACTCTTTGGTTGTGGGTTTGATTCCCACAGCCTTGTCTGACGCGACGGGTTATCGCCCATCTTGCAGGTTTTCCTTTTTCTAAAACTATACTATTATATCATTACAGAAATTATATCGAAAAAATGTTCTAACTTAATTTATTCAAATATTATGGCTTATCCAAAATACTTCGGTCCAAGATCATAGTATAAAGAAAATTATTACTGGATAGGTAACATAATTAGCAAGTGAATACCATAATTTATCCCCCATATATCATAAGATATATCTTGTTGGTTGCATTACAAACATGTGAATACCTTATTCAAGTATTCTCTTGAAACATTAATTATCATAAAACCATAGTGAAATCATGAATGCTGCAAAAAGGTAACTCTTTAAACATAACAAAATCCCAAAAATTCTATATACTCAATCCATGATATCACTTTGACCTTATATCAGTCATGAGCTCATTAATACTATCAAACATTTCATTATCTCTTTATCCCTTCTTTATGCGCATATTAGGTTCTTTCCGAAAATATCGGAATAACCTTTCATGGTTACCGGTACCATTTAACATATACTTTCAATAACATAAGGAAAAATAATAGTGTAAAAATCCTTAGATGTCTCTTTATTCTATAGTACCATGAGATTACTTATACAACATTACTCTTGATAAACATGTAATCATTTCACTACCTTCATAATCCATTGACTGATCTTGAAAAATTCATTCATCTCACATATAATTTTTAGTCTCTTGATCATCATCAACATAAATACTACCCATATGACCATGCTGATTCTCTTCATGAGACTTTCCCTTAGGTCATTGGTTTGCATAATGCCCGTACATTCCACATTTAAAACATTTAATCTTTGTTGATATCTTAGCAATACCATTATCCTTGTCCATGGTGTTAACTGAACCTCTTACATTACAATTACTAGCTTTGTGTCCTTCTTTTCTACATCAAAAATATCTTCTAGTTTCTTTGAAACATTATACCCGATGCTTCTTCCCACATGAATTACAAGAGGGAAATTGAACTTTCATTCCTCTATGGTCATCATGAAACCCCAAATTTCTATTATTAGATGAGTCAGGAAACTTAAAAAAGTTGAGATTATTGATCATATTATGAAATTTTTATTTAGTCATAATAAAGATATGTGAACCTCCATATCCAATTTCATTTGGTTTCCCATGAAGAATATCATTCCATTGTCCATCATATCCTCCATTATCGTGAATCTTCTTATTTCTAGCCATTTTCCAAAACCCAAAAAAGTTAGTGTGAGAGGAAAAAATCATAATCAATGGGGATTACCTTCAATATCTAACATCCTAGGTTTAATTATAATATCGTTACCATAAATCTAGGACTATAACCTATAATTATAATTAGCCTTAGAGACATCCCTGGACAAACCTTAGAAATATCTCCAGGGATTTCACTAAAGTTTCTGCATCCTAGTTTCCAAAGGATGACTAAACCTTTCCTCTGATACCAACTGTAGATACCCAAGCTTGACGCACATGGACATTTCATTACTTTTTCTGAATACTTAATACATAACAAAAAAAAACACACAAGGACCGTAATAGTTTAGTGTCTTTGGAATCTTGGAAAAATAATCTTCTATTCATAGTGAAAGATCTTCAACATCTCCCATAAAGATCTTCCCCTTTTATTTATAACCTAAATCATTTCTATAAATCCTATGGAAAAGAAATCATATAAAGGGTGATCTCAAATTCTTAGTAAAGGTAAGCATATATAACTTCAAAAAATCCATAAACATTTGAATGCAAAAACTTGAACAGAAAATCTAAACATCAAAATCATGAGAAAAGACATAAATCTTAGAAGTACGTATGGAATACGTCATAAAGGAAAATCAATCATGATAAAATATCATAGTAATAAAACATGTAAGTGTGGAAACCCATTAATCAATGATAATATTTCCATAGTATCCATGACATTGCTGCTAAGACTATCTTAGGTGACAAAGTCCCTTACTGAATCGAGTTCACTCCACGTTCGAGTCCTGTATCACTGAACCAGATTAACTTCCCATTCCATCCATGTCTATCTCATTAGATATAAATATTTCACCAATTCATTATAGGGAGATATAGGTCCCACCCATCTCATCATGAAACCATTATTACTTGTGCAACAACATAAACATAAATCATTCATCATAACCCAAAGAATAAAAATGGGTTTCATAAGCATCATCCCATCATAATCCATATTAAACAAATGGATATCATTTCATCATAAGAAAAGTGAAACAATGTAAATCATAGATACATTATAGTTGAAACATACACATACGAAATAATGTCATCTTAGATGGAAAATGGTTTTGATAAAACATTTGAAATGAAATCTTGATGAAAATATACATTCCGCTTCAAAATCATTATTTTTTCACAAAATACCATGCAGTTTTAAAATAAAAGGATTTTTATGAAAATAGTCATTAAATATTGTGGGTTAAGCTTCATGAAATTAAGGCATTATGAAACCATAAAATCTGTTAATGCCGTATTAGTTAAAAAAATTATTCTTCATGTACTTTTGTCGGAAAAATAAAAAAAGTACCTCATAACATAAAAAAAATAAAGATTACTTACATGCCATGTAGTAAAAGTAAAAAATGGTTAAAATTACTTTAAACATACATGAAACAATTTTTAGAAAATAGGGACATGGATGATAAACATAACCCCAGTAAATACTTACGAATAAAGAATCTCTGATAAAAACGAGATTCGAAAAGTTATCCCTTACCTTTGGTCTGATATGCTTCGTACGTATCCGAAACTCCTGTATAATGATTTAATTAATGTCGTTGAATTATTAAATAATCATATTCATTGTTATTTTATCATATATGGTTCAGTTATGACTTAATATTACCATTTCTTTTGGAAATTCTATGTTAAAGAAGTGTTTTGGGTAAAATCGTTTTATTTATCGTACGTGTTTGGACTTGGCATTCTTGATATTATTATTACTTATATAATTTTTTACATACTTCCAGAATGTAAATCATGATATATATATCATATATATTCAGTTTATATATATAATAGATAGAAAAATAAAATGAAATACACCGTTAATGGAGACGTTAGCTCGTACGTACGCATGAATGTTGTTTTCCTTTCCTTATCGACTTGAATTTATGTAAGTAGATGACATATATATATATACACACATAAATAAATTATATTTATAATTTCATATATTTCATTATTATTCAGTATATATACTTTATAATCATTCTTGAATGGTTAACATGGAGAATGAATCTCATCGCATCATGGAGACGGTAATCCGTACGTACGCACGAGCGATGATATCGTTCCCATAATTATTGAATTGATTTGGAGAGGATGATATAATATATCAGAGTCAGTATGATGTAATAATAACTATATATATTTATTCTATACAACATTATACCCATCCAAGTAAGGTGGTGGTGGAAAAACAGATTATACCACGATGTGGAGACGGTATTCTATACATACGCACGCACGATGATTTCATTTTCCGTAGGATGGATAGAAGGTGAAATGTGGTTGTTTAATATTTATAATAACATATCAGTATATTATTGATACAAATGATTTTATTATATAACTAAACAACTAAAGAAGAATACATTGAAGAAGAAAGAAACATTAAAGAATCGGTAGAAGAGATTACCTTTTCTTCGACACGGCTCCTCTTATCCTCCTCTTAGGGCACTAAAGTTGGTCATTAAAGAATTCCGGGACCTATATTAGGTTTCTATGGAAGTGTAGAAGTGAAATGGTCAGGTTTTTTTCGAGACTGAAGGCACAAATGTGTGTGAAGTGAAGAGTGGTGTAGGGGCCCTTATATAGGAGAGGAGGGTGGCACTTTTAAAAACCATAAAAATATTAATTAATAATAAAATGAAACCTCACTTAAATACCATCAAAATTGACTCAATTCTAAGATGAGATGACATAGGGTTTTAATCGCATCATCCAATAAATTTTATACATGTTTTATGTTTATTTTAAACCTTATCAACATGATTTATCTTTATTTAATCTATTTAATTTTATTTGTGATAATACAATTCTAAATTTTAAATTGTTATAAATAAATATTTAAATGTTGTAAATTTCACATAATTGGATAATTTATTACCTTTTGACCATATAATTTTCAATTTGTAGTGTGTAAAATTTTTTGTGATTTTTAAATAATTTTATAATATGTTATTTTTAAAAAATATCAATAGTGTCGATTTCGACACTATTCATTATTTGAAATTAAATAAAAACCCAACAGAAGATATGTTCGAACTAAAATATATAATATATTCCTAGAATGTCATATTCATTAAAAAAAATTCATGGAGAACATTAATTTGTTAATATATTACTTATTTTAATACATTTAAAAACATTTATGTGGTATATCTATTAATAAAACAATTACTTCAACATTTTTGTATAATTATTTAATATACATATTTTTTGATTTGAAAATAAAATCATATGATGAAGATAAATATAATACCTTTCATAATAATATTTTTACTCAAATTTATCATCTTAAAATCACAACATTTAAATTGTTATGTTTATTAAATTATGAAGGTGACATCTTTGACATCATTTAAAATAAAATAAAATAAATATCCTAATTGGTTTTATAAGGTTCCAAATGGTCCAAAAAACGACCCCTAGATTCTTAGGGTAAGTATATACTCGACCAATAATGTTTGGCCATCTTTTTGGTTCTTTTGATTGGTATTGTTATTTTAATAAAAACTAGATTATTTATTTTTCACTAAATAAATAATTTCTTCATCATTAATGTATTAGATATTAATGTAATTAAATATTTCTTAAAAATTAAAAATAAATTAACATGATAAATAAAAAAAAATTAGATTTCAAATGAGTATTTATAATCGAATTTATATTTTGTAAAACCATATATTAAAAATAACCTAATTATTAATGTTTAAGTGAGACTTTTCACTTTCCTTTAAATAAAATAAATAAAATGTCTTAATCAAATAAAAGTGGGTTATATTAGATTTAATTTTGACCCAAGTATGATTTAGGGTAAAATATTATCATCCAATTATATTAGGACAAGTGTTAGGGTAATTTTTTAATATTATATTTACCCTTACTTACCTGATTAACCTTTATCTATGTTAAATAAAAATTACCATAGTTACTATTCATAATGACTAATTATAAAAAGTATAATTTGGCCCTACTAATTCCAAATAAGGAATCCATTTTTTCAATATTTAAATCATAGAATTTGGAGAAATTAATTTAAAATTAATCTCGTTGTTAAGAAAACATGTTCTAAAAGCTAAAACATTGCAAAATATTGAAATGATTTTACCTATGAATTCAATGTAAAATCAATGCTAATGACATAGATTATATGAAACGGTTAAAATATATTATATTTATACTTTAAAACCATTCAATATTATAATTTATCAATATAAATTATCTCTATAAAAAAATTTGTTTTTATTTAAAATTTACCGTATTTTCACTATTCATCAAAATATTAAAAATTTATCGAAAGTAAATTTTTATATACTGATTTAAAAGGAAAATTTTATATGGTCAAATTGAACTTATAAACATGTCAAATATTATATTTAAAAAGGTTGTGCCATCAAAATGTGGAAAAACTGCATTTTTAAAAAAATACTTATTTAACCCGAAAATTTTATTTTGTTCTCATACCATGTGCTAGAAAATGTGTAAGATGAATGATAATGTTATAAAATTCAAACTATAGTTAATAATATTCATAATGGCTAGTTAATAATAATATTATAACCATATATCATTGTTTATTGAAAACCGGTATTGCGTACAACACACGCTCTCGAGGAAGGTCATGATTGCATGTAATGCAAGCCAAGTCAGGGTTGTATGTAGTGCAAGACTCTTTATTTGTTGTGCATAATAGAATCCAACCATATTTCATTTATAAATTGAATATATATATATATACTAACTGTTTCATAGAATAACTACTATGAAACGAACTTGAAATTCTGTGTAACACAATCCATGAATTGTGTTGCATATACTGTAAACTAATATGGTGTTGCATATAGCTCACGGTAATCTTTGTGTAGCGTACAATAGAAGATATGAAAGAAATTAAAAGGAATATATCTCATAAAATCTCAAGATGTTACAGCATTGAACCATAATCAAATAGTATGTTCGCTACTCATTAATGAAAAACTAACATAACTTTCACCACATCATTATCCGGCTCCACCGCAGAAGTAGTGATATCATAAGACCTTCCTTGTTTCATGGAGGTTGTTGCTGGTTGCCTCCTACAACCCTCAGCTTTGGGAATTTATTCGCATAATGGCCATTCTCCTTACAGTTTTAACACTGCACTAGAAGTTTAGTGTTGATCTGAACCTTCCCTTCTTCTTCAACATTAGCAGGATTTTTCATATCCCTTCAGCAGTTCTTATCCAGATGACCAAACCATCCACATCTAAAGCAATTCTTGGTTCTCTTCTATAAATTATGAGGATAACGTTTCCCACAATTTTTACATGTGGAAATGTTAGGATTCTTTTTATCATGGGTTTTTTGATGAACCACCCATGTTGTTTTCCATTTTTTTCTTCTTTCCATATGGTCCATAAGACCACTGAGAGTCTCCAATCTCAATTTCAGCCTTGGGGGAACAACGAACAATATCCTCAAAACTATCGATGTCTTGAATCGCCAAAAAATTTCATAGACTCAGATTTAGTCTTCTAAAGAAGAGATCCACCATTATTTCGGTGTTCATGAAAAAGCCACATGCATACCTTGATAGCCTTGTAAACATTGCTTCATGTACCCTGATAGAATCTTCATCCTTATACTTGAGTCCGAGGAACTCTATTTCCATCTTGAGATGGAGGCTTCGAGGAAAATATTTGTTGAAAAACATCCTCTTAAATTCCTTCTAATCCATGGAATCAATATCCACTTGGGACATTATATTCTTGATTAGTGTCCACAACTGCTCGTCTTCCCCATTAAAACGATAGACGGCTAGTACAACCTTCTATTATTCTGAGCACTAGAGGATAAAAAATATTTTTCAATGGAGTTAATACACTATTCCACGAGGAGGGGATTAGAAGATACGCTAAACACTAGAGGCCTTTTCCTCGTGAAGGATTCAATGGCAACTTGCTCTTTCCATAGAGTAGGACGGTGTTCCGCACGATTCAAGTTATTATTCATAACTCAAGCCAGCCAAGAAAGTGCTACCATGAGGTTTTGAGAACACTCTCCTTTCATAGGAGGCATATCATTTAGGGAATATTCACATAGCCAATTACATTGGTTGTTGGAACTTGTTCTTATATTTCCTATCGTTAACTATGAGAGTTATTGAATACATAGCAATTAAGCATAAAAAGGAAACTTTTAACATAAAAGGATAGACTTATAATGAATAAGTGTTATTAGGCACTAAATGAGGATAATATTCACTGTTAATATACATAATATTCATGTTATTTTTTATTCATAAACACCATTTTAGTGCATTTTTCACTTTTAACATAATTTCATATTATGATTTTAATACCTTCTTAAAATGCACTATTATGTGGTACATTTTTAACATCATTTAAATTACCTAATGATTCATATGAATTTAAGGAATGTAATTATCCATATTTAAATTTTATATTTTGTTAAATTAATTTACACTTCATTATAATCATTTTTCATTTAGGGATCATGGGAGAATTCATGGAAGAAGATGGGGATATTTTGTGATGAAAGGAAGCAATTCTGGAGAAGTCAGATTGTACAACAGCCAGCTGATGAGACTGTGGGGCTCAACAAACATGAAAAATGACTCCCAAATGTTGTGGGTTGCTATAATACATGTATAGGAACAAATCACTCTTAAGTATTCAATGCTAATTCGGCCTCCATGGTGTCCATTTAGGCAGCCCAAGTTAGAGATAAAATTCTAGGCCAGATTCCGCGACCCAGCAAAACAGCCCACTAATCTGATCATATCTCCGAATATAAAACTCCAAATGGGCCTAAATGTAACAGGAGTCGAGGAGATATCCGGGGATCTAGTTTATTCTTCTATGGCCCACTCTGATTTGGCCATCTAGATGGTCATAAAAGCACATCTGTTCAGTGGATAAATCTGGCTTCCACCTCGGGTCAAATGTGGAAAAGTCTATGTTCCACAAGCTTTCCACCACCCTAGGCCTACCATAATAAAGTGGGATGATTTGTACAGTTGGAGGGTAGAACCAAGGATTCCAAAATTGCTATTTTAGGTAGTGGTGGTGGAGGAGTTGAAATCATGGATGCTTTGTTCAATTGTAATGTTATGCTGCAATTTTGTTGTCTCAAATTTTTCTTTCACATGTAAGTTGTTCAATTCACTTTTGTTTCTTAATAAAACTTATTCATCTAATATTATTATGTTTATCTTCAAATCTCTTTGATACCATTGGATCATGTTGTGAATTTATTCACACCAAACCTCGAGAAATTATTCACACAACGGTGGAGTGATCATTTTATGTTTGTTGTTTTATTTACTTCTCCATTTCCTCCCTCATGAGTCTACTTTCCACTTCCATTGAAACCATGGGATCAATGGAGGGCTAACCCACTTATGGTTTGATCCAAGGGAGTAGAAAGGTTCTTGATTAGATGTTATTTATCACCTCATTAATTTATAATTACTTCTTTAATTGAGATTTTTATTTGATGATTTTTAAACTCCATCGTCCTTGTTGAATTTAAGGCCACACACTTCACGTGCTAATACGAACCTTTACCTTGAAGTGATCAAAACATTGATCCTTAATGTGTATAGTTGATTAGTATTAAAGGGTGTAGGCATTAAACCAGTAAGTGATGATGTTGTTTTATCTCCTTAATTGAACCCATCTAAAATTTAAGAAATTGAAATCATTAAAAAAGAAATATGTCCAATCCACCCCGAGCGATTACCTAGGATCAACTCATTCTTTTAAATTAAATTCACTTAACTATGTTAGAGTTCCTTTAAAACCATCTAAAATTGGCTAATCTAAAGGTTACTTCTTATGTCTCTGAGGATTCGACAACCCAAGCTAAACTACAAGGACCGTCTTACCTTCTACTCTTGGGTAAATTTGATCGAGAAACAAATTTTGGCACTGTTGCCAGAGAACCAAGTAAGTCTTCTAAAAACCCATTCTATTCTCCCTCATTTATTCTTTTCTCATCAAAAAGCTCTTATCTTTTCCCTTTCTCGTGTTTTTCTTTTGGCGCATGTCCGCCTACAACCGCGATCAGTTGAACCGTCTAGTTAGGGTGGATAGTCCTAGGGTTGGGGAGTCAAGTACACCAAAGGATCACTTTCCATTATATCTGAATCTTCATAACACCCCCGAGTCAAAAATTGAGCCAATTTCAATGGATGTTCTTCAAAGAAACCTACTCATAAACCCGGGTGGGAACCAAAATGGAAACCCAAAAGAGGCAGCCCCAAACATGGGGAATGCAGTTGATCAAACAATGAATGACTACCTCACAACTTCCTGGACCAAATGCCCTCTCATGAATTAGACACAATTACCTAGGAGATTCCAACAACATATTTAAACCCCATGTCCTAAACCACCTTCCCACATTCCATGGAATGGAGTCCGAGATGCCATACCTGCACATTAAGGAGTTCAATGACGTTGTAGAAACCATGTGTCCCCCACATCAACTAGAATCAGCAAAGATGAGGCTATTTCCTTTTTCATTAAAGGATCTAGCTAAAAATTGGTTAACAATTTGAGGCCATCCTCCAACAACTCTTGGGACCAACTACAACGATAATTCTACAAAAAATACTTCCCCACCACAAAACAATTGTACTTAAAAAGAGTATCCAAAACTTTTTTGAAAAAGTGGGTGAGTCATTCTATGAAACATAGTAATGGATCAAAGACACTCTAAACATGGTTCCACACCATGGTTTTTTTATTCCTTAACATGTGAGAATTTTCTATGAAGGGATGGGTCTGGGGAACAAAGAATTCATTAACATGATGTGTAATGGAACATTTAAAATCAAAGCCCCAAATGATGCTTACGAGTATCTAGAAAGCCTTTCAAAACAAAACCAAACATGGGGAACATCACATTATTCTAAAAAGCCACATAGAACTACTGGAATTCATACACTTAGAGAAGAGGAAAGACTTAGGGATAAAATCGTAGCACTCTCTAAGAAGGTTGAAGAGATAGACCTTAGGAAATTCCATGAAATCCAAACTGTTGACCCTGTTTGCACAATTTGTGAAAAAACATGACCATAAGCCAAAGAACAGCCCAACCATTCCATCCATCAAGGATGTTCTCTTAGGAGGACCCATAGTTAAATTAAATGCTTTGAACTTTCAAAATCCTCAATACCAAAACACCTTCAACCCATGGTATAACGACCACCCAGGATTCCACTGGAAAGATAACCAATAACCTGGCCAAACATAAGGAAAAAATCCTTACCCCCATCAGAACTCCCAATCCCATAACCAGTTCAAAACCCAACCTATCCAATACCAACAACCATCGGTCCATTTTCAACAAACCATCCCACATCCAAAATATCCCCCCGGGATAAACCAGTCTTCTTAAGAACCAACCGAAACTGTTCCACAAAGCCTAGTAGTACAACTATGAAAACAAATGGAGAGGATGAACTCGGAGGTATCTTAACTAAAAAAAGAACTTCAAAACATCAAAACTGGAAATGTACCCATGCCTACTCAGGTGGTTCCATCCTCAACTTCAAGGGGAGAGTCAAGTTGTGCTCAAAAAACTCATGAAAAACTAAAGGCTGTGACGGTTTTAAGAAGTGGGAAATCAATTGAGAAACCTGAACAACTAATTCAGAACCCACCTGAAGATTCAAACTTGGATGAAAATTAAAATGAACCACAAGATAAATATGAGGAAACTGGTAACATTGTCAAGGAAACAACACTTCAACAAACAACCCCACAACCTGCACCATTTCCTCAACGCATGAGGGGGAAAACCAAGCCTGAACTAAGTGAAACGTTGAGAGAAATATTTTCACAAGTCAAGTTGAACATACCCCTTCTCGATGCATTCCAAACCATACCTTCCTACTCAATGTACCTTAAAGACTTATGCACTTTTAAAAGAAACTTTTCACATAAAAACCAAGTCCTTTTGGTAGCTAATGCGAGTACCACCATTCAAGGGACCATTTCTCCAAAGTTGAAAGAACCGGGTTGCACATACATCAATGTTGAACTAGGAGAGAGCAAATTTGTCAAGGCCTTGTGTGACCTAGGTGCTAGTGTCAATATCATCCCATATGATGTCTACTACCAGTTAGGCCTAGAAGAAATCCAACCCAAATTTGTCACACTTCAGCTTTCTCATCGTAGCATTAGGGTTCCAAAGGGGATTTTGAAGGACGTTCTGGTAAAGGATGAAAACTTCATCTACCCTGCTGATTTCATTGTCCTTGAAAACCATCCAAACTTAGGAAATAAGGAACAAACCCCAATCATCCTTGGTCATCCTTTCCTTGAAACAATCGACTCTGTTATCCGAGTTCGAAATGAGAACATGCACATTACCTTTGGGAATATGAGTCTTGACTAGAACATTTATAATGCAAGCTCACAAATAGGGGATGACGAGGAAATTCATAAAGTAAACATGATAGGAAGCATTGAAAATGAATCCATGGAACATCAAGGAATATTTGATGAAGGTTTAAGTTAGGATGAGATTGATTTCCATTGTTCATATGAATGATGTTTATCTCCATGGCTTGAATCATTTTCATCATGATCTTATGATGAAGTCTTATGTCTAACAATCAATGAAATCTTTCACGAAACCACATTCAGGGAGACCACTGAAAATTCCTTCCCTAAATCTGATCAAGACAATCTAGTAGCTGAAACTTCTACATGTGGGGAATAAATCCTATCTGAAACTCTAAAAAAAGAAATCGAACTTGATCCAATGTCCCAAACATCTGTTCAAATTCCGAACCAATCTGATATTGAATTGAAGGAACTTCCCTCTACACTCAACTATGCTTTCCTAGGGGACAATCAAACACATCCTATTGTCATTTCTTCTTCTATTGAATCCAATCATGAAAGGATGCTCCTAGATGTCCTTATGGATCATAAGAAATCCATTGGTTGGACCCTTTCTGATATTCATGGGATTAGCCCACTTATCGGGACTCATAGGATTGTTCTGTAATCTGATTCAAAGCCATGTCGTCAACCTCAACGATGAGTCAATCATAATATCCTGGAGGTAGTAAGAAAAGAACTCCTAAAATTGCTAAAAGCTAGTATCATATATCCAATAGCTGAGAGTGGATGTGTGAGCCCAATCCAAGTGGTTCCAAAAAAGGCTGGAACCATAGTGATAACCAATGAGGATGGAGAGATTCTTTCAAAAAGGGTGAATAGTGGATGGAGGGTCTACATTGACTATAGGAAGCTAAAATAATTCACCAAGAAGGACCATTTCCCCTTAACATTCATTGACCAAGTCATTGAGAGAGTGGAAGGTCATGCATTCTACTATTTTGTAGATGGGTACTCAGGATATAATCAAATTGAAGACTCCATAGAGGATCAAGGGAAGACTACATTCAAATGTCCATTTGGAACGTTTTCTTTCAAACGCATGCCCTTCGGGTTATGCAATTCCCCTAGAACCTTCCAACGGTGCATGATGGGAATCTTCTCAGACATGGTAGGGGATTTTCCAGAGGTCTTCATGGATGACTTCTCTATGTTTGGGGATACATTTAAGGGATGTATGAGGAATGTATAGAGAGTCTTGTCAAGATGTGAAGAAAAGAATCTAGTCCTAATCTGGGAAAATTTCCATTTTATGGTTAAAGAGGGACTAGTTTTAGGCCATCTGGTTTCAGGTAGGGGGATTGAAGTTGATAAAGCCAAGGTTGACATCATTTGTCACCTTACATCACCTAAAACATTCAAGGAAGTGAGGTCTCTCTTAGGACATGATGGTTTCTATAGAAGATTCATCAAGTACATTAGTTCAATCTCTTGTCCCCTTTGTGCTCTCCTAGTAAAGGGTGCTCCATTTGTTTGGACAGAAAGCTGTGAGGGTTCATTCTCAACCATCGAATCCTCTATCACCTATCCCCCCATCATGAAATATCCAAATTGGAACCTTCCTTTCGAACATATGTGTGATGCCAACGACATTGATGTAGGAGCAGTGTTAGGACAACGTTGTGATAAAAATCCTCATGTCATTGGTTATGCAAGGATATCCTTAAATGATGCCCAAATCAACTACACCAACACTAAAAAGGAGTTACTTTCTATTGTTTTTTACATAGAGATGGTTAGGTCCTACCTATTAGGATCTCCCATCACTGTGTTCACTGACCATTGTGCACTAAAATACCTCTTCCAAAAACAAGATGCTAAGGCTATACTGATTAGGTGGGTCCTTCTCTTACAATAATTTGACCTCAGAATCAAGGTTAAAAGGGATTTTAAAAGGTTGTATCTGATCACCTCTATAGGATGGAATTCAAGGACAACTCAAATCACCTTTCTATGTCTGATTCATTTCCTGATGAACACCTATACTCTGTGAGTGACTTCCCTTGGTATGCCTACATAGCCAATTAATTAGTTACAGGAGTCATTCCAAAATTCATAGGGACTCAAGCTCGAAGGAAATTACTTTATGATGTTAGAAACTATGTGTTTGATGATCCATACCTCTATATGTTTTTCCCTAACCAAGTCATTAGGAGGTGTGTCCCAGAATCTGAACAAGTGTCCATCCATAAATTCTGTCATAGTGAGGCACGAGGAGGTCACTTTTCCTCTAATAAAACATCTTCTATGATTCTTCAATGTGGTCTCTTCTGGCCCACCCTCTCAAGGGACTCTAACACATTTTTTCAAAGATTTCCTAGGTGTCAACAAGTAGGGTCCATCACAAAACGGAATCAAATGCCACTCACTCCCATCTTAGTAGTTCAAATCTTTGACTGCTGGGGAATTGATTTCATGGGTCCCTTCCTAAACTCTTGGGGATACTTCTACATTCTCTTAGTTGTTGATTATGTCTCAAAATTGATTGAGGCCATTCCCACTAAGTACAATGATCATCCAGTTGTGATTCAATTTCTAAATGAGAACATATTTTCTCGATTTTGAATTCCTAGGGCTATCATAAGTGTTCGTGGAACCCATTTCTGCAACCACCCATTTGCTTCACTCATGTCTAAGTATGGTATTTTTTATAAAGTGTCCACTGCATACCATCATCAAACTAATGGAAATGATGAATTAGCGAATTGGGATATTAAGAAAATTCTTGAAAAAACTGTCAACCCATCTAGGAAAGATTGGTCTGTGAAACTCTTATATGCTCTTTGGGCCTATCAAACCACATATAAAACTATTTTAGGAATGTCCCCATATAGGTTGGTTTATGGAAAAGAATTCCATTTACCTGTTGAAATTGAGCATAAGGCTTTTTGGGAAATTAATAAAATGGAATATGACCTCTCATTGGCCGGAACAAAAAGGAAATTAGATCTCAATGAACTGGAGGAACTAAGGATGGAGGCTTATGAAAATTCAAGGATCAATAAAGCTAGAGTTGAAGCCTAACGATCTAAGAATATCAAGGTCAAACAATTTGAACCGAGAAAACGTGTGCTCTTGTATAGTTCAAAACATCATTTACACCCAGGAAAGTTAAGGTCTAGATGGTTAGGACCTTTCATAGTGCATCATGTATTCCCCTATGGGGCAGTAGAGATTCAAGATCCCACAAGTGGTAACATTTTCAAGGTCAATGGTCAAAGGTTAAAACCATTCATTTAATCATTAAATAAATAGGAAATAGAGGTTGAGTTAACTGAGCCAACATATGAACCATGAAAAAATTTATAGATTTAGGGTTCAAGTCGATCTAACGTTGTTAAACAAAGCGTTGCATGGGAGGCAACCCATGGTTTTCAAGATTCCAATAATTTTGTTGTTTTAATCAACTTTATATTTTAAATAGGATTAATTAATCATTTTGATATTTACTAAAAATATTGATTGTTGACTTGTTCTTCTATTTTGAGTATGGATGGGTATGAAAGGGGAGCACCATATTCATCCATATCACGTGGTGTGATCCTCGAGTAATACCTTACCCAGAAATTTAAAAAGAAGACAATGTATCATCAGTTCATTTTATTTTTATGTGTTTGTAGGTTAAAATAAAAATACAAACAAAACAATAAATAAGAATATAACAATAAAAAAAATGGGGGCACACTTTAGGTCATGGGAAAACCCCGTCACAACCGGCGAAGCTGCGGGGATTCGAACCTGGGACCGGAGGGAGATAGGGGTGCACGCTTACCACTAACCTACGGCCTTTTGTGCTTCCTTATTATATAATTTTTATATATTTATTTATATTTTATGTTCTTTATTATATAAATATATATATATATATAAACTGTTTTATTTTGTTTGTTTATTTTCCTTCTTCCACTAGGGAACTCTACAAGTGACATGGATATCAAAGGACTAAATCGGAGCGGCAATAATTTCAACTTCAACAACCAGGTGACTTCATTCCATGATCCTAATTTTCAATTTCTTTTTTGAACTTTCATTCTCTACCTCTACCCCCTTCTAAATTTTATTCTATTTAAACACTGGGGACAATGTTTTTTTATGTTGGGGGGGAGATAAAATAAATAAAAATTTCTTTTGTGAAAAAATGAATGAATTGAAAAAAAAAGTTGTGTAAATGGAATGAAAATTTCCTTTAACATTGAAAATGGTAATACACATTGCACTCATTGAAACTGAATATCAAATAATTTAGCATGCCCTGATTCTGATTGTAATTCTAGTATAATTTCGTGAGCATAGATTTAGGAAGGTGTGGCTGTCCAATGTGATATTTCATCGTTTATATTTTCATCCAAATAAAAAAAGATCACAATGCACGTCCTTTGGATAGTGGGGTATTATTTTGAGTTCATGGGGTCCCCTAAATAAATATCATAGGTTTGGTGATCATTTTATTTTAATATGAGTATTCAAAAAAAAACTAATTTTTTTTGCGCGTCGAGCAATCAAATGAGCTAATCCGTGGCTTTCGGCACTTGGGGATCGTGACTCCATAGTTTTCTGGCCTAGAGTTAGAAATTTTATCTCTATTTATGGTAGTTTGATTTTTTTTACTGAGTTAACTCGAGATGATGCCCGATTATGTGGGATTCACTTGGTACCCTAATTTCATTGAGCCTGGGTGTCATTGGAAAAGTCTTGCTATAGCAGTAGACTCTTTTGAGTGCAATTTCAATTACCAGGAAAAAATTGCACAAACAAAAAAAAAATAAAACAAAAATAAAACAAAAAAATGGAATAATCGTCTTAATATTGAAATGTGATTCCACCTAGTGCTTCCATAATTTTCCCCTTGAATAAAGATGAACCCCCATGTCTATTGTGATGCACAACACATCCTCATACTTAATTAATAATGGATGAAATATGGCAATGAATTTGAAAAAAGGAATGGGCTTGGGATTGGGATATGATTCTGAAACTATCTGGTATTAAAATATTTTTATGGGTTTCATGATTTTTTGGTATATGGGTTTCTGGTGATCATTGTGTATTAAAATGTTTTTGGAAAAGGGAATTCGAATTGCATATTGTTGAGATATATTTTTCTCGGGACTAGAAAAACACAAGTTGCAGGGTGTGATTAGCCACTAAATGAGACTAATATTCATTTTTAATATAAATAATATTCATTTTCATTTTTATTAATAAACAAAATTTTACTGCATTTTACACTTTGAACATCATTTCACATTATGATTGTAATACCTTCTTAAAATGCACTATTATGTGATACATTTTTGAACATCATTTAAAGTACCCAATGATTCATCTGATTTTAAGGAATATAATTATCCATATTTCAATTTTATATTTTGGTAAATTAATTTAAACTTCAATATGATCATGTTTCTTTTATGGATCAATGGAGAATTAATGAATGAAGATGGGGATATTTTGTGATGAAAGGAAGAAATTCTGGAGAAGTCAGATTTGACACCAGCCAACTACTGAGACTGTGGGGATCCACATACAGGCCCAATGAATCCCAACTATTGTGGGATGCTAGAATACATATATATTAAGAAATCACTTTGCACTATACAATGTTAATTTGGCCTCCATAGTGTCCATTTAGGTGGCCCAAGATAGAGATAAAATTCTGGGACAGATTCTGCGGCCCAGAACAATAGCCCAATAATCTGATCATATCTCCGAATATACAACTCCAACTGGGACCAAACATTACAGGTGGTTAGGAGACATCTGGGGCTCCATGTTATTCTTCTATGTCCCACTCTGATTCGGCCATTTCGAAGGTCATAAAAGCGCGTCTGTTAGGTGGATGAAAGCTGGCTACCACCTCGGGTCAAATGTGGAAAATTCTATGATCCACAAGCATTCCACCAAACTTGGCCTACCATAATCAAGTGGGATTTTTTTTACTGTTGGAGGCTCGACCTAAGGCTTCCAAAATTCTTATTTAAGGCAGTGGTGGTGGATGAGATGAAATCTTGGATGCTTTGTTCAATTGTAATGTTATGCTGCAATTTTGTTGTCTCATATTTGTTTTTCACATGTAAGTTGTTCAATTCACTTAAGTGTCTTAATAAAAGTTCTTCTTCATCTCTTGTTATGTTTTTATTAATATCACATTTATTCTTTTGGATCATGGTGTGAATTTATTCACACCAAACCGTTTCAAATTATTCACACAACGGTGGAGAGATCATTTTATTTTTGTTGTTTTCTTTACTTCTCAATTTCCTCCCTCATGAGTCTACTTTCTACTTCCATTGAAACCATGGGATTAATGGATATCTAACCCACTTATGGGTTGATCCAGGGGAGTAGAAATGGTCTGGATTGTATTTTATTTATCACTTCATTAATGTATAATCACTTCTTTAATTGTGATTTTTATTTGAGGATTTTTAAACCTCATCGTCCTTGTTGAATTTAAGGCCACACACTTGAAGTGCTAATACGAACCTTTACCTTGAAGTGATAAAAACATTGATCCTTCAAGTGTATAGGTGATTAGTATTAAAGAGTGTAGGCATTAAACCAGTAAGTGATGATGTTTTTTATCTTCTTAAGTGAACCCATCTCAAATAGAAGAAATTGAAATAATTAAAAAAGAAATACATCCAATCCACCACGAGAGATAACCTAGGATCAACTAATTTATTTAAATTGAATTCTCTTAAGTCTCATAGAGTTCCTTTAAACACATCTAAAATAAACCCAATTTGTCCACTTCATAGCCAAAAATAGTCCATATAATGTACATGTCTATAGGTTACTTCTTTGGACTCTGAGGATTCGACAACTCAAGCTAAACTACAAGGACCGTCTTACCATATTCTCTTTGGTAAATTTGAGCGAGAATCAAAGAATATCCTATATTGTGATTCCTAATGTTTTATATCTATGTTCTTCACATTCTATTTCATAACTTATTTTCTTGTGGGATTTTCCCCCCTTAAAAATGGTTTGTGTTATGTTCGTGAATCTATAAAGCATTTCCCTTGGGAGTGTCGTAACCGTGAGTGTAGCATGGCCCGTTTTTGTGTACCAAAATACCACGGGTCATGCCCAAAAATCATTGTCGGAGTTTTTACTCCGAGGTACATATGTACCAGAGCCATCTCTAGCTTCTTGTATCCAGACAGGGGTGCATTTTCTCGATAAACCACTTACTCAATTCTAACCAAAATTTTGGAATGTTTTCTTATACATAGTCTCATCTTGAAGGTTCTCACTAAGGTGCTATATTCCTAATATTAGAAAATAACTATACCATCCTATGATACCACCTATAGCGACCCATGAACTTTAAATATAACATTATATGATTTTATGTATAATTATTAATCAGAGTACAGGAAAAGGATCGTCAAGTCTACTGTCTTGGAAGACTAGGTTAATGAAATATAAAACTTGGGGATAGAAACCACTTCTTTATTTAATCTCTATAAAGGGATATTATCTTCCTTTGAGCCCTTATATCGGCATAGGGTGCCCTGGGGAACACATGAATAAAGGGATGAGTTAAAAACCCGGTAAGGGAATGAACATAAGGATACTTATTAAGCACATTAGATATGAGCAATGACCTAATGATATCAAAAGCATGGAACATATAAAATCGTATCATACAAGTATGTGATCATATAATCAAGGAATCATAAAAATGTGGCAGAATCATTAAAAATTATTTTATAATGGGTCAAGGCTAACCTCCAATCCTGTTTCCCATTTTAGTATGGGTCAAGGAAAACCTCCAATCCCATTTTACATCACATCTCATGAGACTTAACTTTAACCAGTTCATTGGAGCATTATATTGGAACACCAATCTCAACATTTTTAATGATTAGTTTTCCACCTAAATAATCTTTCCACACAAATAATCATACATAATCATCCATTCAGAAACATAAGGATACCCATTGAAATAATTGTTTACCACAATCATGACATAAATCATTATCAATGAGCGTATTGTGAAAGTGTCCATGAAATAAAGGGATTAGAATATACAAGGATGGTCATAAGGTAAATTAGGAATATAATAAGGTAAGTGGTTCCAAATAGTAGTGAAAAATATAATAAATGTATTTTAGAAACATTATAATTAAAACATTTTTGTGTGGTTTTAAAGAAAAATACTATAGCCCTTTTAAAGTAGAAATGATGAAATTATTTTATATAAAACCATAATTGATCCAAGAAGGTTTTAATAATAAAAATACTGATTTTATAATGACAATTGTGTCTTAATATTAAGGATATAGTGCACATGAAATTTGGGTAAAAATTAGTGAAGTACCCTTAAAACTGGTTTCCTTATCGGAATGTTAAAATGATGGAATCATTTAAAAACATGTATGTCCCTAAAATAAGGTGAAGAAAGGGTATTGATATAAGAATTTTTGATAACTATCAAGAATTTAAAATATTCGCATAAATATATATGATAAAACCATTTTGAATGAATGATAAGATAACCTGTCAGAACAAAGAAGGTTTGGGTAGAATTCGTTAAGGATTTATCGGCATGGTGTCAGGTGTAACTAAGATGGATTGATTAGAGCGAAATGGGATTTCGCATAAAATAGAAATCAAGTGTGCAGTATCAGGGAGGTGTGTAAACATACCCCATCATTTGGTATTACACACAAAAAAGAATTTCATAGAGGAAAAACTATGTTAAGAGTTAAAAGTAGAGCACCCCTTACCTTAATTCCCATACTGTTCTCCACTTGTTATTACAGAACTAAAAAAATTAGGTTAATTAATTAATAATTCCATAAAATATTCTACATTTAATTGGTTTATTATAATAATTTTAAGTACATCTATAATAGTTTTTATTGGTTATGAGGTTCAATTTCATTTTTCATGCTCGTTTGATTACTTAGACTCAATGACCAGTTCGCTTATATTCATGTTTGGATAAACATGTAAGATTAAAATAGTTGACCAAAATTTAATTAAGATGATATTAGTGAAAATACATGAGATCAAATGGTTTTAAATTTACTTTGGTTACCTAGAGTGAAGTTGAATTACTATATATATATATCTTTAGTGACAACAGTTTCGGTTAATCTGAGGGTTTGATTACAAAGAACATGTTTTGCTTTATTACATAATACCATTTTTAAAAAAGGATTATAGAACAAAAACAAGGATATATTACCTATATAATAATTTGGTTTAACCATATCACAAATGGTTTCATGACCCTAATTAAATATAATAAAATAAACTAATAAACTGTTGTCCTTTAATGTGATAAATTAGTGCATCTCAAATGATGCTTAAATTTCTTTCTATTAAAAAGTCAGGGAAATGAGATAAGATAAGGAAATATCTCATAATCATGAAAAAATTCATGTACATGTATGTTACTGGTGTTATAATTCTATTTCAATAATGGTAAGTGAGGAATGAAACAAAGAGAAATGAACTTAATAGAAATTAAGGAATTGGAAGGACGAATTTACCTCTTGAGACTTATTCCTTTGAGATCCTCTTAAGGGGAGAGGTTTTGGTATTTTGAAGAGGCTATTAGATTTTGGAAGTGGGTAGGATATTTGGGATATATTTGGGTAGAATATTTTCAAGGACAAGGCTTGATAGGATTGAAGAGAAGAGGGAGTGGGGGGGGGTTATAGTGCTGGGGAGAGGGGTTTTCTTCATTTTTTAATAATTAGTATATTATTTCTACAAAAACTAACGAATATTAACTATTCCATGACCATTAATACTAATACATGAATGTGAATTCGAACTAATTTGGGTTCCATTAGCAGATCATCATCAATCACTCAACAAATCCCTTATTTAGCATTTATCAAAAATTATAGCATTTTACTATTAAAAAAAATTCAAATATTTCAGAAAAATCCCATAAATTCACCTAAACCATTTTTTGATGTGTAGAATACAAATATTTAGTCCATTTGTCAAAAATAATTTTCAAAATATGGTTATTTTAATATTTATTTAAAATCATAATTTATTATCAAAAACCATTTTTAAAACACTCATTTAATTATTCTAAAATATAGGTATATCATAAATTCAAAATGAGTAACATTTATATATTATCATAGGTAAGGTTAATATACATTAGGGTGTACCCCTATTCATAAGGGTATGTAACTATTAATATGTGTTTGTTACTATTCGCAAAAAAAAATTCTTATCAGACTTCAAATAATTTACTGATAACAAGAGTGTATGTCAGATTACTGAAATTCCAAAGACAGAACTGATGAAATTATGTTTAACAGTCACCTAACACTTATTAGTTTATAATTTTTTATTAATGTTGTTTTATTACATATTTAGAAGAATGTAATTCCCCTTAAAATACATTGGTTCGTTATAGGGAATCGCAGTGCAATTTTGGAAGCGTAACATCATCTTATAAAAATTCATAAAATGGGTTTATGAGGGAGAATGAAAAATATAATCTTTTAAAAAATAAAATTAATATTAAGGGAGATAATTAATAATATTTACCATCTTATAAAATCATAAATTTTATGGTATATCATAAATAAGGTTCTTGATAAAAATAAGATATAGAGAAATCCCTTATGGAATTTTTGCATAGTAACGACTTAGGTAAGCATCCCAATGGGGGGGGATAAATGATCACTAAATAAAATAAAATCAAATGTATAGTAGGAAATTGGATATAAGATGATTACAATATAAATCATTTAAATAAAAAAATTAATTTCAAACAAGGTTCTTGAATTGAATGGAAAAGTGGAAGGTGAGTATCCCTTACATGGATGTGTTACCCCAATGGTTTGGGAGTGACTTATTGGGAGAGGCTTCTTGGGATATTGTGGTTCCCTGGTAGGACTCTAGGTAGTATTGGAAAGATATATTTAGTGTTTCAAGGAGTTTTAGTGAAGATAAACGGGAGTTTGTTCATTTTTATATAGGGATGGAGGGGGGTTTCCTTATTCTTTTGGTTTTGGACACAACACAATAAAATATTCAAAACCACAAAACATCCCATGGTTATTTCATATGGTTTCTAGAAAAGTGGAGTGGTATAAATTCTATTATAAGGACAAAAGATTATGATATTAAACTTTAGGCATTTCTTATGTGGAGGTGAGCCACACATTCAATGAAATGATTTTAAAATCATAAAATATATTAAATGTATTGGAGGATTCACTAAGGATTTGTAAAATAAAAAAAATAAATATAATATCACATTATGTTATATTTAAAAAATATATTTGGTCGAAGATACTTTTTATAGTATTTTTTACGCCATTATTGGTCCATTATTATGTTATGAAATACACCATATCTTTATAAGGTATTTAATGTTTTCATTAAAAATTGAATGTCCATGTAAATTATGAAAAAATCATCATTGGATAATATTTACATCCTTATTCATAAAATAATATTCATCTTTAACTTAATTATTTTATATTTATTTTCTTTTTAAGTAATAAAATAAAAAACTAAATTTATATGAATAGTTACAGTTTTGAACAAAGACACTTATCTAGCCTTAAAAAAGTTATCTATGACATAATAAAAATAAAATGATAATTTATATTTAATAAAAGTAATTTAATAATAAATTTTTTTAATATAGTATGGATTTCAAAAAATACATTAATTCGTCTAAATATAGCTCTTAATTGAATTTTAATGTTAACCAAAAACACTAAAAGTGATTTCAAAATCAATTGCAATGTAACAATAATTGGAATAAAAAATATTACTTATTTCATACCAAAAATAATGTAAAAATACTAATTATAGGGTCTTGATACATATCCCATTATTACATAGAATTATGCCCAATGCGTACGGTGTGAGATGAAGTGGCTTTCATTGGGTCGTTCTTTGAACATCTGTTGCGCCGCAATATCAATGAGCTTGAAATTCTCCCTTAAAGAGGTTTTCTCATGATTACTTTGTTGGATTTCGGTATGGGATTGGTCTATGGAAATGACCAAAAATTATATCTCCCTAGGAATCCATAATAAATGGTCCTCATATGGAACGATCATACTAGTTGAGGCCATGACATCCTTTGTCTATGTCAGAAGAATAATTTAAAACCCTATATTTATAATAGTCATGTGATCAGTGTTAAATGACTATATTATCATTGATAAAGATATATAACAATAATTTATATCCAATTGGATATATAAAAAAGGTTTTCAGGTGTTTCCTAAATCCATAAGAAATTTAATTAAATCAAAAATGATAATTTTATTAATAACAGTTTTGGTCGTTACATTATTTGTGACCTTTTTCATTACAATTTAGATAAATTATTTTCGTTACAAGCCTAGGGAAAAAGAAAAAAATTCACTTTATATGAGAATAAATGTACATGAATTATATCATGGGTGATGATTGATATGATTAAAATGTGTGATAAATCATGATTTGATTTTTTTGAATTATTTAATGGATATTATCCACATATTTCAAAATGGAATATATGGATGAATTATTCTTATTAAGAGTGATAAATTTAATTGATATTTTATAAGGGATATGTAAATTTGACTTGAAAATGATAATTTTTTTATTTTATTGATTTTAATTTTTAATCCTAGTATAGTTTTTTACCTCTTCAATTATTAGTTGAAATTTAATGCTTGAGGATAATCATGATTTCAGTGTGTTGGTATTTTATAAGCTCATATTTCTAGAATATTTTTATGTTTTTTCTTAATGATCTTGAATTAGTTTAACGAATAATACCCATTCATTTAAATGTTTTATTAAAAGTTTAAAATGAAAAATAATGAAATAAAATATGATTAAAATGAATGATGATATTAAATTTTGAATTTTGGAATTTATTGATATATTATGTTGAATTTTACATATGTTATTAAAAGGATATATACTAACAAGTTATAAACAAAGTGTTCAACATGGTCAACCCTCAACCTCAAGGGAATTGAAGCCTCATCTCAATCCCATTTAGGCCTAATGACCCTGAATATCCTATGGGATAGCCCTCTATGTTGTAGGACTAAATCATGATGTGCAGAGTTGGGCGTATGCCTACGCGGACTGAGTGGTGTGCCTCTACACGTTTTCATTTTAGTCTACATTTGGGAGAAAACCCAAATTTTGTATTTTAATCCAATTAACACATGTCTTCATTGATGAACATTTGTGGAACCCTAGTTCTATTCTAATTTGGGAGGTCTCCCATCATTAAATATTCTTCATATCCAAAATGATTCCATCTCACTTCCTATGCATGATATAAGGCCCCGACCTTAAACCTTACATAATATTGAATTAAACGAATAATTCACATTGAGGATCTTTTCAGGTTTAGAGTTTTAGATAATTAGAACATAACTATTACATCTCAAAAGATTACAAAGTAGTCACTTCTACTAAGTTTCCATAAATAAAAAAAACTCTTAAAAGAAACATGTCTAGTTCCATGTTTTATATAGCACGACATTCCCTTGATCCCATCCTTGACCTTATTCCACATTATGTCCTGTGAAAAGCATTTCAAAAAAACTTGGGGTGAGCATAAAAAGCTTAGTAAGGGATACAGAAAGAATGAAAACTATTAGTTTTTCAAACATCAAATAAACCTTATATACTCTATCAAAGTAATACCTTCACCTTCATGAAGTAGTAAAAACTCTTCACTGAATAAATTATCATTACTTACCTTTTTGTAACCAAAGGATTACCATAAAATCCATAAAAAGAACACATAACATATATAAAGATAACTTGGGACATAAACATACTTAAGTGGAATAACGATACGGTCGACTTCCACACATATCACTTAATGGAATAGCCATACGGCCAATTTCCATACATACTTAATGGAATAGACATACGGCCGACTTCCATACCCAATGCATTGGAGGTTATAACGTAACCACCCGTCCTGGTATTCACGACACCACCCTTCATATGGTTGATAACGTAACCACCCGTTAAAATGTCCAAGTACGAGTATAAAATCATAAAACATAAAACCAATATAAAGGAATGATAACATTTCCACATTTCAATCACAATATATCATAAATATATTGACATAATAGAATCCTTTTTCAAAACCATTTTCAATACCAAAATACATAAAAGAGTATATGGTATTTATTTTATTCTAAAAACATTACGGCTTGTTGAGAAAGCCAAAGACCAAATAATACTCGCGGCGGCGGAAAAGGTCGTTGTCGCCGCGTACGTTAAAGAAACATTCCTTTTTGTCATTTTGTAAAACGCTTCATAGAAAAAGATTCCTTTTGTATAAAAGTAAAACTCAAAGGGGTTTATACACCGTATAAAAGAATGTTGTGTATACAACGAAATATGCCTCAATGAAAGGAGATTGAGACGAAGTCCCTTACCTCGGGTCCGACTTGACTCGATCGTTCTTTAAAGTCCTGAATAATAAACATGAGTTAATTTATACTTGATTAAGAACATTTTTAAATTTCATTATTCCTTTTATATCACTTATTGCCATGTTATAAACATTATGTAACCATTTATGTTAATAATGTTTGTTTTGTCAATATTTGGTTCTTAAGTCGAAAGTGGACTTCTTACAATTACATGTTGTTCGTGTGGTCAAAGGTTCTTTATATCCAGAATGAAATTCCTGATTTGGATATAATATGTATCATATATATCCATCATATACATGTATTTATAATATTACATAATCATCTAGAGGTAAGAAATGAAATGCCCCGTTCATGGAGACGGTAAGCCGTACGTACGCATGAACGCTACTTTCATTTCTTTGTCATATTAATGGAATTAAAAATAAATGAGAGGTATGTTTATTTTAATTATAGAATTATATTCATCATTTAGATATATCATTAATTATATATATCCATTATATACATGTACTTTTAATAGTACATTACATTTGGGGATATGAAATGAAATGCACCGTTCATGGAGACGGTAAGCCGTACGTACGCATGAACGCTACTTTCATTTCATTGTCATATTAATGGAATTAAAACTAAATGAGAGGTATGTATATTTTAATTCCATAATTATACTCATCATTTAGATATATCATTAATTATATATATCCATTATATACATGTACTTTTAATAGTACATTACATTTGGGGATAAGAAATGAAATGCACCGTTCATGGAGACGGTAAGCCGTACGTACGCATGAATGCTACTTTCATTTCTATCTCATACTTTAATGGAAAGAAATAATAATGATATAGAGGTATATTATAATTCCAGTATATCATCATATATAATAACTTTAAATCCATCCTTTACACGTCTCACATATGGCATTAACGAATCACATCACTTTGAGGGGGCGGTAGTCTGCACTTCCTTAAATGAAGATATCGTGTTTACCCATAATGGAAACCATAAAGGTATGCCCAAAATGAAAAATACAAAAGCTTAAAGGAAAAATAAACATAACATATATCATATATAAAAATAGTTACATCATAATGACCACCCTTGAAGGTGTTAAATGAGTATTGAACAATCATCGTTTCGGGAGGCCGAATTTCGCCATCCACGGAAACCGTATGTTCTTTAACCATTTGATGTAGTTGTGTAAGAGTGTAGCTCGAATAAATATTATAACAACATCCTAGTATATTGAATATACTGGTGTTGTTACAAAAGAAGTAAATAAAAAGAGTTTAGAGGGTTGGAGAAGCAAAATAAAACAAATGAACAAGAGAAATGAATTACCTTTAAAAGTGTAACTCCTTTTGATTTGAGCCTAAAGGATTCCTTTGAAAGGATTATGCCCAAAGGGAATACTCTAGGATTAGGAGAGGTATGTGGAGAGAGTAAATGGGCAGGGGTTGGCCAATCCAAAGGCTTGAGGAGTGTGTGAAATGAGATAGAGGTGGGGGCCTTTTATAAGAGGAGAGGAGGGGCACTTTTGGAAAGTAAAGAAATATTACTTTATTTGAAAATGTGTTTCGGTTTTAAAAGGTCCCACATTGATATAATTCGTGGATAAGGTGATAAGGGTTTGATATACACTCATCCAATTGGTTTTGGACATGTTTAGTTCATATATTTTACATTATCTTTCCATTTTATTTAAATCGTCAAATAATGATGTCATCGCTACATCATTATTATGTCATAACTAATTTAATTTATTTAAAGTCTAAAAATTATAAAAAACATAATATGGTGTATGAAATCTTTTTAGCTTTCCAATGAATATTTATAATCAAAAATATGATCTTTATAACCCCATGTAAAAATTGTCTTCGTAAAACATATTATGTTTGTGTCATTTTTACTTTTACATTAAATAAAAAGTTATTTATGTCATTTCCCAACCAAAGTGTCTCCATGGGGTCCCCAAGTTGACACATGGCTTGTCTTGGTCGGCCATGACACAACCAATGAGGGTAAGACATGTTTCAAGCTCATCATATTTTATTAAAGCATTATTTTTACCTTAAACTACACTAATTACCACTAATCGCAATTAAGAACATAATAAGTTACTATTCACCAAAAAATTAATATAATATCATTGAACCACATTTTACTTCTTAATGAAAACCATGTATGTCAGATATTTGAAATTAAAAACACAATGATGGCAAAATTTCATTTAAACGGAAAATCAGTCTTTATAAGTACCACTTAGTGGTTTCACTATTCATCAAAAATTGATGTTTTTCAGAAAATTACCAAAAATTCACCCTAAGCTATATTTGATATTACGAATTCAAAAATGAAGTCTATTTTACAAAATTCAAAACATATAAGTCACATTAATTAATTTAATAATTAATTCCTGCTATCAGAGCAAATAGCGTGTTTTTATGAAACAATAGGTATCAAAATATTGACACTAGTTTAAGTCCGATTTCAATGTGAAATTAATTCCAACGACCACTATTGGATTTTGCGGTAAAAATATTTTCTAATTTCACTTTAAAACCAATTCAAAAGATAATCTAATCATATAAATAAATTAGATTAAAAAGAGGTTTTGAATTAAAATACAACATTTTACACTATTCATTAAAAAATGAACTTTATCAGAAAGGTACCAAAAATTTACACAAAGTAAATTTTGATGTCCCAATTCTAAAGAAGAGTTATATTTGGTACAATAGAATTTATAAGATTGATCAAAACTATATTTAATGACGGTTCTCCGTCAAAAGGTGATAAGTGGACCTTTCGTGAAAATTAGGGTATAAATGCATAAAATTGAACTCTTTCCGTATTTTAAGCTTTTATCTTTTATTGGGTAAATGTAAAAACATTTAAAAACATATATAATCATATTTTAGTTATTTCTATCCATTCTCTCCAGTACAACGTCTACTCGTTAACTAACATTTAAAATAATATTATTTTATTACTTGTGTGCAATGTAAGTTTTCAAAGAAACTCATCGTTGCGTACCGAGTACGCTATCGAACGTAGAAACCCCTTTTAATTAAAATTAATATTTAATTCGAAAATATTAATAAATATGAAAATTCTTTATTCTTTATTTACCTTCTATGTTACATCCTTCCCCCCTTTTGGGAATTGTGTCCTCGCAATTTTATTCACTTATCAAAATAAGTGGGGGTATTTATCCCTCATAGCATTTTCAGATTCCCACGTTGCCTCTTCAATCACATGGTTTTTACACAAAACCTTTACCTGATGAAACACCTTATTCCGTAACACCTGCTCCCTGTGGTCAAGAATCTGGACCGATTGTTCCTCATAAGATAGGTTCTCTTCCAGCTGAACTACCTCTGGACTGAAAACATGAGATGGATCTGGCATATACTTCCTCAACATTGAAACATGAAAAACATTGTGTACCTGAGATAAACTCGGAGGTAAAGCCACTCGGTAAGCAACTGATCCAACTTTATCCATAATTTCATATGGTCCAATAAACCTTGGACTCAGATTTCCTTTCTTACCAAATCTCATCACACTTTCCCAAAGAGAAACCTTGAGAAAAACATGATCACATAACTCGAAAGATATATCCTTCCTCCGGTTATCCGCATAACTCTTCTGCCTGCTCTGAGCTGTTCTCATGTGTTTCTGAATCAACTGAACCTTTTCTGCCATCTCTTCTACCAATTCTGGTCCCATTAACTTCCTTTCACCCACTTCATCCCAGAAAGCTGGAGTTCGACACCGCTTCCCATATAATGCCTGAAATGGTGCCATCTGTATACTGGAATGAAAACTGTTATTATAAGGAAACCCTACCAAAGAAAGATGTTGGTCCCAACTTCCCTGATAGTCCATAGAACAAGCTCGTAGCATATCCTCCAATGTCTGGATTGTTCGTTCTGACTGCCCTTCTGATTGACGATGAAAAGTTGTACTAAAATTTAATTCAGTACCCAACGACTTCTGAAGGCCTTTCCAAAAGATAGATGTGAACCTGGGATCACGATCAGATACAATGGAGAGAGGAACTCCATGTAACCTGACTATCTCTTTAAGATACAAACGAGAAAGTTGATCTAGAGAGAAAGTATCTCGTATAGCAAGGAAATGAGAAGATTTAGTCAAGCGATCAACAATAACCCAGATTGCATTATTACCTCAAGATGTCCTCGGTAATCCCACAACAAAGTCCATGGATATGTTTTCTCATTTCCACTCTGGCACTGGTAATGGCTGAGGCATCCTTTTCGGTAACTGGCGCTCTGCTTTAACCTGTTGACATGTCAAACACTTCACAGTAAAATCAGCAATGTCTCTTTTCATTCCATCCCACCAGTAATACTCCCGCAGATCTCTATACATCTTAGTACTGCCAGGATGAACTGAAAACGGGGAACTATGAGCCTCACATAACAAATCATTCTTCAACTGTGAATCACAAGGCACACATAACCTCTTCCCAAACCTCAAAACACAAACACAAACTTATCCAAGAACTCATGGAAAATTTTATTCATAAGGTCCATGAATACAGCAGGTGCATTGGATAACCCAAAAATCATAACTACAAATTCATAATGACCATATCTATTAAGGAACGCAGTCTTCGGAACGTCTTCTTCTTTTACTTTCAACTGATGGTACCCCGACCTCAAGTCAATCTTCGAAAAATACTAAGCTCCCTGGAGCTGATACCACTTCATTCAATGGCCCAACATCTGCTGAAGTTGTTGCAAAGGATTTCACCACCCCTATCTTCTTGTAGTCTAGCTGCATTCCCCCAGTTGAGTTCTTCATTGGACACTCGTTTTCATAATGACCCATTTCATTACACTTAAAACATCTTACCATTGGCTTTTCATTTCCTGCTTGATCATCTTCCTTACAGTTACGAGCAATATGACCAGACTTACCACACCGAATGAACTTACCAGACTTGGATAAACATTATCCAGGATGCATTTTACCACACTTCTCACAGCATGGATATTTGGTTTTCTAACCTCCTTGCTTCTTTGATGAATTCTTCCCCTTTGCCTGCCAACAAGACCTCTTATTCTGTTGTTTGTCATAGAACACCTGATCATCGGCAAACTCCATTTCCACCTTCTCCGCAGATCGAACAAGTTTTTCATAACTTTTGAACTCACGAGAAGCTAATGCCCTTCGATACTTTGGCTTTAACCCTGAGTAAAAATAGTTTATTTTACTATCAAGATATCCTATGAAGTTTGGAGCATACCTTGCCAATCGAGTGAACATTTCTTCATAAGCAGCCACTGAATCATCCTCCTGCCTCAATTCTAGGAACTGTTTTTCCATCCTAAGACAAACCACCTTAGGAAAATATTTCTCAAGAAACATACCTTTGAATTCGTCCCAGTGAAGATCCTCAATCTCATCATTATCCCTTATATTTTTCACCATTGACCACCACTGATCAGTTTCACCTTCAAAACGGTAAACAGCAAGACTAACCTTTTGATGTTCTGAACACCCCGTGACATCAAAAATCTTCTCCAGTGCTTTAATCCACCCTTCAGCTTGCACAGGGTCAGATGATCCTCTGAATGATGGTGGATGTTGCCTCATGAAATGTTCCACCACTGACATGTTCCTCTGCGGTTGATCTGGCTGATCTCGTGCATGGATACCACCACCATTTATAGCCTGAGTCAACTGGGCCATCACTGCAACAAACTGTTCAGTTCAGATTCCGACCATCTCATGTTGCTGATTTGGAAGGTTATCTTCCTCCTGATGTCGTCCCAACATAGCTGCTTTGTTTCCTCTGCGGAAAACCATTCTGAAAACAGAAATATCTTAGGCGAAGCAACATGGTAATCCGTAAATGCTATATCATTTCAATCATATTATAATTTAACACTTTTCTAACTCCTAAATTTGTCTAAACCGACCTCTGATACCAACTATAAGGCCCCGGCCTTAAACCTTACTTAATATTGAACTAAACGAATAATTCACGTTGAGGATCTTTTCAGGTTTAGAGTTTTAGAGAATTAGAACATAACTATTACATCTCAAAAGATTACAAAGTAGTCACTTCTACTAAGTTTCCATAAATAATAAAAAATCTTAAAACAAACATGAATACTTCCATGTTTTATATAGCATGGCATTCCCTTGATCCCGTCCTTGAACTTATTCCACATTAAGTCCTGTGAAAAACATTTCAAAAAAACTTGGGGTGAGCATAAAAAGCTCAGTAAGGGATACAGAAAGAATGAAAACTGTTAGTTTTTCAAACATCAAATAAACCATATATACTCTATCAAAGTAATACCTTCACCTTCATGAAGTAGAAAAAACTCTTCACTGAATAAAGTATCATTACGTACCTTTTTGTAACCAAAGGATTACCATAAAATCCATAAAAAGAACACATAACATATATAAAGGTAACTTGGGACATAAACATACTTAAGTAGAATAACCATACGGTCGACTTCCACACATATCACTTAATGGAATAGCCATACGGCCAATTTCCATACATACTTAATGGAATAGCCATACGGCCGACTTCCATACCCAATGCATTGGAGGTTATAACGTAACCACCCATCCTGGTATTCACGGAACCACCCGTCATATGGTTTATAACGTAACCACCCGTTAAAATGTCCATGTACCAGTATAAAATCAGAAAACATAAAACCAATATAAAGGAATGATAACATTTCCACATTTCAATCACAATATATCATAAATATATTGACATAATAGAATCCTTTTTCAAAACCATTTTCAATACCAAAATACATAAAAGAGTATATGGTATTTATTTTATTCTAAAAACATTACGGCTTGTTGAGAAAGCCAAAGGCCAAATAATACTTGCGGCGGCGGAAAAGGTCGTTGTCGCCGCGTACGTTAAAGAAACATTCCTTTTTGTCATTTTGTAAAACGCTTCGTAGAAAATGATTCCTTTTGTATAAAAGTAAAAGTCAAAGGGGTTTATACACCTTATAAAAGAAAGTTGTGTATAATACGAAATATTCCTCAATGAAAAGAGATTGAGATGAAGTCCCTTACCTCGGGTCCGACTTGACTCGATCGTTCTTTAACGCCCTGAATAATAAACTTGAGTTAATTTATACTTGATTAAGAACCTTTTTAAAGTTCATTATTCCATTTATATCACTTATTGACATGTTATAAACATTATGTAACCATTTAAGTTAATAATTTTTGTTTTGTCAATATTTGGTTCTTAAGTCGAAAGTGGACTTCTTACAATTACATGTTGTTCGTGTGGTCAAAGGTTCTTTATATCCAGAATGAAATTCCCATTTTGGATGTAATATGTATCATATATATCCAGCATATACATGTATTTATAATATTACATAATCATCTAGAGTTATGAAATGAAATTCACCGTTCATGGAGACGGTAAGCCGTACGTACGCATGAACACTACTTCCATTTCTTTGTCATATTAATGGAATTAAAACTAAATGAGATGTATGTATATTTTAATTCCAGAATTATATTAATCATTTAGATATATAATTAATTAAATATATCCATTATATACATGTACATTTAATAGTACATGACATTTGGGGATAAGAAATGAAATGCACCGTTCATGGAGACGGTAAGCCGTACGTACGCATGAACGCTACTTTCATTTCATTGTCATATTAATGGAATTAAAACTAAATGAGAGGTATGCATATTTTAATTCTAGAACTATATTCATCATTTAGATATATCATTAATTATATATATCCATTATATACATGTACTTTTAATAGTACATTATATTTGGGGATAAGAAATGAAATGCACCGTTCATGGAGAAGGTAAGCCGTATGTACGCATGAACGCTACTTTCATTTCTATCTCATACTTTAATGGAAAGAAATAATAATGATATAGAGGTATATTATAATTCCAGTATAACATCATATATAATAACTTTAAATCCATCCTTTACACGTCCCACATATGGCATTAACGAATCACATCACTTTGAGGGGGCGGTAGTCCGCACTTCCTTAAATGAAGATATCGTGTTTACCCATAATGGAAACCATAAAGGTATGTCCAAAATGAAAAATACCGAAGCTTAAAGGAAAAATAAACATATTATATATCATATATAAAAATAGTTACATCATAATGGCCACCCTTGAAGGTGTTAAATGAGTATTGAACAATCATCGTTTCGGGAGGCAGAATTTCACCATCCACGGAAACCGTATGTTCTTTAACCATTTGATGTAGTTGTGTGAGAGTGTAGCTCGAATAAATCTTATAACAACATCCTAGTATATTGATGATACTGATGTTGTTACAAAATAAGTAAATAAAAAGAGTTTAGAGGGTTGGAGAAGCAAAATAAAACAAATGAACAAGAGAGAATGAATTACCTTTAAAAGTGTAACTCCTATTGATTTGAGCCTAAAGGCTTCCTTTGAAAGGATTCTGCCCAAAGGGAATCCTCTAGGATGAGAAGAGGGATTTGGAGAGAGTAAATGGGTAGGGGTTGGCGGAGCCAAAGGCTTGAGGAGTGTGTGAAATGAGATAGAGATGGGGGCCTTTTATAAGAAGAGAGGAGGGGCACTTTTGGAAAGTAAAGAAATAGTACTTTATTTGAAAATGTGTTTCGATTTTAAAAGGTCCCACATTGATATAATTCGTGGATAAGGTGATAAGGGTTCGAAATCCACTCATCGAATTGGTTTTTGACATGTGTAGTTCATGGATTTTACATTACCTTTCCATTTTATTTAAATCGTCAAATAATGATGTCATCGCTGCATCATTATTATGTCATAAATAATTTAATTTATTTAATGTCTAAAAATTATAAAAAAAATACTATGGTGTAGTAAATATTTTTATATTTCCAATGACTATTTATAATCAAAAATCTTATCTTTATAACCCCATGTAAAAATTGTTTTCATAAAACATATTATGTTTGTGTCATTTTTACTTTTACATTAAAGAAAAAGTTATTTATGTCATTTCCCAACCAAAGTGTCTCCATGGGGTCCCCATGTTGACCCATGGCTTGTCTTGGTCGGCCATGACACAACCAATGAGGGTAGGACATGTGTCAAGCTCATCTTATTTTATTAAAACATTATTTTTACCTTAAACTACACTAATTACCACTAATCGCGATTAAGAACTTTATAAGTTACTATTCACCAAAAAATTATTATAATCTCATTGAACCACATTTTACTTCTTAATGTCAACCATGTATGTCGGATTTTTGGAATTCAAAACACAATGATGGCAAAATTTTATTTAAACGGAAAATCAGTCTTTATAAGTACCACTTAGTGGTTTCACTATTCATCAAAAATTTAAGTTTTTTAGAAAATTACCAAAAATTCACCCTAAGCTATATTTGATATTAAGAATTCAAAAATTAAGCCTATTTTACAAAATTAAAAACATATAAGTCACATTAATTAATTTAATAATTAATTCCCGCTGTCAGAGCAAATAGCGTGTTTTTATGAAACAATAAGTATCAAAAGATTGACACTAGTTTAAGTCCGATTTCAAAGTGAAATTAATTCCAACGACCACTATTGGATTTAATGGTAAAAATATTTTCTAATTTTACATTAAAACCGATTCAAAATATAATCTAATCATATAAATAAATTAGATTAAAAAGAGGTTTTGAATTAAAATACAACATTTTACACTATTCATTAAAAAAATGAACTTTATCAGAAAGGTACCAAAAATTTACACAAAGTAAATTTTGATGTCCCGATTCTAAAGAAGAGTTATATTTGGTCCAATAGAATTTATAAGATCGATAAAAACTATATTTAATGACGGTTCTCCGTCAAAAGGTGATAAGTGGACCTTTCGTGAAAATTAGGGTATAAATGCCTAAAATTGAACTCTTTCCATATTTTAAGCCTTTATCTTTTATTGGGTAAATGTATAAACATTTAAAAACATATATAATCATATTTTAGTTATTTCTATCCATTCTCGCCAGTACAACGACTACTCGTTAACTAACATTTAAAATAATATTATTTTATTACTTGTGTGCAACGTAAGTTTTCAAAGAAACTCATCGTTGCGTACCGAGTACGCTATCGAACGTAGAAACCCCTTTTAATTAAAATTAATATTTAATTCTTAAATATTAATAAATATGAAAATTTTTTATTATTTATTTACCTGGGATGTTATACATGATCCCTCCTACTCAGACACACCCAAGCAGCCATCCTGCATTGCTTTCATCCATCGTCCATGATTCTAATACAACTGCAACATAATAGAGATCCATAGATGCCACTAAAGGAGATTGAGTATCAGCTGATTTCCACAAAAAAATTCTCACAACCACTTTGATCGACGTCAAATGACCACCATGAAACCATATTTGAAGAAGAACAATTCCATCCAAACATGAAGAGCTTGATTTCACCAGTGAAAATGAAGGTTGGTCACTCTGCACCATTTCACCACTTCCAAACCCCTTAATCTAGATGGATCCACCACCGAACCCATGTATTACATAACTGTAAAAATTCCAAGAACGTGAGAAGCCTCAACCATCATTCCATGGTCAAAAATAGAAATAGTTTATTTAATGAGATATTCAAATTTATATTATTTAATATATTTATTAATAATTATATCTGAATTTTAATGAGGTAGATATATAAACCTTTACTCTATTCGAAGGACAATAGGAAAACACTCCCTCTATAAATAGAGGGTGTTACTACCATATAAGGGTGTTTTACATGACTATGGTGTAGAATCAACTGCTTCCAATTTCCCTATTCATTTTTATTATCATTATATTTTATTTATATTTATGTTTTATTCTATATCTAAATTTAGTTTAGTTTCTTAAATAAATAATTCATTCATATATTTATTATTCAAGTGTTCTTCAACCAATTTCTTCTTCTCCTTCATATCTTCCACTCTTATTCTCCTTATTAATTTATTTTATTCATCCTCTATCAATGTAGTTTTATTTATTTTTCATTCTTTGTATTCAATGTCTTCCTCTCACATCATATATTTTATTTTTCCCTTTTATTTAATGTGTTTTCTACCCATATTTATTATTATTATATTTCTCTCTCTCTTTATATCCCACATTGTGATAACATTTTATTTTAAATGAGTCAATGAATTGAGTCCATTATTGACGGAGTTCATGTTTTCTTGAATACCATATTAATGTTTAATTTTTTTGTGGTATATGTGAGTTATAGGAACTGGAATAGAGAATTTCTACCAAAAAATTCAAGTCTATTCTATTCATACTTTATTAATTTTTATCTTTTCCCTCCCCTCCATTGACCATATGCTCTTCACATGTGGGAGTTAATCTGATCAATGTATGAAAACATAAATTATGGATTTAGTCCCTGAATATGTAACCATCTCAATTGACGTGTGTTGTCAAATTTGATTATAGGAGGAGGCAGTTTTTTTTGTCATAGGCATTCGAGATTTCACATAAAAAATAAAAGTGTAGTAATCTATGAATGTGATTTAATAATTGGATTATAAAATTAAATTTAAAAAAATTAAGGATAACAATTAAATAAATCAAAACTAATTCCAAAACATTGTTCTATTTTTTTAATTTCATTCTATTTAGAATTTCATTGTTCTTTATAATTTCATTTCATTTTTTTATTTAGAAATTAATAAAAACCCAAAATTAACATTGCTTTCATAAAATAATAAAAACAGCCAAAAATAACCTTTTGCGTGTTATATTTATTAATTGAACAAACAATGAAATATCCTCATTTGAGAAAACCTTGGTCAGATATAATGAAACACATCAAAAAACATATAAATTTTATTTTGTAGTTCCCTGTGAAGGTGTGCATCAATAATACCACCCAAGTGTTGAGTGATTTGGTTTATCCCATAGATACCCTATTGATGATGGAGTTCCTAGAAAATCTATAAGGGATATCAATTAATCATTTTGTTATAGATACAAGAGAATATTAATTGACGATTTAATGTATATATATATATATGTGTGTGTGTGTGTGTGTGTGTGTGTGTTATCTAATTGTTGTTTTTTCAGAGTTTGAGTTTCAATATATGGTATATCATAGGGTTTTATGATTTATAATTATTTTTTTTTATGTTAAAAATGTTTTTTCTCATCAGTAAAAACATTTTAGATTTCTGGCCACATGATGATTTTACTGATGTGATTCAACTGAATATTTATTATACCATTTCCATACTATTATTGCATGATGATATATATTAGATAATTTTAGGGTCCAAGTTGTGGAATCATTATAATTTTCAAACACACACACAATATATATACCTCAGTGTATTTACTTATCATGAGTCTGATATTTATGAGGGTACATGGGATGAATTATAGGTGATTCAAATCAAATTAGAGTCATGTGGTGGGTGGGACTGTAGATTGTTTTGAGGCGAGCCATCCTCATTTTTAGTATTAGATCTTTAATTTGTTTATTACTTCAATATATTCCATGTATATTAGAAACCTACTATATAATATATTTATGGTTCATGAATTATTTTATATTTCATGGGTTCATCTAGTTATTTCATCGTGTAAGTAATATACTATGGTTAACTACCTATCGGGATTCAATGACAAATTGATATTATTAAATACTTTAAAGATTTATATTATTTATTATTATTTAATGGTTATGATATTGAGGTTGTTGTACCCTCATGGTAATCATCTCAAAATTACTACTAGTATGTAGCCTCAGGTAGATGGGGATCAACACTTCAGGATATACGACACTTCATATCAATTCATAATAAGGGAAAACCATTAATCACTGTGTAAATGGTGGATTCTCAATTCCATAAACCCAATGTTATTAACATTAACATTCACCATTGCACAGAATCTATTGATGAAAAATATATCATCCAATTACATTTACATGATTAACCATGTTTAAACATACCAATATCCACAAAAAATAAAATATCTATAAAATAAATTACAAAACTTTCTTTATATCATTTTGAAAAAAATTATGTTGGTTTCACATATTTTGATTTGATTTGGATTGTTTTATGTCTTGATGCATTGATCCCCATTGATAGAATTTTATGACAAAAAGAATAAATGTAAGAATAAAAAAAGAATCATAAGATGATTGCTTGAATCTATCTTCATGATAATCAATGAAAATTATAGATGTAAGTTTTATAATTATTTACACAATAGATTATATATGTTGGAGTAAATATGGATACTTGGAGTGAATAGAGATTTATGTTTGAATAAATAAAATCTTATTACAACTTTTTTGTAATATATCATAGTTTTTTGTGATCATTTACTATTAGAATAAATTTTAATCAATACCTGGATCATGGATTTAAGAGATTTGAAGATGGATGAAGTTTTATGTGCTCTGAGAGTTCTTTAAAATCTCTCTATTTTGGGTATATTATATTGTTTAAGAATTGTTAAATAGCTTAAAAGTGTTTTCAATTATTATAAAAATAAATTATAATTAATTTGAGTGTTTTAAACATAGGTCAGTTGATTGACATAACATATAATTTATTTCAAGAATCCTAGAACTCATATCAAGATACATTGGATGTGCTATGTTTGAGTAGATAAAAATGTAAAAGTATGTTTTATAAAATTAAAGGATTCTAGTCACCACCTATAAAATTTGTTCACATGTAATAATATTGAGAAATATGTAAGATATTTTAGAGTGACACATTAATATTTATTAACAAATCAAATGGGTGATATATGTGTATGTGAATTATGTCATGTATAATATATTTAATCTATGTGTAAGAGAATTATATTATTGTTTTATAAATTATTGAACATGTATAGTTCTTCCACATATGAGACATATGAAATCCAGTGCTACTCTACAACAAAGGAAAATATATCATGGATCCTATAAATTATTTCAATTAGTGAGAATTGAGATTTATATAATTAAAGGATTATAAAGAATTTTGAATTTGATGTGATGGTTCATATATTAATTTCATAAACCATTATAAAATATCATGATTCAATTCTATGTATTGATGAATATAAGTTATATGTGAGATGAGTTTTTAATAAAAACAAGAGGCTATAAATGTCTTAATTACAAAATTAAATAATTTGTAAATGAAAAATAAATTAGTATATGCTCGAGTTGTTCTGAATTCTTTTTAAACATCATAAACATAGATGCGATTTAAGCTAGAAAACGATATGACATGTTTAATGGAGTATTATAAATTTATTCATGTTATATTAATTGTATTATATTTTTAGAATTTTTTTAAAAAATATATTTAAGTTGATATTTTATTCAAGATTAATATATTTAAGTCTTAAACTGTATATGTTTATAGAAAATCTCTGAAGATTGAAATATATAAGTGATTTAAATTTTTTTTAATATTTTATTATTTAAAATAAATACAAAATGTTAACATATTTTATGTCTATTTGTGGACATATGTGGGGATTATTTGGAGAAAAATATGGGATTATTGAGACTACAATAGGAATAATCTGGTAGAAAAAATCTACAGAGTTAAAGAAAATTGGAAATAGGGAAAATAATAATGAATGGAAAAACTTATGAATACATATGGGAAAATTTTTATGGAGAATAAAAATTTAATTTTTATCATGAGCACTCATACACATTGAAAATTTTATTGAGGATCATGGGAACCACATTAAATAAGAGGTTTTTTATAATAAAAATATAGAAAAATAAAATATTGGTGACCTATGTATAAAATGGAAAATGATGTAGAGAAAAGGTGGAATTTAGTTGATCTGAGACATAACTAAACCGAGGAACCCTCAATGTTATTTAGGAATAAGGGGGCTGACACAAAAATTATGAAGTATATATAATGGGAATCAATGAAGAAGAAATATGAAAATCCATTACCAACTGTTACTATCAAGGCTCGATAAAAAGAAGCTAAAGATATTCTGACTAGATGCTCATAGTTATAATAATTGGTTTTCAGCCACTCATATATTGATGATCTACTAGTTTTGATTATATAACAAGATCATAGTTATTTGATAATAGAAAACAATAAATTTAGTTATTTTTTTATAGAGAAGTATAAATTAGTGTAAAATCTACAAGAATGTATTACAAATGAACATTGAGCAGTTGAAGACACTATTCCGAGTTTAAGTAGATCAATATTTTGGTGTGGTAACATCCCAGTACCGAATATTGATTAACATAAAGAAGGAACCTCTAATGAAATATTGTATATTCAATATACAAGTATATATACCATGGGTGACTGAAGGTATGTATGATTATCACTATGAAACATTGTGACTATATTGAGAAGTTGGGGAGGTTATGGAGGTCCCCTATGAAGTAGAAAACCATATTCATGGTGAGATGTTCTGCATCAGAGATAATCACCGACCGTTTGTTTTCAAAAAATGATTTTAGTGGAGAAACCAGGATTAGGGAGAATATAAAATCAATGAAATAAGTAATCCTTTGATCCAAGCATTATTAAAATACCAGAAGAATATTTCATTTTTATTCCTACATTGTATGTGGTGTTCCTTGTTTGGTTTATATAAAATAGATCCAAATTTTATAAATGAAAATTGTGGTTCATAACCCAACGGATAGAAAGAACCAAATAATATTTTTTATTGAAATAAATTTGCAATCACCAAATACCAACCCCCCCCCCCTCAGATGTCTAAACCAATGGTCACGGGAATTTCATGTGCTATTAGAGTATGGTTTTATATTTTTATATCATAGTTTATTTTGATAGTTATTTTTTTCTATGAGATGATGTAAAGGTTTAATGATTTATCTGAGGGGAAATTATGATTCCATCCATATAAAAATAGAAATGTATGTCTCTCCCTAGATAATAATAAATATGATGAAAAATGTGAAAAATTATGTATGGAATGTTTTAATGCATCATAAGGGTATATTACATCTTGAAATTGATGAATATGGCAGGAGAACATATATAGAGTCTATTTCATACATCCATTTTATGATTCAAGTAGATTATGTGAGTAAGAGGAGCTAAGTGATAAATTAATTTAGGGTATTAATTTTCAAATAACTGTCCACTTAAAATATGATCTTGATTAGGTGATTTAATATATTTTTTTCATACTAAGGAACTATTATATGGAAAATCAAATATTCAAAATTATTTTTCCATGTAAGAGGAATTGGAGAAAGATGTTGGATTATGGAACAACCTCAAAAAATTGTGAACGAAAAGGATGAAATAGTATGAATTTTCAATGAAGGGTATGATAAATATATTTAAAACATGAAAAGATAAATTTTTGAGATGATGGATTTATAATTTTTTAATGATTTAATCCTTGAATAGGAGAAGCATCATAGAGTTACAATGATTTTTAAGGATTCATAACTTGATGTGAATGCAAAAATGGTTAAAGAGCTTAAAAACACACTATTAAAATATCGATGAATTCATCATGAAAAATATTAGAAGTTAAAGGAAGATTACAAGTGAAGGGTTAAATCAGTTAATGATGAAAAATATTATCTCCACTTTATGTACTTATAACTTGGAGAAATGTTTGGATACTTATAAACATCCCAGCTTGTATCATCCTATGATTTTTTAATGTGGGATTACACTCAAGTTTTAGATTTGATTTTATTTTTAAAATGGACTCAAATTAGTGGTAATGATAGTATGATAATATTTGGTGATGTGTCCATCTCATGATTATGAAGAATGGCATGACATTTTCTTGATAATGGTGTGAGTAATAAATCTATTACTAGTATAAGTTCTATAAATAATTTAATCAATATATAAATATATGTAATAAAAATTTATAATTAACACAAAAATAAATATATGGTATATGTGAGAATGTGTGAGCAGTGAGTCCCTCTAAAAGAAACACAAAATGATGGTTTTTCAATCAAAAAACAACATGGTCCAAAATTATGAAAATCTGCAGAACCATCACCTATCATGAATAAATGAATACATTTTTCTACATGTTGGTGTTTCTTGATTTTTTGGTTAGGGCCATTTATTTTTGTTTAATCTGTGAATTAATACAATTTAAACAATAAATTATTATGGGGGGGAATAAAAAAGGTGAAAAAAACATATGGGAGAGAATTCACATAATGGGAAGATCCTATGAATAAGAAAAATACTTTTAATTATTTATTATTTTAATATAAAAATATATATGTTCAATTTTATGTTTAATTATATATGGTTCCCAGTAGAAACAACATTTATCAATATGTGACTAGAATGACACAATTGTAGGTCATTAATGGTGAGTTAAAGACTAGTGGTACTAAGGGAATTTCCAGAAAACATGTTTGAAAACATTTCACCCATGATTAATTCTAAAAAAAGACACTAGAATGAAAATAATATTATTATATTATGGTATCATAGGCATCACTATGGACCATTTAAATATATCTATGAATTTCAAGATTCAAGGGAGAAAGATTGAAAAAATTACATTCAGTCAAAGATATTCCCATGAACAATGGCATGGTTTAATATGTCATTGTAGATAACATTGTGTGGGTACAAAAAATGGGTAAATAGGGATATAAACTTGAAGTGTGTAAAAAAATTTATCTATTTAGGTACACTTCTATGAAATGAATTACATTGTTGTCTTATTAGAAGGGGATATTATTTGATTAAGGGCATGAATCATTAACACAAAAAATTTAAAAACCCTAATGTGATGACGCTCTTCAAACAATAGGATAATTAATATCATCTAACTAAAAAATATTGATCATAAGTCTGGATTAGATAGAATAATATAGTATATTAGAGAAAGATATTAAATTTTTTGTGATAAATTAATCGAATAATCCTATTCCAACTAAGAAGAATCCTGAAATATGATAGAAAATGATGTTGTGTTAAGTTGAACAAATATATAATTTGATGTTGGAATCAAGCATGAATAAAATAAGACAATTTAAATAGGTAATGAAAGGTTAATTTGGGATGATTAAGAATTCATAACACTACTGATACAACTAAAGAGATGTGGAATACCCAATATATTTCCACGTCATTGGTGATTGTTTTTCTAAAAAGGAATTGAAGGTTATGAATTGAGAATAATGATTGAGGGTTGTGATGATTACAAAAATTGGAATAACATCCATTATATTATACTTTTTTATTGAAATGGGAAATATGAACAACCTCTGTAATAGTTGATGGTTTAGGTATGGATCAAAATATGGAAAACATATTTTAGTTTTTATTTATTATATAATCAATTGTGAGTGGATACATGATAATGGGGATGGAAAACTGTTCAATTTAATGGTTTAATGTGTTTTGTGTTCTTGACTGGGTGTTCATAAAAATTCATGTAAATAATTCTAAATAGACCATAAGATATGAACTTTATATATGAAACCACATTAACATTTTTCCATTAACATCCTGATGATTTTTTAAACCCACTATTGTCTTCTACACTAGGATATACCTTAATGACATAGATATAACTTACATAATATCCATTAATAAGTGATATACATGACGTTCCATCTCTCATGGATTTGACTAAATCTCCCATGAATGGGGAGAATGAAAAATGTGAAAGACAAATGTGGAGAAATTGTATTTTTAAATAAGGAAGAGAAGCATCATTCAATTATACTGATGGTATCATCAATGGGGAGTAACACTTTTCCCAATTATATTTATTTCCCATAAGGTGGAGTAGAGTAAAATTTATATAGGATAAAATTAGGGTTTAAAAATAATAAAATGGTGATTTTGAAGTTCCAAAATTGTTTTGGAAGTGGTATTTTTTGTTTATATAATTTTTTGATTGTTTAAAGGTCTTTTTGATCATAGATTGGTGGTGAAATTGATAATTTACCCAGTATATGAATATTGAAGGTGATTACCATGAAGAATGGGTAATGGTGAAGAGTTGACTCTGAAAAGGAAAAAACTAATGTGGATAGAAGTTAGGTGGTGTAATTTAGAATCCAACCATTACCTGAAAATTGTTTGTGTTGACCATGATGTGTGGGTAATGGATAAAATATATATGGAATTGTATATTAAAATTTAGTTTCCTATGAAGGAAAAGTTTTTTGAGATATATTCTTGCCTTGTGAGAATCCATAAAAGAAAAAAATGACAAATGGTTGAATTGATATTTAGGGTAAACAATGATATGTTTAGATGGAGGTATACTAGTTATATCGATAATAACAAGGGTATTTTAGATTAATTTTGGCTACATAATGTTCATTAGGGTCAATATTTGAAGCAAAAAATATATGGTTGTTAGTTGTGAGTAATCCATCGTAGTGTGATGTTATTATTAACTACTGAAATTAGTGTTAATCAATTTAGAAATAATTGTTTGATTAAATTCAATGAAGGACTACGTTTTAATTGTAGTGATATTTCTTAAAAAATACTCTATTTTGAGGATTTTCAATACTACATTCCCTTGGAAATATAAAAATTGTTTGCTGAATTAATTATTATAATTTTCGGAGATATTCATAGCGATTATAAAGTGATTAGATTTAATTGAGAAGGGCCAAAATTTATTTCAATTATTTTATAACACATTTGTAGAAATACTAGAAGTACAATGTTACAGTCATGAAAAATTTCAAATTCATTTTTCATATGTGTTAGATATTATGGTCACCATGTATAAAAATTGAGGCTGTATAAGAAAATTTAGCTAAAAAGAAGATATTTTGGTGTTGTGCATAAGAAATTTGAGCCATGTAAGAATATTGTTCTGCATGTATGAAACTTCACTCATAATTAATATATTTTCTCTACGTGTAATAATGTTATACTATATTTAAGATAATTATTCCATGCATATGGTGTATACGATGTTTTATATACGTGACATCCAACATTGTTCTGTGAAAATGGGGAAAATATCTTATGGAGCCTTTATGTTTTTCACTTAGTGAAAGATAGGATTTTATAAACATTATATTCTAAAGAATTCACAATTTTATTATTCTTGTACATATTTTAATTTATTAAAACAACATAAAAATCATGTGATTCATATTGGTGTTCTGAGATAGTGATGTTAAAGGTAATATGAGTTTCTATAAAAATGAAGAGGCTATAAATGAGATACATTCATAATTATTTATTCAGAAAATGAAGAAGAAATCATATGATTAATGATATTATCGAAAATGTTGTCTAACACCAGTTAAATAGTTGTGAGTCAATATATAAAATTATAATATATATTTATTGGAGTGTTAAGTAAATAATCATGTGATCTAGATTTATTTAAATTTTCAAAATATGTCATAAAAAAATTTATCTATGATGTTATTACTGATTTACATAATTATGAGTAGAATATAAATAGGTTTATTTTGATTCTCTCAAGATGTAATGGGATAAGCGGTATAGAAACTCTAACTTTTTTATGACATAAAATGTATCCGTAGAGTTTTTTTTTTTGATTTTTTCTTGTGGATTTCAGGGGGAATTAATTTTTGGAGAATATGAGATGCTAATGAAAAATTTATGCAGAATATTAATGAAAAATAAACCGACACAAAGAAAATGAAAGATATATAAAATGGAAAATAAAGGGAATTCCTAGAAAAACCATGATGAAAATGGTTGTAGATGCAAAAAAATTATCCAGATCATGAATCACTTCATCAAAGAGAAAAGGCAATTTATGATCATGGGATCCAAATTTGATGGGATATTTTCTATGTTCTAAATATATGAAAATAAAATCACAGTGACCTATTAATAAAAATAATTATGAAGTACAAATAAGATGTAAGTGTATTTAATGTGAGATGGAGAATAACCGATATAACCTCCATGATCTTGATGATGAAGATGACTTATACAATATTTTGAGGAGGTTATAAATGGTTTCAAAGAAGAATAAAGAAGAAGATACCATGACAACCAAAATTGTAGAGGATTCAGAATATGAAGAAAAGGAAATGTCAATCTGTTGTGCGTGGATTTGATAATTATTTTTTAGTTTCTTATATATTATGGAGATTCCTTACAGAAGAAGAAGATAAGAGAAAATGTTTTTAAAATATAGTAAATAAATTATTATTACGATATAGATTTGAGAGGAAATCAGATATTGCACTATATATTGGTATTCTGGAAAAAATAGTGTTATTTAAAAGACTCTATGTTCAGTGGAAGGATATTAGCCTATGGGTTCTATGACATCATTCTTTTCAACATGGATCAAATTTAGGAAGAATCTAAAATAGATCACTCTAATATACTTAATGGAAATCCATAGAACCCATAATAATCATGGAATAATGGGAGATCACAATGTGAATATATGACTAAAGTGAAAATATAATGAGTTTGTGGATGTCCTATGTGATTTAAGAAATTGTATTCATGGTGAGATGTTGATCAGTTGTTAGAAACATCATCTATTATATCCAAAAATTTATTTTAGTGTTAAAACATTGAATGAGGGGAATAATAAAATCAATGAAAAAAGTATTCCTCAATATTAACCTTGTAGATGTACTACATGTATTTTTTTCCTTTCAATAAAAGTGGTTTTATTTATTTGTTTAAATAAAACAGATCAATCATTCACTCTTGGTAATAGAGTAGTATAACCAGGGGGATATTCATTCATAATTAGGTAATTGGTAAAAACTAGTCAACACCTGATTTAACCCCCTCACATGTGTATACACCAATCCTAGAGTTGATTTGACACGTGATAAAATTCATATGTGTTACTTAGTAGAACTATTATTTTCACAAATCCAAGTAATACGGGTTTTAGGATCATAGTCATTACGTATCATTGTTATTTTAAGTAAATTTTGACACGGTATGATTTTATGGTGATGATTTATTATTTTAATCATTTCATAGGGATAATAATGTTATGTATAGATGAAAAATATTATTAATTTATATTCACATAACATATGCATGAAAATATGTTATTATAAAATGATTATTAATAAATGGGTTTTGTCTAGTTAAAATATCAATACCATTATTTTAGTTTTTTATTATATAAATATACAACTCTTTTAATTACTAGGTCATATTCACTAGGATTTACCTAGACATGTATTTATGTGTGGCTCCTCATATATAAGAGGTTTTTTACAAGTGGAAGGGGTTTTCACTAAACTTTTGTCAAAATATTCCTAATATATTAGGTAACCTCAAATAATATAAATAGAATAATTTGTAATAAGAAAATAAAAAATATATAATCTCAATAGTAATCCAACAAATAGAAAGGCATCACATGAAATATCAAAATTTAATATCATTGTAGTACATTTTCTCAATGTAGGGATACCTACAAATGGTATATCAATTCATGTGATATATAGGAATACCAAAGTAGAATAATGTTCCTACAATAAAAATATACTATAATATTTAATGGTATCACATCTCACGATGCGTTTATCCAACTACCCAGTATCCCCATATTAAAGGATTCCCTTTACCTAAATCTCTAGATACAAATATTTCATGTGCATTGGGGACCCTATATAGGATGTGAGTAACAAAACTCTATATTACACCACCAATGTTTTGTCAGCATAAGTGTGGTAGCTTATTTGTGAGTGTTTTCATTAATAAATGATTGATGAAAATAAGAAATCATTCACCCTTTTTTGGTAATCATGCACTAAATAGGCCATACAAGACTCTAAAAATTCCTATAGTAATCAATGTCTTCGGATGTGATTTATATTATACTAAGAACCCATCATAGTTATCCCAAAAAGAGATCTGAGGAGGGAATACTATAGTAATCATATCCCTAAACATGAACCATCCTAAGACATTGGGTATGGACCTATGGGAATAAATCATATCCAATGGTCAAATAGATATCAATTTAATTATGGCATAACAAAGCTAAGGACACGTGAAATACTAAATCACATACTTCTCAAACGTAAGGTCCCATGGTTATGTCACACATATACTAAGCATCATTGGAAACGATCTAAGATGGAAAAACATATAGAACATCTCATGTGAGAAAAAATTGAACATTTCATAAAGGTGGGGTCCCATGTCAATATACATAAAAATACAGCATACCATAGATAGTTGGATAAAAAAGACTAACACCACAAACATCTAGGGGAACAACACTGACAATAATTCAACATCTCAATTACAATCCTCAAGGAGTTATCCCATTGGCTACTCCTTCACCTCAACCTATTCAAATAAATCATTAAATCCATTACCTAACCCTCACCATTTATCAATTTAATTTTATATTAAACCAAATATCATTCCCATCCATAATCTTTTTAGTTTGAAAACCTATATTACGAAACCAACTTCTTTCTAGACTAAATAAGGTAGGAAACACTACCAAAATGTGATATAGTTTCTATGGAAAGGGCAGATTCACCCAAGAATATATGAAAAACCCCTCCAAATGATTACCCTAACATAGTGGAACTACTTATCAAATTTTATACCTTCAATAAAATATTATTCATTAAAATAAAATCACATTCACATTAGGCCATGTAATCCCAAAAAATTTCATTTCAATATAAGGACATCCTACATCAAGATAGTAAGACATAACAATCCATGCGATGTTATATAATTCAATTCTAACCCATAATAATATATTAGATTAAAATAAACATAAAACAAGGGATTTAACATTAGGGAAGATAAAAATAATATATGCCTAGTTTTAAGGTTCCCATGGAATTAAACATTCCTAACCATGGGTGATCCCAATGCATGAAACCAAAAACAACCATGAAAAGAGATGGGTAGTTCTTGAAGAATAATGTGAGATGGACCAGGGGTGTATTTATAAGTTTTATATTGGATGGTGGGACATATCTAATAACTATTCCATAATAAATTATTATTTATGAACATATAAAAAAACTGGGTAGATAAGGTATTGTAGCATCCACCCATTTGACACAACACAACAACCTGGTTTCGGGGGGGGGGGGCATTTTAGTATGTCCGTATAGGTTACATTTTGGTTCCCCATTATAATGTACCCACAATCCCCATTGTTCTCCCATTATATTTTAACCCTCTAATCCTTACCATAATGACCCCCAATATTTTATACAGCTCTATAAATTGAATAAATTCATTAAAAGTTATCCTAAAGTCCCATGATGAAATTTCCTTCATAAAGACACAACCACCACCATCATAATATGATATACCTCTTCTACAAATATTTTAACTCAGGAAAAACCATACCAGAATGAATCCCCATATCTATGTGGTGATCGCCTACCTATTTTATAATTTTATCCTTGAACCAAAACCAAAACCTCACTTTCTAATTTCTTCACCAACAAATTCCTTAAAAAAATCCCATTAAAATAGTAAATATTCCAATGATATTATATCAAACATAACTAAAAAATTTTTATTTCATTATAATGTCTAACACAAATAGATTATGTTTCCCTTGAAGCATATCTAGGTCTTCTTTCCAAATATATCCATCAATTAAGCTTGTACATCTGACTAACACTTCATGGTCTCCTCCCAAGAATGTGAATGCTAGAAATACATGAACACTAAAGGTACTATCTTCCATTATATAAACATATATAATTAATAAATTACAATGTTACATAAAACACATAAATGAAACTACATCTTCTAACTCAACATGATCATCATTAATTATTTATCTTAGGTCTCTCTTGTAATTCCAATGCAGAAATACAAGAAATACTCCATGAATAACTGGGATTTATAGGGGATGATCCAAAAATATCCCTTGAACCTGATCCACTCTACAATATAAAATTAATGGATAAAAATTTCCATGTTTCCTATGACTTTGACACCCCAACCGATGTGATGCCCGTAGAAATACCCAACCCACAGAGTGAACTCCAATCTTTGTTTCCTTCTATTGATATATGATTGTTTCCTACTCAAAAAAGTAACCAACCATATCATAATCAACTACACCTAAATAATGGTATCCGTCACCAATATTGTCCCATCGGTAAACAACTTTCATGCCTCTATCTAGTATATGGGTGAGAAACACGACTTCCTATATAATTCCTCAAAGGGATCCATCTAGACTAAATCCTAATAATGTCTATTATATAAAAAATATTCTAAATAAATTACATCCATTTATTTAATAAAATCAAATAATCAATAACATGTATATATTATAATAACTAGATCAACCTCTCAAAATTATCATTTTTCCATGACTGATATTTTATTAAAAGGGTTAGTTTAGACCACAAATCCTTCAACAGGTTTGATAAGAATTTGGATATGATAAATGAATCTTGATATAATACAACGATAATTGGTAAACCATGATGTTGTACTATCCCATACACATATTTGTTTCCTATATAATCTAGTAATTAGGTATCATATATATGTAATAAGTTCAAGAATTTATTCAGCATTCCACTTACCCTGTGTTCGAATCATGACCGCTCATATTCCTTTCAATCCAAGGGATAATGTCAATGATCACCTCATCTTACTTCCTCACAGGAACTGGTAGTAGTTAAAGTAAACCTCCTAGTTATTGATGTTACACCTTTATCATTTTTAATTTCATGCAAAAAGCTATAAAACCCCTGATATCCTTCCACATACCAAACCACCGAGACCAATTCCTGAATCAATGGTCTATTTGTTCAACCCAAGGTGCACAAACCATCATGAGTCATGGGATCTAGTCATCATCTCCTCTCTCATGGGTGAGGATCAACCACCCTATTAAGGATATATAATAATATTTCCTCATCCCAATACCACATTATAATTATTTCATAACTCTTTGGACTCTACCATATCATAAGAAAATTATAATTAAACTACTAGATTACCATCACATGATACGAAATAGAGGAGGTAATTGTTTGGGGGAAAAGGTTGTGACCATTTCACCCCCATTCCATCAAACCACAATTAATTTTTTTTCCAGTAATATAAATTATATACTATATTCATGATCCACATAATAATGAGTTTTCCTACTTAGATAATCTTATATGATATTAGCCTTTCATTTGGAATGATCGTTGTAAAAATTTAATTTATTAAGGAATTTAACTAAATTACACTATCGTAGGTTGATGTAATCCCATAAAATGACATATTAAAAGAATATATACTATTTTTTGATAATAAATATCTTATAAAATGGAAAATTCGACCACAACATTTAGTGATGAGCCATCACTTCTCTCTTTACAGAATTGGTATGGTAGTTATAACATGGGGTTATTACTAACAAGGCCTATAAGAAACTACCATATCATAATGTATCAAGATATACCCTAGGAAAAAACATGAGGCATTAAAATAAATTGAACAAAACATCATTGGTTATGAAAAAATCATAATCATGGATGAAGAAATTATTACCTGAAACATCTAATAGTCCAATTTTCACTGCTCACTCCGCAAAAACATCACCCAATTTTTGGCATGTCCCATCATCAGTGTTGTTAATGAGATAATTTCCAAAGGAATTATCTATTATACTATGAAATGACAGGGAAATATTAATTCCAAAAATAATTTTTATTCCTAGAATAGATATCATTACCTATAAATTCTACGGATTAATATATATTACAACCATATATAAAATATTCCGTTGATAGAAATACCACTTAAATATATAAGTGATTTTTTCATAGTATATAATATAGGTTATGTGATATAAGTGTACCAAATATGATCTTAATGTATTCAGTATAAAACTCTTGAGTTGAGAATATAACATTATATTATTAATTAATACATCAATGAATGTATCTATCTAGGGATATGAAATCTAGTTTTTGAGATCCATGAACACTATTTATACATTTATAACCCCAAATGGAATCATAAAAAACTTATATATTACTTTATAAATCTAAAATATCATATTATTTTATATCCATCACCCTAGATAGAAAATAATTATAACCCAACAACATGTAAATATTGTATAACAATCGTGATTCCATAAATTGATCATACATATTATCTATCAATAAAAATGGATACTTGATCTTTAATATATACCGGTTTAGCTATTGGAAATACACATAGATTCTAAAGATATCATTTTCATTGTTGTAGAATAAAACAAAAAATCCACATGGAGATGTCATTATATGAATAATACTTGTTCCCTTATGATCTTTGAAATACATAGTTAACTCTATCCACTCAATCAATGCTATAAGATATTAAGATATCACTATTGGATTCACACAAAGTATGGTATCTATCATAAAATCAGTATCCCTCTCAAAATGAAAAAAATGGGAAATAATTGGGGAATACATCAACGAAATTATTCACTAATTTATAGAAGGTTGATTCCATTGTTATTCAACACTCTAACTGTACTATCCCATCCATTTGCACTGTAATAGACCCTACTAATCAACATCAATCTAGGTGTACCTTACTCATTACATAATTCACCATCTAATGTAAATAAATTCATATTAAGGGATGTAAATGAAACACTCCATCCAATGTTTTTAGTGAGATTTTTAATGCATCTACAAAAATATAACCCCTAAAGGACATCAAAACATTTCATATCTAATATAACGACATATAAAAAGTGCAAATAACCCCCCAAAACAACTTGAAACCCTGGTAAATATTTAATAAAGTGAATCTTAATTAAATGATTCATATCAAGAGTGAATATTAGAAAAGATAAAACCATGGTTAACCCTTATTTAGAGGTCACATGAGAATATTTGAATGAATTACAAGATACAATCTTAAAAAAAGTATTATTAATAATTTAATCAAACATTATCATACCTATCAGAAATGAGGGATGCTTCGAACTTTTACCTATAACCCAGTTTTAATCAGAAATTATTCCAAACTTGGATTGAGGGACCATACCTCGTGATCCTAGACTATCATGAGTAACTGATATCTATGAAATTTGTTTTTGTTACTTCCAATGGGACCCTCAACAAACTCCTCAGCTAGGACTCCAAGATAAGACCCTATTATCTATTTTATGTCCCCCAAAGAATGATCATGAATCCTATCTGCATGTTGATCCACCTCAAAACACCTAGTGATACATCATAAAAGTAATCCAGTATAGATGACATATCTTACCATATTCATGGAATACCTCATATATCTAACACATAAAATAGGAAAATGGACCTTTCACTCAAATTGATAGCACAAAAACAAAGAATCATTTTTAAGAGAATGAAATACACTTCCACCATACCCTAGATTCTTCTCGCCACCATAGAACATCTCCTCAGATGTCCTCTTACATTAACTTGATGAAGCACCAATATCACCTCCTAATACCTCAAAACTAGAACCTAAATGTAAATTAAGGGAACTGATTTCCCAATCCTCTAACATACTACTGTCAATGGTGAGGAAAATATTATCCACATCAAAATATGATACCTTGTTGAACAAACACACATATAACCTCAAATCATGCCAAAGACTAATATTGAACTTATAGTCCTTTTATGACTTATTCCCACTCAAAAAAATTCAAACCACAAGATCTCTATGAAATGGTTGAAAAAATAAATCACCAATAGTTCCATATATTAGGAAATATAAAATACTAATGATAGTCCATCATGAGTAACATATGTTAGAAATCCTAAAAAAATGGTCCTTGAAGGATTCCTATTATAGGCCCTCACATAGCCTATCCTGATCCTTCACTCTCCACTATCTCCTATTTGTCCTATAAAGAAAGAATATTCTAGATTAACCCAATGTACATCAGGTGTACCTATAGTTCAATGATACCCTAGATAATCTCAATACATTCATTGATATCTTATGGGAGACTCATTAATTAGATATATAGGGGATTCTATACCTGGATGTTTAAGGTCAAGTCTCTGATGATAGATCCTCCTTAATGATTCCCTCTACCTCAAACGTTTACTCTACAAAAAAACATAATTTTGAGTTGCAGTACTACCTAATATTTATAGAACCATCAAGGGAATTATTATATCCTCCCTAATATACTTTTTGAGGTATTATAGGATCATTATAAACCTTGAGGAAAATATCAACCCTATCTTTCAGTGGAACCATGTGATTTGGTTGAGAAAAAATTCATTGAAATAAAAACACATAACCATATGAATACAGTTAATATCGTAAAACATAACAAAATATAAGACTTAAATAGTGCACATAAATTCAACCAACATTAGAGACATTCCCTATGGTCTATCAAAAATACATTAAGCTTTACAACCCATTCATTCGAAATACCTAGGCCCATATCACCCACACATGAATATTAGTCACAATTATATATAAAATATGTTCCTAATAAATACTCACATTAAAGTAATTATATTACAAAAATTATGTGTACTTGAAATTTATGAATATATTATTATTGAAATATATTTAATTTAAACATTTAATAGTCACATACATTCTTGTTCATAATGTATGAACCTATGTACTAAACCATAATGCATGAACTCCCACCCCCATTACCTTGGGTGATATAAAACATAAAAATCTTAAATCCCACAAAAAAATTTGATGAAACACCTGATACCATAACATCACAATCTATAAAATAAATCCCACTAGCCCAAAAACTCAAATTAATACTATATAGGTGTTTTCTAAATAAAATCCTAGCATTACAACCATGACTATACTATCTAATATCCAATGTACCAATACAATATTAAATATAATTAGAAATAAAAGATATGATACTATTTTATAATTCCAAATATTGGTTTAGTATGTTTGAGAAAGAGTATCACATGGACATATGCATGCATCAACATATGTAAGAGGATTCCAACTACAAGCGATGACATCCAACATCCCTCTGGTGGGTATTTCCTATACATCATGTAACAAAAATTATAATATAAATAGTTGAAACAATTATAATCAAATAAAAAAATAATGGAATCATATTGGTAATCCAACTATATAAATAGCATCACATAAAATATCAATATAATCTACAGGAGTCTAAAATTTGGTTAAAATATTGATCCACATCGGTGGTGGATCTACATATGCAATATATAGGATGAAAAAAATATTAAAAAGGTCGTGCTATAAAAATATCAAAAAATATTCTTTTCTATATTTTTAATCAATATTCATCTCTAACTACTGAAGCACCCAACATTAGGGCCTTCTCTTTACTTAAATCAATGTTAATAAACTCTGCACACAAACACGGTGTTCGAGCAGGGTGTGTGTAATGAGAACCTATTGGATACAAGAAACATTCCCTTAATGTGTGTTAAAAATATAAATATGTTAGTAAATTCACTAAAACATGATAAATGTCAATAAGAATCCATGCACTAATGTTAGGTCATAATGTGCTAACCATAATTTCAATCATCGACTATTCTTGTTCTGGTAAATGTCAGAATAAGGGAGTTATCACATACTGGTAAATCATCATAGTCATCATAGGAAATTTACTAAAGAGGGAATAACCTAACCTACCAATTGAAAAAGCTGAACCGTCACAACAAAATTGAAATTATCTATTGAATATATTTTGTATCCACTTGTAACATATGAAGCGGTCTTAAGAGGGGATAATATTTCCAACCACCTCCACAAGGAAAACCATCACACTCCTTAGAGGTATGGTCCCACGGATGGGTCACACATATACTACAAATCACTGTACATTGTGTGTAGAATGCCTGAAATAGAAAAACTACTATGTGGTATAAAATAATTCTGTTTTGGGAATTATGTTTGAATTACTAAATCTATTATAATAAAATATAAAATTTGAAAAACGATCACAAAAAAATATCCAATCATCCATCGGAACACTACTAACATAATCATATCATCTCCATCACAATACCCCATGAGAGAGTTCATTGGATAATATTTTATTTCAACCCATTCCAATAACACATACTATTTGTTACCTAACACAACCCCATTCTAAATTGAAGGAGGCCATATCCCATCTCAACGTCCAAGAAACATTTATTCTAATTCCATATCCAAGATGGGAAATATCCCTCTTCACCTGACCTAGTATGGTGAAATACCCTAAAAATTAATTAAATAATCTCAATGGAATGGTCAAACTCATTCAGGTTTAATCGAAATAAATTTCAATCAATGAACCTAAAATACATCCAAATTAGTGATTTTACAATAGGTTAGATAAATAATTATAGAAAACAAGGTCTTTGGATATCAGGGAATTAATGTCATCAAAATGGATGATATAAATAAATGGAACCTAAAATTACTATATAAAGATGTGGTATTATATTCAATATAAATGGGAGAGTTCGTAGGGGGCTTGTGATTCTTAGATTGGTAAGTAAAGGGATACAAAATCTTAATATCCCCCCACCCAAAAAAATTAATCACTAAAAAAATAAAAAAAAAGGTAGGTAGGAATTTATATTGTGAATCCATTGGCCATTGTTAAACAACTATATCCAAGGGTCTCATTGTGATGTGCCAAAATAGGAAAAACACTACAGCCCATTATAGAGTTTCCCTCAAACACCATGGAAACACATTATGGAATAAGGCAATGGTCTACATAGAAAAAAAACACATTATAATTGTGGTCCTAATACATTTAATTGATTCATTTAAATATGAATTAATGCCATGCAGCATAATATACTCTACGAACAAATTTGAGAAGTTGTAACACTTAGAGGATGGGTGAATCTATTATGGGTACTTTTTAATAAAATTATACTTTTTATCACATTTCCTCTTTGTTATATTAGGCTCTCAATTCTCTTATTATATTCTCCCAATCAGATGAAATATTATTAATGAAGTAGATACAAGAACATGATTATTTTACACGGATTACTACTAAATATGTTTATATAGTCCATTGTGTTGTGAGAAATAATCAGGTAGACATAATCCACATGAAATCAATCCTTCTTAGTTGATTATAATGAGTAGGATATCCCCTTACTCTCATGTGGCACTATGAAAACATTACCATTGTGTGTGTTTTACAATAGATGTTAGGATATTTATACTACCTCCCAATAATGTATTCTCCTTGAAAAAAAGGGTTTGTAACACCAATAATGTCCTCCACCAATAGAGTCAAGTCTGATGCCATAGTTCTTCTTTGTTCCTCCAAAAACATCTTCATCCCTTTTTACTTGCACAACAACATATATGCAAATCCTCTCGTTTCATTCCAGTTGAAAACTTGAGATATGAAATGAATTATTCTTATATCTATAACAATATTGTGAATCTTTTGTGGAATTTTGATCACTAAAACTTCTATGACCATAATTATAATCATTTTATATCAATTTGGTCTCCAGATCTTCTACTATTCTTTCCACTTTCTACATCAGTGAAAAACTAATTTCACTGAGATCTATTATTATTCATAAATGTATCACAAAATTCCATTTTTATTATGATAGAAATGAAGATCATCTCATAATTGAATAATCAAAATCAATATTACCTGAATAATAAACAATATTTTTATTAGGAATACACTATTCTTTTTGGACACACAATGGGGGTATTATACCCAAGCACTAGTTTCATTGATCCATTCATTGTGAATCACAAAAATCTTCTACGTTTAACATGTTTTGAGTTTCTACATATCATATTATCCAAAAAACATGATGATGGAGTAAAAACCTATCACATGTATGCAATATTTATCCATTATGAACTATCCACTATTCACAGGAAACTCCAATACACCACGTGAGACAAGTTCCCCACGAACAGACTTTTTTAATGTGGACAATGTTTTTTTTTCAAAAACCGTTTCTTATTCCATTTACTACATCTCTTCCATATACTATCTTCTCTTCTATGGACTACCACTTCTTTCACAGTCTTCCCTCTATTATGTGGAATAACTTTTATTTCATGAGTCGTTGATGCCTTATGAACACCCTTTGCAATGTGGTCACTCTTTTCTCCATTAAATACCTTCATTCTATGGCAACCATCACTCCACAAAATAACTCTCCCATGTGGTACTATTTATTAAATAATCTATAAAATTCCTTCTATAGACAATTTCGTCCTTCATTAAGGATTTCCTCCTTGAAATACCTCCCTTAATGATATTATCCATTACGAACACTTTTGAAACTATCTGAATTCTTCTAGAAATGATGATTTCTTCTAATAAAATTATCTCTTTCATAGGGATGAGATTATGTTACTTTATATTAGAAAAGAATATGAAAATTTTACTGATCTAATTTACCCAAATTTTCAATGTTGTATAGCGATCACTGCGTGATATGATCCTCCTGCTAACATTATTCCCTCTATAACGCATATAATACCTTAATTAACTCATGGCGGATGGATCCTTTCACAAAATATTCACCACCTATTTGTAGTAAATGATTCCATACATATGAACTATAATCCTCCAAAAAACCATTTTCCTTTCATGGTCTTCATACCGTGCTTCTCACTCTATAAAGAACTTCATTCATCACGAACCATATCAATCGTGATATAGAGTCATTTATCGATCACCATTAGAATCATCATATTTTTAGAGTAAATTATTGAAACATCCCTATCATCCAATAAAATATTTATTTCCAATCAAATCTAAAAATTAATGGAAATATATTTTCTCCCCCATTCGATCATAAGTCTTGCATGAATAGATCTCAAAACTAGTTATGATATATTTGAAATAAAAAAATAAAATAATATATATATTTAATAATTATAATCATTCAACCTTGAACTAAAATGTCATCTAATGAGTCAATATCTGTTCTCAGGAAATCAACTTGAAATTCGAAGTCTTGAGTCATTAACATGTTTCTTTTATTATCATGATGCGAGGACATAATCTAATATCCATTATCATTGGAACTACATTATCATATTGACCATAATGATAATTTTTAACCTCTTTGAACGCACTTTAAAACCAATGGAAGTTAGTTGAAATCAAATAAAATCCATACACAATGTGGGAACTACAATCCATCCTTTGTATTTGTTGGTAATACCTTCAATGATCTGTCAACATGAATGTGACAATATGTGGACCATTATCTTCTATCTCCCCTTTACATTTCAAAATTCATTTCAAATTCACTCCCCATTGTTGACATGAAATACAATGTTCATAGAGAAAAGGTTATTAGTCCATAATTAGGAAATGTCACCCAATCATTTCACTCTATGTCTATTGGATTTATGATCAATGTAGAAAACAAGATGAATTGATATAGATGACAAGGATTACAATTACCAATTGATCATGATAAATAATGAAATGAGAACCCATGTACTTTTCTTCAAAGATTATTCACATTCATTATTGACTAAAATTACAAAATGGGAGATGAATAATTTTAATAACAATCAACCTAAAACTCTTTCAATCACATCAATAAATGGCTTTAAAACATTCATGTTATATATGTAGGATATGCTAACTTAGTGAACATCCATTATTCTCATGCCACTGAATAAATATATTTCTCCACCCTTTAATGAATGTTTATTTTTATTTTTTACAACCAAGGATGAGAGATTTAAAGGAATAACCTTTCCAATGTTAGTATCTTTAAGAAATTTTCAGAATAATCAGATTACATACTTATTGAAATTATAATTCAGAATGATTCTTCATTTGTATACCCCTCAAGGAAAAATATTCTCACAATAATCATAATGTTTGATCTTATGAAGATTAATTTTCATGATATTATAGTATGGAGAGTACACATTAATGGATATTTAACAAGTGAATATCTATGTTAGGGAAAATTTTCAACTTTAACAAGGATGATTTTCTTGAGTATTTTCTCTTCATAATAACCAGAAATAAGATAAAAAAAGATTGAATCCTCTTCATCCAGGCTATCCAAAATATGAAATCACATTTATCATTATCTTGAATGATGATCCCCCATCATTTTAGTATTTAAATATCAATTGAGGACTCATTCAAGGATGGTATCTTCTCTAGCTGTGCAGTTAAGAATTGACATCACTCACTACTTCTCAGTTTCATCACCTGATAACATACATCCACTTCAAATCCCAATATTATAACTATAAATAAAATACAGAAGGATTAATTAAATATATTGGATCCTCCTTGATTAATTAATTATAGAAAAAATGGTGTGAGGACTTTCTTAAAATCATTCTCCATTTGATTTAAAATTCATTTTACATATGAACTTATGTGCTTATATATGTTGAGGAGGCACAGATCTCTTCACATTCTATGATTCATTGTGTGGTTGACTTTAATTCTTAAAAATCATCATGGATTAATAATCATTACTCCTTATTAATAATTTTTATTTTTATGGTAATAATGTTAAAAAACCTTTTGCAATGTGACCAGATTTCATGCCTATCTCACATACAACAACATCAACACAAATGTTACCATTTGTTTGAATCCTCTCATACAATTTGAATTCATTTTATTGAATATTTTCATTTCATTTTTCAAAATTCCACATGGGTTCTTCTATGTGAAAATCCAATTGGTATTTAATCTTGACACCCACACTTCTTTTTCATCGAGTTAGAATCCAATTAATTCTCATTACACTGCATGAAATCCTCATAGGAGAATTTTTGGTCACATCATTCTTCATATATCTTACCATGGTTTACTTTTTTGTTTTGATGTAATATTTTTTATTTTTTTCTTGTCAACATCGAACACTTAGATATATGATAATGTATCAACTATGTGACACCTAAAATTGAATACTTCGCATTTGTTATATAGAATTCCAAATCTGTTTTCAGTTTACTGATTTTTCTGGACATGTGGATATTTCTTAATTATCACTGAATTTCTCCCCTTGAGACAGTCTTCCTTGGTGATTTTAAATGTTGAGGATTAGACCATCAATTTAATGCATGATTCCAAAATATATCTTATTACAAAAATTGACCCAAAAATATTTATATCTTGATAAATTTGGTGCATGTTTGATGGGTATTCTTCATTATATGTGGTTCTTTCCGAATGAAACAATCTTCCACACTTTTCCAATTTTCCACCCTAGTCATGGTGGTAAGTTTCTTTTCACTTTTCATCATCCATACTAGTTTGGATAATGTTTTACAACCTACACTATACATAATAACTGATTTTGGAGATATTATTATAAGATGGTATGGATGGTACCTATTTCATATTAGATACTGAACATAGATCATCACAATATTTCATGGTCTTATTATCAAATGTTCAAGGAAATACATCCTTATAATCCTATAATAGAAATTGACTTCCAGAAGAAATTGTAATCTAATTTTGTGATGTTTCAATATGTGTCTTATCAGGATTTTCCGATTGAGTTTCCAATTAATTAGATTTCATATTTTGGATGATTATTTTTGATCTCCAATCATAATCATATTTTCATCAAAATATTTCATCAACATCCTCTTCCTTAATATGGAAATTATTTTTTAACAATGATCCAAGTTTCATGTTCTTCATTGAATTTTATTCCAAATGTAATAACTTGATTTTATTTATCTTCATGAGATTATATTCACCTTCATGGATATTTTATTCAAGATTCTTGTTGAATCCCTCTTTCCCTCAAACATCATTATCTTATTTTGAGAAGCTTATATGAAATTCCTGGTTTATTTTGTTCAAAAGTTCCAACATGTCTGGAGTACTTTACACATTAAATTTTTCTATTTTCAAGACCTTCTCCAAAACATTAGATTCTTATTCTAGTAGGGTGATATCTTCCTATATACTTTAAAATACTCCACAATTACGGGATTCACTTTATTGAGTATTACAATGAAAAACAACTCTTAATCTATGGATTGATTACTCTTGAGAAGTTATAGATTGATCATCATCAGCACTAGTGATAGAATTTTCATCATCCAGAATGATTTTTATAGTACAAACAAAAACCTCTTTATCACTAGAGGTAGGAAGGTTATCCATATTCTGGGTGAAAACATGATCCACATGCTTATTACATTACATGTCTGAAATGAATTCGTTGTTAGAAAGGGAAGAAGAAACAAATACTTACTCTTTTTTAGAGAAGGGAGACTTATTCTTAAAATTTATCTTCTATTTCATTTTTCTATTCATAATTATCATTTTAGATATAGACATATGCTCATATGTAATGGAATATTCACCAATATATCACTTCATTATTGACTTAGGATGGATGATTCAATTCTTCAAATTAGAATAGCGTAACTATAGAGAATCGAACAGAGGAGAACCTTGTATCTAATAAAAATTTTAATGACTAGTTTGGGATATTCAAAATACTAGGGGGGATCTGTGTTGGGTAATTTCAAATAAATGTCAAAAAATGTATCCCTTTACAAATTCAATATGTTAGGCACTCAATTCTATTATTCCCTTATCCTATTTCATAAAATAATATTAAAAGAGTAACATCAAGCACATTATGTTTTTACAAGTTTTACTACTCACTAAGAGTATATACTACTTGGAATGGTCAGAAATAATCCTCACCACACAGTCCACTAGAAAAAAATAATTTTTTTTGGAATACTACATGTTGGATATACCCTTAGACTTGGGTTTCACTATGAGACCTATGTAATAGAGAATGTGTTACAAAACATGGTTGGATATTTATACTACCTCCAGAGATAGTATTCTCCTTATTGACAATGATTTGTAACACCAATAAAGTCCAGAACCTATTGAGTAATTTTTGATGACATGATTCTAATTTGTTCTTCTACATCCTTCTTCTTCAAATGGTTACTATCATAGTAGAATACATGAGACTCCCCCTACTTCTTCCAAGTAGAAAATTTTTTAGCTGCACCAACATCTTATTTTATCAGTCACAACATTATGAATGTGTTATGGATTAATGGACACTAAAAATTCTCTAACCCATATCATAAATACATGATATCAATTTGGTCACTAGGTCATCTACTCTTATTTTCCATTTCTTCTTCGGTATAAAACCAACTTAATTTAGACATCTTATTCTTCTTGATGGAATTCCAAAATTCATTAATGAATATTAAATAAAATAAGATTACTTAAACATATAATCATCTGAATCATTCTTCCTTGAAAAATAATAAATCATTTATGTAGGAACACTTTTTTCCACATGGAAAGATAGTTGGTGTATTATACCCATGCACTACTTCATCGAATATTTCTTCAGTAATCACTAAAATCTAATGATTTTAACACGTCTTTAGTTTCCATGGATCATGTTCTTCACATTGCATGTTGAGGGTGTAAACACCCATCACATGAATGTGATATTTCTACCTTGCGAACATTCCTTTATTCATTGCAAACTCCCTTGCACCGCATGATGAAAGTGATTAACGAAAAACATTTAATTCTATGAACCATGTTTCCTTTCATAGACTATTTCTACGTCCATGTATTGTATCTCTTCAACAGACTATCATCTCTTCTATGGAAAGCCCCTACTACCACATAGTACCCTCTCTTCCATAAATTGATTCTTCTTTCATAAACAACTGATACCTAATGGACCACCTATGCTATAAGGTCCCACATTACTCAATGAACTACATATTTTCCATTAATATACCTCACTCAGTAGAATAACTCTCCCCCATATTCCCTTTTCTTCATCAGCCTTCAAAATTCCTTTCATGGAAACTTTCCTCTGCGAACTACTCCATATTGTTGAATTCTCCCTCATGAACTATTTCAGACGTCGTCAAATTATTCTAGTCACGATCCTTTCTTCTAATTAAATTTTTTCATAAATAATTATGGGATTAGGGAACCTTATATAGGAATATAAATTCTAAAATTCCACTATTTTTCTAATACAATGTTTCAATATGGTACACCCTTCACTATGTATTATGCACCTCTCACGAACTGTTTTCCCTCCACAGTCAGTGCAACAGCTTCCTTTCCTCCCAGTGGATGAATCCTTCCTCAAATGGATCACCCCCTCTAAAATGGAAATGATGCCCTTCCTGTGAACAAAAAATCTACCATGAACTATGACCCTCACATAAACATTTTCCATACTGGGTCCATGTACCATGTTTCAGGGTCCGCTTAGTGCAGCTATGCTAAAGCATTCCTTTACAAATTTTCCTTTACCACTATGCATACCTCCACTATGGTCAATGAAAATTTCTTTTTGTTCATCAATATGTGATTCATGGAAATCATTATTTTTCACAAAAATAAACTCTAATTTTTTGGCCCAAAAATTTGGAAAACTCTAGAAAATGACACCACCGAAAATATCTCCTTCGACAATAAAATCTATGTTGTATCACTATCATCTGGATTATTTGAGAATAAACTACATTAATGAGGAACTACATCTATATTGACATATAGTATTTGATCAAATACATTTAGAATCAATTGATATTTTTTGTAATGTTTTGAAACACCAGTTTTTTCCAGCAATATATTTCTATCCAATAAAATCAAAAAAATTATTGGAAACATACATTCGACCCATTCCATCATAAGGATTACATCAAATGTTCTCCAAAATACTTATGATATATGTGAAATAAACATTAATAAACCATTATTATATTTTAAAATGATAATTATTCAACCATGACATCCAATTTCATCTAATGAATCCATAACAATTCTCTAGGAATCACATTTAAACACAATGTCTTAAAACCATTCACATGAATATTGGAATATTAAGACATGATGAATTTGTCGAAACTCCATTAACATTGGAAATAATTCATGATACTGACCGCAATGAATTTTTCTAATCTCATTGAACAACATTGACTGCTAATGAAAATCAGTTGGCAACAAATACAATCTATATACTACGTGGGATCTACATGACCTTCATACCAATACAATCTCCACTATCATGGAATCATGCAGATGACTATTGGAATATAACCTCACGAATGAAAATGTTATTCAATAATCAACATCGATGGGGTGTAATCCCCATAAACTATAGAATTTTATCTCTAAACTCAATCTGAATCACCAAAATCTAATACATTCTCCACAATGATTCCTCCAAAATACAAAATCCATTTAAATAAACATGGTTCCAAAAAATTTAATAATAAAAATACCTCCAAAATTTGAGGGAAGTTTTAGTGAATGATTTATTAATTAAATCCAACATTGAATAATTATGAGATATTTATCTCAATATATAAGTATAATTATTATATTCCATTAGTTTTAGCAATAACGACATATTTTTTAGTGTGGGTATGTTGATACCCTAATAGATAGATATGTACGATAATGATTTATTGGACTAATATGGATCTATTAGTATTATTACTTATGGTAGGAACATATGTCTATTATTTTGAAGATAATATATTGTGTATGATTGTGAATAGTATAAGATAAGGTTTATTCCTGGAATGTGGATCTTTTAATATTTTTAGAGAAAGTCTATATTCTTTACATAATCAAAATTACACACAGGTGATGTGTGTTTGAGTCTATGGCCTATTCATGAGAATTGACATGTGTTCATATGGGACTTAAATCAAAGATAGTTCTTCTTCAGATAAATTATTTGAAGTCATGATATATATGTAATGTGAACCATGGATCAATATAATATGACTCATGATAACATGATGTATGTTCTATAACATTGTAGTATGAGGGTGTATTCATGACCATGGTATGAATTTGGTGAATATTTAAGATGAATAAGAGCTATAATGAGAATGGGTTTTTATATTATTACATCAAAAGTGGAAGGAGAGTGTATACATATGTGAATGTTAAGGTAAATCCCTAATAATGATTTGAAATAAATATTTATTTCATGTAAATACACTATTAGTTTGTTCATCATGATCGTATAGGAAGAGTGTCATGTCCTTTGTGACTATATTGGTTTACAATATTTTGACATGTATTTGTGATATTGTGACGTGGATATGGACCCATTAGTTTACTTTTATTCATATAGTTGGTTTGTGGGATTTCAGTGAGAATTTGATGTCAGAACATAGAAAGTTATTATTGAGGTATAGGATAAATCATGGAAAGGTTGGATTCACATTATCCAGGCTATGATACGTGTGAGAAGATCAACATTGATAATATAAAATGTTCTTTCATGTTCTACTTCTTGAGTCCTATATGTTTAAGAATTGATCTCCAAATCCATGTCCATCAAAGTGTTTCTATTGGACATTAGTGTGTGAGGTGGGACATTGTCCATGGTTTTTTAATGACTAGTTTAATGGTGAAATTTTTGATATCATGAGGTTTGTAATTATGAATTTGGTTATATTCCCATGTTATAATCATATGGGATTACCATCTTAATGAATGATGGCCATGATGTATTTGTAAATTATTAGAAGATGAATGAAATATCGTAGGAATATATAAATTCAATATCTAGAGGAAATACACGTATCTCATATTGATGTATATAGTTTTATGACCAAATTTTATCCAAAATATTCATGTGTAATTACGATGGAATGTATATGTTATCAAATAGTGGTTTCATAGATATCCAGGGTGTTTTCAAACTCTAGAGTGGGGTTAACGATTGGGTTATCATGGTTAAAAAAATGGATTATGGGTAGTGTTTTTTTGGATATGATGAGATCTATTTATTCCAATTAATACTAAAAAATGATACTTTCAATCATACAATGGGGAGAAAAAAATTGATTTCAAAAGTGCAGGGCCCATATTTTAGGTGGATTATTATGAATTTATTGTGATACTTGTTTGAAAAATTGAATCACGTAAATTTTGGTATTTTATTCTAGTGCTTAATTATGTATAGGAATGATACGTCTAGTTGGGTAAAAATAAGTAGATGTGGATACTGATATATGAAATTTTGGTGTTGTCATCATGTTAAATAAATATCACATGTGAGTCTTTGTGAATGGATCGATGTGGTTGCCATGAGTGTATAAATGTCAATACTCATGAGTGGGTGTGCCAATTTATTTAATAAAATTAAGATTTATGTGGTGGATTATTTATTAAGAGGGAGGATCTAGACTCAAGATATGTATGACTAGAAGATACTTGTGAGTATCTCAATGATGAAAACAATCTAACATGTATTAGTGACATGATGTATTCAAGATTGATATTTTAATTTTATTTATTTATTATTATTGATTGGGACATTGTTATTGAAGACATGGAACAAGATTTAATATTAATAAAAATTATGTTGAGTTATTAATGTTAATTGGTATAATAGAATTTTATCTCATCCTTTTCACAAATTATCAACTAGTATGAAATTTAGTATGATCCAATTTTTCATTGAAAAATTACAAGTGTGTATGATGGATAAGAGCGGGATTTATTTTAAGAATATATATACTCCTATAGTTTTGGTGAGATTTATATATGATCATATATTGTGGAACATATATGGATAATAAGTAAGTATATTCTATTATTATCTATTTTATAGCACCCTAGATATGTGCTTATACTTATTAAGGATATGAAGACCTATGGTTTTGAATTTATAACAACCATAATTATCATGTGTCATTGAATCCAAGAAATGACATACTCTAGTGAATAGGAATCAAAATGAAATTTAATTTTTTGAAAATATATTATTATATAGGATAGTTAGTAGAATATTTTACGGAAATATAATGATTTTAGACATTTGAGGTTTCATAGTAAATCCAATAAATCAAAATTTAGGTCTCTTTAAAAAATGATGGAATTAAAATATTATTAGGAACAACCAATGAGTATTCAGTGTCATGAAATTTGGTTCCCAATGATGCAACTGGTGTGGGTGTCCCACTAGTTTAGCCAATAGGTGGTTTCCTTACATAGAGAACATGGTAAGCCATCAAGTGGTCAGTTGAGGGTATGTGAGTACTTGGTGGTACCTGAACACATTAATTACAAAAATATTGCGGAAATAGTAATTTTAATATTCAAATAAAAAACACAAAATAATATTTCCCTAGTATATTCTACAAAAGAAAATCTAATTACCTTATCCTCTCATCCACTCCCTTATTCTTCATAGTAACTATAGAATACAAGTGTTTTTTTCTCCCTGGTTATGGATGGCTTTCATTCAAATCCTCTTCCCTCATATATCCTTATATATCATTGGATTTTAGAATTTTTTTTCTTTCATGTATTTAGGTAATGATTATCAATATCATGGTTAATCATGATAAATATTATTATGATTTTGTAAGAAATAAATAAATGAGGCATATGAACGATAATTATATATAATTTATCAATATTTCATAGGAGTTAGGATTCTTCATGAGTTTTTATAGATGTTTATCAAACTATGGTGAAATAGACTATTAAATCCGAATGAAATTTAGTTAGTTTATTCCATAATAAACAAGGGTCATACCATAGGACATCTACACAGTATTTATTGATATTTTAGCGAGATTTATGTACTCATGACCTTAGTAATGGAATAGCTAGTCATGGCCTTTGGGACTACTTCATCTAGAATAAGATTATTTGGAGTTCTGAGTTGTCCCTAAGATAGTAGAACTATGTGTTGAGTTAGTAGGGATACTCAACACATGTGATTTGATAGAGGATATTTTAAAAGGATTAAGATATTAATACATTAGAATATTTTATATCGTAGGATAAATAAAGTTATTATCCATGGCCTTAGAAGATGGGTTAGTTGATTCCATATATGTAATTATTGTTATACTAATGTATTATTGGTTAATGCGATATGATTATCAACACATGGGATATATAAAATTACGATTCCTATTTTGTAGGAAATATCATGAGATGCATGTATTCTAAATATTTTTCATTTACTTTTCCAAGGGTTTGGTGGTATCACCAATCTATAAAAAAAATATTCCACATAGGGTTGGGAAATTATATCAACCTATACCAAGATTATCATCTCGACAATTCTAAATATTATTCTTCATATCTATGGTTGTCTAGAGATATTTTTACACTTATTTTTCATTCTAGTGATTTTATAGTGGGTTGGATATGTACCCCCTGACCCATGATATCATAGACCCCCCATAGGTATGGAAAATTATGGTATTATATTTGGATCATTTCTAATGTGTATCCCAATACATGAACGCTAATATAATAAACATACTAATAAAGAGCTCATTAATTCTGTTGGATGTTATGAAAATGATATTAGGATTATATATTTATTCTGGAATCATGTGAATCTCTCAAAGGGACAAATTTTTCATTCAAAATATAAGGATTATCTTTGAAAATTATTCATGGGGGTAGTTACAAGTATGTAAAATTTTCTATTAGTAGGTTCCATCTTAGGTATTGATTCCAGAAAATGGATATTAATATTATTTACAAGATCTAGAAATCAATATGTTAGTTTATTATTAATTTGATATTTTCATTTTGATCATACCATAGCTTGGATTTCTGTGAATACATGAAAAATAAGTCATAAGAAAACCTATGATTGATACCATAGATGAGTTTATATGAGGTGGAACAACCGTAAATGTTGAAAAGTCATCCCAACATGTGTATATGTAAATGACAATTTACATATCAACAATGTTCAAAATAGGTATTTTCGATCATTATGGTAGCATTTTGAGTACCTTGAGATTCAACTTGTGCAATGAAAGTGATTGTTTGTAAATATTATATCATATTGTACATGCTTAAATATGTATAATAGAATATTTCAGTTTATATTTGGGGGTTTCATATTAAATTTTAGACATTAAACTCACACTATCACCTCATTGTATGTGATGAATTGATGTTGGAATTTCTTTTTATGGAAAGGGTGAAAGTACTGGTGACACGGTATAAGATAGATAATTGGGGTTTGAGAGATAGTTTCCATGAATGGTTGAGGTGTTTTATAAAAGAGAATCCAATATTAACACGTTTATATTAATATAAACAATGTATATGATCAACCCACTAGGTCATGTATTCATGATGTGAAAACTTTAAGACATGACATGGATGAATCCCATTATTGCATGGTGTTTGAAAATTATCATTCTTGGAAATAATTCATAATAATATATCAGATTTATTTTCATATATATGTTATGAAATTAGGATATTTATAATTATTTTATGGTTGATATATTAGGAATATAATCTCCCCTTGTGAGACACCCACAATGACACATTTTTTGTTCAATTTGATACTTTTCTGTTGTATCATTTACTTTGAGTTTTATATCAAACAGTTATGTTTTAGACGGTTTTCCAAAATTAATTTGTAGGGTTATGAAGATATTCATTGACAAAGGTTATGAAATTAAATTGTAATTTTAATTTTCGATCATGAAATAGGTATGTTTTGGGAATTGTGATTTGGATTGAAATTATGAGGGTTCATACATCTCAAGGAGATGTTTTTATATACAGTTAGAGGCTCGAGAGGTGATTTGGGTGCTCAATTAAACATAGGGGAATGAACTAGATGATCCTAATGTGTAATTACCTTGTAGGAGACACAACATGCCACAACCTAGGTTAATTTCTAATTGTTCAGTGTCCGAACAAAATGTTCATAATGGAAAAAACCTTATGTGTGGAAAAATCACATCGCAATAGAACGTGATGTGCCATGAGTCTCACAATGGGTGAAGAACTTCTCTGTAATGGGTGTGGTTTTTCTATTTTGTGGGCCTTTGAAATTTATATTTTTCAAATAAAACAACTAATATATCACATTTAAATTATTTATCATTGCGAATGGAGAAAACATCACAGTACGAGGGAGAAAAAGAGAAGGACTCACATTGTGGGTTGAAAAGGCCACACCATGTTGGGAAAGACCTCTGTTATAGTGGTATAGATGAAATATGAGAATATATTTGGAAAAAATAACTATGATATATACGAAGGGGTATTGCATGTATTATATTCCACCACATAGTGTGTCATTTCATGGATTCCATGATGTGATGTGAAGGGTCGTAAAGGGGAAGGAACATTGACCTTCCCCAACGGTCAGTTACACTGTGAGACACCCGATAGAAATATAGAGTGGTGTTCACTGTAGAAATTTATTCTGTAATTCCATAGGGACACACTGTAATAATCCATAAGGCCATGTTTAAAAGAGGGGTAGACCCATATTTTTTGGGTTGTCCCATCTTTGTCTTTAAGTCGAGTAGCCACACATTCTAATTTTTGTTATCTCTCTCCCACTATTCCATTGTTTGACCCTCCCATGAGAAGGGGATACATTTTGGTAGTTATTGGTCTTATTATATAATATATGAAATAAAACATTTTTTTATTATCCTTTAGTCCATTATTACCCATGTACCCATTGATTTTATTGTTTTTTGCTTTGATTTTGGAACTAATTTCGCCAAAGATCAGTCAAATTGGGCATGAACAATAGACACACATCTTGTCAAAGATATAATATTTCCTATAAATATGAACACATACATCCACTGACCAGGTTGTAGGAGGTATTTCACATTATGTAATATTTTATATTTTTAGTAAAATTTTATGAAATTAGTGAGTTACTGGGTGTAGAGTGTTAGAGATTATTCTTAATATGGTATAGGGGTTTCACCATAAACCCTATAAGGGTATTTGGTTATGATTTCAATGAATTAATATGGACCTATATATTTTTATGTAGTTGTTAGTGTTAGAAGTATATTGAATAAATAATTATGAATTTTTTACAATTAACTATTTCGGTTGTCATAGAGTGAGGTAATAGATCAGAAGATGATACATGGTCTGTTTAGGTGTGGATGAGGATTGGATTTGTCAAATATGGTAATGTTGTATTTAATATAATTACTTTTTTTTTGATTTACGTGGTCTCCAAACAAGTTTTTATTGTTGATAATTTTGTTATATAGGATGTGTTATGTCGTATCATTGTTGATTGGAAATTTTAATTAAATATAAAATGTATTGTTTATTAAACATTGTTCAAAGTAACAAGTTTTTAAGGGACATGATAGACTCTTGAATACTATAAGGATTCATCAGCTGATGAATGAAATGTTTTGGACAATGATATTATTCCACTTGACACATATACCCATAACAGTTGGAATTAAATTAAAAAGATGATTATAGTGTCTTAGAGATAGAGTGTACATTAGCTTACAATAATGGGATAGGGTTATGTAGTGATAGATATGGAAAATATGACCACACAATTTCTCTATTTCATAGGGTAGTGGATGTCAAATGGGTTACAGTTGGCCCGATGTATACCACATATCCAATATGAGATGTGTAAATTCTAGATGGGATTTTAGATCATGTTTGGTTAGTTTGAGAGACTTAGTCCCACTTGTGAAAGGTGAAATGATATTACAACTCACACATGTTGTGGAACACCCTATCGAGGTTGGATTAAAATCATGGGGAGATCAATGCTCCTGATAGGTCCCCTGGAGTTGAACGAGGTGTGTTAGAAGAGTTCCTCTAGGTGATGGGTTGAGATCTCTCTATGTGATATGTGATATGAGACCCATGTTTTGGTTATGGGTGATATATTAATTACTTGGAATGTTTATTATAATAATCTTATTGATTGATAGCCCATGAAATCCACATGTGAGTAGGATCAAGTTATGATGAAGATGGAGACTATGTTCATGAGTTTAGGATTGAGAAAGAGCATATGGGATGAGATAACATCATGGGTGTCAGTTATGAATTGGTTTCGATGAGAAGATACTATGGTGGGTTTGAAAGACCATATAGGTTTCCCAAGTTGGTGAGATATGAATGTCTATGGATTTTACTTGATGTACTAGTGGTACTAATATATGTTAAAATCAAATTAGTATATGGATTACGAAGTATTATCAGAGAATTGGTTCTAGTTATCAAGTAAAAATGAACACTATTGATGAGTTGGAGGGATCTTGGGAAAATATGTGGTTCCATGTTTACTATTTTATGCATGTGCTGGAGAGTTTTGTTAATATATGATAACATGTGACTTTTTTGGAGAAGGTTCTATTTGGGGAACATAATATGGGTTCTTGAATTAGAGGATATATGATTGGTCTAGGTAGGGAATGTGACCCCTATGGGTATATGATCTTATATATATGATTAACTTGTGGAGTAGGTGCGACCAAGAATTTCGGATGATATATGACATGTTAAAAAGGTAGAAAGTGGGTATTCCCCAAAGTCCAAAATGATATATGATATGATTCCATATAAGTAGAAGCTATGACTCTAGGAACCTAAAAATATATGAAAATATTCTGAACATGGAGTTAGTACTCCCCTGGTTACCTTATGGTTTGAGATATGATTTCAAGTTGGAAACAGTGTTCCCCCACACACCTGATGATATAATATATGATTCTATGTAGGTATTATGTATTCCCCTAATTAATTGGTGATAATATATATTATTTTAGGTGGGGATCAGGTACAACATAGAGTTCTTGATTATATGATATTTGAATCCAAGTGCAGAAAAGTTATACCACATGGTTATGGATGATATGATATATGATTACCAATGGGGATCAGGTATACCTATTAGTACCTAATGATGTGATGTATGATTCTATAGTGGTAATAGTGTACCCTTGAGTTTTTTATAGTATTCCTACTACTATTTTCGGGGTTAGGTTTAATTCCTAGAATATTGAAATTGCGTCTCCTTGTCCTTAGGTGGACATCACCCACTAATGGGTAAGAATTATTCTTAGAGACAACTGACACAACCTGAAGTAGGAATGTTCAATCACAATAGGAACCATGAAACTAAGATATAAGTAAAATAAATTATTATGTTCATTTTTTTATTTTTCTAATCACATTAGATGTACATTTACTATATTTATTGGTTCTGTTATTGGAAAATTTGGTGGTGTTATACAATGTTTTACTCAAAACATGGTCAGGTGGTCATGGAACTTTGTAAACATATAATTCCATATCACTTATAGGTTCATCTGGGGTAGATTCATAGTGTTTCATGTTTGATCTCGATAGCTCAGATGAATGTGAGGCTCAAGGATTTTAGTAGAGAATCTATGGATTTATTAATTTATATATTTTGTATATGTGATCAGCCTGGTGATTGGTTGGTAAGATGTAAGATTATATGATAGTATTTATTTTAATAAAGAAAGGATATTGTTATTATTTTTATACTAATATTTATTGTGGTTTTATGTTATTTTCATGGTTTTAGAAACACTTATACGAGGGTATTGTTCTTTCTTGGTAACACCTTAGACCCTGACTACTATATGGAAGCCTCATGCGTACATTGATATATGCATGTCACTTTTTTTTCAAAGGAAAAAACCTTATCTATGTGTTATCATGTCCCAGTGTTGGAACTATGCGACATGGATGGAGTTTGAGGATGTGTGGTACCGTAGTGAGGTTGGCTACACCGTGGTGGGTACATACATTAGGATTTTTAAAAAGGTAAAATATATTATATAGTTCCAAATTGGATTTTGATTAAAAAAGAGATTATACCACAGACCAAGGGTTTTCACCATAAGGTAGAAAAATAGAATGATTCAAGACATGTAGTATGAAGGCCACACTTTGAAGATGAATTCCCACAACATAGTGCCATTGCAGTTCCATGAGGATCTCAAGAGGGGTGTAGTAATGTGGAACGGTATTGGTGATTCATCATAGAGGGTCATTAGGAGGCTAAGATATCAGCCTATTATATAAGGATCGTTGTGATATATAGCCTAAGTAGTACCTTGGAGGGCCTTTAGGGGGACAGAGTGTTTAGATACCCCAAACATTGGGTACATAGAGAAATTCATAGTTGTACTGTGATGGGATCTCATATTGGTATGATGTTCTAGAACTCCAACAAGCTACACTATAATAGAAAAAATTCCTTATTTTCAAAGAGGTAATGTCCCATAATTTCATTTTGGATCAAATATACATTAAATTTGAGCATCCATGTTGGGAGACCATTTTTAAAAATTTCCCACCCTATATTCAACTACTATACCCCATTGACATGGGGTGATTTTCTAGAAGTGATTATGGTGATAACATGGTGGAGTCAACTAACATTCTACCACTTCTTCCACTATCATTAATCACCCTAATATCCCCTAATTTTAGTGTTTTTGGCTAGTATTTTACACTAATTCTAGAAAATCCTTGTGGAATCAGGTATGAACTATGGGGATTTTTTTTATCTTGTTATGAGGAGGTATCAATATGATGAACAGATGGTGTAATTCAAAATTTTAATATAGTTATGCAATCCTATGTACTTCTCTAGTTTTTTTTTTAAATTATAAAAAATAAGAGAGTGACCAGATTCCAGGTGATAGGGAATTTTCTCAGGATAGAATTATGTATATTCTTATAAACATTCACAGGGAATTTGGTTATAGTTTTGGTTTAGTGAGATGAACCCATAATATTTTAGGTTTCTATTCCATTTTTGATTAAATTGAATAATTATTTAAAATTTTGTATAATTAATAGTTATTATTGTTATGGATTGATGTAAGCAATTGGATGATGATGCAATTTTAGTGGATGTATGGATGCGGCATTGATGAGTTTAGGTGAGGATGCTAAATAATTCATTAATAGAATAAATTTTTTCATATGGTTGGTGGTCCTTGAATATCTCTGTCAGGTTTATACCTTGGTTATGTAGCACGTGATATGCATTTTCACCATTGATGATTGATTTTACATAAATATAGAATGATTTTTTGTTGACCACCCATGAATTGAACAATGTTTCAAGGTCCACTATGGATGATTGAACACTATATAGATGCATCATCTACCATTAGTCAAGGGAGTTATTCTAAAATTATTTTATGTAACAAATAGTAATATGGTGTTTTGAATTAAATAAAATTGATATTCATCATGTCCTAGATATATGTTGTCTTTGATCCTATTCTGATCGAGGCACATGCTTCAGTGATAATTATGTAGAATGGGAGTACGATGAAACCTTTTCAATTAGGAAAGAGTATTTAAAATGGGTTATAGGATTCCAAGGCATGTCTCTGAGCCTGGATGATATATATCTTACCTAGATGAGGATATAGAGATTAGTGGGTTGGTATGAGAGGTGTTTTCATAATGGTGATAGGTGAGATGATCATACTACTAACCCATATTGTAGAACACCCTCTTAAGGGTTTATTGGACTCTAAATGATTTCTAAGAGTAGGATAATTCCACAAGAGAAACATGATGTGTAATAAATAAATTTCCCTTGGTTATGGGTTTTGATCTCTCCAATGGAGATGTAAAATGAGTCCCAAGTGTAGTTAATGGGCACTATATGAGTGAATTGGAATGAGTCTACCATGTGGATTTGTGTGGTATAACTCAAATGGACCCCACTGATTAGGACAGAGTTGTGATGAGGATATAGAATGAACTATTAATTCCAGGATGAAAAAATATATTATGGATCAAGGGAAAATAATGTATGTTTGGTACTACTTAATGTCAATGAGTAGAGATTGAGATGTGTTTTAATGAACCTAGTGGATACCATGGGGGGGAAATTATTATTTTGGATGTATTCAACATGATGTTATAGTTTAACATATATTTCCAAGAAGAGTATAGCTTGATTCACTTTATGGACACCAATGTGTGATTGGATATGGGGGGAAAGTCATTGATTACCTATCACATAATTGGTGATCTAGTGACCTCGTTTTATTGGCCATAGTGCCCTGTCTGTTGTTGCATACATGTAACTATTTTCGTGGATTCCAAAAGATGAGATAAATGATGGTTGACCTGGTGTGCAAGTTTCAGGTCTCTTTATGAAGAAATGTGACTTCAATAGAGATTGTTTAATTTGGGTAACTTGACAAGGGTTCCATATGTAAATGATATATTATTTCTCAAGGTTGGGGACACAACCCCTCTCAATTATATGATATAAAAGATATGATTCCAAGTAGTGTGTGGGTAGCCCATAACATACTAATGATATATGATAATTTTACATGGTGGGGAGAAGTTATTCCTATGGGTTACAATTGATATATTATATGTTTATCTATAGTGGAGCAGGTATACCCCCAGTGGACCGATAGTATATAATATGATCTCATCTGGGGAGATGGTATATGATAGGAACCTAATGATAAGAGATAAGAGACTATGTGGGGGAAGGTACACCACTAAAAACATGATTATATTGGATTTTTTTCTATGAGGGGATACGTTATACACTAGTTATCTAATTATATGAGATACGATTACAATCGAGGATTGATTAGGACCCTAGGTACTAATTGATAAGATATACAATACCCAGAAGGGAGATGGTATGCCCTTGTGAACATAATGATACAATATAAATTTATAGTATGGAAGCTCGTACACCCTATGAAATTTAACAATGAGGTATACGATTCTCGGTTGGGAGTGGATACTCCCATAGAGTACCAGATGATGCGATTTATGATTCTAAGGAAGAGAGTGTCTGCCTCCAAGAAAAAAATGGTATTTATACTACTATTTCTTGGGTAGAGAACCATTCATAATAGAATAATGATTTTCTCCTAATCCTATGTTGGGTACAATCCCCCAAAATGGATATGAATTATTCTCAATATCATGCGACATAAGATGATATCGGTATGGTCGATCCCATGTAGGACCTTAAAACACTATGATCGATGATATTTATTTAATTATGATTAGATTTTGTTAATTTTACAATTAATATCACATGTCTATGAATTTTTTATACTTATTATGTTAGGGGAACCATTGGTGGTGTACAAATAGGTTTTACTCACACCATGATTAGGCATCCATTACACTTTGGTTCCTGAGTACGCCTCATCATTCACAGGTTCATGTTAGAAAGATTCCATGTGTTTCATAGCTAAGTAAGATAGTTTTGTTATTGTCAAGATATCTAGATTGTGAATTTAATTACCACATAATTACATTTATTCATTTACCTTTTTCATATGTGATCAACATAATGGGATACTGGTGGGATATCTGCTTGTATGAGAACATTTCACTCAATATTTCAGGGGTAAATTTATTATTTTTTGAATTATATTTGTGGATGTTTTTTGGATATTTCTACATGTTTATTCACTATTATATGTGGGTATAGACTCCCTGTGATAAAATTTTAGACCCTAAGTACTATATTGTATCCATTGACATGTGTGTAGGTGTGCTTGATATCACATACCACTCTAGTCATGACCCTGATGAGTGGTATCATAATATGAGATGTTACATGTTTCACTCACATGCATGAACCCATGCATTTTAATGGTAAAAATGATTTTCTCCACATTCAGGGTGTTGTATGGCACACATGGAATGCACGAGCTAATAGCCCATGAACAATGCTAGTATATAATAAAAACCCTAATAATTTTTTTCTTGGTTATCCAATTTAAATTAATGATGGGATATTTTCTCCCTAAATAATCTAAAATCCTCCACGATCACCCCTTACATCATTTCACTCACCCCCTATTAATGGATTCATTATTATAGATTCACCATAAAGCACTTTTATCTCTTTAAGTGACTCCATTCCTCTTCCTTTAGCTCATTATTCCCTTTTTGCTCGCTCATTCATCACCCAATGACCATGGTGGCATAAGTTATTATTTTTCATGAAAGAAATTAATTATTTTTACAATAGGTCTTATTAATCACTTATTATAGTATAATTTCATTTAGTTTGTTGGATAATGTCATTTGATTGAAAATTATCTATTTATGGTAGGTGCTTATGTGATATTCCATGTATTTGATATGTCATGTAATGAATAAGACTTGTAAAATGTATTTTATATTAAGGTTATAAATATCAATTGTATTTTTTATAAAATTATATATTTATTTTTTGTGTTTTAGGATTTTCATGTTTTATAAAAAGGGTTTTTATAAGGGGTTTTGGTTATTTACATCTAAAATAACTACCCATAAACACTAACTATTTATAAAAATTACTTAGAGGTATTGTATGAAAAAATAGATAACTAAAAAGGTGTAATTATTACATTATTATTTTAAAAAATGGAACTCCATTTTTCTAATAATTATTTATGAATTTAATAACATTTTTGGCCAGTGTAAAATTATTATTTAGTTTCATTATCCAATTATTATTGTATGTAAATATATACATGTTGGTATAATTTTATATGGATCTATATGATTTCTAAATTGATGTTTTGGTTATTTTGAGGGATTATAATGGTTGGTTTCATGACTTAGATTTAAATTTTTATTATCACCTATTTGAAAATATTGGTTTTCAAGAAATGTTTAACATTTATGGAATTATTTACCTTTATAGTGTTAACTAATTTGGAAATAAATAATATGTAATTTAATTTTAGAATATTAGATTGAAATTTGAAGGTGATAATACGTGAAGGATGTATGGTGTTGAGATATGGATTTATTTTTCATGATATATAGTTTATGTGATTCTATTAGGAATATATATTTCATTACCTATAATTTTAAAATTTCATTAAAAATTTTTGTAACTAGCTGGGAAATTAAGATATTAATACTATGGTAGTTTTGTTTATTCACTAGATAATATACCTCATTGCATGATGAAGCTTTTAATATATAATGTTCCATCAAGTGAGGTTAGTTGATATTAATTTGATTGTAATTTTATTTGGAATGTATCAATAGGCCAACACAAGGTTCCACCAGAGTATGTCTACGGTTTCCTCATTTATATAATACGATTTACCCATGAAACTCATAATGTCATATTATGATCATAACTTTTTTATCATAAATTCATTATTCTTATTTATTATTTAAATATTTAAAAATTGATTTATTTTTATATCTTATTCTTTATTTGGTAGTGTAGTTGAATGTATTAATTTTTAAATTTTATGTCCTATAGTTTTCATTATGATAAAATTATAATGTTGTAATTAACTGTGATTACTTGATTTGATTTATTTCATTTATAGTTTTTTTCCTCTATTCATGGTTTTTTTCTTACAACTATGTATCTTAGATGGGTATTAAGGAAAGTATTGTAAAAATGTAATATAAAAAATTTATTATGTTTTTATTCAAACAATAAATATTTTATTTTGTATTTAAATATGAATTAAAAAGATTTCATTATTATAAAATTATTTTTAATGATTAGATATTTTATTAAATAGATGAATTAAATTTATTTGTTTTCACTCCATGTCACTACAATGGAAAGGCTATTTTATAAATCCAGTTTAAACATTAATTCATGAAATGTTTTTCAAAATAAATTTCATAAAATCATTAATATAATCCTAAGGGGATTTTGTATCTCACTAAAAAGAAAATATATTCATTCATTTTACTATAAGATTTAAATATATTATCCCCAATATATTGCGTTTTTATTATGTTAATATCATAATTTATAGTTTTAGAAATAATATAGTGAGTAAATGATAATTGCATTAAACCCTGAATTTTTAATTTTTATTTGATGCTTGGGAATTTCTAAAATAATGATTGTACTCGATATTTTATTTTTCGATGAATATTTATGGATGATGGATATATGTCAATGAAATAACAGAACTTATGTGTTTATTTTTGAAATTTAGGAAATATTATAGGCACAAAACCCCAATAATAAGTATTTTGAACACACGAAAATGAACATAAATGTTATTTATTATTAGTCAGGTAGTCAATCCATTAAGCACAACAAATAGGTTCACCATTTTATGAAACAATTTATGTCGTCAATGCACTGATTAAAAGATGAAATTATATAAATTATCGATGCAACCACATGAAAGATCCCTATGAGACCATATTTCCATCCATATTGATTTTACATATTAATAAGTAACCACAAGACCATCCAATAGACCCCAAGATTAACCTACTTTTTATTTATCTACATATAACATGGACAATACACTTATTGTAAGACAGATTCTGACTAAGCAGGTGATGCTCAAGATACCATGATGATGCATCTACTACTTGAGGTATGTGCGGGTAACTCCGTGTAGTAAATTATGATTGGAATGTAATTTTGAAAGATGAAATAGTGTATTATAAAGGCTAGAAAAATGATACTAGTGACCTATGTTAGGGTATTTTGGTGATATTTAAAGGTCACCACACATTTATTTAGTTTACATAAGTGAAAAATCATTGGTGTCTATATAAGGGTAACATCAATATTTATAAAACCATGGAAAGGTTACATCATTGATTTAGGGAATTCCAATTCAACTCAAGAAAAATACTAAGGCTACCATAAAATACTTCATGAATCCAATAAAAGATTCCACAATCGTGTTTAATTGTATAAGATTTCAATTAACACCAAATATAGAATAACATGGGTTTCTTAGTGTAGAAAATCATGAAATATATTCAATGATTCCTTGAGAAATAATTTTATTTTATAAATTTTAATGGTGGAGATTATAGATATTTCAACAGAAAAATCGAATATGGAAACATTGAATATATAATATGTGGGGGTCATATTCTAGTGAAAGGGATAATTTGGAATTTTTATTTAGCAATTCATGCATGTGATGCTTTAATTTTTATGTTTCCTATGTTTCCCTTTGAATTTATTTTTATTCATTATAAGGAATTACATATTCCCATCTCATCTTGGTTACTATTTAAATGAAAGGGTATGATCTAATTGATCATTGAGGGTAAGGCTAAACCTTTCTATGATTCCTATTTTCATATTCTTATTTCTATAAAAATAATTATCTCCTCTACAAAACTAGTTTTTATAATCAAATAACATTTTTAGATATCATGTGCAATTGTATTTTATTTAAATTATTTAACTAGCTTATTACCTTGGTTGATAATCTATTATCTCCCTCCTCCTTTATTTGGTACGTATATGATGAAATTGTCTAGAGTTAAGGGGTGATTTTTACAATGATGATCACTATGTGTAAATGTGGTAGTGTGAACTCTTTCATATTTAGGTGGAATAATTAATAATGGGAAATTTATAAAGTCATATAGGGGTCCACTGAAATAATAACACACATAGAAATGAGCACAGAATAAGACAATATATTAGTTAAGGTTATTATCAATATCACTATTCGATGAATAGGGTTAGAATAATATATTTTGGATTATCTCTAACAATGATATTTGAATATTTAGGTAACCTTGGGATTTATTATAGTATTTTAGTATGGTTATGCAACACATAACTGATTTAATTATGTTTTCAATCATGAGAATCTCAAATAAACAACCTTTTTAAAACAAACCAAATTAAAATAGGATTCTACGAACTAATATATAACAGACAACCTATCTTAACCACTACTAATACTTTTTAATAATTTAATAAGCGGGTTTTTAACATCCACTGATAGGCATGTGTCAAACGCAGCATTGTTATTAGGGAGGTTGAGGCAAAGAAAATTAATTGTAGCATTTCATGAGATGGAAATATAAAAAAACATTAACTTATTTTGATCTTGAAATAAAATAAACCTTGGATAAATTGATAAGATTAAATTTTAAAATATATTTTGAATAAATTTATCTTATATTGTCAACTAAATACCTATGTGTTCATAATGATCATGAATTCATTTCAATCCTAACCAACCCATAATTGACTTCTATGAACATTAATATTGCTAATGAAATAACTAAATTTTTAGTTCTAAATTAAAAAGTGACTTTGGAATGAAAATTGATTTAAAAATGTGCTTCACAATCTTCATAGTCTTGCAGGATAAGAAAAAAATAAAGATAGATAAGTATTGAAAAATATATTCGACACTATAAAGCCCTATGTAATGGATGTGGAACTTGTAATGTTGATGGGATCTTCCTTCTCAATTGAGGGAGAATAGAAGGAGTGGTAGAAAATCTTACATCTTTATGAATCCAATAGAAGTTATTTCTTATAGAGATACTTTATAAATATATTCTTCCTCGACACTAGGAGTTAATTATTATGAAAAGAAATATATTCTATTAGATAGACATCTTAAGAGACTCTATATGAGTATTGGGTGCAGTTGAAGAACCTATGTTCCAGAAATCCGGATTATGATATATAAGAGAACCACATTCTTATGTTGCTTTATCATGAACAGATCAATAATTATTAGAATATATTGGATTCATTTTCTAAAGGACCATTTATTGGAAAAGCAGTGGTAGAATCCACATTATTGATTGATAAAAAAAATTCATATTACTCACAATAATTTGAAGAAAGTGGTACTAACACAAGAGATATTAATGAGGTATGAATTATTAATTCATAAACATTTATTAAATATAAACATGAAGAGATAACCATTTTTACGATGTTTAGGGCATGCAATGTTGTTATTAAACATTTCTGCAATAGAAACCCCAACATAACATGGGATGGATGGAATTAAAAAAGTCCATTATGGATTTGGATATCTGTATAAATATACTATACCCATTTCAAAAATTATAAATCCTTTCATACCCCTTCCCAATTATCATACATGAAGTCTTATGACCCATCATGTATTGAATCATTATATTATAAATGGAATTTATATACTTAATATTATGCCACAGTTAGTAATGTAGAATAATTCACATTTACTACAAGATAAAAACACCCGTGTTTTATTATATTGACTAAAAAAATTATATTTATTTAATATAAATTCCCATAATAATTGAAAATATTATATGGGGATATAAAATTTAAAATTACATAACTAAATTTTGAAAATTTATGTCATCTTAATCCACCAACATAATTGCACTCATGAATAATATTTAAAAATAATATAGAATATTAAAAATGAAATATTCATCATGAAAATTAATATATATATATATTAACATTAGATAAAATAGAATTTAAGTAATAGTGAATTAAATATATTATATTTTTATAATGTAGGAAACCCATCTGAATATTACAAATCTGGCTACGGGAATAGTAATCTAACAATTGGAATAATAACATAACCATTATAATAATATAATGACCATTACAAAAAGTAACCTGACCATTATAATAGCATCCTAACATATATATATTTGAAATTATATATATTTGACATACAAAATGAAAAATATTACACATTTAAACAATGGAACAAGTAAATAAATGTTTTAAAAATCTTAAATTGAGAGTTTGTAAATTATTTAAAACATAACTATTTTAATTATACATATATAATAAATATAATGATTTCAAATATATCTTATTTTTATTAAATTAATTGAAATGTAAATATTAAACTAACAAGATAACAGTTAATACAATATTTAGTTTTTTAAAGGGTCATAAAATCGATTATAATATTGAAATTGGTATTTCTCTAATAAATGACGATTTTATTCAAAAATGGATTTTTTCATGTATATAAATTTATTTTATTAAAAGGATTTTTTTTTTTGGAATCCACACATGGGAAAAATGTAATCTGTAATTTATTGAAATTTTCAAAATATTGTTGATTTTTGATGAATAGTCAGACACAACAAAATGTGACATTTAATATTATTTGCTAAATACATGATCATTTAGAGTCATAAATGATATAAGAACCAATTATTTATAACTAAAATGGATAATTAATGATATATAGTCACTATAATAGATATTTTTTTGAGATAAAATAATAAACTAATGAGTATAATATTCAAAAACACCCATGTCCTTACCTTATAAATACCACCCTTCATCATGTCTTCTCATCACAACTTTTGAGAATTAGATATTGTAAAATCTCATCCAAAATATCTTCCCAAACATATTCCCCACAACTTAGGTATAATGGTCTCATCCAAATGCAATTTTATAGAGCATGGTGGCGTAAATAAATATGTGGAAACTAGTGGGGAAGGAAAGATTCTCGACTAATCTCTTTAATTTTTTCTCTTCTTCTGCACCCCATATAGTATCTATCCACATATAAATAGTTATATAAGTATTATAAATAAAATTTTATTCCATTATTATGGTTTAATATTCATATTAATTCCCCTCTTATTACATTTCAAAAATGAAATCATTGTTTACAATATGTTGTGTTCACTACCTAAATGAACAATCCACTTTGTTTTTCTCCATTACATTAAAGGATATTTGTAAAACTATTATTTTGGTTAAATAATATTTTAATATTTATATTAAATATTATGTAATGTAATATAATTAATATATATCCATAATATAAATAAAAATCAATATAGTTCATAACATTCAGTAAAACAACCAAAATGTACTAACCATGTAACATTAAAGTTTTTACTCAATTATTTGTGCCAATATCAGAACACTTATGGATTCATCAAAAAATTATAATTTTTGGAAGGTCAATAATGCCATTATGTATCACTTATGATGTTTTATTCCTATTTTAAATGAACTTCAATAATTATTCATGAGTAATCCGACCGTGGAACTATTAAACAAACTCACTCAGAATAGTGTTATTAGACATTATATCTCATCGAAATTGTATTCAATTTTCATAATAATATTATATTAAATAAAATATGTTTGTAAATTTTTTTAATCATGTAATTAATAAATTAATTTTATTATCCATCATGTTAAGAGTTAGTGATGAATGATTCTATAGTTTTTGGTAAGTGGTCTATTAGGACCACCCTTTTAGGTTATAACCATTATCTCTAGGACTCACTTTAACTCTATCCTTAATGTTATGAAATAATCATAAACATTTTAAATATGTATCTTACAAGTGTACCTATCTTTTCATCCTTCCATATATGGGGATATGCAGTCCTTGAGTTATTTTCTCAAATTCCTTAGTGTTTTTCCTTATGTTTGATATCCTTTTATGGCACCCATACGCACATACATGTTATTAAGGTATTTCCTAGATAGTTCTCTAATTAATTGGGTATTTTTTCTCCTAATATGTTATTACTGGTATTATGGAGGAATCCTAATCTAGATAATACGCTATCAACCGTGTGATGTTGTAATGCTAGTTTACCTTGAGTTTTTTTTATCACATTTTATATTACATCCACATTTTTATGTTTTTATGATAATTTGATACAATGATTACTATGTTAGGAAATCTTGTCATTATTCATTATACTTATCTTTTATGATATGATTTTATTTAATTTTCCTCCAATTTCATGATTCATGTCATATTTATAATATCACTATTCTTATTAGATAATGCATTTTTATTATGTTTCCTCGGGTTATCCTAGGAAATTTTATGAGATGAAAGGGATTTTGGATGTCATTGTTGAGATTAGTATAAAGTCATTTTTTGTTTCAATTTTATTTATTATGAATATAGTCTTCCCAATAAACAATTATTTTTTATCATTTGGTTTTATTCAATAAATATTAATAGTAAAAACATGTAATAATATTTGTAGAAGGAGTTGGTCCTAGTTTTTTTTACAGGATGGAATAGATATTTTTTGGCATTAGGTGTTGAATAATTTTGTTTTAACCCTGGGAATAAGAGTATTTATACTATACACATCATGTCATCATGGTAATGTATAGAATAAGTGGATTATAAGAAAACACAACCCTGTCTGGATATTGTAAGTGAACATGTTTTTTTTCATTGATAAATATATGAGAAACAGCATAGAAATGGGTTGCTCACATATATACCAATTATCATCTGGTACATAGTGGCTAGTACCTTACAGTACAACTATTTTGAAATAGCTAATGGATATACTTTTGAATATTCATTAACTCTTATGGATACATTATGAAGGAATTAAATAGACTATTAGGATTTAAAAATTAATTGGGAAATCAACATGAGTAACAAATATTGAAATCTAGAGACTCAAGTGTTAGTACTTACATGTTATTTATATGTTATTCCTTAAATGTTAATAGTTTCCCTTTTATATATGTTCTAGTTAATGTATTTTCACCCTATTTTATTTTTATTTTTGATAATGGAGGGAAATTTTTGGAATCATTCAGAAAACTAGAGTGGTAGTAAATTTAAAGATTAACCTAATGATATGAATAACCTTATCAAACTGGGATTAGGGATATAAATTGATGTAATGAACCATCATCATCGTACAATGTATGAACTCAATTGAGAATATTTTATATATCATCCAATGCTTGGAATAAGTGAAAGTCATGTTACTTGTCTATTGTCATGAAGGTGAAGAATGATCTGTGAGGGAAGCTAATTTAGAAAATGAAATCCCAAGAAGAAATAGATTCTTTGTAATTTTAATAATTTATGAAAATATTTTTTAATACATATTTTTCCAAAAATCACCATCATAAAATTAAGAAGGAGTTCCTCATACTACCAAAAATGAATATGTCTCTATAAAGGAATATAAGGAAACCTTCACAAGTATTCTATGACACTCATTTGGCTTTGTCATCAACACCAAAATAAAGGTGGAATATTTATTTTTTGGGTAAAAAAATTTATATATAATTATTTAGTAATTTATTCCTTTACTTGTTATGGGGATAATTTCCATTGTTCTCTTACGTTTGATTTGGAGATTGGGGACTCATATTTATCTCATGGTGTTGGAGAAAAAATGAGTAAAATAGAGTTTTCATTAGTAGGATAACTAAAAAAACTATATAGGGGGAAGAAAACCCAACACGAAACATTTCAAAATTATAGGAAAAAACATCCTAAAATCTATTCTAATGGAATTTGTAGGTACATTAAATATGGAAATGGGGGTCACAAGGAAAATCAATTTCAAATAGGTTATGGCTAATCCCATTAATTTGATATTGGATAAAAAATTTAGATCAACACAAAAACTATGGTAAAATGTTTATACTATAAGAAACATTATTATTATGAAAAATAAAACACTAAGATGAAGGTATTTTAGAGTATATTAATTATAAAAACATCCAAATCCTTGAGAGAAAGAAAGATAATATGATATCTCTATTATAGTGGTGTATCCCAATTATGATGTGCTAATAGGTATGTTCACTATTAAAATATGAATTGTGAATTTACATTTTGAATCTGGTTCTACACATTGTTTTATATCATTCATGTTTAATATATATCTTCAAACACCACCTCAAAACATGGTGGTGGAGATATCTGCAAGAATAAAGAATATATCAATTATTTCATCCCTTGTATATAAATCATCCTAAATCGATGCTTTTAGATTGATCCTTCTTGTTAATATTTTCATACTTATTTTTTTGGGTTTCATGATATATTGGGCATGGATTAGTTATCATTTTTTAAAGACAATATCAACCATTTGGATGCATATACAATAATTCATATCCCAATACATCATCTGATTCGAATCAAGTGTTGGAGGATGATTGATATCCTTTAGACATGTTATATAATGTGTGGATATTATTGATTTATGAGAAATTATACCTAGATATAATTACAAAAAATGGTGTGAATTAATCTTGACAATATTTCATTTATGATGGATTACGCTAATGTATTCCCTGAAGAGTTTCCTAGTCTTTATCCTAACCAAGAGGTTGATTTCTCAAATGATCTTATACCTATATCTATACATATATCTGGGAAACTCTATAGAATGACCACCCGTGATTTGAAAGAATTTATGAATCCATTACTATAGTATTTTCAAAGGGTTTTATACACCCAATTGCTTCTAAATGGGTCTTTTACTCTACCAAGTTAGAATAAGTATGGTTCAACGCACCTATTAATTTATTATTATGACCCCAAAAAATCCAAATAAAGAACATTTATCCCCTGTGATTGATATATGAATTGTTATATAAAATATGTGGTGTCTTGAATTTCTCCAAGTTGTACCCTTATCTGAGATATATCCCATTAAAGGTGGAGAAGGTGGATATCCCCATGAATAACATTCGAATGATTTATGGACACTCTGAGTACACAATGATACTATTCAAACTCAATAAATCTCATGAGATATTGATATAAATAACTAATAGTGTCTTTATATATTACCTTGTAATTTTTTAGTAGTATCTATAGATGATATTATATATACTCCATGATAAAGGAGTAGAATGAGGATAATTTGAATATCATGCTAAAGACATTATGAAGGGAGTATCTATATGTAATGTACATTAAATATTAGTTTTGGATGGAGGATGCATCATTCTTGTGGAATGTTATAACTGGAAAAGGGATATATATAGCCCCTTCTTAGATAAAGGAAAAGGAAGAGTGTTTAAGAACAACATATATAATAGATATCCTCAGTTTTCTTGTAATATATATATATTATTTAAAATTCGTGAGAAAATTATTGTGATTATAAAAACCTCTAACTGGTCAAAATAAGAATGGGAATAAATATTATCTAGACTGAGGAATGTGAAGAAATATTCAAGGAATTGAAAATGAGGTTTGTCACTATGCCATCCCTCATGATTTTCTTATGTGGGGAAATTTTTGGGGTATACTAAGATGCCTAATAAAGGAGTTGGATGATGTACTAATGAAGTTTTAAAAAGTAATAGCATATGCCTAAAGGTACCTGACATTTATGGGAATAACTACCTAATGCATGATCTATAGTTGGATGCAGTAAAACTCACATTGAATTTCTATCATCATTATAATTATTTGGGGGAGGGAAAAATACATATAGATCACATGAGGCATAAATATATATTCACATATATGTAGCTATGTATGCATCGGTAAAGGTGGTAAATTCTAATGATGGACTATACTTGCACAATCAATTACTATTTTGGGAAAGTAAATATTTTGGTATATGCTCTATATTTAAATGATATGATAACATTATCAATTAATATAATTTATAAGGTTATAATTTTGTAAAATTGAAAATAATGAAAGTGGGAATCATAAAAGAAGTTTCATCATATTTTAGTTCTCAAATGATTTCATAACAATACAATTTGGAGAAGATGATGGATTCACAATGTAATGATGTGGAAATTTATAATAACGTAGTATATATAATAAAAGTTAAATAAATAGAGTTAAAAATTGATGATGGAGTTAAAATATTTGTGTTATGTATATGTATTCCATAAAATCTAGAAATAATGAAGGATTTGTTTAATTATGCTTCTAGCTCAAACATGTCCATACACCAATGGGGTAAAATGATGAATCAAGATATTATAGGAAAATATAGGTGAGATAATATTAATAATTAGATGATAAAATATACATTTAAATTCTAGGTATATTAATAGGTGATGGAAAAAAATATCAATGTCTAGGGGGTTGATCCAACCATTACTCGTACCTACATGGAAATGGGAAAACATATCCATATACATTTTCAATATTATTAAAAATATATCAATAAGAAATAATGATATATGGGTTTTGGTGGATCATAATAAATATTATTATTTGTAAATTTAAATTTTTGGGGACTTATCACATTATCATTATACATGAATATACATAATTGAAGTGATCAGGATGGATGGGACACCACGATCAATTTTATCTAAATGCGATCCAATATTTACCTCAATATTTTAGAAAAATATACAACATTATCTAGAAATAATTTTAACATAAATTGGATTTATAAAAAAACTGAGGAATAATCTGATCAAACTATCCAGACACTTGGGGAAATGATGAAGGCATGATTAATGGAATTTAAATGAGGATGAGATCAAAAATTTACTAAAATTGAGTTATCATATAACAATTGATGTTACTAAAGAATCCATATATATCTCTATGAATACCTTTATAAGAATATGTTTTTAACAACTACATGTTAAGATGAATTTGGTGAATTAAAGCTATTGGGGAATTCAATTGTTGAGGAAATGGTTGAAATTGTCAAGATCACTCAGAAAAACAAAATGGATGCTCAAACTTGATGGAAGAGATATGATGACCATCGTTAATGAGACATAGTGTTTTTTAATGAAATTAATGTGTTCTTATGTATATCATCTTTGAATAGAGCCATGGTATTTTGGAAGAAGGGTAAGATATGTCCCAGGTACATTGGCCCCCTTGAGATTTTTGATCACATCAGAGTTGTGGCCTATTGACAATCACTCCCACCAACCCATTCTCAAATACATGATGTATTAAAATTATCCCTATTTTGGATGTGTATACCATATCCATCACATGCAGTTAATTTGGAGGTCATACTATTGGATAATAATCTCTATTATTTGGGGAATTCATTGAAGATCACGGAATAAAGAGAGAATGTTTTACGAAGCATGATAACTCACCCCATCAATGTATTATTGTGAAACCATATGTATGAGGAGAAAACATTGGAATTGGGGGAAGCAATGAAGTATAAGTACCATGAAATTTTAGCAACATTAGTATGTAAAATGATTTTTATGGGTGAACTTTCTTATAGGGGAATATTTTAATGACCTAGAATTTTATAAATGGAATTTATCTTCATATAATTGTTTCACATTGAGTAATGTTACATAATAAATATGAAAAGCATGATAAAACCATCTATATTTTATAATATTAAGTTAACAAAAAAATTTATAAAATAAAAAGACAATAAAACTGATAATATTACAAGGGGTTTAAAATATAAAATTAGATAACTAAAATATGAAAATTTTGATGTGCTCGACCCATAAGAATTATTGTACTCATAAAAAATGAGATGAAAGTAGTGATTAATTATAGTAATGAAATATTAATATTCAAAATAAATATATATTAATCATTGAGATGAAAATTGAAGTTATTAATGAATTAATGAATGATTGGATATTTATGAAACAATTAAATTCTTATGACCACATCAAATTTGACTATTGGAATAGTAATATGAATGGTGAAATAATAAATCAGACATTGTAATAGTAACCTGATTGTATGGTATATTCACCCAAACATTATAATAGTATTATCACATATTTTAGTATAGAATAACATTTAGGTATTATATAAATTGAATAAAGTGATACATTTAAACCATGGCATAAGTAAATAGAATTTTTAAAGTGAAAAATTAAGTGTTTGTCATTTTTATAAAAAAATGTTTTCATTAATGATTTATGATAAATATATTTATTTAAAATAAATTTTACTTTCATCAAATATCTTTATAAAATAAAAATTCATTTCTAAGATAATTTTATGTGACTTCAAGTAATTTTAGAAGGGCCTAAAAACCGATCATTGTGTTAAAATTAGTATTTTAGGAATAAATAAGGAATTAAAAAATATCTTATATAGAAAATTAATTTTATAAAATCGAATTAAATTTTTAAATATAGTAATCATTAAATTGGTAAGAATTATTCTTTTGTAATTTTCTAAAATAGTTGACTTTTTGTTAATAGTGAAACAAAAAAAATGGTATTTAACATTATAAGATAAAGTTATAATTTTTTAATCATGTATAATGGAAGAACCCATTAGTCATAACTGACATCAACAATTTAATAAAAATAGTTATAAGATTAAAAAAATGTATATTCATGATTTAAAATAATAAACTATTGAATATAATATTCAAAATCACACATCTCTTCCACCTATAAATACCACCCCCACCACCCCTTCTACTAAAAAATTATAATCCACGACTCCTAAAATATATCTTCCAAATATTATTGCAAAACCACTCCCCTGCATCATATTTCTATTGGTTCACATCAAAATGTAATTTCTAGGACTGGTAATGGGTATCTTTAGCAGATGTGACTAATAGAAGAGGTATGTTTCTCAACTAATCTATTTCAATTTTATATTTCTTATGACACACCATATATTCTCCATCAACCTAAAACTAGAAACAAAAATATTATAAATTTAATAATTTTTTATTATTAAGTTGGAATACCAGTATTAAACCCTCTATTCATTAATTTCTAAAATAAATGCGTTGTTTAAAATATGGTGGGTTCTCCACCTGAATGAACAATGCACATCGTTTTCCTATACAACCCTCAAGGATGGTCATAAAATTAATATTATAGTTATATAATATTATTATAAGTTTATTATAAATTATTTGATGTTTTTAACGAATACATGTCCATAATATTAAATAAAATAATTTTATTTCAGGTTTGTCAGTAAAACCACATAAATGAACATACCACAAATTTTTAACATTTTTACTAATTGATTTGTCCCTATTTTAGAACACATGTGGGTAATTGGGATCATTCTAGTACCTATAGTGTTATTAATACAATTAATCTATCATTTTTTTCTTGTAGTTCCATTTTTAAGGAACTTAAATAATTATTCTTGAGGGATACGACATTGAAACCATGAAATGAATTCCCTCATAATAGTAAAATTATTCATTATCTCTTATATAAATGGTTATAAATGAATTTTATAAAATTATAAAAAATAAATTATATATGGAGGAAATTATGAATTATGTAAATAATGAATCTAATTTGAAAATACAATCTGTTATGTTCCAGAACAAAATGATTCTAGTGCATAAGGTAAGGGATCACTCTGTACAATGATTTTTAATTGGGTTATTACCATTAACTCTATATATAACTTCCTATATCTCAATTTCATGTTATGTATTACATAAAAATTATGTATATATTTATCTTATATATACACATTATTTATTATCCACTAATTTTATGGGGTAATACAAGAATTTATATATTTATCAAATGTATTTTGTTTGTGAATTATGTATGATTTCATTTTATGGAACACATTTTCATGTACATGTTTCGATGGGTGTGACTAGATTGTTCTCCAATTCAGTCAGTAATTTTTCTCTATAATCAGATTGTATGAATTGTATTATGTTTTTAACCTAATGAATTTTGTGACTTTTTCAACCATTTGATTTTCTCTTAAAAGTTACCTTTGACTTGTGTTTGTCTCATGTTTTATGTTGTTGGCACTTTCCTGTGATTCAATGATAATATGATAGCATTCTTATTATGTTATTATTTCTGTTTATTATTCGTCTTCCTTCTCTTTTATGATATCATTTTTTATTTCACTAACATTTTATGAATCATTATCATTTTTTCCCTTGTTGGTATTTTTATCCAACCCATTTCTTTTATGTTTTCCCGAGGATATCCAATTCAATTTTAAGAGATCAAAGGGATTTGGGACCCATTATTGGGATTAAAAAATTTTCATTTATTTTATTTTAGTTTTACATATTATGAACCTAGTCTTCCAATGAAACTAGTCTTTTCTCACATTTAGTTTTATTTAATGAATATTTATAATTACAACCATTTACCAACATCTATAAAAGGATCAGGCTACTAAACACCACACTTATAGACACTCCCTTTTTTAAAACAATAAATTTGAGTAACCATAAAAAAGAATATAACCCAAAATATGAAAACAAAAGTATTTGATTTTTAGAAGCTATAGAATATAGTATATACACTAAAAAACATAGTGGAATGTCATGAAGACATTCTAATGAAAAACCCATGGAAAATACAAAAATATAAAATATTTTCCCTCATGATAAATTAATTATTGTATAAATAATAATTTTAAATGAGTGTAAACTACAATACATAGTTTAATTTTATCTGAGACAATCATAGCTGGGAGAAAAGTCGGATTGGGGTCCTAAAATTTTTAGGTTGATGTCATAAAAATAACCCCAAGGAGAAAAGAGGAAATAATAAGAAGGGTGTGATATAGTAAAGAAGAAGAAAAAATAAACAACAATATAAAGAAAAAAATATGAGAAATATCTATACCCAATATTCCCATTAGTGATGATAAATGAAACAACATTTTGAAGAAGCACATCAAAAATAAATCATGGAAAACTTCCAGAAAGTCCAAATAAATACTACCCGACATAGATGCCTCAAATAGATTTCATGGTATGATTTTTTTCACAAGGAAAATCTCACCAATAATATGAGTCTTTATATAAATTATAGTATCACACATAAATGTATTTTCTCACAAATAATCTCCCCCAATTATAAATAAAATTCCAATACCCATGAAAAAATTATATTCCATACAGTATTGGAACAATAAAATTTTACGAGAAATTATGTTATATTGTTGCTTTATTAAATTCCATACCTCAATATTTCTTTACATTATTATATATTCGATGATTGAAACCCACATGAGTGGTTTTCGACCCATAAAATTGATCCACCGTATTCAACTTGGAGGGAACGATGATGTCCCTCTGAGAAAACAATCATCTATTTTTATTCGAATTCTTAATTTTCAATTTGGTGAAGGATACAACACCATGAAACTCAACAATAATTTTTTGAAGGGAGTTCATTACTTCATCTAATAATATGATAAATATTTATTAAGGAAAAATCACCATCTGGTTTATATACATAACTATAAACTTTAATAATTCTAACTTAATGAGGATGTATACTAATAGCCTATCACTTTTTTCCCCAATCCCAAGTTGGTGAGGTTGACCCCTTTGAATACTCAGGTATGTTTCATGAATTTTTAGCCTTATTTGGACATTTTTTTATGATAGAATCCCTAGAGAATATGGTGGCCTAGAATTATATAAATTATCTTTCTAGAATGGAAGGAAAAGATATATCTAATTTTTATAGTGAATCAGATGGTTAATTTTTTTGATATGAATCTAATTATTTACCTTATTAGTAAAAATTTAATAATTTTGGTGTGGAGAACCTTAAAATATTTTAATATATTTTACTACACCCAAATTTAGAGTTAAATCGATTTCTAAATGATTTAAAATATTTACTCCTCATTGAAGGAGAAATGTTACTAGTAATTGTGGATACTAATTTCTTTATTAACCAAGAACAATCTTCGATTGAATTTTTTTGAAATAATTTATGATCAATAGGATGATACTTTAATGATAATATAAGAAAATAACAAATATCTGCTAACATAATGTTATAATAAAGAGAGATTCTAAACCCAATATTCAGTCCCAATAGATTGTGAATTCCACCTGAATAAAGGTAGTGAAAAAGGAGATTGATATTCTAAAAAAATTATGGATCGTTGATCCAATTTTGAATTCCAAATGAGACACCCTAATTTAAATAGTTTAAAAGATAATAACTATTACCATCCTATAAAATTAAGGGAATATATAACTCATTATGAGACTTTAGAATAGCTTAAGAGTGTGTATAAATTATAGAAAATTAAATTTGGTTGACTGGAAAGATCATTTCCCCATCCCATTAATTGAATTTACAATATATATTGGAAGGTAGGACACATTATTACTTCATGTATGGATTTTTAGGTTATTTCCAAGTTTGAATTACTCTGGATGACAAATAAAACACTACCTTAAAATGTACCTTTGGAATTTTTACCTAAAGAATAGTTTTATTTGCTTTATATTATATTTCAAGTACATTTTATAGGTACACTATTACAATAAATTTTTATCACATAGAAGATTAATAGAGGTATTCTGTAATTATTTTATAGTTTTGGGAAATTATTGTCACCGTTATTTGAAAAACCATAAAAAATATTGAATAAAAATATTGAAAAGAATGTTGTTTTGAATTTTGATAAGTTTAAATTTTTGGTAAAGGGATTAATTTTCATTTTTTATATCATTAGGGTCCTGAAAAATCTGCAATGGAAATTTTACACAAATCCCCCAAATAATTGGGGAAAATAATCAAAGAAGAGACACAAAAAGGACCGGTCCGCGAACCGGTCCATTGAAGCACAACGTGGCCAGGCACCGCGAGGCACCCCCTCCATGAACCATTGTCATTTGAGAAATGTAGGCGGAGAGCCTCCTCAGTCGCGATGTAGGATGGGCGCCAGTCTGGTTCACCTTCACAAACCTCCCCAACCGTGGACCGCATCTACCGACTCAAGCCTCCCCTGGTGTCGTTTGTGGAATAGAGGCGGAACCCTCGGCAGCCGCAGAGCATTCCTTGAGTTAGCCTCACGGAGGGGGGGGAGAGTTCAATTCTCACCATGAATCACAGATTGACCACGTTAGCTGTGAACTGGGTATTTGGTTACGGTCCTCCTCAAAATGTGCCATGTGGCCACAGATAAATTCCTTTCCCCACTCTATAAATGAGACCAAGGGGGAATGAAGAAGGGATCAGGGAACTATAATTGGATTAGGTGGGATTGGAGATTCGTAAGGATATCGGTTGAAGGAAGGCTTTGGATTTCACAAATAGCAAAATTCCCATCCGCGAACCACATCATGTATATGAATTAAGAATTAATTTGAAAACTTATAATAATTTGGTGAACCGTGAACCTAAAATAATAAAAAAAAAAGGAGAACCGCGAACCATACCCCCTCTGCGGATGACTTCCCCATGGACCAGGGAGTTTATGCCTCTTTTCCCATCCATCTTACCGCATAGCACCATCCTCTGCGAGCGAAGCCCCGACCGACGAGCCTCCAATCGGCGCCGCCCTTGGCCGTAGCTGCCTGCTTGGAACCCTCCATGAACCACCCTGGTTTGCGGATTGAACTCGAAGCCGTGAACCACCCTAGTTTGCGGATTGAACAAGAACATGTGATCCACCCGGGTTCACGGGACGCCAATCAGTCCGCGGGCCACCCTGGTTTGTGGACGGCTTCTCCAGCCACGAGCCACTTCCCCACGCGAAGGGTGCAACGTCCCATACCTCTCAGTGCCTCACCAAATATATCAGTGTTCTCATTTCTCGATCCAGGATAAATACTTCCGTTCCAGCCATGTCCTCCATGACAACCTCATTGGCCTATTCATAGGCCCTGAGCTGAGGCCTCTTCCATAGCCACCAGATCCGCGTGGTATAACTTTCAGGCTCATCAGCGCGCCAATTGAAGTTCACATACCCATGGTATACATTGGAAAAGGGGTTTCCCCTACCATTGAGCAGATTCCTGAAACATTCTTAGGTTTACATTCCCACGGTAATGTGGAGTCTGAGCTTGGGAATCCCCTTTCTTCCCCTCCACTTGTAAAGGGTTCCTCAGAGATGGTAAAATAGCCATCATAAGGAAGCCCTTGTGCGCTACAAGAGTGGAGATAGGCACAGAAGCACCCCCTTTCCCTCTCCCATTGGGATTTGTTACCTAGGGCGTCCATCTCAGAGTAATCCCCGACCTTCTGGTCCTCCTCAGAGTGTAAGCCCCAATTCATTTCCCTGGGCCGCCCTTATGCGTAAGCCCCACTCCTCTTCTCATGGATGCACATTTCGCGATGTTCTCCTTTTGTCCCTGCTGCCTCTTGTTTCTAACATCGAGCATGACTCACGTGGGCTTAGAGTAAGCATCGACCATGACATCCTCTTACAAGAATCCTCATAGTGTATTCCCCAATCCATCATTCTGGGCTGCCCCAGAGCATAAGCCCCAAGATATATGCGAACTACATGGACATTGATCCAAACCTCATAGACAGGGTACGTAGGAATCCTCCCTGAGGTTCAATCCAACAACCGGTTGATATGATCATCTCCAAATCGGTTCACCATGCCACTCATAGTGCTGCCTCAAGCGAGTTCCAACCCTTCAGGGTCATTAATCCAACGAGGGATGGTAAACATCAGGCATAAATGATTTTGAACCCCTATGTCCAGTTGATCATTTCCAACCAGGGTTGAATCCGTGGATACTATGTTTGGGTGTAAATCAAAGGATCGCGAACATATGAATACGTCCTAAATCTATAAGAGAGTCCCGAAACATGCAATAATTCCCCCCAAAAAGGGTGTGATGATCCCGAATTCCCATCCTCTTGACCAATGTGATTTCTTAAGAGTCGCTGGTCAGACCATCCAGCGAACACCTGCCTTTGGAAAGCAGGTCCATCAATCACTGGATACGGAGCCGTTGGGCGTTTCGTGGTTGAAAAAAACCAGAACGAAACAAAAAATGTCTAAACCAACGTGAATCTTTAACCAAACATGTTGGATTTAACCTAATCTCACCTGGTGCCCCCTTATTCTCTAAAGGAGGGCCAGGAAAAGTCATTAATTACCCTTGGGATTATGAGATGCTGCTTAGACGGGTGCGCTGCTTGTATTTGCTAAAATGTTTCACAGGCACTACTTTCAGAACGCCCTTTGATCCAATGGCATCGAAAAGGAACTCGCAAGTGTGTACTTACAACGACGCAAGGACGAGACTTCCTCAACAATGGAGGACTACATCACCCACCCAGTGTCTTCAACGATGGGTTTCAGACGCGCGGATAGGAGAGTACCACGTGAATGGTACTCTCCCAAAGGTGGAGGTGGCCACACACGCCCTCCAATCCGTCATGATTCGATGGTCGCTTGCCCAGCAATTAACGCAAAGGCAGATGTAGACAACCCCTGTCACTGTCTCAAACTGTTTCGGGAGTCTAACCCCAGAATGGGACAATGTGTACCTCCCTTATCATAGGGAGGCAGATGAGGTCGACGTTGAGGAATTCATCCCTGTCAAACGGGGGTTCCGCTCTCAGGCCCCACCCGGAAGGTGTCATCATGGTCATGACTCGACTCAACATCCTCACGCTGAGGAGGATGTTTCCTCGAGGATTCATGCCCACGCTCCTCGAGCTTCGGCCCCTCGGACCGTACGACAAGGGTGGCAGACGTACAATCGGGGACCGGTCATCACCCTGGTCCCTGAGGAGGAGCTCCTCTACTCAGCCATAGACATGTACCATGAACATGCACCTACACCTGTTCGATCCTTCCAAGCCCGCCATCCAGACATTGTGGCATCATATGAGCTGGCGCGCATCCCCGCCGATCTCCATCAAGCTCATAGCTCACGCAGGACGGCACTAACCAGGAAGACACCTCTCCCTTTCGAGGGATGTGAAGCCCACCATCTTGACGTGGTGGTGACCCGGCACTTGTAGGACCAGCTCCGGGCAGTTGCTTCAGACTCCTGTCATCCTGATATTGTGGCGATCAACAAAGCCCGCCACCCAGATGTGGTGGCAAATCATAGGCGGGAACATCTCCCTGCCAACAAAGGAAAATGACTCGATACAGTGGGAAACCGATATATACAGGGCCAACTCCCTGCGGATGCAAGTAAAGTCTTCCATCCCGATGTGGCGGCAAATGGAGAGAGAAACTGGCGTATCCCGGTACAAGGGAAAACTCATTCACCTACTCCGACACTGGAGAATTGATAGTACCCACTGACCACTGGAGGACCGGAGCAGGATATTCCTACTCTGATACTGGAATGGGCCTTCATACCCGTTCCAGCCAAAGATGTCTCTCTAAATATCCTGGAAATGATGGAGGAGTAGGTAGCAATCCCAGATCATGGGATGGGGGAACACGGAGCTCTCCATTTCACTACGCTCCCCGCCCAGAAAAACCCGTTCGGCATGGTATCACGTACCATCGTCACAACGAGATGGTAATCGGGTGGACCCCCTATTCAGGAAAGGCATCACACCCAATAGATTTGGGCCTTGAGTAATTCCCAGAAGTGTCAGGCCCGGTAGGAGCAAGGCATTCAAGAACTCCTGAATCAGGCCACCGATAGCATACAGCAGGCCTATCGCCTAAGAGAGTCCAATAAATGATCTTTTCCTGCCTCCCCATAATGGACTAATCCACTGGTGAATTTGGCACCAGATCCAGTTCACCCCCAGATGGGGGCACGCAAGATCAGGCAGTTTGCGATAGCCGCATCCACTGCCACAATCCAGGGTCAACCCCAACCTGCAGGGCTGGGGGCATTTTTAACAAAAAATGCCCCCATATGACCAATAAAACTTGGAAGAGACTCAACATCCAGAGAACGGAGCTTGCCCCATCCCTCAGGGATGGGTGCATTATTACCCCCTCAACAACAATATCTCCCACGAGAATCAGTATTCTCTAGTCTAGGGAGGACAGTCATAAGAGGAGGTTCTCATCCTATACCATCATTCGAATCATCATCACCTTTGAGAGGAATGTGCATTGTAAGGTCGCATCAATGAAATCTCTGCGTCACCCTTCGTCAAGAAGTCCGAGGGCAACCCCAGGTCATGAATGGGAAGGCCAATTGAAGAGGCGGAAGAACCTATTCCTATTTGGAAGATGATTTCCCCTCCACCCCACAATATGTGTTCATCAACTCTATAGAGGATAACCCCACGGGTGACACCGGATAAAATGAAAATTCGGACGGATCGGGAGACGGCGGTTCCGGTTAGGCTGTGACACACCATGAACCCCCAGGTGTGCACACCCAGAACCAGAGGGCCGATTTAAATATGGCCTCCCATTCATCTAACCTCCCTCAAACTACCTTGAGAGCTTCCAACATGGATACGAATAATGGAACTGTTACCCTTAACCCATCCCCCTCTCTCGATAAAAATGATCCAATCACGCTCGAATAGAGGTTCGATCGACATGAAGAAGAGATGAAAGAGTTGAGGCGGCTTAACGCTGAGCTGCTCCAGAGGAACCGCCTTATTGAAAGTGTGTCCTAAGAAGAGCCACGCCAGGAACTCTTGATAAGTGCACCTCAAAGGCTAAGGCTTACCCCAGCAATCGAAGCACGATCAGGGCTCCTGCCTAATGAGGTGCCTGGTTCGTCCAACTGCCTAAACGGTGATGATGAATACAAGGATTTACCTTCACTTAGGAGGGAACCGGAGCAAGTACTCCTAATCACTTTGAGGGTACCCCGAACGGAATATGCACCCTTGGTGCCAGCCAATTCGGATCCTCAGGCAATGCCTTGGGCTACGCCTGCCCAGGACCAAGCCCAACATGATGTAATCCAGGGACTCACCAATACCATCGAGGCACTAATAGATCGATTGAAAACGATGGAAGGTCGACGTGCTCCGATACAGCTGGAGCGGAAACCCTACCCAGATTGGGTGACCAACACACCACCTCCACCCAATTTTGGGAGACCTGTATTCCCCATCATCAATGGATCAGGTGATCCAGAGCAGCATTTGAAGCACTACTCATCCTATTGTGACCCTATGATGGGGACTCTGGAGCAGCAAGAAATAGTGATACTCAGATGCTTCGTATGGACCTTGCAAGGATCTGCCTTCATCTGGTAAATGAGTCTGCCGGCATAGTCGATAAAGTACTGGGAGGACCTTCGGCATCAGTTCCTGTTCCATTTTAGCTCAACGCTGCCTTAAACAATGGTCAGAGATCTTATGAACTACATGCAGAGGGAGAACGAGAGGGTCGTAGATTTCATTGCCAGATGGAAATGTCTGACCTTTTTCTCTGAACAAGCCAATGCCTCAAGATGAGATGCTAGCCATATGCATCGATAATCTTAGAGATGAGCTGCAAACACCACTCATACCGATGGAGTGCACCAATGGCTTCCACCATCTCTCGACCATTGACCAGAGAATTGAGGACTCCCTGCAGCGGCAAAATTCAATGTCCTGAATAGCCTCGCTGCCTCCTACGAATAGAGCCCCTAGAGATAAAGCGTCCATTGTCACACTCAATCCAGCCCTTATGCCTGCTCCACCGCTCAGGCCTCCACCAAATCATCAAGCCCCCCTGCATATCAGCGGTCTCCCCTGCCTAAACGGGATAATCAGAGAGGACCGAAGTGGAACCAGTTTGAGAAGAGAAGATAAAAAGTATACTCGTTTTGAGACAATCATGTTCATGGCTAAATCATTGCCGCCATGAACTGCAACTTGCTCCACCTCCGGGAGCTAAGGAGATGTGAAGTTGTCGGCCTCGATGACAGGCCGGATTACTGCCCCTACCATTGGATGTTGGGGCACAATATCCGAGAGTTCTTAGTCTTCAATGACCTCCTGTAGAGGATGGTAGATTCTGGTCAAGTCAAGTTGGGACCACAACTAGCACATGTGGCATGTGTCTCTACCACCGACTCCGACAAAGAGGAGGGGTGGAAGAATGTCACCAACAAGAAGGGGAAGAAATTTGAAAACTGGATAACCCGGAAGACTATCAATCGAGCCCAGGGCATACTCCAAGCTCAACTATAGAAGCTAGTGTTGCCACCAGCAGCCCTTAGAGCCACAAAGTCGGCCACATCAGCCTCACAAACCTCCACAAGACGGTCATCCGAATGGAGTCAAAGGAGGAAGAAATCAAAAATAGGAGTAGTCCGTGACGGGGCCAAAGTTAGTCCCGACCCTGGTGGATTTCATGCCCCCGAATTTGGCACCACGGGCACCGACCCACCAAATGGCACCATCAGAGACAACCGACCAGGTTGACCTATTAGAGGATAAAGAGATAATATTTGGTTCTATCAATGTCATCCATCTCATGGAATCATTCCCTGATGAAGGGTATGATTATGAACCCAAGTTTCTTGTATGAGGATCCAAAAGGAGGAATCGTAGAGGCAGGGGATACCAGGGGAGGTGCAGCCGTGGCCGAAACCATCCCTATGGTTGGACACTAGCCCAAACTATTAATACCATGGAAACCCGTGGGAGAGACCTTAAGTGGACTCAGCAGGAGAGGGAATGCCTCTCCACCTCTACAAGCAGCCACTCTGGCCCTGTTGTTCTACGATACCCACCAGAGGAGGAGCAAGTTTCTGGTCACCTAGTGCGCACAAACAGACTGTCCAGGCCAAGTCCTCAAAACACTGGAACCCTATTGACATCCATCCCCACAGCTGATCCCTCCTCGTCAAATGCGCCAGCTCCCAAAGAACCCACTATGACTCTCCCGCCAACGGAAAAGCGTTGACCGCTGAAGAAAAAATATGACATCCTAAAGCAACAGGCGTTAGTACTAGCCAGGTTGTAAATCTTGGATGCCCTGAGATTGTCAGCTGACCTTAGAAAGGTGCTTATGGAATCTTTGATCAGCCCCCAGGAATTTCCAAGTCGAGGTAGCTGCCGCCGAGATTTAATGGATGGAGACTGGCCTGACTGAATGCAATGCGGTGATTTCCTTCACCGATCAGGACGAATATGCCATCATGCAAGGACACATCAGAACTCTATATTTTTCTGGAACGGTGAATGTTATTGGGATCCAGAATGTCATTATAGACAATGGCTCTGGAGTTAACCTCTTTCCCCTATGGACACTCTGTATGTTGTGCTACAGTAAGAACGATCTAATTCCCTCAACCACAAATTTGTTAGGTTACGATAGGAGTGAGAAGAAACCAATGAGAAAGATTATGGTAAAGACACATTTTGGTGACCTGGTAGCCTACACGGAATTCCTGGTGGTCTGGAAGAGCACGACATTCAATGCCCTGCTGTGAATGCCATGGCTCCATAAGCACATGGTTGTTCCTTCATCCAACTACCAGTGTATCAAGTACTGCGTCAATGAACAAAGTGGGACATTGCACGCCGACAAGGCCCATTTCGTGCTCTCAGAGTCACATTACATCGATGCCGGGTTCTATGAGAAAAAGAAAAAGAAGCCTTTGATCGACGACGTCGACTAGATCCCTACTCCAAATGGCCTAGAAATGGTTCCTAACAACCCCCTCAGGAATCTTCGACGAGATTATGTCCTGCCCATCAACCGAGTTGAGAGTAGGAGTTCATTTCTGGACACGCATTCGGATGTCCTCATGAATTCAGCCACAATGGCCGAGCATGACAATGGGGGAACATCTACCAAACCTCAAGTTGGAGATGAATACTCAAGAAGAGATGCCCATGATGCCTCTCCCTTAAACCGTTGAAGGCTCAGACCGGAAACTCTCTCCTCGTCAGATCAAGAAGATGAGGACATAGGAGAAGAAGAGGAGGGAGATCTCAAAGATGCACCTCCCGCATTTGAGGAGGGTATCTCCACCACTATGAATGAGCTCAAGGAAATAAACCTGGGTATCGAAGAAGACCCGAGGCGCACTCTCATTAGCGTGACCATGTCTCCCAAGGAACAAGAGGTATATACCTCCTTCCTAAGGCAACATCGGGATGTATTCGCATGGAATTACACCGAAATGCCAGGAATCGATCCTAAGGTAGCGATGCATCACCTGGGTCTTACAGAAGACAATAGCGGCTACAAACAGGCCGCTAGAAGGACACACCCCTCACATGCTGCCAAGATAGAGGCTGAAGTCGATAAGATCATTAAAGCAGGCTTCATCTGAGAGGTCCAGTACCCCATTTGGTTGGCCAACATCATCCCCGTTAAGAAAAAGAACGGGAAAATCCACTTCTGCATTGACTTCAGAGACCTTAATCGGCATTTTCTGAAAGATGACTTCTCGGTTCCAATCATCGAGTTGTTAATTGATGCGATAGCCGGGTATGAGGCTTTATCCTTCATGGACGACTATTCCAGATATAATCAAATTAGGATGGTCTGATAAGAGAAAGAAGTCACCGCCTTTGGGTCCCCTCAAGGGGTATTCTGTTACAGGGTCTTTCCCTTTGGTCTCAAGAATGCTGGAGCCACATATCAGCATGCCATGCATCGAATCTTTAAGATGTTCCTAGGGAAATTCATTGAATGTTACGTGGATGACGTAGTGGTCAAGTCCATACAGCGCTCGGATCACCTGTCAGACCTTGAGTCTGTCTTCAACATGCTCTGAAAGCATAACTTGAAGATGAACCCCTTGAAATGTGCATGTGGGGTTACCTCAGAGAAATTACTTGGCTTCGTCATACGCCATCGCGACATCGAAGCCAACCCTGAGAAGACGAAGGCTATCCTGAGCCTGCCCCCACCTCGATATCTCAATGAGCTGAGGTGATTCCAAGGACACCTATCCTATATTTGGAGGTTCATAGCCAACCTGGAAGGCAAATGTTTTCCCTTCACCAGGTTGATGAAGATGGGGGTCATGTACCAATGGGCGAATGACTTCCAAGAGGCGTTCGACAACATGATGAAGTACCTCTTAATCTCACAAGTTCTCATGCCCCCGGTCATAGGAAGCCCTCTCATTCTATATGTGACGGCCCTATAATGGTCATTGGGAGACTTCCTCGCACAGAAGAACAACACCGGCAGTGAAAACAGTCTCTATTACCTCAGTCGAACCATGATTGATGCTGAGAATCAATACTCAAATATCGAGAAGAGCTTTCGGGCCTTGGTCTTCGCGGTTCAAAAGCTGCGACATTATCTGCATCATCAAGAGGTCCATCAGATCTTGTGGAGTAACCTGTTCATATACATCCTCAGTTTCCTGATGCTAACCGGACTCCTATCCCGACAGCCGGTCATCCTGCAACAATTCGACATCTAGTTCGTGCCTCAAAAATCCATCAAACTCCAAGTATTAGTAGATTTTCTGGTAGAGCACCCTTCAACAGGGACCACTGCACCGGACGCTGGACTACCTGATGAAGATATCTTCTCGGTTCAAGAGGAGGTCCCAACATGGGAAATGTAATTTGACAGCATGTCCTGAAGCCCCACTGGGAAGAGGATGGAGGATCCCTGATTCAACAAAGTGGGTTTGGGGATAATACTCGTGTCCCCAGAAAATGCAGTTTTCCCATATTCCTTCCTCCTATCAGAGGGATGTACGAACAATGAATTGGAATATCAAGACCTCATTACAGGCCTGGAACTCGCACTCTAGGCACAAGTACAACACCTTAAGGTAAAAGGTGAGTCGAAGAAGGTCATCAAGCAAGTCAAAGGCGACTATGCTATTAAAAAGGAGGAGTTGATCCCCTTGTTTGACCATGTATGAGGGTTAATGGTCGAGTTATCCATAGAACCAACATTGACTTATAATCCTCGGTCCCAGAACGCTCAGGCTGATGCATAATCCAATGATGCCACAGCCCTAGCCGACCCACATCGGGATGAAACGATTATCAGTATTGCTCACCGTCGAATGGTATTTCCATTTGTTCAGGCTAAGACGGAAGAGATCCATGAAGTCAGTACTGTCCTTGAGCCATATGACCGTGCTACAGGCTGGATGAACCCCATCACGAACTACCTCCAATGGGGAGAGCTTCCATCAGACAGGGCTGAACGAGAGCAAATACGGAGAAGGGCATTCAATTTTGTCCTATATGGCGGCACAGGTCAGTAAGAGGACCTCTACAAACGAGGCCTTGATGGAGTGCTCCTTAGATGCATTGAGGGAGAAGAAATCACTACCGTCATGACTGAAGTACATGCAGGAGCATGTGGAGCACATCAACCAGGGACCAAGCTCTTTAATCAGGTTTGAAGGCTTGGGTACTACTGTCCCACAGTGGCACGTGACTACGAGAATTTTACTACGAAATGCCACCCATGCCAGATTCATGCCAACTTCATACCCCATCCCTCCGAGTTAATTCATCAATCTATGTACTCCTGGTCGTTTTCCGTCTAGGGGATGGACGTCATGGGACCATATCCTCCCGCCACGGCCAAACAAATGAAGTATATCTTCATGGTGACCGACTTCTTTTCCAAATGGGCAGAAGCCATACCCCTCAAGGATGTCGGGGAAATAAATATTGTCAGCTTTGTGAAAACCAATATCATCACCATATTTGGTGTCCCTCATACCATAATAACGGACAACATCACCAATTTCTGCTATTTTGTGTTGGAAAAGCTATTCCATGAGTATGGTATCAAGTCTAACCACTCATCCTGCTACCATGCAGCAAGAAAATGGAAAGATAGAAGCTTTAAACAAGACCTTGTCCAACATCCTCGATAAAATTGTGGACAAAGACAAGAAGTCAGGGACGGATAAACTCCTCCATGAATTGTGGGCTTATCAAACCACAATCTGCACCGCTAATCGGTCTACCCCGTACTCATTGGTGTACGGCACGGAGGCAGTCCTGCCCATTGAACTCCAACTTCCCTAACTCCGTGTTTCCATATGTGATCGATTATCCGATTATGAGAAGTCATAAAAGTGACTAGGTGAATTGGAAAAACTAGAAGAGAAGCGGCTGCACACTCTGCACCACCTAGATGTGTACCAGAACCGGATCGCACAAGCCTTCAACAAAAAGGTCCGCCTCCGGTCATTCTTGGAAAGAGAATTAGTGGTGGTCCTCTGAATCCCAATGATACCTGGTGAGAATCCTTTAAAGTTGGATCCCAAGTGGGAAGGACCATATGTTGTACACAAGGTCTACTCCAACAAAGTAAATACCCTGATCTCAATGGACAGACAATTTAAAACTTGTACTACGAATACGATATTCTTAAAGAAGTATTTTTCATAAATATTGTCAAATTATGTCCTAACCACGTGAAATTAAACTGTATGGCCCACGTCCTAACCGCATGACATTAAACTGCATGGAGTTCATCCTTACCACACGATGATAAACTATATGGACAAGGTGATTTAAAAACACCCTCTTCCCCTGTGTACAGACCAGACCTACACAGGGTGTATCGTCTTTCATAGAACTATGTGAGGCTTGATTCCTACCCTCGTAGGATATGTAGTGACCCCAGAATTCCACACCCTAGCCCATCCACCTCAATAGAAAACAAAAATTCCAATTCCCCCGTGTATAGACCAGATCTGCATGGGTTGTGCTCATTCCGGAAAACTACGTACGACTTGATTCCTGCCCTCGCAGGATACATAGTGATGCTAAGATCCCCAGTCCTGGCCCAGCCCCTTGAAAACAAAGATGCCCTTCCCCCCCGTGTGCGATCCAGACCGACACTGGGTGTACTTTTATTCCTTACCGCACGACGTTAAACTTCATGGACAATGATGTTAAAATTGCCCCCTTCCACTACGTACGGACCAGACATGAACGGGGTGTATATCTTCATCCTTACTACATGATGTTAAACTACACATAAGTTGTCCTCACTGCACGATGTCAAACTGCACAGACCCCTTTTTTCACATCGGGTCACCTTCGTCCTTACCGCATGACATTAATCTGCATGGTGTTTGTCCTCACCACATGACGTTAAACTACACACACTTCGTTGCGACCCACCCAGGACACATGGTGATACGAGATGGAGATACTCCATGAACATTTGGATACGTCATTTCTATACATCAGACTCCACGACCCGAATAATTATGGATCTTCATAACCACTCATGGCCCTCGATGGTGGACATTCAGCGACCCGTGGACACCTTTGTACAACTATGCATACCATGACCTCAGCGGCTCTACATATTGATAGCTTCTGGCCCGTCTACCAAAGTCAAGATTTCCATATGCGACACTCTTCCTAGCTCCGTACGCTTACCGGCCTCAGATCCCCCATACCATACCTCTTGTTCCAGAAGATTATGGCTAAGTGGTTTACAAGTTCATTCCCCTTTACACATTCAGGTGTTGTTAGGGTTTCCCTATCTGGATAGCCTATGTTTCCGCCAGTGGTTCACATAGAGACCTGCATCAACAAACATCAATCCAGGAGTTGGCTAATTTTATACAACGGACCATTGCAGTGAAGGAGTTTTCAGTATACCCGGACACCGTTATCCCCACATTCTGAACTATACACTGAGAGCAATCACGGATTCTCATAATCATTCATGGTCATCAGAAGTGGAAAGTTATCGACTCGGGGAAACCTTTGTATGACTATGCAAACCATTCCCTCAGTGGCTCTGCATAATGATAGCCCCTGGATCATCCATACAAGGAAATATTTCCTCTAGTGGTACTTCTTCTAGCTCCGTATGCCTACCGGCCTCAGAGCCCCCACACCATACCTCCTGATCCGGGAAAGATCAAAGTTGCAGTTTACGACCTTCGTCCCCCACCCTGTTCTATGTATATCAGAACATGTTGAATCAGTTATCCTTCAAGTGAATGCATCAATAGTCACACAATGGTCCGAGCTCTATGACCGATAAACTAGGAGTACATTGTCTTTACTGCATGCTGTTAAACTACATGGAATGAAGACACACCCCCGTGCATAAAGGGAGAAAAGATCAGTGTAGGGGGCTCTCTGAAACTCAATAGGAAACCAGGGACGAATATCCCTGACATGTCCAGACATTCTCCTGCCAAATGACAGACTTCATGGCCCGGATAATTGCGGATCCCCATAACTATTCATGGCCATCGGAAGTGGAAATTCATCGTCCCGTGGAAAACTTTGTTCGACTATGCATACCATGCCCTCATCGACTCTACATAATGATAGCCCATGGCTCGTCCATAAAAGGAAAGATTTCCAAAGGCAATGCTCTTCCTAGCTCTGAATGCTTACTGGCCTCAGAGACCCCACATCACCTTGCCCAATACAAGAAGACATGGAACAATGATTTACACCAATCAACCCCCCCCCCAACATGTATGGGGCATGTTGAGATATTCAAACCCAGTTACATTCTGATGAATAGATGCCTTTGCAAAAATAACTCGGTCCTCGCTGCATGTTAAACTGTATAGAATCCTTTAAAAATGCCCCTGTCCTCGCTGCATCACCTTAAACTGCATAGAAAACATTAAAAATATCTCTGTCCTAGCTGCATGACGTTAAACTGAATAGAAACCTTTAAAAATTCCCCCTTCCTCGCTGTATGACATGGGTCAGACCTGCACGAACCACCGCCTCAAACCATCATGAGAAATAATTACTTCACCCATTCTCAGGAAGTTTAGTCTAGATATTTCCCCCATATTCGAGCACCCTCTCATCATAAACCATACTCTATACTCAGAAAAAAAGGACGAACTATCATAAGCCACCCCTGGTGGTTCCAAATCTCAACTTCCCTGAAGTTTCTTGGCTATCAGAAGTGGACAGTCTTCGACTTAAGGACACCTTTGTATGACTATTCATACCATATCCTCAGTGGCTCTGCATATTGATCGCCCCAGTCCCATCTACCAAAGGCAATATTTCCTTAGACAATGCTTCTCTTCATACGCCTTTTGGCCTCTGAGCCCCCATTTCTATCCCGGGATTCAGAAACCCTCTGAGCTACAGTTTACCAACCACTTCCAAAATCCTACCTGAATGTGGCGAAACGTCTTTTACAAGATTACCGAGAACAAGGAGAAGTCATTCCATTTTAGATGACGTCCATGTTGCATGACATTAAACTGCGTCAGGCCTCAACCATCCCTTATGCTAACTAAATGCATAGGGAGGTTGTCTCTGGACCATGCTCCTAATTAGTACGAATGCTCTCAAAACCCTTTCAGATGTCACACTCCCCTTCTGAGCCACCCATGGTGGCTTTTATAATTTTCCATGCACCCATCGTGGCTTCCATAAGCCGGACTTCCATGAAGTCCCCTGGCCATCAGAAATGGATAATTCTTTGACTTATGGGCACCTTTGTATGACTATGCAAACCATGCCCTCTGCTGCTCTGCATATTGATCACCCCTGGTCCATCTACCAAAGGCAAGTTTTCCTTAGGCAATGCTCTTCTTTACTCTGTACGCCGACACGACTCCCATGCCCTGAGACATGCCCTACATGCTGCTCATATTCAAACATGTTTCCCTCCCACGTGCGTCTGAAGGTTCTTAAGACATCTTTTAATCATTTGAACCCCATTGGGGCCCTCGCCCAACCATATTTGGTCAAAGATGATCCACCTAAAACATCAGTAATGATTGTCTTGTCTGCGGGACTTTAAACCACTCAAAGAAGAAAGAGTCACAAAGCCCGTTAGGCCAAAACCTGAAAAGGGCGACCAATGAAAGGGTCAGGTTATACTCGTTGAGTCCATACCGAATGGGCACACGAAAAATCACGGCATTAATAGAAGAAAAAGGAAAAAGGTTTTAGGGTTTTTCTATAATACCCTAGCAATAGTCAGACTATGCTCGCTGGATCCCATGGTCCAACAAAAAGTTAGTGCTTGATTTATTTTTATTCATGGACATAGATTATTCTATGTTCAGGGTATTTACATACGCGAAAATCGTAGCAAATTGTTTCTATCACAGGAAAAGGTGAAAAAGGCACTAAAGATAAATGTTTCTTTGTTCCATAACAAAGTAGGTAAGAAGGGAATCCACAATCCGAAGACTCCTCTAGAATGATAGATTATTACATGAGTTTTTCAGAGGATTCACAATGTTGTATCTGGAGCTGGTGAGAATCCTCGATTGTCTGAGAGAGATTCTGTAGTAAGGCCATCTCAACTTCTACACTAGCCTGCAGTTCTTCTGCCTCCTGAGCTGCTTTTGTGCTTTCCCTTATTTCCTCCTCCATCCGCCGCTCCCCTTCTCCAATCATGGCGGCGAAGTTGGCCTCTTCCTGATGTAGCCACTGTATCTCATTTCTCAGCGCCTCTAGGTGAGAACGCTGCTCAATAACTTATCTCTGAAGCCCTGTGATGACCCTGGCGTGGTCATGAGCCTCTGTTAGGCAGAGCTGCCGAGTCGCGGAAGGGTTGGCATCAGATTGGGCAGAGGAAAGACGAGATTTGAAATCACCTAGTCTCTCCCGATCATCTACTACATACTTGACTATGTCATAAACACCATGATAGTCAAAGAGTCCTAACCCCAAGCCCAGAAAGAGCTGATGAAGAGCTTCAGTTTTCGTTGCCATTTTGGCTAAGGGAGTTTCGGTGATGATATCATAGATTCGAAGCTAGGCCTAGCTGCGCACTGCACGATGGTCCGACATGGTACGAGGATCTTTGGTATCCTCACTAGACAACACGAGGATAAAGTCTGGCATGGCAGCCCGAGCGGACGTGTGCTCACTAGAAGTTGACTCTGAAGCTGGAATGTCTGGATCCCCTAACACTAGTTCAGGATTACTGACCATGTTGATAAGCCCGGTATCGACTAGTGGAACCTCTGAGATGGTCTCACTAGGACTCGACACCACAGGGTCGTCCTCATCCACACCCAAGAAGGATGAATTTTCTTTAACTATGGCCACCGCAGGGTTGAGAGTGGAATGTTCTGTGAGTTTCTTTGATCGATGAGCCATTAGTCGGTCATTCCTTAAAACTAATGAGGATGGTGTAGTAGATGCAGAAGCCACCATACCTCCTGATTTGGGATCCTTCCGAACAACCTTCCCTAGGATCCCACCAGGATAGTATTTTACCCATGTTTTTGCATAATCCAAGGAAAGGCCGGCAGCCGCGCCCGTATCTGACAGGGGAATGCTTGCGTCAAATCCCTCCTACGTCAGCATCAGCCACCACTGACGATGTATGGCTGGATACATTCCTTGATCCTGAGAAAGGGGAATGGAAACATGGACTTGCATGCATCCGAACTAGTGAGAAAAGAAATATGGTATGTAAAACTCGCACAAAGAAACCCCGATGATCTGTGCAGATAGAATCATGTCCCAGAGGGAGACCATGAAAGAGCGCTCCTCCAGGAACCCCCGACGGTTGTCAACTAAGATGCAAGAATGGGTGGGGTTGGGAGTGAAGATGAACCGGGAGAAGTCGCTCAGGAGGTTGAGGAAATCACTAGAGTTGATAGACTTCAAGCGAACTCCGGCTATATCCAGTAGGGTAGGCCGAAAGGTAGGAAGCAGGATGGCTGTGTTGTGATGATATTTATTACAGCGACAGTGATCCACCACCCATCAGTACAAAATTTGAAATGGCCCACCTAGATGGTAGGGTGACCCGCCCACCTGCATGTGGCACAGTAGCTCATAGATATGGGCCAAAGTGGGAACAACTAAATTCACCAAGCGTCCCTCTCCTAACTCGGCCGCCATCATAAAAGTGCAGGACCAGACACCTTGGTTAACATCCTGGGAAGGAAATATACATCCTCTCAAAAACATAGCAAATAGACCTGCCAAGCGGAGCATAGCCGACACACTAGGGCGCACCTCATAACCCCATGAAAGGTAGTCACCTGATTCCAGAACCGCCCAGTAAGAACCGTGAATGGTTCGTGACTGTTGGGAAGGATGAGTTCTAGGATGCTTAATCAACGACGTAGGACTAGTGACGTTCAGAAATAACCCTATCAAAGTGCTATAAGGAATAAGCGAGCGGGCACGCAAGGCCTGACACAGTGACTGCTCTGCCATGGTCAGCAGCTCATTCGCCAATAAAGGCACCTGTTTAACATCGTCCCATGCATCGAGAGTGGGAAAAAATTCATCATACATATTGTCAGAAGTCGGCAGTCCTCCTATCTGGTAGATGTCCCATAGACTAATACCCACATCACTGTGGTCAAGGTGGAAAGTATTTTTACTTGAACACTAGCAGCTGAACAGGTCGGATAGGATTGAAGATGGTGGGTAGACAACAAATTGTCAGGCCCACATTGCGGAGTATAGGTTGATCACCTCCAGTGAATCGGGAGACTCCCGACAATGATGATGGACCCAGAAAGCCCAAGCCCAGTCATTTGAGAAGTGTCCGCTGGACCGAAGATCCAACCTGGGAACCCACCCCACAACAGGATCCATTCGAACAAGGATGATAATAGAAAGGTTGTCCTTAATGAAAGCTTTTTGGGAAAAGTCTTGAGTGCACTGATTTCTTTGGGTCCAGACAGAGCCCCTCAGAATAAATGTGTCTTTTGGACAAAAATTAGAAATTATCCACCCGGATTGGGTAATGTTTTCCTGAATTCATTTTAAAGGCACTTCCAGGAAAGGAGAAGGAAGACCTGGGAAAGTAGGGGGGATAGGGACGTCATCCTGAAGACCGAAGCTATAGAGATGGAGCCGATTGGATAATGGATAACTCAGAATCTCCGGAGAGAGCAGGTTCTTTAATGCGTCATCATTAGGAATGATGGACCGACTAGGGTCCTCTTTGATGCCCACCGCTATGTGAATCATAGCTGAACGTCTCTCTGAGCCAGTTGAGAGGGAATCTGGACCAGGCCTCAGCGTAGAATGAGGGGGAACCATATTTTCTCCCTACACAATGAGACAAATTAGTCCGGAATAAAAATATAGACAAAAATAACCAAATTAATGGTTAAGGATCCTTCATAATCAAATCCGCAATGAGGCCTTGGAGGATGGTTTGCGATGACATCATCCCACGAACCAGCCCTTCGCGAAATTAGTTTTCCAAGCCCTGGTCCGCGGATCATTGGCCAGGAAACCGCAAACCAAGTTTCTTTGGGGAAATTCAATCCAGATTTTATTCAGATGACTCATATACTTTTAAATGTTCAAGAGATATTTAGTCAGCTGAGCATCGAAACTGCAATGAAAGTCCCTCTGAAACCCATTATCACATACTTCTTAAATAATTAAGAGTAATGGTTCGCGGTAGAGAAGTTGGTTAATGGGTGAAGGAGACCACGAAGAAGGAATTGTTCGTGGAGGTTGCTACCAGTTCGCGGACGAGGCACTTCGCGAAGGACCAAACATGCGGAGGCGAAGGAGCTCTAGTTTGGTGAAGAGTTCGGTAACGGAAAAGTGAGGGATCCTTGTATTTATAGGCGTGGTCCCCTACCGGGTCAACCTTTCTACCTCAAACCATCTCAGTTTCAGGACCACTTTGCATCGGAATGGACTCCTCTTCGTTCCGATCAGACCCCATTCCGATGGGGGGCATTTGTAGAGTCCTAAAAAATCTGAAAAAGAAATTTTTCTCAAATCCCCCAAAGAATTGGGGAAAATAATCAATGTATAGACACAAAAAGGAACGGTCCTTGAACCGGTCCATGGAAGTGAAACGTGGCTAGGCACCACGAGGAACCCCCTCCACGAACCATTATAATTCATGAAATGGAGGCGGAGAGCCTCCGCGGTCGCGAGGCAGGATGGGTGAAAGTCCTATTCACCTTCACGAACATCCCAAACCATAGAATATGTTGATCGGCTCAAGAAGCCCCCGCTGTCATTCGCAGAATAGAGGCGAAACGCTCTGCAGCCGTGGAGTATTCCCCTGAGTTCGCCGCACGAAGTGGGGTAGCGTTTGATACCCACTGCGAATCACGAATTGACCAAGTCAGCTGTGAACCAGGTATTTGGTTATGAGCCTCTGGAAAAGGTGCCATGTGGCCGCAAATATATTCCTTTACCCACTCTATAAAAGGAGACCAAGGGGAAATGAAAAAGGGATCAAAGAACTAGAATCATATTCAGAGGGATTGGAGACTCGGAAGGACATTGGTTGAAGGAAGGCTTCGAATTTCGCAAACAACAAAATTCCAATCCACGAACCACAATAGGTATATTAATTAAGAAGGAATTGGAAAATGCATAATAATTTGGTGAACCGCGAACCTAAAATAACAAAAAAAGGAGAACAGCGAACCATACACCCTCCACGAATGACTTCCCCATGGACTAGGGAGTTTATGACTTTTTTCCAATCCGTTGTACCACGTAGAACCCTCCTCCGCGAGCATAGACCCGACCGACGAGCCTCCGATCGGCGCCGCCCTTGTCCGCCACTACCCACATGGAACCCTTAGCGAACCACCCTAGTTCTCAGATTGAACCCGAAGCCGCGAACCACCCTGGTTCACGGATTGAACTGGAAGCCGCGAACCACCCTGGTTTGCAGGATGCCAATTATTACGCGGAACACCCTGGTTCGCGGATGGCTTCTCCTGCCTCGTGGCACTTCCCCATGCGAAGGGATCCACCACCCATACCTCTCAGGGGCTTTCCAAATACATCAGTGTTCTCATTTCTTGAGCCAGGTAAAATCCTTCTGATCTATCATGGTCCTCAGCGACCCCCTCATTGGCCTATTCCTTGGCCCGGAGCCGAGGCCTCCGCCAGACCCACTAAATCCACATGCTATAACTTTCAGGCACATCAGCGCACCATTTGGAGTTTATATACCCTTGGGAAATAGGGGAAAAGTGGTTGCCCCGACCTTTGTGTAGATTCCCAAAACATTACTGGGATCACATTCCCACGGTAATGTGGAGTATAAGCTAGGGAATCACCTTTCTGCCCCTCCAATTGTCAAGGGTCCCTCGAAGATGGTAAAATAGCCATCAGAAGGAATCCCTCATGCACTTCAAGAGAGAATATGGGCACAAGAGCACACCATTTTCCTCTCCCGCTGGGCTTTGTCACCATGAGCGTCCATCTCAGAGTAATCCCCGACCTTCTGGGCCTCCTCAGAGTGTACTCCCCAATTCATCACCATGGGCTGCCCTTACGCGTAAGCCCCACTCCGCTTCTCATAGACGCACCTTTTGCGATGTGATCCTATGGTCCCTGCTGCCTCTTGTTTCTCACACTGAGCATGACTCAGGTGAGCTTAGAGTATACATCGACCATGACATCGTCTTACGAGCCTCTTCAGTGTGTAATCCCCAATTCATCATTCTGGGCTACCCCAGAGCGTAATCCCCAAGCTATATGCGAACTACGTGGACATTGATCCCTGTCTCCTAGACACGGTACGTAGGAAGCCTCCATGAGGTTCAAGACCAACAACAAGTTGATCCGATCATCTCCACATCGCTTCACCGCACAAATATTACTCTCGCCTCAAGCGAGTTACGACCCTTTGGGGTCATTAATCCAACACGGGATGGTAAAACTTGGGCATAAATGATTTCAAACCCCTGTGTCCAATTGATCATTGACAACCAGGGTTGAATCCATGGATACTATGTTTGAGTATAAACCAAAGGTTCAAGAACATATGAATACATATTAAATCTATAAGAGTGTCTAGGAATATGCTGTAATTCCCACCAAAAAGGGTGTGATGATCCCGACATCCCATCCTCACAACCAACGTGAGTTCTTAAGAGTCGCTGGTCAGACCATCTGGCGATCACCTGCCATTGGAAAGCAGCTCTATCAATAATTGGATACAGAGCCGTTGGGTGTTTCATGGCTGAGAAAAATCAGAAGGAAACAATATAATTTTAGAACATGACATTAAATAGGATAAATAAAAGTCCAAGGGATCAAGGACAATCTTATGTTGTTACTATAGTTGAAGTGGAATAATTAATGTATTGGTGCTTTTGGACTCAAGGATTATATTCTGGTTATAAGAATAATGTGATATATATAAGGATTGTACTGTAGTACTTTTTGATTTCACTAAGGTTTTAATATGATTAAGGTAATCATATTTTTAGAATGTGACAATAAGAAAAACATTACTTTGTTTGGGGAATCTAATGTTACAATTGATTTTTGGAGTTTAGAGACCTATTAGAGAAAGTCTGGGTAGAGGTATTTTGGATAACTATAAAGGTTGTAATAGATTAAGTAGAAACTTGGATAGTATTATTTAAGGTTAAAATTTTTTTGAAGATTACTTTTGAAATATTATAATACTATATTTTTAGGAAAAGAACAACCCAAAGGTCGGGGGATAACCCGTCACACCAGAAAAAGCTGCAGGAATCGAACCCACAACCATAGTACGACATGCCTTTATTACCTACCACTAGCCTAAAGGAAGTCCCTGGTTATTACAAATAAGTTTTCCTAATATAAATGGTATGTGTTAATATTTGGAACCTTATACAATTATGATAAATAGAATATTTTTGAGTTATATTACCTTTTAGAGTGAAATATGGGTTTTTGCTAAAAATTTTATAAAGAATGAAAGTCTACATGACAGGTAATTATATTTCCTTACGTTCGTAGTAAATATCCTAAATAAATTCCTCAAATTTATAAAAGGTAACTTAAAACAAAAATGTTGTCGGTTAACTTTTCCAACTAGGGATTTAATGACCGTTTAACTAATCACATGTTTGTGATTTTCTTGTGGTTAACTTTATCCTAATCCTATTTTCTACAACTCTCCATCAGAACTTGATTGTTTTTTTCCATATCCATATTTTCAGAGAATCGTAGTATGGGCTATCTCGGGTGACCTTTGTACTTATATTTCTTTCTTTTAAAGTTATATTTATATTTTCAACCTTTTATTTTCAATGAAAAATTTCAAATTGCGAGGTCGTAATTTATTGAAGGAGGGGAGAATGTGACACCCCAAGCTTCCATGGTACGCTTTTCTTTGAATAATAGAGCAGCGTGTGTTGTACGCAACCTTGAGTTCTAACACACCGCGACCAATCAAAGTAGCCGTTATGAATAGTAATACCCACCTTTTGAAATTACATAAATTTTATATTTCAAAATGGACTTCATTTTTGGATATGGAATGTCGAAATTAACCTATGTTGAATTTTTAGTATTTTTCTGATAACATCCAGTTGTTTATAAATAGTGAAAAATACTTAAAACAAATTTTTTAATAAAAATAATTTATAGTGATAAATTATAATATTGAGTGGTTTTAATGTATAGTTAGAATATATTTTTACCATTTTATCCAATGGTGTTCATTAGAATTAATTTAACATTGAAATTGGATATAAACAATTGTCAATCTTTTGATATATATCGTTTCATAAAAACACGCTATTTGTTGTGACATCGAGAATGAATTATAAAATTAATTAATGCAATTTAAATTCTTGGAATTTTTTAAAATATAAATCATTTTTGAATTCGGAATATCAATTATATCTTAGGGTGAAATTTTGGCATTGTTCTGAAAAACGTCAATTTTTGATGAATAGTGAAACCACTAAGTGGTAGTTAAAAAACAGATTTTTCATTTAAATGAAGCATTACCACTTATGTGATTTGATTTTCAAAAATCCAACATATATGGTTGTCATTAGGTTGTAAAATTTGGTTCAATGGGATTAAAATAATTTTTGGTGAATAGTAACTTTTATGTTTAATTAATCACGATTAAAGGTAATTAGTGAAATTTAAGGTAAAAATGATATTATATAAATATGAAATTACATTTACACTTTTCCTAAACTTATTGGATGAGTCATGGCCGACTAGGAAAATCCATGGGTCAACTTGGGGACCCCATAGAGCCACTTGGGTAAGAAAATGACAATAATAACTTTTTATTTAAAGTAAAAATAAAATTGTCACAAAACATGAGTTGTTTTACTAAAACAATTATTACATGGGGTTATATAAGGTAAAATTTCTAATACAAATATTCATTGGAAATAAAAAATGATTTCCTACATCCTGATATTTATTATATAATTTTTAGACATTAAATAAATTAAATATTTTATGACACCATGATGATGCATCGATTACCTCATTAATTAACGATTTAAATAAAATTAAAAGACAATGTAAAATATATGCCTTAAACTTGTGAACAACCTATTTTATGAGTATATTTAGAAACCCTTATCACCTTATCCTTTAAATATATAAGTGTGGGACGTTTAAAATCTGAAACTCATTATATAATAAAGTAAAATTTCAATCTTTCCAAGAGTGCCCCTCCTCTCCTCTTATAAAAGGCCCCCACCACTACCACCTTACTCACACCTTCAAAGCATTTTGTCTCAGCCAACCTCTGCCAAACTACACTCTCAAAATTAATCTATTACTCCTATATGCCTCACTCTGGGAATAATTCTTCCCAAGGAAGCCTTTGGATCAAATCAAAAAAAGAGTTACCCGATTTTAAGGTAATGTCTTCTCTTTTGTTATTTTGTATTATTTTGCTTCTACAACCCCTTAAACTCTTTTTATTAATTTATTTTGTAACAAAACAAGTATGTTCAATATACTAGGATGTTTTTATAATAATTATTCGAGATACACTTACACACACCTACATCTAATGGTTAATGGACATATTGTTTCTGTGGATGGTGAATTTCTGCCTCAAGAAAAGTTGATTGTTCAACACTCATATAACACCTTAAAAGGTGGCCATTAATATGTAACTATATATATATGTTATATAATATGTTTATGTTTTACTTAAGTTTCTATATTTTTCATTTATGGCATAACTTTATGGTTTCCATTATGGGTAAACATGATATCTTCATTTTAAGAAGTGCGGACTACCGCCCCCTCAAAGTGATTTGAATCGTTAATGTCATATGTGGGATGTATAAAGGATGGATTAAATGTTATTATAAATTATATTATATTTTAAATATAGTATAAATTTATATAATTATAATTTCATTCCATAAAATAAAAAAAATAAATGAAAGTAGCATTCATGCGTACGTACGGCTTACCATCTCAATGAATGGTGCATTTCATTTCATACCTCTAAATGTTATGTAATATTATAAATTCATGTATATACTGAATATATATTATATATATGATATTTAAATTAGGAATATAATTATGGATATAATGGATATTTCACCACATGTACAACATGTAATTATAAGAAGGTTATTTTTGAATCAAGTACCAAAGATTGACAAAACAACCATTATTAACTTAAATGACTACATAATTTTAGTAACATTTAAATAAGTGATATAAAAGGGACAATGAAATTGAAAAAGGTTCTTAAGAAAGTAGATATTAACTCTAGTTTATAATTTTGGAGGTTAAAGAGCGGTCAAGTCATGTCGGACACGAGGTAAGGGAACTTCTTAACCCCATTTTTGTTCTTTGGGTTAATCTCTTACTTTCAAATTATGTCATGGTATTATTATGTCCTATCATGTATTTGTACTTTCTTTATGTTTACTTATATTGAATACACATAATATATCTATTTTATTTAAAAACTATCTTTGTAAGTGAATTCGCCTCAATCTCCATTCATTGAGGCATATTTTGTTTTATAGCCAAATTTCTTTTATACGGTGTATAATCCCCTTTGACTTTTACGTTTATTCAAAAGGAATATTTTTATACAAAGCATTTTACTAAACGAAAAAAAGGAATTCTTTTCTTGTCATATGTATATGGCAACAACAACTTCTCTGCCGCCGTGGCCATTATTTGAGTTTCGGCTTCCTCTACAAGACATAACTTTTTTTTAAAATGAAAAATAAATACCAAGATTTAATTTTCTTTTATGTTGGTATTGAAAATGGTTTTCATAATGGTTTTATTATATCAATGTGTTGTATTGATATCTTGTGATTGAAATGTGGAAATGATATGTTTCCTTTAGGCATGTTTTATGTGATACAATTATGTTATGGTTTATGATATTTTTAAACCTACTCATATGAGGAATGCATTGGAATTAATAAGTTACGGGTGGAGCCCGCTATAGCTCCTCGATGCATTGGTAGGTCTCATGAGACAAACTGGTTTCTTGGAACGAGGCCATGAGAAAATCTTATTTGTAGTCTTGGCATGAGGTCTTGGCTACGTGGTTATGATAGTCTGGCATTATGCATTCCATCATTATGAAAGTGGTTATTGATATTTCATGTGATTATTCGACTAGTAGAATATCCATGTGAAAAAGTAAATCACATTATTTCATATTGTTTTTTCCATATTATTATGAAGTTCAAGTTTAAAAGGATTTTGATTTAGTTATCAATTCCCTTAAATGTTAATGTTTGTTTATAAAAGCTTCCACTATATTGTTATCCTTACTGAGCATCTGAGATCACCCCTTTCAATGTTTTAATTTACCAGGATGTGAAGAAGTATTTTAGGAATGACCTGCAGGGATAGTCTGAAGTGGATATGAGTGTGGAAAATGGAGACTATGTTGTTGTAGTTTTTCACTTTATGATGTAATGTAACTTTTATTAATGTATCTAGTGTTTCCAAGGCTACTAAACTAATAGGTCATTCAAGACATGATCTTTTGTGATCATGCCAGTGTTACGCAATAATGCACCGACTCTGGGTAACTGGGGTCAAGGCGTTACATTTATGATGGTTTATTTTTTAGAAATTTTTTGAGAATATTTTATTAGAACTATAATTTATATTATCTATAACCCTAGATCTCATACATATTTAATAAAATAAGTAAGTTTCTGAGACAATTGTTGTATTATTTCTTTTTCTACATTAGGAGATCAAATTGTAAATCAATGAAAAAAAGTTACCTAGAACCAGGTGGTCAATGTAACACCACATGATTTTGTGTAAAATATTATTAAAATAAATTTAATCTTTTTGATAATTTGTGTTACACGCAACACAGATCATAAATTGTTTTTCATGAAATAATATGTTTAGCAAGTATTACATTAAACATTTAGCCTAAAAAATGTGACATCCAACAGAAATAATATTATTTAATAATCTAGTTATCAACTATCCATTAAAATTACGGGTATGAATATGATTAAAAAATTATGGAAATATTTTTTTAAAAAAATTTATATATAATTAATTATATTGAGAAAAGTAAGTTAAAAATGAAAATAATTTTTTTTTGAAAACAAAGGAAACGTTTTTCAGAAAAAAAACTATTATTATGGAATTTTTTTTAAATTAATAAGTTAAGAGTGTTACTTTTAGTCAATTATTTTAATAAAATTTATGTGTTAAATATTCAATGAAAATTTTAAAAATAATCTTTTGTGTTTTATAGACATGATATAATAAAAAATCTAATTTTCTACTTAAAAAATATATGTTTCTAAAAAAATAGTATCATCACCTTTAAGCAGTTATTTAAAAATTATTTTTCCCTTTTTTAGAAAATTTGTTTTAAAAAATAAATATCATTTTTTCGAAAATAATGTAAAAATTATCATGTGGTGAAATTTTTACCTATTTTGATGGGCTTGTATTAAATCCATATACATTACAGTACATTATCGTACTCTAATTAGGGATATATTTAATGTATGAATTATGGTATAAATTTTTCTTTACATGGTTTCATTTCAAGGGTTTCAAGATGTGTCTGTGAATAATTTTTATTAGGTTAATGATTACTATATGTGGGATATGACTACATGGTTCTTGTCCCCAACCCATTGCCTATTTGAGGAAGGCTTTGGGTTGTAATGATCATCTTACCATGGGCTGGGAGGGACTCAGTGGGTCGGGTCACGAATGAGTGGTATCATAGAATTTATATCATAGGACTTATGATTATATATTGGTTAGTTTTGGGGATTATCTTGGGATTTATGGAAATAGTGTTAAAGTGTTTTGATTTTACCTCATATGTTATGAAATTCAGTGCTTGTGTGGAAACTCATGTTTCTATTAACAAAGACTATAACTTCCTACATTTTTTCTTCACACATGTATAAAATTATTGAAGGTAAAACATTGTAACACACATTCTATAATAATCGGTTCTGTTTTCCGTGCTCTACTAGAGTTATCTTCCCTTTCTATTTTAATTTTTCTATGATGGTTTCCAATGAGGTGTCTGAAGAAGAGTTTAGAGTATAATTTGATGGGTTATAAGGCCTCCATGTGGGGTGTTAATCAAAAGTTAATTTATTTTCCGTGTTTGTTGTAGGTGGTGATACTACCCATTTATTAGTTCATAGACCCACCTATGGCGATTCAAGTGGATGTGTGATGTCAGAATAATCCATGGACGGAATTATTGGTAATGGGTGCCAATGCACTGGAAAAAATGTCTATCATGAGATTTTATATCAGTGATCAAACAACATTGAGGGTGATAAGGCCCACTGATGTTATGCATGTGAAATAGGACACATCACATGACGTTTTTGTGTTCATGAGGACCTTGTGGACGACAATGTCCGTGGAGATAAATGTGTTGCGGTGAATGTTATGCATGTGGATATATCACATGGGATTTTCCCACACAACAAGTTAATCTTTTTGAGATAGTTGGAAATACTCTCAATAATAGGTAGAATCTAGAACATGGAGGTCTATTTAAAATCTAGCATTGTAGGGGTGTTTGGGGAGTAGAAATATTTGGTGGGTTCTTTGATCAGTCGCCACCACCACCGCCCCTAAGGTGGTACTTGAAAAGATCACGATGATGGTTGTTAGAAAAATTGGAACATATAGGTACAATATGATTATGATCTGTAGCTTCCATTAGTTATTCAAGGTAATATATATTCCTTCTCATCTTTATATACACCTTTTATCAACATATGAACAATAAACTCTTTTAATTCTATACCACTAGTTCAAGATGTAGAGAATCAAGTTTAACCCATCCCTCAATCCTTGTATTTGGAGGCACCAATAGAAAGGATCAGTGATCACAAACTTCTAAGATGTGTAACCTAACTCTTGGTGTGGGATAGAGAGCCCCATATAAATCCGTTTCATATTTTAAGTGGGAACCTAGGACATTTTCTTTAATAATAACTTTTCATCTACCATCCATGTTCAATTGGTTTTTACTAGTGAGGGTTTTATTGAATATAAGATGGTTATAGTGATTTATTTCATTTAACAATGAGAAATGAAAGGATGAGAAGTATTAGATCATGTAAAAGGGGACATAACCAATTTCAAATATGTTGTCTTATATTACCATTAGAGTAGTGTATTCTATGATATTTCAAATTCCTTATGAGTTGGTGGTGTTTGTGTAAGCATTCCCTGAGTATGTTCCATATATACCTAAAAATAAAAAGATTGTTTTTATATAATTTCACTATTTATTGTATGATATTATTTATAATATATTATATGACCCCATGTTGATGAGAGAGCGAAAGCTGTGATTAAAAGATCTATAGAGGGAGGGATTTGAATGAATTGATGTTTCTTCTTGGTTAGCCTAGTATTTCACTAAATATAGGTATGAGATCTTGAGGTTATGTATAGATTGAAATCACCACAACCAGGTGACTATTAATAAGGATTATCCAAACTCGTGTATTCATGAATTTTTCTTACAGAGGATAGTGCCAAAGTGGTTCCCATTTTTAGACCTTAGGACTATTTTTCAGAAGATCAGAAAATAGAGGATGAAGTACCAATGCCAATATGGATGGTTTGCGCTTATAGAAATAATTTTCATCATGTTTGATCCATGGAAAGTGATTTTGAGACTCATGATTCATGTAATTGAACCCTTTATTTATAATTTTATGGTACTATTTATTGTTGAAATTCGAGTGTACATGCCTTTAGGGTAGGATCACATTGGACACTTGAGGATGGTTCTGGACATGCTTTTAGTGTTATATTTTTATGGAAAGATCTAAATGAATCATTTTTTGATTTAGGAGATCCACTTTTGGTGATATGTATTTGTTGATATTGGAGTGAAAGTAAATCTAGTAAGGGTTGAGGTAGTGCTAGATGGAGACTCCCCTAAGGGAATTTTCCTATTATTAAATGGTCCAAATATTTTTTCCCATATTGTATATTTGAGAGTGGAGATGAAATAGTTATCCTCTTTATAGATGAACCTTAGGGTGGTGGAAGGTGAAAAATACATCCAATCAATGACTGTTAACCATCCACTTCTTTAGCCATTTATGGAAGTAAAACATAGGGATATTGATTTAATGATCTTTATTGACCAGATATATGATGTAAATGTTATTGATGGACTCCAAAAAGGTATTAAGCACATCATCCATGATCAGGGGATAATGATGGAACCCTTAAAATACTAAAACATATTGATCAATAGTTTGTTTAGCTAAGTATTATACCTAAGACATGTGTGTAATACCAATTTATATTGTCATATGGGTTTCTGACGAAGGTTATGCTAGTTTGTCACGGTTGTCTCACAACTCAGTAATTGAAGCATGAGGTTCTAGATTGAAATTTGAAATGGGATTTTATCATTGTATTTTTGTGATGGGGATTCCACCATTGGTGTAATTCCACAACATAATATCAGTGGTCTTTAACATATTACATGTTTGGCACTTCCAAACCATTTATGAATGGATCTCAGTAAAGAGTTTAGGATTCCTATCGATACATGAGGTAGTCCATATTTGTGTAATTCCCTTGATGATGAATTCGTGCCATGTCTCTCACTCCACATCACAATTATATAGAAGATGTAGGAAGTTTTCGGACGCTTCCGGATATTAGGAGTGTTTCTACCCAAGGAGTATGGCCAAGTATAGTAGACAATTTTGGTTTGGGGGAACAAGATTTTGTTTTTCATGTTATTCCTGGTCCATAGTGTTGATGATCAACTACCCAAAACAGTGTTTCCATATCAACAGAGTTACCACTCCACTATTAGTGTAGCACTATTTTGAGGCAATTTATGGGATACAATGCAGTTCACCACTATGAAGGTTAGTTCCAATGGGAGATATCACATGTGGTAATAAAGGTTGTACTATGTATGGTTGTGAATGGTTCAGTTCATATATGGGAATATGAGGACTCACTGATAATAGATGGGAATCCTTATGGAATAATGATGGTTTAATTTTATGTACAATGAGGATATCTTTAGTTCTTATATATTTAACCTTGATGTGGATTTTAGTGGTTTTTCTGAAATGGATGGATATCTTTGGGGTCAGATTCCCCTTTTTATAGTTATTAAATTTTTTTAGTGAGGTAGAATACCATTATACCCAGTGATCACTACTATTCCAGATTCTTGTGTTTTCCCTATGACACATATGCAAAGACATGTGCATAATTCATTGAATGATGGTGACAAGTATGAGATGGATATTGAGGGGGGTGGGGAGTTATCATATTAAGGTGTCCTAGAATCCTGGTAATTTTTGGGTATTGACAAGAGAAAAACCTTTTTTGGAAAGTGTTTCCCTTGGTTGATTATTTGTTGGATGCCATAGAACCTTCAATAGATCTTTCCGGACTAGTAATTCGGGTTGAGAGCTTTGCATACTCACTTTGGAGTAGGTTTCATGTTTCTTGGATGAAAATTCTTCAAGTTGGGGTTGTTGTATCATCCTTGTTTTTCCTTGAAAGTCATTGGAATAATATCTAAAATATTTTTAGAGCTTGGATCTGAGATAATGAGGGATTCTAAGGCTGAGAGTTCTTTTCTGTTCATATAAAAAATTTATTAAATGTATTACACCATGCATTCACATTTAAAAAACAATATTTGAATAACATTGAATAGAGTATCTTATAGTTAATGTGAGATCATATTTTGGTCCATAATATGGGTTTTACCCTTTTAGTGACATAAACATTATCAGTATTAGGAATCCAGATAAACTATAGTCACAAGTTCAAATAATAAATCTAAAAAATATATTTATTTTATATTAATAATTTACTGACCTAATCCTATAATTATAGAAGTATTTTTATTTCTATTCCCTTGGGTTAGCTTCATAACCCTTTGGATTGATATGATCCTTTCGAGGATAATTCAGGGAGGATTCTCATATGAACAATGAAGGATCAGGGATTGGTTATCATGGAGATAATCTGATCTTGTGGATCTCAACAGTAATGATAGTTGTATCCATAATCAAAATCATATTATCCAACGAGATTTAGGGTGATTATTTTTCATGGTATATTTTCCCTTTTTCCCTCGTAATTAATATGAATTAATTCTTCTAAAAGTATGATCAGTGGTTTGTTCATGTTATTGTGAGTGTGGGTTTGATCACATAGGGTTTAGGGAACTATTTATGATTTTTGATATACATCTATTTGTTCTTCATTCTAATGTAAATGAATTGATCCCAAAATAAACAATGATTGAGTGTTTTTTTTCATTTTTTTTTGTGAATTTATATGACTGTTCTTCACATGATTCATTATCAGTATTTCTTTAGAGGACAGTTCAAAAAAAACCAGAATTAGATCATCATGTGACTATTATTCTGCATAAGGGATCTATACCAAGGGTGTGGGTTCATGATCAATGGATTGATCATGGAATGATGATGATGATGGATGAATAGAGGAGGATCAATACCGGATTGCGGATTACCTGTTGTGGTTTGGAATATGTTATTTGGAAGGGAATGATGGGAACCAATTCATGATTGGTTTTGATGGTTTAAATCTGAATATTGGTTGTGAGGAATCCATGGTCAACCATATCAATAATTTTTGATGAATTCCATAGTGAAATATAATTTTCACAAAGAATGGGATTACATGTAAAAAATTTATAGAGTTTCTATGAAATTATCAACAACACGGAAAATAGTTCTAAGAACACTCACCAGTTTTTCCAATTTTATGGTGTTACAGTTTATACATAGGCTAAAATTTCACACACCATGTGACACGTGCTATACACTATGTCTCCAGATGTTGGAAGCACAACATATACCCCATAAGGTACTTCAGCAAAAAATGGCCAGAAACACTGGTACACGTATAGTGTATGGTCACTACACTATACATGTCGAGACTCAGAAATTCAAAATATTTTTTAAAATAAATTAAATTTTTTTTATTTTGAGGTAACTAAATCTGACAGCATGTGATTCCAAGGACCAGAGTGCGTGTAATGAACAGTTGAATTTTTATTAATCTTTAATTAGAATGCATGAGATGTATTCATAAAAAAGTGGAAGAACTCTTAATGGAGGTCCCAGATAAGAACATTGATGGAACTGTTGTGCTCAAGATAGCGGATTTACCCTTGGTGTGACTTTTATCTAGTCGGCACAGGAGTTCAGTGAAAAAACCAAGAAATGGAATAAACGAAAATAAAATAATAAAATAAAGTTATTTTATTTTTCAAATGCTTATAACTCACGAATGGTGGCTTGGATTAAAAATATAACCACCACAGAGCTCATGAGGGTATGATTTCATTAGAAGGCTACAATCATTGGCCGACACGAGAATAATATTGATGTTAGTTTTTGGCCGTAAATATAATAATTAAGTAATAATTATTTTATTGTTTAAATCCACAACATCTAAATAGTAACATAGATTGAAAATACGAGAGTAATTTTGACTTTTTTGGGATATGTTTCCCTTAGGTAGATCCTAACCATTACTGGCACGGGTCGAGGGTGACTGTTAATAATTTTCTAAACTTTTTTTCCAATAGATTGTGTAAATGTGTGGTCAGCATTTTCTATATTTTGACTCGTTCCTTGGATAGAAAATCTGAGAGCATCGTTGAATTTGTAGAACTGGGATTCTCTTAAGTGAGGATTCACATTGACCATAGTATTGCTGGAGGAAAAGCCATATTTTGGACTTTTTAAAAGAATAATAAAATAACATTTCTATTTTATTTATTTATTTCTTTCCTCCAATAGATAAACAACAGTGGTGGGACCAATGATGTGTCCATCCATTAAATATCTTAACTTCATAAATCCTTTGTAATAGTGTCATTGGAATTAGGAAGGTTCCTATTAAATGATCCCATATTAATTTCATAAGTGTCAATCACCCTCCCCATATCTTATTTACATGGATCTTGGGGAGAGTTATTTGAATGAATTCACCAAGCGATGATGTTCTGATAAAATGCTGCGATTCCATCCCCTTAGAGGAATGGACTGGTTTGGGTGAGTGGTGATGAGCGACATAGAATCCCAAACTGAAGTACGACGATTGAGGGGCATCATTGGTGGCTTGTTGTGGGGATGATGAAAACCAACTCTTCCTCAATCACAGGCATTCTCCAATGATCTTGAGGAAGGAATTTTTGTTCATATAATTTTATGGGATTGTTCAATCCCTTACCCCCCCCTCTTTGTTTTGATGCTAACACAGAAAGAGTGTTCTCAAAGAACATGGCCAAAACCCTCCGCTACCTAGTTTAACCTTGAGTTACCCATGGATGACTGATGACGCGGCGGCACCCACCAGTCACGATGGAGGTGGTGCCCCGTCGCATGCCTTATGAGGAGGTCGTGGCACTATTCCCCGACGGTTAGTAGAGCGGTCATCACCGGCCAGCCATAGAGGAGGTGTGGCGTGACACCTCGTGCTACCCGAGGTCAAGGGCCATGACCAAATCCGAGGTGGGTGAGGAAGGTGGCCAAATCAAGTAGGTCGTAGAAGGCCGAGGTAGAGCAGCACGCTATAGTGCGCTACTGGAGGAGTCCATGTCTCAATGCCACGGCAGGTGCAGAGTGGAGCGGCCCTGCACCGTTCCAGATTGGAAAACCTCTAGTCGGCCAAAACGGAAAACCGTTACACTGTGGGGATGTCACGACCCGTCCTCGGGGCCCGTGCCATGACTACCCCAAGCCCGCCTTCCATAGGCCAGGGGCTAGTGACTAGCACAAAAACGTAAATCCCAGTAACAAGGGAAGGCATTGCCTTTGTAAAATAAACAAACACCACATATCAAGAAAGCAGTAGAAGTAAACACTAAGTAAAAAATGAGTACAACAATAAGTGTGAAAAAGTAAGTGGTCCAGTATACAAACCCAAACTGAAAGTAAAGTACAAATGGAAAGTGAAAAAAATAGCAACTGAAAAGTAAAGACGTTGCGTCGAGCCGTCCACTGGAAGTCCCACCTGAAGGGTGAGTACAGATAGCCTCCACAGCTCCTAGGGTCCAGCCGTCCGCTCCGAGTACGTCCCACCCAGTGTTCCACCTCCAGGTACCATCCGGCTCCGCAATCATCAACCACGATCAACGCTGTCCGTCGTCTGCAACCAACACAACGTAGTGCGGGCATAGCCCGTGCAGGGGTGAGTATAAGATACTCAGTAGTGACCCCGAGACCCCCTAAGGTCTCCCAAAATCCACAAAGGATAATCCACAAAGTAAAGATACAATCATTAAGTAACATCCGACAATGCTTAGGTATATTCCCATACATATACCTAAGTCATCAATTCTCATTCGGCTCCAACATCCAAGCCCAAGTACAACCAAGTCCACAAAGGAAAGAAAAATGTAAATCCACACAAGATAGAACAACACAATTGACATAGGAAAGTAGAACGTAAATCCACATAGGATGGCACAACACAATCAACATAGAAAAGAAAAAAAGGATTCAGCTCACACAGATATACTTCTTCATATGAAGATAGATATGATCAGATATATCCACTGATTCATCTAAGCCATCAGACCCACAAAGGATCGATAGATACTAACCCCCTCAATGACCCACAAAGGAACTTACCCACACAGGATTGATAGGTAACTAACCCCCGTAAAGACCCAAATAGGATCGGACCCACACAAGATCTGTAGGCGCTGGCTCACACAAAACCGCTGAGCGCTGACCCACACAGGATGAGTAGCACTGATCCACGTAGGATCCCTGAGTTCTGTAGTCGTCGTCGTTGAATCCACGGAGGATTTATGTACAGTCGTCTTCGTCGCAGTCGCAGGCAGCTCTAGGGTTCCCGCACACAACAAACTCGTTTCGGGAGGATCCTCTCCTCGATTCAAGGGATGGACACATCAACCGTCATGAAGTCCAGGGAATATGTACCCCAAAATTTTGTCCCAAATCTTAGGGGAAAACATATAAAGACGGGCCCAAGTCACTAAGAACAAGATGATCAAACCATTTCCCAAAATTACACGGCGTGTAGATATAAGATACACGTCGTGTCATCTGACACTGAGTACTGCCCAAGTGTTACATCCCTGGTCGTAGGGTTGGTCATCTAAAAAGTAAGTACATGGCGTATGGTATGGTTACACACTATGTCTTCTGTCCACAGATACTGTCTATGTTCCACATCCCGTGCCGATGGGCTGTTCGTGTAAAAAGTAAGTACACGGTGTGTGGAATGGTTACACGCCGTGGCCAAACATCTAGGTCGGCTCCGTGTATACTGTCCATGCCTGGTCGTGTAGTGGAGTACATACCCGTGTACTCAAATCCATGTCCATGTCTCCTCGGATTACACGCCGAGCCCCATGAAGATGCTTTAGCTATTCTGTGTAGAGATTACATGTCGTGTGACCAGGGTCACACGCCGTGTGTTACTTTTCTGAACCCAAAACACTATCCGATATACACCCACACTACAGGGAGTGTCCGTCAGTAGAACACGCCGTGTATTCTGTAATTTTCCAGAGTCAACGCCTCCAGCCAGTGCGCCTCCCGTGCTGTCCGTTCTTCGTTATAGTGGTCCACTCATCACGAAGCATCAGACACTATGTTGCCCCGATGTCCCGTAATCGTCTCTGGTGTTTTCGGGCCTCCGATCGGCTCTGAAATCATGATTTGATTCGCATGCTCGAAGAATGGTCAATGGACGGTCTCTCCCGTTCCAGTTTGATCTGTCGCCCACTATTGTCGTTGCACCATCGCTAGGATGTCATGATGTTGGATCTTCAATTGGGATCATTGCATCACACAACGAACTAGAAACGTTCTGGTGTTCGTCACCCATGAAGAACACGAAGATCCCACCAAACATTCATAAAAACGGCGGAGGGATCGGGTCATGTTTGTTTGGCCCAGTCCTTCCACGTTAGTTTTGTAAAAGCTGGTCAAGATAAACAAAGGAAGGAAGAATCAGCGTTCCTCATGTAAAAACGCACCCCTACCATGATAACAAGAAGAACGAAGGTTCGTCGCGGAAAAGATCGTCGCGGAAGAAGACTCCGTAAGCGTCGTCGGCCTGACAGAGAAGAGAGTCGTCGGCGTCGCGGTACACAGCGTCGCGTCGTCGATCTCTGAGGATGGCGTCTCTCACCGGCTGCGGAGAGGGAAGAATATGGTACGGAGAATTCCCCTTTGAGGTGATGATGTTCTTTGTCGACGGTTTGGCATTCTTCGCGTACTACGACGAGGAAGAAGATGAACTTTGAGACTTAGAGTTTCCTTCCCACCAATCCCTTTATACCACAAGCCAACCTAATAAAATAAGATCCCTCTCATTTTATTATCTTAAGTCATGCCTTTCAAAATTACAAATTTCAAATACATAACTCACTTAATTAAATTAAAGAGTTGGCATTTAATAAATGTGGGGAGAGGGAAGGTCACAAATTAAATGGCAAGTTATAAGGGTTACACTTTTAAGAGGGATATTAGAGGAGTTATGGAATATGAGAAGATGAGGGCTCGTGTGGGCCCCACCACCCACATAACCTCACATGGGATGTTGGGTGGTTGTGGGCCCCACCTACAACTTCCCATGAGAGAATTTAACTACCAAGGATAAAATAAATTTGCACACAATTTATTTTACCTAACATTTTATTCCCTAAATTTTACCAATTCCTCCCGATCAAACGCAACTCCAGAAAAGGCCTTTCTAAGCAAATACCGGCGCTGCGATTCCATCAGTGCCCTCAGAATTCGATTCTAAGTACTGGTTCAAAAGTTAGAAATTCTCGCTCCTTCGTTCAATGAACGTACCCGAGCTAAACTTCAGATAGAAATTCCGGGCACACTGGGCCGTAGAATCAAGTGCCGTCAGAAACTGTGTTCCGGTAAAATCCAAACGAAAATTAAGAAAAATTATCGTTGAATTTTATGGGACTTTACATTAATCCAACCTCAGGGCATTACATCCCCATAAAGATACATCGAAAACTAGGGAAACAAAAGTGGGTACTGAGCACGCATCTGAGCCTCCCGCTCCCAAGTGCTCTCCTGGAGATTCGCGTGCTGCCATCTGATGTGCACTAGAGGAATCAACCGTCCACGTAGGACCCGCTCCTGTCGATCCTCGATGTCCACTGGGACCTCTGTAAAAGTTTCTCCATCATCAATGTCCAGCTCCCCATGGTCAATGATATGCGTCGATTCGTGCATGTATCTCCTCAGCGGAGATACGTGGAAGACGTCGTGCACCCGGTGCAACTGAGGTGGTAGAGCTAGGTGATAAGCCACCTCGCCAATCATGCTGAGGACTTGGAATGGTCTGATGAAGTGTGGAGAAAACTTTCTGCCTCAGCCAAATATCCATAATCCACGTCGATATGACCCACAAGAAGACGTGGTCTCCATCCTCGAACTCCAGTGACCTCCGCCTCCGGTCAGCATAAGACTTCTGCCGGCTCTGAGCTGTCCTCATCCGCTGCTGGATGATCTGGACCTTCTCTGTCATGGCCTAGACCATCTCCGGTCCCACAAGTGCTGACTCCCCAGGGTCTGTCCAACACAAAGGAGATCTGCAAGGTCGGCCATACAACGCCTCGTATGGTTCCAATAGGAATTACTTTAAATCATCTAGTGGAATCTAATTGTTGGAAGTATGATTGAGACCTCTATGAAACAAGGAATCTATATTATATATATTTTGTTTTTCCTTATTCTTATCTATATTTATCAATTTATGATTGACATGTATTTATGATTTGAATATAATATATTTTCATTATTTTTCGTGATTTTAGGGTTTCCTATTAGTATTATTATACTCACACATGATTGGGATCTGGCCATTTTTTTATTATACATAAAAAATTCCTTTTATAGATTCAACACATGACCACAAGTTGTGGGAGAATTTTTTTGGTTAGACAGACTGAGGATCAAACATGTTTTTTATTTTATAGAAATTTCTTCTTTCTAAATTGGTTAGAATTTATTCATTTTTTGTAGTTCTTGTATTTGAGCCATATTGTTGGGAAAAAATCCATTAAGTCTTCAATAAAGTATTTCTTTGGTGATTGAGTTTGTTGACAAAGTGGTCCTCCATTTTGTGTTTGTTCACAAAGGAGACCAAAAATTAGAATTTGTGGACAATGGTGGTTTACAAGGTTATTTTTAGGGTTTAAGAGATCTTGTTGGCAATCAATGTTTGATTTAAGAACCTCGACAAAAGAATGGATGATCTAGAGGTGGTACAAAAAGTGAAGATAAAAGGTGGCGCCGTTTTCTAGTGTTTTCCTAATTTTTGGGCCTGAAAATAAAAAAAAATAATATAGAGACTTGATTTTGGAAAAGGGAGTTGCATGAAAAAGGAAAGTGGTGCGTGAAATATTTTCATGGTGCATGAAATATTTGTGTGGTGCGTGAAAAACAAAGGTGGTGCGTGTAATATTAGTTTGGTGCATGAAAAAGAAAACGGTGCACGAAATATTAGCATGGTGCGTGAAATAGAGGATTGGTGTTTTTTTGCACAAGAGATGTTTTGAGATATGAACCTCAAAAATTGTCAAGGGCAAGATGTGCACAATAAATTGGAGTATCGCATGACATATGATGTGTCGAGAAGGATTTTTTTTGCACTCAAAGAGTATTACACGCAAAAGGAGGATTTTTCACACAGGGGTCGATTTTTCCTATAAATATGAAGTGACCCCTCTCATTCAAAGTATATAATTACATAGAGAGTACCCGAGCTCTGGCACGAAAAAATGGACCACACAAAGGAGTTACGCGTAAACTAGAATTTTTCATTTAAAAGGAGTGTTTGCGCATAATGCAAATGCTGCGCGTAAAAGATGGGAGTTGCATGTAAAAGCAGTATTGGCCAGTAAATAAAAGGTTGCATGTAAAAGAAATAGTTGTGCATAAAAGAAGAGTCTGTTCATAATGAAAACGTTCTGCGTAAAAGATGGGAGATGCGTGTAAAAGTAGTATCTATGTGAAAAGAAAAGGTTGTGCGTAAAAGAAACAATTGCGCGTAAAAGAAGAGTTTTCACGTAAAAGAGGTGTTGCGTGAAAATTGTATTTCATGCAAGTCAAGGGAATTTCGTGCATGGTGTAGTAGGGGATACATGTAAAAATTGGTGATTCAGTGTATACTAGATGCAATGTTAGATTAATCTGCAGGTGAATGGTTATCATCAACAGATCATTTATCAGTAGTTAATGATGAAAATTTCATTAGTCATAATGAACGGACTTACAAGTTCATAAACTGTGTGTGGATCCTTTCCACAAAAGTGAGAAATGGAAGAGGAGGATGGTGATCCTTTCTAATAGATGTAAGATAGAGAGAGAGATGAACAGGAAGTGACCCTTGTAAAAGAAGTGAGCTATCCCTAAAATTTGTAAAGGTAGTGAGCCAGGTCATAGAAGTGATCTAGCCCAAACATTTTAAATTGGAAGTGAGCTTTAGTGAATTTGGTACAACAGGACATCACTCTTGTATGATTCTTGGTTGTATCCATGTGAGGGTGAACCATGTAAAAATATTTGTGTATGCCTTCTGGCTTCTGTACATTGCATCCATAGTAACTTTATCAGTTAAATAAGAATGAACAAGATAAACATTAACAATATAAGAGTAAACAAAGTGACCCTTATAACATAGAGGTCAACATACAGTGAGGCATGAAGAATTTTGAGAATAGAATATCCATACCTTGATCCCCCCCCCACTCAGGGTATCTAGGCCCCTTTTGGTCCTAAGACATAAGATTTCAAGTACTCTATCATACTCTAATGCAGTAAATATGCTATGAATGTGTTATGGAATAAATTTTTTGTTACTTATTATCATTATATGATCTTGGAGATGAGTTTATACATATAGGTAATTTGGATAATTCCTCCCATATGTGTCATGTACCTACTCTACACCGGTCTCTGACACCTGTCCTACTAGAGGAGGGTGTGGGGTTGTCACATATGGCTTATAACTGGCCCGTTGGGCCTCAGTGGGTTGAGTAGTGACATATAGGGTTAATGACTAGATATCTAATATCATGTGAATATTTTGAAGAATTATACCTATGACGACATAGTTGATAGTTTTACTATGGTAAAAATGAATATACAAGAATAGATTATATGTTCCTCTCCTTCCCATTGACCCTATTGTATCATTAGTGTCATGGAGGGAAAAAGGAATAAGTGAAATAATAATTATAGGGTTAATGGAGGTTTTTTAAAGTTGTGATCCTCCTATTCACTATTAGAAGATTCAATAAGTGTGCTATATACATTTTACCAATGTTCTATGGATTGGATCATACTACTATATTTTCCCACCCCCTTCATGATTAATAAATATGGTTCACAATATGAACATTTAAATATGATATTATAGGAAATGTCTATGCCTAGTTATGGATAGAGATCTCATGGACACTACGATAATGTCATAAGCTTCAAATTCCACATTTCTCCAACCATAAGTCACTATATTTAGGAACTTATATATAGTGAATGATGGTCTTATGGTGGTTGGTCTAGGTTGATGATAGTAATGGGTAAATTTTTTATTTCATATTCTATAGAAATTTCATTATTCGATATTTGATCTTTCAACTCATTTATATATGACCATTTTGATGACTTCCTATAATTTCCAATTAACATCGTGTCATTTTTTGAGATGGAAATGCCTCTTGGAAAGAGGAATGATTAAGGGATTCTAAGTACATATTTTTATCTCTTTTTATATTATGTAGAGTTATTTTCATATTTTCTAGTTCTCAGTATAAATTTATTAACATCCTGATCTAGACAGATTTACTAGTTTCTAAACATGCTGAGATCAATTGTATTCGTGATGGTTTTTCATTTCATTATATTTATGGGATCACACAAATGTTTCATAGTGAGTGGGACATGATTTTGGGTTATGATGGACCCCCACCAGATACTCATGTGTTTTTTACTTATGTTACAATCGAGTGTGATGATGTTTCCATTTTTTTGGGATTTTCCAAAGGTTGTATAGAGAATTTATGATGTATTCCTAGATGAATACTCTATTATTCCCATAGAGAGGTTGGTTGAGTTTATTCATGAAATAGTGAAAGATTTATAACCAATTTCTATACCAAATTAGTTTGTGTAACCTGCTGATCTAAGGGATCCCATGATATAGTTGAATGATCTATTGGAGAAAGGTGTTGTTATTCCAAGTATTTATCCATGTATAGCCCCCCATGCTCTTTGTCAAGAATTTTTGTGGTTCACATTAGTTGTGAGTGGACTATAGAAACATGAAGTAGGTTATGATCAATAATAATTACCATTTTCTTTTAGTGGATGGAATGTATGAGCATTTAAAGGTTGTAAAGTTGTTTTGGATGATCGATCATTAGTTTGGGTTTCATCAACACATGGTTCAGAACTCATATATCCAGAAGACCATTTTTATGAGAAGGAATGGGAATTTTGAATATAATTTGAGATATTTCGGTATAACTAATGAAAGATTTGTTTTTATAGATATGATGAAATGTATATTTGAGCTGCATCTTGAGACCATCATTGTGGTGTTTGTATATGAAAACTTGTTATATTCAATATCTAAGCGTGACCATGCACACCACCTAATTTTTTTTGGAAATTGAAAGGATCCATAAAATATTTGGAAATATTCAAAAATGAATTTTTTTTATGAGGAAGCAATTTTCTAGGGGTATGTTTCTTCATAGCATGCAATCTTAGTCAAACTTGAGACGGATAAGGCTATCATGTCATTGTAGGAGAAATTCAATGTTTTTGGGATTCATGTTTTCATAGGTCTTATTAGATATTATTGTATGATTTTCTAGAATTTCTAGAATTTTGTGTCCCCATTTAACACTATTAATAGGAAAAATGTGATGTTCACATGGGTTGAAAAATTATAAAATTCTATTGATGAGTACACAAACTTCTTACATCATCTCCTATTTTTATCTTACCTGATACTAGAATGTGGTATGTGGATTATTATGATTCTTCTAGCTCTACTCTAGGTTGTATAATTATGTAGGGAGATCAAATTTTGTCCTATGGTTCTCTTAAAATTTGTCCATATGAGCATAATTACCCAACTCACAATTTAGAGCTCATTGTAGATAAGCATGTGTGTAAGTGATGATGGTAGTATATTTTTGAGGATATGTTCATGGTATTTTCTGATCATAAGAGACTAAGATATATATTTTCTAAGAGGGACTTGAGTATTTGATAGATATGATGGGTTTATATCTCCATACAATTTTATATGATATCACCTACACCCTATTAAATTGGGGATGAAATTTCTAATTCCCATAATTTGAATGTTCCACCACATAATATTTTTGAATTAAAAGTGGAGTGGAACCTGATAAAAATCGTTACTAAATTTCATTTGTATTATCAAGGGGATGATTTAGACATGGTTCTGACTGGTGTTCATTTATAATCACCGCTTTATGAGTCTATTCTATAGGGTCAGCAGTAATACGATGAGTTCATGAAAATCAATGAAACCTTTTATAATAGGGTATCAATTTCTAGTTGTCCTCTCACTATAGATGGTATTATATGATTCATCAATCAGGTTATCATTTCAATATATGTGAGGGATTTTGTCTTTCATGAATGTCATGGAACTTCATTGTCCATTGACCATGGATTGTTGAGTAAATATTATGACAGGAGATAATTCTTTTGTTGGCTGATTATGAAGCACAACTTAGGTAATTATGTTTCCCGCTTTTTGACCTAGTATCAAATGAAAATGGAGAACCTAAATCCTTATTATTTAACCCAACCCCTTTCAGTTCATCTTTATTAATGTGGAATGGAATCCATTGAATTTTATTTTGTATTACAAGAGACACCCTAGGAAAAGAATGTTATCTAGATGGTGATTGATTATTTATAAAAATAAACTCATTGTATTATTGTAAATGGCACAAATAAAGATAAAGATATGGGAAAGCTACACATGAAGAAGATTTGGATGTTAACTGGAGTTATCTCTCCAATTTTTTGAATAGTGATCCTCAGTTTACATCCATATTATATAAGAGTTTCTATGAGGTAATGGAGAATGTGATTCTAATGAGTATAACTTATCATCCATATATATATGTTCATACACAACATTCTATTTAGATACACTAGGATATTCTATGTGTTTTTGTATTGGATTTTTTAGATCATGGGATATCCATTTGAGATTGGAAAATTTCTCTTATAACAATATTTAAAATTCATTTATCCAAATGGTTCTATTAATATATTTTTAAAGTCACACATCAAGGTCAACGTATTGTTGGGTAGAGGTGGGAGTGATATCTCTTGTGGGAATGGGTATTGTGTAGGATACAATGGTGAGAATTATATCTATAATTTCGAACTAGATTACGTCCCAGAGACATAATAAGTCATATGAAAATCCTCTATGTTTTCCAAAATATATTTCTAATGTCGAACATTTTTTCAAGAAATCTACTCCTTGATTGGGTTATCATCGATTTGGGAAACTGGGAATGCAAGCACTAATATATGTGACCCCATTTTATGTAATGGATTTGGTTTTGATGGTTTCTTATTAGTTATAATTTGTGGATTTGTTTTTAAATATCCATGATGTTTTCCATATATAGTAGTTCAAGAAGTATCTCCCATAACCCTCTCATGTTTTGAGTTGGGAAGTGATTTTTTTGGAGAAAGATGGTTTTTTTTGGAGAAATCAATGAATATCATTGATACCCAAGTGAAAATATTATGTGGGTTCTATCATGTTGGTTATAGTATTATAAATACATGGTTCAGATTCTCATAATAATTTGAAGCATGATTCGTTGGTTTGGGAGAAGTTGCAATAAAAATTTTAAGAGAGCCCTTCATCTTCAGGACTTCCCACGGATGGAAAGTACTATTATAACGATATCAAGACTTCCATGTAAAAAGGTACTCTTTATTTTAATTTTTATGAGCTTGTAGTGTATGGTTCAGTTACACGGGGTCTATTTTAGGTGTTTATTTAGGGGAGTTGATACTCGTATTGGATATAGATGATATTTCTGGTACAATACCATGAATTATGATGTAAAAAAATTTCACCTAAAAATACATATGAACCTGGCAGTACATAGAAATTTTTTAAAAAGTAAGAATGTTTTATTCCATAAATTTTTCACAAAATTTTATTTTAACCTGACACAACATGCCTTTCAATCGAAATACAATACTAGGGATTTACACCATAAACCCCTATTTTATAATGTAAAATTCTCTTCCAATATTGGTATTATGAAATTAAAGGACGAATCATGATAAGTGCAACCCATTATTCCATGGATTAGAACATAATATCTTCTACGTGATTTGGGAGTATCCTTTTATTTTGGATCACTTAGTTTAGTGCTAGATATCTGAATTTGTTTCTTTGATTCTCCTAATTTGAGTACAATATTTCTTCTCCCTTATTTCTCTTGTTACGGTAGCAACATTCGGTAAAATTTTTGGAACTTTTTGGTTATGTAATGATTCTTGTTTCATCCTTTTAGTTATATGGTGAGATCTTCTTTGGGAGGCTTGTCCTTTATTTGGTTGTGGTACTAAAAGTGTGGTTATATAGGTATATATGACTTATCCTCTCTGCATACCCTATTGTATTGGAATATGTATATATGATGTGGAAATCATTGATATGGCCTATGTTTATTTTTATGCATTGTTTTTTGTGATTGTAGATCCTTTTTTTTATCTGAAACCTATGTTATTTTTGTAGGTGGTTTTGTTTCTAGCCTATCTTGGTTGATCACTAATTAATATGTTTTTATAATTTATTCTATAAATGAATTAGCATGAATTATTTATTTTTGTGTCTGTAAATGTGTATTAAAGAAATGGTGTGGTTTCCATTAGTTGGGTAAATAAAAGGAATCTCAAATGTATTATGAATTGGAATTATGAAATGGTTTTTATATCACTATTTGGATTAAATGAATTGGTGTTGTAGCATAAGGGAAGGCTGGGGAACATAGATGGATAGTATAGCAATATGATTCATCCATTTTTATTTTCGGGGAGTTCACTCATGGTGGCTTCCTACAATCAGTTTTACAAGTGTCATATATACATATTAAACACATATTGGGGGGAGGGCGGTTAACTTTTTGGGGTTTTCCTCTTCTAACTATATTCGATGCATATGTCTAGGGTGTTGATATGAACATTTATCAATTTTAGGTTACAAGTGATCCATCTATATTGACCTGTATAGGTCCTTAACATGATTTAAAAATGCTTGGTTTTGTAGTATTTTATCATTTATTACCTACTTTGATATATGTCATATTCTTTGAAATTATTTTTTGAAGATTTTTTTATATTGTTGAAAAAGAGAAAATGTTTACCATGATTTTTATTTAAAAACCCTTCAACTGATTATCATGCATTATTTTTGTTAATTGTTGATCATGTTTGGAATTTTTTATAAAGAAATGACATGAAATAACTAGGTGGTATCCTACTGATAATTTTTAAATCACACCCTGAACACAATGTTTGATGGTGTGTAGACCTTATGGTGTCTTGCGATTATGAAAAAAAAGGTTACATAGTGAGGTTGTGAGGTTCATGTTAGTTTGGTGTGGGTAGATGCTGGTGAGATGGTCAGATCTTACCCGCATATCACATGGAGTAGCAGTTGTTCATATATATATGTCCTTTATATTTTTATTAGAATCATTCTGTTGGTTTTTATATTCTATTTTATAGTTGTATTCATACCAAGGTATTTATCTATTTATGGAATATATATTTCTGGTTGTTTCTTCCAGTATATATATATATATACATAAATATATATATGCAATATATCTTATCTCATGTTGGAAGAAACCATTCCCTCTTTTTTTGTTTAATTCCTCACTTCTAGTTTCCGGCTTATGGGGATTGGGAATTCCCTTTGGGAACATGGTGGATCTAGTTAGGTAACAATGTTATTTGTTAACCCAGGCCAGTTCATTATATTGATCATTCATTATTATTATTCAAAAAGAGAAAAGGTCTTCCCCAAGGAGATACAATTTTTTAAATAAATCCCTTCTCCAAATGTTCTGGATGTTTCTTATTTAATTCTTCTATTACAAAATACTTCATTATATATTGGGTCTCTAATATTGACATGGATGTTGGTATGTGTTTAGATGATAAATCTACCTCAAGGGAGTTTCATATAATTACATATTAAATATATAAATGTATTCCTTAAGAATTTGTATTTTCCTACATTTATAAATTCTATTTAATTCCATTTTCACCAATTATTTCCTTAATAAATGAAATAGGAGTTGTTTCATGACAAGACTCAAGATGAGATATCACACCGTTGAAGATAATTATTTTTTATCCCATCAAGAAAAATAAAATTTCCCTACTCTTATAGTTGATCTTTCCATTATAATTTAAAAATAAAATTATCCCATGTATTATATAAAATTAAACCATTTGAATATCCACTGGTTTTATAGTGATATTCTACTCATCATAGTTAATTTTGGAATCACTTTATATCCTTTATGATTAAATTATTCCTCTTAGTGTTTTAGTTGAAAAATCAAACAGTAGTAGTTTATCATTTAACATGAAGATTGTTGTAAGATTGAATGAAATAAAATAAAGTGTAGAACTATAATCAAACAATTTACATACAATATTTTAGTTTACAATTAGTCTAACTACCACTACATAATTTTAATCCACAACTTCGAATGTTACGTCTAAAAAAGAACATGATTTTTTCCCCTTTCCTCTAATGGGTTCATGGTGGCTTCCCCCAATTATCTTCTGATAAGGACAAAAATTAGTGATATGACACTTCTCCAAAATTATTAAGAATTATAATAATTATTTTACTAGAAAGTTATTCATTTTATCATTGGAATTCAGATATTGAGGATTTACATCTCTAGAATATTTTTATTCTATCTGGAAATCTCTTCCCCACTTGTACGAATTTCCACGTACTTATAAAAAAGTTTCAAGAAGTTTCTTCCTACACATATAGTATAAATGCTGTTTTTTTATTTCATTATCATTTATGATATAAATTATTTTCAAATTCTTTATTTTTTCTTATATTATAATCATTTAGTCTATTAAACAACTATGTATATTTGAAATCCACATCCTCTTTGACAGAAAACATTTATATCCCCTCATAACTCTCAAAGCCTTGTGTTGTAATAGAATTACATATATGATATCTTACCCATAATAGAATCAATTTATATTACCAAAAAATTACAATTAATTAATCATATCATGAAATCGTAATATTATACAGATCATAATTCTCCAATAATTCATTTTCCTTTAGTTTAGATCATGTAAGTCCCTCTACTTTCTCGTTCTAAGGGAAAATGTAAAATACATATAGGAAAATATTTATTAAACCCTTCCCACACTATAGGTTCTACCACATCATTTTTGTTTCTTGACGAATTTCCAATCGTGATTAGCTTCAACATATTAACGATAAACTGCTAACATCACATTCTCTTTCTCATAACAATCCAGTATAGGGAACTTATTTTCTACAATATTTATCTGATATTTATGAACTAGAAAATCAAACAATTAACATCAAATAGGTGTTAATTGATGTATAATGATTTCAACAACTAGTTATTCCTTTGATGGTGTAGTCATATGATATACATGTGTTAGATTGTTATTCATGATCAATGTAAATTCATTCATCAACAACAAGAAGTTTTCAACTCTATATTTCCTCATATTAGAAATATACTTGGTGGATTATAAATCCTAATTATTATTTAAACTGGTTAATCTATTTCATACCAATTTTATAGAATAATAAAACATAAGTGATAAATTTATCCATATTTATTATAATTTAATAGTAACTATAATGTAGGGTCCAATTCGCAAAAACAAACTAATTACACTCCTCATGAAATTGATTCAATGTCTATATATCCTTTATAATCACCTATCAAAATAAGGTGATTTTTGAAATGAAATCAATTAAGAGTGTCAAATTAGGTGTGCATAATAATATTTTTCTCTCTATAGGGAATAGTTTAAGAAAAAAATTGAATATCCATTTTAGGATTGTCACCCCTAAGTATATCTATTCTAGAGCCTCATCTACCTTTATTATCTCCAAGGAGAATTTATTTCTTGAAAGCCACTCAATTAATAAATTATATAAATTTTTAGTGGGTTTTATTTTATTTCGAATTATCAGTAGGGTTATAACTATTGATTTATTGTAAATGTTTTCAAAAATATCAAAACCATTCCTCCAATACCAAATATATATACCCTCTATTATTATGAATGTTTGTAAATAAAATTGAATATAAAAATATCACATTAGTTACTTTATAGGAAATTTTGATTTTATTGTCTTGGAATCTATGCATATAATAAATAATGTATATAAGGAAAAAATACATCTAAACATCTTTTAATCTTCATCCAGTAATCTTTTTTTATTTCATACTTGGTCAACTCACTATTAGTGATTTTCTAGGGATGTACACCAAGAAAAATGGCTGAGAAGTAATCCCAATAATGGATAAACAAATTAAATGAATCATGAGAGATTATCTTGATTAAAACATGTGTCATAAAATGAGGGGATAATCCAAATTATGTGAAAAATAGAATTGAAATGTGTCTATAATATAAAAATTAGTCATTCAAAATCATACCACTATATTTGAAAACCAATGTGTTATAAAACATATTAACAAGGATATTCACTAATGTATCACAGTGCTTGTCACATATAGAGGCCAATTTGTTACCAAATGCACTAGAGTGATATCAAGGAGAACCAATCATATTTATTAATTTACAAAATAAATTATTTAATAAATAACAAATAGAGAACACGTAATAGATTTTTTTTTTGTAAAATCATTGATTATATATGTGAAAAAGTTCTTTAAATTTTCATCATTTATAACTGATATGAATAGAATGCAGGTTTCAAACATTGAAATATCCATCGAAAAAAGTATAATTACATATATATTAATTCAATTGAATAAAAATATGTATTGATACTCAAAATATAAAACTGGAGGCATGTAATATCCATTAATGATTTCAGAATCATAACAGTTTTGTAAGGAACATGCATTATGAGAGAGAATAAGAGTCTCTAATTGTTACAAACAAATTTTGATAATAGTGCAATTATAATAAGTTCATGAGAAAAAAATAACATTGAAATTTGAAGATAAAAAACAATGGAAGAACATAGATAATGAGGGGGAGGAAGTTAATCTCTTACCATAAGAGAAATCTTCTTAAAGACTTTCAGATTGTTATTTAAATGCTTGAATGATATTTATGATTTCTATAGAGAGGGAAAAATATGGGAAATTCGAGCTTAATGGAAAGTGAGTGAATAAAATGGGGTTGAGGGGTGGTAATTTATAGGAGTATGAGGATTATTATTTTTCAGTTTGATAACCAAATAGAATCATTTATATTAATTCTTATATCTGAAAACAAATTTTCCTAAAAATAATGTTTTTAAATATTAATTTATAATTCAAACTTCTAAGAGTTGTTTATTGGTTTGGAAATACATTTTAATTCATTAAAATACATTATATTAATAAAATAACATATTTTTGTTCATGGATTCATTTATTTTAATTATTAAATCATTATTACATATTTATGATATCATAAAACATACCCTAAAAAGAAAACCACATTTTTATTATTCATTGAGAAATAAATTCTTTGAAGAAATTATCAAAAATTATCCCTAAAAAAATTTCAATGTGATGGTTACAAATATAATGTTTATTTTATCAAAATATAATCGTATGTATGGAAACTATTTATTTATAATTGAAATAAATATTTTTTATATTATACTATTTTTAAATGGAGACACATTATGTAAGTAATTTTAATATTTTTAAATTTTATAATATCATAAATATTGACTCTAAAATTGTATATAGAAATATCATTATTATTTATAATAAATTTGTATTTACTTTTTAACAGTTATTTTACATTTTTATTATGTATTATTTCTATTCCAACTATTATATAACGATCGAATGAAAATGATCTGGTAATATATATATAATGATAAGATTGAAATAGTCATAATTACATTTAAACAATATATATACTCCTCCATTATCTTACCTAAACATTCAATACATTGATTATAATGGTTATACGATTTCATTGACACTATATATCATATTCTTAACTTTTATATTTATTTGTATTTTTTTATAGCCAGAGAAACCTTCAATAGAGAATTAAGGCATATTGAGTTTACATTAGAGTATACATTGTTCTTTCTTGTTTATCTCCCTATATTATTTCAGCTATTATAGTCAATATTATTAAATGATGTTTAATGTTATTATGTAAACTTAGTATCCATTATATAAGTTCATAATAAAATAGGGACTATAAAATAAGAGTTCTTCAATCAATAACAAAGAGGAATTTCTGGGCTATTACATTAACAGAAGATGAAATTCTTAAACTAGAGGTAGTACATTTTTGCGAGCTAATTTATCTAAGTTAATCATGTATGGGATAGATCATAAGATGAATTTTTTTGATCTCAGCAATTTTATATTTCATATGCTTATGTAGGTGAAGCCTTACCTATCTAGGGTATGATAAATTACACATGTGGATTCCTCTCACACATAAAATGTCTACACATATGATTTGGGTATATCATTACAAGCAACATAGTAGAAAATTTAATTTTTTTAAAAAATATTTCAATTATAAATTTATTTAAATAGTTTATAACTTTTTTTTAATGGTGGAAAAAATTAATTCTGTTATATTAATTTAACATAAAAAAATTATAATTTGGTTAATAATAATTTTTCTATTTAATTAAATGTTTATGAATCTTTTATTATAAAAAGATTCCCTAATATTAATTGTTGAAATTGAAATAATGTTCATAAATTATATTTAATGGGTTTCAATTAAGATATAATATCATTATATTAAAATAATATGTGTGGTTTATAATGAATTTATAAGTCCCTAAATTAGGTTTATATATAATTTTTTTATATTTAAATTAATGAATTGTTCATAATTATATAATATGAATTTTCCAACATAAATTACTCATTTGAGTAAATATTTTAAATAGAAAAAAAGTGAATTTGATAATTGAACAGATCATCGATTAAATTATATTAACAATGTCATATTTAGATTTTGTAAATTTTTAACAAAATATTTTTGTAATATAATATGTTTATATTCCATTTAATTTAAAATATTTAAAGTAAATTTCATAAAATAAATAATTTGAAGGAACTTATATTTGGAATAAATTTAATGTGATTATTTTTTTAATTATCTAATTTCCATAATACATGGTTAATTTTTTATTTATAATGTATTTATAGTAAGCTAATTTATAATTTTTTCATAAATTCTTATCCCATGTTTTTATTTACAAGGTGTTTATTTAATTTTTAATCTTTGTTTTATTTATATGTTTTTTTAGGAATGTATATATTATTTATTTTAAAATATTTAAATTTTTATATAATTTATCATACATGCATATATGGAGTAACATTCAAGGTATGACAATCGATTTACTTCTCTTCTACCATGACTTTGGAATTTATTAGGGTAAGAGCCTGAATTACGATGTGATTTAATATTTTTAAATATTACATAACACCCCAATATTTTATAGTATGTATATTCTTAAATAAATTCAATTTATTTTATATATTATATTCCATGAAACAACTAGCATAAACGAATTTTGATATACTATGAATATTAACAAGGTCGTTTGATTACTAATATGACTGTAGGGAATGATAATGTTTCCATTAGAATAATAACTGCATCTATGAAATAATATATTTTATGTATCCCAAAAAAAGAAAATATTTTATATTTTTATCATAGAATTAGTAATTAAATGTTATAATAATGAAAAATTAAGTGTTGATATTTTTGTGAAATGTAATTTTTTATTTAAAATTTTAGAATTAATATAATTATTTAAAAGAAAAATTATAATCATTAAATATAATAATTAATTAATATTTTTATATATTATAATTATAATATAAATTTATGAGACCATTGTTAATTTTTCAAAAGGTCAAAAAATATGTTAAAATATTAAAATCATTATATTTCAAATAAATGATCATTTCATCTTAAAAATAAAATATTCATAACTATAAAATTGTTTCCATAATATGGATTCCATTTTGTAAATCTACATGTTGAAAAATGTTTAGGGTTGTTTTTTTTATTTTCCAAAAATAGTTAATTTTTGTGTGAATAATGAAATAAAATAATTTACGATATTTGAAATTATATTTAAATAAATGAATTTTTGAGTCCTCATTAAGAAATAGATTATGTAAGTGTCTATTATATCAAACTCACATTATCTATATACAATATTTAGTCACATGAATTAACACTATTGGAACTCATGAGAAAAAATAATAAACAAATGAATTAAATAATCATAAACATCTTCTCCTCCAACTATAAATACATCCCCTCACCACCACTTTCCTAACACATTATAAGATTTTATTATTTCTTATATTATTCCAAATTACTCTCCCTAACATCTTCTCCATGTCATGTTTTTACTGGTCTCAACAACCAACCCTATCCATGTGCCTTAAAGAGGTTCTCAACGAGACGAAACTAAAGAGGTAAAACCATCCCTCTTTCTCTTTTAATTTATTTTATTAACTTATCCTTCCCTCAACTAAACTTTCTAATGTTACATGATATATCATATATCATATATATAAATTTTAATTTTAATTTTTTTAATGCAATATCCATTATTAAATCTGTTTACCTCTCTCATTTGATTTTTTAAAAATGAAAAGTTCATTCGTGAGGTGTTGAGTCACCATCTTCGCAGAATACGAGTTTTATTTTTTTATTAATTCCATCAAGGATGATCATAAAACAAATTTATGGTTAAACTATTTTATTTAATGTTTGTTAAAAGTAATTTAATGTTCTCTAATCAATGTAAAAACATAATATTAAATAAAATGTTCCTAGTTTGTGGTTGTTGTAAAAACCTCCAAAATAAACCAATTACTTGTCATTAATATTTCATATAATGTGTTATCCCCATACAATATTATAAAATGATATATCAAAACCATTTAAAATACTATAATTATATTATTATCATTCCATTATACTTCTAGAGTTTTTCTTCCATTTTACATGAAATCCCATAATTCTACACAAGGGAACATACTATTAAACAATGAAACGAATGCTCACGGAACAACAAAATTAAACATTATAACTCATAGTAGTGGCCATAAATAAACATAAAAAATTAATAATTAATAAAATATAAGTCGTATAGGGTTTTAATTAATTAATTAATGAATCTGATTTTATAATCTAGGAAATTATGTTTAACTATAGAATTCTTTTGGAGATAATTTAAGGGAATTCTTCTAAGTCTCCATTTTATTGTGACTTACTTGGTATTGTGAACCTATTTTTTTCATGGATATATCTACTTACAAATTGAGATCATTTTTCATTTGAAATTATATTTATTTTAAATATCTATATTTCTTGTATCATTTCTATGATTACTCTATAATCCATAAACATTTTTTTGTTACATAGAGTGTTTAATTTTAATTTTAATTGATTAAGTGAGAAATAATTTTAAATCAGTAACTTTTACTCAAGAGAGGTATTGTTATATAGGTAATACTGATTTCATTAATTAAATTTATCATTTTAATATTTTAGGAATTATTTGGATATGAACACATTTGTGAGTTGTAGTTATTGATAGCCCCTTGATGCATCAACAAGTCACATGATACAAAACCATTGGAGCAATCCATTATTGTTTGTTTGAAAGTGGTATAAAGAGGGTTTCTACCCTTAAACATAAACACTCTTGAGAGTGGTCTTAATAGAGGTGGTTCATGATTTACATACATTATGTAAAATAGTTAATCATTCCCTTCATTCAGTATTCATTTATTACTATTCATGACATTTTCACAATGAAAAAATCAATGGATGAAAATTAATTCTCAGATTATTAATTGAAATGATTTTTTTAGTTATGACATATTAATTATTCATTAATTATTTTTCATTTTGGTTTCTTCAATATATTACCCTTAATGAGAATTTTATCTCATTATTTTTTCCTTCACGTGGTTATGAAAATCATATATATAAATACATGGGAAGAAAGTAGTTTATTTTTATTTTTATGTTCCATGATTCATTAAAAATGTAATAAAGGAAACATATATTCATCTAGTTCATTAAGACTGATAAAATGATTAATATTTGGTTATTTGAACTCTGGAATCAATTCCCCTATAATAAAATAACTACTGACTATATGCTATAGAGGTTTGGGTAGTCACATATTAGGTCTCATAAAGGTGATGGAATTTAAGAATCTATTGAGTAATGTATCCTTAGGTAGAGGGATATTGGGTTAGTATTCTCACTTTCATAAAAGTTTATAAATTATCTAGAAATTTAATGTCCCAACCTAGGTGCTACACAATGGTGCCCCGAGCCTATTCACTAAGTGACCTCAAGTGCACCTCCACGTATGTCAGAGGACACCAATTATAAGTGAGAGTCTAATATAGATCATTGTGAGATGATTACCACTTTATAAGAGTAATACCATTGGAAAAAAAAATAGAATAACTAAACCTGACAACCATAACCCGAATAGTACCAAAATCACATGGTGACCAAAAATTCAAATACAATATCCATAACTAAATAGTTGATATGTCATTTCAATATGTGTAATGTGTCAAAAGGAAAAACTAAAAACAAATAAATACACAAACTACTCCGATGATGATCCTAAATCCATGTCTTGTTCTCTCATATGTGCTCCAACCGAACTTAGCCATCTAATATAAAACACATACCCTAACATATCTTCCCATAATGAAATCTATTCAGTTACTAATTAGGTAGCCTAAGTACATTGAGAGTAAAACTTAGTAGGCCACCACCAATGGCATCTAAAACAAAATCAAGTCAAAAAAGTGTACGCTGATGATAAATAAATAAGCATAATTAATAATTAATTAGTTATCACTTTATTTTTTTTATTTATTTTACAACATAAACTATCATGTTCTCAAAGACACCTTAACTCTTTATACCTTCTTCATCTAATAACATATTTTGAACTATCCACATGGGATATCAATATCTGAATGAAATTATTACCATTCATCATCTCAAATCATATCTGAAATCGATTTTAACCATTCATCATCCCAATTCATATCAAAATTCCATTTTCACAATTCATCATCTTAAATCATATCTCAATGACATTATGACAATTAATCATGTCAATTCATATCTAAATTCCATTATTACCATTCATCATCCCAATTCACATTTGAATTTGATTGTTACCATTCATCATCTAAATTTTATCTAAATTCCATTATTACCATTATTCATCCCAATTCACATTTTAGTGTAATTTTTACCATTCATAATTTCTATTCACCTATAGAATAATATCCCACAAACCCATTATTTAATTCACCAATTAATTAATCCAATATAACCATTTCATATTCACATCATTCCATTACTTAATTAATCAATTAGTTATACACATAAATTCGGTAAATTAATTCCACTTTTAATTACCACATATAAACAATTATGAAATACTACAATTAATTGACCACATTAATACCATTAATTAATTAAATGACTAATTAATAAAATCCGTTAAATCAATTATTTAAAAAATTAATTAACCACATAAATTCCACTAAATAATTCAAAAATTCATTAATCCAATTGAATAATCTCAATATCCCAATAATTAATTCAGTAATTAATTATTTCAATACAGTAAATATTATAACCAAAATAATCTCCATTAATTATATGAAAAATTAATCAACTCAAGTAAATATTATAAATATCCCAATAATCTATTCAACAATAAGTTTTTCCAATTCAATCAATTTTATAATCACAAGAATTTATATTAATTAATTCAATAATTAATTTACCCAATTTAATATCCCAATATCCCCATAATTAATTCAATAATTAATTTTTTTTAATTTTATCAATTCAATATAACCAATTTTATAATCTCTTAATTAACTAATTCACCAAATTAATTAATTCGATGTAAATACCAAATTTCAAATCATAAATTAACAATTCTATAAATATATACATGTAATAGAAATCATAACTTTGGAATTTGAATAAGAGAAAACATACTTTAATTATTTGATGATCGATTTCCCAATAGGAATCTGAAATTTGTAACAGATAGCTCAAAACCCTATGAAGAAAATGATGTAGATCTGAATCCTAGAACGAAAATCAAACAAATATAGATAAAGATAACTGAGATCCTGGTCTAAAATCAATATTGAAATACATTCCATCCATAATGGGGAGAAGAACACGAGAGATATGATAAATAACATGGGATAATATTCTCTTATTGGTATAGGTGACAATCTTCAATAAGAGTCTCAAATCATAAATAAAGAAGGTCCATATCCTTAGGAATTCATACAGGTGCCTCCGAAATCAAGAGGTATAATTATGGGAAGAGTGGGGTTCTATTTTGTGTTAATATAGGTGATTCGGTATTTTAAAAATTATATTTTGGACTATTAAAAAAGGTGTTCATGTTTTCATATGCATATCTATAATATTTTCCAAACAGATTGCTTAAAACTTTTTCCACTTGGGGGGGGGGGTGTGAAATTTGTCCTAAGAGGGAACATAGATTGATAAAATGTGTGTGAACTATGGAAATCTCATATGTTTGGGTTCACATGGGATTGGAAAAGTCACACAAATCGTGCACTGCCTCCCTTTCTTCCAAAATTATCAATTTTCACCAAAACATGCCCCAATGTACAAAACAAACCAAAGAAGAAATAAATAGAGTACCTTGAAGAAATCCCGAGATATTCCTAGAAAAGTTCAAGGTCATACAATCTCTCCACCATTTAATAGATGATTATCGATATGTACTCCCAAGAATCTCTATGATTTCAAGTCAAAAAGAGGGGTCACTGAAACCAAATATATGATTATCTCTCTAATGTTTCCTCCTAAACATGTCCATGTTTCTAAAACACATGAACTATCAGCCCAACCATTCCCCACAACTCTTTGTCACTACAATCCAACAAAAGTTTTATATTCTCCTCAAATGACACATCATTCTCAAGCTCATCATCATATACCTCGATCACATGCGAATTGCCGTGGGGATACCTCCAATGTTGTGACACATAGAAAACAACATGCATAGCACTGTGACTCTATGGATGAGTTAGTTAGTACACCACCGACCTTCTTCTCTCTACAACCTAAAACAGTACAACAAATAGGTGTTCTAGCTTTCCAAACCGCTATATCTTGTGGTTAACCAATATAGATGACAACTAAATAAATATATTATCACCCTATGTAATATCTATGGGTTTTCATCATTTATAAAAATAAAAATTATGTCAACTTGGATATATAGCCATTTACTTTCCAATAAACGGAACCTACTCCGACATCTCCTACATGAGACTCATTCTGAACAAATCCAACTCTTCCACCACCATCAAGCATTGAGGTTATCTGTATGGCCTACCATACAGATATTTTTATGGTTCTATGTATATCATTTAATGATAACTATTTTTTTAGGTGAAATACACCAAATAATTTATATAATCAACCCACTTCTACATATCCTCAAATTGAATATCTATGATTCATCTCAAGAGTAGAAATTTTTCTAAAATAGATACGAAAGTCAAATTCTCATGACTCTATTGAACTATAACATGCATATAAACAAAAACATTCGTTATAAGACCCCATCCTTAAACCTTACTTAATCTTGAGTTGTTACAAGATTAAACATTGAGGATCATTTCAGGTTTAGAGTTTTAGAGAATTAGATCATAAAACATGCATTACACTCCACATTTAAACAAAGTGGTTACATAAAGGATATTATTCATTTTTCCCATCAACAGAAACATATTTAAAATAAAAAATGGATTCTTTCTTGACACTTCCTTGACACTATCATCATATCATGTACCTTTACCTTGACCTGTGAAAAACATTTCAAAAACATGGGATGAGCATAAAAATCTCAGTAAGGGATATAAAAATATGGAAAGGAGACATGAGTACATATATACATAAGAATTAAATCATAATTTACCCATAAAACATCATCACTTTAACATACCTCATCAAATAATGAATAAATCATAGATATCATAAGACATAAAGGTAACTTGAGGCATTCATAACATTCTTACGTAGGGAGTAACCCTCTTGGTTACGTTTGGAATACCCATCACAGTATATTCCCTAAATCTTTTTGGAGAAACCTCAATGTTTAACCCCTTTGCGTTACCCAATGCATTGGAGAGATATATCTCGCTCACCCACCCTTAGTTTATCACGGAACCATCCGTCTTCATAAAAATTCCCAAGAACCCTAACATAATCATTTCACATAAAACATAGATAAAGGAAAAATAATATTTCCACATTTCAATCACAAGATATCAATACAACACTTTGATATAATAAAAACATTATGAAAACCATTTTTAATACCAAAATAATAGAATAGTAAAACATGGTATTTATTTTTCTTTTAAACAAAAGGTATGGATTGTAGAGGAAGCCAAAACTCAAATAATGGTCACGGTAGTGGAGAAGTCATTGTCGCTGCATACGTACGACAAAAACATTCTCCTTTTTCATTTAGTAAAATGCTTCATATAAAAAAGATTCCTTTTGGATAAATGTACATGTAAAGGGTTTTATACACCGTATTAAAGAAGGTTGTGTATAAAACAAAATATGCCTCAATGAAAGGAGATTGAGACGAAGTCCCATACCTCAGGTCCGACATGACTCAATCGTTCTTTAAACTCCTGAATAATAAAATTGAGTTAGTTTATACTTTTATAAGAACCTTTTTCAAGTTCATTATTCCTTTTATAGAACTTATTACCATTTCATGAACACTGTTTAATTATTTAAGTTAATAACGGTCGTTTTAACGATCATTGGAACGTGAGTCAAAAATAAACTCTTTATAATTATAAGTTTTTCATGTATCCATTATATCTAGAGTTATAATCATGATTTATATATCATATATATCATATATATCCAGTATATACATGAATTTATAATATTACATAATGTTTAGAGGTATGAAACGAATTGTAACGTTCATGGAGACGGCAAGCCGTACGTACGCATGAATGCTACTTTCATTTCTATATCGTATTTTATGGAATGGAATCATAATGATATAAAGGAATATTATAATTCCATTATGATATCATATATAATATCATTAATTACATCCTTTATATGTCCCACATATGGCATTAACGAATCAAATCACTTTGAGGGGGCGGTAGTCCGCACTTCCTAAAATGAAGATATCATGTTTACCCATAATGGAAACCATAAAGGTATGCCATAAATGAAATATACAGAAGCATAATTAAAAAATAAACATATTATATATCATATATAAATATATTTTCATCTTAATGATCACATTTGAAGGTGTTAAAATAATATTGAACAATCATCGTTTCGTGAGGCAGAAATTCGTCATCCACGGAAACAGTATGTTCGTTAACCATTAGATGTAGGTGTGTGTAATTGTAGCTTGAATACATCTTATAAAAACATCCCAGTATATAGGAGATACTGTTGTTGTTATAAAAGAAATGAATAAAAAGAGTTTAGGGGGTTGGAGAAGAAAAATAAAACATAAGAACACAAGAGAAGACACTACCTTCAAATCAGGTAACTCTTTTTGATTTGAGCTCAAAGGCGTCCTTGGTAAGACTTCTCCCAAAGTGAGGCTTCTAAGAGTTAGAGAGTGATGTGGAGAGACAAAATTATCAGGTTCTTTCCGAGCCAAAGGCTTTTGATGTGTGGTAAAGGTGGTAGAGGTGGGGGCCTTTTATAAGAGGAGAGGAGGGGCACTCTTGGAAAGTTAAGAAAAGATACTTTGTTATAAAATGATTTTCGGATAAAAAAGGACCCACAATTATAAATTTAGAGAAAAAGGTGAAAATGGTTCGAAATATACTCATCCAATAGGTTTTTTACATGTGTAGGTCATAGATTTTACATTATATTTTCATATTATTTAAGTTGTTAAATAACGAGTTAATCGCTGCATCATCACAGTGTCATAAATAATGTAATTTATTTAATGTCTAAAAATTATAAAAAAATACTATGATGTAGTAAATATTTTTATATTTCCAATGAATATTTATTGTCAAATATCGGACTTGTATAACCCAATTTAAAAATTGTTTTAGTAAAACAACTCATGTTTGTGTCATTTTAACTTTTACATTAAATAAAATGCATTAATGTCATTATCTTACCCATGTGGCTCCATGGGGTCCCAAAAATCGACCCATGGGTTGTCATGGTCGGCCATGACACATCCAATAAGGGTAGTACATGTTTCTAGGTCATTTAATATTATTAAAACATTATTTTTACCTTAAACTACAATAATTACCTCTAATTACGATTAATAAACTTAAAAATTACTATTCACCAAAAAATTATTTTAATCCCATTGAACCAAATTTTACTTCTTAATGATAAAAATGTATGTCGGGTTTCTGAAATTCAAAACACAAAGGTGGTAAAATTTCAATTAAAAGAAGAACATTATTTTTTTAAGTACCACTTAGTGGTTTCACTATTCATCAAAAATTGATGTTTTTCAGAAAAATACCCAAAACATCACCCTAAGCTATATTTGATATTCCGAATTAAAAAATTATGTCTATTTTACAAAATTCAAATCATATAAGTTACATTAATTAATTTAATAATTAATTCCCGTTGTCATGACAAATAGCGCGTTTTTATGAAATAATAAGTATCAAAAGATTGACACTAGATTAAGTCCAATTTCAAAGTGAAATTAATTCCAACAACCAATATTGGGTTAAATGGTAAAATTATATTCTATTTACACTTTATAACTAATTAAAAAGATAATCTAACCATATAATTAAATTAGATGAAAAACCAGTCTTGATGTCAAATGTAGTATTTTTCATTATTCATTAAAAAATGATCATTATTGGAAAAATACCAAAAATTTACCCAAAGTAAATTTAAAAATCACAATCATAACGAATAAGTTTATTTTGGAAAATAGAGGTTATTAAATTTTCAAATTTTTGATTTAAAAATGGTTTTTTATCAAAAGGTAGTAAAACAATTTTTAAAAATATTAGTGTATTCCATGCTTAAGATTGGATTTATTCTCATTTTAAGCCTCTAAAACACTATCTAATTCAGTAATAGACATAGAAAAAAAATATATTATTCATTACACACTTGGGATGTTGCATCCTTCCCCCCTTTAGAAAATTGCTTCCCCGCAATTTATTTACTTATCGAATAAGTGGGGGTATTTAGCCCTCATTGCATTTTCAGATTCCCATGTTTCCTCTTCAATCATGTGGTTTTTCCAAAAAAACCTTTACCTGATGAATCACCTTATTCCGTAACACTTTCTCCCTATGGTCAAGAATCTGTACAGGTTGTTCCTCATAAGTTAGGTTCTCTTTCAACTGAAGTACCTCTGTACTAAAAACATTAGATGGATCTGGCATATACTTTCTCAACATCGAAACATGAAAAACATTGTGTACCTGAGATAAACTCGGAGGTAAAGCCACTCGGTAAGAAACTGATCCAACTATCTCTAGAATTTCATATGGTCCAATGAACCTTGGACTCAGCTTTCCTTTTTTACCAAATCACATCACACTTTTCCATGGTGAGAATTTGAGAAAAACATGATCACCAACCTCAAAAGATAGATCCTTCCTCTAGTTATCCACATAAATCTTCTACCTGCTCTGAGCTGTTCTCATGTGTTTTTTTATCAGCTGAATTTTTTCTGCCAACTCTTCTACCAATTATAGTCCCATAAGCTTCCTTTCACCCACTTCATCACAGAAAGTTGGAGTTCGACACCACTTCCCATATAACTCCTCAAATGGTTCCATCTGTATACTGGAATGAAAACTGTTATTATATGAAAACTCAACCAAAGAATGATGTTGGTCCCAACTTCCCTGATAATCCATCGAACAAGCACCTAGGATATCTTCTAACGTCTGAATTGTTCGTTTTGATTTCCCAACTTATTGAGGATGAAAAGCTGTACTAAAACTAAATTCAGTACCCAACGACTTCTGAAGGCCTTTCCAAAAGTTAGAAGTGAACCTGGGATCATGATCAGATACAATGGAGAGAGGAACTCCATGTAACCTGAATATCTCTTTATGATACAAACGTGAAAGTTGATCTAGGGAAAAAGTATCCTGTATAGCAAGGAAATAAGCAGATTTAGTCAAGAGATCAGCAATAACCCAGATTGCAATATTACCTCGAGGTGTCTTCGGCAGTCCCACAATGAAGTCGATGGATATATTTTCCCATTTCCATTCCGGTACTGGTAATGGTTGAAGCATCCCTTTTGGAAACTGCCTCTATACATAAACCTGTTGACAAGTGAAACACTTTAAAGTAAAATCAGCAATATCCTTTTCATTCCGTCCCACCAGTAATACTCCTGAAGATCTCTATACATCTTAGTAATGAAAGGATGGACTGAAAATAGAGAACTATGAGCTTCACATAACAATCCTTTCTTCAAATGTAAATCACACGACACCCACAATCACTTCCCAAATCTCAAAACAAAATCATTATCAATATTGAATTCCGGTAACTTACCCTTTTGAACCAGCTCTACCTTTTTCTGCAACTCACTATCTTGCTTCTGTGCTTGCTTAATTCTGTTTTATAGAGAAGATTTCACTGATACCTGAAACAAAATAGAAGAACATCCTGTACCAACAACATCTATGCAAATGTTCATCAAATCATTAACCAAAGTATCACATTCCAAATGCAACATCGTTAATGAAGCATTACATTTTCGACTCAAAGAATCAGCCACTTTATTTGTTTTCCCTGGATGGTAATGAATTATACAATCATAATCATTGATTAATTATAGCCATCTCCTCTATCTCATGTTCAATTCTATCTGAGTGAATATATACTTTAAACTTTTGTGATCAGTATATATCTCACACTTTGCTCCATACAAATGATGCGTCAAAATTTTTAAAGTGAAAACAATAGCAGCTAATTCCAAATCATGAGTAGGGTAATTTACCTCATGAGTTTTCCACTGTCATGATTCATATGCAATTACCTGATCATTCTGCATTAGGATGCAACCAAGTCCTTTAAATGAAGCATCACTATAGATAACAAACTCCCCATTCCTGGAAGGTAGTTCCAAAACTAGAGCATTCACCAATCTTCTTTTCAATTCTTGAAAACAATAATCACATTCTTTTGTCCAGAGAAACATAACACCCTTCCGAGTTAGCATAGACATTGGACTAGATAACCGTGGAAAATTTCTAACAAACCATCGGTAATATCCTACCAAACCATGGAAAATACGAATCTCTATTACATTTGTGGGTCTGGGACAATCTTCAACAACCTTTGTTTTTGCAGGATCAATGGTTATCCCATCTTTAGAAAAAATTTGACCAAGGAAAGAAATTTGTTGCAACCAAAACTCACACTTTCTGAATTTCCCATACAATTTCTTTTCTTTTAAGGTTTTCAAAATAACCCTTAAATGTCTTTCATGTTCCTCTTTAATTTTAGAAAACATCAAAATATCATCAATGAAAACAACCATAAATTTATCCAAGAACTCATAGAAAATTCTATTCATTAAGTCCATGAATACAAAATGTGTATTGGTTAGCCCAAAAGGCATTAATAAAAATTCATAATGGCCATATCTTGTACGAAACACAGTCTTCGGAACATCTGCTTCATTTACCTTCAGCTGATGTTACCCCGATCTTAGGTCAATCTTTGAAAAATTCTGAGCTCCCTGTAGATAATCAAACAAATCATCGATATGAGGAAGAGGATATTTGTTCATAACAGTGATGTTATTCAAGGATCTATAATCAATTCAACGTCTCATTGAAACATCTTTCTTTTTAACAAATAAAACAGGAGCACCCCATGATGATGTTCTAGGTCAAATGAAAAATTTCTCTAATAAATCTTTCAATTGCTCCTTCAACTCTAAAAGACCAATATGAGCCATTCGATAAGGGGGTTTTGAAATTGTATTAGCATCAGGAACTAAGTCAACAGTAAACACAACTTCCCGATCTAGTATTAATCTAGGAAACTCATCAAGAAAAACATTAGGATACTCATTTACCACTGGGACATCATTAATATGAACAGTTCCCTTGTTTTCAACAATGCGTGCAAGGTAACATTCATTTCCATATTTTACAAGTTTCTCGGCCTCTTGATATGTTATCAACTGTAAGGGTTCATTATTGTACACAAACTGAAAGCCTTTCAGAAATGAAACTTCTTTAGCTCTACAGTCAATCTTAGCATGGTAAACAGGGAGCCAATCCATACCCTGGATAACATCAAACTCTACTAGAGGTAGAAAAATTAGGTTTGTATGTAGGTTCATTCAACAGATAAGTGTAGGAAGATTCTTATAAATTATTTTTGCCTCAACATTTCCCCCAGGTGTTTTTACCACAAGTTCAGGAGTCATTTCTTGAGATGGAATTCCCATTTTACTAGAAAAGGATTCAGAGATGAAAGAATGTTTAGACCCCGAATCAAACAACACACTGGAATAATCTGAAAAAACTAACAAAGTACCTGATACAACTTCATTTGATGGCCCGACATTTGCTGAAGTAGTTTCAAAGGATTTCACCACCCCTTTCTGCTTGTAGTCTAACTACTTCCCATCACTCAATCTCTTTGTCGGACAATCGTTTTCATAGTGACCCATCTCATTGCACTTAAAACATTTCACTAACTGTAAATCAACTTTGTACTTACCATCACCTTGATCTTTTTCAGTGCAATCATGGGACTTATGTCCCATATTACCACATCGGTAACACTTTCTGGAATTCAGAAGACATTCCCCAGAATTCCTTTTACCTCATTTATCACAAACCGGAAACTTAGTTTTCTTACCGTCAGAACTTTTTGAAGAATTCTTTCCTTTCTCCTGACACCTCGATCTCTTCTTCTGATGGTTGTTATAGAACACTTGATCATTTTAAAACTCCATTTCCACATTCTCATCACATTGAACAAGATTTTCATAACTTTTAAACTCATGAGAAGCCAATTCCCTTCGATATTTTTTCTTTATTCTTGAGTAAAAATGATTGGTTTTACTATCAAGGCCTCGGATAAAATTTGGAAAATACCTTTCCAATCGAGTGAACCTTTCTTCATAGGCAGTCACTGAGTCTTCCTCTTGCCTAAATTCCAAGAATTGTTTTACCATCCTAAGTCGAACTTCCTTAGTAAAATACTTCTCAGGAATCATACCTTTGAATTCATCCCAGTCGAGAGCATCAATCTCATCAGCGTCCTTGATATTTTTAACCATCGACCACCACTGATCTGCCTCACACTCCAAATGGTAAATATAAAGTCTAACCTTTTGATTTTCTGAACACCCCATGACATCAAAAATCTTCTCCAGTGATTTAATCCACCCTTCATCTAGCACAGGGTCAGATGATCCCTTGAATGATGGGGGATGTTTCCTTATGAAATGTTCCACCACTGACATGTTCCTCTGTGGTTGATCTGGCTGATCTGGTGCATGGATACCACCCCATTTATCACTTGAGTAAAATGCACCATTACTAAAAAAAACTGTTCAGTTCCAATTCCGACAATCTCAGGATGATGATTCGGATGGTTATTTCCTTCTGTATGCCTTCATATCACTGCTTCCCTATTTCCTCCACGGAAAACCATTCTGAACAAACATGTCTTAGATGAAGCAACATGGTAATCTTCAAATTCTATATCATTAAAATTTGACAATAAACAAATATTTATAAATAATCATTTAATAGAATTCTAACTTCAAAAGCTGTCTAAACTGACCTCTGATACCAACTATAAGGCCCCACCCTTAAACCTTACTTAATCTTGAGTTATTACAAGATTACACATTGAGGATCTTTTCAGGTATAGTGTTTTAGAGAATTAGAACATAAAACATGCATTACATTCCACATTTGAACAAAGTGTTTACATAAAGGATAGTATTCATTCTTCCCATCAACGGAAACATATTTAAAAAAAATGGATTATTTCTTGAAACTTCCTTGACACTATCATCATATCATGTACCTTTCCCTTGACCTGTGAAAAACATTTCAAAACCTTGGGATGTGCATAAAACGCTTAGTAAGGGATATAAAAATATGGAAAGGAAACATGAGTACATATATACATAAGAATGAAATCATACTTTACCCATAAAACATAAGCACCTTAACATACCTCATCAAATCATGAATAAATCATATAAATCATAAGACATAAAATTAACTTGAGGTATTCATAACATTCTTACATAGGGAGTAACCCTATTGGATACGTTTGGAATAACCATCACAGTATATTCCTTAAATCTCTTTGGAGAAACCTCAACGTTTAACCCCATCATGTTACCCAATGCAATGGAGAGCTATATCGGGCTCACCCGCCCTTAGTTTATCACAGAACCACCTGTCTTCATAACAATTCCCAATATCCAAAACATAATAATTTCACATAAAACATACATAAAGGAAACATAACATTTCCACATTTCAATCACAAGATATCAATACAAGACATTGATATAATAAAAACATTATGAAAACCATTTTCAATACCAAAATAAAAGAAAAGTAAAAAATGGTATTTATTTTTCTTTTAAACAAAAGTTATGGCTTGTAGAGGAAGCCGAAACTCAAATAATGGTCACGGCGGTGGAAAAGTCGTTGTCGCCGCATACGTACGACAAAAACATTCCCTTTTTTTCATTTAGTAAAATGATACCTATAAAAAAGATTCAGATTGTATAAACGTAAAAGTCAAAGGGGTTTATACACCATATAAAAGAAGGTTGTGTATAAAACCAAATATGCCTTAATGAAAGGAGATTGAGACGAAGTCCCATACCTCGGGTCCGACTTAACTCGATCATTATATAACCACATGAATAATAAACATGAGTTAATTTATACTTTCTCAAAAACCTCTTTCAAGTTCATTATTCTTTTTATATCACTTTTTACCATGTCCTGAACACTATGTAATTATTTAAATTAATAATGGTTGTTTTAACGATCATTGGTACTTGAGTAAAAAATAAACTCTTTATAATTACAAGTTGTTCATGTATCCATTATATCCAGAGTTATAATAATGATGTAGACATTATATATATCATATATATCCAGTATATACATGCACTTATAATATTACATAACGTTTAGAGGTAATAAATGAAATGCACCGTTCATGATGATGGTAAGCCGTACGTACGCATGAACGCTACTTTCATTTCTATTTCATATTTTATGGAATGGAATCATTATGATATAAAGGTATATTATAATTCCATTATGATATAATTTATAATATCATTAATTACATCCTTTATATGTCCCACATATGGAATTAACGAATCAATTCACTTTGAGGGGGCAGTAGTCTGCACTTCCTAAAATGAAGATATCGCATTTACCCATAATGGAAACCATAAAGGTATGTCATAAATGAAAAATACAGAAGATTAAGTAAAACATAAACATATTATATATCATATATAAATATAGTGTCATCTTAATGGCCACCATTGAAGGTGTTAAAAGAATATTGAACAATCGTCGTTTCGTGAGGCAGAAATTCCCCATCCACGGAAATAGTATGTTCTTTAACCATTATATGTTTGTGTGTGTAAGTGTAACTAGAATAATTCTCATAATAACATCATAGTATATGAAAGACACTGGTGTTGGTACAAAAGTAATGAATAAAAAGATTTTAGGGGTTTGGAGAAGAAAAATAAAACATAAGAACACAAGAGAAGACACTACCTTTAAATCGGGTAACTCTTTTTGATTTGAGCTTAATGGATTCCTTGGGAAGACATCTGCCCAACGTGAGGCTTATAAGAGTTAGAGAGGGATGTGTAGAGACAAAATTGGCAGAGTTTGGCTGAGCCAAAGGTTTTGGATGTTTCGGTAAGGTGGTATAGATGGGGGCCTTTTATAAGAGGAGAGGAGGGGCACTCTTGGAAAGTTAAGAAAAGATACTTTGTTATAAAATGATATTCGGATAAAAAAGGTCCCAAAATTATAACTATCGAGTATAAAGTGATAAGGGTTCAAAATATACTCATAAAATATGTTTTTTACATGTGTAGGTCTTAGATTTTACATTATATTTTCATTTTATTTAAATCGTTAAATAATGAGGTAATCGTTGCATCATCATGGGGTCATAAATAATGTAATTTATTTAATGTCTAAAAATTATAAAAAAAATATTGTGATGTAGGAAATCGTTTTATCTATCCAATCACTATTTATAGTAAAAACTATTACTTGTATAACCCCATTTAACAATTGTTTTATTAAAACAACTCATGTTTGTGTCAGTTTTACTTTTACTTTAAATAAAAGGCATTAATGTCATTATCTTACCCAAGTGGCTCCATGGGGCCCCAGAAATCGACCCATGGGTTTTAATGGTCGTCCATGACACATCAAACAAGTGTATAATATGTGTATAGGTCATTTCATATTATTAAAACATTATTTTTACATTAAAATACACTTATTACCTCTAATCGCGATTAATAAACATAAAAGTTACTATTCACCAAAAAATAAATTTAATCCCATTGAACCATATTTTACTTCTTAATTACAACCATGTATATCGGATTTTTGAAATTCAAAATAGAGAGGTGGTAAAATTTCATTTAAACGAAAAAAATCAGTTTTTTAAGTACCACTTAGTGGTTTCACTATTCATCAAAATTGAAGTTTTTCAGAATAATATCCAAAACATCACCCTAAGCTATATTTGAGATTCCAAATTCAAAAATGATGTATATTTTACAAAATTAAAATCATATAAGTTACATTAATTAATTAAATAATTAATTCCCACTGTCATGACAAATAGCGTGTTTTTTTTGAAACAATAAGTATCAAAAGATTGACACTAGATTAAGTCCAATTTAATGTGAAATTAATACCAACCACCACTATTAGATTAAATGGTAAAAATATATTCTATTTAAACTTTAAAACCAATTAAATAGATAATCTAACCATATAATTAAATTAGATGAAAAAGCAATTTTGATGTAAAATGCAGTATTTTTCACTATTCATTCAAAAATGAACATTGTCGGAAAAATACCAAAAATTTACCCAAAGTAAATTTCAATGTCCCAATCATAAAGAATAAGATTAATTATAAAAATAGAGCTTATAAAATATTCAAAAGTTTGATTTAAAAATGGTTTTTCATCAAAAGGCAGTAAACAAATCTTTTAAAAATATTAGTGTATTCCATGCTTAAGATTGGATTTATTCTCATTTTAAGACACTAAAACACTATCTAATTCATTAATAGACATAGATAAAAATATCTATTATTCGTTACAAACTTGGGATGTCACATTCTTCATCTTCCACTCAACACTAGACTCATGAATTGCCTTTATCTGAGTCTTCCTTAATAGAGAATCATCAACATTACTTTCCTTCCTGATCATATATAATATATCAACGTCTAAATAATTTATATAATCAACCCACTTCTACTATATGAGATTCAAATATCATAGCAACAATATATAAATAATATTATTTCTATCTGTATACATATATAATTTTCACCCATTAGTGAATTCCTCCCGTAATTTCAAATCATAAATCACTACAGCCAACTCGATATCATCCATATGGTAATTTTGTTCATGTGACCTCTAAAACCAAGACCTATACTCCACCACTGAATCTCCCTACATCCAAATTGTTCCACGACCTATCCTAGATGAATCCAAAAACACCATATAATCCTCCCATGGATCGAGAAGGATCAATATTGGTTCTGATGTCAAGAGATTATTAATCTTTTAGAACACATTCTCACATGTTTCTGGGTAGTCAATCTATATCCCCTTTTTTGTAAATACTAGAACTGACACATCCATTTTGGTAATGTCTTGGATGAATCTTTTATAATTTCCACATTATCCCAGAATGATATGGATATCAAGAAAATTCTTGGGATACTCCCATGAAATAACTACTTTCACCTTCTCTAGGCCCATTAACTCAATTTCCTCTTAGATGGTGTGTCCTAGGAAGTTTACCTAATCAAATCCAAAATTTAAACATAGATAGCTTTGGGTATAGCTGATGATCCATCAATGTACTCATGATTATATCAATATTCTTGGTTTGATCATCAGTAGTCTTAAAGTACACTATGATTTAATCCACAAACACTATCACAAAATGATATAAGTATGGATGGAATATGTTGCTCATCCATGCTAGATACTATTTAATTGTGTTTGTTAATCCAAACAACATCACAAAGAAAACATAAGTCATATACCTACTTCTGAATGCAGTGCTTCATATATTAGAAGTTCAAAATCTAAAATGATGATACCCTCATCTAAAGTCAATATTTTATAAAAATAATGACCCCCTCAACTAGTAATAAATATCATTAGTACATAGAATATGATACAATTTCATTGTAGTCATTTGGTTAAAATTCCAATAATCAATACATAATCTTAGTGTATCATCATCCTTCTTTCAAAACAAGACAACGGAACCCCAAGTTGATGTACTAAAGTTTATAATCCCCTTATCTATAATCATCTCCAGCTGATTCTTGATCTCCTAATGCTTTGTTGGTGTCATTCTATGTGGGCGAAGAGAAACTGGATCATTCCCAGACATGAACTCAACATTATACTTCTTGTATATATGAGGTGGAATCCCTGAGAAGGAATTAAGGGAAAAATATTGAAACCTATCCAATATGGGTTTAATGAAATCCTATTTTGTACCCCCATAATCAATAAATTTACTAAAATCTTAGGTGGAATTATACCCTAGTTTCTGATGAAAAAAACCTAAACATCCAACCATGACAACTCAATCTTCATAGTTGACATATTTTTCATCCTTAGGAAACGTAAATGTCACTCTCTTATAATAACAATAAATTTTGGAAAAGTACACTACGAACCATTGTATAGCCACAATTAGTTCAAATACTCCCATATCAATAATGTAGTGATCCGAAAAAATGTTACTCCCCAACCTCTAGAGAAGACCACTTTGTCAAATAGATGTCTCTAGATAATAATTCCAAACATGTATATGTCATCTAAATCCATCTAAAAAACTCCACCACCATGCTCAAACAATTCAAAATATATGAACTTATAAAATAATTAGAGGAACTAGTATCAAATAAGGAACTAAATATTGTAGAAGCTACAACAATAGTACCTATCACTATTGATGGTCTAACCTCAATATCCATCACTATAGAAATAACTGCTTGTAACATTCATTCCCCTATACCCAAGGATACTTCTTGATTCCCTTGATCCATTCCACTCTGCTGATAATGTGAACTATTCCCCATAATATACTCATCCACAACATTTATTGATATGACTAGTATAAATTCAACTTTTAGAATGATATGTTGAAGAAGATATGCATTCCTTACTCTTGTTCTATATTGATCTTCAATCACTACCTATCTATTGTGGGTTATAAAAAATGTTCTATAGATTACATACCATGTAACAAGGTAATCATTCTACTAGAGGCTAGGTATAATGTCTATGATAGTAGACAGTCCCAATGCACTGGTGGAAAATAACTTGGGTATAATCTTGTGTAACAATTCCTGCCCTCTGACCACTCTTCCTACTATTCTTATAGATAAAACTATTTTAGTGATGCATCATATTCTTGGAATATGTATCATATGTTCATCCAGTAGAAACCATATTTCATTCACTGGAATCCTGCTTCATGTTGACCTCATCTATAAGATCCTGATCCACCACCTCAATAAAATTATTTAAATGAATTAGGTTAATATAAATCATGGGGAGAATATAATCTCTTTATTAGGGTAATACCATAGCAGATATAAAAATGAATAACAAAAATCAAATATCCATAACCATAATAGTACCAAAATCACATGATGACCAAAACAGAAAATTAAATTGGTGATAATGTCAAGATCTTATTGAATTAAAAGAAATAATTCTCACATTATTCTGACCATCCAAACTATATAACTTTTTGTGTCAAGCCAAAATGTGGAACTAAAAATATGTAAAATTCCTAGATAAATCTTTGATAATACCCAGATTATCCCAAAATGATATGGATATCTAAAAAATTCATTGGATTCTCCCATGATAGATCTTTTTAAACCTTCTTTGGGTCCACAAACACACCTTCCTCCAACAAGATGTTTCCAATGAAGTGTACCCATTCAATACAGTATTGATTCATAGATAGATTTGTGATTCATTTTTCTCCCTCACTATACTCAAGATGATATATATATATTAACAATGATTATCATGAGTCTTGGATTACACCTAGATGTCATCAAAAAACACTACCACAAACTGATCCAGTTAATATTTTAAAATTATATTCATCATGTCCACAAACATTAAAAGTGTATTAATTACCACAAAAGACATCAAAAATTACTCATGAAGGATATACCAACATCTAAAAGAAGTACTTTCTATATCATAAGGACGAAATCTCAAAATGATGAAACCTTGATCTTAAGTTGATCATTGAGAAAACACAATTTCCCCCTCAACTAGTCAAAAATATCAACGATATGTGGATGAGGATATTGTTTCTTCATTATCATCTGGTTTAACTTTCGATAATCAACACATAAGCATAGATTCCTATCAGAATTCATTTCAAACATTATTTGAGAACCCCAAGGTGATGTACTCAAAAAGATAAAACCATTATCAATCCACTATCCCATTTTAGTCATGATATTCTGAATCTCTATTTGTGCCATTATGTATGGTGGAATAGAAACTAGCTCATCCCATGGCAGGATCTCAATCGTAAACTTCACATCTCTCTCAGGTGGAAGCCATAACAATTATTTAGTAAAAACAACATGAAAACTATCCACTACATGTGGAATGAAATCCATTTTTACACACATATCATATAGAAATATACTAGGATCTTTGGTGGTATGCTCCCATAGTTTCAAATGAACCCACCCATCACGACCCACCTTGAGATCCCATTCTCCACAGTGAATGTATCTATCACCCTTAGGAGATGTAAAAGTCACTCTCCTATGGTTACAATCAATGTGTCCTTAGAACAGTTCCAACCAGCCCATATCCACAATTAGGTCAATTTTTGACATATCATGAATGTATATATCTTAAAAAATTTATAATCCATATCCTTGAGAGTCACTCTTTTCATGAACATATGTGTCGAGATCTTACTCCCAAATGTGTATCTATCATCATCACCCAATTCGTAAAGTATAACCTCAGGATAAAACCTTTTATATATTTTTAGATATTAAATAATGAGAATAAATAGAATCAAATTACGAAATATCTTGCATAGAACCACATGAATTGTACCCCTCATCATAATGATCTAGCCTCTCTCTCTACTAGTATTGGCATAACATCAAATAAATTTCCCTCCCCTATTCCCTGTGATACTGCATGAGTCCCCTGATCTACTCCATACTAAAAATATGGATTATCTTTCCTTGAACAACCTCATCCACTACCTCCACCACCAAATCTAGTATAACATCAGCTACCATGATTATATTGTGATGAAAATACCCTTCCCGTGAATTGGTTCTGTCATGCTACTCCATCACTGCCTTTCTATCATGAGTTCCTGTAGAACCTCTATAGATGACCAATTTTTCACAATGATCATCAATCTATTTGTGGTTAGGTATGAGATCCACAAAAGTGACATATCCCACTACACTAGTGGAAAATAACCCTAGTAGTTTGTTGTGTAACTAATCCTCCCCCGACCACTCTCCCTATTATCACACTCTATAACACTCTTCTTCTTAGGATTCCAATTCTTGGAAGAGGTAACACCTTGTATTTTATTAGAAACCAACTATATACAATAGAATATTCTTCAGTTTCCCCTAATCTGTGAGAGTTATATCCCCCACCTCATAAATGTTCATTACCTAAAAGTGGATAACTTGGGCCTTAATCTCACATTTAACAGAATCCTAAAAACAACATTACATTGCTATCTCATCGCATTCCATCATTTGAGAATGTAATTTTAAACCATTAAATCATCCAACATACATAATCACTAACATACGCCTTTGATTTAACCTCATTAACTCAATGGATATCTCTTGCCTCATCATATCTGGATAAACGTTGTCTTATATTATCTCCAAAAAGACATTCCAAAACATACAATCAGATTGTCCACTATGAGCCTAAACATCATACCCACGCTTTAGAGAACCTCATGACATATAATCACCCAACCTAACTCTCTTCTTAGTATATGTATCCAAACAGTCATGTATAGTCTAGATGGAATCTATCCATAACTCTCATGCCTTATGTCCACACTCTCTGGTGAAGGTTAGATGGTGCTATAACTAAAACTCAAGATTAAGGTTATCCATATTCTTTACAAACCTATTTGGTTCTCTCTCTATAAACATAATGATTCTAGAACATTTTCCATTGTTCTACCCTCCAACATACTCACCTGACACTATTGGTGCCTCAGGTTCTACTACTGGTAGAGAATCATCATCCATAACCTCTATTTTTCCTATCAATAAGTACCATTGTAGAGGTTTATATTTTCAATTTTAAACACGCATCTCTAGACACATAAACCAACATTATTACATTTAACAATAGAGAACACATAAAATCCATAGAAGTTTATTCCCCTAATTTCTTCCACATTGTCAAAACTGAGGTTATATGATTACCCTTAACCCTTCTATATTTAGGTCATAGTTTATAAGGGTAATCTCATTATCATTATTCATTTATCTTTAAAAACCCATTTATTCACAAATATCATCATTTTCTAAATGAAAAATTCATTTTTTGGAGACATTTAATTTGAATTCAAAGAATCAATGATAACCATTTCATGTGGACCAACATACCGACAACCTACTTTTCCGTTCATGCCAAAAAATGATACATGTGACAATAAATATTGATTGTATATAATAATGAATAAAAACACACCCCTCATGTCATTACTATCTACGATTCAAATCTCATAAAATCTCTCAATAAATATTCACATCACAAAATATGTGCATCACCCAATGGGAAATATCATTCAAGTGTAATAGTGGATACCAATAACATGTATCCAATCTTGGGTATGTGGGTTTCTCCTTGTAAATGGGTTAGCTAAACATTATCATTATCTCATAGCCAAGGCATGACTATTCTTACTCTCCTTCTAACCTTTTCGACATATAATAAAGGAAGAAATGATAACAAAATTATTCACTAGTACATCTTTAGAATTTTCTGACATGGAATCCATATAGTGGTGCCCCATGTGCGTTCTCAATGTGAAATTAAGCACACCTCACAATATGACAGAGGCTACTAACGTGAGGTGAGAGGCTAATATCAATCATGGGGATACGACACCCACATTATTTGATTCACACAATAATTGAAATAAAACATAAAAAGAAATTCAGATATGCATAACTAGAATAGTACCAAAATCAAATGATCACTGAAATATGAAATAATATATTCATAACTATATATTAGATTTTTCATTCCAATAATTGTTAAGTTTCATTATGAAAACCAAAAATAAAAAAAGAAACTTGTTACTGTAAGGCAGGTTATGAATCTAAGTCTGGTTCGCTCATCCATGCTCCATCATAAACTAGTAGACTAATACATCCCCCATTCCTAAAAATATCTTAAGACCAGAAAATCTATTTCAGTATTAATCAAGAAACCAATGTAGGTTGTGAGTAAAAAACAATATTCCACCAACAATGGTGTCTAAAACGAAATCCAGCCTAAAAAGTGTATGCAATTATATAAATAAATAAGCACAATGCATATGTAAACACTTATCACTATTTCAATTATTATTTATTTCACCACATAAACCCCCGAAGATCCTGAGAACACTAGAACTCTCGATACATAATTCTGCCCATGTCGTATCATGAACTATACCTACGTGATATCATATATATAAATTACATTCCTATCATTCATTATCTCAATTAATATTTGAATTCCACTGTTTCTATTCATCTTGTCAATCCATATCTAAGTTCAATTGTTACCATCCATCATCCCAATCCACATTTTTATTCCATCATTACTATTCATCATGTAAATTCATATCTTAATGTAATTGCTTCAATTAACCATCCCCATTCCAATTTGAATGTTATTTATATCATTCATCATTTCAATTGACATATACCACAATATCAAAAAATCACAAAAACCAATTAATTCATTTACTTATTAATTAATCATATGTAAATATTACATATTCACATCATTCCATTAATTAACTCAACAATTAATTAATAACATGAATTCAATTAACTAATTCTACATTTAATTAATCACATTAATTCTATTAATTAATTTGACAATTAATTAAACACATAAATTCCATTTTTTAATTCAACCATTAATTAATCACATACATTACATTAATTAATTAAACAATTAATTAACATCATAAATTCCCTTAATTAATTAAAAAAATAATCAATCTAATTGAATAATATCAATATCCCCATATATAATTAAATAATAATTTATTCCAATTCAATTGATTTCTTAATCAAAACAATCATTATTAGTTAATTAAATAATTAATTAACATAATTAAATATCCCAATAACCCGATAATTAAATCGTCATTCAATTATTCCAATTAAATAAATATCATAATCACCACAATATCCATTAATTAATTAAACTATTAATTAACCCCACTCAATATCCCAATATCTGTATAATTAGACAAACAATTATGTATTCTAATTAAATCAATTAAATAATCCATATTTCATAATCCCTTAATTAATTAATTCAGCAAATTAATTAATTTAATGTAAGAACCCTAATTTTAATTCATCTAATATATATTATATAGTTACATAAAAATAATTTAACTATTGACTTTTGGATTTTATTAATATACATCCTACCTCAATTCAGTTTTGATGATCACCTAATGAAAATAACAAATTTGAAATGGATAGGTTATACCCACGATGTAGAACACATTCTAGATATGAAACAAGATATTAAATCAAACGAATCCTGATATAATAGACCAAGATCTATATCTAAAACCAATATTGGAAAACATTCCTTCAATTGATGGGAAAATAATCAGAGGGAGATAGGAAATCATTTTTCATAAGATTTAATTCCCATATGAAGTGAAAATATTCAATACTTTCTTAGAGAGCATAATAGTATAGCCTTGAATATATAGTTCATCTCCCATAATTTTACATAGGGCTCCCTCAGTGGAAGCCCGGAGGGGTTAGCCCCATACAGTCTTCACAGATGAGCTGGAGGTTCTTCAGCATTGCCTCCATCTTCCCCTTGTTCTTCTATGACTGTTTTTTCAGTTTATCAGGTTTTAGTTCATTTTTATGGATTTTATGGTAGAGGGATGATGGTGTTCTTATGGAGGTATAATCGTGGAAGTGACCCTTTCCTTCCTCCATGGTCCCTTTCAGCTTCACGTGGTTCGTTTGATTGAGAATCTGAAGAGGGGTCTTCTGTGGATTTGATTTGATCGGATCCAAGCCCAGAGTGGTGTTTCTAGTTCAAATCTACTCGGTGCCCCTCAATATTGATGCTCTATAGATATGCTATTGAATATTCCAGTGCAAGGTGAATAGTAATTTGCTTCATTCTCTTGGGTTTATCCTCATCTTTTGTTTGCTCAAAATGGGGTGTCAGTGGGTGACTCATGGTCACGACAGGGTTTCTATGGTTTATGATCGAGGACCACATTGCAGTGGGAACGTCTAGTGTCAACTTGGATGTGTCCATTATGTTTTCCTTCAACACATAGGGTAGTTTTGTGATCTATTAGAGGATTCCTTGCTATATTTATTGATATGTGTTTGAAATTAATTGAAAACAACAGTCATAATGGATAAATTTTTGTCTATTTCTTTTCCAAGGTCTCTCTGGTGAATATTTCATCATGAAATTTCGTTAAGAAGCAAACGATTTTATCTTGTTGATGATTTTTAGTCGGTGTTTATTTCTTTTATTGGTGGAATGGTTTTTGTGTGGTCTTTTGGAATTGTGATGCACCCAGAGTCGACCACATAGAACAGAACCAAGAGGAGGATCCATAGACGAAGTTTCATCTTTACATAGGTTTATAGATTTGGATGTTCGAGATGGTATATAGCCAGTCATCAGATCAGGCCTGTGCTTTGGCATATGAAACTGTCTTTCCGAACAACCATTCAACAATAAAGGGTTTTTACACATTCACATTCATAGGAGGGGCAACTACATGTTGTCAGTCTGGTTTTACTCACTAAGAACATCGTTTCGGGATATATCTTATGTTCATCCATCCTTTTTGGGTACCCCCTTCCCCCCTTAAAAGGGAGTTTTATTATAATTAAAAAATTGAAGTCCCTCGGGCCGTCGGATTGAAGACATGCGTAGAATTGTGAACAACGGAGGTCAAGAGGCTTGGGAATTCATCCAGATGCCTCCAAATTCAAGAGGAATCATTAGGAGATGAGTGGGGTGATTTTGGGTAAATATGGGTGGGGTTATATTATTTTAAAAAATAATTTTATGCCAAATTAAAATACCCACACTTAGTTTCATGGGTAGGTGAACACAGTTTTCCCATTCTATGCACCTTAACCATGCACCACTAATTTGGGGGGGGGTGCACAGTTTCTTCTAAGAGGATAAATTGTAGAAAACTCATGCACCATCAGTGTGAATCCCAACTGTTTGGGTTTACATAGTTTTATAGGTTAGGGCGTGGGGTTTTGGAAAACTATCCACTACCCATCTTTCTTTCCCAATTCTTAGTTTTCACCCAAACACACCCTAAGGTACAACCCAAATTGAAAATACTCAAAAAAATGAGAAATAGTAACTATAAACAACCTTGATACATATATGTAAAAGTATCAGATCTTAAAAGAAATATGTGGGATGGCTATCAGTGGGACTAGGATTAGTCAAAAATATATTGTTAATTTCATTGTATTATAATCATTTACATAAAATAGTTTCATGTTACCTATTCGTGAGATGCATTTGGATGTGTTTCATAATATTTGGCTTTTAATGTTTGTTTGTAACATAATATACATGTTGTGTAATGTGAAACACAACAATAAGGTTTGAAAATATTTATTTTGGGTAGGTAATATTATTCTAAAAAAATTCATTAGAAGTATTCATACATGTAAAGGGAATATTAATGAGTTATTTTATGAGATTAAATACCCAATAAATTAATAATAATTGTAAGATTCATCCCAAAGAAAACACATGTTTATTATAAAATCTTCATACTTAGTATGTTCATGCTAATGCTGGGTTCCCCTATACTAGATTGTGTAAGGGAAAAAATTAACGAGGTTACCTTAATTTTTTAGTGACTCATTATTTGTGTTTTCTTTGGGTTAAACAAAACTAATAAACTATAAGAGTTTGATACCAGTGGAATTTTTGTTGATTTTATTTGTATGATGGATTTGAAAAAGATTTTTTTACTCATCAATCCAAGAGTCATATATTTTTTGTTGGAATAATGGCCTATATAAATAGTGAAGTGGTGAGGTTCATGCTAATAGTGGGAAAATAATTTGAGAAATATGGACCATGGCCCACTATTGGATATGATGAATTTGAAAGGGGTTATCATTTTTATGGGAGAACATTTAAAAAGATTCCGTTAAAAATATATGTGATACATGATACTCTTAAGATAATTTTTTTTGATATAGATACAAACAATCATCACAATTGAACTTTAATTTGTAATTATACATTATAAAGGATAAGTATAGTGTAAGAAACAAACTATAATTGTACAAGGATTATTAATTGTTCTTATAAAAGGAAAAAATAAATGTGTAAATAGAAAAATATTCTTGAGTAACAAACTATTTGAATTATTCAAATATTAAAATAAATTCTAATGAGAAGTAAAAAACTATCCACTAGTGATTTCAATGTAATTATAAACAAAATTTCCAAAGGAACATTACTCATATATCAAATAATCAATATGATTAGATATGTTAATGACATTGAGAGAATAAAGGCTTTCTTAAGTATTATGATGTGAATTTATTTTAATACAGGTTTTCCATGTCTATTTTTTTGGAAATATATGCATTTTTACATCAAATTTTTCTTTTATTAGAGATATTTTGAGTTATGATCATTTTAGGATAAGCATATAATTCATTGGTATTGGGTGGTAAAATATTAATTTTTGATCTCAATAAAAAACAATGTTTTTTATATTAATTTCCATAAACATTAAAAAAAATTATTTTATTTTTTCATAGGAATTAAAATTGATATATTATTTGTAAGTGATATTGATTTTTTCATATTTTTAGAATTAATACATCTAGTTTTTTAATGATTTTATTATAAAATATATTATGCACGATTTTTTATAATTTCAGATGATAGAAATTTATTAATGAACCAAGTTTTGTTTTTTATTTTGTAATTAGTTTATCTCATTTCATATCAAAAAAATATATTCAGTATATTAATATTCTTCATAAATATTGTGTATGAGACATGATAATTAGTATGTGAATATTAGTGATCATACAACAACATATGACTGATTTTTTACTACTGCTACTACATATGAGTGAAAAACAGAATTATGTATTTGTAAACTCTTTAAAATATTTAGTTAAATGTTATTAATATTGGTGTGGAGTACTAATCCAATACATCTTAATATTAATAAAAACATGTATTGTATGAGTAATGAAACAAGTGTTTATGATTCATCCTCTACTGTTACATATGATTGAATTGAACCCATGAAAAACAACATAGGATTAAATGTAGGGATCATGATTAGATGAAATACATCCTAGAGTGGTTTTACTTAATAAAAAAGTATCCAATGAAAACATTCAATAAGTTATAATTAACATCGTTCTTTATCTAGTAATAAAAGTGGATTGGATTTTTGATTGCTAAACATGTACTACCAGGTGAATTCATTTGGAACTGAGCTAGAGTGGGACTAATAAGATCATGTGGATTCATTTAATGATCATATTAGGGAGTAAAATAATGAAGTATGATGGTCTATTTATCCTGAAACTACACATCCACTATGAAATGCGACCCAATATCAATCAAAGAAGATACTGTGACTATTGAGTGAACCAATAAACCTATGATGAAGATGATTTAGTTTCAAAAAATTATAAAAGTGGGACGAGTTTTACGATCAATACCTTTTTTCTACTAATACATTCCTAGATTAATTTGTTGAGGAATACTGTATCCAATTTTTGGATTTGATGTCAAAGGTTTATATAATTATTTTTTAATTTTCATTTTTTAGGAGATGGGAGCTTATATTTCTTCAACTATATGGTTTCAAAATTTATTTTGATTACACACCAAATTATCATGGAATGGTCACATTGTGCTAGGTTGATATATCCACATGAGGGTGAGCCCAATTTTCATTGAGAAATCTTTTCTATAGAGATATTGAGACATATAATGAAAATATCAAACAAGGATGTGATATTGTATCCAGTATGGATACTATACAATGAGATGATGTTAAAGAACCCCTTTATGATTTAGTAAGATGCTATTAATAGTTCATAAAATAAATATGATAAGATTTTATGATGGTTTATTTATCATGGATTTATCAAATAAGGGGTCAATGAAGGTGACCAATAGGTGAAATTTATAATATTAATAAACCAAGTCTAGTTAAGGGAAAACCAGTAGGAGGTTGAGGTCTATTAAAACTAAAGAGATTAAGGTTGTGATTCACGATTAAAGATACTTGTTCACTGGTGTTACATTCAAAATAGTGTTTGATCTGGAAAATAATCTTCAATTATAATTGAATGTGGATTTTTTGGTCATATAATATGAGATTATAGTTGACCAGATCATCCCTTAATATATGGGTGCCCTATTTTGAGTCTATGGATGCCACCCAAGTGGATGAAACATATATGATAAAGATGTTATTTCAATGGAGTTTTATTTGAGTACCATGTTTAATTTTAGTGAATTGAATAACAAAAGGGGGATTGAGATTTGTGTGATAGGATGAGATCATCGTCGATGATTTTTGTTGTTTTGGAAAATATTACACTATTTTGAAGGAATTCACTAGAAGATTAAAATAATATGAAGTATAAGGATAGATAGTTCGTAGTTTCACATGATTTTAAAAATAATTGAGAATGAAATTATTTGTAATTCAGGGAAACTATAAAACAAAACTATGGAAAACTAGAGTCCTCTCATTGTTGTTTAAATTTGAGGTAATGGAATCAAAAGTTAATTTGGTAGAGAATTATTTAGTAATGCGGGTGTGAATGAATAATGAACCCATTAATTGGATTAAAAATTTAATTCGTTATATGGTGGGAATATTTGGAGATGAATTCTAGATCATAGCGGAAAGTCCATTTTGGGAGACATAAGTTGAAACTTCAAGGAGGAAGAATGTATTAGAAAACGAAAGGAAGGAATTGATATATCAATAAATAAAAACTTTATTTTAATAGTGTTTTCTACTACACTTATGTTTTCATTTCTCATATATTCAAACTATTTTTCAATCATTCATTATGATCAAAGGGAATATCATTGTATAAATTGATAATTCATTCTCATTCTTGATTTTTTTATTTGGAATTGAAATTCATTCATATTGGAATTTTTATTTCATTTCCATGTAGATTTTAAGGTATAAAAAGATGAAAATCACTAAAAATATATTATGAGTTCTTTTAAATCTATAATAAATCTATATGTCGAATTTTGGGATTATCTCAATGGAAAATCATTGCTAAACAAAAATTTAACGTGTAAATGACTCCTCAGATTCAAAAGTTCTATTGAACCAATTTTTCAAGATCATCACCTATTATGAATGTTTTTCATATAAAGTTTTCTTCTCAATAATATTTGTTTAAGCCACCTTCCACATAATATAGGTTTTTAACACTAATAAATCTTTACATAAAATTATTTCTTATCACAAAAATCATTAAATTAATCAAAATTTTCTACTTCTTTTAGTAGTTTGTGAAAAATAAATCCCTTCAAATACTCAATATATTTCCCCTGTGTTTAAAAAATAATCTCTATACCAGTGTAGGAAATATGAATGTCATTTTGAGGATTGTGATGAATTCTGTCCCATCTAGATTGATCAATATATGGAACTCATTCCACTAACATTGATTAGAATTCTCTAAAAATGTGATTGAGTTTAATAAATTATTACCCTCTTTTCTCAAATTATTGAAAATAGATGTACTTGGGTATTTATGTCTAGGTTCTAGTGATGTATTGATAATTCAAGTGGGTTATGGTTCAAAACTAATAAAAAAAGTAAGAAGGAAAGTATAATTTTTTTCATTGAGTGGACATCTAGGGAAATTGGTACCTAAAGGAAATAACAGGAAGGATGTAAATTGTTTCCATGTTATTGTATTTCCTAGAATAACTGAACATGTGTAAGAAACTCCATGGAGTTCCCATACATGTTAAATTTTTAATAGAATGAATTATTATCATTTTTAAAGTCATATGATAAAAATTTTATAATTACAAAATATTTTGAGTATACACGAGTTAAAAATCAAAAGAAATACTTTTTTTGGATTGTAGTTTATTTTAAAAATCATAGGTAAAGGGTTGTTGAACCAAAAAATAGATACAAAGGAGAAGCTAAAATTAATTTTAAAGGGATATTTATTTTAATCACATTCCTATTCTATGATAATATATGTTGGTTCATTTTAATACTCATGGTTTATTATTCATTCGATTCTATAACATTTTTGAATGGTTTATATGGATAAAAGTGTTTTATCAAAAATAAAAGTGTTTTGTCAGAATTATTCTAATACATGAGATATATAATCTCAACATAATCAGTTGTAGAATTTAAAGAATAATGTTTTCATTTCAAAACATTTCAATACGAACAATATAGAATATATGATATTGATTCAATATTTTATTTTTTGAATATTCCTCGAAAAGGAAATAAGTGTTATTTCATGAAAACAAATGTTATTTTTTCCTATAATGATATTATATGGATAATATTGATTCTAGGAGGCAAGTTGGAGTATGTTTCAAACATAGTGAAGTTAAACATTAAAAAATAAAATAATATACTAGTAAAAATTAAATGTGAATTTCACTTAGTATCCAAAAATCATTTAGGGTAAATAGGTAAATAGAAATGTAAATAGTTATATTTAGTTATAGTAACGATGTAAAATTTATCTCATATCCTATAGAATTTTATGGTCATATAGTGAAGATAAATTTAATAATTTACATTTCTCCTTAATAATAAAGTAAAATGTATATACTAAAATATTTTACGATATGTAGTTAAGTAATAATTTATAGAGTTACATTGGTTACCAGTATTATCAAAATGAAAATGTGTTTATGGAAATGTTCTATAAATGATGAGGATGAAAAAATTAGAATGATTTCTATGGTAACTATAGATGTTATTGACTTTTTAATATTTGATGGTTTGATGAAAAGAAGATTGAATACCATGATTGGATTGTTGATCATTTGGAATGTTATTAGAAAGTTTCATCTGTATTTAAACATTATTTTATTATAGATGTTACAAATTAAATAGTTTCTGGGAGTTTTTATCACAAGGTCACAAAAGATTGTGGTACGAGTCCTTTAGAGATGAAATGTATTTTAATATGACCCAGCAATATAAAAAATCATAAGGATGATATTGTCTTCAATTATATATATTATTATTGTATGGGAACTTATGTATGATTTTTTTTGAATTATTAAATGGGTTTTTAAATATAAACATATCATTTTATATAAAAAGAGTACTCTGTATTATTATTCTGTGGCATTTTATAGACATATAATATGAAGATTAATGTTAATTTTCTCTCAAATTATGAATTAGAGAAACCCATATTCGTTGTTCTTCTTGGTTTATTATAGGTTTTGATGAATGTTTAAGGGTAGTGTGAGTTGGATTTCATATAAAGACACAAAATATGTCCATAATGTGTAAAATGATTTTTATGTTCCAAAAAACATCCATAAATAACACATGGACTGCCATATACTATTTCTTGGGAATACTAGGGGTGTATGTCCTATATTAGAATTTTCCAACACATGAGGTTTTTGTGAAAACTATATTGATAACATATGTTCATTGATACCTTTCTTACAGATGACTTCAGTCATAGATAATAAGGGTATAGTTGGGTATGTTTTTAATCATGCTGTTAGTTTGAGCATTACCATGATGGTGTTTATTCTCTCATATGATAAACATGAAATCTAATCCCTCGATTGAGATTGAGTGAGGTTGTTTACATTCATACCTTTTTATGTGATCATGATGTGCATATCAATTGGATGAGAGGAATGTGATATTCCTATCCATTATGGTGAATACTATGTGAATTATTCATTTATATAGTAATTTAAAAGTAATATAGTAAAGAACATATGAGAATATTATATTTGGTTGACATAATCCTTGTCCATTATTTACTTGATGTCTTTGAAAAAGGGTTCATATGAAAATAAAAGACTTGTATACAATATAAATTAATTGAACCACGTATAGAGATATATGAGCTTAATCGATATCACACCAGATCCATATGTAGCATGAGTGTATTTTTTTATTTTATAGAGGATGATATTTATTTATATTTATGAATTCAATAATTCTTATATTTTAGTTATTCTACAAAGTCATTTAGGGTTACAATTTTTGGTTGACTGAAAAGATTTTGATTTTTACTCTAATATATTCTCTAAAAGTGATTTAATGTTTTTATAAAAGGAGTTTTTTTTTCTATTCACATGGTATATCATATGATGTGATATAATGTGATGTTGATGATAATGTTTTTTAAAAATAATTGTATTATATTAATAATTCGTTTTGGATATAGTGTTTTTAGATAATATAGATAATACATTTTAATGATAAATGAAAAAAATAATATGATGCTTTAGTAAAGGTGGTATATTGATAGAGATATTTGATAAATATCATGCATAATTTATGTTCATTGAGCCATATCATATTATATGATATGAGGATGTTATATGATAGTATATGCATGAAAACCTAGTCATATCATATGCATCATTTTTTTCATATCATAAGGCATATTATAGCAATAATATGCTACTGCCTTATCCATGAGCTATATACTAAAATTAATTTTTCAATTCCATGATATTCCAGGTTAGTTATAAACTATATGATAGCATAGTAATCTCTCTAACCTAATTATATAATGAAACAAATTAGATAAAAAATTTAATTTATGTTATAAGTGAATTCTAACAAGGGTTGTAACATCATTCTACATATAACTCAACATTTATAATACAATTTAATTTTTGGTGGATGGATGGGGCTATAAATAAAGTGGGATAATCCATGGGTATGGTTTCTCATTATGTTTTTAATTTTACCTATTAATTCTCCCACACTCGTAGCTTTATATCCTCTTCTATTCCTAACTCGGGAGAGATATAAGAAATATCTTTGTTCCAAGGAGTAATTAGAAGAATCAATTTTCATTATTATTTTAACGTTTTTTCATATTGATTTTGAATAAATGTAAATAATAATACCCATATATTTCATTGTTTTCATTAAAATTGTGTAATTACAATTAATGAATAAAAAGAAGATTAAAATAAATGTAAATGTTTTATTTCTTAATTTTTTTAATTTTTTATATATTATATTGAATTTAGCATATATGTTTTAAAGAAAATTATTTTAATTAGTTACAAATAAATGGGAATATCAGCCATCCCACAACCTCAATGGACATGATGACACCTAGCCAGCTCAAGTGCTCCAATTAGCCAAGCATAGACCAAGGGAAATCCCACCAAGTGGAAGGTCTGAACAATATATAGTGGAATTGGGCCTATGCCAGCATATTTAGAGTGGGAACGGTAAGCCAATTTGTGTATGCATGTGTATCTTGGATCCCAAAATTGTTTAATATTCTATGTAGGGTAATGAAAAAATTGATTGATAATCAGTCATGGGACCCATATTCTCTTCTGATGTAGGACGAAATCCCTCAATTACTATTAATCACAACCAAAATGGTCCCATTCCACTCCACTTTAAAGGTCTATTTCACTCAGACACACCTGAACCACCATCCTCCACCACTCAGTGTCTTCTTCTATATCACCTCCACTACTACAACAGCAATGAAACCATAGAATCCATCAATAGAGCTCGAGCAAGAGTTGATGTCCACCACCAAAGCATGAAACCACCATGGTTGACCTCGACTGACCACCCTAAAGTCCTCATAGAAGAAGAATATTTCCATGAACACATGAGTATTTTAAATCAATGGGATATTATGAATTCCAATTATGCGGAACTATTTCAGCACTACCGCACCCCCTAATCCAGGCGAATCCCCCACTAAACCCATGAATGTCATCACCCTCCGAATCCCATGAATTTGAGAAGCCTAAACTATCAATCCATTCTAAAAAATGGAAATATGTTATTAACTCAGATATTGAAAGATGTGATATTTAAAATATCAATTTAGACTGACATATGAAAGGAATTAGACATGAATTGGGAGGAGAAGAAACTACAACTTGTTTTCCTCATTATTTTTCTTTTATTTTCATTTTTTTTATGTTTTATGTTTTATTTAATTTTAATTTTGTTTCTTAAATTTATTAATCAATCATCACACATTTACTCATGGGTTCATACCCCAATTTATTCCTCCTCTTCATATCTTATGTTCTTCTTATCCTACTTCTTTTATTATATTATTATTTTGTCATCTAATTTTAATTTTCATTTTTTTATTCTTAGTCTATTTCTTATTTTATAGTCCTATATAATATTTTACTCTATTATTTCATGTAATTTATCACTCCTCATTTGTAATATTTAATTTATCTCCCTCTTTATATAAAACATTTTGACCTCCTACCATCAATAATAAGGGGAGGAAGTGAGGCATGGCCTAGGGAAGGTGAGGCATTCCTGGATTCTTTCATAATTTTCAATCTGTGATTGGGATAGATGAGATAGACATTATTGTGTGTGGATATTGTCTACAATGACAAGAAACTAAATTCTATATCTATTATTTTATTTTTACCTTTTCCCTCCCTTCAATTGATCATAATCACTTCACATAGTGGTATTGAAGTGATTAATTGAAGAAATGGAATATGATGGAGTCAGATCCTAGAAGATGTCCCTCTCTAGATTGAGGTGTTACATAAACCATGGTTAAAAGAGGATGTGTAATTTAGATTACTTTTGAATTTGAGGTTTCACATATATAACTAAAATAATATTAATTCATGCATTAGATTTCATTTTGGAATATAAAACATAATTTAAACAAATAAAGGACACTAATGATAGAACTCAAAACCAAACATATGATCAATTTTATTATTTCAAATTTCATTATTTTTATCATTTCATTGTGATTTATAATTTTCAAATTTTTTTATTATGAAAATAACCAAAACCAAAACATATCATATATTTCATAGAATATTAAAAAAACCAAAAATATCATTCATAGGTGAATTATATTATGTGTGTTAAAAGACAATGAATCCTCTAAATTGAGATACACATTATCCATTAATATTAATAACATAGAAAAACATATAAATTTTACATTTCAATTCTTAATGGTAGGCTTCTGTCAAAACATGTGCCATTTATTGGGAGCGACTTGATATTTTTTTGACTTTTTCTTATCAAAATTTAAATTGTTTTTCATTTAATTATAAAATATAAAAACATACTAATTTTTTATTATAATATTTTTCCATGATGTATGAAAACATATCATACCATTGTGAATGGAAAAATTACCTACATCTACAAGACCAAGAGTGAGTGTTTCATGGAGCTAAAATGACCTACTATAAAGGCTCCATGGACACACTAACTTGGTCAAACAATTGTTCAAATGGATCGACATGGGAAATTCATTTCACGATCTGTAAGATATGATTGGTAATGTCAAAGATGATTATCAAATAGTAGAGGCCAATAAATATATTCAAATATAGATTTGTATTTTTTTAATATACATCGATTAAGTTGGGGAAAATCATGAGTAATATCAAAAGGCCAACCATTTTAAGAGGCAAATCAATGATGAACATGATGAGATAGACCGGATTTGTGATGAGAATGTATTTCCTGGGGAGCTACATGTGGGTGATTATCATGATCCAGATGAATTTTGGAATTAGTGTGAGGTAAAATATGATATATTTAGTCTACAGAAAGTAGAATATCTAGTACCCTTACATATCATTATAGCCATATATGAGGTCGAATACACCCAAGTTGTAGAATTTAAGGATAATATGGATGATCAAAACTACCAGCATCCGTCAATGGGATCCAAATTTTTGAGGCACTTATCATAGAGAAAGATATTGATCCACAAAAAAACTAATGTAGATGAGTTTATTTCAAATAATTTTTCATTTTATTCTATTCAATCTAATTTGTGTAGTACTTATTTTTTTAAAAAAAATTCCAGATTCTATTAATCCATTCACTTCCTTAAAGGAAGATGAATAAAAAACACCTACACCTACTAAAGAATATATAGAGCTCCATGAATTTAATGGACATTCATCTGATAAATACCATAATGAAATTTGAGTATCTGGTCCTAATGAAATAAATACACTTGGTTTTCATTTTGAAATGAAGAATTCTTTTTTTTCCTTTTTAATGTTTCATGTCTATCAATTTAAAAATACATCATAACATCACTTTTTGAAATTTAAATTCATGTGGCCCACATTGAGTGAACAGTAGAAAAGAAAGAGGAGGTCGCACAAGTCAAAACCAAGAAGGATGATAATCCATACATTATCATACCCCTATCATACGAGATATACCTAATTGTGAAGGAATATTGTTTTTTATACTCTATGGATGGATCATTCCTAACCAATAACGAAGAGGTAGAATCTGGGAAAATACACAGGAGATGGATAAAATCCAGGAACATGCACCCACCATTAGACTATAGATAATAACTAGTACTACCCTCGAGAGGAATTAAAAATCATGGGCTTACATGGGGGATCAAACCAAGAATTATTTTTCAACATTATTTCTACAAACATAGATTTTAGTTTTATTTCTTAAGAAATATTCATGCATGTATGCACACTCCCTATATCGTTTCTAAATTTAACACCATGATCCTCATGTTTTAATTATTGGTTATATTTTTTTGGTCAATTATTGCACATGGATTACCTTATGAACATTTTAAAGAGGACAAAAAAATATTCATTTGAAGAATGGGTTCAATTTTATTTTAATCTTTTATGATCCAAACATTTTTTTCCAAAAACCATGTTTTGAGATTTAAACATATAATTTCATTCCCATGATTGAATTTATGGTTTGTGTGATTTATTTAAGGGGAATGAGTTTCTATAGAACCTCATGATTCCTATATTTATATTTCAATGATTATGATATTGACTGATTAAGGTGGAGAAATAAATAATTAGACTAGTTCATGGATATTAAAATGAGGAATCAGGATTTGATGGAATTAGTTGATTCATGTACATTATATTTCCCTATTATTTTTTATTCATTTATATTATTAAATTAGTTTAAATTGGTTTTTTTAATAGTCATTCCATTGGTGATTTTGCTACATTAATTTTCTGAATCCCAATAGGATATCTATAAAAAATATTTCCCATTTTAAAATAATTGAGGCATTGTTTGATAATACCATATCCTTGAGACCATCTTTACATAAATCCTTATTTATCCCATAGAGATCATGAATGATCTTGTTAGGTTTTATCCATATTTCGAGCTATTCTAATCTATTCATAACGTACTCTTATTATTTTCATGACATTTTAATGTTGAAGTGTATGGGTAAGGAAAAATCCAAAGAGAGGGTTACAATATATTGAAAAGAAAAGTTGTGCATGTTCTATTTTGGGTATTGATGATGGTTTTTGAATCATACATTGTTCTTTATTTATTACCCATATTAAACATATGAAAAAAGTAAGAATATTTTTTTACATGTATGGATAAAAAATCACCATTACTATATTGCTGATTTTTATTATATATGGTTAGGTGATGGGAATGAGATTAATTCTAAGAGAAACATTTGAATGTTTTAAAAAATATTTAAATGGGAATATAAATAGAGAAAATTCTAGAAGTTTAATATAATTCATTATGGTTTCATTATTCAAAAAAATACATTGATCTTTAGAAGTGGAAGTTGTCACGTTTTTTAGGGGGAAATTCATTAATATTTTACATTTGATATAATTAATTATACATTAGGGAGAAACAAAATCATTGAAAAATAATTTTTAATCATAAATTCCTATCGAACATAAGACAAATAGTCATCTGCAACCTGATTGAATTACCTCATTACTATATGGGACATTTTGTATTTACAAAGTGGGGAAATAGTTTTCTTTACATACCTATGGGAAAGGATCATCTTATCATGATTTGAGAATAACTATTCTTGAATTTTACCATGATTTTTGAGGTAAATGATTTAAATTTTAGGTAAATCCTTATTTGACATATTCAATAATAATAAATTAAAGATTTTGACATAATTAAAGGATACATTTCACCAATTTAAAAATGGAATAATTTTATTAATTGTTTTTAATAAGAGTGAGAAATTTAATTGATATTTTTTTGGGATTTGGAAATTCGATTTTACAATGATAATTGTTTATTTCAAGGTTTTCATGTTTTAATATTTATAGAATTTTTGAACTCTGTAATTCTATATTAATATTTAATGCTTGAGTAAAATTATGGTTTATGTGTGAGGGTGTTTGAAAAAATCATATATCATTCACATTTATTACATTTTTCATTATTAATTTGAATTAATTTATATAATAATACCCATGTATTTCAATGATTTATTTTAAAAGTGGTAACAAATAAATAATAAATTATTTTTTTAAATATGAATAAAAATGTTGTTTATTGAATTTTTGAATTTAATTATCTGTTATTTTGATATTTACATAATTTTTTAAAAAACATATATTTTAATATGTTATAAAAAAAGACCAACATGGTCCACCCTAAACCACAAGAGACATGAACCCTCATAGCAAGACCAAGTTGGCTGACCAGTAAAGCATATCCTATGGGAGATCCCACCAACTGGTATATGTGAATTGCAAGGTGCAGAGTTGTGCCTATGCTTGCATGGGATGAGTGGTGTGGCTTGACCCATTTTCATGTTCGTGGGTATATTATATCCAAACCTACCATTATATTTTAAATTAATTAACACATGGTATGATTGATGAATAATTTAGACACCCCTATTATCTTCTGATTTGGGACATCGGCCTTCAGATACTAATATTTATTACCAAAATGGTTCCATATCACTCGACTTCCTTGATCCCTCTCACTGGAACACCTCCGAGCAGTCATCCTCCATTATTTTATACATTTGTCCAAATTTCCACTAATGTTTCTTCACACTACAGATGTTATGGAATCCACTAAAGGAGATCGAGTAGAAGATTATTTCCACTAAAAAGCTCATGACCACTACGGTCAACCTCATAGGTCCACATTAAAAACATATTTGAATAAGAAATATAAAATCCAAGCATGAGGATCTTGATTATACCAGCGAAAATGAAGTTCAGTCTAGCTACACCATATAACCATTTCTACACCCCCTTAGGCACATAGTGCAACCACCAAACCCATGCATGTCACCTTTTTTCAATGACCATGCACGTGGGAACCCCCGACCATCAATCCATGCTCAAAATGGAAAATATTTAATGAAATAATAAATTAAAATATATATTATTTAAAATATCAATTCAAAATAATATCTTAATTTTACTTAGAGAGAAATGGAAACCATGACCCGATTTAAAAGAAAAAGGGGAAACACCCCCTATATAAATAGAGGTCGTTTCTTCCATATATTGGAGTTGGACATCAATAATGATGAGAATCCACTACTTATAGTTTTTTTCTTCATTATTATTATTATCATTATATTTTATTTATATTTATTGTATATTATTTATGTAATTTTAATTTAGTTTCACAAATAATTAATTTATGCATCTCTTTTTTATTCAAGTGTCTATCTGCTAATTTCTTATTCTCATCCATATATTCAATTCTCCTTATCCATATTATATTAATTTAGTATAATTATTCTGATTTATTTTTATTTAATTTTTATTTTTATTATTCTATATATTCTCCACTTTTCGAATTTTCCATTTTTTGTTGATTATATTATATGTATTCTTCCACTATATTATTATTTTTTTCTATCTTTTTTTATCCACCATTGTGATCTGTTTTCCTCAATAATTATGGTTTGACCTTAGTCTTATATTGGGGGATGCCTGGTGTTCTTAAATACCTTAACAATGTTTAATTTGTCTTTTTAGTATATGCGAGTGACATGAACTGGCACAATGATTTTCCACCACAAAAGGTATCTCAATTATATTTTTATTTAATTAATTTTTATCTTTTCCCTCTCTTTAATTGACCATAAGATCATCACATGGTGGATATAATCTGATCAATGGATGAAATAATATACAATGAATTCAGTTATTTGAATATGACACAATCTAAATTGAGGTGTGCCACCATCCATTATTATAGGATGAGGTTGAATTTATATGTCTTAGTCATTCAATATTTCCCATCACTAAATAAAATGTTTGTAATTAATGTATTATAATTCATAATTGAATTTTCCAATGATATTAAATGGCGAAAAATATATATCTCAAAATTAAACCTAGGATCAAGTTCTTCCATTCTAATTTCACTGTATTTAGAATTGTATGGTAATTTATAAAAAAACCCAATCTTATCATTTATTTCATAAAATAATAAAAAATATAAATAATTAACCATTTGTTAATTAGATTAAGTGGAAAAAACTGTGAAACATCTTCATGTGTGGCAAACTGGGTCTGCCAAAATGCTTTACATAGAAAAACAAATTAATTTTCATTTATTATGATCAATGACTGGAGATCATTAATAATACCACAAAAGTGTTGAGTGATTTGCTTTATCCCATTGATACACAATGGATTATGAAGTCCTTGACTATCTATAAGGGATATTCATTAATCATTTTGGAATGGAGACTGATGTATTAGAAACAATGGTGTAAGGTATATATATTGGTTCTTAATTTTTTTTACCTAATTTTGGTTTCAATATATGAAAGATCATAGGGTTTTAAGGTTTATAAGTTTTTTTGGTATTTTAATTTCTTTTGTTTGATCCATAAAAACATTTTATCTTTTTTGGAACATTATGATATTAATCAGGTGATGCATGTGAGTTTTTACTATAGTATTGTCATAATGTAAATCATTTATAACATATAGTAGATTATTTTAGGGTCATATTTGTGTTATTATACTAATTTTCAAACAAAAATCCTATATGTGTACCACATTGAATTTACATAACTTATTGTTGAAATGAATTTAAAGAAATGGAATCATGTATAGGTGATTGTGATATAATTAGTTTCATGGGGGGGGGGTAGAGTTTTTTGAGGTGGGGGGTTCTCTTTTTTAGTATTATCAAATTTATTTTGTTTAATTATATCAATATATGACATTTATATTATAAAACCACTATAAAATCCTTTTATTAAGATTGACTAATATGTTATGTCATGGGATCATCTAGTAATTTCCTAGTGTATCTAATTTAATACTCTCAACCTTCCAGTATGATTCCCTAAAAAATTGATATTTTTAACTATTTTATGGAGGTTATATTATTCATTATTATTGAATTTTCACGATATTGAGGTTACAGTATGCTCATGGTATTTATCTTACCCTCACCACTAGTAATTAGCCTCTGATAGACTAGGATCCACACTTGAGGACATACCACACTCCATATTGAGCCAACAGGGTTACCTACCCAATTTGATAAAAAATGTTATTAAAACAATTTTTATATATTTTACATATTTTTTATCTTCTATGTATATAGGTTGAAAGAAACATGGTGAAGTAACTAATTGGACTATAATGTTATATTTTTTGTCTATAGATTCATTATAATGGTGAATGTTAACATGGATAACATTTGTTTAATGGAATTGAGAATTCTCCAATTATATGATGATTAAAGGAGTATCCCATGATCTATGGGTATTGTAGAATAGAAATATATATAAAGGTGAATTTTAATGGGGATATAAGTTGGGGGATGGAATCAATAATCCACCAAATACATGAATATTTAAGGTGATTCCCATGAATTATAGGAAATATAGAAGTGATGGATTCCATTGTTTAAAGGATGATATTTTCATATGATGGAAATGAATTTTGGGAGAGATATATTCAATATGGGAATCCCAAAAAGAATGATTATATTATTATTTGAATCATTCTTCATGAGAACCAATGAAATGTTCCGAAGTAAATGATTCAAATATGTCTACAATAAGTTAGATATGTTAGAGTAAATATTGATACATGGAGTGCATGTAGGTATATTTTTGAATAAAAAATAACTAACGATTATTAATTAGTAATCCATCATAATTTTCTACTATTATTGACTACTAAAATAAATATAAATGAATACTTGGATGTTGGTTTGGAGAAATTTCAAGAAGAACGATGTTTTAAGTGTAGTTAGATTTCTAGAAAATCACTCTATTTTGGTATTTTATATTTTTCTCGGCATTTTAAGTAGAAAAATATTTTTGTAATTATTCTAATAATTTATATAATTATTTGTATTTTTTTACATGTGATATGAGCTAATTAGGATGTCATATAATTGATTTCAAGGAACATAGAACATATTTCAGGAATCAATAGAAGTTATATGTTGGTGTTGATAAAAATGGAAAATTATTTTTTATATAATTAAATATATTAAGGTTACCATATATGAGATTTGTTCCCATTAATGAATCTTTATTTTAATATCATAAAACATAAAAAAATAATGATTATTTTCAGTATTTTGAGAAAGTTATGTTCTCTGTTTGATGAGTTTTTAATAAATAAGAGGACATAGATGTTGTTTTTACAAAATTAGTTACTCCAGAAGTGATTTTATTTTAAAATTTCTTGTCTTCTTGTGAAATATTATTACACGTTATTAAAACATTTATGATTTATACTAGAAAATGCGAATACATTTTTATAGGAGTTTTATTGAAGTATTCATGTGAGAATGAGTGTATAATATATTCATAAGTTGTCAAGTCGAATATTACATTCAGACATTATTCAATATTAATATATTTTTTTCTTAAATATGTTTATGTTTGTAAGAGTCTCTCAAGTTGGAAAAATATTATTTGTTCCATCAATTTGTTATGTTTTATTATTTTATATAAATCCTTAATTTTTTTTATACTTGTAAATTTATATGGGGTATATTATGAGAATAATATGAGATGATTGATCCTACTACAATATGAATCTAGAAGAAAAATTCAACAATGGAAAATAAATTGATAAATAGAGAAGACAAGAAATAAATGGAAATACTAGAAATGTATAGGTTAAATTGGTTGGGGAAAAAATTAAATTGATATCAAAATCACTCATACACATATAAAATTTTATTTAGGTTCATGGTAACCACTTTCAATAAGAGATTATATGTTTTATAAATATTGAAAAATAAAATACTGATGACACATATAGTAAATGGAATATATTGTCGAGACAAGGTCACTTATAGTAGATCATAGAATAAGCTAAACTGAGGTAACCTCAATGATAGTTAGGAAGAAGGTATTCGATACAAAATTAGGAAGAAGATATAATGGGTATCAAAGATCAAGAATGTGGAAGCTCATTTACCAATTTTTTTTTAAAATCATGATAAAAAGAAACCGAGGATAGTCTGACCAGATGTTCATAGTTTTAATCATTGGTTCTGAATTTCTCATATATTTAGGACATACTAATTTCGAGAATATGATATGACAATATATATTTGAGAATAAAAAATATTCATTCGAGTTACTTGTTTATAGAGAAGAAGAAATATGTGTCCAAACTACAAGAAGGTATTCATTAAGAACATTTAGTAGTTGAAGACACTATTCCAACTAAAATGTGATCTATTTTTATGAGTGGGGACATCCCATGTCTGAATATAGGTTTTCATAAAGAAGCATCATTTAATGAAAAATTTCATATGCATTATACAAGTCTATATAACTTTCGTGACTTAGGGTTTGTAGGAATATCTGTAACATCCCAGGTAAATAAGGAATATAACATTTTCATATTTATTAATATTTCTGAATAAAATATTAATATTACTTTAATTGTGATGCTATGTTGGATGGCGTGCCCAATACACAACAATGAGTTTCTTTGAAATCTTACGATGCACACTAATAATATAATAATATTATTGTAAATGGTAGTAAACTCCTAGCCGATGTAATGGAGGGAATGAACATAACTAAAAAATATGTGATTATATATTCTTGTCAAATATTTTTACAGTTATCCAATAAATTTTAGAGGCTAAAATGTGAATGAATCCAATTTTAAGCATTAATATTCTAATATTCTTTAAAAGGCCGATTAACCACCTTTTGATGGAGAACACTTTTTAAATTCACTTTTTGAAAATTTTATATGTTATATTTGACAAAATAAAATCCTTCATTAGAATAAATATATCAAAATTTACTTTGTGTAAATTTTTGTTATTTTTCCGATAAAGTTCATTTTTAAATGAATGGTGAAAATGTTGTATTTTAATTCAAACCCTCCTTTTAGTTAAATTTATTTATATGGTCGGATTATCTTTTTAATTGGTTTTAAAGTGTAATAAAAATATATATTGTTACAATTTAATCCAATTGTGGTAATTTTAATTAATTTCAGTTTGAAATTAGACATAAACACGTGTCAATCTTTTAAGGGATATTGTTTCTTAAAAACACGTTATTTGTTTTGACAGTGGGAATTGATTATAAAATTAATTAATGAAACTTATATGCATTTAATTTGGTAAAATTGATATCATTTTTGAATTTGGAATATCAAATATAGAAAAGGGTGAATTTTTGGTATTTTTCTGAAAAATCCTCATTTTCAATGAATAGGGAAAAATACTGCATTTTAATTCAAAACTTCGTTTTCATCCAATTTATTTATAATGATATATTGTCATTTTAATTGGTTTTAAGGTGTAATTTAATTAATTTTTATCAATTAATACAATTTAGGACATTGGATGTAATTACACTTTTAAATTGGATGTAAAAACAAATCAATCTTTTGATAGATTTTACTTCTTAAAAACATGTCTTTGGTTTCAAAAATGGGAAATATTTTAAATTAATTACTACAATTTTTGTGTTTGGAATTTGATAAAAATGATTCCATATTTGGAATCATAAGGTCAAAATTATGTAATTAAGACTCTTGTTTTTGGACATTATGAATAGTAACGACAGCAATTATCTTTAATTGGTGTGTTTAATTAGTAACCGGGTAGTTAAGGGTAATAAAATAATATCATAAAAATATAAAATTACTCCAACATGTGCCCCAATGATATTGGTGGTTTCATGGCTGACCATGGGATTCTTTTTCACAACCTTGGGACCCCATGGAATCACTTTAGTGTGATAGTGACCTTTTATCATATTTTTTAATGAAAGGGAAATATAACCAAAGTATGTAACACCGAAGTAAAAAAAAATTAGTTTAGTGTACATATATGATATGTTAGACTATAAATAGTCATTGTAATTATAAACTTATTTCCTACATCATGGTATTTTATTTATAATTTTTAGACATTAAATAAATAAATTTATTTATGACACCATTATGATGCATTGATTACCTCATTAATGGATGATTTAAATGAAAATGAAAAGATAAGGTGAAATAAAAGACTTAATCTTCTCTAAAACCTATTGGATGGGTGGATTTATAACCCTTATCACCTTAACCTAGAAATATATCATTGTGGGACATTTATAATCTGAAACTCATTTTATAATAAAGTAACATTTTATAACATTCCAAGAGTGCCCATCCTCCCTCTTATAAAAGGCCCCACCTCTACCCCCTTACACACACCAATAAATCCTTTTTGTCGAAACAAATATGCCCATATTATCTCTCCACATCCATCTATTCATTCTATAAGCCTTACCATAGGCAGAATTCTCATGAAGAAACTTTTTTGGATCAAACCAAAGGGAGTTACCCGATTTAAAGGTAATGTCTTCCCTTATGTTCTTTTGATTTATTTTGCTTCTCAAACCCCGTAAAATCTTTTTATTCCATTATTTAATAACAAAAACAGTATCTTAAATAAAATACAATGTTTTTATGTGAAGGATTCGAGCTACACTTACACACACCTCCGTCTAATGGTTAAAGAACATACTGTGTCTGTGGATGGCGAATTACTGCCTCACGTAACGATGATTGTTCATTCTTCTACTACCACCTCTCATGGTGGCCATTGTTATGGAACTATATTTATTTATGATATATATTATATTTATTTCCTCTTTATGCTTCGGTATTTTACATTTAAATATTACCTTTATGCTTTGCATGTTGTGGAAATGCGATAATTTCATTTGGGGAAGTGTGGACTACCGCCCCCTCAAGTGATGTGACTCATTCATGCAATACATGGAATGTATAGAGAATGAAATTAATGAACATATGTAACCTATATAACATATATATTATACTATTATTATAATATATATATATATCTCATTTAGTTTTAATTCAATTAATGTGACAAAGAAATGAAAGTAGCGTTCATGCATACGTACGACCTACCATCTCCATCAACGATGCATTTCATTTTATTATCTACAAATGCTGTGAAATATTATAAAATGAATATATACTGGATATATATAAAATATAAATCATTAATACTATTCTTTAGATGGTTTAATTATAACTACATGGACAGTTCTTTTCAAACAAGTTCATTTTTGACTCATGTACCGAACATCGACAAAAACGTCTGATATGAACTCACATAATTAACAAATTATTATAACATTATATTATTTGATATTAATTGAATATTAAAAATTAAATGAGTTACTTATGAAATTATTAATTCACCACGGTTTATTATTCAGGAATATAAAGAAACGAACAAGACAAGTCGGAGTTGAGGTAATGGATCTCACCTCTCTCTTTCTTTTTAAGTACTCTCTTTCATGTCACTTCTTCTAAGATCCTATTTCTTATGTTGGGGGGTGTCCTTTTATATTCCTATTACTGTGAATTTTATTTTCATGTGATGAGAGACCCTATTTTATTTCATCAAACCATTTTTGGATGTTTTAAGTAGCGTCGTTAGGCTGCCGAGTTTTCGTAAGGGATTTTTCATCTCACTTTTATTCCTGTGAGGATTATGCTAAATTTTCCACAATTTCCTTTGAGTGGTGTATGTAATGCACATTATTCAACTATTTTTGTAATATAATTTCAATTATGGGTTTTTACATCAATTTTGAATAGTCATTCGTTCATGGGGTGTATGTTTCGAAAGTTACCCAAGTCGGTAAGGGATTATTTCACCCTCCTATTTCTAAAAGACTTATACTTGTTATGTCTTTTAATTTACATTTTCATATGTTGGTATATGTTATTATATACCCTTATTCGTTTAAATTTTATGTCCAAGTGATTAGATACCCTTTATCACTCTCATCAACTATCTTTGTAAAATTTTATGTGATGCCATTAGGCTATTGAATTTTTGCATGGTAACTTCATAACCCAATCTTGATTATTTGGGTTAAACTTATAATACATGATTGTGTCATGCTATGAATATTTTTGGATGACATCTTATTGTTTTACACTTAATATACACTTATATTGGGTGTATTTATATTTTTCACACACAATTATGTAATTGATTTATCAATAATCTAAGGATACCTTCATTGTAAGGGACTTCGTCTCAATCTCCTTTCATTGAGGAATATTTTGTTTTATAAACAACATTATTTTATACGGTGTATAAACCCCTTTTACAATTACTTTTATTCAAACTAATCTTTTCTGTACGAAGCGTTTAACTAAACGACAAAAAGTATGTTTCTTTTTAACGTACGTGGTGACAACGACCTTTCTGCCACCATGAGTATTATTTGATCATTGGCTTCCTTAACAAGCCATAATTATTTAAAAGGAAAATATATACCATATAATATTTTATGTATTTTGGTATTGAAAATGGTTTTTATAATGTTTTGATTGTATCAATGTGTTTCATTGATATCTTGGTATTAAAATGTGGAAATGTTATGTTTCCTTTATGCATGCTTTATGTGATACGATTCTGTTATGGTTATTGGGAAATTCTTATGAAATCAGTTGCTTATGTGAAAAACTAAGGGCAGGTGAGCCCAAGATAACTCTCCAATGTATTGGGAAATGTGAGGGAGTTAAACGCTATGGTTTCTCCATAGAGATTTAACAAATATACAATGATGGGTATTCCAAACGTAACCATGAGGGTTACTCCATATTTAATAATGTTATGAATGCCTCAAGTTACCTTTATGTATTATGATTTAAATGAGTTATACATAAATATTATGATTTCATATGGTATGTTATGATTTAATGTTATGGTTTCATTGATTTTAATTTATTTACGGGTTAAATCTTCCTTTCATTATATTATAAACCTTACTAATCATTTTATGCTCATCGTATGTCTTTGAAATTCTTTTCACAGGTTATATGGATGGGTTAGAGAAAGGAAGTATTCAAGAAGATTTATATCAAGAAAAGGACACTTGTTTTATTTGATTATTTTTTTTTTGTGAAAAATCAGTTATAGTAGTAGTCTCTCCTTTGTAATCTTTTGATATGTAATAGTTATGTCATTATTCTCTAAAACTCTAAACTTGAAAAGATACACAATGTGAAGTATTACTTTAATTCAAGATTATGTATTGTTTTATGGTCGTGTCCTTATAGTTGGTATCAAAGGTCGATTTAGACAACTTTAGAGGTTAGGATATTCATTAAGCATAAGTGAAAAGTTGTGTATAACCACAATGGTTAGTATATTAGTTGAATTCATTGTTATTTTTGAAAGTTAGAATGCGATTGAGATAACTTGGATAAGTATATAATTGTTTTTATCTTCCTCATTAGAAAATGACGATTTTACTGATATACTCACACTGACCTTTTTGGTTTTAGTAAATGGATGGATTTAGCATGCACCAAATTAACAGTGGATGTGAACAAAACTGTGACAGTTTTCTGAAAGAACAACTGAATGATATGGGAGCTTCAATGATAAATCTTGTGGTTTTTCTCAACCAAATATCAGGTGTCATGATTAACAACTTGAACCTTAGTGAGTTCTCTAATTCATATTGAACGAGATAAAAAAATCGATGTGGATGTTTAGGTAATAATTATAAAGGTAACCATTGGGGTCTATATGATCCTTACTTTTGAGGTAATTATGGATTACTATATGATGGAAAATTAAAGGAATGAGATAAAATTGAGGTTAAATTATGTTATGGTTATTTTTGAAGATTTTATCTCTTTTTGGGGAATATTTTAGGAAATATATTATTTTGGAAAATGGTCAACACACAGACCATGTGAAAACCTGTCGCACCATACAAAGCTGCGGGAATTGAACCCACAACCAATGTGTGACTGGTATTTATCACCTAACACATGACTACATGATGTCCCTCGTTAGTATAACTAATTCTTTTTAGTTAGATGATCTTTTGAATTAGGAATAAGTTGATATTGGGTTATCTATGGAAATTATTAGCCTATCATGGAGGATATGTGATTAGGTTAATTACTTTTCAGTATGAGACGTTAAGAGTAACTGATGTTATTTAGAGATAAATGTTAATATTTATCTTGGAAGACTATGTGATTAAATCCTTCAAAGATTGGGGTTTAATTATTAGTATGGATTTATTTGAATTATTTTATGGATATTTGTTTATTTAATGTTCTTTGTAGAAGTTTGGATAATGTTTGAAATTTTTTGGAGATTAATAGTAGTATATCTTTTTATAAAGGATATTCCTTTTTGGGTATTATCTGCACTCATACTAACAATTTTGGTTTTGGTTTTGGTATAAACACATGGGAAATATATTTTTCTATTTTGTGGATTAGGAGATACTCTAGAAGTTGGTTATAGTGTTCTTATTGTGAACAAGTCATCCTAAATACTCATATTTTGGAGAAAATATGAGTTTGTGTAAGAAATCTAGTAAGAAATGAAAGTCTACACGACAAGTAAGTATGTTTCCTTATGATTTAGGTAAGCTCATAAATACATTCATCAATGAAAAGTAACTAAAAACAAAAAAAAAATCTGTTATCTTTTCCTACTAGGGAATCAAATACCATTCAACCCATTACATGTTTGTGATTTTCTAGTGGTTAACATTCTCCTAAACATGTCCTCTATCACTCTTCATCAGAACATGACCCTTTGTTTTCTCTTCCATGTCTATGTTTTCCTACATTGAATCCTAGTATGGGTTAACTATGGTGACCTTTGTAATTCCCTTTATCTCTTTTAAAGTGACATTTTAATTGACTCCTTTACCGATGTGGGGCTTTCAATGAAGTTTCCAAGCCCAATTTTTTTAAAATTGCGAGAACGCAATTCTCAAAAGGGGGGAAGGATGTAACATCCCAGGTAAGTAAAGAATATTACATTTTTATATTTGTTAATATTTGTGAATAAAATATTAATATTACTTTAAATGGGATGCTATGTTCGATGGCGTACCCAATACACAACAACGAGTTTCTTTGAAATGTTATGATGCACACAAATAATATAATAATATTATTGTTAATGGTAGTAAACTATTAGCCAATGTAATGTTGGGAATGAACAGAACTAACTAAAAAGTTATAATATATTATTGTTAAATATTTTTATATTTATTCAATAAATTTTAGAGGCTTGAAATGAAAATTAATCCAATTTTAAGTGTATATATTCTAATATTCTTTTAAAGGCTGATTAAATGCATTTTGATGATGAATGCTTTTTAAATCCACTTTTTGAAAATTTTATATGTTATATTTGACAAAATAAAATCCTTCTTTAGAATAAAGACATAAAAATTTACTTTGTGTAATTTTTTGTTATTTTTCCGATAAAGTTCATTTTTTTAATGAATAGTGAAAATGATGTATTTTAATTCAAAACCTCCTTTTAGTATAATTTATTTATATGGTCCGATTATCATTTTAATTGGTTTTAAAGTGTAATAAAGATTTATTTTTAGCATTTAATCCAATTTTTGTCATTTTAATGAATTTCACTTTGAAATTAGACATAAACAAGTGTTAATCTTTTAATAGACATTGTTTCTTAAAAACATGCTATTTGTTTTGACAGCGAAATTTGATTATAAAATCAATTAATGAAAATTATATTTTTTTAATTTGTTAAAATTGATATAATTTTTGAATTTGGAATATAAAATATAGATTAGGGTGAATATTTGGTATTTTTCTCCCAAATATTCATTTTCAATGAATAGTAAAAAATACTGCATTTTAATTCAAAACTGCCTTTTAATCCAATTTATTTAAATATTTATATTTCCATTTTAATCGTTTTTAAGGTGTAATTTAATTTTGTTTATCAATTAATACAATTTTGATCTTTGGATGTAATTTCAGTTTTAAATTGAATGGAAAAACAAATCAATCTTTTGTTAGATTTTACTTCTTAAAAACCTGTCATTGGTTTTGGCAATGAGAATTATTTTAAAATAATTACTGCAATTTCTGTGTTTGGAATTTGATAAAAAGGATTCCATATTTGGGATCAAATCCTCCAAGTTATTTAATTATGACTTTTTTGTTTTTGGACATTATGAATAGTAACGACGGTAATTATCTTTAATTATCGTGTTTAATTAGCAACCAGGTAGTTAAGGGTAATAAAATAATATCATAAAAATATAAAATGACCCCAAAATTTTCCCTAATTCTATTTATGGTGTCATGGCCGACCATTTTATGCCTTGTACTAACCTTTGGACCCCATGGAATCACTTTAGTGTGATAGTGAACTTTTATCATATTTCTTTTAAAGAAAGGAAAATGTAACCAATGTATGTAACACCTAAGTAAAACAATTTTAATTTTGTCTAAATAAATAATATATTAGATTATAAATAATAATTGGAATGATAAAAATATTTCCTAAATCATGGTATTTATTTATAATTTTTTGACATTAAATAAATAAATTTATTTATGACACCATGATGATGCAGTGATTACCTCATTAATGACCGATTTAAATAAAATTAAAAGATAAATTGAAATAAAAGACATAAACTTTTCTAAAACCTTTGAAATGGATTTATTTAGAACCCTTATCACTTTATCCTCGAAATAAATTATTGTGGGACCTTTAGAATTTGAAACCCATTTTATAATAAAGTAACATTTTATAACATTCCAAGAGTGTTGCGCCGACCTCTTATAAAAGGCCCCCACCTCTACCCCCTTACACACACCTCTAAAGGCTTTAGCTCGAAAAAACACTGCCCATTTTATCTCTACACATCCCTATATTCATCCTAGAATCCTTACCTTAGGCATAAAGCTCTTCAAGAAACCATTTTGGTTCAAACGAAAGGGAGTTACCTGATTTAAAGGTAATGTATTCTCTTATGTTATTTTGTTTTATTTTGCTTATCCAACCCCATAAACAATTTTAATTCCTTTATTTTGTAACAAAAGAAGTATCTTAAATATACTAGGACGTTTTTATGAGATTTATTCGAGCTACGCTTGCACACACCCCCGTGTAATGGTTAAAGAACATACTGTTTCCGTGGATGGCGAATTACTGCCTCACAAAACGATGATTGTTCTATATTCTCCTACAATCTCTCATGGTGTCCATTATGATGGAACTATATTTATTTATGACATATATTATATTTATTTCCTCTTTATTCTTCTGTATTTTACATTTAAAACATACCTTTATGCTTTGCATGTTGTGAAAATACGATACTTTCATTTGAGGAAATGTGGACTACCGCCCCTGAAGTTATGTGACTCGTTCATGCAATACATGGAATGTATAAAGAATTAAATTAATTAAAATATGTGACCTATATAACATATATATTATACTGTTATTATAATATATATATATATATCTCTCTCTCATTTAGTTTTAATTCCATTAATGTGACAAAGAAATGAATGTAGCGTTCACGCATACGTACGACCTACCGTCTCCATGAACGATGCATTTCATTTTCTTATCTCCAAATGTTATGGATTAGTATTAAATGAATATATACTGGATATATATAATATTTAAATAATTAATACTATTCTTGGGATTGTGTAATTATAACTACATGCACAATACTTTTCAAACAAGTTCATTTTTGACTCATTTACCAAACATCGACAAAACGTCTGATATGAACTAACATAATTAACTAATTATTATAAAAATATAATATGTGATATGAATTAAATAATAAACTTCAATGGATTTCCTTATGAAATAATAAATTTACCAAAGTTTATTATTCAGGAATATAATGAAATGAACAAGACAAGTCGGACTTGAGGAAAGTGATCATATGTCTATCTTTCTTTTTAAGTATTATATTTTATGTCACTTCTTCTATGATACAAATTCTTATGTTGGGGGATGTTCTTTTATATTTTTATTACAGTACATTTTATGTTCATATGATGAGATAATCTATTATATTTCATCAATCCATTTTTTTTGAATTTTTAAGTGGCGTCGTTTGGCTGCCGAGTTTTCGTAAGGGATTTTTCATCTCACTTTTATTCCCATGAGGTTTATGCTACATTTGAAACTTTTTCTTTTGAGTGGTGTATGTACAAAACAATATTCTACTATTTTTGTAATATAATTGTGTTTATGGGTATTTACATCATTGTTTTATAGTTCTTCTTTCACGGGGTGTACGTTTCAAATGTTACCCAAGTCGGTAAGGGAACATTCCACGCTCCTATTTTTAAAAGGCTTCTTTTTGTTATGTATTTTAATTGACATTTTTTTCTTGTTGGGATATGTTCTTATATATCTCTATTTCTATAAATTTTATATCCAACTAATGAAATACCCTTTATCTCTCTCATCAACTCTTTTTCTAAAATTTTATGTGACGCTGTTAGGCTATCATGTCTTTGAATGGGAACTTCTTAACCCAATTTTGATTTTTTTGTGTAAAACTTATACTTCTTGATTTTGTCATGATATGAATATTTTTGGATGACCTCTGATTTTTTTACACTTAATATCCACTTATATTGGCTTTATTTATATTTGTCACACACAATTATGTAATTGATTTATACTTAATCTAAGGATATCTTCATTTTGAGGGACTTCATCTCAATCTCCTTTCACTGAGGAATATTTTGTTTTATACACAACTTTATTTTAAACAGTGTATAAACCCATTTTACTTTTCCTTTTATTCAAAAGGAATCTTTTCTCTATGAAGAATTTTACTAAACGAAAAAACGCATGTTTCTTTTTAACGTACGCGGTTACAATGACCTTTTTGCCGCCATGAGTAGTATTTGATCTTTGGCTTCCTTAACAAGCCATAATGTTTTTAAAAGGAAAATAAATACCATATAATATTTTATGTATTTTGGAATTGAAAATGGTTTTTATAATGTTTTGATTATATCAATGTGTTGTATTAATATATTGTGATTAAAATGTGGAAATGTTATGTTTACTTTATGCATGTTTTATGTGATATGATTATGTGATGGTTCTTGGTAAATTTTTATGATATTGGGTGGTTCCGTGATAAAATAAGGGCGGGTGACCCTGAGATAGCTCTCCAATGCATTGGGTAATGCGAAGGAGTTAGATGCTATGGTTTCTCTGAGATATTTGGGGAATATACTATGATGGGTATTCCAAACGTAACCTTGAGGGTTAATACCTACGTAAGAATGTTATGAATGCCCCATGTTACATTCATGTCTTATGATTTCTATGAGTTATACAGAAATATTATTATTTCAAAAGTTATGTCATGATTAAAAGTTTTGGTGTCATTTATATTTATTTATTGGCGGGTTAATGTTTCCTTTCATTATATTACAACCCTTACTGATCTTTTTATGCTCATCCCATGTTTTTGAAATGTTTTTCACATGTTATAAGGAAGTGTAAGAAAGGAAGTATTTAAGAAGATTTATATCAAGAAATGGACTCTTGTTTTATTTAAGGATTTTTTATTGTTGTGAAAAATAGGTTATAGTAGTAGTGTCTAATTTGTAATATTTTGAGATGTAATAGATATGTCCTAATTCCCTAAAACTCTAAACCTGAAAAGATCCTAAATGTGAAATATTCATTTAATTAAATATTATGTAATGTTTTAAGGTCGGGTCCTTATAATATCATTTTAAATCATTATGACTATAGTGAGAAGTTATTGAGGTTATATAACTCCCATAAGAATTAGACTACTGTTTTCACTGTGAGATGTTGTGTATGTGTGATAATCAATCAAATGTGTTATAAAATGTTGATTATAGTTGATAAACCATGATTTGGGAGAATACACCATCAAATAAATGATTAATACTTTGGTCTAAACCATTTAAAACGACAACATGCATATTTTATTTTAATTCATACATTGTACATTTTGTTGATTACTTGGTTTCTCTTAAATATACCCAAAGGTTATATTGAAGAATTTAGGTCCATAACCCAAAGTAGGTAATGATTAAAAAAATAATTGGTTATTGGGAATACTTATTCAACACACAATTCCCCAACCCTATCAGACGTCTAAACCAATCCTCAAGTGAATTTAATGTGGTATTCGTGTAAGGAATTAATTTTTTTTATCATAGTCTAATTTATTGGTATTTTTATCTCATTTTATGGCATAATGATCTGAAGAGTTCTTTGATTGAATTTTTTTATTCCATTCCTATCAAAATAGGAATGGATGTCACTTCGAAGATATGAAAAAATAGGATGAAAAGGGAGAAAACTAATTTGTGGGAAATTTTGAAGAAGTAGAAGGATATATTACTTCATGAAATTGAAAAATGTGTTAAGGGAACATAAATAGAATCTATTTCAAGGGTCCATTTAATGATTCAATTACAAGATGCGAGGAAGAGGAGCTCAGTGATAAATTAATTCAAGGTATTTATTTTGAACTGATTGTTCACATTAAATATGTTCACATTGAAGTTATTAAATATATATTATTTAATATTAAGGAAATATTATTTGGAAAATAATATATTAAAATTGATGTGGTTTCCATGGAATATGGGTTGGATAGATGGATTGTTTATGTTGTAGCCTCACAAAATTTGGAGAGAATATTATGAAATGGTATTACTTTTTAATGAAGGTTCTGTTAAAAGATATTTAATCGTTGAATAGATCAATTTTTGATACATATGTGTTATAATTTTTGTTAATTAATTAATCTATACATTGGATAATCTTGATAGAGTCATATTGAATTCTAATGATTCAAAATCAGATGGGAATTCTAAAAGGTTTAAAGATATTGAAAACTCGCTAATGAAAATCCAATGAATAAATGATGAAAAAGATAAAAAAAATAAATGGAGATTGGGATAGAATGGTTAAATCAGTTGAGGATGAAAAATATTACCTCATCATGAATATATTATATCATTGATAAAATTTAAGAAATCTATAAACATTCCACCATGAATCATCCTATGTTTTTCGAATGGGTGATTCCACTCATGTTCAAGATTGAAATTTTCATCCAAGTGTACTAAAATTAGTGGTAAAGTGAGTATGATAACATGTGCAGAAGTATCCATGTCATGCATATAGATAATGGTATCCCCTTTCCGTCATAATTCTTTGAGAGTTAAATAAATTAAATGTATATGTATTATATTGATTTTAAATTATATATAACTATATTTTATATAAGCTTATAACTAACCCAAAAAATAAATAATTGGTATATGTGAGAAAGTGAGATTATTGAAGATTGACCAAAGGAACCCAATATTTTGGGATTTCAATACAAAAACAACATCGTCCAAAATTCGGAAAATTTGTAGAACGTTCGCCTATAGTGAAAATAAAAAGTAATTTTTCTAGATGTTGGTATTTATTGAGGTTTTTGTTTAGGGACATTGATTTTTAGTATAATATTACAATTTATAGATGTTGAAGAATTCATAAGTAAGGTGGAGAGAATAAAAGGTTGAGAGAAAACATGTTTGTTATAATTCAAAAAATGGTAAGATTCTATCTATAATTTTTTTAATATTAGACAATTTTGTTAAATATTTCAATTGGTATGTTCACTTTTATTAATAATGGTCTCATTTACCTACAAAAAACAACTTTTTTTTCTGATATCAATAGAATAAAACAAAATTATGTACTAAACAATATCTTAATATAAGTTTGTCTTTGGGAATTCCCACAAAAATATGGTTGAAACAATTTCACCCATTATGAAATCCTTGAAATATGGCATGTTAAATAAGATAATATCCTTGTATTATGGTAGGATAGGTCACACCATTGACTGTTACAATATATCCATGAATATAAATAATGAACATATTGTGGTAGAATCAAAAGGAGATTAAATCAATGAAATTCCAAAGAATATTGTTGTGGTTTAAGATATCCTTGAAGGTGAGATTTGGAGGCTACAAAAAATTGTTAAATAATAAGATAAACTAGAGGTGTGTGAAAAATATAATCTTTTTGGTTACAGTCTTAACAAATTAATGAATTGGTTGGATAGTCAGAAAGAGAAATAAATTTGTAAATGGAAAGAACCATTAACATTTATCATTAAAAAATAATGATGTGAAGATGGAGTTCATACAAAAATGATAATGAATATCACATAAATAAGAAAACATTTAACATAATTATAGATTATCTTGAATAAGATAGAATATTTTATAAATCAAATTAGAGTAAATTATATTTGATAGCTTAATCAAATAATCCAATTCAAAATAAGAAGAATCCTATGAAATGATATAAAATTATGTAGTGTCCATGTGAACAAATATATAATGTGAAGATAGAATCAAACATGAATAAATTAATAAAACATAAAAATGTAAATAAATTTTACTTTGGGATGTTTAAGATGTTATGAAAAAATTCCATAAATAATGGTATGTGGAATACCTAACTTATTTTCCCATCCTGAGGGATTGTTCATTCTAAAATGAGATTGAAGGTGATGAGTGAGAATAATCAATGTGGATTTTTTTGTTAATAAAATTTGGATAGACATAAATCATAATGATTAATTCAATTTTAATTCATTTTCAATTGGTATTAGACATGAGCTAGTATCACACATTATACGATCTTGTTTTTAATTACCATGTTGATGATGAATTATTATCATATATTAAGGGGTAGATAACAAACACATTGTTGATTCTAGAGAATATATCATTTTTATTGAAACTGGAGAGGTGAACAACCCTAATAATAGTGTATGTTTTAGACAGGGACATAAATATCCCTAAATTTTCTTATTTTATATTGGATATATAATAATGTTGGTGTGGATATCTAAAAATGGGGATCAAAAAAATTTCATGTGAATGTTTTAATGAGTTTTGTGTAGTTGATATATTGTTCAGAAAAATTCTTATAAATCATTCTAACTATCCCCATCGAGATGAATTTTAATGTTAAATCCACCTTAAAGACTGTACATTGACAAACATGGCATTTTTTCAAACCACTCTTTTTTCCACTAGTTTAGCCTTTGAAGACCTACAACTGACATATGTAATAGTATTTTATATGTGAGATACAATACTTTTATTTTATCATGGATTTTAAAAAATCTATTAAGAAATTGGAGAATTAATATTATGAGTGACAAATGTTGGGGAAATGTATTTTGGAAATAAGGAATATACACATCCTTTCCTTATAGTGATGGTATCATCTAAGGGGAGAAACAAAATTCCCAATTATATTTATTTTCAAGGAGGGGGAGCAGAGTAAGATTGATCTTGGAGTAAATTGGGTATTGAAAATTAATCAAAAGTGGGTGTTTGATGTACTCAAATATATTTGGAACTGGTATTTTTTATATACATGTTTTGAAATGTTTATAGTTATTTTGGATTCAAAATGGGTTATGGAATTGTCAATCTACCCATTATATGATTATTGAAGGTGATGATCATCATGTTTGGGTAATTGGGAAGAGTCGACATTGAAAAGGTAAAAAATAATATAGATAGAAGTTTGGCATATGAAATCAGAATATAAACATTACATGAAATTTTTGGAGTTGACCATGAATTATGGGTATTGGAGAAGATATGAATGGAATTGTTTATATAAATAGAGTTTCATAAGATATAAACTAAGTTTGGAAAAAGCGATTTATTTTTGAGAATCCCTAAAAGAAACAACAGACAACTGATTGAATGGTTTCTCAAGGTAAACATTGATATGTTTTGGAGGAAGTGTTCCAGTTCTTGATACAATAAAGAGGAATAGTTAGATTAAATATATCTACATAAAGAGCATTAGGATCTATGTTTGAAGAAAAATAATTTTTGATGTTGGATGTATGTAATCTATCCTAGGGTGTTACTATTTTTAACTACTGAAATCGGTGTTAATCAGCACCTAGATGATGGTTTGATGGGATTATAAGAATGATTATTTTGGATGTGTTGTGAGTGTTCTTTAATCAAAAATCTCTATTTTGGGTATTTTCTATCATACAATTACATAAATACATCAAAATAGTGTGTTTCATTATTCTAATATTTTTTGTACATATTCAGAGGTATTGTAAAGTGATTTGATTTGATTATGATGTCCCAAAATTGATTTCAATAATTTTATGACTCATTTGAAGAAATACGGGAAGTGTGGTGATACTTTCAAGAAAATATAAAATTCATTTTTCATTTGTTTTAGATATTCCAGTCACCATGTTAAAATTTTACACTTCATAAGAAAATTAAGCCACACATAAGATATTTTTTAGTTGTCTATATGAAATTCGAGCCATTTTGAAATATTTATCTACATGTAATAGAATTGAATCATACATAATATATTTTATCTATGTGTTATAGAATTATATTCTACTTTAGATAACTATACCATGAATATGAATTTTTTTATGTATGATATATTTGATAATAATAATTGTGTTGTGGAAAAGGGAAAATATATTACAGAATCTATAAGAAATTTGACATAGTGAATGAATAATATATGTATAATTATTAGATTATAAAGAATAAAAAATTTGATTATTCTATTCTAGATTTTAATTTCTTCAAACATCTTAAAAATCATGTGATTCATATTAGTGACCTGACACAGAAAAGTAGAAGGTGATATGATTTTCTATGAAAAGGATGAGTATATACTTGAGATAATTTCATAATAAATTACTTATAAAATGAATACGAAATAATATAATGCTTAACATTATCATTAATGTCCTTAAACATCACTAAAACAGTTCTGATTCATGTTATAAAATGAGTATATATATGAAATTTAGTGTTAGTAAAATATTCATGAAATCTAGAGTTTATTAGAATTTGAAATTATTTCATACCCAAAATTATCTATGCAGTTATTACATATTTAAATAATTAAGAGTGAAATATTTATAAGTTTATTTAGATTCTCTAATGACGGAATGTGATAAGATGTAAGGAATCATTAAATTGTTTTATAACAAAAAATACATTCGTAGAGTTCTTTTGGTTCATTGTATGACCCAAATATAATGATATATATATATATATAACAAAAAATAAAGATAAGTCCTATAAATACCTAGAAGAATGTGGTTAAGGATACAAAATTAATATTTAGATCATGAATCACATTAATAAACAAAAAATGTGATTGAGGATCATGGGTTCATAATTTGATGGGATATTTTATATGTTCTATATATTGGAAAATAAAAGGATGATGAATTATGTAAAAAATAAATATGATCTATAGAGAAGGTGGATATGTATTTTATGTGAGATCGAGTTGATCCCATATGACCTCCAATATCTTTATTAGGAAGAGGACTGATATATCGTTATAAAGTGTTTATACTGGGTATCAAAGCTGAAGAAAGAGGAGGATCCCACAACAACCATAATTGTTTATGATTGTGAAGAAGAAGACAATGACTTTCAAATATTTTGAGTTTGGTTTTGACAATTTGTGTTGAGTAACTTATATATTAAGGAGTTTCTGTATTCAAAAATATTATTGGAGAAAAATTAGCTGAAGAAATAATTAATATTTTTTTGAGATATAGAGTTGAGAAGAAATCGGAGACTAAAATGTATGTTGGTATTCTTAAAGAAAAAGTGTTATTAAAAGGATCTATTTTTAGTGAAAGGAGATTATTATATGGGTTCCATGACATCCTAATGGTGAACAGAGATCAAATTATGGATGAATCATGAAAGTAAAACTTTCATATACATGTTGGGAAACCATAAAACCCATATTACTCAAGGAATTTGTGGAGATCACTGTTGGACTATGTGACTATAATGAAAATCTATTGAGGTTTTTAAATTCCAATGAGAATGATGATATTATATTCACTGTGAGATGTTGATTAGTTAAGAGAAGCAACATCTATTTTATCCAACAATTTATTATAGTGTTAATATAATTATTTGGGTGAAAAAAAAACAATATAGTAAGTAGTCTTTCGTGATGAACCTTGTAAATGTATTACATAATTTGTTTCTTGCATTACATGTGGTGTTTATTTATTTGTTTAAATAAAATAGATCAAATTGTTATAATTGGAAATATGGAATTGTAACTAGAGGGTTAATAAATAAATATTAGGTAATTAGTAAAAAGTATATGACACCGGATTTACCCATTCTATCAGGTGTGTACACCAATCCTTGAGGGAATTTGACGTATAATAAAATTTTTAATTTTTTTACTAGCACCACAATAGTCACAAATCCATTGTATAAGGGTGTTAGGATCATCGTCATTATGTTTCATTTATATTTTGAGAATTTTATGACAATGTATGATATTATGGTTATTATTTATAATATTTATATTTTATTAGGGTTGAAAGAGTTATGTATACATGAATAATAATTTTAATTTACATTCACATAACATATGTATAATTATAATTTATTATTAAATGATTATGGAAAAGGGATTCTGTAAAATTAAAACATCAATATCAACTTTTTAGTTTTTTATTTTATAGCTTACCAAATCTTTTAATTCCACAACATTATTCACTAGGATTGACCAAAACATGGCCTTTTGCATGCCTCCCCATATACAATAGGTTTTCAACATGCGTTAGGGGCTTGTACTAAATATTGGGTGGACTATTCCTTCAATGTCAGATAACCAACTATTATAAATATAAGATAATTAGTAGTCATAATTTAATGAAAATATATAATCACAACTTCAAGTCAACAATGTAAATGAAATCACTTGTAATATCTTAGTAGAATATTCCAGTAATTAATTTGATCGAAAGAGTGATCCACACAAATGGAATATTATTAAATGGGATATATAGGAAGTCTAAAATAGTATAGACTTCCTACTAAAAAATATATACCCAAATATGCCATGGTAACACCTCTCTATATGAATTACTCAAACTACTAAATATAAAAATACTAGGTTCTCCCCTTTACCAAAATCATAAAAAATATAGCTTACAAGACACCAAAAACTCTAACTATTCTTGACGAGTCAATGTCATACGAAGTGAGTTTTATCATACTAAGATTCCATTATTACCATTATATAAAGATATACGAGGAGGGAATAATATGGTAAACCTATCACGAATGATTAACCACTAAAAAACATTAGGTATGTCTTTATGGGTACATATCATATCCAATTTTCACATAGATGTCATTTTAATCATTTAATAACATATCCAACGTCCCATGAAATATGAAATCAAATACTTATCAAAGGTATGTTCACATTGTTAGGTCAGAAATATACTAAGTATGATAGGGAATTGTCTTATGAGGTAATAACATAGAGAACCTCTCATCTGAGAAAATTAAAACACTTCTTAGAGGTGAGTTCCTATGTCAAAATACATCAAAATACGTTATACAATTGGTAGTAGGGTCACAATGACTAATACCTCAAACATTCAGGGGTAGAACATTAACAGTAGCACAACATCTCCATTACAATCCCCAATGTGATATCCAATTGTCCTCTCCTTCATCTCAAACAATTATAATAACTCTTTCTATCCATTAATTATAGCTCATACATTATTAATTGAATGATATAATCAACCAAAACACATTTACATCCATAATACTTTTAATTCCACAACCAAGATTATGAAACCAACATTTTTTACTAGTAAATAAGGTGGAACTCCTTATGAAACAGGGATATTGGTTCTATGTATAGGTCACACTGAACAAATAATATAAGAAAAACAGCTTAAAAAGGATTACCCTAACTTGTAGGAAATAACAATACACTTTTTTCCCTTCAATAAATTATTTATAATAAACAATTAAATCACATTTATAATAGACTAGTTATTCCCAAAAATTGTCACTACATTGTATGGACATCCTAACTCAATATTGTAAAATATTAGATTTCAATAAATGTTATAAAATTCAATTCAAAACCATAATAATCTAATATAATCAATAAAATGATAAAAATTTGGTATTTTACATTAGGGAATATAAAAAAATATGAATACATTTTCATATGGATCCCATGGAATTAAACTCACTTAATGAAGGGTGATCACAATGATTGAAATCTAAAATGAACATGAAATATTGATTGTACATCTTAATGAAGCAAGTGAGAGGGACCAAGGGGGTGTAGTTTATGGGTGGGATATAAGTGGGTGTAAAATACCTAAAAACTATTCCATATATAATTAAGATTAAAGAATATTTAAAAAAAACATGGTAGATAAGGTATTCCAATGTGCACCCATCATATACAATGAAACACTCTAGTCTAGGGGGCTAATTGTAGTATGAATATATATGTTACATTATGGTTCCCCATTCCAATGTATCCCTAGGAAACTGTGTTCACCCATTATAGTCAATTCAACTATTCCAAAATATAGTGATCCCCTTTATTATAAAGGGCTCAATACATTGAATAAATTCATTATAGTGTACTATAAATCCTAATTATGCAATGTCCATTATATTAAAACAAACACCCGTATAATTATATTATATTCCTCAACTCAAGAAAATGTTACCTTAGGAAACACCATAACATAATGAGTCCCCATATCAATGTTGTGAACCACTACCAACTGTACAATTTCATCAATGAAACATAACCATCTAATTAGCTTCTAAATTCATTACCAACATATTCCATAAACAACCATAACCCCATAAAATATTTAAGATTTAATAAAAATTGAAAACAACATACCTAAAAAATTTAGAGTTCATTAAAAATTCCAACACGTATGGATTCTGATCCCTATGATTCATATCTCGACCTTCTTTCACAATAACTATTATTATTGAGCATGAACATCTAATTCCCACTCCATGGTTTCCTCTTGATTATTCCCATGATAGGACTATATGAACACAACAGGTACAATATTACATCATATAACCTTCTCAAATTAGTAAATTAAAATGTATTAAAGACCCATAAATTGCTCTTCCCCCTAAAACTCAACCTAATCATCGTTAATTATATATTTTGGGTCTCTCTCATTATTCTATGTTGCAGTACATGGAATACTCCATGAAAAAACGGTTTTATTGAGGAAGATCCAAAAAAATGTCCAATGAACCTGATCCACCTTAAATTCTAAATTGAATGGATAAAAAAACATATGATCTTCCCATGTTTCCTATGACCTTAGCACCAAAATCAAGGTGATGCCTGTATAAATACCCAATCCCAATGGTGAACTCCAATGTTTGTTTCTTTGGTCAAAAACTGTGTGTTTCATACTCTAATCAAAAACCAACAACATACTAATCAACTACAGGAGCATAATGGTATCCATCATCAATATTGAAACATCGGTCTATACCTTTTCTTCATTTATCTTATATAGTGTATGAAAAACATGACATCCTATAATTGACCTCAAAGGGATCCATATAGACCAAACCCTAATAAAATTTATTATATGAAAAACATTATATAAGAATAGTCATCCATTAGTATAATAAAATCTCATATTAAATACCAAATATATATAATATCTAGATCATCCAATCAAAATACATATTTTTCTATGAGTGATATGTTATAGTATGCTTTAGTTAAGACCCCATATCCTGCTAAAAGTTTTATGAGAATTTGTATATTAATGTGAATCATGATTTAATAAAATGATCATTGGTAAAACATGATGATGTACTATCTCATACACATATTTTTTTATCATCCACTAATTGGTTCCCATATATATGTAATAAATGAATGAATTTAGTAACTATTATAATACCACTGATATTTAATCACAACCCCTCATATTTGTTTGTATCCTAGTGATAAATTCAATGGTTACCTCATATTACTTCACCATAAGAATAAGATGTAGTTGAAATAAACCTCACTGTTGTTGATGTTCTTCAATAATCATTTTGAATTTCATGCGACAATCTATAAAACCCAATATAACCTTCAACATTCTAAGGCACCAAAACCCATTCTAGATATCATGGTCTATTTTTTCTACCCTAGGTGCACCAACCATCACGAGTCTTGGGATCCAGTCATCAGCTCCCCTCTCATTTAAGTAGAAACACCACCCTATTATTGATATATAATACTCCTTCCCAATCCTGATACCAGAATGGAACTAGGTCATCACTCACAGGCCACTACCATATCATAATACAATTAGAATTATTCTCTAGTATAACCTTCACCTGATCTAAAACAATGGTGGTAATGGTTAATTGTAAATGGTTATATCCATTTCCACTACATTCCATAAAACCACTATTACGAATATGGGTTCACTAACATATATTATAGACTTTATTCATAAATCTCATACTATTGAGTATTCCAACATAGATAATCTTCCATCAAATTCTCCTTTCATGTGGAGTGAGCCTTCCCAAAATAGAATATCTGAAGGTAATCAACCATGTTCCCCTATCTTAGTATCATATCCTCTGCTAAGATGATGAATTACTAGATCCTATAGTCTTTTTATATAATAAATCTCATATAAAAATTATAATTCCACCAAAACCATAGGGAATGAAGCATCAATTATAACTCCAGAAAATTGGTATGGTAGATCTCTCAATGGGTTATTCCTGACATGACCAATGAGAAACTAACATATCATAATGTATAAAGATTTCACTTGGGAAAAAACATGAGGAATCCAAATAAATAGTATAAACCTACCTTGGATCTAAATAAATAATAATAAAACTTGATGAAATTATTACATGGAACTTCTAAAAGTCCACATTACCAGCTCACTCCACTCCAACTTAAACCACTTTTGGTTAGGCCCATCATCTATGCTAATATTGATATAATTCCCAAAGGAATTACCTATAACAATCTGAAAAAATAATATTCCCAAAATCATTTTAATTCCTTGACATGATATTATTACATGTACCATCTCTAGATTAATATAAATTCCATCCAAAGATATAATATACATAATAAAGAAAAACTTCATATATCTATAAGTGATATTTCATTAGCTTTGAATATATGTAATGTAATCATAGTGTACCAAATATGATATCAATGTGGTCAATATAAAACTCTAGAGTTAGACAATATAACGTAAAATTATTAATAAATTAATAAATGAATGAGCGTAGAATGGTATTTAAAATCTAGTTTATGTGATCCAAGACCACTATTGAATCATTTATATGACCAAATAGAAACATAAGATACATATATATTACTTAACTTACCTAAAATATAATATTTTATATATCCTTCAATAGGTAAAGAAAATAATGATATCCCAACAACATATCATTATTATAGAACTATCAGTATCCCCTCAACTAATCAATCCTATTATCTATCTTTGAATATGGATACTTATCTTCACTATAAACTGGTATAGATTTTAGAAACCCACACAAAGTCTCAAGATATCATCTTCCTTCATGGTAAAAAATTAATATAACACCATGGATATTTAATTGTGTTAATAAAACCCTTCACCAAGTCATCCTGGATCTATATCATTAAATCTATCCACTCAATCAATGTTATAGTACAATGAGGTGTTAGTATTGTATTCACACCTCATATGAGATCTATCAAAGAATAAATCTCCCTATAAAATGGAAAAACTTATAAATCATTACGTAATACATTAATTAAGTGATTCACCAATGGATTGAATGTATATAAAACTTTTATTTGAAACATTAATAGTACTATCACATCCCTTTTCACAGTAATATCCCCTGAAAACCAAGGTAAATATCCATTTACATTCCGAAATACACCATCTTCCATATAATATAAATTCTCTCATATTAATGGATGTGAAAGAAATTATCCATAAAAAGATATTAGTGCAAATGTAGAATGATTTTAAAAAATATAACCAATAAATGACATCAAATCATTTCTTATATAATATGAATACATCTAACAAGTTACCATAACCCCCAAAAAATACATCACACCATGGTATAATTTGAATACAATGTATCCTATTTAATAGAGTCATATCAAGAGTGAATATCCCAAAATATAAATCCAATGATAACCCCTATATAGAGGCCACATGAGATTATTAGAAATAATAACTTGATCCCATGTTAAATAAATTAATAGTTATCATAGAATCAACCAAAATCATACATATCAAAATCATGGGATCCATGAAACCATTGACTATAACCTAATTTGAAGTATAAATGCTGCCAACCTTGGATTAATGTCCCATAGATCATGATCCTAGACTGTCCTAAGTAACTAACATCTAGAAAATTTTATATTGCTACATTCCACGAGACCTCAACCAACTCCTCAGCTGGACCTCCCAGGTAAGTCCCTATTATCACTTTTATGTTCCTTAGATAATTATCATGAAGACTATATCCACTATGATCCTATTCCAAAACCTAATGAGACATCCCCAAACTGAACCATTACTGATGGCATATCCTACTATATTCATGGAAAAATTCAGATAGCTAATACTTAAACAATTAAAATGGACCTTCCACACACATTGATATACCAAAAAATAGCTCCGTCTCTAAGAGGAAGAAATACACAACAGCCATACCAAGGATGCTTCTCAAAACCATGGAACTTTTCATCAGATAAACTCTTCCATCAACCCGAAGAAGAACCAATTGCACCACCTAATGCAACACAATATGGAACTCCAAGTAAGTTAATCAAACCAATTTCATTAACCTTCAACATACCCCTCTTACTAGTGAAAGCCTTATCATCCACAATAAAATATTATACATGGTTGAACATCTCCATATATAACCTCAAACTATGTCAAAGACTAATCTTGTACATACTGTACTTTTGGGTCTCATTCCCTCATGAAAAAGATGAACACCACAATAACTCTATGAAACAGGTTTGGAAATACATCACAAATAGTTCCTTGTGATGATGAAATAGAAACCTATGATCGTACTACATCATGATTCACTTAGGGTAGAATCCAAATTAAATTTTTTCCTTCATGGATTCCCACCATTGTTCCTCACATTTCTTAACCTAAACCCTCACACTCCACTATCTCCTAGTTTTCCAAAAAAATAGTAATCTTATAGCTTCACCATATTCTAATATGGTGTCTCTACAATTTCCATGATACCCAAAAGAATCTCAAAACATTATTTCCAATTTTATGGACCACCCATTCCTTATAAATATCGGGGATTCTATATCTATAAGTTTATGGATATATCTACCATGGTAACTCCTCCATGATGCATCCATCTACCCCCAATGAGTAATATAGAAAAAACCATAGTTGTTGTGGATCTAATTAATAAAAACATTTATAGAAATATGTTGGCTATTATTGTTCCATATATACTATACCTTTGAAGGTATTATAGGATCATTATAGACCTCAAGGAAAATCCTTTCCCTATCCCTCAGTGGAACAATGAGTGGTTGTTGAGAAAAAATTAATTGAAATACCAACACATAACATTTTAAATACATTAAATAATGTAAAACATAACCAAATTTAACAATCAAATAGTGAACATACATTCGACCACCCTAAATAAAATTCTATATGGTCCATTGGAAATACATTAAGCATTAGAACCCATACAAACCCAACACCTGAGCCCCTATAACCCACATCTTCATGTTAGTCACAATTATATATATTTAGAATGTATATAAATCCCCATATTAAATTAATTATATTCCATAAATTATGTATGTGGGAGTTTTCAGAATATATGATTTTTGTGAGATAATTAATTTAAATCATTAGTAATCACATACAAAAGGAGAATAATGTATGATACTATGTACCAGAATATGATGCATGAACCCACATCCCCCTACTACAGTGGGTGATTAAAAATAAGAAAATCATAAATACCACAAAAACAGTAGATGAACTACATGATACCATAATTTCACAACCAATAAAATAAATATCACAACCCTTAAAACTCAAATTAATACAATATAGGTGTTTTCCATAAACAAGCCTGGATTTACAACCATGTTTATAATAACATATATGAAATATACCGATCCAAAATTAAATATAATAATAATATAAGGATAGAAAACAAATATATAATTCAAAAAAAATCCATCAAGTATGAGTAAGAGTGATACAAGGACTCATTCTTGCCTCTCCAAAAGAAATAGGTACTCAACTATAAGTGATGGAATGAAACAATCATTAGGGGACTATTCCGTAAATATCATGTATCCAAAAATAATATAAATAGCTAAAAAATTATAATAAAATAAAAAATAGTTTCATCGTATTGGAAATCCAAATATATAAATATAATCACATATAATTTCAATATATACTACACGAGTCAAAAATTTGGTTCAACCATTGGCCCACATTGGATGAGCATCAACATATGTAATATATAGGATGAAAAAAATTACAATGTTTATACTATAAAAGTTTCCAAAAATGATCCATTGTATATATTTAATCCATATTCATATCTAACTACTCAAGCTCCCAACATTGGTTCCTTTTCATTAAATGAATCAATGAAAATAATGTCTAAACACCCAATAGGGTGTCTGAGTTGGGTCTGTGTAATGATAACCTTTAGGATACAACCAACATGTAATTAATGTTTATGAAACAATATAAATATGTATGTAATTTCACTAAATGATGATAAATGACTATAATAAACATGCATCAATGTTATGTCATCATGTGGTAACTAAAATTTTGCAATCCTCAACCATTATTCATGTGGTAAATGTTAGAATAAGGGAGTTATCCTATAAATAGAAGTCATCATGATCATCATTGTAAATTACATATAGAGGGAATAACATAACCAACAACTCACAGAAAATTAACCATCACAACCAATTGGAAAATCACAAAGTGACTATATATTATATCCACTGGTAACATATGAAGTATTTTTATGAGGTAATATTATATCCAAAATCCTGCACAAGACAAACCAACATACTCATTATAGGTAATGTCCAATGGATAGGTCACAAAAATACTAAGAGTCAATAGAAATTTTTTGAGGAAGGAATGAAATAGAAAACCTTCTATGTGTTATGAACTAACACCCTTTTGGGAATTTTTTCTCTTCACTAAATCCATTATAATCAAATTGAAAATAGGAAAATTGATCCAATCATCCAGGGTAGCTCCAATAGGATTAACATATGTTCTTTATCACAATACCAGAGTAGATAGTTCATCAGATACTATTTTATGTCAAAAAATTCCAATAACATATAATAATTGTTACCTCACTCACATACCTTCTAAATTGTAGGAGGCAATAACCCATCATAGGTATTGAGCCACATTTCTTCAAATTCCACATCCATGATTTGGAAAATCACATTTCACCTAAGTATATATTGATAAAAAAACAAAACCAAATAATAATATTAATAGAAAGGTCAAAATCACTCTATCACACATTCAACACCCCTTAATAAGGCATATCCTAACACATATGACCTACTCGGCCAATTTTATTTCCACTATAGAGGACAAGTAAGGAAATTTGAGAACTTGACTACATGATAGATTTGATTTCATTAAAAACACCCATAGCATTGTAAATACTCAAAATATAAAGCTACTAAGAACCAACACTTCCATATAAAATATCTAGTTTTTATCCAAACAACATTACAATCAAAGATCCTAAAAACATTTAAATTATTGATCTAAAAATATTTAAGAGAAATAACAAGAGAAACCAAGGGCGTAGGATTCCATGACATTAATGTAATCAATCATGGGTGATATAAATAAATGGAACCTAAAATAGATATAAAAAGTGGAGGAACAATCATGAAAAAGAAGGCGAAAGGTCCCAGGGGGCGTGCGATTCAGGACTAGGTTAAGGAAGGGAGAAAAAAATAATGTGTATTCCCCATAAAATTAGTTTTAATTAATTATAAAACACATGTAGTTAGGGCATTATATTATGGATCCATTGGCCATGTTGCAACACTTCTATACAAGGGTATCATTTCAATACGAATAAATTAAAAAAACACTATAACCCAATATAGAGTTTACCCTAGAGACCATAACCACAAATTTTGGCATAATCCATTGGTTTACATAGAAGAAGACCCCATTTTTTGGATGTCCTAATACCATTAATTGATTCATTTTTATAGGAATTAAATTTTCACACCATAATGAACTATAAGAGTCAGTTTGGTATATTCCAAACACTGAGAGGGAAGGTGAATCAGTGTCGGGGAAATTTTAATACAATTATGCATTTTATACATTTACCACATTGACCCAAATAGATATAGATTCTCTTATTATCAACTCAATATTGATTTCAAGAATATTAAAATAGTAAATACAAGAACATGATGTTATTACATGGTTCAGTAGTCAATAAGAGTATCATGTCCATAACAGAGTTGTAAATAATTATGACCACACAACCCACTAAAAAAATCCTTTTGTGTGGATTAAAATGAGTTCGATAGACCCTTACACTCATCTGCCACTATAAAAAAAATACAATAACCCATGTTTCATTGAACTTATTAATATCTTTGTCTACCATACATGCTATTTTTTTCCTTTTGGATAAAGGTTTATAACACCATAAATGTCTTCCACAGGTTGAGTCCTAATTGATGTCACCGTTCTTCATTATTCTTCCACAAAATATATTATTCTTGTTTTTACTTACAGGAAAACATATATGGAACCCCACATACATATTAAAAGAATAAAACACTATAGTTTCACAAAATTCATATTCTATTAGTCAAAATAATATAAATGTTTTGGGGAATGATGAACACTAAATATTATCTGACCAATATTATATTCAGTTGATATTTATTTGGTCACCAGATATTCTAATTTTCTTCCCTATTTCTCATTTAGTGAAAAACCACCTACACAAATATTTATTCTTCTTCTTGCTAGTATCAAAAAATTATAATTTTATTATTAAATAGGTGAATATCCTACCAAATTATAATCATTATAATAAATATTTCCCAAATAATAATCAGTCTTCCGAGTGGGAACACACTATTCTTATATGACACATAGTTGGGTTATTATACCCAAGAACTAGTATACTAAACTATTCATAATGAATAACTATAAGCTTGGGATTTTAACATGTGTTGGGTGTCCAGAGATAACATTCTTCACAAAAAATTATGTAGGTGTAAAAACCTATTGCATGTATGAAATATTTATCCTTCATGAATTATGTTTTAATAAATACAATATTCCTTGCACCGTGTTATAAGAGTGTTTTCTGAACAACCTATCCTCCTATTGGAAATGTTTCCTTTCATAGAAAATTTCTACTTCTGTGTACTAACTCTCTTCAACAGACTATATTTTCTTCTATAGACTTCCCCTTCTTCCGCTGATAGCCCTCTCTTATGCAAACTACCTCTTATTTCATTTTCCATTGATTCCTTGTGGACTGCCTATGCTACACAGTCTTGCATTTCTCCATGAACTACATTCATTCATGAACATCCTTCACTCCATAAACTAACTATCCTCTATGGTACTTTTTATAATACACCATATAATATTCCTTCTACATACACATTTATCCTTCATGAAAAAATTCCTCTAGAAACTACAACCCTTCATAGAATTCTTCTTCACAAACACTTTCAGACATCTTCAATTTCATCCAGCAGTGATGATTTATTATAAAAAAATTATCACTTACAAAATTATTGGAATATGTTATGTTACATAGTAAAATATATATTTGTATATATATATAAATTTTTCAAATCATAATTACTAAATTTTTTAATCTGCGACAGCCTTCACCATGTTAGATTATCCTCTTATAAATAGTTTCTCCCTCCATAGTCCACATAAGACAATGCTTTCCTCAAAGTTGATGAATACTTCCAAAAAATAATCAATACCAATAAGCCACAAACAAATCCCTTACTATGAAAAAAAAACTCCTCTTAGCCATATTCTCCATGTGTCCCACATACCATGCTTCATAGTCTACATAGTAACACTTTTGTCTTAATTTGTATCTATAATGATATATAGTATTTGATTGATCTCCATTATCAACTTCAGGTTTTCTGAGGATTTTATTGAAATTTCTATTTCATCTATATTTCATTCTAATGAAATATGAAAACTATTGGCAATATATTTTCACCCACAATCCATCATAAGGCTTTCATCACAAATTCTCTAAATTACTTATTATATATTTGAAATACAAGTCAGAAAATCATCAATATATTTGACTACAATAATTATTCATCCATGACATCATGTTCCATTTAATGAATCTCTAACAATTATCCATGAATCACCTTGAAAAACATTGTATTCAAACCATTCACATGTTTCTTAGATTATCATGACTTGGGGAATTCATCCATACTGCATTAACATTAGAACTACATCATCATATTTACTGAAATGTGATCTTTTTATCTCATTTAACACCATTGAAAACCAATTAAAATTAGTTGACAACCATTACAATCCATACACATAGTGGACCCTACAATCTCCCCCTTCTTATTTGTTGGTAATACCTACAATTCTCATTATAAATGAATATGTCTATAGATAGATCATTATTATCTATCTCACATTTACCATTCAATAATTCATTTCAATTTATCTACCCCTTATTAACATGAAATAAAATGATCCAATAGAAAAGGGGTTTAGTACATAATTATGAAATGTTCCATCCATCGTTTCACTATAAGTCTACTTGAGTTGTGGTAGGTGTTGAAACCAAGAGGAATTGATTTAGACAACAAGGCTATCCATTTCCAATTTATCACGATAAATCAGGAAATGAGAACTCATATACATGTCTTAATGGATTTTACACATTCATTCTATGATGAAATTACTAAATGTGATATGAATATTTTTAAGAACAATCAACCTAAAACTCCAAAACTCACTTCAAAAAATTGATGAAAAACATTCAAGTGGAATATGAAAGATAAGTGACCATGGGGAAATTCCCTTCTAATTTTTTCACTTAATATATAAATTTCTCCCCCTTTGTAAAATGATTTTTATTTTTAGTAACCATGGATGAGAGATTTAGAGACATAACTTTTCCAATGACATGATCTTTATGCAATTTACGGAATAATCAAATTAGATATTCATTGAATGAATAATTATTGAAGCTTCATCATTTTTCTCTACATCAAAGAAAATAGTTCTCATAACCTTAGTAATGGATGAAATCCTTAAGAATTAATTTCATGAAATTTCAATATGGATAGTACACTAGAATGGTTATTCAACATGTGAATGTCATTGTTGTAGAACATTCACAACTTCAACAAGGAATATTTTTTTAGACATTTATTCTTCTGAAAAACCAAACATAAGATCAAACCATGTTGGAATATTATTTATCATGGATATCTATAATAAAAAATTACATTCACCATCATGATCATGAATGATGGTACTCAATCATATTAGTAATTAAATATAAATTGAAAACTCATTAAAGGATGTGAACTTCTTTAGCTTTTTCATCAAGATTTTACTTCATTCATTATTGCTCCAGTTCTCCTCCAAATAACTAGATCCACCTTCAATAAACTATATATTTCTTACAAATAAAATGAAAAATGATTGTGGAACTATAGTGGATACTCATTTATTCATTTACATGAGCAACAAGGCTGATATTGTTTTCTCAACCATGTTTCTCCATTTGATTTATTCTTCACGCTTGTACACCTGAACATCTATTAGGATTTATGTTGAAGAAGAATGGATGTATCAACATAACCTATATATTTCTGTGTATGAATCGTATTGTTAACATTCATCATGGATAATAATTCATTACTCCTTTTCATGACTTCGTCTAGTTCTTGTAAAAAGGGTAAACAAAATTTTGTAATGTGACCATATTTCTTAAATTTATCACATAGAATTTCCTTTAACACAATTTTCGGCTTTTGTCTTCAAAACCTCATACTATTTTCCTTCATCATGTGGAATGTTTTCATTTATTTTTGAGCTAGTAAAATATTCTGAATCTTAAATTTCCCTCATTCATTTATATTCATTCATCCCAATAACTAATGTTTCAATTGGAATATTAGAAGAAAGTTTGGTTCTTCTATATTGGTTCTTTTGAGTGACATCCTACTTGGTACTTATTCTAGATGCACCACCCTTCAACATCATTGATTTAGAATTCAGTTTATTGTCATTATTCTTACTCAAAATCTTCATTGTAGAAATTTGTGTCCCAAGACTTTTCATATTTCATTCCAATAATGTGTCTTCCTTAAATGTCAGTTTTGTGATATTCTTTTCTTATCATATATTGATACATGAAGGGATGATAATTTACCAACCGTGTGACCACTAACATTTCATACATCATAGAATTTATCAAGGACTCAAAATCTATTTATTGTATATAGAAGCCTCAAAACCTATGGATGTGTCTTCTACCTCTATGTATATCTCCCCCTAGATATTGGATTCATTTATTCTCTTAAATTTTGAGGAGTATACAAATATTTTATTGTGCGTGGCTCAAATCCATTGCAATACCAACATTAAACTACAAATATTGATTTTAGGATATATTCTGTATATGTTTGTTCAGTATTATTTATGATATTTTATTCTTTCTTAAGGAAATTATCTTCCATAATTTTTCTCTTTTCCACCATTGTAATGGTGGTAGGCCTCTTATCCATTTTATTAATCCATTCACGTTTGGATGGTGTTTTAAAACCTTCATTGTGTATATGAAATTATTTAGAGACATTGAAAAAAATGATATGGATGATACCTATTTATTCTCATATACATGATATATATCATCACATGATTTACCGATATTATTATCATATTATGGAGGTATTTAAACGATTGAATATGCCATTAAACATTGAGTACCTATTGTTATTGTATCCTTTTTTTCAGAATTAAAATATATGTCTTCTCGGAATTTTTCAATGGGGCTTTTAATTCAAGGAATTTCTAATTTTGGATGATTTTATGATCTTAAATCATAATAATATTCTCTTTAGATGATTTATTCAACTTTCTTTTCTTTCATCTATACTATTTTTCTAACAATGAGACATGTTTATTGTTTTTCCTTCAATTTTCTTCGAAATGAAACCCCTTAATAATAGTTTCTTCTTCCTACTAGGTGATCTCTTCATACATTCATTAAAAGAGTTCACAAATAATGGATGCACTTTATTTTGGAATACGATGCAGAATAAATCTAAATTGATAAACTAAAAACACTTTTGAAGATATTGATCGACCATCATAACCTATTATGATATAATTTTCATCATTATGAATGGTTTTAAATGTACCAAGACAAAAAAAATTATCAGTAGATGTATGGAGGTTACTATTATTATTGGGGAAAGCATGAGACACATGCTCATTAATTTCTACTCTAAAATTTCATCATTTTCAAAATGGAAAAGGGAAACATAAATTTATTATTCTATAGAAAATATGGAATTATTTTTCAACATTCTGTTTCCTTTCATTTTTTATTCAACATTGTCTTTATAGATATAGGTTTAATCTCAAAGGTAATTGAGTCTTTATTGAATCTGCACATCATTGTTGACTTTGGAAAGAAACTCATGTATTTAAAATAGAACAGATTCACTTTAAAGAATCTAACTAACGTGATACATGAATCTGATACAAATTCTATGGAAAATTTTGGGATATTCCCTACACTGACTAGGCGTGTGTGATTCAGTGTCGGGGAATTTTCAATAAAATTCAATTTATTATCCCGTTAACTATTTGTCCTATATGGATATTGATTATATTATTATTATATACCTATTTCATGAATTGATATTAAAATATTAAAATAAATCACATAATTATTTTACAAGATTCAGTACTCAATAATTGTAGCTAGTCCTAGGCACAATCTAATATAATCCTGACCTCATAATCGACTAGAAAACAATCTTTCTGGGAGGATTAAAATGAGTCATATATACCCTTACACTCGTAGGGAACTATGACAATAATCTAATAGATCATTTTATAGATCACTTGGTTGGATCATTATACGACCTCCTAAGACAATCCTCCCCTTATTTTTAAGGGTTTGTAACACTATGAAATTCCACTACCTATTGGATCATGTTTGATATCACTGTAATTCATTTTTCATCCTCAACCTTATTCATTAAATTATTACAAGCACAAATACATTCAATAAACACCTCTTACATATTCCCATAAGAAAAATTGATAGATGCACTAACTTATTCTTCAATCATTAAAAAAACCATAATTTTTTTGCACTAACGAACACTAAATCTTATATGACTCTAACTATAAAAAGTTGTTCTCAATTTTGTCACCATATATTATACTCTTCTTTTAACATTTTTCTTTGGGGAAAAACCAACTGCACATGGATATCTTCTTTGTATGGATGGAATCAAAATTTAAATTTTGATTATTATTCCAATGAAAATCATATAAAATTACCATCATCAAAATAAATATTCTCTGAATAATAATAAATCTTTTAGGTGGAAACACAATATTCTTCTAGGATATATAGAGAGGGTATTAAACCAATGCACTAGTTAATTGAACTGTTCTTCAATAATCATTAATATATTGTTAGTTTAACATATTTGGAGTTTCCATTGATCATTTTATTCAAAAAAACAATGATGGTGTAAAAATGTCAAATGTATGAAATATTTATCCTTCTCAAAATATCCTCTATTAACTGCAAAATCCCTTTTACTACTTGAAACCAGTGATTCATGAACAACCTTTCCTTCTTCAAACAATGTTTCCATTCATATACTATTTCTACTTTTGCATACTACCTCTCTTCTGGAGATTTTCTTCTCTTCCATAGACCCCCTATTTTCGTAGGCTTCCCTATCTTTTATGGGCTACCTATTCCTTCATGGTCCTTTGGTGCCTTGTAAACCACTTATGCTAAGTGGTGCCTCTTTTCCCAGTGATATTCCTTTGATCTGTGGAGAATCATCCCTCAATATGAAAACTCTCCCCCATGATCCTTTTTTTCTGCAGCGCATAAAATTATTTTCAAAATGAACTTCTTCCTTCATATAAAAATTCATCCATGAACTAATACCGTTCATAGAACTCTCACTCAAGTAGGCTTTCAGACATAGCCAAATTGTTCAACAAGAGATGGATTCTTGTACTAAAAATTTCTCTTACTTAATGATGAGATTAGGGACCCTAATATAAAAAAGAAATAATAATATTCCACTAATATGATTTTCCAAAATTGTCAATGTGGTATAGCCTACAGAGTGTGTTATGATCCTCTTGAAAACTATTTATCCCTAGGTGGTCCACGTAACAACTTCCATTCCTCATAGTGGCTGAATCCTTCTACAAAAGAATCATCGCCTCTTATCCGCAAACAACACCATTCCCATGAACAAAAATCATACCACAAGCTATAATCCTTTCATGAACCATTTTTCTTACTCTATTCACGTATCGTACAACATGGACCACATTGTTCTACAATTCAGAATCCTTCCTTTGCTGATTGTCCTTCTTTTCTCCACATAACTCCTCTATGGTATGAAAATTTCCTTCATGGTCTGTGAACTATGCTTTGACAATAACACCTATACTACTTCCTTTTCATATAGATTATTTGATAATCAGCCTCTTTCATAGAGAACTATATCATCCATGATAAATAGTTTTTGATTGAACACCTTTAGTAGCATCATGATTTCCAAGGGAACTATTGGAACATCCTTTTATTACAGCAACATATTTCATTCCAAAAAAATGGAAAATTATTGGAAACATATTTTCTACCCTTTCCATCCTAAGAATTTCATAAGAAGTTGTCAAAAGGCCTAATGAATACCTCACAATTCTCCATGAATCACCTTGAAACTCAATGTCTACAAACCATACACATTTGTCATAGAATATCAAGACATGATGACATCAACCATGATCTATGAAATTTGTAAATACTTCACCATAATAAACTCAATGAGATCGTTTTAACTCAATGAACACCATCAACAACCAATTACTATTAGTTTTCAAAAACAAAATCCATACAAAATGCATTCCCTATATGATCTTCTTCATAATACAATTGCTACTATCATGGAATGATGCACCCTGATAGTATAAATATAACCTATACCATGACCTTCCTATGACATAATAAATATCAATGGGGTGTTATCCCCTTCCCCTATAGAACTTTTTCTCCAAACGATAACCAAATACACTAAATCTGACACATTCCCCAAATTATTCCTCCAAATTTCATTTAAATACACATAGTTCCAAATAAATTTAAATCAAATATTCCTCAAAATTTTGAGGTTTCTTTTAGTGAAAAATTAATTAAAAAAATCCAAAATTGAATTCCTTGGAGATATTTATTACAATTACAAATATCATTATTATATTACTAGGGGTGTATTAATAACCATGGATAGGTTAGTTTGGGTATGTGGATACCCAAATAGATAGATATCTATGATGATGAATTATTGGTATAATATGGATATTTTTTTATTATTACATAAGATAGAAATATTTGTATATTATTTTAATTGTACTATATTGGGTATGATTAAGAATTTCCTATTATTGGATTTAGTCGTGGAATGTGTATCCCTTTAGATCATTTTAGAAAGTATATATTCTTCACATAATATGGATTACACAGAAGCGATGTGTTCTTGAGTGAGTGGTTAAGGCATGAGTATTGGCTTGGGGTCATATTGGATTGAAATAATAGAAATTTATTCTTGATAAAAATTATTTGAAGGATTGAGATATAAGTAACGTGAACCTTGAATCAATAGAATTTGACTCATGATAACATGATTTATGTTGTATATAAACGTAGTACAAAATTTTATTCATGGCCTTGCGATGAATATAGAGGATATTTATAAAGAATCAGAGCTATAATGACAATGGGTTTTCATATTATTTCTTCAAATTAAGAAATAATGTATGTACTTATATGAATATTATGGTAATTTTGTGATAATGATTTCAAATAAATATTTATTTCATGTAAAATGACTATTTGTTTGTTCATTAAGATAGTATAGGATGAATTTTATGTCCCTTGTGACTATATTAGTTTATAATAAATTTATAGGTATTGTAAATATTGTCACACGGATATGGACCTCATAGTTTCCATATTTTAATAGGGTTGGTTCATTGAATTTCATTATGAATTTTATCGTTGAACACAAAATGTTATGATTGAGGTATTGGATAACTCATAGAAAGGTGGGATTCACATCATCTAGTCTTAGAGATTATTGAGAGTCTCACCATTGATCATATAACATGTTATTTCATGTATTAGTTCTTGAATCTTATATGGTTATGCATTGATCTCCTGAGCCTTGATCATGATAGTCTTTCTTGTGGAAGATAGTGTTTGAGGTGAGATATATTCCATGTTTTTTTGTTAATCAATATTGTTATGGTGGAATGTTTGTAAGATTGAGGTCAGGACAACTGAATATTGTTAGATACTAAGGTTATGATTATAGTAGATTACCATCTTAATGAATGATGAACATAATGAATTTGAACGTTATTAGAAGTTGAATTATTTTTAGTAGGAAAGTATAAATTATATAGCCTGAGGAAATACAAGTATCTCATATTGAGGGGTGTTTTTTTATGACCTAATGTGTATGAAAAATATTAAGTGTTGTAATGATGGAATGTATATGTTATCTGAAAGTAGTTTTATAGGGATCGTGAATGATTTTGAGCTCTATTATTTTCTTATGGATTGGGAAATTATGGTTATAAAAAAACTAGATTATGAGTGGTTCATTTTAGGTTATTATGAGATCTATTTATTTCATTTTATACAAAATACTGATATGGTCAATCATACATTGGTGAGTAATCCATTGATTTATTAAGGGTATGAGACTTATTTTTAGTGTATTTTAAAAATTTCCCCACGATAATTGTATGAAACATTGATTCTAGTAAAGGATATAATTTTTTTCTAGTGCTTATATATAGGTAATAAAGATAAGTCCAGTAGGGTGAAAATATATTGATGTGGGTATTGATATTTTACATTTATGTGTAGTTCATATGTTTAATAACTATCACATGTAAGTCTTGGTTAATTGATCGATGCGCTTCTCATGAGAGGGTAAACTATAGTAAACATGAGTGGATTTGACAATATCATAAATCAAATTATGATTTGTGTGGAGGACTATGTATTATGTGAGAGAATATGAATTCATGATATGGATTATTAGAAGATAATATGGATTATCTCCATGATTACAACAATTTGATATATTAGTGTCAGGATATATTCATATTCGTTATTAGAATTTTATTTATTTATAATCTTTTCAAATATTGGGACATTGTTACTGAGGATATGGAACAAATGTTAATTTAAATAAACATGATGAATCATTTGAAAAGTTAACTTGTATAGTAGAGTATTATCTGGGTTTTTTCAATAATGATCATCTATGATGAAATTAAATATGACCCAGTTTCTCACTGAAAAAATATACAGTGTTTATTATGGATAAAATAGGTATGCCTTTTAAGAATATATTGACTCCTCTTGTTTGCGGGCAATAGATATATGATCTTAACAAGTATGAATCATCAGGGTGAGATGTAGGTATATTATATTATTATTTGGTGTAGAGCACCCCAAATATGTGATGATACTTTTTAAAGAAAATAATACATAGGGTGTTGAATTTATAACAACCATATTAATCAAGATTGATTTAATCTAAGAGATTATATAATCTATAAGAGTGGAATCAATAAGAAATTTATATTTTTTAAATTGGATCAATGTGTATGATATTTAACAGAATCTGTGTTTCTAATATGATGATTTTAGATATTTGAGGCTTCATGGGAAGTCCAATGAAATAAAATTTAGTTTTTTTTATAAAAAATTGAAAACAAAAATTTATTTTCAATAGAAAATGTGTATTAGATTTCATGAAATTTGGTAACCACTGAAGAAACTAATTTGGGTGCCCCACTCCTTTAGCTATTAGGTGGTGGCCCTGCATAGAGAACTTGGTAAGCCACCGAGTGGTCAGTTGGTGGCAACTGAGTACATGGTGGTACCTAAACACAATATTTTAAAAAAATATTTGGGATGTGATAATTTTCCTATTTCTAATAAAATACACATAAAATATTTTTCACCTAGGATACTCTACAAAAGAGAAGTTAATTCAATTATCCTGTCATCCAATACATTTTTTTTAAAGGATGGGTGTAGAAGTCTAATTTTTTTATTGATGCAAAGTAACGTCCTCTTTTGAATGGGTAGATGAAAACCCATTACATTGACCGAAGGCCCAGGGTCACAAAATACCATTTTCGGCCCAAAGGGGCCTCATGTGAATAGTATTGCTATAGTACCCTTACTGATATAGTACCCGCTACAGTACCGCTTCTGCTACAGTCCATTGTATAGTAACTGCACCACTATAGTGTCAAAACTGCTATTGTCCCTCCACTACTATAGTACTACTATAATGCCCTACTACACTTCTGTGGTAGTAACTAATAAATTTTTCCCAACTCGGTTTTGATACTGGGTCTTTCGGATGCCCATCTGGAGCCCATACCACTTTGGAACAAGCATGTTTCCATATCATCCACTCCCACATTCTTCAACATAAATATGGAATAAAAGGGGTTTTTTCGTACTGGTTAAGGAAGGTTTTCAATCCTACCCTCTTCATTTCTTTCATCTATATATATCTCTTTGATTTTATAATTTTTTCTTTTAGGTTATTATGAAATATTTGACTAAATCAGTGTTTGCGATCCATATTATGAGTTTCTTTTTGAAAATATAAAATGAATATTATGAAGGATAACTATATAAAATTTATCACCTTTTCTTAAGAGGTAATACTCTTGATGGTTATTTTATTTATTTCTATCATACTAGGGTAAATATACTATTAAATCATGATAAACATCAATGGATGTTCTCTATAATAAAAAAGCAACATAAAATATGACATCTAAAATATATTTTTGACGATTTCAGTGAGATTGATGTAATTAAGACCATAGGGATAAAAATGGACAGTATTGTCCATAAGAAATACTTCTTCGAGAATAAAACCCTACTCCGGCTCTGAGTTCCTTCAATAATGTTGTCCCCAAGAGAATGATTTCAAACACTGAGCCATTCTCATATGATGTAGTAACTCCTTATATCTACATTAACCTAAACGTTATCATCACCATAGATAATTTATTATTTCTTTATAAAAACGAGGTAAACAATACTACATTTTATCTATGTTATTTTCATGTTGGAATGTTTTATTATCATTCGATTTCATTGAATAATTATGAAGTTTACTGAAACCATTAGATTTTTGAGATTTCATATTGGCTTTTTGAACTCTTCTAGTGAAATTTTCCATCTTTCTTCCACAAATGATTACTATTTACCATGGGTGATGATCATGTATATTTGGGGTTATTCTATGTACATCATAAATGGACCCCATATTTTATCCCCCACTAAGAGTCTCCCATGGATCTAGTTTGGATTAGCTTTCCATGGCTTCCACTACATTTTTAAACAATCTTCCATGTTTTTGATTCCCATTCTCATTGAAAATCCATTGAAGCTAGATTCAGTGATGACGAGTCTATCATGACCAGTAGTTCCTAGAATTTTCATCAATATTGTTGTTTCTAAGGACCCATCTTCTCAAAACTGGATTCAGAATAGAGAATATGGATTCTATTAGGATGATGTTTATGAATCACTACCTGAATATTTCCATTTATATATTTAACATGGAAATTATATGATGGAATTTGGTCAAAATAATTCATGACTTGAGGGCATGAAAGATACTTAGTTTAAGAAAAAAAAGTAAAATCTTGGATTTTTTGAAATTATGTAAGATATATGGTTAATGCTGACCGGCCTGAGATACCAACTAGTTGGTAGAAAATTGAAGTGAATATGGTGATAAATATTGATCACCCTTATAAAGCTAATGGAATGCCAGGTTACGTTGATGCGTTGATTTCTGCAATAGGTTATTGAAGTATCCACCTTCCTCTAGTAGAGGAGAATGATATGCACAAGGAATCACATTATATAAGATCCAATAAGAAGGGTTTACTCTCTAATTATAGTGAGTCTTCACATGAGGATGATAACGATCCTAATGAAATTGTGTAAATCTATTTAAAATCACAAGCTTGGAAGGGGAAAATCCAATAGTGGATGATGATGTATACATTACTCCAATTCATAGAAAAATGAAGATTTGTATTAGTTACACTCAACTTGAAGGAAACCTTCTTACATGATATTTAGATTCTTATAAGAAGGAAATCACCAAACCCTAAAAATATAAAAATTTAGTTGATCACTTGACTAATGAGGATAACTATGAAGGAAAAAAGAACCCTATGTATAAAGATGAATATTACAATGAGAATTTGGGGGGGGGGAGAAGTCCATGACTGGATGGGGGAGCAATACGAAATCAAATTCCAGAAATATATGGATGATATTATTACCAGTGAGAAATACCTTGAAATCAAAAACAACATGTTTATAATGATGTTGGATGAATATAAATAAAATCCTAATTTCAAATTAAAATATATTCAATGGGAATTACCACTTAAATCATCAAAAAAATTTCTTTCTCGAGAATTTTTAGATATCTCTTTCTCCTCATTGACTTCTATGGTCAGGGCAGCTTTTTGGATACTAAATCTAATGCTTTCATTGTTTTTTGTGACTACTTTATGGTCCAGTTTTCACCAACGTTATTTTAAAAATATGATTAAGATTATTTCTGCATTTGGGACTTTTCCATTAATCATTTTTTGTTTTTTTATGGAAGACAACTTCGATTTGTGCTCGTTACTAGCCATTTTTTCTGGGATTATATAGTATTGGTCTCTCATGAAATTACATGATATTCCAATGTTAATAAATTTGGAGATAATTAATTCTTGAATGGAAGATTGTGTGTTATTATATGTGTGGTATTTTTAGTCTAATGTTTACATTTTCTGATAGAAACATGTAGAATCTAGTCCAATAAGGACTAAAGCATTGTATTCTTCCAGTTCTTGAGAAATAGATACAAATGATAGATTTCTTCTGAAGAGGTTGATTTAATTATCAAATTTGAGCATTCAGTTAATATGTGAGATGTGTATACTGGTTGAGGCTGATGAAATGATCTCACAAGGTTCAAGGATCATAATAGATAGTACAATTTATTTACTACCTATAAAGAGTCTTGATCTAAAATGACTGTAATCTTCAGTAGCTTCTTTATGATATGATATTTTTATTTAGAATTAACTCATGTGCTTTTAAAATAGAATAATTTTCTAGTTCATGAATTTGTGGGTGGAATCATGAGGTTCCATACAAACATTCTAGTGGTGCTCATGTATTTATGGGAATGTTAGGTCGTCTTGTTTATTTATGTTTTTGATTTACAATGGTGGGCTGAATTAATGGTTTTGTGGTCTATATGTGTAAATGTAACACTTTGGATGACATTAATATTCATTAATACCTACGTGGATTCTATTTTTTATTTTTCTTGCATTGGAATTACCCTATTTAATATTATTTGGATTATCTTCTCTGATTTTCATTACATAATAATAGATAACAACATGAGATCTTTTCTTATGAGGTTATGGTTCTTGATTAAAGATGCTACCTTTTTTTGATAATGTAAGGTATGATGAATTTTTAGCCTTTGCATGAGATATTATTCATCACCAAGTATCTCAATCAGTTTCATGTTTTTGTAATCTCATTACACCTGGAGAATATATTTCAACACTATTGTTTCTTTAGTAAATTTCATTATGGCATGAAATGGGTGACCAGTTCCTGTTACAGTCTGTTGAAAAAAACTACTTCATCTGGGAGAAGATTATTTTGGGTTATGAGTTGTCCATATGATTGTTGTACTCAGTATTGAGTTTTTAGGGGCACTCAACACATGATATTTGATTTAGGGTATTTGAAATTATTTAATAGATTAATACGTTAGAATATTTTTTATCATTGGTGATATAGGGTATTATACTTGGCCAAAGATGATGGGTTAAATGATTCCATATATTTTATTATTGTATAGTAATTTTTTATGGTTAATGTGCTGTTCTAATCATCCCATGAGATATATAAAAATATTTGGCCTATTATTTATGAAATCATTAGAGATATGCGAATTCTTATTTTGATTTAGGTACTTTTCCAAGGAATTAGTGGTATCACCAATTTATTATATAGAATAATATATATAGTGTTAGGAAGTTCTATTAAACTATACAAAGAATATTATAATGACTATTAGAACTATTATTGTTGAAATCTGTGGTTGTGTAGAGATATTAGTATATTGCATCTTCATTATTGGAATTTTCCATGGGGTTGGGCATGTACACCATACCCATGATGTCATAGACCCTCAAAGGTTTTGATGATTAAGGTATGCTATTAAGATCATTTCCACAGTGTATCCCAATTGAAAAACACTTATATGCTACACCTACTACCAAATAGCTCATTTATTGTGTTTTTTATTATGAAAATGCTGTTATGATTATATATTTATAATGGAATCAGGTGAATCCATAAATGGGTTCAATTATTCTCATAAACAACAAGGATGATCCTTTATGATTATTCATAAGGTTTGATACAAGTATGTATAATATTCTATTATTTGTACCCCCTTTCGTTTTGATGCCAAAAAAATATTAATATTATTTAAAATATTTAGTCAAATACATGTTAGTTTATTGTTAACTCTATATATTAATTATGATCATAACATACACTAGATTTGTGTAAATACTTGAAAATCATTCATAATAGAACATGTGGTTGATACCATTAAGGATTTTATGTGAGGTGGAACTACCATAAATATGAAAAATTCTTCCCAACATGTGAATTAGTAAATGACCATTAGCTTACCAACATAGTTAAAAATTGGTACTGCCTATTAACATGGAAGATTTTTGTATGCCTTGTGATTCAATGTGTACTATGAATGCGATTTTTTGTAATTATTATATCCTATAGTAAATGGTTACATATATATAATAAATTATTTTATTTTATCATTTGTGGGATCATATTAATTTTTAACTTTATAACTCACAGGTGAACCTCAATTTTTTGGAAAAAACATATGTTTGACATGAATTTTAGGGAAATGGTGCAATTACATGTGATCAAGATTGAGTTAGATTGATGGGAGTCTAGAGATAGTACCCAAGAATGATTGAGGTAATTTATATAAGATACTCTTATATTTATAGATTTCTATTAATATAAATCATGTATATGATCAACCCACTCTGTAATATTTTTATGACTTGAAAATTGTATGACACTACATGGATTCATCTCATTATAATATGGTGTCTAAAATTTATTAAGGTTTCAATTCCATTATATTTCTATATTATATTTTTTTATATTTTATGAAAATTTGTTATATATAATTATTTTATAGATATTATATCATGGATATAGTTTCCAAATATGATACTCCTACAATGTAACTTTTTTGTTCAATTTGATACTATTTTTTGAATACTTTACCTTGAGTTTTATATAAACATTTTTTGTTTTTGGTAGGTTTTCCAACTTTGATGAGTAGGGTTATGAAAATATTCATTGTTAAGGTTTAAGAAATTAAATGGTAATTTGAATATTTAGTCTGGATGTAGGGATGTTTTGGAAATTGTGACATGGATCGAAATTATGAGGGATCAATCATCTCAAGGAAATGTTTTTTGTTGCGGTTAGAGGCTTGATATGTGAATTGGGTGCTAATGTGATCATATGGTAATGGTCGAGATGATCATAAAATGTAATTCCCTAGTCGGATATATACCATGGAATAACACATGATAATTGATACTTATCATGTTTCAAATTAAAGTTTTCATAAGGGAAAAAACCATACGTGTGGGAAAATCACCATGCAACAGAAAGTGATGTGCCATTAATCCCACACTAGGTGAAGAACCATGCCACAATGAGTGTTTTTTTGTTGTTGTTGGTTCCTAAAAATTATATTTTAATATATAAAATATCTTTTATATTAGCTTTAAACAATTTTTCAATATAAAATGATACCATGTAATAATATGAGGTATAAAGTTAGAAGGATTCCTAGTGTGGGTTGAAAAGGCCACACCATATAGGGAAAGTCTTATGCTGTAGTGGGGAGGATGAAACATGAGAGTATATTTGGGGTAATCCACTATGATATAGGCCAAGCTTTGTTCATAGTAACATATTTTATTGTAAGGAGTTATATTCCATAGATTTCATGCTATGATGTGGAGGTTCCTATGGGGGAAGGAGAATTGAGCATCCTCGAAGGTTAGTTACACCATGAGACAGCAGGTAGAACTGTAGAGGGGTGGTCACTGGGGAATGTTTTTCAGTAATTCCAATGGGAATCACCAAAATGGTCCACATGTCCTATTTTTTATATAGTGGTAGACACACATTTTTAGGCTTCGACCACATTTGTCTTTAACTCACATAGTTACACATATTGGATATTTTTAGTTGTCTCCCTCCCTCCCTTAAAATATTTTACCCACCCATGAGTACTGGATTATTTGGGGTGGTTATTTTTCATATTATATAGTAAATGAATGAAACATTATTTTTATTCTCATTCAGTCCATTATTACATATGTATTCATCGATTTCATTGATCTGGATTGGATTTTGGAACTGATTCCACTGAAGCTCGGTCAAATTGGGTTGGAATAATTGAGAATTTTATTAAAATGGATAGAATATGTCCTATAAATACAAACACATAATTCCAATCACCATTTTGTTGGAGCTATCTGACCCTATGAAATATTTTTTTTTGTAAAATTTAATGAAATTAGTTACTTATTGGGTATTGACTGTCAGTGAATTTTTTAGGATGGCAGAGGGATTTCACAATATTACCTCAAAGGGTATTTGGATAGAGATTCTAGGAATTATTATAGACCTACATATTTTTATGATGATATTAGTGTAATAATTAAATTAAATAAATAATTAGAAATATTTTATTATTAATTATATTGGATGTTATAGATCGAGGTAGTATATCATGTGATAATACATGATACAGTTAGGGTTGAATGGGGGTTTTATTAGTAAATGATGGTCAGTTTTTCCTTTAGGTAAAACATTTAGTGTCATTTTTTTTACTAAAACATCTCATCAGGGTTTATGATTTTGGATATATCATTTGTTATGTAGTATCACTATAGATTCCCAATTTAAAATAAATAAAAAATTAATTTTTTGTTATCCTATGTTGAAATAGAAAAGTTATTAATAGATATTATAGAATCTTGAATACTATATGGATTCCTCTATCACCATTTGAAACGATTTGGACTATAAGATTATTTTACATGAGACGAGGACCCATAGAAGATGGAATTAAATGAAATAGATGATCATAGTGTCATAGAGATAGGGTGTATGTAAGCCTCAAATGATTTTTGTGGGAGCTCTAGTGATAGTTATGAAAAATAGAACCACCTAGCTAGTCATTTACTTAGGGTAGTGGATGTTGAATGGGTTATATGAGGCATGATGTTTCACTCAGATCCATGATGAGATGTGTACATCCTAGATGGTATTTTTAAGCTACTTGGGTTTGTATGAGAGGATTTTTTCCCTAGTGATATGTGATATGATCTTTTCACCCAACAATGATATGGAACACCATATTGAGGTTGGGTTAGAATCATGGTGAGTTCCATGAGCTTGATTGGTCCTCTAGGGCTGAATGAGGTGTGGTAGAAGAGTCCAAGAGATGTTGGGTTGAGATAACTCTTAAGGACATGTGAGATGATACAATAGTGTGTGTTATGTGTACGTTATTAATTACATGGAATTGGTATTACAATAGTCATAGTGAGGCATATCCCAAGATATCCCATGATGAGTTGGACATATTTAAGATGAGGATGTGGACAATGTTCATGAGGTTTTGATTAAGAATGATCCTATGGGGTGACTTAACATCATAGAATTTTGGTATGAATTAGTACTAATGAGATGATACTAATGTGGGTATAAAATATCCTAGGGGATTCCCTAGTGGGTGGGATATAAATGTCAATGAATTTTACTAGATGTAACAGTGGAAATGATATGATAAATAGATTTTTAGATCAAATGGATTTATGGATTCAAGATTATTTTCAGTGATTTGGTGGTAGTAATGCTGTAAAAAGAACCCCAGTGGAGAGTAGAAATGTTCTTGGTATGTGGTATGGTTCCATGTTTATGATTTTGTGAATTTTATAGGTTATTGGATACAAGATGATGAGATGGGTTATGTCAATCCAGGAGTTGGAGAGTCATGACAATATATGATAACATATGACTTATTTGGAGAGGGGTATCTCTCGGGAATATAACATGGGTACCTGAATTAGATGATATATTATGGATCTAGGTAGGGTATGTGATCCCTATCTGTAAATGATATTATTGATATTATTAAAACAATTGAGTAGTTTTGAACATGAATTCAAAATGATATATATGATACGTCTCTATGGTGGATAGTGGGTATGCTCCTTGGTCAATAATGATATTCAATATTCTTCCATACATGGAGTGGGTATGCCTCTATGAACCTAAAAATATAATATAATATTCCAAAAAATGTAGTCGGTACACCCCTGGGAACCTTATGGTTTGAGAAAATATTTCAAGCATGAAACAAGTATTCCCCCACACACCTAATGGCATAAGATAAAATTCTATGTAGTTATTGGGTGTCCCCTAATGATATTGGTAATAATATATATTATTTCTTTTGGGATCTTATACAATCCAGAGTGCCTTATGATATTATATATCAACTCAATTGGAGAGAATTTATGCCCCAATGTTATGGATTATATGGTATATTATTACATAATGGGAGAGGGTATACCCTAGAATACTTGTTGATGTGAAGTATGATTCTATGGTGGAAATAGTCTACCATCTAGTTACTAATATTATTTCTAATATTTCCTATGTAATGATCCATTCCCATAAGACTGATGTTGTGTCTCATTATCCCAACGCTCACCTCATCCCCCTGAAAGGTAATCATTTTTCATAGAGACATCTAACAGAACCTGAAGACGGTATGGTCAATACCCAAAGGCACATTTGATCACCAAGATCAAAAATATTTATTTTATTATGTTCATATAATTTTAATTTTCTGAATCATAGAACATTTATATTAACTTTATTTTTTTGTCATGTTATGGGAATAATTTCTAATGGTCTAGAATGTTTTACTAACCCAATGAATAGGTGGTCATTGATCTTTGGTAACCTAGAATACCAAATTTCTTAAAGGATCATATAGGATATAGGCATAGTTTTTTATGATTCATATGGATATATCATAAGAATATGATGATCGAGGATGGTATTAGATCCTCATTGGATACATTTGGGTATTTATTTTTGATATAAGATTGGATTAGTGACTGGTTATTCAGATGTAGGATTTTATATTAGAATTTCATTTAATATAACATGGGAATGGTTATTATTTTTCTTTCTCTAATTTCTGTGTGGATGTTTCTAGTTATTTATGGTGGTTTCTAAACTCTTATATGAGGGTTTATCCTATTCTTTCTAACACCTTAGACCCTCACTACTAGTTAGAAGCCTCGGGTGTATGGGGATATATGTTAGTGACATTTTTTAAAAGGAAAAAAGAATATATATGGGGATATCATGGCCCAATGTGAAGAAATATACCAAAAGGATGCAGTAAGCTGAATTGTGGTACCATATTGTGGGTGGGTATGCCATGGTGGGCCCCTATGCATGGATTTTTCAAAATAAAATATATTATATATTTCTATTTGGGTATTTTGAGAAAGTAAAGTGACTACGCCACACCCCAAGGGATTTAACCACAAAAGAGATAGGAATTATGATTCATGATGTATTGCATGAAGGCCACACCATAAAGGTGATTTCCAACATCCTTATGGGTTGACTGTTCGGTGAGGTTCTCTTGGGGGTGTGGTGTTTTATCATAGTCTCGAATACTTATCATATAGTTTCATATGGACATAAATATATCTGTATATTTTATAAGGGTAATTGGTTCATGTATCCCAAGAATTCACCTAGAGGGTCATCAGGGTTCCAGAGCATTGAGATACCCCAATAATTAGTTAAACATTAAGGTTCCTGGTTATACAACAAAGGGGTGGTCATTGTGATGTGTTATGCTATAAATCCAAGGTGTTACACTATAATTTTCCTCCTTCCCACTTTTTTGATGTTTGTTGTCCCGTATATTCATTTTGGATAAAATTTATCTTTAATTAGACAATCCTTGTTGAGAGACCATTTCCGATAAGTTGTCACCCTATATTTCACTCTTCTGCCCACTTGACAAGGGGTGGATTTCTAGTATTCATTATGGTGATAGCATGGTGGAGTAAAGTTAAAATTTAAAAATTCTCCCAGTATTATTTTTCTCCTACTATTCAATTATTTCAGTTTTTTGGGATAGGTTTTTACTCTAATTACACGAAATCATTATGGAATTTAGTTGGACCGATGTGTAATTTTATTATCTTATTATGAGGATGTCTCAATATTTTGACTGCATGATGTATGTCCGCATTTTATTATATATATGAAACCCAATGTAGTTTACTAGGTGTTTTTGTTAAATTGAAAATAATATACAGTGACTATATGCCAAGAGATTGACATTTTTCTCTGCATGGAATATGGAATATGCAATAAACCATAATTGGGTAGTTGGTAACTGTTTATGTGTAGCAAGACAAAATGATATGTTTTATATGGCTATTAAATTTTGGAATAAATTAAAGAATGAATGAAAATGTGATATAATGTATTGTTTTTGATGTTATGGATTTATATATGATCTTATGTGATGTTACATGTTTTGTCGAGGCATGGATGAGGATTTGATGAGTTTAGTGAGGATGTTAAAGATTTCCTTCATCGAATAACATTGTGTTTATGGAAGGTGGTCCTTGAATATTTCTCTTAGGTTTACACCATTGATTGGTAGCATGTGATATGTGGTATCATAATTAATGAGTGATTTTACATAAATATAGAATGAATTTTCTATATACCACACATGAAATGAACAAGCTTTCATGGTCCACTAGAGATGATTGAACACTATATACCTCATCCCGCAATGCCTCTGGTATACCTATCCATCATCTGAAATTAATAGCAAGCTCCCCACATTGAAAATATCCATTAGGGGAATGTCCTTTGGAAAATTGAGAATGTCATGTCTCAAAGTCGAAAACCCCTATATGTGCTTCCCTGACACACTATATGTTTTGATGGGTAATAAACATTGACTACAGATAAGATGGGTAATCTGAATCCATGAAGGAAAACTATAGTGAGGCCAACTGCTCTGATTCCTTGCTCCGTAGTTGTAAACTCGAACTTATGTTTCGAGCATCATAGAGAATGTTCCCCATCTCAATAGTATAGATAATAATAAAATTCATAGTCCTAGAGGAACACCAACAATACCCTCTTCTATAGATTCATACCCCTCTATGAGAAGATGTACATTAGGATCTTAAGGTCACAGTTGAAGATAAACTACTCATCCATCAGGTAGTGTATCCACATATTCATCATAAAGACTACCACTACTAACTCACAATTATGGGTCATGTAGTTCTACTCATTTGGCCTTAGCTGGTGTCAACCATTGGAAATAACCACTTATCTCTATATCATATAAAAGGAAAGCCCGATCCTTGATTCATCATAGAATACTACAAAAAAGACACCCTCATCCAGTAATTACGATTGAGGCTCTTGTCAAACTATATCTCAACTATTGGAAAGCTTTCTAGAAGTTGTTCGTCCATATAAAATGCCATATTTTTTTGGTCAAAACAATCATCAGTACTGGTATCAGGGAAAATCATGGAAGAATCATTGGTAATATCTTGATATACCAAGGATGCTCCAGACCTCTATCACTATCATAGGTGGGTCCCATACTAAAACTGCCTCGACCTTGGTTGTGTCCACCACTACCCCTTCCACAATGAAAGTGGTGCTTCTATTTCTAGAACTAGTGCTTCAGGAGCTTAGCAAAAACCTGGTGCTCTTACAGTATGTCTATAACCATCAATAGGTGTCTCGCGTGTTCCTACTCTGTCGTAGAGTACATAAGGATGTCATCGATGAAAATTACAATTAACCGGTCTATGTATGACTGGATGATCTAGTTCATGTTTCCCATTAACACTGTGTGGGCATTGGTAAGATCTATGGGCATCACCATGTACACATAATGACTCTAGAAGTATCTAAAATACATCTTCAACATATCCTCATCTCGTACTCGTAACTGGAGGTAACATGACTGAAGGAGAACCTTATAGTACCATTTTTTCCCTCTTAGCTCATAGAAGAGGTCATAAATCCTGGGTAGTGGATACGTTTTGTCACCATTACATAGTTTAAGAGTGGGTAATCCATGCACAATCTCAAACACCTCTCTTCCTTCTTGGGAAAAAAATGAGACTACCCAAGTTGAAAAATTGGGTCTTATGAAGCCTTTCCTCATCAAATCCTCAAACTGCACCCTCAGCTCATGAAGCTCTACTAGAGCCATCCGATATGCTAGTGATGATATTAGTGTTCTCCCAGGGTGAGATTCAATGCAAAAGTAAATCTATAGATGTGGGTAGTACTATAAAATCTTCTGGAAAAACATCCTCGTACTCCGCCACTACTAATGCGAACTGAATAAAAACAACATCGGTTACTCTAAGGGTAAGGCTATAAAACCCATGAGTGATTGGCTACACCCTACTAAGTATGAGCAAATTCTATGTAGCGTGGGATTATTTTTCAATCAAAAAATGAAAACAACATTCCATAACTGTGGACAAACTTCACTCGTCGCCTATAGTACTCAATCTATGATTGGACTGAAGATAACCAATTAATACCATGAATGACATCATAATGCTTCAACTCTGCCTCCCTATTGTTCAACTAAAACCTACTAGGGTATGATCACACTGACTTCAAAGATGCGTGATCACTGAATCTCATCATGTATGTGTCTCCAATCATAAGGGTAGAGTTAGTGGCTCTACTAGAATCTCAAGGTTTCGCACAACACATGTAGTGAGGAAATAATGACTGGAACCTATGTCAATAAGTAACACATCTATGGTAGAAATGAAACATATCATACCTTAGATAATCCCTAGATTTCCTATTTCAAATGACTTGACCACATGTAGATTCCCCCTATCCACCAGCTACATATTCCTGGTGTGGACCTCATAGGGGTGGTGGTGGATGTAGGTAAAAGAGTCTTACACCTTCTATAGCACTCCCTACATCTATTCCATTTCTACCACCTAGTAGGACAACCTGCTCCACTCTCTATCTTTTCATTAGTTGTCAATCAACCACCACCCTGTCAACAGATCGACATGTAAGATTGTCTCTAGTGATATGTAATCTACTAGATAATGAGTAGCATTGACTCTACCTAGGATGACTGGATCCAGCCTAAGAGCCTTGGACTGCAGATCCCCTCTCCTGGGTCCTCATTTTATGTCTCCCATGTCCCATTCCCTATAGCGGTCATTGGCTCCCTACTGTTGAGGTCTCTGTATCAGTTTTCCTACTACTAACATCCACTAGCTATCTTTTCTAGGTTAAGAAGCTTTCAACCAACAAATATCACTTGAGCACTCTTACATAATGCAGAATTTGTAAAGGAATGACACTCGCTCGGATGGCCCATCGTAGACCTCGCAAAAGGTTCAAGGTCTAAATTATTGTTCCCTAATTATATCAATTGAGTACCCGACGACATTGGTGAACCTCAATAAATATTCATCCACCATTATTCTACCCTACTAGATCTAAATAACCTCCTGGATAAGCACTTCTTTCAACTAAAACAGATTGAAATCCTCCCTAAAGAGTTTCACAAACTCGGTCCACGAAAGTGTCTCCCACTTGTGAGGCACCATGTGAAAACTCCACCATCGCACTACTGAACCATGAAGAAGGCTCTCTCCTAGGATCACCATATGGTCCAATGGTGTCCTTAGTAGATGGAAAACTCTTTTCACTGCCTCAACCCAATCCTCAACCACCTGAGGTTCTGTCTTAACTCCGTACCCAAGGGGTACCATTCTATATAAATTAGAGAGCATTCCCAGCCTCACTCCTCCTCTTCCTGTATTGGATGTACTGCATCTTGCTCCACTAGTTTTGGTACAATATTTACTCCTATTTTATGTAATTAATTTGAAACTGGTCCCTAAATCGAAGCCTCGTAATCAAGGGGGTCATCCTCATGATCGAGCTGGTAAACCCTAGAGGGTATTCGTCGCTAAGGCATTATATATGTAAACTACATATGTCATGGTCAAAGAGTATATCTGGATATCTTACACTATAATAGATGGGGAAAACAACCCATTAATATATGATCCATATACCATTATTTTGATTCCCTACAACTATTGTTCTCAGGTACTAATTCCAAAAGAATGTTATTGGTGTCTTATTGTATGGATATGTCAGCCACCGACACAACATTGGAGTCCATAACCTAAAATATGAAGTTGAAACACTGAACACTATTTCTCCAAACCAATCTCATAGACTATCACTCCTATAGAAGAACCAAACCCCTATGATACCACTTTGTTAGTATATGGTGTCATCCTGGGTCTTCCAGCCCTGGTACTGTTAAATGGGGTATCTCGTGTATCTGGCCTAGTCCGGGTGAGTGTTAGAGTACATGCCATGTCCTCCACATCATGCCCATGTATCTCCAAAAATACATGATGAGTCCCGCATAAGGACCCACACACCATGCGACAACTATCATAGGCCATGGCATTGTTACCTATCTCCCAAAACCATAAATGCTGCTGAATGGGGTCCTCACTTTGTGCCCTCCAGGAAACAAGTTGTGTTTTTTGACTCTTTCAACATGGAAACCCTATACACTATTGATATTCCCCCATATGTCATGTTCTTCGTAGAACATGCTTTGTTCTTTGAAGAATCTTCATATCTCGTGCTCTTGGTCGACACACCTTGGGTGAAGCTCTAGTTCACCATCTTATCATTCGATTTCCATGAAACTGATGATTCGAGGTGGTTTCATAACCATATTGTTGATCCTATTGGTTTTGGGTCTTTGATCTACCCCAAAACATGTTTCGATCCATCTTCATGAATAACCATTGAAGAATGATTTCCCTGAAACTGAAACGATTCATCCTATGTCATCTTCATCGCACCTATACAAGGTCTTTAAAATGGAGGATCTATGATTTGGGATCATTGAACTATGAAAAGGATGTGGAAAAAATATTTTCTTCATAACCATATAAAGAACTCGAAGAATGCACGGCTCAAAGGGGATAAGAAATCCAAATTGAAAATAGAGGAATGAACCACTGCCATTGTTCCCCAAGTCATTGATCCAATCATGTTATAAGGATCAATGATAGAAAAAAAATATGAAACAACAAAATCATGGATCAAATGCCCAAAATAAACCCGATAAAATACCCTCCCGTAGGCATGCATGATTGGTGGGTCAAACTAATTGTGGGCTAATCCGCATTCGTTATTTGAATCCAACAATAGGAAAGGAATAATTGAAATAATAACCCCTTCAATGATCTTTCACAAAGGATGGAAACTTTTTCATCATCGACTGAGGTCCGATCTCACTTCACAATGATCCATGTGTCATCATTCAATGACATCCATTAAGTGTTTTTGGGGGTGGATCCTCTCCAAAGCTCTAGAGGATTTCATTGAGTATTCCAGGGTTATGAGCATAACACTAGAATCATGGTTATTTAATACCAGAAAATATGTCGATGAGTCCTTATAATGTTTAAAATAAAAAATATTATTTATTTATTTTATTTCCATTATTATTTATAAAACATATTTTGTAGCTGGCCCAAGTCAGCTGATGTTATGACTTGCCTAAGGTAAAGTCATGAGTCTGAATGAAAAAGCCCTCTAAGATTTATGATATGGGAACTAGTTTATATGTTTTTACACATTTTCAGGAAAACCTCTTGTGAACAATATTTTAATGTTTAATTTATTTCACACACTACTTTCATGCTCCCTGGGCCTCATAATCCCACACTTTCAGAATTTATAGCATCTAATTAATTAAATATAATTCTTAAAAATACTACACGAAAAAATCCAAGACATTTCATTATGATTAAATTTTGGAATTTATAGATACTAAATAATTAAATATAATTTTTAAAAATATTTCACGAAAAAATATGAGACATTACATTATGATTAAATTTTTATTTATAAAAAATTGATATTTACTTTTCCAAGGATTATATTGTAAGGACCCGCATCCGAAAGCCGGGAGCCGGTGCCTATGAGACATTAAGTACAAAATTTACATTAAAAACATTAATATTCATCACATCATGTCCAAATATTTCAGAGGACCGTGAGGTTCAGGTTCAGGGAAAACAAGCTGCATTCAGAAACTTCATTGAAGACATGACTGATACCTGAAAATTTTTCATTTAAAACATAGGGTGAGCATTCAGAAATACTTTCTGTTACTTAAAATAATTATTTTAATGAAAACAATAAGACATTTCAAATGTGGATATAATACAGTTTAAGCACTTCATACATGAGTAATTGAACATTTATCTGAATTCCACTAGATGAAAAAATAAGCATCCTTGTATAAAAATGCATAAATTCTTACAAGTAAAGTAGGCATGGCATGCAAGGTATGCAAGTACTACCGAGCATGTAAAATATAAGAGTTGATCATAAACAATTTCACTACAACTTATAAAAATGTACATTAGGACATGATTAATGTAATTATAACATTTGGATTAAAATTCTGGAAAGGTAAACTGATCATGCATCATCAATGTCTCATCATATGCCATGTGCACTTTAATGTCATACTAATATGTAATTTTTCTATAACCAATGATATTTACCTAGTCTAAATAATCACTTGGTTGGTCATATACTAAAACAGAGTGAGAAAACGTATAATGTCGGACTCATGTATGAATGTCAAGGCCTCGTGCCATGACCTAAGGGTAATAACCCAAGCTGACTGTCTCGAGAAGAATCGATGCATTGTGGAGCTTACATTTTCCTGTCTCTAACCCAGAGGGCATACTTTTACCAGTCCCTAACCTGGAGGTCTTACTTTAACCAGTCCCCAACCTAGAGGGCTTTCTTTTTATCGGACCCCAACCCGGCAGTCCAATATATTTCTCACATGTAAAAAAGGTCTGATATTAAATGTGTCCCATTCAACTTTGAATATTTAATTTTTATTTCATATTACCCAAGGTGTCCCATACAAATTTGCGTAATTTAATTCTTATTTCATTATCAATATGTGTCATATGCATGCATTATGTAAAATAATAAATAAAATAAATAATGAAACCATTATACATTTACTCTACGAATACATGATATGAAAGATAACATTGCGAATATGGAAATATCTAATCAAAGGTATACATGGTTTAGTAAACATTATTTTCACACAAGATAATTCCTATAGCACATAAAATGATGGTTAAAAAGGGTTTGCCTCCTGATATGATAACTCATTAATTTAAAGAAATCCTTATTTTATGGAAATGATATACTTAAAAAAAATACATGTCATCAGATATGCTTATAAAAGGGTCAGTGAACATGCATATAGACTAAATCATAAGTTTGGTAACCAATATAAAATATTGTGCAAAATATAACCTTCATGTGTACACAACATGGTTACAAACGTAGCATTTTTTACAAAACCATTTATTCTCTAATAACTTTTTGTCAAATCAAAATGTATTTTTTAAAAACATAGAAACACCACAGGATTTAATATTATGAAAAATTATTTAATTAAAACATACCTTAAATACTAATATATACTTATATAAATACATATTTGTTTAGCATACTTCATAATTGGAATTTAATATAATCTTACAAACATTAATTACATTGAATGTAATAATTAAATTCTGAAATTTATTATTTGAGTCTCCCAATTAGACTAGGGTTATATATTGATAACCATATATACACTAGGAGTTTATACATGGGTTTAACATAATGAAAACTAGGTTTAGTAATTTATTATAAGTAATATACACTTTAAAACATATTTAATACACCATTATTTCATGATTTGACACCAAAACCATGTTAGGTTTATAGAATATAATCATATGTGTATAAATATATAACAATTGCTGTCTTGCATAATAGTTATAAATCCAATTGAACAAAAAACAAAATTCCCATCAAAAACATTATTTGAGGGTTGGAAATTATCTTTTAAAATCCATAAATCATGTTTGGATTGTGTCTTAGGTATACATGTACATATCCAAATATGTTCATAAGTATATATTGGATTTTGCATAAGAACAAAAATTCAATTGAACCCAAAACTTATTTTGCATCAAAACGATTATTTATAAATGAGTATTCATCTGTTAAAACCCATAATTTATTTTTTTTAAAATACATAAATATATACGTTTTTTGTTATATATACATATAATGTTTACATTATATTTTATGTTTCATTTTTTGTTATTATTAAATGAGTTATATAATTTCAATGTTACCAACGTGGTGAAGGATTGAGGTAACAATATCATTGTGTTTTGGGATTGATTATGATTATGGTTTTCAAGATGTAATATTTTGATTTAATTTTTATGAAGATATTAATTTTATTATCATATTGTTGTTACAAATGGATAAATATTCTCCATTCATTTTACCATCATTATGTTCTCAATATATAAAAACAATTTTTAAATGTAAATAGACTTTATTTCTCTCCTACGAAGAAATACAATTTTTATTCCAAAATAATGCTTTCTAAAAATTATTAAAAAAATGTTTTTGAATTAATATAAATTATTTATTAACTAAATTATAACCAGTAAATGGTTTTTAAATTTTAATTGAATGTAATATTCAAGTCGTGTTCGAAACGACCCCTTTTACTAAAAAAATGAATGAAATAATTTTTTCATCAAGTATGGAATGTATTTTAATTTGTACCATAATGAAAAAATTATTAATTTTAAATAATTAATTACAATTTTAAAATATTATTTTCATTGACAAGGTTTTCCTAAATGTTTTATGATTTTACAGTTTTTTAAAAAATATTTTCAATGTAGAAAGGATATTTTCTTTATAAAATGTTTCAAATGATTATTAAATATTTCATTATAAGATTCCAATGTTGTTTTAAATACATGATCATATAAAAATAACTTATTTTTCCCCGAGTCATGATTTGATGAAATTATGAAATGATTATGAAGCCTATTAACTTTATCTAAGTTATGTTGTGACGAAATTTATTTGAAACCCATTTGTTTTCATGGATTCTAATATGATGTTTTTCTACTATTGTGGAACACATATGAAAAATGTTTTATGTGAATATGGTTACATAATAACCAAATAAGGTGGTTATTTTAAATCCAATGGTCATGTTATATCCAATACGAGTGAGAACTGTATTTCAAATCAATACATTGGGTAAATATTAATATATCATGAGATAATAAAGTCTTGAATGGGAATTACACATAGTATAGTAATGTCCTTTGGGCACTGTGATCTTCTTAGGATTGAACCTTGACTACTATGATAGTTTTGCGAGTGAACCCATTACACAAGGATATCATTTTCCATGATCCCGTACTAGAAACTAAATAATGTTTTATGTATAGGTGTATACCACAAATCATTTCAATATGCCGATATTATGTTCACATGGTTCTTATTATTTGATACTTTTATGATTCATGTTTTATGAACTATAAATATTTATTTAAAGACTCATTTTTATGATCTATTATGTGAAGGGTATGTTTTTAAAATTTAATAATCCTGTTCTCATACCCTTATGCTTGTAATATATTGATAACTCCATTGTTAACCCTTACTGAGCATATTACTTCACCCTTTCTTATGTTTACTTTTCCATGGTCACGATAAAAAATATTATATATGATATTTATATGAAGGTTTCTATTTTAAAGAATACAATAGAATATTACATATCTCACTTATGGTCCAGTTGTTAATGTTTACATGATTCCAAAGGGATTATACCTAAATGATTCTGGCATGGATCAATATTACATGTATGTAATATTTTTCATCAAACATGTAATATATTTTTATGATATGTTGGGGTATTTATAGTTGGTATTAGAGAAAATGATTAGTAAACCTTTATAAATTTGGATGAAATACTAGAATGATATTTGTATGGGTATTTATAATGATATGTCTAGGGATATGACTAATATAAGTCTAAAGAAGAGTAAAAGTATATAAAAATATTATGGATCTCTGCTAAAGGATAAATCATGTGGTTTCTATGAAATTAAATCACTACCAAGATACTACAAGTTGATATTGATCTAGAATTGAGGTACTTATGGGTAATAACTCTAAAAAGGGTGCATTGAGCTAGACTTGATCTTTACCTAGTACATGACAACTAGCCATTGCTGCACACCTATTTTGACACTCCCGGGGTATATTCTATTGAATATTTAAAACTATTTATGAACCATCAGGAATGATTTAAATAGTTGATTACCATAAATAATTTAGGTTAAACATAATGTGCCTCATATTGAAAAGAATTTGTCTCGATATAGACATCCTATAAATTATTTTTCATGATTATGTGGGTTTTCACTATGAATATTGTTGTTCACACTATAATATTTTGGGTTTAGTAAACAGCAAGAACTAGATAGAACTGGGTTAAAATTGAATGTGATGGACAATGTGTTTTGGAGGAATTTGATTAGGTGATGACTAGACCGAATGATATTTTGATGATTTCTAATTGGTTATCATGATATATTATTATCATCGTTCACCATATAAAACTCTCAGTATTGCAAAAAAAAAGTGAATTATAATGTTTATTGAGTCTTCAAGTTTTGGTGACCATAGAGTAATGAAAATTCAATTTAAAATATGTTGAGAATATGGGAATAATAACTCTAGGTAATGTCTCAATGGAATGTGAATATTTTTTATGTGTGGGGAATAAGGGACCAATGTAATCGACTGTCTTGGTGTAATTAAAAATCCAGGTAGTGATGTTGATGATAATAATGGTTTCTATAAGACATCTTCAATGGTATAATATTATAAATTTGGAAGTATGGTCATTATATTAATCTATGTCCAACATTGAAATCACATGAAATGAATTATGACGGTGGTATGTGTAAAGTTATAATTCTTATGATGAAGTCACAAATAATTATATAGGAATCATATAGGGAATTATTACATTTTTTTATGTTAAGGGAAAGAAACATGATTAAATTATGGTTGACAAATTTAAAGACCTGATTCCTTTTTTAGACATGTGTAAGGAGGTATTGAAGAATAATATAATAAAACCCAGTAAATGGATTAACAATGAAGATGTATTATTGATGTGTTTATGTGTTTGAATTTGAGAATTATGTGAATCATGAAGAATAAATATGGATTGTTCAATAAAAAAATTTAATTAATGATTTTGAAGAATGTGACGAATTATATTGATGAAATAGAAGATTTTTATAATTTAAAGGTGACATTTTATGAAATATAGATGATTAGTGGAAGATAACCTATAATATATTATTAATTTTATTAATGTGTGTTTTAGTTTGGAATAGAGAACATTATTAATGATAAAATATAGTTCACAATACTTATGGATTTGTGGAATATAATCAATAAAATGCAATTTTATTTATGGAATGAAGAATAAATTAGTTTTTCATTATAGAATAATGTTAGTGATAGTTATGTAATTACATGGACCTCTCTAATCCATTACATTGTGAAAATTCGATGTTTGATGTGTTATGGGAGGTCTAGTTGACTCAATTTGAGAGTTTTCCACAAATAATGTTTTCCTATGATAGCTCATCCAATGGTGGGATAGATCAGGGAGTCACCAGTGGTGACTTGCATAGGTATGTCACCAGTTATGAGTTGTGATCGTGACTCAGGATAACAATTTTTCCACCACAAGCTCAGAATGGTTGCTCAAAATGATTATTTATAGTAGTGTGTCACATCGATGATTCAAGAATAATAATTAAGATTTACGAATCACATTGTTTCCTTTAAATGGTGATTCACTGATTATAGGTCGTGAAGGTAAGTTTCTAGTGGTGATTCATCCAATGGTGAATTTTCTAATGATGTCTCATCCAACAGTGATTCACCCAACAGTTAGTCACCCAACGGTGACTCATTAACTAGTGACTCGATTCCAGCTATATCACAAAATTTGAAATGTATCATTCTTCTCCAGTCTCGCCACATTAATGTTTCCTTTTACATAAAATGAGTATTCAACCATATTTAATGGTTTATGAATATTTTTAAAATCGTATTTATCTTCTAAAATGTTGAATATTCCCTTGAATTCCAAACCACTTGTTCGTGGTCGTGATCTGAAATTAATGCCCTTTTAAAAACATTTTCTCCAATATATATATGATTTTTCATTTCTAAAGATGAGATCATCTCTTCCTCAGATAGTCCCCTTTTCACTTGGTGCCGAATGAACCCATCTTCTCTAAGGTGATGTGCAGTTGTGTTTCACCTTAAAGGATCATATTTTCCTAGGAGGAAATTATAGCCCACATACCCCCTTTTGTAGAAATATATAGAAGTGTTGAACATCTGTTCTCTGTGGTATGGATCCCTTCATGTCTCTGTAGTTTTGTATCATGCAGGGTGGGAGTATTAATTTATCCCTAGTGAAGGTATAAAAAATATGAAATATTTAAATTTAACTGAATCGGTTTATGGTCAACATTTGGGGTTAGGAAAAGTGGATTATGTTATTCTTTTCTATATATTGATATTGTGAATTATATGAACTATATTATTAATGATAATCTCATCCATTGGGGGTCTTTATATATGCATGGGATGATTAGTGTAATGAATTATTTGTGTTCTCAATTGAATGTTTCCGCATGAGAACTATAAACCACATATACATGGATAATAAAAAGATTCACTATGATCAAACTATTTTCTATGATAACCTCACAATTAATTAGAGTAAATTCAATGAGGAAATCCTCGTTAAATCGGATTATTATTTTCCTTGGTCTATATGGTGGTGTTCTATATATGGGTTTGTTCTGACTTTTCTTGTATTAGGGTTGTGGGAATTGATGTGTGATGTAGGGTGGCATAGTTTGTCTAAGGGAATCTCAGGTTGAGAAATTTATTGATTTTGGAATGGATGGGTGGTGTTGTGTAATGGGGCTTTGATTTGTTAGTGCTATGTTGTTTTGTAGGGTGTGGTGTGGTTATGTTGTTGGGATATGGAGAATGGTTGTGATGTTATGTGTTTCTGGGTGGGGCTGTATAATGGGTATTTTGTTCTGATGATAACATGGATCTGGAGGAATAAATTTTTGAATAATATTAATGGAATTGGTTGGTATGGGTAATTTTCATAGAGTTTATCCATGGAATGCCCAATTCTTCAGTCATTGTATCTGGATCATTATTGTTATGAAAATAATGGGTGTCAAAAAGAGAAGATATATGATGTGGGATACATTACATTGGTTCTTCATCCCTTGTAAGACTTTTGTGGTGCTCATTATTGTCTTATATAATGGGTAGTTTATCAAATATTGATGGATAATGTAAATACATAATAATGATTATTATTGGTTAATTGACTTGGAAGGGGGTATGAATGGAGTTTTTGGTTCGTTGTAAATTGCTTTCATTTATCAACATCATGAATTTTCCATCATAAATGTTGATAAATGTCTATATATGAATCAACATTCATGAATCTCATAGGTTGGTATTAAGTGAATGACACTATATATATATATATATATACATATACATTGTATGTTCTTTTGATTTCTATGTGCACCCCACCCTAGTTTAGAAACATGTGTTGAACACCCCAATTTTCTTGAGAGAGAGTGTCTATCCAAAACATCATGATGAGAGAATAAATTTTTGGCCACCCACTCTTACCTGATCCCTCTTCCAAGAGGTGATAGATCATGATTCTTCAAAAATATTGTGGATTGTGGGGCCATGTGTGTGTGGACGAGTTATGGTGTGGTACATAGCCCATCTCTCCACTAGTGCAATGTGATGTGGAAAATGGGCTAGGTGTCAACATGCATGATGAGATGTTGTATAAGGTCTAGGTGTGTTCATGAAATATATGGTGTCGTGTGTTCAGAAGATGTCAGAGTGCCATGATGTTTTTCATTTGGGGTTCAGTGTAGATAATGTGTGGGAAAGTGATGGAGGACACCCTATGATCGATGTTATAACAATATGAATTTACAAGTCTTTCATTATTTGGTGTTATTTCTTGATGAGGCTGGGATGTCTAGAATAACATTTTAGGAGCTGTTGGTTCTTCTGTTTTCTCACACGATCATTAGTATGTTTATCCTAGTGTTACAAGAGAGATTTTGGTATTTCCTACAGAGTATACTTATATGACCACCCTACATATATAAAACTTTTTTGATGTTTCCAGGGGGACTATGTGGACCATGACAGGCATTACTAGCTCATACATTGGGGATAGTTTTTGTGTCAGTAGTTAGATTTTCAATCAACACATACCTTATAATTTTAATTTTATTTTTTATAGTTTTATTTTTAACAAGCCTATGGGTTGAATATTTTGATTGATATATATATATACATATTTCTGGAGTTTTTTGTGGTTGATACATATTATCACCTAATTTATTTACAATTAAATGGGTAATTCCCCGCCATTTGTGAGAAATGTAAACCTTTATTGTCAGTCTCCAAATCGGGGCCTACTTCATGTTGGTCTCAGTGGTCATTAACTCTCATTCCCATTTCCAGCTCTGGAGGTGAATCATTGGATGTGGTGGGACCTGAAAAATGGTATAAGAGGTGATGGTTGAGAGATATGAAGGAGTTTGGAGTTAGGAACAGTGAGTATTTCATGGGTTGGTAGTGAAACAGGGTTAGGTATCCATGTTTCATGACAAAGTCCATGGATGACCTTCTTGGAAATTAGATTATAGGGTCCCTTGTAATCTGATTAATGGACTCTAAGCCAACCAAATGACTATGTGAGGCTACACCATTTGCTGGGTAGAGACACTAGGAAAGGTAAATTAATTATAATGACTTCTGTTATTGTTTTAATTGTGGTTTTTGGTAAATATGAAATGATAAATGGAATGTGTTAAATGTGTTAAAATTATCCAAATATGAAATTCGATACTACTCTGGCTTAAAAATACGATTTTCACTATTTTCAGATATGTAACCCAGTAATCATTCACATGTGGCTCGGGTAGTTGAGGCTCAATAGGGAGACCTAATAAATTGGTGGAGGGTTGATCCAAATGATGAGGATGTCCTGTGGAATTAAATCATACATGCATTCTAGTGAAAGACTATGGTAATTTATGAGGTTATTTCATCATAAATAGAGATGAAGAACTGACTCGAGGATCTTGAGATCACCTTTAGTTGGAATTGGGATTCAATGTAGTACTTGGATATTTTGGAAGTGAGATAGATTTAGGGAGATATGAGTAAGTGGTTTATGTTGTAGTTGGGGGGGGAGGAAGGAGTCTGACGTTTTTTTGGTCAATTTTGAGAAGGCGTTTAGCATAATTCCTTTCATCCACATTAAAGGATGATAATATCCTAGAGTCACTTTTCCTTAACTTGGGGATTATGTCAGTATGAGATTTGGAGATTAAATTGAAGCATCTACATTGTTTTTCCCAAATCTCTTCCTAGATGAAGAGTCCCATGTGAGACACCTAGAGGACACACGTCGTCCTTCGATCAAGTATGTGATCAACCCATTTACCTCTTCGACATACATGGTGGTTCAAAATAATGAATAATTGATTGAGTGGATTAGCTAATATAGGGATATACAATGATAGGGGATCCAATAGGGATCTTACAGAGTCATTGTTACAAGTAGAATGTCTCAGGTGCCATGATCTTTGAGGATTCGACTAGCAGGGAGATGACCATAGTAGTTTCGATTTTGACCTTATAGTCCTCATGGATTTCCTATTGGATAGGGGATGATGTGTTTCTTTTTTTGAGTTCTTGTAAATCTATAGAATCAGTGCCAATTTTCCATTCGATCTATGTCTGGTGATGGTGGGTATGGTCAACACCCGCCACAATAGATGTTTCTAGCAAATCCATTTCAAGGGAAAGGATAGCTGGCTCATGGTGCACCGAGGGGAGACAAAGCATGAAGAGGATGAATTCATGGTGTTCCTCAAGGGCCTCGAACCATGTTGGTACATGGATGCTATTGTTAGTTAAGGGTTAGAGGAGTTGGGCGTGGTTAGTTACATGCCCCATAGGCAGCAGTTCCAGCAGGGTTTGAGTAATCCGAGGTACAATCCACTGGTTTAGTGCGTTGTCTTGTTATTTGTTTATTTCAAGAACATCAAAATCATTTTACACACCCAATAAATCCCATTCTAAGGAAATTACCATAGAGATTTATCATGTGACCCTTTTGTTGACGACACCATTTGTAGATTAGACCATCTTGTTTGACGTTTTCTGGAGATATAGACTGATTATGGGACCACATCATCCATGTGAGGATATCTTCTTGAAAAAAATGAAACAATAGGATAAAATTCTTCAAATTTACTTGTTATACTATCTGCAGGATGTTATCAACCTATTTCAGGGTTGAATTTTATTTTTTTATATGGATGGATGATTTGTGGATTTCATTGGAGAGTAGAGTTTCTAGGTGTGCAGCCAGCATGCTGAGCCACTTCATTACATAATGGACAATTTATTAGTGGAATTGGTTGATGATAAGATAGTGGAGGTTCGTAGAGTTTTTGGAGAGTTCCTATATGATTTTACGGAGGATTTTGTGACTCTATCTCAACCCCCGCCACATGAATCTATGTTTGGGATAGACGCACAACCATGTTCTTGTATGATTTTGAAGGATCCTTATTGAATGGAACATTATGAGCTACCATATCTGAAGATTCACAATGATGAAGGGATTCAATAGGAAAATTGTGAAATGGGGGGTAGGGAGTCTGTGGTGTTGTTTTCAAAGAAGGGAGATGTCGGTCTATGGTTGTAAAAAGACCAACGAAGCATGAATTAGGTGACAGGAAAGAATATTTACCCTCTACCATTGAGATAAAATATTTTCAACCTAATGAGATGGAGAATTTGGTTTTCTAAGATCAATATATAGTCTGGATATCAGCAGTTGAGGGTAAAGGAGGGATATACCATGAAGGCTAATTTTATAAGTACAAGTATGGGAACTTCGATTTCATATTCATGATTTTCAATGTTATTAATGAAACATTTATTCTCATGGTGTTTATGAACATAGTCTTCCTTGTGTTCCAGAACCAGTTCATCATCGTATTTATAGATGAAATCTTGATCAACATGAATTCAGAACAAGATAATTCCAAACATCTCAGGACATTCTTGCAGGTCTTTCGATGCCACTAACTATATGGAACATTATCTCAATGAATGTTCTGGACATGAGGGGTGAATTTCATTTGTCATGTGGTGTAATGGAAGGTTGTAGTAGTGTAATCTACAAAGGATGAGGTAGTTGTTTCTTAGGTATCACCTAAGAATGTTGTAGTGGTTAACAATTTTCTCTTCCTATAGTCATATTACAAGATATTGGTACCCAATTTTTCATGATTAATATCTCTATTGATTGCTCTAAATTGAATTCATCAAAATTTTTCATAGATCATTTAGTTCCATGCAAAATTCAGAAATATGATGGGTAAGTTGGTCAGTTCCCCCGTGCTCAGGTTTCCAGAGGAAGGGGTGATGTTTGAGGTGTTTTATAATGATTCGCGTCTGGTCTAGGGTTTTTTTCTGATGTATCAATAGGATGTTTTCCCTTATGAGTCTAGTAATTTATATCCCTAATACCATAACTAAGACACCAACAATAAGGAGTTCGTAGTAGTTTTGTTTGCACTAATGTTGTCGTGGCATTGAATCATAAGGGAGAACTTTTTGTTCATCACAAATGCTAGGAGTTTGAGGTACAAATTTTCATTGTGAGATATGAACATGAGAAAACAGAGGTGGATGTAGTTTCTTTATGACTATAATTTTATGATCTCATTGTTATCAAGGAAGAGTAATTTCATGGATGATTCCTACAGTAGGAAATCAAAAAATGTTGTAGTTTGTAAATCTGAAGATGCATGGATGGTGATGGAGGAGTTGGAAGTCTAGAACGTAGAAGCAGGAATGGATGGTAGTAGAGGATTTCTTTAGACTATGGTGTATTCATTTATCATGTAGTAGGTGGATGAGTCTTATTGGGGAGACTCAAGGGAAAAAGTAATTTATGATTGCATTGACAATGGTGATGCTCTAGAAGGATGGTCGTGTGATGGTCAGAATTAGATGTTGTCGCATGGGAAGTAGATTGTTCTAGTAGTGATGTGCAAGGGGTCCTCTGTGAGTTTTATAACTCACATATAATGGTGATCATGGGTTTTTGAAATATTTTTCAGGGATTGGGGGTGTTGTTTCGATGACCAAGATGAAACAAATAGTAGAACCGTTTGTAGCAAAGTGTTTAGTGTGCCAGTAGGTGAAGGATAACAATCATGTTCTTTGTGGTTTTTGGTAGCCTTTAGATTTCCTTGAGTTTATATAGGATGAAATTTCGATGTATTTTTTTGTAGTGTTACCTAGAGCATAGGGAGGTTACATGGTCATCTGAGTTTTAGTGGATCGACCGATGAAATTATCTCACTTCATAGAGATCAACGATTAGAGTGAAATTGATTGCATGAAAAAGAGGTATGTGCTTGAGGCAGTGTAGATGCATAGAGTTCTGAGGACAATCATCTCAGATCAAGATAAACCATTTACCTCCTGATTTTGTAGGGGATTTCAGCATGATTTTGGAATCTAGTTACACTGCAACACTACCATCCACCCTCAACCAAATGGGAAAAAATAAAGGACAATATAGATTCAAGAGGATATGATCCATGAATGTTTCGTGGAATTTTGAGGATCTTGGTTATGGAACATTCCCTTGGTAGAGGTTTCATACAATAATAGTAATCAATATTTCATAATAATTAACCGATTTAGTGCATTGAACAGAATAAAATGTCATTCAACATTTTGTTGGGAAGATGTTATAGAGACAACTATTATTGGCCTCGAGTTTCTGCATATCCCAAAAGAGAAGTTTCAACGTATTCATGAGAGGATGATGATGGATCAGGACCGAATGAACTTGTATGTCAATCATAAGAGGAGGCCCTTTAATTTATAGGTTTGGGACCAAATGTACATGAAGGATTCCCCTTAATACGGGAGGAAGAGATTTGGAAGAGGGAGTAAGCTTTCTCTCTTGTTTGGTGGACCCATCAACGTGTCAGGACATGTTTTCAAAGTTGAATTCTAGTCATTACTAGGTCCATAGTTGGAGAGGATTCATAAAATCTTCGATGTCTCTAAAATTCATTGGTATATTCACGACGAATCCCCTAAAATTAATTGGGGAGAGTTGGATATCGATGATGATGTGACGTATGTGGAGCAGCTAGTGGTGATACAGGATCATCTAAATAAGATGCTTCATTAGTGGACCATTCCTTTAGTTCACATGTTTTGGAGGCATGGTGGCTAAGAGAAGAGTAACTGGGAGCGGGAAGCACTGACATAGGCCCATTACCAATAGTTATTTTGAGATTTTCCTTGTGATTGTTTTCTTTCGAATGTGGTGCATGAACCTTATTTTATATTAAAATATTTGTTACCTCATTCTATAATTTTCTATAAGGTACTTACATGTGAAATGGTTAGTACCAGATTCTTAATCGAGACACGTTAACTGCAATGTGATTAATCTAATGTGGGATAGTTAGTGAATCCGAGAGTGGATAATATATTGACATGGACGACATGATTCAATGATTCACATGTTCAGACAGTATGGTTGCATTTCATGTTTTGTGTTTCTTTTTTTTGGGTTAGCATATAATGGAGGAGATGTTCTTGGATGTTGATGTGTCACTCCATATTTCAAACAACCCATAGTGGTTTATCGTTGAACATAGATGCCGGTAGTAGTGTTTCAAGTGTATCGAGATCCTTGATTGGTATCTCATAGGGTGGCTATTATAAACCCACTTTTTATAGGTATGGTTTTGATTCAAAGGGTGTGAATAGTTTTATAGGTATCTGATGTAATATCATGGACCTCTCCAATCAACTACATTAAGAAAATCATGTGTTTGAAGTGTTATGGGAGGTCAAGTTGAATCGTTTTGAGAGTTTAAAAAATAATTTTTCCCTCCATTTGCTCAACCAATGGTGGGTCAATTTAGAAAGTCTCCAATGGAGACTTTCACTAGCAGGTCACCAGCAGTGAGTGGTGAAAATAAATTTTGATGGTGATTCATTAAATAGTATCTTGGAAATGTCAATTCATAATGGTGAGTCATAGATGTTACTCATAGCTGCGAGTCAAGAATAGTAAGCCCAAATGGTGACTCGAACTGGTGAATAACAACATTGACTCACTGATGGTATGTCATGACTATAGGTCTCCAGTAAAGAGTGGTTTGATGTTGACTAATCCAACGGTGACATGTCCAATTCTGAGTCACCCAAATGTGACTCATCCACTGGTGACCCATATCCAATAGTTTGTTAAAATTACACAATTCTCCAGTTCTCCAGTTTCACCATTTTAACACTTCCTTTAACATAAAATGGGTTCAAACCCTATTTAATTGTGTTTGGAGATGTTATAAAACATATCAATCTTCTAAAAACCTTATGATTACATTGACATTAAATCCATGTGTTCTTGGTCAATATCTAACATTAATGGATTTTAAAAACTATTTCACCCATTGATATATGATTGGCCTCTATAATGATCAGATGAATGTTGAATTTGTGTTGCACCTTTTTGGATTGTGTTTCCATATGAGGATTTTCCTGCATGTACACCAATGTTCTTAGGAAATAATGATGTTCCAGTTGTTAGTTCTTCATGGTAGGGATTCCCTTATCACTATTTATTTGTATATCAAGCGGGGTGGTTGTATAATTGTTTACATTTTGATGATAGAAGAATAGAAAATAAAAAAAGATAATTGAATTAGTTTTTGATCAACATGTTGGTTTGGGAAAAGTGAATTATATTATTCGTTGTTATCTATTTATATTTCCAATTATATGGGATATATGCTTATAGAAAATCATGGTTTTTGGTTGTCATTGTTTAAGAATCATATTTTTTATGGAATTAATGTTGTTTGTTTTCAACAGAATGATTCAACATGAAAAATTTTAACCATTTAACAGTACATAATAAAAGGATTCCACATAATTTAATTATTTTCTATGACAACCAATTGAATAAACAAAAGAAAATTTAATGTGGAATTACTTGTTAATACTGAATATTTTTTTAGTGTATTGGGTGGTGGGCGTTGTGTCTGTGGATTGTTCTTACATGCTTTGTTTTGGGGTAGTGGGATTGGGTTTGTGATGTGGGGTGGTTTGGGTGGTGTAATGGATTCTCAGTTTGAGAGATTGATTGTTGAGAATTTGATTGGTAGAGTTTTCATGTAGGTTCATGATCCGGTTGTGCTATGTTGTGTTGATAGGTGTGGCATGGCTATGCAATGGGGATACATAGAATGGTTGTGTTGTGATGTGTTGCTGGGTGTGGCTATATGTTGGGGATTATTCTGATGTGATGATAGATTAAATATAATGGATTTGGGGAATGATGACAGTTGTGGTTAGTATGGGTAATTCTCTTAGTTTTTCTCCATGAGTTTAATTCCCAATGCTTCAATCCATATCTCAGGATCAGTTTTTATATGAAAGGAATGGGTATTAAACTGAGTGGAAATGTGATGTGAGTTACTTTACTAGGTTTCTTCTTCCCCTATGTGATATTTTCTGTGTTCATTATGGTGTTCAATACATGGTAGTTTTGAGGATACTGATGATGAAAATAAATACTTAATAAGGATAACAATTGGTTTATTAAGTTGAATGGGGGTATGAATTCAGTTTTTGTCTTGTTGTGAAGTGTATTTCATTTATCATATTTGTAAGTGACCAGCGTTAACGTTGATAAATACATCTATAGGTAGCATTTGTTGTGAATCTCATAGGTTGGGATTGATTTCATTATACTATATATATATATATACATTGTATGTTATTTTGATTTTTATGTGCACCTGACCGTAGTAGAGCACCATCTTCCAAACAACCCCGTTATCACAGAGGTGTTGTCTTTCCCGAACATCAAGATGGTATGATTGATGGGTGGCCACCGCTCTTTCCTCTTCCATATTCCAAGAGGATAAATCCCACGATTCTTCCGGAATGTTGTGGTTTCGAGGGCCTAGGTCTGTTCTGGGGAGTTATGATCTCATACATAGACCAGGTGTCTACGAGAGGGATGTGATGTCGTATGTGGCCTAGGTGTTAGTGGGCATGATGTGAAGTGGTATGTGGCCCGAGTGTGTGTTGGCAGGATGTGTTGTGCTGTGCTCGGATGAGGTAGGAGCACTAGGAATTGTTTATTTAGGGATTTAGATATACTAATCATTAAGAAAGTGGGGTAGGGAACCATTTCATATATGTGCCTAGTATATTTCACTTCTGGAATTGTATGATTTGGTGAGTGCGCATTTTTGATGTTGGGATGGCTATAATACATTTTTAGGTTTTGTTGGTTCTTTTGATTTATCACATGAGCATTAGTATGCTTCTCTAAATTGTACATGATAGACTTTGGTTTTTCTTAATGTGTATATGTTTATGCACACCTAATGTATATAAATAAATTATTAGGGTTCCAAGAGTACAACATGGATAGTACTGTGAATTACTAACTTGGACATTAGGGACAATTTCTCTATCACTACTTTGCTTTTATTTTGGACCATACATATATATATATTTTATTAGTAAAAAATTTATTCTAGACATGCATGTGGGATGGATTTGTGGATATATATATATTTTGGATTTTTTACGATTATATATCTTTTCTCCCGATTATGAGTACTATAAATATGGTTATTCCTCCCATTTTGTGAGATTTTTATACCCTTGGTGTTGGTCACTACCCCATGGTCAAATAGAGGTGGGACTTGCGTAGAAATTATATATATTTCTCCATTACCACCTCATGAGGGGCATCTTGGGAGGGAGGCGTCTTGATAGGTTATTACCTTTCTTTTGGAGAATATATGATCAACGAATTCACATTTCTTCATGCGACACTAAGAATAAATTATTGATATTTAGGGGATTAATGTTAATTTTATTTTCATGAAATTGATGTCCTTTATATGTTTTAGTATTTCAATTTTGGTCATAAATGGTGGAGACTATGGGTAAAATTCAAGAAATGGACTATATTTAACTATGGATGTTATTGGATGACATGTGCTGATAATACTAATGCAGATAATAACTAGAGAATAGTGAAATGAATTATCATTCTTTAATGGATGTTATGATCCACTAGTTCTCTAGGAACAAAAATATATATCTCCATTTTATAACCTAAGAGATGATGTTATCCCTAATTGATGCAAAAAAAGATTATATTTTTCTTATGAAATATAATGAAATCAATTAAGTAGATATTCTCATGAAACTTTTAAAAATTTAAGTATTTATTGGGACATTACTATTCCCTTTCATTTCAAAATATTCACATCCCAACAATGTCCTAATATTTGATAACCTAGTATGTTTTATATTTTAGATAAACATTACACATCCAATTATATATATTTTATAATATGATTCATTAAACAATTTTATTATGTGGATTTTCCATAAAGGTATATTCCAATGTTAAACCCATATTTTCTGAGCACAAGTTCATATTGTGATAATGCGATTAATTTGAGGGGTTAGAATATAGACCAAAATATTTTGTTAATATTTTTTTCAAATAAATATAATCTAGTTGATATTTTTAATTACACTAAGCAACATGATTAACTTTTGATACAAGAAACACTATGTTTAACTTGTGTTAAATGCAACACTCAATTTAAAAGAAACATGACATTTTATTAAAATATTATTATCTAATATAGTAGTTATCAACTACATGATGGAATGGATGGTATGAATATAAATAACTAAATTATTAATGTTTATGTTTTACACATTTATATATAATTAATTCATTAATGACCAATTAATTATAATTGATAATAAAACAATTTGAAAAAAATGATATCTTTTTCTAAAAAATAATTTTTATTCACACAAACACGTACTATATAATAAATTTTAAAAATAACATTAATTTAATTTTTTAAATAATTTTAGGTATTTTATAATCAATATAATTTCAAACGTTAATATTAGGTGTTTTATTTGAAAGAGGTGAGAACAAATTAATTTTTTTGATAAAAAACTGTATTTTTTTAGAAAACCAGTTTTATCGACTTTGGAACACAAATTTTGAAATTATTTTTTTCCCTAGATTATATTGAATATTTTACTAGTACAGAATTTTAACTAATTATTTCAAAATTTTCATGGGGTGAATTTTTTATTATTTATTGAGAAGTTAAATTTATTTTTCAATAGTGAAAAATACTGGCTAAAGAAATTCATTTTAAATCTATGATCATATAAGATAAATTTTATTTTAGTATAGGTTAAAATGTAAAATTAGATCAATTATATATCTATTAATCATATTTAGTTCAATGGAATCAATTTCTCAGTTAAATTTGATATAAATTTTTTAAAAACATTTCATGCCTTTCTCTTTAGAAATCCACTTTCTGTCTAGTATGTGTGATCAATTTTAAATTAAATTTTATGACGTTCTATGTATGTAATTTTAAATAATGAATTAAATATTTTAAATCTTCATAATTTATATTAAAAAAAGGTATAAGGAAATTTTTACCACTATTAATAGTAAATGAAGTAAAAATTAATTACCTAGGTTAAGGTTAAAATGGGTTTCTTGTGGGGGTTAAACTCAAAAGATATGGGAGTAAAATGACATGTAAAATTCTCAGAAAATAATTTAATGGAAATATCTATAACATATAAACTATAATGATTTATAATTTCCTATTTTTGAGCCTTATGGGATGTGAAAAATGTGTGAACACTATTATTTTCAAATATTCAATGTGTATCCTTAGCCCCACATATAAAAGGAAATAACCTATCCCCTCATCTTCACACATAAATAACTTCTCCAGACTACATAAAAAACCATTACATAATTTTCTCCCATAATAATATATTCTTTATTTTGGTTATTAATCCCAACAATGAAGGATTTATGTGTGAACTTAAAGAGTCTCTCCCAAGAAGAGGTAAAATTCATAAACTGGTGTTTTTGATTTATTTATTCTTACACAAAATTTAAAATTATTAATTATATATATATATATAATATATATATATATCACATGGAAATTTTAATTTTTTATTATCATAAAACTCTCCATATCCTCTTCCATCAAATGGGATACGAAATCATCATTTTTGTGTATGACAGATTGTTGCCTCATGAATGAGTGTTGTTATATTTCCATCACAACCTCTCCTTGATAAATTTAATGATGGGTTGAATATTAATATAAAAAATATATTATATTATTATAAAATTATAATTATGAAAAAGAATATAATTTCATACATCCAAACCTGTTTGAATATAATCATGTCGCTTGTGTGTATGAAGGACTACTACCTCGCAAACTGATCTGACATGTTTTCATTACAGTTTAGTTGGATGGAAATAGGGATAGATAAAATTAATATATATGATATTATTGAAATAATTATAATTATTTAATTTTAATATCACATATACCTTATTACTTTCCATTCTGTGGGGGATACAATAACGTCATCTGTGCGTATGACAAAGTACTACTACATGAAGTGATGTGATTCGTTTTTACTAAATTTTTTAATTCCAGTAAATAATGTTTAATTATATGATTATATATGATAAATATGATTTAAAAATTATTATATAAAGGAAATTTATTATTTACCTATCTTTTATTTCATTATTTGATAAAATGGAAGCAATGTTCCTAAATATGTATGACCTACCATCTAATAGAACGGTGTATTTAATTTTATATATTATACTTATATGGATTAATAAAAATAAATATATACTGAATATATATCATATTTATATTAGGTATTACATTATGGTGATGATAAATCAATGATCATATTTAAATTACCGAAAATAAAAAATCAAAACAAAAAAAACAAAAAAACAAAGTAGTTATTACCCAAAACATAATTTTTACATGGAATTGTTAATAAATAGAAAATATAAGGTCATAAGTAATCCATATATAGTGTGATATATACATGTAAACTTCTTTAACAGTTTTTTAATAATAATATATTTATTATATTGTTGTTTTACTTTTGTATTTTTTTAGTTTAGAATTATGTTAATGGTTTTTAATAACTCTCTTATTTCATAGGGATTGGAAAATACACCACTCATTTCTTTTGTGCGGTGTATATACTACCCACATTACATGTTATATCGTGAATCTACCTCATTTTCTGATATTTAATGTTTAATTATATGTCAATCTTCAATTATTTTTACAATTTAAATTTTACAAATGTGGTAAGGTTTTGATTTTATAATCTCACTGTTTACCAAGATTATATATGACAGTGCATTCTATATTGAAATCTTATAATCATATTATAAATAATAACATGAATTTTCTTATCCTATGGTTATGTCATGGGAATAAATTTTTCTAGTCATTTTTCTCCGTTTATGAACATAATATTCAAAAATATGTTTTTAAATTAAACACACATTATTTATATGTTTTTTTTGAAAATAACTCCTTTAAAATCATATTTTTTTAAAAGATCATATATTTTATAAATTATCCAAATTATTTATTAAAAAAATTTATACTCATGTTTGAGTTTTTAAGTTTTTTAAAGCAGACTTCATTTCATTTTCCAAACAATTCTAGTTTGTCTTTTTCCATAAATGCTAACATTATCATTGTCTTTATTTGAACAACATGAATGGTATTTTATGTTGTCACGACCAACTCATTGTTTTTGAACCCTAATTTAAAATTTTCAATGTTTATTCTAATTTGAACGTATTTCAAATTTCATTAATGAATTTTTAATTTTAAAAAAATAATTTTCATAGTGGAAAGGATATTTTCCTCAATATATGTTTTAAATTGGAATTCAATAATATTTTTATATTAACATGGTTATTTTTAAATAAATATATTTGGAATTTTTTTATATATTAAAAGTTGATTATAATATGGAAATAATATTTTAATAAAGAACGTATCCATGATATCATTAAAAATAATTTTCTATCTAATATTCTATCATTTTATGTTTATTATTCTTAATGGGGGATATGATCCCAATATACCATTATTATTACTTATATAGATGATATTTTTTGATGATAATATTTTTTTGGAAGCTATTTATTTTCCAATGGTCAAACCACCATAAAATGATTATTTAACCCACATAGTTTTTGAGAAGTTATGGTTTATATGAAATGTGGAAATGATAATGAAGCCTATTTATTTTCCCTAAGGTTAATTTTTGGTGAAATATTTATGAAACCCATTTATTTTCATTAGTTATTATATGATTACTATTTTATTTTCATGGGTAATAATTATTTATGACTTTTATTATGTTGTGATGGTAACATTATAACTATAGAAGGTGGTTACATTATATCCATGGACAGTGATTATGTTATATCAAAGATGGGTGGGACCTATATCTCCCTCCAATGAATTTGGTAATTATTGATATCTTATAAGAGAAATTTCACTAGAATAGGAACTGAACCAATTTTATCAAGGGACTCTATCCATTATCATTGTTTAGGGAGTGAAGCATGACTACTATGATGGTTCAAAGAATGAAATTTTTATACTATGATATCCTATGGAATGTACCTTGACTACTGAGGAAATTATGTTTTATGCTTATGTGTATGCCAAAAATATGTTCCTTATGAAAATTTTATGTTTTCATGGTGTATGTGTAACATCCCAGGTAAATAAAGAAAACAAAATTTCCAGATTTATTAATATTTGTGAATAAAATGTTAATATTACTTTAAATGTAATTCTATTTTCGATGGCGTACCCAATATGCAACAACGAGTTTCTTTGAAATCTTACATTGAACACTAATAATATAATAATATTATTTTAAATGGTAGTTAACAACTAGCCGTTGTAATGACATGAATGAATAGAACTAACTAAAAAATGATTATACAAGTTTTTCAAATATTTTAACAATTACCCAATAAATTATAGAGTCTTAAATTGTGAATGAGTCCAATTTTAAGCATAAATATTCTAATATTCCTTAAAAGGTCAATTAACATCCTTTTGATGGAGAACCCTTTTTTTAAACCACTTTTGTCAAATTTATATGTTATATTTGACAAAATAAAATCCTTCCTTAAAATAGGGACATCACAATTTACTTTCTGTAAATTTTTGTTATTTTTCCGATAATGATCATTTTTAAATGAATAGTGAAAATGATGTATTTTAATTGAAAACTTCCTTTTAATCTAATTTATTTATATTGATAGATTATATTTTTAATTGGGATTAAAGTGTATATAAAATATATTTTTACCATTTAATCAAATGGAAGTCATTAGAATTAACTTCAGTTTAAAATTGGACATAAACAAGTGTCAATCTTTTGATAGATATTGTTTCTTAAAAACACGCTATTTGTTTTGATAGCGGGAATTAATTATAAAATTAATTAATTAAACCACTATGTTTTGAATTTGGTAAAATGGAAATAATTTTTTAATTTGGAATATCAAATTCACTTTGGATAAATTTTTGGTATTTTTCTGACAAATGTTTATTTTTAATGAATAGTGAAAAATATTGCATTTTAATTCAAAACTACTTTTTCATCTAAATTAATTATATAGTTAGACTTTAAATATAATTGGTTTTAAAGTCTGATTAAATTATGTTTTTATCACTTAATAAAATTTTGTTCATTGGATGTAATTTCACTTTTAAATTGGATGCAAAAACATGTCAATCATTTGAATAATTTAACTTATTAAAAACTCCTCTTTGGTTGTGTCAACGAGAATTAATTTTTAATTATTTAATAAAGTTAATGTCTTTGTTATTTTTTAAAACGGATGCCATATTTTTAATCATAAGGTCTAAATTATGTAATTAGGACTCATTTGTTTATGGACATTATGAATAGTAAGGACCTTAATTATCATTAATTATCACGATTCATTAGTAATCGAGTAGTTAAGGGTAATAAAATAATATCATAATAATATACAGTGACCCCAACATGTGTAAAAATATTATTTTTTTGAGTCATGGCCAACCATGGGATGCTTTTTTCCAAATATTAGGGCCCATGGAGTTACATGGGTGCGATAGTGACATTTATGCCATTATTTTTAAAAATGAAGAGAAATATAAAAATGGTTTGTATATCCTAAGTAAAAAAATTTAATATTGCGTAAATTAATGATATTTCAGAATATATATAGTCATTAGAAATCTAAAAATATTTCCTACATCATTTTATTTTTTTATAATTTTTAGACATTAAATAAATATATTTATTTATGCCACAATGATGATGCAGTGATTATCTCATTAAAGAACGATCTAAAAAATGAAAATATAATGTAAAATCTAACACATCCACATGTCAAAAAACTATTGGACCAGTGGATTTAGAACCCTTATAACCTTAACCTCAAAATATATCATTATGGTACCCTTAAAATCTGAAAACCATTTTATAATAAAGTAACATTTCAAGACATTCCAAAAGTTACCCTTCACCCTCTTATAAAAGGCCCCCACCTCTACCCCCATACCCACACCCACAAGCCCTTGACTCTTCCAAACACTTCTCATATTATCTCTCCACATCCCTCTCTTACTCCTAGAAGCCACACATTTTGCATAAGTCTTTCCAAGGAAGCCTTTGGCTCAAATCAAAAAGAGTTACCTGATTTAGAGGTAATGTCTTCTCTCGAGTTTCTTTCTATTATTTTCCTTCTTCACTAACCACTATCTTTTTATTATTTTATCCCATAATAACACCAGTATCCTAAATATACTAGGATTTTGTTATGATATGGATTATTCCTACACTTACACACACCCCTTCTAATGGTTAAAGAACATATTGTTTTTGTGGGTGGTGAATTACTTCCTCACGAAACAATGATTGTTCAATCTTCTATTAACACCTCTCATGGTGGCCATAATGATGGAACTATATTAATATATGATTTATATTATATTTATTTCATCTCTATGCTTTTGAATTTTATATTTAAAACATACATTTATGCTTTGCATGTTTTCAAAATGAGATAATTTAATATGAGGAAATGTGGACTACTGCCTCTCAAGTGATGTGACTCGTTCATTCCAAAAATGGAATTTATAAAGAATGAAATTAATGAACTTACATTAACTATATAAAATATATATTATACTGGAATTATACTATATCTATGTCTCATTTAGTTTAAAAGACCATTAATATGGCAAAAAATGAAAGTAGCGTTCATGCGTACGTACGGCCCACCGTCTCCATGAATAGTACATTTGATTTCTTATCTCCAAACATTATGGAATATTATTAAATAAATTAATACTAGATATATATGATATTTAAATCATGAAAATAATTCCGAAGGTGATGTACTTATAAGTACATGGACAATTCTCGTCAGACAAGTTCATTATTTACTCATGTACAGAACATTGACAAAATGTATGACATGAACTCACATAATAAACTAATTATTATAACATGATAATATGTGATATTAATTTAATAATAATCTTTAAAGTAATTAATTAAGAAATTATAAATTGACCAGGGTTTATTATTCAGGAATATAACAAAGTTAACAAGACAAGTCGGACATGACGTATGGGGATTTCTTATCTCACTTTTAATTCCGTCAATTTTCCATTGTTCGTCAATTAGTTACTGCATATTGTGTACTTCCATCTGATATATATTATCATGATTCTATTTATATTCATGGTATTATGTGATACATTTGGTTCTTATTAACTTTTGTTCATATGACACTATTTATTACAACAACGGAAGGGGTTTTTATCTCACTATTTATTCCCATGAGATTCATGCTATATTTGTCAATATCTCCTTTTATTGGTGTATGTACATTAAATTATTCTAATCCTTGTGTAATATAATTTCATTTATGGGAATTTACATCAACATTTTATAGTCCTTATTTAATTGGGTGTACGTTTCGAAAGTTACTTAAATCGGTAAGGGAACCTTTCACCCTCATCTTTTTAAAAGACTTATTTTGCTTGGTCTTTTAATTTAAATATTCTTAATGTTGGGATATTTTCTTATGTATCCTTATTGCTGTAAATTTTATTTCCAAGTGATGATATACAATTTTTATCTCTCATAAACTCATTTTATGAATTTTAAAGTGACACAGTTAGGCTGTCAAATTTCGGTAAGGGAACTACATAACCAAATTTCAATTCATTGGGCTAATCCTCTACTTCTTGATTATGTCGTACTATGAATATTTGTGGGCGACCTATGATTTTTTTACACTTAATATCCACTTATATTGTGTGTATTTATATATGTTACACATAATTATGTAATTTATTTATCCTTAATCTAAGGATACCATATTTGTATGGGACTTTATCTCAATCTCCTTTCGTTGAGGCATACATCAAATTATGCACAACCTTCTTTTATTAGATGTATAATAAAAAAAATTTACTTTAATTTCCTTCAAAATAAATATTTCTACACAAAGCATTTTACTAAATAACAAAAGAAATTATTTTGTCTTACGAATGCGGCGATAATGACTACTCTGCTGCTGTGACCATTATTTGGGTTTCGGCTTACTCTACAAGCCATAAATGTTTATTAAATGAAAAATAAATAACATTTTTTACTTTTCATTTATTCTGGTTTTTAAAATGGTTTTGAATTTTTTTGATTATATCAATGTTTTCTGATTGAAATGTGGAAATTTTATGTTTCCTTTATGCATGTTTTATCTGATAGGATTATGTTATGGTTCATGGGCATTATGTATGAATTCAGGTGGTTCCGTGATAAACTATGTGCAGGTGAGCCCGAGATAGCTCTCCAATACATTTGGTATTGTGATGGAGTTAAACACTGAGGTTTCTCTAAATATATTTAGGGAATATACTATGATGGGTATTCCAAACATAAACATGAGGGTTACTACCTACGTAATAATGTTATGAATTCATGAGCCTACCTTTATGTCTTCTGATTTCAATGATTTATTCCTAAATCATATTATTTCATGAGGTATGATAAAAATCTTATTTTATGTATATATTGATGATCTAATTTTTTCTCTCCATGGGAATCCCTTACTGAGCTTTTCATGCTCAACCCAAGTTTTTGAAATGTTTTCTGTTGGACTTAAAGTGGAATAGGGTCAAGGATATGATCAAAGAAATTTCATTCTATCTAAAACATTGAACTAGACAAGACTATTTTATTCAAGAGTTTTTATTTTGTGAAAAAATGGTAACTAATTAGATGTCTCTACATTGTAATCATTGAGATGTAATAGTTATGTACTAATTATCTAAAACTATAAACCTAAAAAGATCCTCAATTTGAATTATTCATTTAATTCATGACTATGAAATGTTTTGTGTCTAGGTCCTTATAGTCGGTATCAAAGGTCAGTTTAGATAACTTTAGAGGTAAGGGTATTATTTAAGCATAAGTGAAACTACCATAATGGTTATGATTTCAGAAAGAGTCATCATTTTTTTAGATAAAGTGAATGAGTTTAAGGTAACATGAGTAATTTTATCTTAGTATTATATGATTATTTCACTGATATACTCACTCTGACCTTTTCGGTTTTAATAAATGGGGGGATCTAGCAGGAACCAATGTAATGGTGGATGTGAAGAAAACTTTGATGATTTTTTGAACAAGAAACTGAATGATATGGGAGCATCAATGAGAACTCTTGTGGTTATTCTCAACCAATTATCTAGAGCCATGACTGACTGCCTAATCCTTAGTGATTTTTAAAAGGAATCATATATGTGAGAAACACATCTATACGAAAGTTCAGGTAATAATAATAATGTTATGAATGTTAAAAAACCAATGTGTCAAATATGTGGGAAGAAACACATAGGAAAATGTTTCAAAGGGACATAAATATGATATAGATGTGGAAATGAAGGTCATAAAGCAAGAATCTGCAATGGAAAAAAGGAAGCATCTAGTTGACTCTAGGAAAAGGAAAGAAGTTCTTTCTGAAGGATAAAATTTAATGTTTTAAATGTGGAGTTCATGGTCATTATGCAAACACATGTCCTACAATGAAGTTTCAGGAATGGGATCACCAGGATCGTACAAATATTCATTTACCAATACCTAATGCCATTAATATTGAGGATGAGAAACTGAAAATGAAAATTGAAAGGTATGGATTATTTCATAACATATGTTTTCCTATTTTTGAAATCTTAGGATAAGATTCATGATTTTGATTTTATGGATGAATTATTTCAGAATAATTTGAAATGGAATGGTCAATGGTTCATGAAGAACATTAAATGAGTAACGATTCAACATGTAAGGGATTCAAGAGTTATGGTAGATTTTAGAATGTTTAAATTCTTAGATTTATTAAGGCTCTTTTAATGATGAGATTACATTATAAAACGTTTTATAGTATGCGTAACCCTAATGTTTGATATATGAAAATTTTATTGAAGGAATAATTATATTTTATTTTGTGGATATATTTATAAAGAACGATTTTGGTTAATATGATCATTGAATTTGAGGTAATTACCGGTTAATAAATTTTTGGATGAAAAAATAAATTATTAGATAACATTTGTGGTTAAAATATGTTATGGTTATTTTTGATGAATTTATCTGTTTTTGGGAATGTTATAAAATTATGTAGTTTTTGAAAAGGGACAATGCGCAAACTGTGTGACAACCTGTCGCGTCAGAAGAAGCTGTGGGAATCGAACACCCAACCAAAGTGTGACTGGTATTTATCGCCTACCACTGGACTACGTGAAGTCCTTGTTTATTATGAATAATTCTTTTTACATAGATGATATTATAAATCAAGAATAACTTGATTGTGGGTTATCTATGGAAATTATTAACATATCTTCGAGGATATGTTATTAGGTTAATTAATTTTCAATATGATAATTTAAGAGTAAATGATGTTATTTGGAGATAAATGTTAAAATTTAACTTGGTAGAATATGTGATTAAATCCTTCAGAGATTTGTGTTTCAATATTATTTTGGATTATTTGATTAATTTTATGGGTAGTTGTTTATTTAATAGTCTTTCTTGAATCTTGGGTTATTTTTGATGAATTTTGGAGATTAATAGTAGTATTTCTTTTTATCAAGGTTTATACTTTTGGGGATTATATGATCCTGTACTAAAATTATGGGTTTTGGTTAAGGTATAAAGATATGGTAAATTTATATTTAATCTTTCGTGGATTAGGTGATTCTCAGGAAGTTGATTGTAGCATTCTTAATGTGAACAAGTCATCCTAAAATCTCATATTTTGGAAAAAATATGAGTTTGTCTAGGAAATCTAGTATGAGATTAAAGTCAACATGACAAGTAAGTATGTTTCTTTATTATTTAGTTAAGCTCATAAATAAATTCATAAATGAAAAGTAACATGAAACAAACATGTTGTCTATTAACTCTTCCTATTGGGGAATCAAATACTGTTTAACCAATCACAAGTTTGCGATTTTTTGGGGGTTATCTTTCTCATAGACATATTTTCTATCACTCTATATCAGAACACGATGGTTTGATTTCTCCTTTATATCCATGTTTTCAAGGAATCCTAGTATTTGTTGTCTCAGGTGACTTTTTCTGTTTCGTTCTTTCTTTTATAGTGATAGTTTAATTTACTCCTTTTCCGATGTGGGGAATTCAATGAAGTTTTTGAGACCAATTTTATAATTGTGAGGAAGAAATTCCCAAAAGAGGGGAGGTATGTATCATCCCAGGTAAATAAAGAATATGACATTCCCATATTTATTAATATTTGTGAATAAAATTTTAATATAACTTTAAATGGAATGCTATGTTCGATGGTGTACCCAATACGCAACAACATGTTTCTTTGAAATCTTATTTTGCACACTAATTATAAAATATTATTATTTTAAATGATAGTTAATGCCTAGGCATTATAATGCATGGAATGAGAATAACTAAATAAAAAACAATTATATATGTTTGTTAAATATTTTAACAATTTCCCAATAAATTATAGAGTCTTAAAATGCGATTGAATTCAATTTTGAATATAAATATTCTAATATTCTTTAAAAAAATTATTTACCGCATTTTGATGGAGAACCATTTTCTAAACTACTTTATGTAAATTTTATATGTTATATTTGACAAATTAAAATAATTCTTTATAATCAGGAAATCAAAATTTACTTTGTGTAAATTTCTGTTATTTTTCTGATAAAGTTCAATTTTAATGAATAGTTAAAATGTTGTATTTTAATTGAAAACCTCCATTTAATATAATTTTTTTATATGGTTATATTATCTTTTTAATTGATTTTAAAGTGTAGATAAAATATATTTTTATCATTTAATCCAATTTTGGTCATTGGAATTAATTTCAATTTTAAATTGGACATAAACAAGTGTCAATATTTTGATAGATATTGTTTCTTAAAAACAGACTATTTTATTTGACAGTGGGAATTAATTATAAAAATAATTAATGAAACGTCTATGTCATTAATTTGGTTAAATTCACATCATTTATGAATTTGGAATATCAAATTTACATTGGATAAATTTTTGGTATTTTTAGGACAAATGTTAATTTTTAATGAATAGTGAAAAATACTTTATTTTACTTCAAAACTACTTTTTCATCTAATTTAATTATATAGTTAAATTGTCCTTTTAAATTTTTTTAAAGTGTAATTGAATTATTTTTTATCACTTAATAATTTTTTTTTCATTGGATGTAATTTCACTTTTCAATTGGATGTAAAAACATGTAAATCTTTTGATAAATTTTACTTATTAAAAACCCGTCTTTTGGTTGTGACAACGGGAAATATTTTTAAATTAATTACTTCAATTTATGTGTTTGTAATTTGGTAAAATATATTCCATATTAGGAATTAGAAGGTCCAAAATATGTAATTAGGAGTCTTTTGTTTTTGGACATTATGAATAGTAACAATGGTAATTATCTTTAATTGTCATGATTAATAAGTAATCGGGTATTTAAGGGTAATAAAATATTATCATAATATTATATAATGACCCCAACATGTTTCAAAATCCACATTTTTGAGTCACGACCTACGATGGGAATATTTTTACCAAACTTGAGGGCCCATGGAGTCAGATTGGTGTGATAGTGACTTTTAGGACACTATTTTTAAAAAATAAGAGAAATATAACAATGTTTTTATATCCTAAGTAGAAAAATTTTAATTTTGTTTATATAATTTATCTATTAATCTATAAAAAGTCATTATAAAGATAAAAATATTTCCTACATCATGGTAATTTGTTTGTAATTTTTAGACATTAAATAAATAAATTTATTTATGACACCATGATGATGCAGTGATTACCTCATTAATGAAGGATTTAAATAAAAAGAAAAGATAAGGTAAAATCTAAGACGTACACTAGTCAAAAAACTATTTTATAGGTGGATTTATAACCCTTACCACCTTAACCTAAAAATATATCATTTGGGGACCTTTAAATTATGAAAACCATTTTATAATAATGTAACATTTCAAGACATTCCAAAAGTGACCCTCCTCCCTCTTATTAAAGACACCCCACCTCTACCCCCTTACCCACACCTCTCAAGACCTTGGATCATCCAAATTATGCTCATATTATCTCTACACATCCTTCTATTACTCCTAGAAGCCTCACTTTGGGCATAAGTCCTTCCAAGGAAGCCTTTGGCTCAAATCAAAACAAGTTACCTGATTTAGAGGTAATGTCTTCTCTCAAGTTTCTTTCTTTTATTTTCCTTCTTCACTCACCACTGTCATTTTATTATTTTATCCCATAATAACAATAGTATAATTAATATACTAGGAAGTATTTATGACAAGGATTCCACCTACACTTACACACACCCCTTTCTAATGGTTAAAGAACATACTGTTTCTGTGGGTGGAGAATTACTGCCTCACGAAACGATGATTGTTCAATATTCTTTTAACACCTATCATGGTGGACATTATGATGGAAATATACTTATATATGATTTATATTATATTCAATCCCTCTCTATGATTCTGTATTTTATTTTTAAAACATAGCTTTATGCTTTGCATGTTTTGCAAATGCGATAATTTAATATGAGGAAGTGTGGACCACCGCCCCCTCAAGTGATGTGACTCATTAATGCCAAACATGGAATTTATAAAGAATGAAATTAATGAACTTATTTTACATATAACATATATATTATACTGGAATTAAAATATATAAATGTATCATTTAGTTTTAAAGTCAATTATTATTAATAAAAATGAATGTAGCGTTCATGCGTACGTACGGTCTGCCATCTCCATGAATAGTATATTTCATTTATTATCTCCAATCCTTATGGAATATTATTAAATATATATATATATAATGGATATATATGATATTTAAATCATGAACACCATTCGGGAGATGATGTACATATAACTACATGGAAAATTCATTTCAAACAAGTTCATTGTTGACTCAAGTACCGAACATCGACAAAACGTATGACATGAAAGCACAAAATTAACTAATTATTATAACATGATAATATGCGATATGAATTGAATAATAATATTTAATGTAATTACTTATTCAATTATAAATTGACCAAGGTTTATTATTCAGGAATATAAAGAAACGAACAAGACAAGTCGAACTTGAGGTAAGGGGATTTCTTATCTCACTTTTAATCCCATGATATTTCCATTGTTTTACAATTATTTTCTGCATATTTTATACTTAATAATGATATATATTATCATGATTCTATTTATATTCGTGGTATTATGGGATTCATTTGATTCTAATTATCTTTTGGTCATATGACAAGATTTATTACAATGGTGGAAGGGGATTTTATGTCACTATTTATTCCCGTGAGATTCAAGCTATATCCATCACTATATCCATTGAGTGGTGTATTTAATGCACATTATTCCAATATTTGTGTAATATAATTTCGTTTATGTGTATTTAAATCAACATTGTATTGTCCTTCTTTCAGGGGGTGTACGTTTCGAAAGTTAACCAAATCAGTAAGGGAACCTTTCACCCTCCTCATTTAAAAAGACTTCTTTTTCTTAGGTATTTGAATTTACATCATCTAAATTTTGTGATATTTTATTATAAATCATTATTTCTGTAACTTTTATTTCCAAGTGATTAGATACCCTTTTTATCTATAATCAATTCATTTTCTGAATTTTAAAGTGACCCCATTAGGCTGTCGAATTTCTGTAAGGGAACTTCTTAACCCAATTTCAATTCTTTGGGTTAAACCTCTACTTCTTGATTATGTCATACAATGAATATGTGTGGAAGTACTCTAATTGTTTTAAATTTAATATCCACTTATATTGGGTGTATTTAAATTTGTCACATATAATTATGTAATTGATTTATCCTAAATCTAAGGATATTTTCTTTGTACGAAACTTCATCTCAATATCCTTTCATTGAGGAATACTTCAATTTATATACAACCTTATTTTATTAGTTGTATAATAAAACCTTTTGACTTTAATTTCATTCAAACAGAATCTTTTTAAAAGAATACTTTTAGTAAATGAAAAAATGAATTTTTTTGTCTTATGTATGCGACGACATTGAATTCTCCGCCGCCGTGACCATTATTTGGGTTTCAGCTTCCTCTACAAGCCATAACTTTTTTAAATGAAAAATAAATACCATGTTTTACTTTTCTTTTATTTTGGTTTTGAAAATGGTTTTGATAATTTTTTATTATATCAATGTGTTGTAATTGAAATGTGGAAATGTTATGTTTCCTTTATGCATGTTTCATGTGATACGATTATGTTATGGTTCTTGGGCATTGTTTATGGTGTCGGGTGGTTCCGTGATAAACTAAGAGAGGGTGAGCCCAATATAGGTCTCCATTGCATTGGGTAACGTGAAGGAGTTAAACGCTAAGGTTTCTACAAAGAGATTTAGGGAATATACTATGATGAGTATTCCATATGTAACCATAAGGGTTACTCCATAAGTAATAATGTTATGAATGCCTTATGTTTTCTTTTTTCCTATTATTTTTATGATTTATTCATAAATATTATGATTTCATGAGGTATGTTAAAAAACTTATGTTATTTATATATTGATGATCTAATGTTTTCTCTCTTTGTTTCTCCCTTAGTGAGCTTTTTATGCTCATCCAAGTTTTTGAAATGTTTTACACGGTAATTAAAGTGAAATGAGGTCAAGGATGGGATCAAGGAAATGTCGTGCTGTCTAAAATAGGGAAATAGACATGAATCTTTTGATCAATAGATTTTATTTGTTGAAAAAAGGAAACAGAGTAGATGTGTCTACTTTGTAATCATTGAGATGTAACAGTAATTTCCTACTTCTCTAAAACCTTAAACCTACAAATATCCTCAATGTGAATTATTTATTTAATTCATAATTATATAATGTTTTATTGCCAGGTCATTATATTATATTTTTTTGAATTAATATGACTCATTTCTTATGAATTATCATGAATAATTTTGTGACTCATGTTTATGTTCTATGATTAGAAGGGTATAGTTTTTAAATGTTATTATCATGTTATAATACCATTATACTCATGATATATTTTTTTCTCCATTGTTTATCCTTATATATTATATGAGGTGACACTATATTTTGTTATATTTACTATGGTTATGATGAAAATTATTGCGTATGATATTTCTGTGAAGGGTGATAGTAAGATGAATATAGTGGGAGATGATGTGGATCACTTTGGGACTAGTTGTTTATGTTTCAATGTATCCAAATGATGTAAAAAACCATTCAATCATGTATCATTATGTTATGTAATGGATATTAATTTATTATGATATAATATTTAGCTATGAGATTTTTTGGTTTTTTATAGTTGATAACTTGAGTAGACTATCCAACAATGACTCAGTGGAGCTAACAGCGCACAAACCATTATCAAACCTCATACCAAGGGATAAGACCTACACTATAGAAGTTGAATTTACATGGTTTGTTTAAATGGTAAAATATTTGGTAATTTATCAATCCTATACCTATTTAAATCCACAATAATTAATAAACTAAATCCAAATATTGAATCTGATATGATATATTGTTTGGAAAAAAATTTATCTATTAAATAGTAAGATGGTACATTCTTAAGAGAGAAATATAATCTATCATTTAATTTTTCCACATAGTAGATTGTAAAGGAAAATCTATCCCTCAATTGATGTAAAATATGTTTTAGAACCTAGAATTTATTTACCATGATTTTACTAATATTCATATAAAATTTTCAAAAATGTGATTTTTTCATTTTTATAAAATATTTCAAAAATACATGTTATGAACTAAATAATCATTACATTTTGTGATTTTTTAAATTTTGTGCAATATATATTTTTAAGAATTCCTCAATGTAATTTTTAAATTCTTAAATCCTGATATGAATATATTATTTTTTGAAATGGGAGGAAACCAATGCTACCAATTTTTATGTTTCTCATATTGTTTGTGATTCTTTAGAGCTAAAATATTTTTGCGGTTTGATTATCATAGATACATAATCAGTAACCAAGGGACCAAATAATAAAATAGGAGAATGCATGTTTTTTAAGAAATATGGGGTAAAAATGAAAATATAAATATTATATATTCCACAATAAAATGACCAAGAAGATGTATATAATATTGAAATAAATGGATTTGTAGAGAATAATGTTAAACCAAAATTGATGGATTCAAGTGAAATTATAGAAAAAAACATATGGAATTATAATATATCCTAAAATAACTCACTTCAAAATGAGCCATTATCGAATTAATTATGGAATATATTTCAAAATTTTGATTCAAATTGAACATAAACCTTACTCAGATACAAATGAGATTAATTATGATATCGAGAGGGAAATAAAGGAATTAAGAATTTATTTGTATGAAAGAGACAAAATTAAAAGAGTTACTTATGAAAATTAGAAAAATTACAGAGAGAACATGGATGTATCATGAAAACATGATTCAACAAAAAGAATTAAATCCAAGATATTATGTGATAATAAATATCTCAAGTCTGAATCTCAACACAGGAAAACATTATTTTAAATGTATATTTAGTCATGTATATCATTATAAAATTATGTTGAATTTTATGTAATGATATCATGAATCATTGATTGTTAATGGAAACCAAAGGAAAAATGCTTTAGGAATATTCTCTAAGAGCATGTACAGGTGATCACACTCCCCTAATGTTTTATCACTAAGGACTATAGGGTTTTACAATTACTTCACAATTATATGTTTTAGTGATTCTATAGAAAATTTGATTTTGGTTTTTATCAGTTTTAATGCGTTGAGGAAATTTCATCCTTTAACTGTGAAGGTGAGAACATTTTTACTTTATGAATTTTTTTGGAAATTTAATTTTTAGTAGTTTGGTTTTAAATTTTTTTTGATCATATAAAATAAATTATGTGTTTCATATTTCATTTTCAATATGTTTTTAAAATATATGATCTTAACTAGAATACCATTATATCAAATGAATCAAATAAAAATTTGACAAACTAATTTGACGCATTTACTCAATGTAAATGGATGATGGAATAGTATTTTTCAAGTTATAATTGACTAAATTTCATTAAACTCCACTGATATTTGAAAATAATTCCATGATATACTACACCAACATTTTTTATCACATTCTTAAGAGGATTGTAATTTTTTTTGATATTATATTTACTATACCCTCTTTATCAAGAGAACCAATTCATAATTGAATAACAAAAATTTGATGAGTAATCTAATAAATAACTTTAATTAATCAATGAACATGTAATAAAATTATTAAGGAATTATTTGTATTTAATTCCACTTTTTTTATAAACCCAATTTTTAATCTGAAAAATAAATTAATCATTTGTAACTCATCATAACCATTAGTAAATTTTTTATGAAGCCACATTTCCAGATAAGTATCCAAATATTTCTTTCTAAAAAATATTTCAACTAATTTAATTTATATTTATGTATAGATGTTGGATTTGATGAGTTTCAAAAATATATTGGTTGAATATATTGTAATTTAACAGAGAATCTACTATAACTTTTGTGTATATATTTTTAGACAAAAATCCTTAAAGGAATAATAGAAAAAATATTCTTACTATGATCCATGGATATCCATGAATGTACACCACTATTTTTCAAAAAAAAATTCTTCCACTTCCCATTGAAATATGATTTTAAAGAGAATTATAGATCTAAAAATGACAATACAATGAAATTAAAAATGGTAAATATGGATTAAAATGAAGATAATTCTAAATATCCACAGAAAAAACCAACATAATAAGATAGAAAAAAATTCTTTTTACTAATGATTTATCCTTGTTTCAATTGTTTTTAAATAAGAGGGAGGAGAAAATGTATGAAAAAGGAACTTGACACATCTAAAAGAATGTAAAATGGCATTTTCTTATGTATATATATGTGCACACACAACCATATCAATATAGAACTATAGTGGAATAATGGTTAAATATTCCAAAAACTAAGGGAAGAACCATGAATGTAAAAACACTAGAAAAAATCACGGTACGATAGTGAAAACTAAAAATCAAAGGGGCACAATACAAGAAAAACTAGAAATATTTACTGACCTCACAAGAAGGGAACACAAAATGATGAGAGAGGCCAGATCCTTATATCTAAGCTATGACTACCACACATGGTCCAAATTTTCAGGAATCCCTAATCTCCTCAGTAGCCATTTCCAACATATCTGTCATATTAATAATAATGAAATGTGTTGGAAAATCCCATTTAAGTGTGAGAATATACATAACTATTAGGAAAACCTGAAAGAGGAGTAATAAGAGATACATCAGGAATAGAAATACAATAGATAATAAACAAGATGAAACTCAACCCAAGGAAAGATAAAGGGTTACCAAATCTAAAAAAATTGTACCAATATAGTTATAGATGGAATATACATTGACTCTTTTCTACCCATATCAGGAAAATAACCTCATCCAACCATGAGAAGCGAAATATGGAAAGAAGGTTTCATACCTCCCATATTTTCATAAAATATGGTAGGAGAGTAACCAAACACAAATGTATGGATAGAGATGTTTAAACCCATAGTCAAAATACTCCCAAATGAGAGAGTAAGGGATACCCATCAAACATCTCATCCCAATAAAAAGAATGACTAGCAGTTCATAAATTCCACCATCAATGCATATCATATCGTGCGTCTACGTAGCATAAACCAACTAAGTAAAGACACACCTCATAACTATACCACATACCAAGGGGTACACAAAATATTGGTTTTTTACCCATGACCTAGTATAAGAGGATGGTTCCACTCACTGGATAGATAGAGGATCCTTGATCTTTTCCAATGGTATGGTTCTACTATATTAGTCGAGGGTAGACCCATGGATAGACCTATAAGAGGGTTCCACACTAATATTAAACGGCCCATTCCCATCCATAATGAAGGGTTCAATCTAGAAGTAATTATTGGACCCATTACATATCCAACATAATGGTTACACATTGATAGTACATGACCCTACACAGCCCAGCTGTAGGGATCCACATTAGGTGTCTATTGGGTAACCATGCGTAGTCCAACAAGATTGTTCCTCTATAAAAGCCTATAGAGGAACCAATCCATCCTCATCTAGAGGGTTAAACTATAAAATTTATATATAGGACCCAATAATAATCTATAAGGAGTGTCAAAATATAAAGGTAATAGAGGACCAATGCCCAGCCTAACTGGAGGGTTCTACTAGGGATGCCTCCTGTGATCCTGCATAATCACTTCCATCATCAAAGGTCACCTAAAAAAGAATCATTCCTTGAAAAATATCAGACCATATCTCAAAATCTATAATGGATGGAACCATCATGTTCTACATGGATATAAAATCATGATATGTTACTCATGGGATAAAATCAATGTCAAACTAAGGAGATATGAGTGAATGATGTTTCCTAAATAATAACCAATGGGTACACAATGTTCTGTCCCAATACATCACATGGCTGTTTTCCTGGAGGTACTTGGATTTCATACCTTATATGGATTCAAGGAGTGTATTGGGATATATGTGGGATACCCATTACACTCTGGGACCCACACATGTGCATTTCCATGTCTAGGTATTAACCCTGTGTCCTGGTACATTGGAACATGGTTTTCGTAGACATGATCGTGCCCATGAAAACCAAGAGTACATACTGAGTCCACCATCATGAGATCACATTTAATTTGGCAGTTCCACAAATCTTGGGATACTTATGATCTTCTAAAACCCTATCCACCACTGCTAGGGCCCAATAGACAATGTACTCATAGAACTATAAGACATGTGGTCATGAGTTTTCACAAATTTTAGATCCACTATCTGCATTCCAAATCTAGTCTTAATCCCACAATTCATATTGTTTTTCTTCCAAAAAGCTATCTATATTTCTATGTAACATCATTTCTAGTCGTCGTTTCCCTAAAAACAGATTCCGTTTAACTATGTGGGGTTCACTGTACTCAATTCACATAAATCGTATAGGCTCTAGAATTGATACAGACTTCTAATCAACAAGAAGATCACCCGACACCTGAAATTTTCCCAGACCTATCCCTGATTCATCAATTAATCCCCCATATGTGATTTGTTTTTGTGATTTTAGGGTTCTGATCATGCTCGGTACCACTCAGGGAAGTTGAACCGGGACCTCTGGGGTCCAACTGGTGAATTGCGTAAACAAATTAAGGGGGAAAAGCACAATGGAAATTTATTATAGATCATTTACGAGCATTATTTTTTGTAATTGTGAATATGGATATCTAATTTTAGAAAACTGAATATTAATATATTTTTTATGTACATATGTGCATGTAAGGATCCAAAATTGTCATAGGCTAAAGGAGTGAATTAATATGCTCAAAAATTTAAATCAAAAATTGTGTAACTCAGAGTTTTACGAGGCGTAATTGGGAATTGGATAATTCATATTCAAATAATATTCTCTAAAACAATTTAAGTAATTCATTGCATTCAAGACATCCTAGTTTTTCTATGATCCAGATTTTTTTCATCATCTGTTATGATATGCCCAGATAAGAATAGGTTGAGGAAGATCTCAATGGTCCAAGGACCATGCATAAAATACTTGGAATATCTCCATAAAATAGATTTGTATTAAATTTTATTAGGAATAATTAATTAAATAATATGTGTTAAATAATTTATAAATACCTTAAATGAACCAATAATAGTATAGATATCTGAACTCATCTTTCTGACCTATTTCTGGTTGTTTCATGGGTAAAAATCATGTTTTTCACATAACCATGTTCTCATATTTCTTTTATGATATTTTGTAAACGAGTTATCCCATTTTATATAAGAAACAATACAAGCACAAGATATGATATATTTAATATTTTTAAATAATTATAATGGTACATCGGGCCATTGAATCGAAATCCATCTCAATCCTTGGGTCTAGATGAATATGTATAAATATTTCCATGTACTATAAGGAAACATCGAGTCACATAATCATTCTCTCATTAATGATTTTCATCCCTAAAAATGTAAACTAAACTAACAACATTGTATACAAGGTCTACATCTAGATATACCACTCTAGGGAACATTCCTACATCATCTGATGATACTACATCATGTAAAAAATGGGGATGGTCCAACCATGTAGTTTACTCTCCTTCCAACCCTCTCATATAACCGAGTCCTCCACAATGGTGGCTCCATCCTTGATGTCCTACTCTCCCCAATCAATGAATTATGTGGGGTCATGCGCGAATCTCCTCATCTCTGACACATGGATGATATCGTACAAACACTCTAATCATGGGGGTAGGGTGAGGTTGTAAGTAACCAATCCAACACCTGACAAGTTAAAAAATCCTTGAAAAACCATACTGATAACATTCCTCTGTATCTGAAACAAAAATATCCTCATCATGGGGAGGCTCTCAAGAAAACATTGTCTCCCAACTCTAACTCAAAGGTATATTGTGGTGATCATTTCATGTTTTTTCCTGATTTGATCCCTCCTCAACCTCTCATAGATAACCTTAACCTGCTCTTTTATTTCCCTCACCAACATTGAAACCACATGATATATCTCACCAAAAGCTATCTATCATAAGGGTGGCCTAAAGGGTCTCTTGTAGAGGGCCTCAAAAGGTGACATGTAGATGTCGTTTTTGTAGTTGTTTTTGTATGAAAACCCTAATAGGGAAATGTGAACCTCCTAGCTTTGGATGAAGTCTATCATGAATGAACTTTTCATATCCTCCAACTCCTAGATAGTGTGCCCATACTGCCCATATATATGGGGGTGAAAGTCCACACACATCCTCTTATATGTCCTAAATTACCCTTTCACGACTCTCCAAAATCATGACATAAACCATGCATCATTATCTAAGGCAATCAAAGAGGTAACCCCATCAAGGAGAAAAATATCCCATATGTGAAACTATCCCAAAATCTCCATCGAACTCTTCTCCCAAATAGTAAGGATGTGTGCTATCTTCATGTGTCGATCAACTACAACCCAGATGGTGTTATGGTGATTCCATATCTACGGATTCCCTATCTCAAATTAAATAGATATTCCATCCCAGTTCCTCTTCAGGATCTCAAGGGAATGTAAAAAACCTTCCAAAACATTTTGTTCAACCCTCACTTACTGACAAATGAGGCATTGAGAGACAAATTCAACTATGATCTCTCTCATTACAGACCAAAAAAAATACCATTAAAGGTCACTTTACATATTTTATGAACACTAATGTATAAATATGGGAGAAATAATGACCTTTTACATCACCTCCAACCACATTGTGTTTGGAACCACCATCCGACCCTAAAAGAAGCTGACATGATTCCACCCAATAGAATATTCATATGATGAATCACCTATGGTTATATGGTCACATTAGTTATTACAGTTGATTTCTCTTATATAGGACTCTATATCATTCTAAAGATGTAGAGGATTCACCCAAATAAACTAATTAAATTATATACCTTCATTCTCTACCATGACCACGTACAAAGAATCCAACAACTCAGAAACCTCATGTGCCATGTGCACCGATGACTTCCTACTAAGGTAATCTACTACCTTTTTTATCTATCCCAAAGAAAATACTATCATGAAGTCATTTTTTGTAAGGGTTTCATATAATCAATACTTCCTCAGGTTCATGTCTCTTTGTGTGAAGATATACCTATGGCTTTTTGGTCCTGAGTAAACCCCAAAGCCCTCCCCAAGAAGATAGTTCCTCCACATACCCTATGGATAAGATCACCAAGTTCTTCTCAAGGTCATTCTTCACATAGTTTTTCCCATTTGATCTCAAAATTGTAGACTATTAGGTGAAATATATGTACCACTGCAACAAAAAATTGCCAAGACTATCTATTATGGCATCACAATAGACTACATACTCTCTTTCCCCCTTAGGTAGTCTCAACACTAGATAACTCAACAGCATCAGCCATAACACCTTGAAGAAGAATTAGAACTATTTAGTTTCGGTAGAAATTTTCCCTATACACATTTGAGAGATCAAAGATGATATAATCCCAGAGAAACCTTCCACAAACCTTATGTTTTACCTCTACATGATATGAAAACCTCACACCTGTGACACACTCTTGGGTGGGTCACAAGAAATAAGTGCATCGATCTTTACTAGGATCCTAGCTAAACAATTATCCTAAAACACATTACCAAGAAAATGAACCTTGTGAACAATGAATTGGAACATCAAGAGAATTATTTAATTATAGGTGTCTCAAAATAAATATAGAACTATCCTCAATTTCTCCAAATGATCCACATATGGTATAGAGTATATGGCTATGTCATTAATAAAGAAAACCAAAAAATGGTCCAAGAACAGACATAAATATTGGTTCCTAAAATCCATAAAAATGGTTGGGGAATTCATCAAATAAAAGGGAATCACTGGGAAATCATAGTGTCCACAATGATATTGTAATTCCGACTTTTAAATATCAGCATTGAAAATCCTTAACTGGTGGAAGACGGACCTAAGATCAATATTGGGATCCATATCAATCCTCAAAACTTCTCAATGAGCCCATCATTACTCATAAATGGGTACTTATTCATTGTCATTGCCGAGTTTAGGAAAAAATAATCAACATAGGGATATAATATCCCATACATCTTTTTTCCTAAACAATACCATTGAAACCCAAGGGGACATAGTAAGTATGATCAAACCCTTCTATCGAGGGTCATCCAACTATAACTGTAGTTCTGTGATATCACTAGGGTCCATCCTATATTTTGTATAAGATATTGGAGTGACCCCTAATGAAATTCAATAAAAAGCCCTTCTAATTCCTTGAATATATTCCTAGAACATCCACATTGAATATGTTCATAAAATACCCCATAACTGAAATCATTTGGATGCCTGAAGAGCATACTACACTTAGAGATATACTCTCTAAATGATATGTGATGGGCTACATCCCCCTTCTCACAGAACCTACTTGTCCTACAATTATATCTATCTTTTTATAAAATAATAATATTTTTCAATTAGTGAAATGGAATCTGAATCAACTATAATGACATTAAATATGTTCTTAGACCATGAAAATCCAATACATACCCATGAAAAAGTAACATGATTCCATTATGATGTCAAAAAGTTACCAATTACCTGTCTCCAACAATTTATAGATATCACAGCTAGATGATAAATGATACAAAAGAGTATTTACCTGTAGAAAACATATGATGAAACTGTTGGGATAGTGCCTCAACAAGGCTCTCTAGCTCTTTAACCAAGTGTATGTAGATGATGGAATGATAAGAACATGTGTCTACCAATATAGAAGCAATAATAGATAATACTTATATCATAACTCTACTCATTTCATGTGTCATAATATCATAACCCTCTAATGAATACAACTATCTATTTCCCCAACTACTAGCTCCCTCTGAGTGATATGGGCTTCCAAGTTATGGTGGTGGAAGGATCTGATAGCATCATCCACCACCCAAAATTCATCACCCTTATATGCCATCTCCTACTCCCAGGAAGCATCTCTTCCCTCTCATTGGAGATCCATGAATTTACTATTTCCACTACCATGGTGGGCCATTATCTACCATCATGTTCTCCTCAACACATATGGTCATGAAATCATGCACTATTTGACCATGCCCATACAAAGGATATAACTGACAATATCTGGGATTCTATGGGATAATTCACTATCATTATGCTTCATGACCATGATCCTAAGTCTAATCACAAGGGGATATCTAGTGATGAGATCCAACCGAATAGCGCCTCTTAGCTACTACAGATGAATCAAACCTATGACAAACAAAACTAACAACACCTATCTAGAATCCCCCTGATAAAAATATGACATTCAAAAGTGACCATTACAACACGTTTTAAATGGTGAGAATGATCAAGGGCACCACACTAGAACAAATCCCTATGTAGAGTATATTTTCAATCTTTCATGCTTGGATGTTGTCATAAATGATCATGTTAATGTAGTTTCGTGTAATGTATGTAAACCTCACTGCATACACATCCACTATCACCCTCACTACTGTAACTCAATAACCTCATATATTTGAGCTGTGCATAAACAGCAGGGGTAGTAATCTTCAAGGGACTTCATCTAGAATTTGGGCCATTATAGTGTCGTCTAATCATGCATTTGGGTAAGAAGACTCCACTAGTACCGAGATGGTCTTAAAAAAATTATAGCTTCCAGCACAACAACAAGATTCATTGGTGTTCAGATGATTATAAAAAGAAAGGCAACACACTATATAAAATTCTATGAAACCTTTGGAGTTGTCTTGCCACATAACCTCAACATCCCCTATCATTTGAACTCGTGGAGAGTACTAAGACATTATGCATCCTCAGACATCACTTCTAGGATGACCTTATTCTCACTAGGGTGTTGTGCTTCCACCAAATACACTTAGATGAAGAATATTGTTTCATGGACCATGAATTGGTTCCTTATCACCCATTGGATCATCCCCATGATCCAGAACTAGAATACAGGATGGGTGTCATCACAAAGACAACATGAAATTTTAATCAATAATTAGAAAAATTAAAAGAGAATATATTTATATATATATAACAATAGGGAGCTGACACAATAAGGAACGTAAAATATTGAATTTTATATGATGCATATTCCATTGATCCCTTCAACCAATGTATTTATAATCCATGTTGACAAGAATGTAGTCTGAGTCCATATGAATGGATATGTCGGTCACTCGTCGCAACACCGTGATACATGGCCTAAGATCTACACTCGACCCACTAACTATACATCTATTTTTCAAGATAAATACTAATTAGAGGACTAATTCAAACACTATACTAAATACTAAACCACATTTGATTCCAATCATTCATGTCTTGGACCTAAATCTGGCTTGATCCAGAAGTATGCCAATCCCGCCTCCACAGGCTATGGGAGGACTACCAATGCCTATGGAATAACTAATATAGGAAGGAATTTTACTAAGTACCCATATTACCACACACATACATCCCCATACATAATTTAATAGGAATAATCGTAGAAAAATGAAAAATACGTTGAGAAAAACCATGTATGTAAAACATATCGACATTACATGGGTATGGTGGTGAAAACTAAAATATAAAGGGGCAGAATCCACACCCAACATGAATGATATCCCAACCTGAAAAAACAATAAATTAAAAGACTTATAGAGCCAAAATACAACTCTCCAAGCTATGACCATCGTGTGTAGTCCAAAGTACATGTTTTCCCTATGATCCTCTGTAGTCATCATTGACATTTCAATCATTTTTATAAGACACAACACGTATAAGAAATCACATATAAGGGTGAGTATATAACTGATGAGTCAGCCCTCCCAAGATCTTATGGGTGAGAAATAAGAGATACAATAGGAATATAATGGATGTATATATAAGTACATGGTGGAACTCAATCCAATGAATGATAAAGGTAAATATTATCCAAACACAAGGGACCCAACACGGTGTATAGATAGACTACAAATTGATTATTTTGCCCATATTAGGGATTAACCTCATTCAACCATTAGATGATAATCCTAAAATTAACATGGCATACACCACATGTCTTCACAACCAATGGTGAGTGAGAAAAAAAATCCAATGGGTATGGATAAAAATTTATATATACATGGTTAAAAGAATCCCAAACGAGATAGTATTTGGATCCCAATCTCATAGATCATCAGATAAAATTGTTTCACAAATAGTTACATATTTCCAATAATGATTCCCAACATTGTGTACGTCTCCATGGAAGAATCCAACCATGTAAATCTAGGCTTCATTAATATGACACAAAGTAGAGGGTAGACAATCTATAGGAATAGTACACATGCCCTATTAAAATATGAGGGTTACACTCAGTGGATAGATATAAAACCAATTACCTATTACATTAGTAGGGTTCCAGTATAATAATCGATTGAGGACCCATGGCCTACCAAAGAGTTTGGTTCTACTATGATAATGGAGCACCCATTCTTAGCTCAACTAGATAGTTCCACTATATAAGTCATTATAAGAACTATGCAATGTCCAAAAGGATCGTTCTAATTTTGATATTTAAGGACCCATGCCTAGAATGGATGGAGGGTTCTACTCTAGGAGTCTATTGAGGCCCCATGAAGATCCAAGATTGAGGGTTACACTCCAAAATTATATAGAGGATCCATGTACAACGTAGTTAGGGGGTTCGAATCAGAAATTTTTTTAGATAAACTATTCCCATTCTAGATGGGGGGGTTCAACATTAATTTTCACCGAGGGCCTATGCACAACCCAACTGGTGGTTTCCTATCGAGATGCATCTAGTGATCCTGTGTGATCAAGATCATCATTGAGAGTCACAAATAAAAGCATCATGTCGATAGAAACCTCACATCATATCTAATTAGAAAAAATTAGTGAACAATCACATTATTCCTGAAAAAAATCTGGATAGGATACTTTTGGGGTAAAATCCATGTCAAAGCGATGGAGAAACAAGAGACTAAAATTTCCTAAAAAATATCCATGTGTAAAACAACGTCTGAGGTAATCCACATGGTATTTTATCCCTCTCATTCACCTAGTCGTGTCTTTGGATGAAAAGAGATTTCTAATATAGAACAGATACATGACATGTATGGGGATGTAAATGGAATTCCCATTCCACTTGAGGTGGTGAACAAGTGTTTGTCCAGGTCTATGTATTCACCCATGTTTGTGTAATTTGGTACGAAACATTCCTGGATGTGCCCACGCCCCAATACTCTTGGAACATTCCATGCTTTCCACTATAAGGTCACATGATATTTTGGGAGTCCAACATGGTATGTGATACATATAATTCACTAAAACCCTATCCATCATATAAAGGGACCAACATTTCATGTGTTTATAGAACTACATGATGTGTATTTGGGATATAGCATGAATTTTAGATCCACTCTATGAATTCCAAATTTGGTATTTTTCTTTTTTATTTCAAACTCAATCATTCCTAAAAATGGTTGATATGCATTCAGATCATTGTTTGAGGCTGTGACATCCAAGAAATCAGGTTTTTTCAATCCATGGTTGTTTCATGTATACACCACTCGTAAATATAAAACCCTCCATCATTGATTTAGACATTGAATCATAAAAATGATTACATAAACCCAAAAAATCCCATATCTATACTTTATTCATCAATACATCCCTCATATGAGATTTCATCACTATTTTGGGGTCTGGTCGGGGTCGGTATCACCCAAAAATGTAAAACTAGGACCACAGGGGTCCAACTGATGTAGAATGTGAAGCAATTGAGGTGGAAAGTCATAAAAAAATTTAATTGATATTTTTCATGAGTTTATGGTAAATGATCATGACCTTGGATATCATGGTTTAGATAACCAAATAATAATCAAATTAATTTGTACATATGAGCATGACAAAGATCCACAATTGGAACAGATCAGAAAAGGGTATTAAATTTATCATTAAATTTAATAAAAATGTCCATAATAATAAGATTGGAACATCCTATCATATTATTGGATCACTCGTTGTTGCATAATTCACTCTTCAATGATTAAAATAATTCATTACATTTTTTACATCTTGATATTATTAAATCTAGAGTTTCATAATCATTTGTTATGATCCTCAAATAGAAAGAGAAGAGGATGCAGATATTGATAGTCCTAGGATTATGAGGCCAGTCCTATGTAGATCTACCTAACAATATATTTATAGGATATTTTATTAGATTAAATAAATAAATAGATTAGATTAACTAATTAATTAATCCATTGAATTTACCACTAATAGGTGATATATCTGAATAACTGATGACGACCTATTTTACATCATGCCTAGTGTAAATATTGTATTATGTGCTCAAAAATAGTATAAGGATTATGATATGAGATTTTTTAAATAATTATTCCATTTTCGTAAAGAAAAAATTCATGTTTGAGATAAAATATATTAAAATTTTTATAAAATATATTTCGGGCATACCGGTCATCGTAATTCCATACCATCTCAGCAGATTGATCTGGGATTATATTTAGAAATAGTTTAATGTAATATAGGGAAAAAAATACGTTTCAACATTTACCATAGTGATTTCAAATCCATTATCTTCATTTAAAAGAAGAAGTGTTGTCAAAAGAAAAAATGTTATAAAACACACTAGAGGAAAATAGGGAGAAGAGTTTTGTATTTTGTAAACTAATAAAAGGTATGGGATGTCCGTAGAGAATTCCAAGGAGTGATGTTTAGCTATTGATTAGGAGGTTTAAGGGGGAACAAAAATTTATATTAAGTTAAATAAAATTTATTAAGGTTTAATTTAGAACTAAAACACCTCATTATACAACAAAATATTAACATTAAAATCCAACAAACTATATTGCTAAACGAAATCCCAAATAAATACCTCACGATATACACAACTACATGACTAATTGGGTGGATATTAATAAATTAAAAAATACTATGGTGAAAATCATGTTAAGTTGGTATATAGAAAAACGTTGTTTGAAAATAATATTGTAGTTTTTAGTAGAATATTATATTGGTGTAAGTATAAATGTGAATGGGGATATAAAAGAAGTTAGAATGAATTAAATCAACATAATGGTGAAATTGAAAACAAAAACATCTAGTATTCAAGATCAATAGTTGGATTAATTGTTAGAACATGATCTAAATTTATGTAGATGATTGAATATTTCTCAGTTAAAATTTTATTAATTAAATTTTCTAATGTCAAATGTTTCTGTTTAGGAGAATTGATAGGCTAAAATTTCCATTCATTTGATATCAAATTTTAATGATTTTAAACCCACCAATTATGAGTTTTTTTTTGTAAATTACACAATTTTTATATTTTTAAAATTATGTAGTATTATAGATAAATAGATTAAAACATTAGTTTTTAATATATAATTAATGATATGAAATGAAGTGTGAAAAGAATATAGTAAAACTGCAATGTTTAATATATTTTTTATATTTTCATGATGGTATATTATTTAAATAAAATAGGTTTTGTGATTATCATGGATATTCTAAAAAGGGTATAAAAAATCAAACACTATGATAAGTCATTGACCCACAACATTGTTAACCTACCACGAGGTTACTTATCAATTAGAAATTCAATCAATAATTCTTATGGATGTCACGACCCGTCCTCGGGGCCCGTGCCGTGACTACCCCAAGCCCGCCTTCCATAGGCCAGGGGCTGGCGACTAGCACCAAGGCGTAAAATCCCAGTAAACAGGGAAGGCATTGCCTTTATAAGTAACAACCACACAGAGTCAGCAAGCGGAAAGTAAAGTGCAGAAAAGTAAAGGGGCCGGAAATACAAGCCCAACTGTAATGTACAACTGAAGAGTAAAGTACAGCAACTGAAGAAAAGACGGCGGCCTCGTGTCGTCCACTGGCAATCCCACCTGAAGGGTGGGTACAGATAGCCTCCAAGCTCCTTGGGCCCCACGTCCGCTCTGAGCACGTCCCGCCCAGTGGTCCACCTCCAGGTACCGTCCTGCTCCACGCCCCAACCGCGATCAGCGCTGTCCGTCGTCTGCAACCAACACCACGAAGTGCGGGCATGGCCCATGCAGGGGTGAGTACAACTACTCAGTAAGGACCCCGAGACCCCCGAAGGTCTCCCGAAATCCACAAAGGATATAGCACAAAAGAAAGATGCAATCACGAAGTAACATCCGACTCGACTTAGGTATATGCCCATACATATACCTAAGTCCCCAATTCTAGCTCTGCTCACGAGCTCAAGAACAACTCAATCCACAAAGGAAAGCAAGACTCAAATCCACAAAGGAGAGTAAACAGTAAATCCACAAAGGATGGTTCAACACAATCCACAAAGGAGAGTAACATAAGATTCAGCTCAACCAGGTATACTTTTTCAGATGACGTCAAAGATGATCACTGATCCATCTAAGTCGTCGGACCCACGAAGGATCGATAGGTACTAACCCCCGCAGTAGACCCACACAGGATCGGGCTCACACAGAACCTGTAGGCAGTGGCTCACACAGAACCGGTAGGCAGTGGCTCACACAGAACCGGTAGTAGGACCCACATAGGATCGGGCACTGATCCGCGTAGGATCGCTGAGTGCAGTAGTCGACGCAGTCCACTGAGGATCTCTGCACAGTCGTCGCCGCAGTCCACGAAGGATCTCTGCTCTGCCGTCGTCGCAGTCCACGGAGGATCTTTGCTCTGCCGTCGTAGCAGTCCACGGAGGATCTCTGCTCTGCCGTCGTCGCAGTCCACGGAGGATCTCTGCTCTGCCGTCGTCGCAGTCCACGGAGGATCTCTGCTCTGTCATCGAGGTCACAGCCAGCGCTAGGGTTCCCGCACGTAGCGAGCTCGTTTAGGAGGGTCCGCTCCACGAGCCGAGGGGCTGATACATCAACTGACACGTAGTCCGAAGTTGATGTATCCAAAAGTTCCGTATCGACAACAGGATCTCAACGCGACAGACGGCGCGTCAATCGGACGCCCGGTCTGAGAGTTATTGGCATTTTCGTCCCAGGGGCCCGGTTGGTTTTTAGGGAAAAACCGACCCGACCGTACTCCGCCTGTATCCGATCCTTGGGCGGAGTATGCCAAAAGTTCCTTCTCACTTAGAGGAAACTACCACAGCTGACGGTACGTCGTTCGGACGTCCGTAGCTCAAGTTATGAGCGTTTCCGCTCCGAGGGCCCGGTTGGCTTCGTGTACGAACCAACCCGGCCGAACCCAAAGTCTTCCGAAACCTTGAGTATAATATACCGAAACGACCGTCTCGATCCAAGGATCGCGTAGCCGCTGACGGTTCGTCAATCGGAGGTCCCAGGCCCAAGATATGGGCGAAAGACCGTAGAGGGCCCGAAACGGGGGTACTGGGCCCGGGGCGACCCGGCCCGAACCCCCACTGGGGTCGGCCGAACCGGGTCGGCCCGACCCTGCCCGAACCGGCTCGGCCGGGTCTGGTCCGGCCTGGGCGCGGCCCAGCCGACCGGACCGGCCGGCTCGGCCTCGGCCGAGCGGCCGAACTGCCGCCGCCGCGGGGTTGAACCCGCGGCTTGAGAGAAACCGCGGCCCCGCGGGGGGCCGCCTGTCACGCGGACGCGGCCGGGCCGCCGCGTCCGTCCCGGTTCCGCGCGGCCGCGGAACCGGCTGCCTCCGCCGCCGCGGCTTCAGCCGCGGCGGGAGATTTCCACGGCGGCGCGGCTGGCGCCGCCGCCTTCGGTCGCCGGCGCCGCCGCGCCGGCGACCCGCGCCGCCGCCTCCTTCCGCGGGCCGCCGGAGATGCTCCGGTGGCCCGATTTCTTTCCCGTCTACGCCGATGCTCCTCCCGGGGGACGATCTTCACTGCGGAGCCAACAAATTGCCCTAGCCGCACGGTTCGTCGTCGTCCGCCAAATCCGCGCAAAAAGAGGAGATCGGCGGAGGGTTGCCGGGTCTTGTTCGTTAGACCCGCACCCTCCGCGTTAGTCATAATCCACGGGAGGAACAATAAAACAATCAACAACAATTTTAAATGTTAAAATTGTTCGAAGATCATGCTTCTTTACTTTAAAAGAAATAAATCACGGGAAGGAAAATATTCCAATCAACCCTTACTTTATCGTCGTCGTCGGATGAGGGGTCGTCGCGGAATTGCTCGTCGCGGAAGATGGAGATCGCCGCGTCGTCGCGGAATCGCTCGTCGCGTCGCCAATCTCCGGATCAAGATCAACGGATTTAATTAGTTTAAATCCGTTGATATTGAAATTAAAAAGGGAGAAGAAAAGATCTGATTCTCACCTTTGTTGCCGAACGAGGGTCGGCCGCGGAAGAAGAGGCGTCGCCGAAGAACGTCGCGGGTAGATCTCGTCGACGTCGCAGATCTTGGTGTGCGTCGTCGAATTCCGGTCGCCGGCGTTCTTCGCGTTCTTCGCGTTCTTCGCGTTCTTCGCGTTCTTCGCGTTCTTCGCGTTCTTCGCGGAGAGGGTGGAGGAACGAAGATTCTCTCAAATCCTTTCCAAGGATTTTTATGTTGGTCTTATTTTATAAACATGCCAACACGAAACCGGTTAAGAAACGATCCATCAATTCGTTGAATTAATTCAACGAAAGAAACGACCCATTTAATTCACGAAGAAACAGTCCATTTAATTCACGAAATAAACCGCCCAATTAAATGGTCTGTTAAGAATTAAAGAAAACGCGTCGGTTGACTTTTCAGTTACATTGACGGGTTTTCGCGGGTGCGTTACTTAGCGAAAGAAACGGCGGGGCTCGTGCGGGTCCCACCGCACAAATATCCTACCAAGGGGTAGGATATTTCTTGATAGCATCCTATCCAGTTCAACTCAGTTCAAGCCGTCTTTAAGTGACTTCAAGTGTCTTCCAAGCAGCTTAAGTGAAATAAAATAAAGTTGTCGCACAAACTTTATTTTATTTCTGACTTAAAGCCGTAAAATTTAAAAACCACGTCTGAGCAAACGCAACTCCGGAAGAGGCGTTTCTAAGCAAATACCGGCGCTGCGATTTCATCGGTGCCCTCAGAATTCGATTCCGGGCACCGGTTCAAAAGATAGAAAAACCCGCTCGTCCGTTCACTGAACGTACCCGAGCCAAACTTCGGAAATTGATTCCGGGCACACCGGGCCTCGGAATCAGGTGCCGTCTGAAGCTGCGCTCTTGTAAAATTCCAAAGGAAATTAAGAAAAAAATTTCCTTGAAATTTGCGGGTCTTTACATTACTCCCACCTCAGGGCTTTACGTCCCCGTAAAGATACATCAAAACTAGGGGAACAAATGGGGGTACTGAGCACGCATCTGAGCCTCCCGCTCCCAAGTGCTCTCCTGGAGGTTCCCGTGCTGCCATCTGACGCGCACAAGAGGAATCGACCGCCCACGTAGGACCCGCTCCAGTCGATCCTCGATCTCCACTGGAACCTCCGCAAAAGTCGCCCCATCGTCCACGTCCAGCTCCCCAAAGTCGATGATGTGCGTCGGGTCGTGCACGTATCTCCTCAGCTGAGACACGTGGAAGACGTCGTGCACCCGGTGCAACTGAGGTGGTAGAGCCAGGCGATAAGCCACCTCTCCTATCCTGCTGAGGACCTGGAAGGGCCCGATGAAGCGTGGAGACAACTTGCCGCCTCGGCCAAATCTCCGTAAACCACGTCGAGGTGAGACACGCAAAAAGACGTGGTCGCCATCCTTGAACTCCAGTGGCCTCCGCCTCCTGTCAGCATATGACTTCTGCCGGCTCTGAGCTGTCCTCATCCTCTCCTGGATGATCTGGACCTTCTCTGTCGTGGCTCGGACCATCTCTGGTCCCACGAGTGCTGACTCCCCAGGGTCTGTCCAGCACAACGGTGATCTGCAGGGTCTGCCGTACAACGCCTCGTATGGTGCCATCCCGATGGTGGAGTGGTAGCTGTTGTTGTACGCGAACTCCACCAAGGGTAGGTGGTCCTCCCAGCTGCGACCAAAGTCGAGAACACATGCACGGAGCATGTCCTCGAGTGTCTGTATGGTCCTCTCCGTCTGACCATCCGTCTGAGGGTGGAAGGCTGTGCTCAGATGGAGCCGCGTCCCGAACGCCTCCTGCAACCCCTTCCAAAGCCTGGAAGCGAAACGAGCATCTCGATCGGAGACGATAGACGATGGCACACCGTGAAGCCGTACGATCTCCTGGACGTAAAGACGTCCCAAGCTCTCTACTGAGCCCTGCTCTCTGATGGGTAAGAAGTGTGCTGACTTGGTGAGTCGGTCGACAATCACCCAAATGGAGTCGTGACCTCTGGAAGTGCATGGAAGTCCAGTCACGAAGTCCATAGATATGCCATCCCACTTCCACTCCGGGACCTCCAAGGGCTGTACCAAACCTGCTGGTACCTGGTGCTCTGCCTTCACCTGCTGGCAGGTGAGGCATCGTCAAACGAACTCTGCCACAGCTTTCTTCATACCCGGCCACCAGTGCTGTCGCCTGAGATCCTGGTACATCTTCGCCACTCCGGGATGTACCGCCAAGGGAGAAGTGTGAAACTCTCTCAGCACCTCCTCTCGTAAAGCGACTGGTACGAAGGTACGTCCTCTGAAAAGGATGTCGTGCTCTGCTCCAAGGGAGAAACCATCAGGCGCCTGACCTGAGGATATCAGTGCACGCCGGGTCTCACAGTCAGCGTCCCCACGCTGAGCCTCTCTGACCCGCTGTAGAAGTGGAGGAGAGACTGTGAGAGACTGAAGAAAGGTTGTTCCGTCTCTATCCACGAAGGATATCTGCAAGGAGGCTAGCTGCTCCGTCGCCTCCTCAAGCAGCTGAATGCCCGTCCTCCTGCTGAGGGCATCGGCTACCACGTTCCCCTTCCCAGGAGTATAGACTATCTCAAAGTCATAGTCCTGGAGGAACTCAAGCCATCTCCGCTGTCTCAGGTTCAGGTCCTTCTGAGAGAAGATATACCTGAGACTCTGGTGGTCAGAAAAGACTGTGAAGCGCTTGCCCATCAGATAGTGCCGCCATGTCTTCAGAGCGAAGACCACTGCTGCTAACTCCAGGTCATGAGTGGCGTAGTTCTGCTCATGCGGCCTCAACTGACGTGATCCGTAGGCGATCACGGCCCGCTCCTGCATCAGGACGCACCCGAGTCCAGTCCCTGATGCGTCGCAGTAAACTACGTACCCAACTCCCTCCTCAGGCAACCTCAAGATAGGTGCGCTGGTCAATCTATGTCTCAGCTCCTGGAAGCTCTGCTGACATCTGTCTGACCACATGAAGGGTTTCCCCTTCTTCGTCAAGGCTGAGAGTGGTGCCGCAACTCTGGAGAAGTTCGGCACAAATCTCCGATAGTATCCGGCTAGGCCCAAGAAGCTCCGCACCTCTGTCACGCTCTTGGGTGGCTCCCAAGCTAGCACTGCCTCGATCTTCGCGGGATCCACTGCAACCCCCGCCTCAGAAATGACGTGCCCCAAGAAATGGACCTCACGTAACCAGAACTGGCATTTTGAGAGCTTGCCATAAAGCTGGTGCTCTCGGAGTGTGTCTAGCACAACTCGCAGGTGGTAGGCATGCTCCTCCTCAGTCGTCGAGTATACCAAAATGTCGTCAATGAAGACAACGACAAATCGGTCGAGGTATGGCTGGAAGATCCTGTTCATGAGGCTCATGAACACCGCTGGAGCATTGGTTACGCCGAACGGCATAACCAAGAACTCATAATGGCCATACCGACACCTGAAGGCCGTCTTCTGCACGTCCTCGTCTCGAACTCTGAGCTGATGATAGCCTGACCGGAGGTCTATCTTCGAGAACCACCGCGCTCCCTTGAGCTGATCGAAGAGGTCATCAATCCGTGGCAGCGGATACTTGTTCATCACTGTCACCTGGTTCAGGCGACGATAGTCGACACAAAGTCGCAAGCTCCCGTCCGCCTTCTTGGCGAACAAAATCGGGGAAGCCCAGGGTGAAACACTGGGTCGGATAAACCCCTTGCTCTGCAAGTCCTCCAACTGTACCCGCAGCTCTCGAAGCTCGGCGGGGGCCATCCGATATGCTGGAGTAGATATCGGGGCTGTCCCGGTGTACAAGTCGATGTAAAAGTCTACCTCTCTACGAGGAGGTAGCCCTGGAACGTCGTCGGGAAAGACGTCCACGTACTGGTCCACCACTGCAGGAAAAGCCGGACTCCGCACGTCCACTGCTCCTAGGATGAGGCTAGCCAACTGATGTGAGATGGGCTGCACTCTCCTCCGCGGAAGTCCATCCTGTGCTGCAAAGGTTCCCTTCTCGCCGGTGAAGGTAAACCTGCTCCCGTCGGTACGAACACATCGCACCTTGCGCCTAAAACAGTCGATCTGGGCATGAACCGTGGATAGCCAATCCATGCCCAAGATGACGTCGTAAGGCCTCGACGCCGCTACAAGGAGATCCCAGCCGAAGCTCTCGCCTCCTAGAGTAAGCTCACACTGCCGGCACCAGTGCGTAATCGTCGAGTCTGCTCCCGTAGGAGTCTCTAGCCGTAAGGATCGAGCCAACGGCTCAGTCGGAATCTCCGAGCTCCGAACAAGGGCAGAGTCTACGAAAGAGTGACTCGCTCCTGTGTCTATAAGTACTGCAGCAAGGGTGGAATAGACACAGATCGTACCTCGAATCATCTCTGGCATGTCGGGGTCGTAGGCCTCCACTGCCTGGAGCTGGGCCTGTCCCTGCCCGCCGGCTCCCTGTGGTCGAGGTGGCCCTCCTGGTGGTGGTGGGGGTAGAGCCTGGAAGCGTCGCCCACCACCCGCTGCTCGGCCAGCTCCTCTGCCTCGTCCGCCTCCTCCCTGCGGACCGCCACGGTCGACCCTCTGCCTCTGCCTGGGTGGCCCCTCCACCGTCTGCTGCTCCTCTGGTCGGCGAGTCGGGCAGTCACGAGACATGTGACCCTGCCCGCCGCAAGAGTAGCACAGCCTGCCTCTCGAAAGGCTGGCACTCCGCTGTGTGCCCCGCACCGCTGAGCCGGTGTCCTGAGGCCGTCTGCGAGGGGGTCTGGTCTGCCTGGACCCGTGAGTCATCCGTCGGCTGCCTGCTGCCGATGACTCAGCTACCTGCCGCCCTGCGCTAGGTCTCGCCGCTGAAGAAGGCTCTGCCAGGAAGCTCTCGATCAGGAGGGCTCGCTCCAGCACTCCTGCCTGGGTCGGAATGCTGAGGGAGATCAGCGACGCACGAATCTCCTGTCGCAAGCCCTGCTCGAAGGTCCGGGCCCGGAAGAAGGGGTCCCGTACCATGTTGGTCGAGTAGCGAGATAGGTCCGTGAACCTCGCCGCATACTGAGCGACCGTCATGCTGCCCTGGCGCAGCTGGAGAAGCTCCTGGATGCGCACCGCTCGGAGGGTGGCCGGGACGAACTCAGAGCGGAAGAGGCTCTCGAAGTCCGTCCAGAGCAGGGATGCCTCATCGTGAACCTGGAGCATCAGGCTCCACCATCGTCCTGCCGCCGCCTGCAGGAGGCTCGCTGCGAGGATCACCATGAGATCCGTTGGTGTCCTCACTAGCCTGAAGATCCGTACCACCGCCTCTAGCCAGTCCTCGGCGGCCTGGGGGTCCGCCTCACCGCGAAACCTGGGCGGTCGCTGGCTCTGAAACTCGTGCAGTGCCCTGAGGCGACGTGCATCGTCGGCGTCTGGTACTGGAAGCATCGGTGGCTCGGCGGGTAAGGCTACCGCCGGTGCCACTGCTGGCAAAGGGCCCTGCACCGAGGCCTCGTCGCTCGGTGGGCTGCCGTCGCGCCCTACACTCGGAACCCTAGCTGGCAGTCGTCGCGGGGCCATCCTGAAAAGGAGAACAAGAGCACCACAGTCAGAACAGTATACCTGGTGAGCTGGCACAAGTAATCACAAGGAAAACTTGAGACTTTCATAAAGCAGATCAGTATACCCGGTGAGCTGACACAAGCAATCACAAAGAAAACTTGAAACGTACACGCAATCAATGTTTTCATGCATTAAGTCGGAAATCAGGAGTCAGGGTCCTGGTGTACGGATACGTCGGCCGCCGCACCAACACTGGGCTCCCTGAACTGATAACCACACTCAATACACTAAACACTATTGCTTCACATAGAAAGAAAGGACGATCAGAGTCTGCGGTAGAACCGACCGCCTCTGATACCAATTTGTCACGACCCGTCCTCGGGGCCCGTGCCGTGACTACCCCAAGCCCGCCTTCCATAGGCCAGGGGCTGGCGACTAGCACCAAGGCGTAAAATCCCAGTAAACAGGGAAGGCATTGCCTTTATAAGTAACAACCACACAGAGTCAGCAAGCGGAAAGTAAAGTGCAGAAAAGTAAAGGGGCCGGAAATACAAGCCCAACTGTAAAGTACAACTGAAGAGTAAAGTACAGCAACTGAAGAAAAGACGGCGGCCTCGTGTCGTCCACTGGCAATCCCACCTGAAGGGTGGGTACAGATAGCCTCCAAGCTCCTCGGGCCCCACGTCCGCTCTGAGCACGTCCCGCCCAGTGGTCCACCTCCAGGTACCGTCCTGCTCCACGCCCCAACCGCGATCAGCGCTGTCCGTCGTCTGCAACCAACACCACGAAGTGCGGGCATGGCCCGTGCAGGGGTGAGTACAACTACTCAGTAAGGACCCCGAGACCCCCGAAGGTCTCCCGAAATCCACAAAGGATATAGCACAAAAGAAAGATGCAATCACGAAGTAACATCCGACTCGACTTAGGTATATGCCCATACATATACCTAAGTCCCCAATTCTAGCTCTGCTCACGAGCTCAAGAACAACTCAATCCACAAAGGAAAGCAAGACTCAAATCCACAAAGGAGAGTAAACAGTAAATCCACAAAGGATGGTTCAACACAATCCACAAAGGAGAGTAACATAAGATTCAGCTCAACCAGGTATACTTTTTCAGATGACGTCAAAGATGATCACTGATCCATCTAAGTCGTCGGACCCACGAAGGATCGATAGGTACTAACCCCCGCAGTAGACCCACACAGGATCGGGCTCACACAGAACCTGTAGGCAGTGGCTCACACAGAACCGGTAGGCAGTGGCTCACACAGAACCGGTAGTAGGACCCACATAGGATCGGGCACTGATCCGCGTAGGATCGCTGAGTGCAGTAGTCGACGCAGTCCACTGAGGATCTCTGCACAGTCGTCGCCGCAGTCCACGAAGGATCTCTGCTCTGCCGTCGTCGCAGTCCACGGAGGATCTCTGCTCTGCCGTCGTCGCAGTCCACGGAGGATCTCTGCTCTGTCGTCGAGGTCACAGCCAGCGCTAGGGTTCCCGCACGTAGCGAGCTCGTTTAGGAGGGTCCGCTCCACGAGCCGAGGGGCTGATACATCAACTGACACGTAGTCCGAAGTTGATGTATCCAAAAGTTCCGTATCGACAACAGGATCTCAACGCGACAGACGGCGCGTCAATCGGACGCCCGGTCTGAGAGTTATTGGCATTTTCGTCCCAGGGGCCCGGTTGGTTTTTAGGGAAAAGCCGACCCGACCGTACTCCGCCTATATCCGATCCTTGGGCGGAGTATGCCAAAAGTTCCGTCTCACTTAGAGGAAACTACCACAGCTGACGGTACGTCGTTCGGACGTCCGTAGCTCAAGTTATGAGCGTTTCCGCTCCGAGGGCCCGGTTGGCTTCGTGTACGAACCAACCCGGCCGAACCCAAAGTCTTCCGAAACCTTGAGTATAATATACCGAAACGACCGTCTCGATCCAAGGATCGCGTAGCCGCTGACGGTTCGTCAATCGGAGGTCCCAGGCCCAAGATATGGGCGAAAGACCGTAGAGGGCCCGAAACGGGGGTACTGGGCCCGGGGCGACCCGGCCCGAACCCCCCCTGGGGTCGGCCGAACCGGGTCGGCCCGAACCGGGTCGGCCCGACCCGGCCCGAACCGGCTCGGCCGGGTCCGGTCCGGCCTGGGCGCGGCCCGGCCGACCGGACCGGCCGGCTCGGCCTCGGCCGGGCGGCCGAACTGCCGCCGCCGCGGGGTTGAACCCGCGGCTTGAGAGAAACCGCGGCCCCGCGGGGGGCCGCCTGTCACGCGGACGCGGCCGGGCCGCCGCGTCCGTCCCGGTTCCGCGCGGCCACGGAACCGGCTGCCGCCGCCGCCGCGGCTTCAGCCGCGGCGGGAGATTTCCACGGCGGCGCGCCTGGCGCCGCCGCCTCCGGTCGCCGGCGCCGCCGCGCCGGCGACCCGCGCCGCCGCCTCCTTCCGCGGGCCGCCGGAGATGCTCCGGTGGCCCGATTTCTTTCCCGTCTGCGCCGATGCTCCTCCCGGGGGACGATCTTCACTGCGGAGCCAACAAATTGCCCTTGCCGCACGGTTCGTCGTCGTCCGCCAAATCCGCGCAAAAAGAGGAGATCGGCGGAGGGTTGCCGGGTCTTGTTCGTTAGACCCGCACCCTCCGCGTTAGTCATAATCCACGGGAGGAACAATAAAACAATCAACAACAATTTTAAATGTTAAAATTGTTCGAAGATCATGCTTCTTTACTTTAAAAGAAATAAATCACGGGAAGGAAAATATTCCAATCAACCCTTACTTTATCGTCGTCGTCGGATGAGGGGTCGTCGCGGAATTGCTCGTCGCGGAAGATGGAGATCGTCGCGTCGTCGCGGAATAGCTCGTCGCGTCGCCAATCTCCGGATCAAGATCAACGGATTTAATTAGTTTAAATCCGTTGATATTGAAATTAAAAAGGGAGAAGAAAAGATCTGATTCTCACCTTTGTTGCCGAACGAGGGTCGGCCGCGGAAGAAGAGGCGTCGCCGAAGAACGTCGCGGGTAGATCTCGTCGACGTCGCAGATCTTGGTGTGCGTCGTCGAATTCCGGTCGCCGGCGTTCTTCGCGTTCTTCGCGTTCTTCGCGTTCTTCGCGTTCTTCGCGTTCTTCGCGTTCTTCGCGGAGAGGGTGGAGGAACGAAGATTCTCTCAAATCCTTTCCAAGGATTTTTATGTTGGTCTTATTTTATAAACATGCCAACACGAAACCGGTTAAGAAACGATCCATCAATTCGTTGAATTAATTCAACAAAAGAAACGACCCATTTAATTCACGAAGAAACAGTCCATTTAATTCACGAAATAAACCGCCCAATTAAATGGTCTGTTAAGAATTAAAGAAAACGCGTCGGTTGACTTTTCAGTTACTTTGACGGGTTTTCGCGGGTGCGTTACTTAGCGAAAGAAACGGCGGGGCTCGTGCGGGTCCCACCGCACAAATATCCTACCAAGGGGTAGGATATTTCTGGATAGCATCCTATCCAGTTCAACTCAGTTCAAGCCGTCTTTAAGTGACTTCAAGTGGCTTCCAAGCAGCTTAAGTGAAATAAAATAAAGTTGTCGCACAAACTTTATTTTATTTCTGACTTAAAGCCGTAAAATTTAAAAACCACGTCTGAGCAAACGCAACTCCGGATGAGGCGTTTCTAAGCAAATACCGGCGCTGCGATTTCATCGGTGCCCTCAGAATTCGATTCCGGGCACCGGTTCAAAAGATAGAAAAACCCGCTCGTCCGTTCACTGAACGTACCCGAGCCAAACTTCGGAAATTGATTCCGGGCACACCGGGCCTCGGAATCAGGTGCCGTCTGAAGCTGCGCTCTTGTAAAATTCCAAAGGAAATTAAGAAAAAAAATTTCCTTGAAATTTGCGGGTCTTTACAATGGACATCAATGATTATCTAATGGAACCTACTATGTGGTGGATTCCTCCACCACAAACTATAATTATGTGTAGTATTGATGCAAGAACTTATTGGAAACCTAAGTGTATTTTCATATATAACAATCGATTCTCCCTTTTTTTGAAGTGACCACAAGACCATCCAATCAACTAGATGTGAAACCTTACATGATTTCATGTGTCTATCACATGGTAAATCCACTAACAAAAAGAAGTAATGTTGCTAACTTTGTGAATATTAAGCTATCGTGGTGATGGATCAACTACCATAGCTATGTGACTATAACAAGACAAGCCATGTAACTGTCAACCTGCAATTTTGAGATATGTATACTACTAATAGAAATTTTATATTATGGTTATTAATGAAATTTATAAGGGTTTTGAGAGGATATTAAATGTTTAATACAATTATTTTTGAGCTATGAAATAGTAAAAAAACCATAGGGACCTATGTAAGGGTGCCACTAATATTCCAAAACCTATGTAAGGGTCACCTCTATGTTATATGGAAATACAATTCAGATCATAATAAATAATATAACTTAAATATAATATTTAAATCCAAAAATAAGAGGCTCTCACATGTATATATATGTAATATTTACATATTCACCAAAGAATGAAAGATATGGGTTTTTAGTGGATTGAATCATGAAAGATATTAAATTATTCCATACGAATGAATGGGATTTTATGTATTATTTTGGATGAGATTAAGTATATTTTTCCAATGAAATTGAATAAGGAAACCATTCATCAATAATATGGGAGGATTACATGACATATAGATAGGAGTTTATGTAATTCTTCCACAAACAATATCACATGCTCTATTAAAATATTACTACTTCCCTTATTCCTCATTTGACATCAATTTATGATTTTTTATTGACATATTATTTCCCTAACTTCCTTGTTAACCTTCTTCATGAATGATTAAACTTTGAGTAATTATGGAATGAAAATATAAATATATATGTGATTCATTAGTTTTTACGTGTATTAGAATAATATCCATTCAATATTCTATTAAATAAGTATTGATGATCAAATAAATGTTTTTATTATCTTGTGTGATCAAACATGGTTTTTGATTTTGTTATTTTTTATCACATTATTAAGTTATATATTATATCCATCCACTAATATTTGGTCAGAATATAATAGAACATGAAAGTGTTAGATGGGGAAGTACCCAATTAACATCATATTTCATAAACATGGTAGTGAAAATTCATATTTTTTTAAGAAAAAAAGTCATAATTGAGAATTGAATCCATAAAGTAGAATGGTGCACTAAAATATTGACAACATATAAAGGATGGTAGAACAAAATATGATATCATTTAGGGATATTATCATCATCATCAATCAATCCAAAGATATAAGAACAGATCAAGGGATCTCTCTATTACTATTTTATTAAAAAAGAGTTAACGACATTAGTAAATATTATAAAATTACAATATGATTAAGACAACCCTAACCAGATTCCCATATCGTCATTTTTTAAAAATTTACGATTTTATTTTATTCTTCATTTCAAATCAATAAATTCACAAATAAACCTGCTTTTTATTACCAACCAAGTGAAAATATGTTTTTATAAACTACTCACGTGGAGACATCCAAGGGTTTCTAATGTTATTACATTTTACAAAGGTATGAAAATATTTATTTGTTCCCTATGATAGGAATGAATCACCCACACCCTACACACACAATCAGGTGTGTATTTAGTTTTCATATCCTATTTTATAAATTTAGGGTATGGATTCATGAATGTATATCCTGCATTATTATTCAATTTCATGGATGGATGTGGAATATGGTGGTGACATCATGTTGTGTAGAGTTGTTTGAGTGGTGTTTTAGTGATCATTTAAATCATGGGTGCATTTCATTTCAACCTCAATGGTATTTACAGAATGTTTTTTCCATTTTTTTAATTAATATTCTTTTGATAATTTTTCATGAGATGTATTTTTTTATTTTTTTGTTATGTCATGTTTGATTCATAATATATTTATAAAGTTTTACTTTCTTTCATGGATGTCTATTATATAGATATGTCATGTTATATTAATGGGTAGAATATGATGTATATTTACTTGTACTTAGAGGTTGAAATCATTCACATGGATTGATTATGATACCCTTTGTTCCTTTCACCTTCCCATAGTGATAAAAAATTAACATAAAACCTTAGAGTGGTAAAACTAAGGTGATTTGGTTGGTTGACCAATGTTAGTTTATTATAAAACAATATTCTAACAATTTTTTATTCTTGTAAGTAAATGTATAATGAATATATGATTTTAATAAATAAATTGGTAGGTAGAAAAATTATTTATTTAACACCATTAATTTCTAACAATGAATTATTAGAGGTTATCACACAAGTGTGATTTTGATTTTTTTTAATCAATAATTATTTTAGAAATTATATCTAATAAAAAAGTTGTAATAATAATAATAAAATTTCACACATATAAAGAATGGTTTTCCGAACATTAATACATTCTATAGACCATTGAGAATTTCAGATATTATAATGATCTTATTTTCAAATGGTTCATTATTTGTTCGTCCTTATAGAATATTTATTTTTTAAATTATTACAGATTAAATTATTTTTAGTGGATGGAGAAGTGTTATTGTAAATCATTATTTATTAATATTTTATTTTGTATCTCAAGTTCTAGATTTGAAAAACTAATATCAAACTGAAAATGTTATGTCATTATTTGTTTCATATTGTTGATTTTCCAATTTAAAATTATGATAATGGGGATTTCAAATGGCCACATAAGGGTTTGATGAAATGAATTTAGTGCTTTCTTAGTGGTGGGGGAGATGTTCTTTGCAAATTAAAAGGGCAATTTTAGTAATTATATATAACACTTGATACTAGTGGGTGGTTTTAAAAATAAAATATTAATGAAGTTTTTTGAGTATTAAAATAGTGATAGTAATATATTAAAATGATTTGTGAAAAAGGGTGAAACATCACCTTTATTGTTCTTGATTTGTGTTTTAATATAATTCAAAACATTTTCTAACAGTTTTTAATAATTATAAAGTGATATAAAAAAATAATCTATGAGTGATACAAATAAAATTTTTCATGAGTATAATACTTATGTATCTTTTTCCTATTATAAGGTATCTTCAAATTAAAAATGATAATATTGAAAAAAAAATTCATCCTATATAATGATATATTTGTTTTATAAATTAACATTTTACTTATATTATTTTTAAACATATTTGGGTATTCCTTTAGTATTTTTATTTTATTAGATGATTACTGGATGTTATTATAATAATATTATAATTTTCATGTTATATTCATTTGATATTGCTATGTTTTTTTAAAAATGTATTATATTTCAAGATTTGATTTTATTTTATTTTACATTTCCTGTTTATTTAGAGCATTACAACTAGAATAGTGTTTATAAATCAAGGGGATATTTTCCATGGTGTTTTCTTATAGTATTTTATTTAAAATAATCAATATATAGTTTATGAATATTTTAATTCTATCTGAACATTAAATAGAGGGGATGGATTAAATTTATACATATATATTTATTATTGTGGATATATACTCAAGAATTATCCATCAATATTCAATGGAGATTAATAAATGAAATTGTTTATCGAGTGGTTATAGAATGTTGACAGAATCATTAATTATTTAAAGACTCCTACATCATGTTATGTCCAAAATTTCATGGTCATGTTCAAGGTACATATCAGGGAATGGTGGAAAACCATTTTCCATGATTATTCACATAAATATTTTCCTTCAAATAATATTTAGACCTCGTTTATTCATTTGAATTACCCCAAGGATGTTATCATAGATAATGTGATGTAATATATCAGTCTATAGTAAGGAAATCAAATTGTAATGGAGTATGGAGACCCTTTTGAGGAGATGATTCCTTTATATCATAATCCATTAATTATTTTTTCGTCAAACACACAATTATTTAAGTAATTTATTTATTAAAATATTAGCTGAAAAATTTATAAAAAATTTGGAGATCAGAAAATCTATTGTTGTTGTGGCTGATTAGGTTTTCAATGACGTTTTCAAGATAATTATTAATTTAATATATAAATTTTAAACATATATAATATATAATTATAAGCCAGTGATATTACATATATTTTCTAAATTTAAAAAAAAATAGAAAAAATTATTTTTGTATTTCCTTTAATATATCACTTAGATATCTATTTTGATTTATACATGTCTGTTTTTACTGTATGTCTTGTCTCGAATCACCAATAAACCTATTAAATTTATTTATCAATTTAATGATTATTATTCCTTGTTAATTTTTATCATTCTTCCATATTTTTTATTATAGTGTTATTATTATTCTATCGCGTTTCATCACTCAAATAATCCCATGTGTATGATTTAAGGAAAATATAATTTTTTTGGTTTTTATTTTTAAATATTTCATCCTCATCAGAAGAATTATATTTAATTGGGAGACCTAGATCAGGTATTATACATCCATTAGAGTTTCCTTATGAATTATTGGGATTCCAAAAATAATTTTCATCTCCCAAGAGGACACAAATTCAAGATTGGAATTATAAATCTCTACTATTTTTCGTAAAAGTATGAGTGATCCATGATATATTTATGTTTCCAATAACCTAATTTTTCATAAATATGAAAATAATTTTTTTGGACTTTACAGATTCGATATATTTGAGTAAATTATATTTTGTTTCAAATTTAGGACATATCTTTTATAATGTTTCTAATATTTTATACTAGTGAAATTGGATTTTATAAGGATATTAATTAATGAGGAGAAAGATTATATTTTAAATCTATAGACTAAATTATTTTAAGGGTGAATTCTAATGATAGTGTATTGGTATTATAGATCACTTGGTTCTAAGATTCACCGAGGACTATCTGGTGGCATAAAATTGTATAGTGGGGAGAATAGTGTCTCTAATGATTTACCTTCTTTGTAATTAAACTAATAACTATTTTTCATTCCACATACATTGACTTATAAGAATAATATTAAGCTCTTGGAGGATTATTATATCATAAATTGGTAGGGTTATTATATATACACATGTTCGTATTGTTGAATAGTCAAATATAGGTGATCCCCTTTATATAATGTGATTTAATGGGTAGAATTCCTGGGATTCGTGTGCGTGAATAATGCCCCTATAGGATTGAAATATGTTAAAATTTTAATTTAGTGTTATTCTGATTTGAAATAATAGTGTTCCATTTACTAATTTATTTATATATAACACTTTAGTTTATCCCCCACAAACCATATCCTATCTCTCCCCCTCAATTTTAATTTATTTCTAGAATCAACCCTTAAAATACTTTCACCTCTAAAATTTACTGACACATCTATTCTTATTATAGATTCTAAATTCCATTTATTCCTACATTCAACAACTAAAATCCATGGGGATTTATGCTTTCTTTATTCATGAAAAATATTTAGGTTTTCATGATATGTCTTCTTCTTGTCTTCTATGAGTCTGATCACTCTGTCTCAGGTAGGATAAAATCATTGCATTAGATAATCATTATTTAAGATTGGTGTTTCTTTAATTCAATATATATAAAATTTCATTGTATACTTAATATTTTAAATTACATTATATATTATTTTTATACCTATATGTTTAATTTTAATAAGATTATTAATGTTTCCAATGGACAATTCTTTTTAGGTATGAAAACAATGGGTTTTATGATTGTGTATGCTTATTTTAATCTAGAAAAATTACTTATACACTCTAGGTGTTTATAAATATGACTATGAGGTATTGTAGAGTCATGATTTTAAATAAAAAGGGTTTTGGTTCAATTTTCTATAAAGGACTCCCCATATTTCAAGGGGTTATCTTAAAATTGAGATCATACCCCCTTTCTTTTTGGTTGACAGAGCTCACATGATATGTGATGTATAACCAACCTACCCATTCTGTTTGATTCTCTATGCTAAAATATATTATTCTTGCTGTATTAAGGTGTGATCCTACTATAATATTCCAATATAAATCACTTCCTATTAAATCAATTGATTTCTTATTTTTAAGGATATGTTTTCGGTTCTAATTCAACTAGATCATTATGGAATCATCCAATTCAGATGGTGATTTTATTTGGATTGCATAGTGGACTACCCGATTAGAGGATCCCATTCAGATAATACATTGCCCAATTTTGTAGGAGTATTGGTTAAATTAAGTGAAATATATTGTAATTTAGGTGCTAGATGATAGGTATTTTTTTCATGATTACATCGACGATGATCCATTTTCCTTTTCTGTGAGGTTAGTTAATATTTATGTGAAAAAATCCTTTCAAGTGACATGTTTCCCAAATAAGACTCTTTTCGTAAATTAAATATTTAATTATATTTTTCAAATTAAAATAATTTATTGTGTATATTGTGATGAAGGATAACAGGTGGTGCTATGAGCTTGGATGAGTCTTGCAGAATACTATCTAAGGTGATTCATAGCTTGGGTTTGGTTTTAAATCCTCGAGGGATGTTGGTTATAGATTGAATACAAGCTCATATTCCTATTTATACATGACTGTTCTTGACTTCATGCATGAATTACGTGGGTAAAGGTATATTTACCAGGAACTAATGTTCCATATAGAGAATAGATATGATGGAGTCCAAACTCTTATGTTTAAAAAACATTTTATTTATTATGTATGGAATTTGAGACATCCTAATTACTATAATTATAATGTGATTTTTGTAAAAATAACGTTTATTTAAGGACATGGTTTAGTCTAAAGGTATAATATGAGTCAAAGGTATCCTAATGTGTGTTGCTTATGATTTTTTGGAATGGAGATAGAGGATTATGCAAATTAAAGATGGGTGAGTTTATTGTATGTCTCACGCCTAATGAGTGGAACCCTCTTGATGGTGGTACAATAGTAGGTGAGAATTTTAAGTATGCAGAGTCCTCCATGGATGGAATGATATTGTTGTAGACTATATTAAAATTGGTAGTGGTTTGAGATATCTTTTTTAGTAGATTTGAAACTAGACCCAGGAATGGGTTATTGGATTGGTCAAGACATGGCATCAGAATGACAAGGGCCTTAGAGCATGTTGCTTTAGAGACTACCTTGGATGTGAGACAAAGTGTATTCACATATCATGACAGGGACATGGTATAGGAAAGTATGTATGGGTTAGATATGTTATTGAGAAATGACATCACCAATGGCTGATGAGTGGGAGATGGTAACAATGGTAGATACTTTGGATGGATTGGAAGAAATAGTGGATTCTATGACATGTGACATGAGATGTGTTGTGATAAGGGGTTATGTATTGAGTGACCAGTACTCTAGGATCAATTGGAAATACGTGTGATGGTTTGTATACCTATGGACTTTATTTGACCTCTTTATAGTATGAAGGGATGGTTCAGTGTTTTGGTGACATCCACAACGTCCGTCAGGATAAGTCAATGTACCAGGGACCTCCCTTTAGTCTCTAGTGATGGATCAATGGGATTGTGGTAACCCCGGAGTGTGAGGGGATGAATGGATTTACATGATGAACCATAAATGAGAGTTTTGGTTAATGTTTGCGTACAACATGTTAATAATGGGTCATGGGATTACATGTGGTGAGGGTGATGGACACTAACATGAGAGACGAGGTTGTAGGTTGTGATTTGTATATACGACCATTAATAGTAACTTTAGGTAATAGGTTGAGGGTTTTTCACTGCCCAAACATGTGTATTTCAGTATCATATGTGAATCAAGTGAGATGGAACAAGACTAGGCAATGATTTTTAATTTCAATATAGTGCAAAAGCTGGTATACCAAGGTCCTACAGTGTTCTGGTGAGAACATAGTTACCTGAGGTGCAAGGAGTCTTGGTATCCTATCTAGCACATGATGTACAAGGAAATTGTGTAATTTTTTTATAAATTTCCCCATTCCTTAACATATATGAGGGTTTATAAAAGGTTCACATGGTTAGTCCCCACTAATATATTTTTGTCACATCGTCTACAAGCACCTCAATGTGCATGAAACATTATCTCCCCATTCAAGTCTAGAATAAGAAGTGTAGTGGAATAAGATAATATAGCATAGAATAATTCAATATAGGGTGTGTGTGGACCAAGGGTAGAAGTTGTGATAGTGTTTGTGCAGTGTATTTTTGGCGTTTTATATATTTTTACCCTATAGTGTGACCTCTGATGTTCAATTTTATGAATTCCACAAGACATTTATTATAACATTTGAAATTGTAATTTATTACTCTAATTGTTTTCAAGGATGTTTTTTAGTTATTTTTATTTCATTTCATGTCCCAAATTAAATGGAATAGTCTCCAAATTTTATGTATTAGGACCCTACCAATATCCAAAAGACTATGTTGTATAGGGTGGCTCTATTAAATGTATTTTGTGACCATGGTCTAGGTATTATCATGTGTTACAAAGAATCATGTAACAGAAAGTGGTATTAATTAATTTTTGGGTAATATTACTTATGGATATAGTATAAAACATGTCCCAAAATTTGTCATATCTTGAGATGGATCTCAGACCAGTGAGTGATGAACATATTTCCTATGGGAAGTCTGGATTACCACGGTGAAATGATTGTTGTTATTGGTTTTCACTATTATGGATGAGATGATTATTCAAAAGGATGTGTTTATAATAGTTTATTATATTTTATTTTAGATAATTTACTATAAAAAAATTAATGTGTACATATATCAATAATTGGAAAATAGGAAGACATGGCACAAGTATTCTTGTGTGTGATGGGATTTTTTAATGAAATGGTTCAGTTTTATAATGTTCCAACAAAAACATATAGAACATTGTACCATACAACCTAGTTGGGAAATTCATATCAAAAAATCCACCCATAGTTCCTTAGATTGAATGTAATGTGAATCATAAGGTCTTATGATTCCAAATGATGGAGATTCATTTCATTTTTAATTGATGCATAAGGACCCTTGTTAGGGTGAATATATGCATCAGATGACTTGATAATGAAACCCTAGAGAATTCAGTATCAGTATGTGATGCATGATTAATGGTAAAAATATGAGGATGATTTTGGTTGTTAAACCATAATATTCTAGTATAATAACATTTATTCTGATAGCGTATGTAAAACACAACACATGAAATATATATCTTTTAAAATATAATCTCTTCGATAGCATGCAGAATATGAAAATTTGAGTAAAAATTAACCATAATATAATATAATATTATAACATAACCAATAAGTTAGTTGTTATTAATAATTATAATTGATGTTTTAAATTTTCTTACTTATTTATTACAAATAAAATACAAGTCATTTACAATAAAAAAAATATTATCTAAAATAATGGTTTTTTCTAAAAGATGGTTTAACTGAATTTTTGGAAAAGAATTTAAATTAATATTTAGAAGTTTATTTTATTTTTTGATAAAAGTTAATTTAATTTTTGACATTAATATTTTAAAATTATCTTAGGCTGATTTTTTTAGAAAATTACCTTTTTATGATGAATATTAAAAAATACTAAATTTTAATTGAAAATTATATTTTCATTTAAATAATTTATAATGATAAATTACATATTATATTTATTTTAAAGAATAATTTGTTCAATTATATATCTATTAATACAATTTATTTCATTTTAATAAATTTTATATTTTGTTTTGACTTAAAACTTTTTAAAAATTTGAACCTTTTCTCTTTGAAACGAGCTTTCTTATCACAACTGTAGGATTAAATTTTAGACATAATATTCCAATTATTTGAATGGAAATTATGAAAATTTACTTTATATTTTAATGGATCCAATTTTATATTACCTAATAAATAAATTAATAAAACCAAAAATAATTGTGAAAAAAGAAAACATTCATTACCATAGTTGAGTGGAAAATGGGTTTATCGAGGGTTAAACAAAAATTAAATGTCATAAAATTCCCATTAAACATTTATAAATTTAATTTTATGTACATATATATACCTTACAATGTATAACTATTTAATATAATCCATATTACCCATTTTTTAATATATAAAATGTTGGTACATAATTTAATTTATAAAACAAAAAGTGTGCCACTCACTTTATTTGTAAAAGGCCACCCCTATCCTATTTTCTTCACACATTTAAAAAAATTAGTTTCAACCAATAACTAAAAAAATAACATAAAAAACTCCATAAAATCATCATAAAACCATTTTTTTCATCATAAATAAATTCTATGAATGCTTTTGGTATACTCCAAAAGTGGTGGTTTGGGAAGAGGTAAAATTTGTAACTATGAATTTTTTATATTTATTCCAAAAGCTCCTTAAATTATTATTACAACACAATGATATAACAACAAAGATATTTTAAACATACTGATATGATTTTGTGTTAAGGTTACTATATAATAAAATCTTCACATCAATCAAATGGGTTATGAAATCATTATTGGTGTGTAAAATAATCTACTACCTTGTGAACAGATGTCATTTGTTTTTCTATTTCCATCTCTAACAGTTGGGTATGATGATTGATAAAAAGTATATATACGATATTTATAAAATAATTATAAATATTTCATCGTTATATAATATTAATATTTTTTTAAATTTCCATTACATATGTGATACGATAACAACTCTCGTCCCTACAGTAGACTACCATATAACACAATGATGTGATTATTCATTCATTAATGCTTTACATTGAAAGTGATAATGATAAAATTAAAAAATATATGTGATATAAAAGAAAAAATTATGATATTTATAACTCATTTATATTTCATAACATATAATACATCATTTTATTTTTACATTTTCACTCATTTAAAGATGACAACATTCTCCGTGTATGTGTGGACAACCGCCTTCACAATGTGATGAAACTCTCTTTTCATCACCAAAAATCATTGAAGATATTTATAAGAATAAATAATGGAACATTATGGTATTTATGATTGACATATAATTATTTATAGATAAAATATTTTTTCCCAAATTTTCATAATGGTCTTTGAAAAAATGGAAATTTAACCCTTGCGTAGGTAAAACCTGTGGTCTCCATTGTCGTAATGCACATCATTTTTCCAAAACGGGTTTCATGATTTGTATTAATAGAATAATTTAATAATAATTATTAAAATTAATCATAATTATTATTCTGTATATGATATAACTATATAATATGAACAAGACCAGAATAGTGATGAAAAAACATGAATGAGAAAACAACTCAATTAACCCTAAAATAATAAATACAATGAATGATTATTAATGTATAAGATATTATATGTTATAAAATGATCATATATGATATTATAAATATTTATATTGTTATTTAATATATTATTAACATGTTCAAAACCACTATACTATAGGTTAGACCTTGTTCAACCAAAACAATTCATGAGGTAAGGGTTTCTCATCACACATTTACTTTTGTGAGACATTATCCATAATCACTACTTAATTATATTTTTTGGTGCATATAATTACAATTTCATGAGTTATATCAAGAATATTTTTATGTTTATAATATTTAACATTTAATTTTATGTCATTTATTTTATGGGGAGTATGATTCAATGGTAACCAAAGTGTTAAGTGATTACTTCACAATCGCATCGTTATTTACGATTATTTATGTTTATATCTCCCTTGGATAGGTTTTTTTGACATTTCTATAATATAATCAATATAGAATATTAAAATTTATTTATCCATGATTTTCCCACAGAACTGTTCTATTTTTATAAAATTTTGTAATTAAAATGATTGAGCATTTTTTGGGAAAATCATACTTAATTTCATCATTCATTCGAAAATATTTTTTATCCAAACACATTTAAAAAAAAAGTTTTCAAAATGGTTTTTAAAAATTTAAATATGAAATATTATATTATATTACTCAATTATTAATTTTTAAAAAATATTTTATATGAAATCATCATGTCATTTTCAAATTAATTTTCATTTTGATTTTACTGAAAATCTGAACGGAATATTTATTTTCATCTGCACGACATCAATAGTAATTTACATACTTTTTAACAATATTTGTTTTAATTATTATTTTATAATTTTTAAAATAATTGTTTCAAAGAATAGTTTTTTCAAAATTGTTTGTTGACTTTTTTTTAAAGGTTATGTTTAAAATTGGTAGTTAATTTTTCTCAAAATTGTTTTTAAGGAATTTATATAGAACATTTGTTCATGAAAAACATAAAATCTATATTTTACATATTATTGAATGATGATAAGTTAATTTTATGGAATGCATTTTTTTTATTCAGATGTTTGATGCTCATTTTGAATTGGAATGAATAATTTTATACCTTACACAATTTTAGTCTGGTTGGGTTATGATTATGTTTAATTATGGTAGAATGTATTAAAATTTTATAAGTTAGATTTTTTATATGAATGGTTTTGTTGATTATCATTGAACCATTTAAAATGTGTAATTTTTTGGAATTAGTAAGTGAGGTTTGAGTCCCATTATAGATCCTCGATTCATCGGTAGGTCCCATGTGACAACGTCGATTTGGTTTTTCATGAGGTAATACCCATTTATATAAATTTATTGGAAGAAGTCGTTGATGGTATTTGAGACATGAAAGAAGGCATCATTGTTATTTTTTAGATTTCTAACATAATGCATTCAATCATTATGAAATTATTTAATGACATCACATTATAATATGTAAACTACCCATATTTATGTTCAAAGCTCAGATGATTTTTTATAGGGAAATATATCATCATCACATATTCTAACCATATTGTGATCATGTTATTGATTAAATGATACATTTTATAATTATTTTCCATGAAATAATTATTATTAATTTTTTATTAATATCTTCCACTATACACTTACACATACTCAACAATTGAGCACACTTATATCTTACATTTTATTTTCCCTCAGTTACGAGGAAGTGTTTTGTGACTGATATGTAGGGATACAATTCAAGGAATAAATGAATTATCAAAGACAATTTATTTTTTATTTTATTTTTAAAAATATATTTTGAATTTAATGTATGTATCTATATTACAGAGACTAAAAAACTATTTAGTCCTTTGGGATGTGATTACTTGTATCTTATTCTAATGTAATAAAGTACACGCTGGCTCTAGGATTCAATGATATTGAGAAATACATTTGGTATCTTATGAAGTTTAGTAGAAACATTGGGAAATAGATTTTGGAAAAAATATATTAGAGAAAATTATACACTAATATAATTTGAGGATATGTGTAGAATAATATCCTATTGTTTTTAAGGATGAAATTATATTGAATTTCTTAGAAAATAAAATTAACTATGTATATTACATTTTGAATGTGTTTCGGAATATGTGTACCTATGGGTAATAATTTCAGAAAGGGAACATATATATTAACGTGATCATCACCTGTTGAATGATAACAGACCTTACTACACTCCTAGTTTGACATATATTAGTCTTGAATTTAGAATAGTTCAAATTTTCATTACAAAAATTAGAAAGAATTTTAATGTAAAGATATCTTCAAATATATCATATTTATGATTATAAGAATATCTATGACTAAAATTTTCAGTTTATATTCATTATTAAACCATTTTTGGTATTATAAATTAATTTTTAGAATTATATTATCTAATAAAGTGTATTCCATCATTATTAAATTTTTCATAGTAGAAGGAATGGGAACTACATCTATGAACATAATCAAAAGAGTGAGAAAAATATTTTCTTTAATTGTATTAGGGAAATATTTCAAAGGAAAATATTCTCCCATTAATTATAATCCTATGAAGACATAATATCATGTGATGAAAATATTGAGTAATTATCCTCTAGGTATTTTGTTTTTGACGGGATGAATGAGAAGAAGATAATGAATGAGAAAACGATGGATAAATCAACAAAGTAAAAGACGGGGTTTCCCTCATGTGATAATTTTTTCTATAAATTAACTTGCATATTCATAAATAGAATCAAATTTTAATATATATATTGTGAGAAATTAAATCATTATAGTGATTTAAAGGGAATGAAAAAGTGTTTTTAATGTATAATACTTCAACTGTAAGGATATGGGGAACTATGAAAATGAATTCTCTAAGAATGAAATGAAATATATAATAGTAAATGTATTATATTTTTAATCAAAATAGGGAAGGAAGAAAATATAAAAATTAAATATAAAAGAAAAATAAATAGGGAAATAAAGGTGGTTGAAAGTAGTGGGGCCCATGGGAATCCACTCTAACTAGAATCATACCTTATAGTGGCAAGGAACCCTTGGTTGATAACATTACAATGCCATCATGAGTTTTAGAAGAAAAATGATGAAAGGATTTCATAATATTTATTCCCCTCATACCATTTATGGATGTACTCCAATATGCTGGAAATGAGTACCATACATCTCTGTATATGATAAAGAATAGAACACAGAATGGTTCCATGTCCAAGCAGTGCATTATGAATTATTGAGAAATATAATTCAATCATGGTAGATCTGATACTTATTTGGATCCAAAGATGAAAAAATGTATTCATTACATAGGAATAATCCTATAGAGAGTAACTGTTCCAAAAATATACAACGATGATGAAGATGGATATTCCATTAGGATCCCACATGATTCATCCTCCTTGTATAACACCCATAAGGGACAACCCATCCATGTGGATATTGAAGCCATATCTATGAGGAAAATAATATATCCAGTTACCATGAGGATTATTCCCAATATAAGTCTAAATATTTCTAGAAAAAATAAGAATTCTGATAGGTATATCATCTGAAAGATGATTGTTCTATCAGATCATATCCAAAATCAAGATCACGGTTTATAGACGATGGAAATTTATGAGGACTGGATCCCTTCCTAGAGTGATTAATTAATGTTATTATGTTTTCATTTTTGAATTATATCATTATATGTTTTCTCAATGATATACCAGTTATAATAATTATCAATTTTGTAAGGATTATACACTAAAACATTTCCATTAATTATCTAAAAACATATGTGGAATTGAATGGAATACCATGGAAAATTATTATATGGATGGTTAAAATTCGTTAAAAACAAAGGATTTATAGAATGATATTTGTAAATATGTTCCAAATCATATCATAATTATTTTTGGATAAATGGATGATTGATATGTATAATGTAAATTGGATAGTACTAACATCCCCAGAATAGATTATTGATTTTTTGAGAAACGTTTTTATGATATCAGTGTTGGAGTTGTTTTTCTGGATTTAATGAATATGTCAAATAATTTATTATTTAATTATGAAATTATTATATATTCATGTTTTCTATATGGGTTTATTGTAATCCGGGTTGTTACCGTGTCTTAGGAAAATAAATGATTAAGGTATTCATATGTTTGGTATGTGATTATTAATAGCCACTTCATGTCATTTGAGAGATAAATAATAAGCTGGTTTTGGGAATTTAGTTAATTTATTTTTAATGTTTTGGATATTAATATTTTTTAAGTGATAGAAGGATTATAATTTATTAAATGGTTTAAGGCAAACATTAGATGATATTTTATATATTAATGTATTATTTCACAATATAAATATTTCTGAATATTGGATAATCAATAGTAACTATTTTGAAATAACAATAACATGATACTGATGTAATTAATTATCATTATTTTAGGGATCATATGTTTTGTTAATATTTAAATTTAGTTCATTAGGAAATAAATTGATTATGTATTATAATTTCATGTAGAAATAGAAAAATTTGTAATTGATCGAACTACATCTAATGGATGAAATTGTGTCTATATAAAGATATCATATAACTATATTTTATTATGTCATCATCCTAGACAGAAAAATAATTTATAAATCCCATGGAATGGATATAGAATCATAAATTTATACAGGTACCTTAAATTCCAATGAATCAAATGGTATCTCAATTCATCACACATTTATGGTTTTTTTGTTATTACTCTCACTTGGATGACCCACTTTCATGAGATCAACGACCTCTATCTCTCAATGAACCATTGGTAGTTTGTATTCTCTTCCATCTCCATGTTTTCATTTCCCACCAATTGTTTCATATGTAGAATCATATTTGTGTCTCATTCCACATCAAATTTTTATTTAACTTTCAATTTTATATGATGCATATTTTATTGTCCCATTTACGATGTGGGTTTTTCAACAACGGTATACCAAAATTCGAAACCCCTGATCAACATGATGATGTTTAAATTGTGAGGAAAAAACTTATTTAAGATGTGGAGAATATATAACCATGATATGTTAAAATAAGAAAAAAAAATTGATATCGTATGTGACACACAACACCGAGATTAAAAACCCTAAAAAATATATTTCTTTAAGTTTTCTATAATCAATATCATGCGGAATATACATCCTTGAGTCGAAATGAACTATAATATAGTATTAGGATATTACTAAATCTTTTAATTGATGCGTTTGAATAATAATTAAGAATTATTAAAAATATTGTTATATATATGTTATAAATAAAAAAATAATCATTTAAATGAAAATTAAATGATTTTTGAAAATATATATTTTTTCTAAAACATAGTTTAGTCGTATTTTGTACACATAAATTAAGATACGTTTTTACAAATTAATAAAGTTTATTTGAGAAAGTTAAATTAATTTTATAAATTATTACCAAATTTAACATATGATTGTTTCTTTGTATCTGTTGAGTTGTTTTATTTTTTGATGTATAGTAAAAAATACTGAATTTTTGTTGAATATTAAAATTTCATATTAAATTAGTTATAATGATAAATTATATTTTGAATTTTGTTTAATTTAAAATTAATTAATTTTAATTTCTAATAATCTAATTTAGTTAATTTCAATCAATTTCCTGTTGAATTTTGTTATAATTTTTTTTATACATATGGATGATTTCTCATTGAAAACTCGCTTCCTCATCGCATCAGCAGTATTAATTCAAAAAAAATTCCATTAATTTAAATATATTTTAAAAAATATATTCCATATTTTTAATAATATTAATCTATATTACAAAATAATATGACCTTAATTTTTGTACGAAAAATAATAATGAAAATAGTAAAAATTAGTTGTTGCCATTTTGGTTAAAATTCGTTTACCAGGGGTTAAACTAAAATGATAAAAGTTAAAATGAAATACTAAATACATTAAAATCTATTTTATTTCCATATTTAGACATTATAATGACTAATTGTTGATAACGAATCATTTTTTAACATTTTTTAATGTGAAAAGCTTTGGTACACTGTTTTCAGTTCATATATTAGAATTGTGCCACTCACCTCACATATATAAGGCCTCCCAATCAACTCAATTATTCACACCATGAAACATTTTTTATTCAATAAATACCTCTAAAAATAACTTCTAAACTTCTATAACCTAATCCAATAATACTTTTTTGGGTCATAAATTTCTTATATGAATACATTTGGTATAATTCCAAAGTGGTGGATTGAGAAGTGGTAAAATTATTATCTAGGTGTGTTTTTTATTTCTTCTTCCATCTATAGAAATATTATCAAAAAATGATGATATAATTTCATATTTATGTCACATATAATTTGTTTTTTTGTTAATATAATTACCTAATATAATCTCCCCTTCCATCAAATTGGTTATGAAATCATCATTCATGTGTATGGCGAAGAAAAATATCTTGAACTAATGCCATACATTTTTTCAAAACCGTCTCTCATTTTTTGGTTTAATGATTGATATCATTAATATATATTATATTTATAACATATTTATACTTGTTGATTCATTATATCATATATTAAAATTTACATTTTAATCTGTTGGGGATACGATAACATCGCTCGTGTGTACGACAGACTACCTCCTCGAAAAGCGATGTGATCAATCCTTCCCAATAATTTTACATGGATGAGGATGAGGAAAAACTTAATTAATATATTTGATATATAAGACATATTTTTATATTAATAGAAAAAAAATTATTCTCAAAATATAATATAACATTTTTTTTCTTAGCATTTCACTTGGTTAATTATTGAAACATCATTCGTGTGGACAACCACCTTCACGAAGCGAGGTGACCCACTTTTCATTCACCACACCACCCAGATGATATCTATAAGTTAATATAGACAATTAATATGGTATTTATGATATAATTATCAGTTTTAATTATAAAATATTACATGAATCCTTTCTATAAATATTTCAATTATATAGAAATGTTTTCCAAGTGTACGAATGACCTAAAATATCCATGATCGTAATATACATAATATTTTTAAACATGTATCCATTATTGAACATAAAAGTATAATTTGTATATAAATATGATAAGAATTTCATTATTATAATTATAGTGAAGATGGAACTATATAATCTTCATACGAACCGAAATATTCATGACAAATAATGAATGTGAAAACAAGAAACGTAACACCCAAAACGATGAAAATAATGTAAGATTGTTAACGAAAATATGATATGATTTAATAAAATGTTAATATATGATATAATATAAATTAATATGGTTATATTATATGTTAATAACATATTTAAGACTACATTGAAGGTTTTTTAATCATGTTTAACTAAAATTAAGCATGAGGGAGGGGTATCTCATCATAGTTTTACTTTTGTGAGACATATTCCATGTTCACCAATTCATTACCTTGTGTGGGGTATATAATACCACAATGATATGTTATATGATAAATATATTTATATCTACATTATTTCATTAATCATTTTATGGTAATTATTTCATGGTGCATTTGATTCATATGTTTCAAAATTTGTAAGTGTTTATTTCAGAATATCTCAAATATTTAGGATAGTTTTTATTAATGCCTCCATTTGGGGGAATTATTTGATATTGATATTTTAAAATAAATATATTTTCCTCATCTTTGGATATTCAAAAAATTTATCAACTAATAGAAACATCTATCAAATCATTAGTACATAATATTATATATATAATTTATTTATGATTTTTTTTAATTATTTTACTTTTCGGTTAGAAATCCATTTTCAAAAAAAGCAATATTTTAAAAAAAAAATTCCAAATTTTTTTTTAAAAATTTATATATTAAAGAATATGTTTCATATTTTTAGTTTTTTAATTTTTTAAAGGAATATTCATATCGTTTTCAAATCAATGTTTATTTTTCATTTACTGGAAATGTAAATGGAATATTGTATTTAACATGTTCCGAATGAACAATATTTTCAATTTTATTGACAGATAAAATTTTTTATGATTATTTAAAAAAAATTAAATTATATTTTAAATAATTATTATTTTAAAAATTCCTAATAACATTTTGTTTTAGATGGTGATCATAAAAATGAAAAGGTTATTTTTCTATAATATTTTTAAGGAACATTTCGAGGTATTTATATTCATAAATGAAATAAAACCTATAATTTACTTATAATCCACTGATGATATGTTGGATTTATACCATCAATATTATTTATATGGATATATTATGATAAATTTAAGAGGGGATTTAAAATTTATTAACATTCACCATTTTACTAAGGTTGGTTTATGAGTATGTTAATTGATTGGGGTACATATTAAAATTTTGTAAGTTAGAACAAAAATGGTTATATGGATTATATTTCACATATTTCATATGAAAGAGGAATTAAACTAAATATGTGATCGAAAGGACCAGCTACATCTAATCGATTCATCAGTTTGTCTCATTAGACAAACAAGAATGGGTTTTAGTCGAGGCCTTACCACATTATATATATGTATAAAAAAGGTCTCCATGGTATTATAAGTTTTGGAATAATTAATATATGGTATATTTAAGAAATTTTGGATTATAAACTCCATCATAACCAATTTATTTATTGATATCCTTTGTGATTATACAATTATTTATAATGTACAAGGTTAATTTTCAAGATCATATGATTATTTATAAGGAAATATTTGCTCAAAAAATATTCCTTCCATATCAAACACTTTTTATTGATTAAATGATATGTGTTCCATTTATTTACCATACCAAATTTATTGTTCCTTATTTATTTATAGGTTCTGATGTATACATATGCTTATTGAGCTTCTGAGACCACTCATTTATCATGTATTTTATTCTCCATGATATGAGGACGTTTTGTGTGTGAATAATATGAAGGGATAATATATTAGTAATAAAATAATTTTCAATGATAATTCATTGAGTATATTATTTTCTAAAATGAAATGATACATTAAATTATTTATCTTATTTACCAAGACTACTAAACTATTCAGTTCTGCAGGGTATTATTCCTTTTATCTTATGAAAATATAATAAATGATACCCTAGATCTGGGAAATTTTGATCATGGCTGATAAATGTATTATATATGTGGAAATCTATATAGTTTTAAATTGGTTTAGCTACATAATGTCATAATAACAACCTATATGAAGTTTTATTCTATAAGATCACACTGTTAACCAACCAATGTGGTTTTACAGGAACCCTCTAGGGTTGTGTAAAATTGAATGTCAAATGACTTGGTATTTTGGATTTTATGTTCTTGAAGACTTTCTAATTTCATGGTTGAGGATTGAGTGTAGGATTATATTTATTCATACCCAATTGGTTGTGTCATCCTAGGTTAATGGTTACAGACTCATGGTTCATGAATGATGCTTGTGTGGTGGTTGATCATCTATTTAGCCTTGTAATGGGTGAGATTCCATATACTATTGGGATATTTTACATGTAGTGGAAGACTATTAGTGGGTTAGGAACATGATCTAGGATTATACATGACATAACTTATGGGATCATTATTTAGATAGTGTGAACAGATTTCATGCAATCATTTAGCCACTTGATTCAGATTGGACTAAGTAGAATAATAGATGATAATATAAGAGTGTTTCATACAGAAAAAATATTCCTATATAGGGGAGCGATTATGGGAGTGAATTTCTGTGGAATAGTACGGATGTGAAAGAGAATGTGTTCACTGGTTACGTAGAGAGCCCATTGGGGTTTGGATCAGAAAATATACCAGGTGTGAGTCCATTGAGTTTTGTTTAGGTTGTGGGTTATCCCTAGTGGGAATATAGTGTTAGTTAATTGTTCATATCATTCTATAATTATGGATTATATTTTGGTTCCTTGAGGGATTTCCATTGGAGGTAATAGGTTATATTGGTTAGGAATTGGGGTAGCATGTTTTTTCATCCTAGTTGGGGGCATGAGATTAACTATTTGGGAGGAACAATGTTAGATATATATTGGATAGATCGTAACTTTGTAAGAGTATTACACTTGTGTGGATAGGGACCATAAGAGTTAGTTCTCATGGATTGGTGTAAGGGAATAGATATGGTGTTGAGTGGACCAATGGTCGATAGTGAGGATTCCCTTACTAGTGTACCAAGAAAGAACAGTTAGTGTTTTGTGTTTGTGCATGAAAATTAGAAGGTTGAACGATGATATTCAGTGTGTTCACCATTGGATATGTCATTGGCTGGGGAGATTGGTGTTTTGGTTTTGAAGAGTGGTGATAATAACACTCCAATGGTGTAGCAAATTGTGACGATCGGGGGTAAATTATTATCATGTTATAATATGTTATGGTTGTGGAAAGATTGGTCGGGGGATAATAAAAATATAATATGGGTTTTGTGTGTAGTAACATATAATTTTATCAATTTCATTGGGTAATAAAATATTTTATGTTTATATGAAGTCTTAGGTGGTGTAAGTGCATTGGAACAGGCCTTGGGGTGGTTTCAGTGTGATCATAAAAAAATCTGTGAGGTGAATCATGATGAATAATTCATTGTGAAATGTTTAATGGGGTAAACCGCAGTTAATTACCTATATTGTGGAGAGAACCCTAGTTTTTGACTTTATCCATGGGCCGAAATGAGGTTTGAGATACGATTTATGGGGTAAATCTGGGTACTTCACATGGTTCAAGGGGCGAAGAATGATTCTTCACATGATTCTGAGAGTGAAAAATGAGACAAAATGTGGTGATGTTTTATGTTGGGATGAAAACACTAGTGGAAGAAGGATTAGTGGATATTATGGCTCAAAGTATGAGTGGGACCCTATAGGTGGGCATTGTTAATGAAATTATTGAGTTGTAGGTATCTTTTATTTTTGTGTTGCATTAGTAGGTGTTTCTGATTTTTTTTGTTAATGTTAATCAAATAATTTAGAATAAAATTTTGATGTTAATTTAAATGTAGTGTGGTGGAGACTACATTGAGATATTTATTTTTGAGGCTTTTTTTAGTGAAGTGGACCACTTTAAGATCATTTTTGGTAGGATATTTATATATTGAGAAGGACTATGGTTGACAATTATATTTTGTGATTAGATCCTTTTATTGGGGAGAACCATAATTCATAGGATGAATTATGAGAATAAACTTTATTTTATCATGAGATACATGTTTGGTGTAACCTATATTAGATTTGGGGCCATTGTATTTGATATAAAACATATGTTTAGACATATGTTGGTTAGTGAAGTGGTGTTTTTAGTTGCACAATAGAAGTGTAGTTTTCATTCAAATAGGGAAATTCAATGGAAAATATTTAATAAATTATAAGAACATGTTTAGAGATGTTCTTTGAGGAATAAAACAACTTCTCATAGATGATAATAATTATAGTGTGGAGTTTGAAATGACTCATATATTTCTAAGACATTGTTTTGTTACATAATGTGAATTTTCCATTCTTTGGTTGCTTTACTTTTCAAATTTGGAAATGTAACGATGTTTTAAGTGGTGTAGAATCTTAATATTCGGTTTTTAGATGAGGTTTTTTGGATCAATCAACATATCGGTTGTTTGGTAGAGATTATAAAAGGGTTGGGTGGCCTGGATGGTTTAGAATTGAAGTGGAAACCCAATAATAGCATATAACCCTGGTTCATTCCAACAATATTTGGGACGTGGGGGGAGTTCTTCTACCTTTGAAGGGTTCATGACATGAAGGAATGTTTCATTATATGAAATCTATTTCAAAAAATTTTAAATAAAAAAGGTATATAAAACCCTCTTTATTTTTAGTGGATGGAGCGCATGCAGGAGGGTTAGAATGGATAACCCATATTCCCTTGATCCATATTGTAGGGGAACTACTAGAAATATGACATACTCTAACGGTTTGGCCAAAACTATTTTTATATGTCACATATATGGACCGATACAACCGGATTGTGCAAAACTATTTGTATATGTCACTAATTTGGACTTATATCAAGAGATTTTCCAAAACCATTGGTATAATTCACTTACACAGACCTATACAAATTATTTTGGACAAAACCATTTTTATAGGTCCATTATACAAAATGGTTGGTATAGGTCCATCAAATGATAATGATTACACGAAAACCATTAGTATAGTTCAAAAAAATCAAAGAACCTATAACAATGGTTCTCAAAACCCGTGGTATAGGTACACATATTTTTTATGGAATATTTTTTCAAATAAAATTAAATATATCCAAAGCTAAAATACATATGAATATACATGTATTTTTTATGAAATTATTTTCACACAATTCATGTTAGGTTAGTGATTAGGTAGTTGGATTACAAATGGGAGGTGCTGAGATGAAAATCCAATCGGGTTTTTTTAATTACCTATACCAACGATTTTCCCTGAACCACTTTTGTAGACCTATCCTAATGCCAAAAAATCCAACAGTCCTCCAATCTGTTGGTATATGGTTTTTTATTTTAATGAGGATAGTTTTTATGGTGTATTTAGGTGGGTTTATCTTCTCCCCTCACTTCATTTCTTATTTTCTCTTATTTTAACTATTTATGGTTTTCACGAGTTATTGTTTTGGTTCTGATTCCACTGGAAAATGGTCAAATTGGATGATTTGTTTGGGTTCATTAGTTTACATTGTGGAGGCCCTGATATGATATTTTTACTCCATTAGAAGTATTTTTGATTATGGTATGATAATTTCATATTTTTAAGGATATTTTTATTTAATGGGGTAATATAAATGGTACAACATGTGACATATGATAGGGTTTTATTGTTCAGGATGGTGTCGAGGATGTTCTACAGTCCTTCAATGTATGGTTAGTAGAGGTTTTATTCAGACGGTGGTGCCAAATGTGTTTTTGTTTCAATATGAATATTTGTTTCAAATTAAAAAATTTAATATAATTGTCTATACATAATTATTTACGGTATTTGGTGTTAATAAGGATCTTGTGTGGTGATAAGAGATTGGATGAGGCATTATGGGATTGGCTAAAGTTATGTAGATATTAGATTTTTTGGTCACTCATAAACATTGGTATGAGGTACCAATAACAGAAATTCATAAGCCTATTTATTTATTAGTAAATTTCGTGCATGTATTTTGTGAGACAATGAAGACCAATAGGGGCATAAAGGGCCACATATATAATATGTATGATTGAATTCATTCTCAGGATAAGGGATAATTATCTATTATAACTTGAGATCTCCTAATAAATGTTTCATAAAAGGGTGAGGGTGATGTATATGTTAGCATCTTTCCTTGGGGGCTCTCTGGGTATGAGTTGAGACATGGGAAACCATGGCAGATTTCCTTGGGCTAGGTGGATTCGTGAGAGATTCTTTGACCTATTGATGATGGATGAGACAGCCTTACCTCTCTTTCAGAATAAGTGACACCCTAATAATAGAGGTATGAGACTGAATGAGCATTAAGGGATTCTATATACGTTTAGGACTAAATATGATGCATTGGAGGGGGGTTTCCTCTAGGTAGTGGTTTAGGAGATCACATATATGACATTTTGTATAGGAACAAGGTGTATTTTTGGTCTGTGTTGGGACTAGGCATTATGATGTCAATGGTATTTGAGAATCTGTATTGGGATAGTACCTAGTTAGATACACAATGAGGGTTTCTCAATCATGGTGAGGATGTGGACTAGTCTATGAGGTATGGCTCAGAGGATCCTTCGAGTTAGGAAGTCACCTGTGTCTAATGATTGGGAGATAGCAAGAAGGGGAAGAGACTTTACGGGATCTTATTTTTGGATAGATGTGATGTTCTCCTTATTACATGACTTGTAACAAATAATTCATTATATACATTCCCAATACGTTTTAGTTTTATATATTTAGATAATAAATTTAGAAACATTAACTCAAAAAACCCATGTAACATTTAGTTAATAAAAATTATTCGCACTATATATGATACTAGATAATCTATAATTCTTAAATATATCCCAAAAACTATACACATAAAATAAACATTTAGATACATCACACATATTAATTCTCATCACAACCTATGGGAGTAAAAATATAAGAAAATGGGCGAGTTCGAACACACAGTAATAGAAATCATATAAACAAATACTCAATATTAATAAGACATCATAATATGTACATGGGGTGTTTCTTAATATATCCAATATAAATAAACACATAATAGAGAAATAATACCCAATTAATCATGGATCAAAATTTAAGGATCCATTAATTAATATTTTATCTTACAATAATAATTATCACATGAAAATGGAATACAAATATTTTCACCATAGCACAAGACATGATGTCTTATACATATAAAATATATTAATCACTAATATGTAGTGAAATTATATTCCCATGGTTTTTACTAGGGTGTCATAAAGCATTAACAAGGCATGATTTCATGGTATCATAACCATTTCATTTATATTGGTGACTTTTTTCTCTAATACCTTAATGTAAAATTAGGGAGAACCATTAATATTTAAAAGGGTTTTCACCAAATAATCATAAAAATACCAAGGCACTCTTCCCAATTATCATAAACATGCAAAGTCTATAGATTAATTATTTAATCAATGCATTGGAGTGATATCATTGTAAAATATTGTTATTATTATGGTTTTCACTATGGTACCACAAAACATTTCCAAGGAGTGTTTCCATGGTATCATAATCATTTCACCACTAGATATGATTTGTATAAAAAATTCATTACAACAATATTAGTGAACACCCATTATATGTATAACATTATGTGTTCCATATAATAAAATTACTCATAATTACAACAATGAATAAATAACCCAAGAAACTAATTTATTAAATGATAATAAAAAACCTGAACATAATAATTTCAATGAAATAAGGTGGTCTGTATTAATAAATAACATTATTTTATTTATTAAAAGATGATGACATGGATGAAAAATAAATTTTTAAAATCATTTGGAAAATCAATATGAAATGTAAGAGGACACACCCAATTTCATTTTAACATCATTTAAAATTAGGTTTATTTAATTTTTTCTTGAAACATTGAATTAATGATTCATTTAATGTAGTGGTCATAATTTTGAAATCAATTAATTTGAACATAAATGAAATAAATTAGTTTTTAGAATATATTTTAAAAAACATTATAAAATATGAAGTTATAGGTAACTTTCAAAAGGAATTTAAATGAATTTGAATTGAAACATTGTGAATAATTTTTTTAATAAAATCCTTAAAAATAGGTCCTTGAAACATTTAAAGAGAATATCCATAGTAAACATTCATTTTAATATAAAATTAATGATCATGGAAGAAAATCCAATTTAATATTTTAAAATATCATTGTTGAAAAATATTACAACATAAAAATAGTAATAAAACATATTTTTAAAATAATATGAGGTAAATATTAATTTCCCATGAGTTAATACATAATTGGGTTTAAACATATATAGTATAGAATTGTTGGGAATGAAAATATGTACATGTAGGGGAATCCATATAAAATGAGAATAATAATTATTATCATGAATGGAATATTTTTTGAGAAATAAATTTATCATGGAAATTGATTTGAATTAATAGGATATTTAAAACAATATAGGAATGAAAATTTAACTTAAAAATACTGATTTTTATGAAGATACCAATAGTAATGGAAATAAGGTCAAAATGAATAATTATAACTCAATTATTGGAGTTGAGTTAACAAAACCCCTTCCAACTGAGATATTATTTGATCGAACATTATTTGAATAATAAGAAAAATATGATTTTTCAAAACCCATGAATTAAAATAATAAGGTTACATAAATTAGTTTGGAAGTAATCACACCATATTAGAGATATTATGGTGAATCATATGATAATTTTCTCCTAAAATTAAATTTGAGGCAATGAACCACATACCATAATTGTTGACTTCCACAAAAACTCCTGATTCTCATGTATAAAAAATATAAATATCTAAAACAACTATTATGAACCATATTAATATATATAAAATTTTATAAGAATAATTTATAATTATTCATTATATCTATATCATTTAATTATTATCTATTGTTGATATCAGTTCTGGGTAATCTTGGTTGCTTTAAACTGGTTTGGAAATAGTGATGTCATTATTAATTATTCTCCAAAATTTATTAATTCATATATCATAAGGAGTACTGGAATTGATTATTTATAACTTTTAATAATGTTATAATTTAATTATATTATTGATTTGGTTATGATTCTTAAATATTAAATTAGATATTAAATTTTTTAATGATTTATAGAAACCAAACAATGATATCATAATTAATAAGTTTAATATTAATGTTTTAATTAATGTACAAAAATTAAATAATAATGACGTATATATCTATTAAATTATTTATAATTAAGATCTAATAAAAATAAATGATATTATTTTATATCATTTTTCGCATAGGTGGTTAGACCACCCCAGTACTGAATATTCCAAAATTAATGGGAAACATTACTTTATAAGGGCATTAGTACCCATAAACACATGAATGAAATTTTCATTTTTCTTAACAAAAAAGTGACTATCTGGTTAATAATTATTATATAAATATTTAATCTCTATGTAAACTATAAATATTGATTTAAACATATCATATTATGAAAAATATATATTAATGGGATTTGTATAAAAAACAATATTAGGGAAATTTTGTAGTAATGTTGGGGACATTGTCCTTTCTTTAGAGGATTACATGTAATGGTAGTCATTTGAAAATTTATTATTTATTTAAGCTTATTAAAGTCAAATAAGACTATAGGGGATGTAAATAGGGTAGGGTTTCAGGAGTAAAACAAATTTTGGTAACAGTTTTAAAGGGTGGTGATAGGCCCCTTTTATAATTAGAGAGACAAGCATTGTTGTAAATAATTCATCGTAGTATATATAGACTACATGTTTCACATCCTAGGATGTATAAAAATTATAAAATATTATAGTGGATATATATTTTAGTAGTTAAAAACCTCAATAACCAGATTATAATTATTTCATAACTTTTTAGGACTTTTACCACTTTGGTAAACCATTTTTAACTTCTTGGATTATTCCACGATGACTAGTTTTTACCTAACTAATTTATTTTAAACCCTAAAAATAAACAGGTCCTTATTAAATAATATGAACCTTATGATTCCTAAATTTAAATCCATTCTATTATATTTACTCTTTCAAATCGATAAAAAGTAATTTTAAAATAATAAATTTACAATTTATCAAAATCAATATTATAGAATAATATTATATATGTTATAAAATATCAATAATAGGTTTGTAAACGATAATATATTTTTAAAATTTATAAAATATTTTATAAATATAATATTTATCCTAGAATTATTTTTTAAATTCACATGTCATAATTATCATTTAACAATGTCATAAAATTCATTATATTTATAAAAATTGTACATTACACCATTCACCCCAAAATAAATCCTTATAGAAAAAAACTAAAATTTTATCATAAGATAAAATTATTATTCTAAATCAAAAAATGTTGTCAATTTATTCAACTAAAAAACCATGAATTTGATAACTTATCTTTTATACCGATATATAATGACAACTCATCTCATTGAAAAATACATTTCCAGAATTTTATTTATTCTTATTTTTATATCATATCAGTTACTAATTCGATTTGTTTTAATAAATTATTCATATCAAGAATATATATTAAATTTATATATTTAGTTTCTTAATTTAAATATCATAAAAAATAATTATATAACGAATAAAAATACATTTTTAAGAGTAAAATAATCTAGTAATATTATAATTAATTTACTAAGTAAAATTTATTTTAATGTAAAATTAAAAAGGTGAAATATATAAAATAAATGAGATAAATAATTAATTTAAAGAATTGTTATGTATTTTTACAGTCCAAATATAATTTTATATAACCCCACATGATCTCTACATAATTTCTAAGAATAAGGTAAGCTATACTGGATGTTGATGGTGGTGATTCCACTATCCTGGATCTTTTATCGACATTAATGATCATAGAATTAAATCACATTAGATTTTTATCATATAATATTTTATTTTATTCTGTTCTTTTAATATGTAAATACTTTGTTTACCTAACACCTTTCAATTACCATAAAAATGATAATCGAAAGGTATAATTCCATTATGTGAAGCCAATTCATTAATTTTCCTCATATATTTCATAATGTTTTTTCATATAGTTATACATGATAAATTAATGGATAAATTATATTGGGGAAATTTTATTTTATAATATCATATTTTTTTAGTTTTTTTTATATATCATTTTAAAATAATTTTTATTTAAGGATAATAGATAGTGAAATTTTGTCACATTACGTTCCCTGCTTAAATAAATTGTGTCCTCATAATATTAATAATCACATACTAATAAAAATACATAAGGGTATCTAAATGAAAATAATCTCCCAATATATATCTTATAAAGATATAAAACCTATTTATCATAATAAAACTAGGTAATAGATATTTTCTATCAATAATGGTACATATTATGATTGTCAACCATTTATACCAAATGTGACTCTATATCTATGTCTTATGAGGTTTTAAATACATTCCATATATACATTCATTTTTATGATCCCATTTCCAGCCAAATACTAAAACAAAAATGATATAATTTTGATTGATTAACAATGAAAAATATAAGATAATTATTTAAATATAATTATAGAAAACTTTTTTACTCAAATTTTTGTACTCTTTGAAAATATTAGATTAGATTTATGTTCAACATAATTCACTCTCTATTAAATCTATTTTTCCAAAGGTAAGATTCTATAATATTTCATACATAATTCATTTACATAATAAATATGTTATAATGTCTTGTAAAGTGAATGTTAATAACCAAATAATATCCCCCTTATACTGTCTATACATGTTTGTATTCTTAGGCCTACACATCGTGCAGTGAAATAAATATAGAGATGATTCACAAAAAATGTTTTCATGGTGATTCCCCCTAGGTTAATTGATGCCACATATATATTTCATTTTAATTAGAAAACTAGGTATGTAATATCTTGGAGAACCATACACTTTTTACTTCATAAAAAATTTGGGATGTTATCATTTTTTAGACCTATCATAACAATTTTCACTAAATATTTTTTTTTCTAGTCCGAAAAATATTCAATATTACATTAACATTTTTAGGGTTATCTATACCTTTGAAAATATCATAAATATTGAATTATCACCATTTTTGACATTTATATCCACAACATATAACGTCTTAGTCTCCAAAGATATGTAATCCCTTATCATATAAAATCTATAGCAGCCCAACTATGACCATCCTACAATTTTAATAGTTATATCATCTATTTTATTACATTAATTACAATGACCATGTTGGTTTATAAATTAAAATAATTTAGATAAAACATTAACAATAAAACCCATTCAATTTAACTAATAGGCATATTTCTGAAAATATTTCCATCTACTTGAACCATAACAAATCTTCAACATCTTAGACAAACACTCTACATGATATAATTTTTTAGACACGTCATACGTACTAATTTTCATTGTAAACTAGGGTAATAAATAAAATAAGAAAAGGGGTGGTCTAGGACTCTCGTTTTTGTAAGAATAAGAAAAAAATAAAAGGTAACAAGAGAGAATAAGATTACCATGTTAGTATGATTATATAATAATGGCATGTGAACATATATAGATGAAAATTAAACAAAATTACAGTTTCACCAAGAATCATTCAATAAATAATTTGTTATAAGTGAATATATATTATAGGATCATGGAATTATAATTTTGGGACCTCACCATAATTTAAGAATTCATAATTATATCACCAAATATTGTCTATAAGGATTGATAAATGTATATCAAGAAATTTGTTCACTATGTAATCATAAAACATTACCAATAAATATATATAAAGTATCATAATTATGTAATCTCTCAATATTAAATATTTACCCAATGAATTAGTGCGCTGTTTGGGTTAACTCTTAATATTTTCATGGTTGTTCACTATGGTTTTATAAAACATTGATAACTCATGTCGTAATGGTATTAAAAACATGTTATATATTGAGACTAATTATTTACCCAATGCATGGAGGACTATCATGGAAATAATTACATATTACCAATGATTTTTTATCACGGTATATTAATGTAATACTTCTGGGGAATCATGTTATTATCATCTCAATATATTAAGACATTACCTGAGTCATTGGAGAACTATTGGCATTCACCCATCATATGTCTGCCATTATGTGTATCATATAAGGAAATCATATAAAAATAAATCAACGAATAATTAAACCAACATAGAAATGTGGTACCTGATAATAAACCAAAAGAGCATAATCCAACCATAGAATTTCAGTATTTTGTTTCATGATAGAACATCATAGTAATAAATATAGGATATTTATATAGATAGAAAAAATATTTTTTTCAATAACAAAAGGTTAATCATTTTAAAAATTTAGATTAAATACCCAATTTATTTGGAAATTAGTAAATTTTAGATTACTTGGAAAACAATTTTAAATCATGTGAAGTATGGTTAAATAACTGGAATGGTCATATTGGTGAAAGGAATTGATCAAATATAAATATAAAAAATTATATTTTAGAAAACAATTATAATCGTATCTTAAAAGACATTTTCATGGGTAACATTTGGAAGTATGTTTAATAAAAGAATTTTTATATTTAAAAAAAATCAAAAGGAACCTTCATCAATTGAACCATGAAAATGTCTTGAATAATAACCCAAAATTATGTGGAGTTGAAAATTAAATAAATTATTATTGATGTAAAGACATTTTTATATTTTAAAATCACTTCATTTTTATTCCACCACATAAAAATAATATTAAATAATTATTTTCAAACATGTATAAGCGAAATATAATAGTCTAATATGAAAAACATAACTGGGTTTCTGAATATAAAATTGAATAATTTTTGGGAAACAATATATTGAAATGTAGGGGAAACCATCATATACGAGGATGGGAATTATACAAAAAAATTGTAGAATTTTTGAGAATGAAATTTATTAAGATAATATTTTGAATTAATAGTAAATTTAAAACCATATAGTAATAATATGTACTATGAAATAGAAAATTATATTTTAAGAATGTATTCATGGAAGAGTATTGTTTCTAAAAAATCAGTATAATTAAATGAAGAGTGATGAGTTACCAAAAACCTTTTAAACTATAGAAATATTGCAATAAAATTAAATTTTAAGAATGAACATGATTTAGAACACTAAAACCCATTTATTACATGAATATATTTCTGTAAAATAATTATAAAATAGTCAAACAAAATTATCGATTTAATTGTTTTTAATATGATAAATGTCTCTAGAAATTAAATTTGAGGCAAATATCCCATTACCTTAATTATAAACATCCACAAAAGTTATTGAATATACAATATTAAAAATAATAATCATAATAACCTATTTAAAGACAATATTGAAATATCTAATATTTTAAATACATTATTCATAATTATTCTCTATATGCATAGTGGTGAGTATTTATCTATTTCCAATATAGGGTTTGGGTAATCTGGATTGTTAATGAACTAGTTGCATATCATCATTGGTGTTATTCATTTATCTCAAAAACTTTTGATCATTAAAATACCATAAAATGTATGAAAATTATTGATTTATAATTATGTGTACTATTTTATTTTCAGAATAGGTTAGTTTTAATTATGAGCCTTAAATCTGGAATCTAATACAAACATGTTTTGATGATTTGTGAAGAACAATCATTGGTATCAAAATTAATATGTTTTATATTAATGTAATCAGTCCATAAAAAAGAAATTTTTTTACTTATTTATATAATATATTATCTATAATAAGGATCTCAATTTTTTCCATGATATTATTTTCTATCATTTCTCATGTTGGTGGTTACACCAACACAAACATTAACATACTATAATTAATGGTGAAAATGGTTAAGGAAGTAGTTTATACATAGTAATGATATTAATAAAGAACCATACGGTTATTATTTAGATATTTTTATGAGTTGTTATCTTAATTTAGTATAGTTTAAAAAATATGAAATAAAATGGATGAAAAAAGATATTTGGTGCTTTTTGGAGGAGATGGTCCACACAACTGTATGAATATAATTTTCATTTTTGTTAATAGAAATGGTGAATGGTGGTTAATGGTTAATAAAAAAATAAAAAAATATTTAGTATAATATAAAAATTTAATTAATAATATAAAATTAAGAATGAAAAGACCCGTAAAATTCAAGGGAAATTTTTTCTTAATTTTCATTGGGATTTTACAAGAACGCAGTTTCTGACGGCACCTGATTCCGAGGCCCGATGAGCCCAGAATAATTTTCCAAAGTTTAGCTCGGGTACGTTCAGTGAACGAATGAGCGAGATTTCCTAAATTTTGAACCGGTGCTCGGAATCGAAATCTGAGGGAACCGATGAAACCGCAACACCGGTAATTGCTTAGAAATCCCTTTACTATAGTTGCCTTTTCTCGGGAGAAATTGTTAAAAATTAGTGAATTAAATGTTAGGTAAAATAAATTGTGTGAAAATTTATTTTATCCATGTTAGATTAATTCTCTAATGGGAAGTTGTTGGTGGGGCCCACAACCACCCAACTTCCCATGTGAGGTTATGAGGGTGGTGGGGCCCACACGAGCCACCATCTTCTCATATTCCCTATCTCCTCTAATCTCCCTCTTAAGTGTGTAACCCTTAAAACATCCCATTTAATTTGTCACATTCCCCCTCCCCACATTTATTCAATGCCAACTCTTTAATTTAATTAAGTATTTTATGTATTTGAAATTTGGAATTTTGAAAGGCATGACATAAGTTAATAAAATGAGAGGGATCTTATTTTATTAGGTTGCCTTGTTGTGTAAGGGGATTGGGGAGAATAAAACTCTATGTCTTGAAGTTCATCTTCTTCCTCATCGATGAACGCAAAGAACTCCGATCCATCGACGAAGAACTCCGTCACAACAAAGGGGAGTTTTTCGTACCATCTTCTTCCCTCTCCGCAGCTAGTGAGAGACACCATCCTCAGATATCGACGACATGATGCTGTGTACCGCAACACTGACGACTCTCTTATCCATGATGTCGATGATGCTTACAAAGTCTTCTTCCGCGTAGTTCTTTTCAGTGAAGAACCTTAGTTCATCTTATTATCAAGGTAGGGGTGTGTTTTATATGAGAAACACTGATTCTTCATTCCTTTTTTTTCTTGACCCGCTTTCTAACAAACTAACGTGGAAGGACCGGGAAAAACGAACACAACATGATCCCTCCTCCATTGTTGTGAATGTTTGGTGGGATCTTTGTGTTCATCATCGCTGACAAACACCGGAACGTTGCGAGTTCGTTGTGAGACGCAACGATCCCAACTGAAGACCCAACATCACAACGTCCTAGAAATGGTGCGACGACGTTAGTGGGAAATGGATCAAACCGGAATGGGAGGGACCATCCCTTGACCATTCTTTGAGCGGGTGAATCAAATCGTGATTTCGGAGCCGATCAGAGGCCCGAAAACACCGGAGAGGATTACAGGACGTCTGGGTGACTTAGTGTCCGAAGATTCATGATGAACGACCATCAGAACGAAGAACGGACAACACGGGAGGCGCACTGGCTAAAGGCGACTGTTCTGGAAAATTACAGAATACACGGCGTGTACCTTTAACGAACACGCTGTGTAGTTTGGGCGTACTGCGACTTCTATTTCGGGTTTAGACAAGTAACACATGGCATGTGACCCTGGCCACACGGCGTTTAATCTCTACGCAGAATAGAAGAAGTAGCTTTGCAGAACTCGATGTGTATTCCAGGGATACATGGACATGGAATTGAGTACACGGGCATGTACTCCACCACATGACCAGGCATGGCCAGCATACACAGATCCGACCCCAGATGTTTGGCCACATCGTGTATCTATACCACACGCCATGTACATACTTTTTACATGAACATACCATCAACACGGGCGGTGGTACACAGATAGTACTCATGGATAGAAGACACATCGTGTAACCATACCACACGTCGTGTAATTTATTTTTTACACGACCAGACCTGCAACATGGGCCGTAACACATGGGCAGTACCTGGTGTCTGATGACATGGCGTGTATCGTATATCTACATGTTGTGTACTTTTTGTAAATGGTTTGTTCATATTTTTCTCGGTGACTTGGGAATGTTTTTCTTGGTTTTCCCCTAAGACTTGGGACGGAACATTGGGTTATATCATCCCTGGTCTTCATGACGGTTGATGTATCTACCCCTTTGACTCGAGAAGAAGATCCTCCCAAAATGAGCTTACTGTATGTGGGAACCCTAGATCTGGCTACGACTACGATGACAATGAAGACAGTACAGGAATCCTTCCTGGGTTCGACATCGATGACTACAGCACTCAGCGATTCCCTGTGGATCAGTGCATACCGATCCTATGTGGATCCGATCCTGTGTGGGTCAGCACTCAGCGGTCCTGTGTGGGCCAGTGCCTATAGATCCTGTGTGGGTCCGATCCAGTGTGGGTCATTGTGGGGGTTAGTTACCTATCGTTCCTATGTGGGTCATTGTGGGTGTTAGTACTTATCCATCCTGTGTGGGTCTGACGGCTTAGATGAATCAGTGCCTACATCTGATCATCTCTATCGTCTTACGATGAAGTATACCTATGTGAGATGAATCTTGACATTCAATTTTTAACTTCGATATGATTGACTTGCTTTCCTGTTTTGATTGTGTTGTGTTATCCTGTGTGGACGTGATCTAACTTGGTCTCGAATGTTGGAGCCAAAACGGAATTGATGACTTAGGTATATGTATGGGCATATACCTAAGTAGTGTCGGATGTTACTTCGTGACTGTATCTTTCCTTTGTGGATTATAATTTGTGGATTCTGGGAGACCTTCGGGGGTCGCGGGGTCCCTACTGAGTAACTTATACTCACCCCTGCACGGGCTATGCCCGCACTACATTGTGTTGGTTGCAGACGACGGACAACGTTGATCGTTGTTGAGGCTTGCAGAGCAGGTCGATACCTGGAGTTGGACCACTGGGTGGGACGTACTCTGAGCAGACGGCTGGACCCGAGGAGCTATGGAGGCTATCTATACCCACCCATTAGGTGGGAATTCCAGTGGACAGCTCGAGGATGCAGCTTTACATTTTAGTTGCTATACACCGTTTTTCAGTTGTACTTTACTTTCAGTTTGAGTTTGTATTCTAGCCCACTTATTTTTCCACACATAATATTTTACCCAGTTTTACTTAGTGTTTACTTCTTCTTGCTTAATCAGTGTATTTGTTTAATTTATAAAGGAAATGCCTTCCCTTTTTATTAGGAATTACGCCTTGGTGCTAGTCTCCACCCCTGGCCTATGGAAGGCGGGCCTGGGATAGTCACAGCACGGGACCCGAGGTCGGGTCGTGACAAATTGGTATCAAAGGAGTCGGTTCTACCGCATAACTTATAACCCCAGATATTCTCTTTCTGTGAAGCAATAATGTTAAGGGTATCGAGGGTTGTTTTTAGTTCAGGGAGTCCAGTGTTGGTGTGGTGGCCGACGTATCCGTACACAAGACCCTCACTACTAATTTCTGATTTTGTGCACGAAAACACTGATTGTGTGTGTGTTTCCAAGAGTTTTAAAGTCATCTCAAACCAGGTCAGCTCACCAGGTATAAATCGTTTGACCATGTCATATCTTTTCAGGATGTCTCCATGCAGAAAGTTAGTTGGAGTTCTGAGATAGTACACGATGACGGCCCACCGAGTGACGAGGCTCCGGTGCGGGGCCCATTTTACTATGTTGGCACCCTCAGGTGGTGTACCAGCAACACCACCACCTGTTGGGTAGCAGATTCCACCAGCTAAACTGGAGAACTATGAACACTGGCAGACCGCGTTGCACGAGTTCCAGCAGCAGTGGCCTCCAAGTATACGAGGTGAGGTAGATTCCCAAATAGTAGTGCACTAGCTAGAGGTGATTGCTAGAGTTTTCCGCCTAGCTGAGACATCAGTAGAGGGGATGGTGGACTTGGCCACTAGTTTTTTCCAGTGAATGACCATGAGGAAGGTCCACATAGTGATGAGGCTTTGGTACGTCGACCGATGCCAGAGATAGTGATTTCGGGTACTGTGTCATCCATACATCACTACCTATTGGTCAGCAATTACAACCGGAGGTACTGGTAGGTGACACATGTAAGCTTACTTCCATACACGTGTTCTAACATCAGATACCCTCATGTTCTGAGGCGAACCTGACTCACAGGAATCTGAGGATTGGCTTGAGGTGGTGGCGGAGAGTTTTCTAGAGCTTATACAGCTTCGGCAGGACGACGTTTCTGTAGCTGAGCAATCAGCGAGGCGTACCGAACATTCTAGGTACTCGATGAATACTATTCGAGCCATCACTTTTTCCTCTATGCATTCCAACTAACGTTAGGGTGCTAGAGAGAACATTGAGGTTGAAGGTTCTTTGGATGAACGTATATAGATAGATAATGACAGAAGTTGGAATGCAGCGAGCCGGTGCTAGTCTCAGAGACTTGGGCGTGCTGATGTTTCAAGAAGAGGAAATTTAAGGACAGATAAATCTGCAGAGCATCAGACATGGAGGCAGATCTAGGAGAGCAGCATGAGGTGGTGTAAATTTCAACATGTTACAACCACACGCCTTTGTTGTCCCCTATGGGCTCACGGAACTGGAGGGTAGGGGAAAAGTGTAGCTTCATGCGGTCAAGGAGTGCGACCGAAAGGGCTCTAAGGATGATTTGAAGTGCGGACTTTGTCTTCTACTATATTCTAAAGCCACAGACATTGATATGACTCATCCCTTCCTTCCATGAATCTAGTCCCAGACCTAGCGTTTCCAGTTAAGCCATTGACATGGCCCTCATGTCTGGAGATACCATTGGGAGGAGGCTCGATAGTCACACATACACTGACGGTGTGATCTGACCCTTGAGTCGAGAGTCTCGGTTGTGACGTCTTGGTGGCAGCATCGAGGACTTATGATGTTTTTTTGAGTACGAATTGGGAAATCACTGCTCATACTCAAATTGATGGTATTAGGTAGACGTCGGGATGAGTTTTCCTTGGTTGGTGAAAAGGAAACCCCAGGAATCACATGATAAACTAGTGCATGGGAGGGTGTAGCCGATCATTCTTAGGTCATCTGGCCTTACCCTCGTGGCAGCAGGAGTTTGAGTTTTACTTCTAATCAGGAAATGGATACCACTACAGTTCGAGGATGGAGACCACGTTCTTATATGGGTCTCACCTCGACGTGGTTTATGGAGATGTAGCCGAGGCGGCGAGATATCTCGGTGGTTCAACAGATCTTTCTAGGTCCCTAGCAGGGTTGGGGAGGTGGCTTATCTCCTGGCTCTACCACCTCAGTTGTACCAGGTTCACGTCGTCTTCCACGTATCTCAGCTGAGGAGATATGTGCATGACCCGATGCATATCATTGACCATGGGGAGCTGAACATAGACGATGGGGCGACTTTTGCATAGGTCCCAGTAGAGACCGAGGATCGACAGGAGTGGGTCTTACGTGGACGGTCGATTCCTCTAGTTCACATCAGATGGCAGAACATGAACCTCTAGGAGAGCACATGGGAGCGGGAGTCTCAGATGCGTGCACAATACCCACATTTGTTCCACTAGTTTATGATGTATCTTTACGGGGAAGTAAAGCCCTGAGGTGGGAGTAATGTAAAGACCCGTAAAATTCAAGGGAAATTTTTTCTTAATTTTATTTGGGATTTTACAAGGATGCAATTTCGGATGACACCTGATTCCGAGGCCCGGTGAGCCCGGAATAATTTTCCTAGGTTTAGTTCGGGTACGTTCAGTGAACGAACGAGCAGGATTTCCTTAATTTTGAACCAGTGCTCGGAATTGAAATCTGATGGAACCGATAAAACCGCAGTGCCGGTAATTTCTTAGGAAGACCATTACTCGAGTTTCGTTTTCTCGGGAGGAATTGTTAAAGATTAGGGAATTAAATGTTAGGTAAAATAAATTGTACACAATGTAATTTTATCCATGGTAGTATAATTCTATAATGGGATGTTGATGGTGGGGCCCACAACCACCCAACATCCTATGTGAGGTTATGAGGGCAGTAGGGCCCAAACTAGCCCCCATATTCTCATATTCCCTAACTCCTCTAATATCCCTCTTAAATGTGTAACCCTTAAAACATCCCATTTAATTTGTGACCTTCCCTCTCCCCACATTTATTCAATGACAACTCTTTAATATAATTAAGTGAGTTATGTATTTGAAAATTTAAATTTTGAAAGGCATGACTTATGATAATAAAATGAGAGGGATCATATTTTATTAAGTTTTCTTGTGGTGTAAGGGGATTGGGGAGACGAAAACTCTAAGTCATGAAGTTAATCTTCTTCCTCGTCGAAGAACGCGTAGAATGCCGATCCATTAACGAATAACTCCGTCACCACAAAGGGGAGTTTGTCGTACCGTCTTCTTCCCTCTCCGAATTGGGTGAGATATGCCATCCTCAGAGATCGACAACACAACATTGTGTACCGCGACGACAATGGATCTCTTCTCTGTGACGCCGAAGACGCTTACAGAGTCTTCTTCAATGATGAAATTTTCCGTGACGAACATTTGTACATCTCTTAATCAAGGTAGGGGTGTGTTTTTTATTTGAGAAATTCTGATTCTTCCTTCTGTTGTTTATCTTGACCTGCATTCTACCAAACTAACGTGGAAGGACCGAGCCAAACGAACACGGCCCGATCCCTCCGCCGTTTTTGCGAATGTTTGGTGGGATCTTCGTGTTATTCATGGGTGACGAACACTGGAACGTTGCAAGTTCGTTGTGCGACGCAACGATCCCAATTGAAGACCCAACATCACGATGTCCTAGCGAAGGTGCGACGACGATAGTGGGCAACAGATCAAACCGAATGGGAGGGGACCATCCCTTCACCGTTCTTCGAGCGGGTGAATAAAATCATGATTTCGGAGCCGATCGGAGGCCCGAAAATGCCGGAGATGATTACGAGACATCAGGGTGACTTAGTGTCCGATTTTTCCTGATGAACGGACCTTCAGAATGAATAATGGACAACACAGGAGGCATGCTGGCCGGAGGCGACGGTTCTAGAAAATTCCAGAATACACGGCGTGTACCTCTGACGAACACGCCGTGTAGTGTGGGCGTAATGCGGCTTGAGATTTGGGTTTAGACAAGTAACACACGGCTGGTGACCCTGGACGCACGACGTGTAATCTCTACGCAGAATAGCAGAAGAAGATTTGCGGGACTCGGCGCGTATTCAGGGGATACATGGACATGGAATTAAGTACATAGGCTTGTACTCCACCACACGATTAGGCATGGCCAGCATACACGGAGCCGACCCCATATGTTTTCCCACGACGTTTAACCATACCACATGTCGTGTACATACTTTTTACATGAACCACCCATCGACTTGGTTTTTGGTACATGGACAGTACCCGTGGACAGAAGACGCGACGTGTAACCATACCACACGCCGTGTACGTTCTTCTTTACACGACCAGCCCTGCGACACGGGCCGTAACACACGGGCAGTACCCGTTGTCTGATGACATGGCATGTATTGTATATCTACCCGCAGTTTACTTACGGAAAATGGTTTGGTCATCTTGTTCTTGGTGACTTGGGCACGTTTTTCTTGGTTTTTCCCTAAGACATGGGACGGAACATTGGGTTACATCATCCCTGGTCTTCGTGACGGCTGATGTATCCATCCCATTGACTCGTGGAGAGGATCCTCCCGAAACGAGCTTGATGTGTGCAGGAACCCTAGTGCTGGCTGCGACTGTGACGACAATGAAGACAGTACGGGAATACTCTGTGGGTTTGACAGCAACGACTACAGCACTCAGCGATTCCCTGTCGATCAGTGCTTACCAATCCTGTGTGGATCAGATCCTCTGTGGGTCAACGCTCAACGGTTCTATGTGGGAAAGCGCCTAAAGATCCTATGTGGGTCCGATCCTGTGTGGCTCATTGTGGTAGTTATTTACCTATCAATCCTTTGTGGTTCATTGCGGGGGATAGTACCTATCGATCATGTGTGGGTCCAACGGCTTAGATGAATCAGTGGCTACATCTGATCATCTCTATCGTCTTATGAAGAAGTGTACCTATGTGAGCTGAATCTTGACTTTCAATCTTTAATGTCGATATTATTGAGTTGCTTTCCTGTGTGGATTGTGTTGTTCTATCCTGTGTGGACGTGATCAAACTTGGGATAAGATGTTGGAGCCAAACCATAATTGAGGACTTATGTATAATTATGGCCATATACCTAAGTAGTGTCAGATGTTACTTTGTGATTGTATCTTTCCTTTGTGGATTATCCTTTGTGGATTCTGGGAGACCGTTGGGGGTCTCAGAGTCCCTACTAAGTAGAATATACTCACCCCTGCACGGGCTATGCCCGCACTACGTTGTGTTTGTTGCAGACGTCGGACAACACTGATCATTGTTGAGGCTTGCGGAGCAGGTCGGTACCTGGAGGTGGACCAATGGGTGGGACGTACTCTGAGTGGACGACTGGACCCGAGGAGATGTGTACGCTATCTGTACCCACCCTTCAGGTGGGACTTCCAGTGGACAGCTCGAGGCTACGGATTTACTTTTTAGTTGTTGTAAGACCTTTTTCAGTTGTACATTACATTCAGTTTGGGTTTGTATTCTGGCCCACTTACTTTTCCAGACTTACTATTGTACCCAGTTTTACTTAGTGTTTACTTCTTATTGCTTAATTTGTGTGTTTTTTTACATTATAATGGCAATGCCTTCCATTTTTATCGTGAATTACGCATTGGTGCTAGTTGCTAGCCCCTGGCCTGTGAAAGGCGGGCTTGGGGTAGTCACGGCACGGGCCCCGAGGTCGGGTCGTGACAAAGAAAAACATATTTTGGATTGAAATATATAAATGATTCAAAATTAAGGAAAATTTAATATATGCTTTGAGAATATTGATCTTTCCTTAGAGGATTCCTTGTTAATAGAGAAATTAAGTAACCCTATTATTTATGAATTATTAATATTGTAAATATGAATCTAATAAAATAAAATAGAGATTATTTTTAATAGAAACATTTATTTTATTGTGGTCCTAAAGGTGGAGGGGGTGGGAGTCCCCTTTTATAAGATGTGCGAATGATATTTTTAAAATAGTTCATCTTAATATAAATATAGCACACTGTTAAGATGTATGGAAGGAAATAAAATGAAAAAATGTAGCGTAGATTGTGTTTTCTTGATTTAAACATCCATAAATCAACTATATTTTCTTAACATGTTCTGCATTTTCCTCCTTTATCCAACACTTTTTACCATTTTTGATTTTACCATAGAAACTATTTTTTTCCTAAGTAATCCATTTTTATGAATAATACTTAAATGGTAGTTATTAAATAATATGGATTTAATCATTAATATTTTGAAATAAATTTTATGATTTCCACTTTATAAAAGTGGAAAAAAATTTCATTTAAATAATAATTGTAAATTTTATTAAAAATAGTATTATGGAATTATGTAGCTTCTCAAATATTAATCAAAGGTATGTAAAGTAAAATCAATATAATTTAATTTCAAATATCACTTATTAAATAAATATTTTTTTTGATAAAATGGTTTCATTAATTTCTATATCATACTAATATGATAATATTTTCATAAGAGTAAAGATATTTGTAAAAATAGTATTTTCCAATATTTACATAAAAAATCATTATTCCTATAAAAAATAAAAAATATATACATATGTAATATATTTATTTTAAATCATAATATAATTTAAATTTGTTCAATTTAGAAATCATAAAATATAGAATTTAATTATTAAATATGTTATAATGAAATTCATTTCCATTATATATATTTTTTATAATTATTACAGTTTTCATATTTATTTTCATTCAGTTACAAAATATATCATTATTATTAAATTTTCCATATATAAAATATTTTTTTTATATTATATAATAATTTTCATATAATAATTTTCAGAATATTAAACTTTTAGTAGGAAATAAAATATATTTTCAAGATTAAAATGATCTTGTTAATTTTATCAATTCATTAGTAAATAAATATTATATTTAATTAAAATTAAAAAAAGAGACATATATAAAGTACATGTGATAAATAAATTATTACCTCAATAATGAGATGTTTATATGATAGTAATTTAATTTTTTTATCTCCTTAGGATATCTGCATGATATTTAACCATGAGGTACGCTCTAGTGGAGTTTGGGGAAGATGATTCTGATAGAATTTATCTTACTGTAAATTTATGAGCATGAAATTCAGTCACATCAAATTTTAATCTTACCATAATTCTTAGAGTCTATCACGGAGTTGGTCTTGGAATAAACCTAGATAATGAATCTTCTTTTCTAGATTAGATAAATGATCCCCATAAAGGAATCTTTTAATATTTAAAAGTATTTATCTTTTTTTTCATTAATTATTTATTAATATAGTAACTTAAATTTATAACCAAAAATTTAATGGGTCTTTTATAATTGTAAAATATTTTTTATTGTATCAGAGTTCCATTATAGTTGTATATTTCATGTATAATACACTAACATAATATTTTTTAATTAAAATTCATAGTGAAATTATAGGACAATATAGGTCTCGATGATCCCGTGGATGCCCTATCAGGTGATATTGGATAGGTTATGATGAAGGAATAGTTCTAAAGATACAACTAACATATGAAAAACTAGAGATCTATGTGAATAGTTTTGGACTTGTGTGATTGATTTCTTCTCCTAATAGTATGAATTGTAAGGGTCAGTGTGTTGGTTACCTCCCCATAGAATGTGGATATGGTTTAGTGTAATAGAAACTACTATATTGCTTATAGGGATTGTTTTAAAAAATTGTGACATCTCTTGAGTTCTTGGTTATGGCTTAGTATGAATATTGGAGAGTTCCTAAGAGTATATGGTTGTTGAGGTTGGAAACCAATAAAGGGATGATTCATCGAATGATATGAGGAGAGGCCAATCGACATTAAATAGAGGGATCAGGTAGTTGGTCGTGATGTGGACATATAACCACACTAGGTTCATTCAAGTTACATTTTGGGGTTTGGATGTCACATTACCATGATTCATCAGGTGTGGGATTTGAATTATCTGAGGTGGAATAAGATTTGGTGACATGGTGGAATTATTATGTAGCACTGAATGAAATATAATTGGTTATTGTGGAGGTCTAATTATCACATGGTGATTTTATGTGTAGGTTTTCATGGTGCCCTGGTAGGCAAACTGTGTCCAAGGATAATGTTAGACATGTTTATTCATTTCCTTATTAATAAATGTTTATAATGTTTTATACGAGGGGAATATCATTAGACCCTACTGATATGTATTTCTAACAAATTTTGTGTGATCCTTAATGCATGTGACAACTTTATGTCTACTATTAGGTAATACACTAGACGTGCAACAACTCATTTGGGTGAAGTACAAGGGTATATGGATATTGGGGGTGTGTGGATTAGAAATTCTATTAGGGATATTGTGAATGTGTTTTATTAATGGTTTATTTTTTATATTTTATTGTCTTAGTGGGCGACCACTGATATATTATTGTATGAGTTGGACATGAAATTTATTATAGCAATGTGTTTATTAGATACTATATAATTATGTTTTTATCATTTATGATTGTTTAGTAATTCTTTTATTATTTTAGGGATCTAATTTGAGGTCATATTATCTACCTTGTAAATTCTATTATATCTCCCCATGTAACACCCAGATATTTTTTTAATGTATGATTATATTTGATAGCTTATATGACATAGAACATCGAGCTTAAAGGAAAAAATGATATATAATTATTCAAATATGGCGATTACAACCATGATTTTGAATTTCGGGTTATAAATAAAAGTATCCAAATTATGAAATATATATTATGTTCCTAATACAAAAAAAAATTAATGATAATTAAATAGTCATTAAATTTTTTGTAAATCCATTTTATGCTTCAAAAATATTTTTTCTTCAAAATTTATTTTTATTGATTTTTTTGACATAATTTAATAAAATAAATTTGGAAATTTTAGAAATATTATTTCATAAAAATGTTATAATTTTTTAAATAATATTTTAAAAATTAACATAGAACATTTTTTTAATAATTTATTTATTTTTTTCAATGAATAGTAATAATTACTTAGTTTTACTGAAAATTGAATATTCATATCATGTATTTAAAATTGAAAGAAAATTATGATTATTTTTAAGAATTAATTGGTTTATTTTGATTAAAAATAATATGATAATTTATTTTTTAAACGTAATTATAATTTAATTTTTCATAAAAATTATTTTATATTAAAATTTCATTTTTTAGAAAAAAACATTTTTCATCACATTTTGTTGGATTATTTTTAAATATAATTATATAAAAAATTAATATTATTTTTAAAATATCATAAATATTTTTAATAATAATTTATAATATTATGTAACAATTTTAACTTATTTTTTATTCATAATGAATAATAAAAATAATAAAATGATGTTAACATGGTTAATGTTAAAACAGGTTTTCTAGGCTGTTAAACTAATTCGAAAAGTGTTAAAATAATCTAAAAACATATCTCAAACCTGTTTTATTACCATATTTAGAACATATTAAAAATCATATTCTTAAATGTTTCATTATAGGTCTATTTTTATTGACCAATACATTAATATATTTTAATATTTTCAAGAATTACATTTTTTCTTTTCCCCCACTTATAAAAGGAAAACGTATATCCTCTCTTATCCACACTTCATTATCATATTAGTCCAATAATGAACTGAAGATATCCATGGAAAAAATCCCTACCCATGTCATAGAGTCCAATTTTTTAATTAGAAAACTAACTTCTAAATATTTTTTGCATAATCCTAATAGGATTTTCGAAAGAATAAGTATAGATTTTAACTGAATGTTTTAGAATTATTTCATCTTCTACCTCCATAAAGTATCAATCAAACTTCATGAAATAAAAAAATAAGAATACTACATATTCAATTATGTTATTATGTTATTGGAATAACTAATTTCCATATACCCTTCCCTCAAATGGAAAATGAATCCATCATCACTGTGTAAAATGAACTACCAGTTTATGAAATGACATAATTTGTTTTCCCCAACCACATCTCACTGATAGTTATAGTGAAGGAATTTGTGAATATATATAATCTATTCGTTAAATAATTATCATTTTATAATGTTAATAATTCTTCTATTTTCCTTCCATTCCATCCATTTTAAAATTATAATGCCATTGGTGGGTACATGTGGATTACCACATCCACAATGCGCTATGATTCGTTTTTTATGAAAAAAACTAATGGAAGATATATATGAGTATTGTGAAAATAATATGTAATTTAGAATATAATAATTTTTTTTACTTATTAAATAATACATAACTTTTATCCCTTATGTTTATTGAAATATTGAAATGTTACTCATGTGTATGTACGAATTGTCTTCTCCATTATTGTAACATTATTAATTTTTGAAAAATTTATTTTTTGACTAGATTTAAAATTATATTTAATTTATAAAAATTAAAATTATTTCATGTATATTAACCAATATATGATGAAATAATGAAAAAATTTACCATGTTCAATATAATGTATCAATTTTTAAATTACGAATCACACATCCAAAAAATACCCAAATTAGAATTATCCAATTGAGTAAATAAGAATTTCATTAATATATATGAAATAATTGGTTTAATGATAAGGTATTAAACCTATTAATGTTTATAAAAAATAAAATATTTGATAATAATATTATTATTTTTTGATTAACGGACTTACATAATAAGCATGGACTTGAGCTAAGGGATATAACCTCAATTTCCAATCATTGAGGAATGTATTAATGATATAAAATTAATTTATAATAAATTATGTATATAATAACATATAAAACAATATATTATTATTCTAACCTAATAATTTTTATACTAATTTACATTTCAGTTTATTTCATACAAGGGGATTTGACTCTAATTTTACAAAACAATTAGGGGTTTCGTAACTCAATTTTCCTTTACTGGGATATTATTGTACTCCACTGACCATATTGTGATATTATTATTTATGAATTAATAAAAAAATTACTATTTATTTTAAATATTTTTATATTTACATATGGACACATAATCTATCAATGTATTAATTTTTACATCAAATTTTATGATTTTTTATGTTTTATTTTATTATAATCTCATTTTCACGAGTGATGTTTCATGTTGTGCACCTTGATTTCATGGTATGGTGTACTTAATAAATAATGAATGATTTTGTGAATATAAATTCATGAATTTAAATTGATTTAAATATCTATAAAAAACCATTTCATCCAATTTATTTTTATTTGAAGGTTACTAAATCGATAAAGTCATTATGTAATAATATCCTTTCATTTTGAGATTATTTATGTTCACAGTTCCTTAGGGGGGAGGATAATGTGATATTATTAACCAAAACTGAAAATAATTTATTATAATATGGTTGAATATTCATTTTAAATGGTTAACTTCTATTCCATCAGATATTGATTAAAGAAACATTTTGAAAGTTGTTCAAAAGTGATACCGATCATGTATATTCTTTTTAAATTGGAATATATCTCTTCTATGTATATATTTTCTAATATTTTTTGTTGAATGATATTTTCTATACATAAATTATTGCCAAATGTTATTTTATAAAATATATTTCTTTCATTTAAAATAATTTTAAGTGGAATTTATTTACATTTTCCACAGAGGTCACATTCCAATTTATTTACAAATTCTTGAAAATAAAGACTAATTTTAATGTATATGTCATGAATAGATTATCACACCATCATGGGATTTATATTATTTTAAGATTTATTTATTTTATTTATGATTATTTCCATAGAAAATTATTTTCATAATATTTCTTGAATTTTTAGATTTTGAACGTTGTTTTCAAAATGAAATTTATATTTTCCTCAACAACATTCCTATTGTTATTTTAATTATATTTATAATTGTCAATTTAAAACCCCTTTATTTTACTTTTTCTCTACTATGGATATTTGTTTATGATACAATTATTGCTATTTACCTAAATGGATCACCATTTCTTCAATCAAACTCTCATGGAATATTTTTGTTCTCTATCGGTATATCAATCTATAAGAGAATAATGGTTTCTGTTTTCCTGAAAAATGCATACATTATTTTGTTATAATTCTGTTATAGATCATGAAAATTTCTTTTAGTTATTACTGATCCCAAAATATCTCACGATGATTGGTATGCCTCATATAGCTCTCTAATTCATTGGGTAATGTTATAGTGTTAACCTGTTTTAGGATTCTCTTAACAGATTTCTGTAATTCATTCGTTAGGTTATTCCATTTGTATGAGTGATTAAATGAAATGTTATTTTCACTACTACCAAGGTTTTTTATTTTTTATTGGATCAAGTTCAATTGGAAAAATTACTTAAGGATGGTTTTCAAATAGATAGTTAATTTTGATTTAATTGTGTTTTATTTGATGTTAAATATTTATTCCATATCTTATTTTTTTCATCCGGGGTCATGATTGGAATTAATTATATTATTTTATAATCATATACATTTATTATGGAATCATAAAATTATTATAATTATGAATTATTCTCAAATAAGCACCAAAAAATCCAGAATGGATGAAATGACATAACATGGGAATTATTTTTTCCCTGAAAAGAAAAGGAATGAGATATTAGTCATGGATGGTGGATGATGGAATCCTCTGAGAGATACACAATCGAGTGACCATCGTGTCTTCATGTGAATGAACCATGTGCAGTGTATAACCTAAAGTGGATCCCGAAGAGATCCTTTTGAAGAATCCTTCTGCTCTTGTGATGGAACCCGGAATTACTAGTGGTCATTTGGTGGGAACTGAAAAAATGCCCCCAAGACATGTGGTATTCAATATTCCAGTGATCATAAAATCATCTGAAAATTATTCATAATTATGAGTAGAATATAAATAAGGTGGGAGCCGATTTTGATAACAAAACTCATGCAATGGATCACCGATGGAGAGAAGAATTTTCCTCGAAAAAATTAAAGAATACTCATGAGATCCTCGGACTTTGTGAAATAAAAAAAGAAATGAATTTTGAATAGATGGTATTCACTCATGGTCATAAATGTCACATATCGTTCCCCTGGTGATTCAAAAAACACAAAAATACCCTTGTGACATGTCTTCCTTTATCAAAGAATACAATCAGTATTTCATCCTCATCTTGTGAAGAACCCCAGGAATATGTAAGAGACCTCAGACTCCCCATTTATTTCATAAGGTAAATAGATATATTTCTACAAAAAATGGTTGTTTGTCATTAAAGGACCATTGTTAGTCACATGACGCATCACTAACTGGTTGAGTATTTTTCTTCGAAAATTCCCATGAATCCTCGTGAAATCCCTAAACAATATAAAATAAAACAAATTAACTAAAAATGGAATGAAGAGGGAGCCTCTCGATATAATTAAAAATCCCACAATATGTTAAGGATATCTACACCATGGTCTTGCAAGAATCTATGACACGTCGGCCTGATCTATTGAATCACCTTAGAAATTCCATCCTTGTCCAACAAAAATACCTAGATAATTAACCCTTGATCATTTCTTGGTCTTATAAAGGTTCCCTAATATCATGAATGTCATTGGTCATCTCCATATAAAAATATATGGGTCATTTTTCATGCTTGCATATTTCCAAAAATCCCCATTAATTGGAAAAAAATCCACCAACTAAGGCAGTGATGGGAGTGAATCATTGTATATTAATAATAGGATATGTCCTTAGATCAATCCATAGTAGAAACATTAGATTATGTGTCACTATGAATCTATTCACTGAATCCATCCTGGATTCTCGCGATACATGATACACATAGTGGAAAATAGCCGAGGTGGAAGGGCCTCTAAATCAAACATCCCATCATGAAAAATAATCCATTAATATTTAGATGAGAAGTTGTACCTTATGAATCCAATCACCAAAGTGGATTTCATATAGTGGGGGATATCATGACGTGAAAAATTTTCATCCAGTTGGATACCGGTGAAAATATAGAGTGATCATATGCCATACATAATGAATTCTTTTTAATCACTCAAAGATCATGTGAAGGACTTAAAGAAGGACACGTTAGGATCATCCCACACATATTCCTGATCTTTTGAGAATTATAATAAAATAAAAGTGAATAAATATAAGGAACATGCAAAACAAAATTTAGAACAATGTCTAAAGGTGGGAGACATATGTGAAATACATACATGATGACCCTCATGTGATTCACATGAACCACTCAGGACACACAAAATCAACATGGAATGTCTCCCAGATTAGAAGAAACTCCTCTACTATACCATTTGGGTCATGGGATTTCCTTAGGACGTGTCGAAACCTGTGGCATGTTACCCCTAGGTACAAAACTTTATTCTCGAGCATCTATTTGGGATCATTATTGAAAATATTTGAAGTCATACAGACATGTCTCTGGACTCATATAATTTCAAAAAACCATGCCATCATTGTCTATGGGTATCACCATGGATTGTCAACCTACTCTTAGGATCAAATCAGGGGAATGCCAAGTTTTTCCCATGATGCCCACCAGATAAGTCCCCTAGGACCTGGGACACCCTATGATACATGTTACATTGAGGGTTATGATGACCTCTATGGGTGCCAACGAGCCGTTGCGATGACACATATGCAAGTTAGCCGGATAATGTGACACACTTTGGAATGATAATACATGCCATTCTATGGTTCCAAAGACCTACCGTCCAGCTCATGCAATGTTCTCTAACAAGCCATCCTTGATCATGTGAAAAACATCAGATATGTTATCCAGATTATACAATGTCCCCTGGGAATGTAAAATGGTTCATTAAATTTTATTTCAAAATTTCAGTTAGAAACAGTCTGACATGTTGACTATGAAATCATGGATTGATGGGAATAAAATTAATTCATGATAGTTAGGAAAACATGCCATGTTAAAAATGGAATCACAAGGATTGAAAACTTTTTTCATCATTGCTCTGTAAGCCATGATTAAAGGGAAATGTTTTTGTGTGAGACCAAATAAAAAGAAAAATTATAATTATGATTCCATCCATAATTTTGATACATAGGACTCCTTTTTAACAATTTATCATCATGTCAACTTTCGAGATGGCTATCTCTATACAAAATTTCCCCCATCTATAAGCACTAATACTGGTTATTTTTCATCCCGTCTTTTCAAAACTAGGCTTAGATCACATGACCATACCTAAATGAAAAGACCATATAATTTACATCATATTACTCTACCAATGATAAGGAAACATCATAGTGTAATCCTCTATCAGCGGTATAATGTGATATTTACCGACTATGTTGAAATTTTAATTTGTAATCCCCAATCCAATGAACTATGAGTCCTACACTAACCAGGATACATAGGATGAGTTCCTAAGGATCAATCTTAAATAAACTACTATTTAGATGTAATCCCCATGTATCTGATATTTCAATAACTAGGTCCTAGTCATTATAAGTGGTTGATCACTCAACCTCATCCCTCAACAGAGTGAGAAATCAACTGAACTACAACATTTCTTATTCCATCTATTACCAGGTCTACATAGGCTACCTATCTAAGTCCAAGTTCCATATTAAAAATCCCTAGGGCAGTCCTAGTACATCAGACCCCGCCTGCATATTCCATTTTGTTCTTCATATTTCATCCATTGTTACCCACACCAATCATAGATCATGGGTTTTAGTGATCCACAATTAACACCAGTTTTTTATCATGAATCCCCAACATCCAAGTAAATCTAAAAATTCAAGTTCAATTAAGAGGAATGACAAAAAACAACCCTTACACATATTTACACCCACCATATGGCAAATCTTGAAGGCATGTTTGAAGTACAATAAATTTGATTCCTACCATAACTAGGAAACATGGGTTTTCTCCTCGAGACTCAATCCAAAATACCGAGATCATCTGTTATCACTCATAAGTACTATATGAACAATGTTAAAATACATGGGTTAAATGATCTATGTGAGTGTTGATTCATTTAATGACCAGGATACAAAGGAAGCCTCAAAATGGCTCAATCTTATTCTTTGAATATTAATCAACTCCCAATCTTGTAGAAAATTCCAAAGTACATGGTTATATGGAATTATTATATAAAGAAGATATTCATCACTCAGAAATAGATGAGTAACCAATGATACATACATATGTATTTAGTAAGGATATCCACGTCACTCTATTATTTAATGTGACGCACTTTCTTTGGTGCATAATGAGACCTAACCTATAATTATATTTTTATTGTAACCACTTCCATACCAGGATTGGGTATAGATTCACAAACATGTATTAAATCTATAATAGATTCATAGATTTGGTGAAATAATCCTCCCCAAAATGGCGTGATGATCTTACCATCCCATCCTCTTGACTAATCTGATTCCCAATGAGTCATTGGGTATAAATCCCATAGTGACCACCGGCCTTTAAGAAGTATGTATGTACCGTGTTATGGATGAGAGAACTGTTGGAATTTTACATTGTGTAAAAAATAGCCATATTATAAAGACTATGAAATAAATAAAACTCCTCAGAATAATCCATCATGCCTTTCCGGACCAACCCTAGGGAGGGTTTCCCCGATCTTCTCTTCGCCATAAAAGTAGAAATCGTGAACCCAACATGAATCTATGAAATACAAAAAATATGTTATTATTCATAGGGACATTTTGTTCTCACAAAATATGAATATAGAAATGGTGAGACTGACATTAATCTACGAAATAAAAGATGATTGGGTTAATTTTTAAAGGGATGTTTTTTTTTCACAGTATATGGAAACAAAAATGGGGAATGATGGATGTGAAAATCTCAAATGATAGAATTGTCAGTTAATATTATATGAAGACACTTTGGTTTTCAATTCCTACCCAATGAAATAAGTATGAACACCATGATATTATAATATATCCACTATATTTGATGTTCTCATGAAATAATTCCATCCATGTTTTGACAAGTCCAAATGAGAAGAATGGCCAGATCGAGAATAAAAATTCAATTGTTTTAACCTGTCATATTTGATTGATAACATCATTCCTTCAATATTGAACTAATTGATGTAATTTTTCCTTATGTCTACATGAATATAGATATTGAAATAATCAACATCATATCGATATGAGACAACACCTTCTTTATCAAGTGATCTCCCTGGAAGGTCACCTATGGATGCAACCTTGGTGGGTCAAAAACCGATCTCACCTAATAGGTGTCGATTATTCATAGTGGATAACACAATGGTATTGGAGTACCGATGATGAGGTATATTATTGACCCCAGAATCTTTCTGTATGTTTTTTCAAGCATGAAAACCTATGAGTTCACATCTCCAAATTAAAGATGAAACAAACCCAATGAAAATAGTTTTTACATCTAACCGGTTTGGGATATTATGCCTATAGTAAACGAACTACCACATTAAATTTTGAATATAGTTGATCCAGGATGCCAAAAATGAATTTTTTTTCAATTTTGGGGCCACCTAGGAGAGATTATATCATACACTATCTACTGCATCATCCCATGTGTACCTACTAGTCAGCAGTGTAGTGTACCACTCATGAGTCTTCCGCCTTTGACACCCCTGAACAAACAACATGGTAGGATCATGAGGAAAAGAAGGTGTTGAATATTTAAGAGAGGTCATATATTCCCACTACTTCGGATGATTCATGCTAGCTTATTTTGGAAGCGTCTATTAAATAGGATTGTATCCCTTATCTCTCAGAAAAAGTCTACGGGCATGTTCTCACAATAGGTATGGGGATGCACATATCCCGACCCCTATGCATGAATTACATTTCCATATCCTGATAAACATAGGAAGATTGAAGTTGTCACATTTCCCTAAATAATTCAAAGACATTTTGGATTATATAGTGGAGATGGGAAATTTGTAGGATTATATCCTTGAACTCACTTTTAAAAAAATCAATTATATTTTTTAAAGTACTGATGAAATTTACCGATGCATTTTGGTATTGTTTCATTTGAACAGACAAGTGTATTTTCCTATACTAAAAGTGGTGATAGTTGAAAACTAGGATCATCACAAAAAAATCGTTATGATTGAGCAAGAACACAATATTGATCCAATCCATAAGGATTATCCACATATTTTGATAAAGGACAAGACATTGAACCATAATCACATTACCATTAAAACATGGACTCACCAGTTGATAGAGGAACATGACTTGGCAATGGGGAACATGCATATCAAAGATGTCAGGTTATATATTCCATTTTCCAAGGATATTTCTAATATCCTCATTATATAGAAGTATAAAAAATTTAGAGGGGCATAGGCCTCAGTACGTTCTTATATTCCTATCGAAGAAGTCAAGAGGCATAATCCCGAGGCCCAAAATCATGCATATATCCCCAACATGGATGGGAATAACCATGTGAGAATGAAATTAGCCACAAAAAATTCAAATATTATTATCAGTTAATATACCTTGTGTATTCTAGTGGATCATGGAATCCAACCACTTATTCTTACTTTTAAGGATATATGAATAAAACAGCATCATTCTAAGGAATTACAGGAGGAGGCATATATTCCTTCTCCCATTTCAGAGGTACATCAGTATATTCTAGCAAGGAATCCATATTCAAATCAAGTTCATATTCCAGTTCAAATGCGGCTCACTATGTGAGAGTGGCATAAGCCTCGATACATGCTCATATCAATGCTTAGGAAGACCATTGACATATTCCAAAGTCATAGGACCATGATCATACTACATTCCTGACCGAGGATCACCACGTGAGAATTGATCATGCCACATGAAAAGTTAATTTTATTTTCAATAATTAGATAGCTCAATGGTATATTCCAAAATCTTATTAGTATCAGGTTCATACTCCCACACAATTATAATGTTATAAGAATCATCCTAAAAGTGTAATATAGTTGGCTCAAATCTTTTCTCAATTTCATATGGTTGGTCAATATATTCTTACCATGATTTAGGAAAAACCCAATTTTTATATTCTACTCAATTATAGTGTCCTTTTGATCATTCAAAACACATTCCCAACACAAAAAGGGTCTGTTAACTCTTCCACTTAAGAAGATAATGATAATTACTATTATAGTCCTCCTCTTGTTAGTGTGGAGATGGGTCACAATGACTATACTCTTTAAATTCACAATTGTAAAACTACCCTCAATGATATCTACAACATGCAAGTAAATCCTCTCATTTCCCAGATGAATTTGTAGAGGGAGGCATAAAAAACTCGTATGCATTTGTATAGAGAGGTTCTCGAAACATCGAGTTCAATGGTATACAGTTACACATCATCTGTTATAATCTCACAACATCTATCTATATGAGATCCTTATAATCATCTTCTATGGTTTTAATTGATGTATGTGTGTATGTATAATGAATATGAGGTATGAATTGACATATAGAGAGAGTTATCCGGATACAACATCCCCATTATGTTTTTGTCCCCATCCAATTCTAACTATGAGATCCAGATGAGCTTGAAAAGGATTTCATAGCTCATATATTCCAAAATAAATGGCCTAATCATTAGAGACTTAAGGACATACATATACCATATATAGGATATGTGGTTCAAATTCATACATTCTAAATACATTATTTTCAATTAGACATTGCTATTATCTCCATGGTTTGGGATCAAGAATTGTAAAAGAAAATCAGAAATTTTTAACATTATTTCCCACATTGCATCATAACCAATTGACAACAGAACTCTGATGCCACATCATGATTATCTATATGAGGGTGGGGATAGTATAGAGCATTACACTTATCTACACAGTTGGAATAGTATAACCCCTTTGTCATGTCATCCTGTAATGTTATAGCTTCCATAAAAATTAGGGGATCCGATAATTCTCAGGAAAATTGGACACTAAAATAGAATTCCTCTACTTTAACGATGCACATAGATCATGAATAGGGGGAGTTGATATCTAACATGGAATCAAAATGATCCCCTCAAATAAATTGGAATTCATTTATGACATAAAACCATGTTGTGATCAACCAGAAAAATTCTTGTAAAGAATGATTATATTCATGGGATTCCATCACACCTATAACCTATGTGAGAAACAATGCACCGCATAAAATAAACCATAGTAGAATATACATTTCTATCAATCTAAGAGAAGACCCTTCTCACTAGGTTGAGGAAATATCTTCCATCACCTCCACTCCTCAGATCCTCATTTCCTGAGAGGATTTGGGACACATTTGTAAAAGAAAAAAATAAACCCCATACCACTGGTATGGGGGAATTTATATATCAATAATCATCACTAATTTCATCATCCACTGATAGGGTCCTAGTAAAATCAGTAGTGATTCCAGATCATCTCACCCCTCTAGGACAGGTGCACATAAATCCAAATTTCTATCACTAGATTCATCAAATACCTGACTCGAATAATTGTATCTTCAATTACAGGATCATTCAACCCCAATTTCAGCACCAAATAACCACCAATATGGATGGGGGAATTTTCATCATCATCCTAACCAAATAGTGATTAAGTATTCTCTTGGGTTGAATAAAATGTTCAACAGTAAGAATGTCACATGTTCCTCCCACTAGAAGACAAACCATTATTGTTTAAGGAACTTTTAGCATTCATGAAGAAAAATTCCCTCAAGTTCACTATTCATTGAACAAGAATGTGGGATCATATGATGAAGGAAATCACATCCCACTGGGGTCCCAAGAAAAAACTACCCAATATGTCCATGTGTTTGAGTAACAACCTTAATGATGGGAGTACAAAATCATCATGTTGTGTCAAAAGTAATGGAAAATCACAATTTCATGATATTCCAATGTGAATGTCATCACAATCTACATGGTAGAAATTTTTGGTAAAGATTCAAATATAGAGGTCTACAACAACGAAACTGTACAATGAAATGAGGTTGATTTGGATGAATCAAATGATTTTTCACACATCCAGAACCAACGAAGCCTCCAAAACAGGGAACATCAAAATAATATTTTTTGATATTTAGGTTATAACACAACAAATGAAAAATGAAAAGGTGTGGATACATCCCAGTTCCTCCCAAAAGAGTTGAGGTTCCTTACATGTAGGAATAGTTTTCATGATTTGAGATTGAGATACAAACTATAAAAAAACTCAATGAGAAGCTACTCATGGGAAATCATCCCATTGGTTTTTGTCTTCAGGTAGAGAGGAATATTTTGCCTCCCATTTCCAATCGTCAATGAAAATTTTTACCTAAGATTCAGATTGGACCTTGATATTGGAATCTGTTCTACACAAATGAATTAGTCAAGAATGACCATGAATTCCCTTGATTATTGTTAAAAACACTCCCTCATGTGGTTAACCATTATGTATTTGGATGAATTGGGGATCAATATAGGAAAAAATCAAGGAAACTTCGTAAAGCCCCACCCTCTCTATATAGGTGATAGAAAACTCAGTCCTCTGTTCCCCTAAAGCTACATAAAGTCATAGATTCCATAGATACTTGAATGGAAGCAATAGAAGGGTGACATGCACATGGGAAGACTAAGAGTAATCAATTTCCTGAATGGGTTAATGATACTCCACGTCCACCCAATTTCTACAATCCTATATTCTCTTCATTTGATGGTGTAGGTGACCGTAAAAAAATATCACATACTTTGTATCCCAATGTGGTTCGATGAAGGGACCTCAAGATCAAAATGGTGGAAAAAGATGAGGAGTTTTGTATAGAATCTACCATAGACAACTTTTTTATAGTATAACATCATGCTAGTAGGACTCGTTACAATATGGGATGAACATATTAATCAATTAATTTATCAATTAAATACCATTTGGAAGAAAATAATGATCAAAAATATAAAAAATGAAAACAAAATGAAAATATTGGGGTGTATAAATTTATGGATATGCGGATGGGTCTAACCTATTACCCCCAAATTCCACTCCCATATGATAAAATGTGGGAACCCTATATTGAAAATTTATAGGATGAGTTACAAACACATATTATCTCAATGATGTATCTAGGTGGGATTTTTGAGTTAATAGAAAAATAAAAACTTCTTATGGAATACATTGCATGATCCAGATCTGAAACCCAAGTTAGGACTACAATATATGGGGAAGGATAAGAAAAGCTCAAGCTCTATCTATAACTATGAATCTCGAATACGTGTCTATAAAATCACCTAGGATGGTCACAAACCACTCTAATACTCTTGTAGATAAGAGACAATTAAAGAATCTCCCTCAACAAGAAGAACATGGAAATCACGATCACAAATGATTTTAGAAACAGATAAACATGGGACACTCTTTCCAAAATGAACACGTTAAGAGTTATTTCATTGAAGTTGTGTATAAAAATATTTTCATGGTACCATAGTTTAGGAATAAAAATCAGGTAATCCTCACCAACCATCTAGTATATTGTCCTTTCATCTTTAAATAATTCATTTATGGCATGGTAAATTCCAGATAGGTGGTGATAGTTAACTACCAAAAACATGATTCCTTCGTAATAGTTTCCTAGTCATAAGAGAAGGGTGATTGAAAGAATGTTTTGGACATCCATGGGTGAATATTCACAAATTGGATGACTCAAACAATATTTGATCAGTCTCTTGCCACCCTGAGAGTACAACTATACAAACACATTGTAGATCCCGCAAACAATGAAGAAATGTCAAATATTCATCGCAATGGTTGGCATGAACACCAAAATAAGGAAAAAGTAAAAGAGGAGGAATTATATTCTTCTACAATGAAACATGTAACTATTATAGAATTCATCCCCACAACACATGAAAAACAGGAACCTCCACACTAAATGAAATACTCACCTGATAAATATATAGTATTTATTTCTATAAATTTGATTATCTTGGTAGACCCAATCATCGATGATGAATATGAATCAAAATCTTAGTTCCCTGTATATAAATGGGCGAACAATAGACCACATGAATTCAAAATGAGAACACAATATACATCACAAACATGGTCGTAACTAATATTCAGGTCATGTCCCCATGTAGAAAATATATAAAGCTGTGACCCATTGTCAAGCACTCCAGTGGGATGAAAAGTTTCATAGAGGAATCCAATAATCTTCTAGGTGTTTTCCAAACCCAGTTGTCTTGCATTACCACCAACCACGAGTTCAATTATCTGATCATCCCAGGAAACACAGAATGCCAACATGACCTACTCCACTAAAAGAAGATACTCCATCAAAATCTACACAAGAACCAGGACATTCTACCTTGAAGGCCTCATATCCGGAGCTACATATCTTGGTGAAACCCACATCATGATGTTCTAACCTCTATAATTGAAGTACAATATTTTGAAATATATTGTAGTGTTCAAAAAAAATATCTCAAACTAGGATGAACCCCATTATTCAGAAGTACTATTGATTGAAATCGATGAATCCCTAGAGAGAACACATTAATTAAAGATAGAGGTATTTTCTTTTGAGGTACATTAATTGTAGAATATGTCCATAGATTTCCATGCCTATATCTCATTATCTAAGGATGATTAGGAAGTGGTCCTTCAAGGGAACATAATATCCTTATATGACTCAGGTAGACTCCATAATGTTGAAGTCTCTAGGGGTATGATTGATAATGGTTCTTGTACCAACCTCATTCTGGGTGTAACCTGAGGATGTTTGGGATACGGTGATGTGTATTTTTCTCCCAGAATATGATAATTAAATTGTATGATAACTATGATAAAATTACTATTAGAAATATCTAACTTAAGACTTGGTTTCGGGATCACACATCTGATGCGAGTTTATGGTTTTCTGGAAAGATAGTTCCTAGAATAACCAACTTGGAAGGCCCTAGCTCAATAGCCCCTAGTGGTACCTTAAATGTTCCATCATTATTTCAGATACCATATTGATTGAATGTTTGGAATACTAAAAAGTGATATTCCCCTTCTATAATTTCATAAAAACATATGTTTATGTATATTTATAAATAAGGGGAGGCATGTTACCAATGGTATATAATGATACTAGGGCTTAATACACAATTGTCTTGGGAACCTCTCCTTCAAATCACTAGAGTCTACTCGACGATGACTATCTGATCCCAATTAATATAGTCATGGTGATAGACTTGAAAAAAGACTTACAATATCGTCCTATCTAATTGAGAGTATAAAATACAATTATATATTATATCTATCTAAAAAGACTCTTTAAATAGGGGATGATCATGTCTCTTCTCATTGCCCATCTCGACCCTGATAGGGACAGAGATTCCCACATTTTGGAATATTCATAGAAAAAATTATCCATAGAGTCAAATGTGGTAGAAGATGACAATTACCTCAACAATATCTCTCTCATAGTATATGATCCTCTCTTATATTTGTTGATCCTTATCAAATCTAGATAGAAGAGAACTCCCCTTAAAAAGGATAATTATGAAGGTAATCACCTATCAATGTGATGAAGATTTCTGAGAAGACATTAAAATTCAAAACTAGTATCTCCTACACCCAATGGTTTGTATACATCTAATGGAAGGGAGGAAAATCATCTTATATGTGTATTATAAGGAGCACGCATTGGGTTCCCTCCTCACACTAAAAAATCATGTGGGGAGGGATAGTAGTCTCAACATTCTCATACCAAAAATGATTCATGTATATTCCAGATACTAAGATGAATGTAAAAAATTCATGCCACTCATATTCTCAATAAATAAATTTATCCATTACATACAGCACAATGAATTTCATCTTGTATCCTTTATTGATCTGCTAATATAAATCCTTCATATCCCAATATTGACTACGCATTTGTCAAGATGGAATCCCATTAAAAAAATCACTCAGTTCGTATCACTCAATTCAGGGAAATGGAAATCCATAGAGAATTTAATTGAAACACATACTACCATAGAGAATACACTAGTCGTTATAGAGCTTCTGGATGGGGATTCATTATATGCCCATGACACTCCCCAGACTTAGGGGATGTATTTCAATTGCACCTTCTGATGTCCTGTCAAAAAACGATGGAAACCCAAAATCTCGATCGGGATGGAGTGAGGATTGAATTTTCCTTTCTAGATAAATCATTTTATACATAGACACTATAACTCTATGATGGATGCAAAAACAATGACGTGGAGTACCAAGACCTCATCACTAATTTGGAACTAACCCTATACCCGCAAATAGTCGACCTAGATATCAAATGAGATACAGAACTAATGATAATGAATATCACTGGAGAATATGTAATAAAACAAGAAAATTTGACCCTTATAAATAGCTATATTAGGGGATAGATGGAAGATTTACCTTTTGATCATATGCTGCATCATGTTAGCTTATCACGAAATGCTCATGACAAAACATTTGCTAATTTATATACTATTTTATATGAACATTATTAGGAAAAATAAATCTTATGAATCACACATAAAATAATTGTCTCATTGTTCATTATTTCTGATAAGAAATAAATGAATTAGGCAAACACCACCCAAAATCCTTATAAATCAATGACAACCCAGGATGGATAGAACTTATAATTAGATATCTCCAAAATGATACTCTCACAATAGTCCGAGTCTAAAAGGAATAGATTTAGAAAACTATAGTGAACTTCTCAATATATGATGGAAAAGGAAAATATAAAACCAAACTATAAAAAAGGCTTCAGCAAAATCCTTTTCAAATTCATAGAAGATGGACATAATCCCTCTATCATGGAAGAATTCTATTCAGGTTCCTACGACAATTAGAAAATTGAGACTAGGTTCCCCTATCAAATTAAGAAGTTGGTATATTACTTGAAAACCATGAGACATGTGTTCATGTAAATCATGAAAAAATGTCTTACATTTCAAATTCATGTAAAATTCATCCATAAAATCCTAGATTTGCTAAATATATCTCAATATTATTTTTTGATAGCCATTTCAGGGAATGTATGTTTTGGGGTCATATCCCCCTCCCATATCTAAGATATTCAATAACATCCTTATTGTCAATGAATTATTTTCCAAAATGGGATGAGGTAATACATTTCATGGAAGTTGGGATGAATAACATCATAAATTTCACAAATTTCAATTTAATCTCAATGTTTAGGGTCCCTCGCGCAATATCTATGAACAACAACACAAAATTTTAGTCTAAATAATTGATAGAACAATACCATGAGTAAAATATATAGTCCAATCACTCATATCTCAATAATGACATGGAAAATGGATATATTGAGTTCTTAAATAAGGCTCTGTCAAATATAATACATAATGTGGTGACCAATGATAAAGAATTCATAGCCACTCAATTTTCTCCATGCTTTATGGTCCAACCGTACCACCCCTCATACTACTACACAAGAAACACTATAATCATTGGTGTATAGGACTGAAGAAGTGTTATAAATAGAATTAGAGCTTCCTTAAATATAAATATCCCTTTTTTACAACTATTAGATGATGATAAATTGAAAAATTGTATTGATGAATTAGAGTATCTCGACGATATAATCTTGCATAAATTTCAAAAACGTGAGGTACAACAAAACAAAATTGCACGAGCCTTTGATAAAAAGTTCTACATTCATGCATTCTTCCAAGGATAATTGGTATTCTTTCTCAAAATCTCAATGATAGAAGGAAAGAGGCCTCTAAATATGGAACCCAAATGGGAAGGAACTTATGGCTTACATGCGGTCTATCACAATGGATATTACTCATTGGACAAAATGGATGGGGAGAATGTCACACCACCCAACCATACACGACATCCCTAGAAATAACATTCATTTTTTTCATTACATGGGATTCCACATTTTCGAATGTACCACAAATTCCTCCTTGTAACATGATGTTAAACTATACATGTTCATCCTGACCACATGAAATTAAAATTTATGGAGATGTCCTCAAAAAAAGATTTTAAACAACATGGTATCCCACGTCTTATAGTGTGAAATTAAACTACACACCTGAAATCCTTTTCCCAAGACATTAAACTACATGATTCTTTAAAAACAACGTATTTCATGATTCCATCAATTCTATTATATGTAGTTATTATCAAACATCTAAATCTATTCCTAGACACAGTCTTCCTTTTCCTTCATGTCAGGAGACTCAGGTCCTTATCTCAAGATTTTAAAATTCCTGAATAATGTCACTTGTATCAAAAATTAAATTACGTGGGTTTTCAAGAACTATGTATGGATTTATTATGACTTTTAATGAGATATATAGGGATTCCTCAATCCTGTAATTTTTTTAGCCATAATATGATAAAAAATACCATCATAATAACCATCATTGTATCATTATTGTTATAGGAATCATTGTTATTCATTTATAATCACAAAAATATTAGATCAAGTGAGATTATGAATTTCAGTAAGGAATTATCTACAAAGAACAAGAAACAAAATATTACGAAAAGCTTATTGTGGTCTGGGATGTATGTCTATAAAAGACCTACCATGAATACTTGTCGATTGATGTTAAACTGAATGGTTGATTTCAATTAAATGATATAAATATAGACAATTCTATGGATCTCAAATACAAGGAATGCCTTTTTTGGAGTTGTTATCTTCCCACAACTGCATTCAAGAACATCATGTGATTGGATTCCAGAAAACACAGTATATGTATTGATGAACAGCTCTCCAATCCTATGAACAATCATGAAAATTATAAAAATAACCCTATCTGGCTATATTATGAACATTCATTAGAAGGTCTTTTTTAAAGAACAACATCTGGATTGATTATCATTTTCATAAGGTATGTAGTGAGATCCGGACTTAGACTCTTGGGTCCACCTATTACTTTTTAATTCTTTCACATCAGTTTATATTCATCCAAATAGAAATACATTAAACTGAAATGGATTTCAAAAAAAAATCATGGATTGATTCTTATTTCTATATTATATGAAGTGACACCTATATTTCCATCTTTGGGTCCATCCATAATTCCCATTTTCATGTTTTGGAATCCCATATCCATGTTGAATAATGTTAAACTACAGGGTTCCGAAGGAACATCACGTGTCATGATTCATTTTATCACATGATACATACGTACATTCAAATATCCAATCATAAGACTAGATATAGTTATAAATTGAAAATATTCACACCTTAAAAAATAGGTTAGACCTCTATAGTGATTCTCATCCAATAAATACATGTTGATTGATTCTTGTAATCACATGAAACATAGTGACATCCATATCACAAATCATGGGTCCAACCATGAAAATATATGAAATACACCCCAATTACATAGGGGAGTGGGTTATAAAAGATCAATATGCCAATGTAGGACCCCGATCTACACACAGATTACTTACATATATAATATGCTTCACCTAAATTTTCATCTCAGTTTTAAAATCCTTACAACGTGATGTTAAGCTACATGGGGGGTAATTCGTTAATAGAAGAAATTAGTCAACATGGTGAATATACTTGTCATATGGAATTAAAATTAAAAAAAAAATTACCACACCACATAATAATATACTATATGATACATTTTCTTACCACATGATGTTGAACATCCAAGAAAACAGCCCCACTACATCATGATAAACTATGAATGCCCTCACATATTATTCATTCCCTATCAAAGGACCACAAGATCCATACCAAAGTCAACCCAAGTACGGTGTGATTCCATCATCATTAAAATAACATCAATAAAAAAGCCACTCTTCATGCCTCAAGTGCATTAGATTTGCAATAACATTACATGGCCCATGCAATGGGTACACTGCTTCAAGGGACCCTTTCCGTGATTATGCATCCATGACCATGTCTAATTTATATGAAACAATGGACATCAACAAAATCATTCACTCTCCAAAAAAGGTATTTTCAATCCTTCTGTGCCTTGACATCAATGTGGTCAATCTTAACACCACAATGTGATATGAGCTACTCTCAGTATGACTTTATCATATCATTACACATAACCCAAGATACATGATCCATTTAGTAAAACAATCCCCTCTCCTTCTTGAGATGATATTGGAATACACTTAAGACGAATTATAATAATTTTGATCTTCGGTATCCTTTCCCAAATTAGGTCCTTATAAACCATGACAATAATCTATATGCACTATTGGTCAAATATGTATGACCTTAAACTATGGCCTATGTTGGTCCAAAACGTGAGACATTAAACTAATAGATAAAGAGGCACAAAACATGTAATATTGAAAATAGACAACGTGAGTCCTCAGAAAAACTAATGTATACACTCACAAAACTATTCATCTACATAGATTAGGAAAAATATGAGCACAAAAATATTATCCAAAAATCTCACTGGTTCTACTATATATCCATTGTAAAATCGATAATATGCTCGCTAGACCCCCTAGTTTAGAAAAAAGTTAGAGTAAAGATATGTACATTTCATCACCTTGATAATATGTTTTGTATGTGCTGACATAATTGTTTGGTTTGTCAACCCTTATTTAGATATTTCACATTCCACAAATTTCACTTCATTATTTTGGGTTCCTCAGATCACTGTTAACCTTTATTTTCTCTTGGAACAGATTCCAGAATTCAAGGACCCATTTAATTACTATACATGTAGGCCAATGGCTCATATATAAGCACCAATGGTTGTCAACCAAATGTTTTACTCTGTAAAATCGTATTTTTGATCCCTGAAACCCTTATCATCACCATGCATGAACTCCACACCTATGTGTAATCTAAAATACTCCCAATATTACTATCCTGTATCATCCTCCTGAACTGAGCACATTGGACCATGACAAACAATATCCATACAAAATATCCTAGATGATTTAAAATCCTTAATGTTACATCACCTTATTTCATACCCTATTTCATGGACATAATAAAATAATCAATACCCAAATCATTTATAGTACACACATCATGATACAAAACCACAAGGTGTAGGGATCAGTCTACATAATCATGAACTAAATTTCCCTTTTCGGGTAGATCCTTTTAGAGATATATTTCCCCCAATACACAACTACATCATCTCTATGTTGAATTACTAAAATATATTTCGTTCACCATATAATAGAGTGGATATTATATTTCTATTGACCATTAAACTGACATGTAAGGGCCTTGACATACCATCTAAATGTGTCACCTCCTTTTATGAAAGGATATTAAATCCTTTTTAGCCTTGTAAACACCATGGAAGAAACTGGTATATTATAATTTCATGGTACATACCATCCATGTCTTACCCATCTTATATTAATAGACTCAAACTTCCATGTTTTAACGTGCATAACCCATATTAAAACTATCAAGGAAAAATTAGAATCCCTATTAGTTATCCTTCAAGCCGATATTACCTCCATTATTCTTCCATTTCCCCTAAAAATGATATCTGACATCAAGGAACCTTGGATTAACTATAAATGTATGCATGTGGCTCATATATATGTGCCTATCATCATAAACCAAACATATCACTATGTAATGAGGGATTTCCGATCGTTGTGATCCCTAGAAACACAATGGAAGAACCTAACACCTTGAGATGTTTTGGGTTCTAGTAATGTCTACACAATATTACATGATCATTGATCAGGTATATGTTAAAAGAGAAATAAAATTAAAAATAAAATATCTATGATAAAATGCCCAAAACCAATTAAATAGAAGGTTTCGGATACAAGAACCAAATCTAAATCAATATCATGTCCGAAATAAAAGACCTTAAAATAATTTAATATCATGTCCGAGCAAAAATACCCTGAACTAAAGCAATATCAGGTCTGAGAAAAAATATCTTAAACTACAGGGATAAATTGGTAAAGGTAAAACTACATATAATACAGTGATATAAGGTACATGCTAAAATACCATAAACTAATGATGTTAAATTTTTCTGATAAAAGATCCTAAAATATTGAACATCAATAATTTAGTTTTGAAGAATTAAAATGATCTTAAGGAACACTATATAGAATACGAAAAATAATTCTATTCATACTCAGTCTATCAAATTAGATAAATGATTGATCACTCTTGCTCTATGACCTATATCCTACCCCATTATCCTTTTTTGAATTTAGTAATCTAAAGATAACTGGAGAAGAATTATCAGTAAGGAACTCCATGTATTGGGAAGTCATGAGTGATTCTCTTAATGAATATGTTATCATTTAAATATTAAGATCCATTCATTCATGTTTTCGTGATATTTTGAAGAGGATGTGAATCATTGAAGATTCAAATAGGTGTTGATCATTTAGAAAGTCATGAAAACCATGAATAAAAGATAATTGGACATCATTATATGTATTTGAAATTATCAATTCACTAACTTCAAAAGAAAGTAATAATATACAAATAATTGAGTGTCTCCCATGATTATTTGATCCAACTAAAATTTTTATGAATAAAAATACATCACAGTAAGTTTTTATAAGAGTCCTTGAGTTATGTAAGCCTCTTATCTAAAGAGTCATGGGATTTGCATAGTTTACAAATATAATAATTCATTGTTTTTCACAATCTAATACAACTCCACTGTAGAAAACTATTATTCCTATGTTTATATTAATCATTAAAGAGTTCTTTATATTCCATTATGGTCTTCCCTAAAATCTATTGTGCATATTATTAATGGGATAATTATTCCTAATGATAGATATTTTCCGAATGAAGATGATTGATTTTAGATTGAAGACGGTATATTTCATTATTCCCAGCATTGACTACATATCATCGGGTATATTCATCCAGTAAAAGATGGTATGATTTATTTAGGGAATCATCTCAATTCTTCTTCACTAAAGAGGAGGCATCATTAGCTACTACACTAAATTAAATGGCCTTATTCATTTCCCTAATAGAGATCACCACCTTTTCCCAGGATTGATTGAAAAAATAGTATAAAATCCAATAAATGATGCTGGAAAATATAAATTGAGGATGACCAAATCTGTCTATCATCCCTTCCAATGGGATATCTAAGGCTACAATCCATACTTCCATTCACATTTATTTCCACATCAACTGGTTATTTGATATGAACCTATGGGATTGAAAATATTTATCATGGGAACAAGAATATATTCTAGTAACAAATATCTATAATAGAGGGCTTTACTCAATGTCTATGATGATGAGGTAAGATAAACATCCTCTTCATTAGTTTATCTAGTTCGAGGAACCCCCAAGGTAGCAGGAACTAGAGTACCAAAACATCGAGGCGAGGACATTGTAGTATTGTGAAAAAAGGTCATTAGTAATAGGATTAATAATACAAAATCACCAGGAAATATAATGATTTTAATTGGTTATAAGAATACATTTCACAGTTACATCATTGGAATAATCAAACCCACTACCCCATCATTTGCTGAAGAAGTGACTCCTCATTATGATGAATGGAACCACAAAACATCTGATGCTTCTTTTGAATTTGTGCATTATTCATGATCCTTGAGGTCATTAGATAATGATGATAATATCAAGTAATTTTACACTAATAAATAAATTTTCTAGTATATAAGAAGAACTAACCATCCCCAATACTCACTTCCATAGCGGATAATTTAGGAGATGAATATATAACTATGTTTATACTGAAAATATGAATCAACCTATGGAAGATAAAGTGGTATTATCCCTGAAACATATATAATAAGAAACAAGTATGATTAACAAAGCACCTCATCCACCTCTATGTTTTGGTGGGTTGGGCCTGATCATGAAGGGTCAATCAACAATGATAAAAACACTCTCACATCCTTATAAGATTATACATGATCTTTAAAGTGGTATTAATAAGGACCTTCACTATTTTGACAAATCAGAGTTCATCCAAAATAATCTTAGATAAGAAAAGAGTGGAATACAACTCTTACAATAGGATATTGGAGGATAAGGAAATGAAAATTAATATAACTTATTTTTCTTATTTTTCCCTTCCATATATGGATCTCAATAAGTTCATGTAGATGAAACTATTTCTCTAAAATAAAAAGACTTATATCCTCATCTATGCCTATTGACCTAGGGAACCATCAACATTAGTCCCCCTAATAACATCCATTTATATCTCCCACAACTGTACCATGGGGAGAATGTACTGGTTATGATAGAACCAGATGATATTCAATAGCCTCACACTATTTCAACATATAAAGGACATAAATATTGTGTCAATGTAATTATGACCCGTTAAAAATATAAGTAGGCCCATGATTATTGATTCTTCAGTGATATAATTACCATATTAGTCTGTAGTAATTTGAGGGATTCCCCAAACAACCATTTGGTGAACCGATAGAGAATAAAATATCTGACCCATGACACTTGCCAAAGGCAAATCAATGCCTTTATTATAGGCCCTAACCTCTAGAGGACGGCCATTGAAAATGATACGAAGAGGGGTAGTGATGTATTCAGAGATTTATAAATGTACCACTTATTGGGACAATATACTACATTGATAAGCCTTTGAGTTTAACATCTTTTCATCCCCTATTTGATGATATGGGACATGAAATAAAAATATTAGCACAATCAAACCCTATGTAACTCCAATATTCATAGCTATGTCACTAGCTGCATCTAATAGAAATGGAAAACATCTGAACTCCTTTTGATGATCTTCTAGGAACACTGACTCTTTGAGTTATAGTTTCATTCTAGGCCTGTGATTTTGATCCATGACTGGTGGTTGGATGTCCTCACTCAACAATTGGGAAAATTTCCATCTATGTTATGAGAGAATCCAAACATCATGGTAACCATGTGACAAACCAATTGATGAAATATTGTGAGAAGGATTATCATAGCACCAGATTCCTCCATATTAAAAATCAACCAAAATTTGAGAGCATCCATCAGATGATACTTCGATTGAACATGAACAGTGGGAGGACATCTTCACTAGGATCATATGAATTAGTATGTCAACCAGTAGGGTGCATACCATTAGTATATTGGTTGTAAATCAATATGGGTGGATGTAAATCTATCATTAATTGTTATCACATAAACTCAGGTGTCAATATTAGCCTTAAGTGTGTTAAATTATCAAATGTCTGGACTAGCAAGTAAAAACTAATGGAGAAACAATCATAGAGGCTTACATGAGCCCAGGAATCTTAATTTTTCAGTGTAACAAGTCTCACCCCATTAATGAAGTACATTTATGGTATCAAATGAACATTGGGGATATATTTAACGTTTATATATTTTAAAAATCTCAAGGGATCCCCTATCCTTCTAAATAAAATATCTAAGGGGACAACAATACAGTTAGGGGCATTAAAATTATCAACATGATGCATAAGGAAATAGAGTTTATCCAACACTGGGATGAATATAATGATAGGCTCCCATATATCATAGATGTAGAGAGAATGAATTTGGAAACACTATATCCACCCTTTTCATTATTGGGATGTTAGTACCCACATAATTAAATTGAAAGGAAACTAGCTACATGAACAAAATTGTCAATACCCTGTAAAAAATATACATTACCAATCTCTAAATTAACTATAATAAACCAAGCAATAGTAATTTCCAAGTGAACCACATAAGTTCTTTGTCAGATAAGGTTTTTTCATCTTGGTTTCAGTCTCAGGGATGACCCTCATTATAATGTCCCATCCCATGTCTTGAATGAGATATCTACTCCAAGAACTGATTCATTTGGGAGGGCCTTATCATCCATCTTTATATGATCTTAGGTTATATGGGGAGTCCTCGTTACATTGTACTAGGTATACTTCAGGGGAAATAAGTTTTCATACATCCCACCGAATATATTTTAAGCACATATCTAGTTGAGTTCCCAATGTTTTAGGCCTTTCATACCTTGGATGTTTGGAAGTTGTTTATTCCAATACTCCAATGGCAGAAATTATTCATCATTAGAGCCTTGTTATATTTGAAATGTTACTGTAATATTTAGAAATCCTCATTTATTTAAATTTTCATTAACTCCTCAGTGAAATTAGAAGCAATGTATTGATCAAATAAGGCCTTCCCTAGACCATACCATATCTACCTCATGATCCATATTTCTAGTTGGTAACCCACCCTAATAAATATTTTCTAGTGAATTTTGGAATTATTGAGTGATAGACATGTACATCCTCATCATATTTCTTATCATTCTCGCCAATTGTTATTGGATGGTATATTAGCATATTCCCATCATCATTTCCAATCATGGTTGTATTGTAGCCCACTAGTGTTATGTTCTCATTGATGGTGTTGTGGGTCATCCAAATCCAAATAGATGGTATGAATAGTGACTTCGATGGAGGAATGGGAGAAGCATCTATATGAAAAAACATGTAAGGTGGAAAGGATTATGAAATGGGATATTCATCAAATTTTAATCCACTAAATATTATCAGACTCATTTGGTTTGACCTTAATGTAATGACTAAATATGAGATATATTCTCACATCTATAACATTAAAATGGGCTATATATTATTTAACCTCTTTATTTGAAAACCTATAGAATGTTTGAAGAGAACTAGAATCAATTTAAATAAAACAAATTGAATTATGTGACAAATATAAAATATAAAAATTATGTCCAATGAAATACAAAATAAACCAGCCACAGCTTCCACATCATATGAATCAGTAAGGGATTTGTGATTCCCATAAGGATTTCATTAATTTATTAATCTCATAATATCTCAAGCTTCACATACCCTTGCAGGAGATAACACAATTTCATTACCCATTGAGGAATCATGGTCTCATTTTTGAACGTAGTACCACATGTCCCATGATATATGACTGATCATCTAATCAAGTCACCATATCTCATGAAATAGTAAATAAAATCAAAATACCACATGTATATATTCTAATAGATACAAAAATATTTTTTGTAGATGGTTATAATGAGCCCATAAGAATAGTCTTGGGTAATAGATCTCCCACAAACTGGATCATTGTGGGGTATCATGATCAGGTCCTGTAGAAGGGTCTTTAGATTAAGGCATCTGATAGATAGATGGTGAGAGCACTCATGATGAATTGGTATTTAGTGTAATGAAATTCTCTGTAATCCCCTATTTATAAGTAATTACTGGGAATAAAAAGAGTCACTTTGTAAACCAAGCATCCCCCAAGACACCAATTCATGATAGCACCATAGACATAGGCATTCATTCACATTCCTTAAATACATTCCCTTATCCCCAAATTCCTTTCTTCTGAAGGGGTAGTTGTCGATGAATGCCAAATGAGATCTAGGGAATCAAAAAAGGAATAAATTCCTTAATATAGGAATTATTTTTCCCTTCAAAAATAAATGAATGGAAAATGTGGTCGAGGCATGCAGATCACATAATAATTTTAGAGATAAATGATTGTGTAACCATGATAAGCTCACACAAAAAATCAATATGTATTAAATAACTAGTAGAAGATTCTATGGAGCCCCTCATTATAAATCCTTCTACACATGTAATGGAACCCCAAACAACTTGTGGTCATGTGGTGAAAACTAAATAAACATTCCCAATCCATGTGTTTTTTAATCCAGTGATTGTGTGATAAACCATCAAAAAATCCATTCGATGATGGAGGATTATATAAAAAATTCATGATCCCCTTTCGATAATAAAACTCACACAATGGATCACCAATCAAGGGAATGATTTCCTTGAAAAAATACAAGAATTATCATGATATCCCAGTACATCGAATAATAAAAATGGAAATAAACAAGGAAGAGGCAGGAACCACTTGTGGTTTTAATTTTCACATGGCCTGCCTCAAGAGATCAAAAAGACATTGTGAGACCATGTAGACGTGTATGTCTTTTCTTTTGAAATACCACCATCATATAATCTTCACCACATGAAGAGTCTTTGGTATATTTAGGATACTTATTTCTTCCTGATTTGGCATCTTGAGGACAATGAAATATATTCTACCTTGAAATTATCATGCATCCCCACATGACCTTTGCTATTCACACAATGCATCAATGAGAGGTTGAGTATTTTTTATCAAAAATTCTCATGAATCCCTGATAAATTTATACCAACTAAAATATTAATCAATGGATATAAAAAGGATAGTTATTTGAGATCCCCTCATGAACGTCAAATATCTAGTGATGCGCTAAGGCTTTCCGTATTTTGGTATCGTAAGAATGCATGACAAGTCAGCCTAATCCGAAAAAAGCCCCTTGACAAGCCACATTGTCTCATGTAAATTCTCATACAAGTAATATATGATTATGTGAAGGCCTCATAGTGGTTCCTTATCCTTATAAAATCCATTGGAAATCTCAATATGACAATATAGAGGTCCTTCTCCATGATTCAACAAATACTCATTAATTGGAAAAAATCCAATAAAAGTTGAATTGATGGGAAGGACTCCCTATTGATGAAAAATCATCGACGACCTGGGTGTGATCCAAAACATATGCTCATGAATATGCATGACTATGATGCATTTCATCAACTCTATCTTCGAATCATGTGATACATTCTACATAATGAGAAGAATGAATGGTGTAGTGAGGCCATTAAATCCTTCAACCCAACATGAAAAATTAACCACTACTCTCTAAATTAGAAGTTGGGTCTTTTGAATCCATGATCCCCAGAGGATTTCTTAATGTAATAGATCTCATGGAGGACATGTTTTCTATCAGGTACGATATTGGTGAATAATAGGATCGACTATGTGACATGCGTAATGAACATTGTATGATCATTAATAAGTGACATAAAATAATTTTGGAAGGACACATGAGGAACATCTCTCACATTTTCTAGATTTAGTGAGACATAAAATAAACTAACACTGAATAAATATTATGCATCTTAAATATAAAGGATAGAAAAATAATAAAGGGTGGGAGATTTATGTGTAAGAAATACATGATGACCCACATGCGCTTCATGTGAACCACTTATGACATAATATAGAATAGATAAATGTCACCCAATTCCATGATTAACATTCTATTTACCATTTTCATATTGAGAAGTCATAAGGATGTGGAGAATTGAGTCTTGTGTTTACCCATTGGAAGACCACTTTAATCTCATGAATCCCAATGGTCTCACCATGTAAAAATTGTGATGTACATCAGACATGTTGTTTAACTCATATAATGTCTCTGTCCCATGTAATTTGAGTCCTGCTGTATCACATAGGTATGATAATTGACTCTCATGATGACCTCATGGAATGACAGTCATATCACAAGATTCCCTCCAGATAAGTCCACTATGAAATGAGAAACCCTCCAAGACATGTCTTATTGAATCTTATGATGCCCACCAAGTGTGTCATCCGGCTCATGAAATGAATCATTTTCAAGCACTACTATAAAATATGATTTTACCAACGGTTACAAACTATTTGTAAAAGCGCCAAAACTGTTGGGAATTTCAACTCAATCTTTATACCAGTGGTTCATAGAACCATTGGAATATCATCTTCTCCACAAAAGAACAATACACACATTTTCCATCTAGAACCAGCATACAAGAACCTCCCCCTCTACGACAAGCAGCATACAACGACCACCCCATTCTAATTCCTAGGCTGAAATTCCAACAAAAACCATGTCCCTACATCCATTCTGGAATTATAGTTCAAACCTATAGAATAATTATGAATACCAAAAAAACACTCATGATGACAATATACAATGATGAATTCAAAAAAACACTCAATTCACCCATGTATTGCCCCCTTGCAGCGCCATGGACAGACCCCTTGCACCCCCACTGGACACCCCTCCCATTCGACAACCCCCTAGAACCAATTCCGTTCAGACACCCCTAGAAACCACCCATAAGACCCCACCCACTACCCTAATGACCCCCTAGTAACCCCCATGAAACCCCTGCCCTGCAGACCCCACTAGACATCGCCCTAGACCCCCTTCCCTGCAAACCCCCTAGACATCCCCTACCCTACATATCCCCCTAGACACCTTCCTGGAACCCCCTACCCTTCACACCCCCTAGAACCCCCCTGAAACCCCCTGCCATACAGATCACCCAAAACCCCCTAGACACCCCCCGAACCCCCTGCCCTACAAACCTCCCTAGACACCCCTCTGGACACCATGCCCTGCAGACCCCCGAGACCCCCTTAAACACCCATGGAACCCCTTTCCTATACACCCCCTAAACCCCCCCTGAAACCCCCTCATCCCTACAGTCCCTTTAGACACCCCACTGAATCCTCGTGCCCTGCAGACCCCCAAACCCCCTGAAAACCCCCATGAAACCTCCCTGCCCTATAGGCCTCCGTAGACATCCCCTACCCCCATAGGACACCCCATAGACACCCCCTCGTAGACACCCCACCTCCACCCTCCCACTACCATTCACACCCCCTACACCCCAAGGACACCCCATGGACAACCCCAAGCATCCAGGTAGAACACAGAAACCTTCCCGTTTTCCTAGAACAACCAAAATTTCATTGTGTATTGTAATGATATTAACCAATATAAAAAAACCAATATGAATCACCTCAATGGATTCAGTATCCTAAAGAATCCATCTGGTAGTCTAAATTGATTCAGGTAACCCAATATATTCACATTGTTTAGACTCTATCTGGGAGTCTAACAATAAATACCTCTAATGATCCTAACAACAATGTTTCTTATGTCCCAATTTTTGGCACTGATATAAAACCATGTAGTTTATCCTAAAATAAACCGATGTGAAAAAATATCATTTTTAAACCACCACTTATAGGGTCTGACATTGGACTTCCTTTTTCCCTTATTGGAGATTCCACCACCACACTAAGGAATAGAAGAAAAATGAAATACCTCTGCTACAATTATCAATGTTGCGGGTCACAAGCATTCGACCCAACCAGATTGAGCTACACCATTCCAAAAACATCCAAAGCATATATTTTAAAATTACATATAGATTAAATACTTTAAAATATTCTAATTATGCATTATTAATATCACTTTAAAACATTGAAAATAATTAACACTGTCACTTTTTCTAATGGCATGGACATTATTTCCAAAAATATGTTGTCATTTTATATCCAAAAAAATTAGACACTTTTCCAAATACAAATTTCATTATTAATGTATTCACAAGATTTCTATAAGAATAAATGTATTTTTAAACATTCCCATTTAAAAATTCCCATTTCAAATAAAACCTAGACAATGAAAAAGGACACAGAATAACATGATCTATAATAACAAAACCATAATGAAAATGGAAATATCTGAAAATACAAAAAAAAAATTAAAAATTCCAAGTCGACAAGAAAGTACAACAATGAGATAAGATATTTACGTCATGATTTATTCACGAAAGAGGATAACTCAACTCATGAGTGTTCAAGGGTTGGAGAGACCCATATATTTTAAGAAAAGATGTGACTATTTGAGATGTGTAGATCTAAAAATTCCTATCAACTACTAAAGATCATAATGAGTATGTTCATGAATAGACATGGTTTTCCAGTCTTTTCATGTAGGGATATTTGCATCCAGTGGTTCATAAAAAACATGCAAATCTGGTAGATATTTTATATTAATCATACCATTTTATTGGTTAGTGGGAAGATGCTTTCATTGGTGGGACTCTAGAGTAGGATAACATTAGGTATATATTCTTATAGGATTTATAAGACCTTAGTGTAACCACTTGGGTTTATAGTGGTGAATCTACAACTGGGGTGAAAAACCAATCATGAAAAGGAGTAGGCATTTGAGTTCATACTTTCTAAATCCGAGGTATGTGATGGAAACCATAGTGAGAAATTCAAGTAGATAAACTAACCATAGTATTTGAAAACAATAATGTCCTGATATAGAATAAAGAACTTCATCAAAAAGAGGTATCTTCTTGATATGCATATAGTGTGGAAGGATGGGGAGAGTTCCACAACATAGAACTATTAGATAAAAAGAAAATAAAAACATTTTGTAGTGGGAGTAGCTTAGTGGAAGATGGTTCCACTCAAGCCCACCCCCATCCCCCAATCCAACCCCACCACTCCATAGAACCCCCTGCAGCACCCCCTACTAAACCCCCTACTACATAGAACCCCATGTAGCACCCCCTACTACAACCCCTAGATGCTGCCCCCACCCAATACAGCCCCCCCCCCCAATGAATCCCACCTACCGCACCCCCCCCCCCCACTCCATCCCCCACCACTGCACCCCCCCTCAATCCACTGCATCCCCCCATCCTCTACTCCACTTCCCCTCCAGCAGTAGAAATAGAAACATCATCTAAGGGATGGAAAAATATTTAGAAGAAAGAGGAAAAATAGAGGATAAATTTTATGAATAATGAAAGGGATCAACCAATTATTGCAGTTGAATAGAGTGTTATGTGTTAATCAATTGAATAAGTTTATAGACATACTTTTGATGATTCATGTAGATATTGATAGTATTAAGATATCAAAATAGTTGAAATATTATTCTATCATGATGGATTTCATTTGAATAAATTTCGGAATGATGGTTCTTGATATATGCTTACTATTATTAGGGAATTAGTTGATGAAAAAGACAAACTAGTGGAATAATTTAATGCCATGTATATTTCATTGGCTAAATAGGTTAGAAAATGTAACACACTCTCATCATTTTTTAAATTCAATGGTAAAATAGTCTCACATTTCAATAATAACATGTATTTGACTGATGAAAAATTTCAATGAACATTTGTTGACAAGGATGTGTTTATGGATACTACAACAAAGGTATTCCAATAATCAGAAAATCTACACAAATATTCTATGAGTTTTAAAGTTTCACTACATGAAGTGAAATCTAACAGAGTTAAATAACATTATAGTTCACTATAATTGTGAAACGAGATCCATAATGAACAAGTTAAAAATTTAAAGTGCAATAGGGTATTCAGGTTGAGATCATTATAAGATAAAATAATCACCCTCATCCCAATGTTTCTAGATTTGGAATTCAAACTGAAAGACATGGAATCAAAAAGATATATCTTCACAAATAATAGAGAAGATTAATTCTACTACTCAATATTTATAAATGACAATTCCATTAAAAGATACTCATGATAGTGTTAATGTGAGTTTGTTAATTTTTGTAAAGTGATCCACCTCATACATAGTGAAAATGGAACCCTCCAATGAGGGAAACTAACCTAAATCTGAATCTATATTATTAGGAAATATAGGATAATAGGAAAATTCTATACAAATGTGAAACATTAAAAAATATATGACACATAATTATTTATGATGAAATGATTTCCCAATTTATAAGAAAATATTCACCCAAATAGACCATAAAGGTTTGGGGTTCTATCCTATGAACTACTAGCATTTATGATTAGACAGACTAAACCTACACAAAAAAACTTATGACTAATTGGAAGACACTAGCGATGATAGATATTTTGGAATATATCCAATGATTATTAGCATAATAGATTAGTATGTAAAATTTTAATAAGGAATGAATAAAGGGGTATAAGATTCAAAATATAGGGAAAAATTAATAGAGTGAAACAGTATATATATAAATGAATAATACCAATATATCTATGTAAGGATCCCATGAGCTAGCGCAAGTGTCTAGTCTTCAATGAAACACCACTTGGGATCAATTTTTAACACAAAAAAATAATAATAACAAAAGTATAAAATAAATAAAATTTTGGCACGACACATCCATATGTCAGACATCTATACCGAATGAAAATAAAATAAATAGAATAAACATGGAATAAATGAAAACAAAAAAGAAACACATTAATGAATCTCTCCACTACCCTAATATCCCTCCCCTGCAAAGAAAACTGCGCAGCCAACTCCAGTCCCATTCTGCCCCCCTTCGTAGAATATACCTACCCTCCATCCGTAGAAAGTGGTAAAAGACCTAAGTGGAAGAAGAAATAATGAAAATAATATAAAAAAAAAAAACAACATACATGTCTCCTGTGACTATACAGGTCAACACCTAATATATAATAACCACAATGACCCAGTGGTCATATAATGTTCCTAAAAGAAGGGGGAAATAGATCCATGTTTCAATATGATTCTATAAAATAGTACATTCCTATTAATTAACAATTACTCTTCATATTAATGCTATATAATCACAATATCATGATTTTTAGCTTAGATTGGGGTTTTTATACATGTTTGTTTAGGATATTTTCATTAGATTTAGTTTTCCATGTTTTTGTTTCTATTAGATTAGGAAATTTCATTTATTTCAGTTCTAATTGATTAATTTTGATTACATTTGAATTCATGTCTTCATCCTTGAATTCACATTAAGTAAAATATGTTTTAGTTAATTAGAAAAAGAACTCATGGATTATTTCCACTTATATGGATTCTTTTTATAAGTAAATTTATTACCCTAAGATAAAGGAATTGAGTCAAGATTCCACTAATATATGGTAAGTAATGTGATAGATTGGGGGGTGGGAACCATACCTATGGTGGATAATGTTATTTATGCACATGATACACATTACTGAGATATGTTTATAACTATCAAAAAAATAACTGATCTTAAGATAATGTTAAAAATTCTCTAGGTGGTAATATCCCACTAAACCCAGATGATAATTTTATAATCCCTAAGATTCACTTGTATACATGTTCACTGACACAAGAATTATAATTTTACCACAAAGATCATTTTTTACACCACGAAAAAAGTTATGGAGTTCGTAAATTTAATTTTTTAGGTATTGAGTCCATTGTATATTCTCAGGGTCGGAATGAATATGTGCGGCCTCCATATGCTATTGATTGCAGGTAGAGAAATATATATCACATATGAATTCCAAGAAATTGAGTCCATTATATAAGACTCTTCATGTTCCAAACCATTTTCCTTAGACCACTAGATTGCCAAAATAAATTTATCCAATCACTAAAGGAATAAGATAATGAGTGTCGAGTCTCACCCCTAACAATATTTCAATTTTCATAACCACTTATAAGGTTTATATGTCCTAACCAATGGAATTGGATAATTTTAAATAAGAAGATGAATAAAACCTATAATATTATACAAATTATAGAAATTTCAGATGACACAAGAATTGTACATATGAAACTAGATGGTTCAACATATTGATTGGTATGAGTATACTCCACAATATGGATATTACATTACCCTCTTCCTAGGTCTGTATATTGACTCCCTTATTGTTCGTCATTCTAGTGATACCACTACTCATATGTTGGGGTTCTATTTCCCCTACCCCATCCCGAGTGACTGATATAACTCCATCAGCCTATCTAAATAGGGGTATGAGATTTTCTCCCAGTAGCTGGTTCCTACCATGATCCACTTCCAATGATCATCTACTAATTGCTCCTATAGAACATTCTTATAGAACCAATCATATAAAATGATTGGTACACCACTATGGTAAAAGGATTCTAAAATAACTTTTGTTCAACCCTAAAATTCATTATAAAATTATTCAGAATGATGTAAAGATACTTTTTTCCTACATCATAGGTTCTCCTGTCAATTTCATCCTTAGTGGAAATCCTAATATCAATGCTTATTGACACCAAAGGTGGAAGACCAAGAGCATCCAACTGAAACACATTTCCCTTGACTCAAGGACTCCATTTGGTTATCTTTAGTGATGAGATCATGATTCAACAAATAAAAAATTCTCCCAAAAAGGGAATTAACCTGTGAAACGATACAATTATAAATCCCATGTAGGAAAAATGTATCCCTAGCTACATTATCTCCTTCCTATATAGGGGGAAATATTTTAGGTCTATGAAGTAACCTTCATTGTCCATTAAATACATCATCCTCTTTATAAATTTTATTATGTCACAATCCCTTACATTCTTCAATATATCCTGATAATTGTGACTAAAATATTTTTCCTTGAATCCTTTATTTTTTATCACTTCTTATTGTCCATCAGGTACGATGATGTCCCTAGAGCACTTAGATGGTTTATGTGGAATACAAGTATCAAGATTCACCCTCATCTCCAATGTTGTCTGCATGTGAAAAAATATTTTCATGAGAGAGTCAATACAATGATTTTCTACCTGAGGGCCTCCCTCCCCATAAACTAGGGGTGGGTAAGATATCTAAAACTCTAACTAGGTATCATACATCAAAGGAAAATTGTGATTATTTTGTCTCAACATTGATCACTAGACTCATGGAATACTATCACAGAGTTGATCATCCACCATATTCCCCATTCTTGTAGGAAGGTCCAACTACACTATATGCGGTGTGTGTTGTTTTCTATTCTCACACTGAAAAAAGGCAATGTAGAAGAATTTTCTCTACATGTTTCAAAACAGTCATCAAGTCATCAATATCATAAAAATATCAAACTATGGAGGACACGTGAAAAACAAAAAAAAACATAGATTAATGGTTTCATCAACTCTATGTTGAGAAATTTAATTAATCATATTTTAGTAGAAATGATTTTATTCTTATTTTTAACAATAATGTTATATTCTTTCATATGCAGTTAATGAATCACAAGAATGATATGTGCATGAAAGTATAATTTCCATCAATCTCATTGTTAGATTTCCCCATTCCAAATCGAACAATGAGTAAAATAACATAAAATAGTAACATCACCGAACATGTTCATCACCCAAGGTGAAATAACCTCCAAATTATAATATGAATGACTCATGAAAATTAATTTTCACCCAAGAAACCAGGTTTTACCATTCTCATGGGGTAGTTATTCATATTCATGAGATCATTACCAATCCCAAACACATCCTATTCTCTTATCCACCAATCCTAAAACTACTAATGCACTAGAAAATACTAAAAATCATAAAACAATGTGACAATCTTGACTTGAATCTACCACATGTGAGAGATATAGGTCCTCACAAGAACTCAAAAAAAACCTCCCCCTATTCCATAGGAATAAAAATAGTTATGAAGGGAAAATATATATAGTAAGAGACTATAAAATTTCATAAAAAATAATACAAAAGGAGGAAGACATCTTAAACAACCAATATAAATCTATTCAAATATATAAATAGGGAATTAACAAAAATATACAGACCAAATAAATAATATCATTCCATTTTTTATTCCAAAATAAAATATAAATAGACTAATATACAAGTAAATAACCTATAGAACAACTCAAAATAAATTCTCCCAAAACTGGTCTCGAATTCCATGCTTAGTACCATATACATTATTTTATCTCATCCTACCGAAGAACCATTCAACCATAGGGACTCATACCCTTATCCTGACCTGTATCCATGCTGTCTTCATTGTTTCTAAAGGGAATCCTAAATAGATTGGAGTAAAATATAGAATGACACAAGCAATGGTATCTAGAAAAATATAGTCTGAATTTATATTTCATGTAATAGTATGATATTGATTTTCAGGAAATCATTAATTTAATGATGATCATCATATTATCCTAAAAATCATCAAATCTTTGTTGACACCCATGGTAGGCAAAACATGATTCAATAGAGGTCTATATATGCCTTTCCATGTCTACCATTATCCAGGATAATTTCCTTGAAATGGAACCATAAAACGGTATATTACCAAATCCATGGACCACTAACCTAAAACACGTTACCAATTCTAGGGATATCTCTCATCATCCATGGGTTTATGGAATTTTTGTGAATTCTCATTATAGAAATGATTACATTATCAAGGAGAATAAATAATTCTATGTGTGGGGAAACCATTCCAAGAATTATAAAACCATGCATTGAGAAAACCCAAGAGAAAAACCCCTAAAAACACCAAAAAAAGAAAAAGATTTTGACATATGACACATTTTTTAATTCATTAAAATTACCAATTATAATTCCTCATATTCCATTATGTCAGTTACCAGTTCTTGTAAATATAAAATTGTTTCTTATATAATTTCATACGAATTATACAGTTACATGCAACATTATCAATTAAAAATTAAACTGTGTCAATTCCTATTCACATATAGATACATACCTATTCTAATTCACATTTAATGAGAAGTAAAAATTCAATTCATAGTGATATTCAATCTTTAATCAATTTATCAATCCAGGTATAAGGAACCAGACTCATACCATCCATGCTCTGACCTATGTTATAGATAAGAACACCTCTTTGGTGGCCAAAGGATCATGGTCTTCATCACCAATGGAACCAACAAGATATTTGGAAGGTTTAACAGTGATGATTTGACAAATTTCTTTGGATTCTAATTAGAAGAGGTCACACACACAACATGATGACACTACCAAACATCCAGTAAATACTATAAAACCAATTAAGACATTTGGGAGATTTTTTCAAATCACCCACCTAAATACAAATAATATTAATCCAATCTTTTTTTGATGAATGCAATCCACCATAATCCCAAATGGAAACTGATAAGTACACCTCATCGTGTCCATTAACAATATATCAAAGTAGAAAATAAAATGAATTCACCAAATTTTGAGCATAATGAAATGAATCTTGACGTTTGAATCAAATAATGGATTGAGAGATCTATGATTGAAGGAATCTTACAAATGAGTTAGACATTAATAATGGTCGGAACCCTGGAGAGATCCATTCAGGATAATATGTCCTCAAGAAGAAGGATGTGAGATCACCATGTAGAGTTCATTCTTGGAAGGTACTGTTGGTGGAGAGATCTCGTTGAAGGAGGAGATCTCATTTATTGGAGAGAACTATTCGGGGATGAGAGATTTTGTTCGATTGTGGAAGGGAGCTTTCGGTTTTTTTCTCGGGATGTAGGGTTTGACGGAGGAGAGATCTGTTCAACCGAGATCTGTACAAGGGATATGTTTGGTGATTATTTCGTATTTTTCCCAATGGTTTATAAAAACTATTGGGAATTATTGTCTAATGCAACAGTTTGAATAAAATGTTGTAATAGATTTGGAAAACCAATCCATTCCCAGGGGTTTCACAAAACCGTTGAAAAAACTCATTAGATAATCCCTTATCTCAAATGGTTTTATCAAAACCGTTGGTAAGATTTACTATAACAATTTTTTTTTCAAACAGTTTGTATATAGGTGTTGGTATAGATGTTATTTAAACCAGTGAATTAATATGGATAATGAGAAATACTATGGGAAAATCACCCATGTCATATGGGGGATCCCATGACCAACCATCTAGTCAGTTTGATGTCCTATAGAAAATTTTTATGTGATTATGCGACAACCATCAGTTATACCATACATATTATGAGAATTCCCTCGAACATGTCAACTATATTATACAATTGTAATTGGAAAATTCAAGAAGAAACTATTTGAATTGTAAATTAATATATTATGGAATACCAGGTAGAAAATTATTGCATGACATGTATTCAGGAAGGACTTGTCAAGAAGGGAATCTCGGGGCTTGATATCCATGTCCACCCACGATTTGTAAGCCCCCACAAAAGGGCTATGTTAGTGTGTAAACCCCCAATCTAATGATATATGATAACTCTGATTCATTCAAAAATCAGGATACTTAGGATGACTTCCTAAAGCCCGGTCTCTATATCAAACCTCTATAAGGTTGTCTAAAAACATATGTACAACATCCGTAAGAATTGAGAATAATCATTTTCAATCCATTTTTTCTCAGAATGAACATGGATCACATGGTATTAGGGTACAAAAAATATCATAACACTTTCAACGTAAGAATCTATAAAGGAGAGGGAAACTTAAGAGTGTTATCCCTAATCAGAATCATAACATGATATACCCCAACTATAGCGAAATTTCATTGTGTAAGACACAATTAATTGAACTACATTAACTATGATTCAAAAAATAACCAGGTTTCATGGGATAACATCTTTAGGACCATGATAAAAAACATTCATTTCAATATAAGCCCCATATCGTCGACATTTCAACCATCAGGACCCAGCCATTCCAAATGGTTGATCACTTAACATCATCCATTAGTGTGCAATGAAATCAACTGAACTATGATATATGTGATTCCTTCCAAAACCATGATTTTTAGGGAACCTCTCCAAGGCCTAAAAAATATACTAAACATCACCAATGATGTCTTGGTACATAATTCCATACATTCATCTTTCATGAGGTTGATCACATTTCATACCTTGCTTCTCACATTGATCCTATCTCATGTGGGCTTAGGGAGACTAAATTATAACCTCATTGGAATCATGAATCCCCAAAAATTTGAGAATTCTCATCATGTAATCCCTGATGACTGGAATGATATAAACACCACTTACACATATGGCTTCCAACATAGGCCATGTTTTGAGGGGGTGATCGAACTATAATAGCCTCAATTCCAACCAAAACTAGGATACGTAATACGACTCCTCGAGACTGGAGCTCAAATATTATGTGCCTTAGTTCCTGTGCATATATCATTTCTACATGATGTTCAACACAATAGGTTTAGCAAACAATGTGGGTTTTTATTCCTCTAATAAATAGTTTATGTATGATGCCTAATAATGGCTCAATCATATCCTCGTAATATTAACCACCTCCCTATGAGGATGAAAATATTTATGTACCTAATTATATTGATTCAACATATAATGTAGATATACATTACTCAAAAATGGATAAAGAACCATGAATACTAATATATGGACTCACTAAGGATATATATATTCCTATGTTTATTAATGAGATACCTTTTATATTGTACATAATGAGAATTATCCTATAATTTTTTGTATTAGGGTAACTGGAACTATAAGAGAAATTGGAAGATATTCACACAATTGTTTTAAATCTGCAAGGGTGTCATGGAGCATGCAACAATTCCCCCCAAATGGGTTCAATGGGGCTCACCAATAGTCTCCCCAACCAAGTCGACTCCCTAGGCATCGTTGGGATTGAAACCCCAATTGTTTATATGAATTTGTAAATTTGGTCAATAAAAAGTTTTGGATGAGGGATCCATTGGATGGTTTCATTAATAATGAAAATGAACTAATGCTAATTACTTTTTACAAAATCAGACCCCTCATAATCAATCATTAGTCCCAACCAAACCCACCCTAGTTAGTTTTTCCCTTGTTATATATTCCCCAATGAAACATTCTCCTTGTTGTCATTGAGGATATCATGTTATTAATGATTATTCATACCCTTATAGAATATTTTATCTAACCTTTATTTTTCTTCTTTTCCCAAGGATACTTATGTTATCCGTCTAAAGGTTACTACATGTGATAAAATTCATAAGAGATGGTGTAATTTTTTATGATGGTTTTTATTGTGTATGAAATTGATTATGTAAGAGCTTTTCAAAAATTTATAAATCTATAATCCTTAAAGATATTTTTTGTTTATGTTATACAATATTTCATTTTGACTTTATATGTTTTGAAGTGTCAATATTGGGCCATGTTTATTTGTATCAAGGTGAAAAATGTAAAAAATAAGTTCGAACACCATATTTTATGATTATGAATAGATGATTATAGATTATGAAATATATATAAATGTTCCTAAAATTAAAAATTCAATGATAAATACAATTAAATAATCAGTAAATTTTTAGTACTATTATTTATTTTCCAAAAATACATTTTCTTCAAAAATTAATTTTATAGCTCTTTGTTAGAGATTGTTATAAATAAAATTTTTAAAATTTAGAAATTTTAGTTTATAAAATACTCATAATTTTTTAAATAATAATTTCAATTATATCTTAGGTTGAATTTTTTATAATTTTCTGAATTTTTTTTTAATGAAGAATGAAATATACTGCTTTTTGTGGAAAAGCGTATTTTGTTTTAACATTTTCTAATAGTAAAGATCTATCATGGATTATTTTTAAAATATAATCAGTAAATTTATATTAAAAATAACACATTAAATTTTATATTAATAATCAATTTAAATTAATTTGGAATAAAAATATTTTATACTTTGAAAGACATTATTTCGAAAAACAAAATTTTGTCACATTTAATGGGATTAATTTTAAATTAAATTTCTATAATTATATGAATTTAATTTGATAAAATCAATTTAATATTTTCAATATTGATAAATAATATTATTTAATACACACTGGATAATTTCATTCAAATAAATAATATGAACAATAAGAATCGATTGCCATGGTTATGGTATAAATATTTTTACCAGGGGTAAAAATAAAAGGATATGTATAAAATGGTCTAAATTATCTTATAAAACATATATAATGACCATATTTACACCATATCTCTTAAAATATTTTAATATGGATAATTATTTATTATTTTAATTTATTAATACATTAATATAATTTAATATTTTTAAAAATTAAAATTGTATCCAATCCCCAACATATAAATGAACACCTATATCATATTTTATATACACATAAATTTAATTTTTCATCAAATACCTACCCATATACCTTCCTATGATATATACCTATATAATTGAGTCCTTTTTTTGATAAAAATATTGACCAATAATTGATTGAGGTATAAATCTCAAGAGGTTGTACGAAGAACATGTGTATCTTTCAACCCAATTTCTTTTCTTATTTTTTCATCCTCCATAAAATATAATTAATATTGGGAGAAATATTAACATATTTATATTATAGAAACTGATATTTTAATTTGTTGATTTCATAATTTATATCCAATTCCTAGTCCATGAAATAGAGAATGAAACTCTCGTTCTTGTGTAAAAAAACTACCACCTAAGGAACTAATGTAATTCACTTTAGATAACTTCCCATCACAATTGGATATAATAATGGATCAATTTTCTATGTTTTTATTATATTAATGAAATATTTTACATTATTTAAAGATAATATGTCATTTATTTCATTAACATTTGATCCACTGAAAAATGATAATGTCATTCATTCGTATATTTGGATTATCACCCCCACAAAATAATGAGATTTATATTTCATCACTAAAACACATGGATGGAATATTTAATATAATTTAATGATATAACAAGATATTTTTATATGATAATAATTATATATTAATAAAATAATACTTAGCTTAATTCCTTCATGTTCATTGACCTGTGGAAACATTAATCATGCATAGGTACAACATACAGTCTTGATGATTGTAACTTAATTCGTATCTTTCACGACCCCTCCCCACAATGTGTACCACTCCTAGGCAGGAAATATGAGAATGGAGATAATGTCCCTCGATTCCCACCCCCAATTGGCCCCGGGTTAGTGACTAGCACCAAGGGTATAGTAAACACAAAAAATGTGAGGCATTACATTCTAAGAGAAAACATGCAGAAGAGAGAGTTAAGATAGACACCAACCAACTCCAACTCAGAACTGATATATAAAATAAAACCGAAGTGAACATATGTAATGTCATGAAAATGTACTACAACTGAAAGGAAAAAATCGAAAGTACCCAAAAGAAAGTAAAAAACACCAACAACCACAAGCCCGAACAGGTCCAGTAACCCCAAGCCAGTAGAATCTAGCATGATCTCTAACTTCCTCCATGTGACCTAAAAAACAGTTTGTATATACATAGGGTGAGTATAACAGTATACTCAATAGGATCCTACCCGAAGCCTCTCATGAAAAATTAAAGAGAGCATGATAAAGCACAGTGAACAACAAGCAAAACTAACTCTTCACCTATACATGTATACTATGTTCCAAAACTCACCATGGCTACTCTCAAAAACTAACGCATACAAGAATATATCATATAATAAATAATATCAAGGGTACCCCACTACTACTTCTCCATTGTTTTGTCACTTTACCCCAACATCTCACGTCCTGAGATTCTCTCTCCAAAAATTCTTTCCCGCAGACACCTGGGTGAAGCACCACAACATGCATCTCATGAAACAAAACCACCGCGTACATGTAAGAAAAGTAACCATGTAGTATTCAGGATCCACAACAACCCGCATAACATGTATCATACTTTAGGTATTATACCTCAAGCCATTACGACCCATACACTGTGTAAGGATCATCAAGCCATCCCAGCCTATACAAGTTACACCTATAGAAGACCATAAGATTCTATATCCAGAATTTATGTGTATGAAAACCACAAGACATTATAGCCCTCTACGCACATATGTGGGGAAAACTTACCATTGTGCCTACTAGGATAGTTGTCTAGCAAGAGAAGATAGCGAGGCCAAAGGGGGTAGTAAGCCATTCATCCTCCCACCAGAACGTTATGTAAAACACCCTATGAGGGCTCAGAATCATCGAGGTGTTAGTTACCATTACTGACAGGGTGGAGTAGCACATAAAAACACAAAAATTAAAGAATATACTGTATCTCACAACCACACTATGGGAATAACCTAGTCTTAGACTCAACTAAAGCTAATGTCTCTCGAACTCCAGGCTGCCACTTCTAAGACTAGGTATCCTATAAGCACACTATCATTTAATGAGCTTTAATACATTATTTCATTCCCTTTTTACCCATTGCACATTATGTTAATTAATTCTTTAAACATTAGTTAACCATGAAAAATTACAAGTTAAATCTCATTCGCATCATAACCAAAGTCCACTATCCCCTTAAAATTACGACCTCATCATTATGTTCCAGCGATCTCAAAATTTGGGAAAGGAAAAAAAGGTCACTATTTGATGGTCACTATTCTTGAAACACTGTTCACAAACTAAAAAATCGGCAACAGAATGAAAAGGTCATCGTTCTGGAAATACTGTTCACATAACTTAAAATTTGGAAAATGAAATAGAGGTTACCGTTAGATGTTACTAATAGAAGTTACCAATAGAGGTTTCTGATAGAGGCTATTTATAGAGGTTACCATTATCCCTTATAGATAGAACTATTCACTGATGGAACATTTCAAATAAATAGACATTCTGCAATGGAAAGAGAGCTTACTGTTAGTGGTTACCGATAGAACTGTTCACCAATGGAACTGTTCACAGAATTTGAAATTTGGATATGTATAGAGAGGTTATCGTTAGATGATACTGATAGAACTGTTAACCAATGGAACTGTTCACTGATGGAACTCTTCATAGAATTGGAAACGTGGAAAAGGAAAGAGAGGTTACCTTTAAGGGTTACCGATAGAATTGTACACTGATGGGACTGTTCACAAAATTGGAAATTTGGAAAAGGAAAGAGAGGTTACCATTAGAGGCGACTAATAGGACTGTTCACCGATGGAACTGTTCGCAGAATTGGAAATATGAAAAGGAAAGATAGGTTACAGTTAGAGGTTACTAATAGAATTGTTCAATGATGGAACTGTTCATAGAAGGTTACTGATGACATTGGTCACCAAGGGTCACCATTGAAATTGTTCACCATGTGTCACAAATTGCACTATTCACATACGGTTAATGTGGCACTGTTCATATCTATCTACCATTGCAACTATTCACCGAACATGAAAAATTGGAAAAGTGTTTTGGATAAGTCACCTTGACCTCCCAGAACACTTGAAACCCCATATTTTCATTATGGAATGGACTAGAGAGGTCCAATCCATTACATTAGATACCTCTCAAAAACATTCTCATCCCCAAAAATTCAAAACCCACCTAAAGTAAAAATAAAACTGGGTCTGAATAACCACCCATCGAGATAACTCTCAAAAGAGAGAAAGCCACAAAAGCTACAAATGGAACCCATCTCATGAACATGAATGGTTTATAACCACAAAGACTACATTGATACCTGGAAAGTGTTAAACATCAAACATATCTGGGTACTGCGCACGTATCTATGACTCACATTCACACCAACTCGCCTCCATGCCACAATGTCGCTAAAAGGCTCGAACTAAGGGTATAGAACACCCACGCAACAGCTTCTCCTTTCGGTCTTGGATCTCCACAGGTTTCTCCTCAATGGTTTCATCATCATCCACATCGATCTCTCCCCAATAGATGATTATAGAGTCATCCTGAAGATATAAACAAAGATGTGATACATGGAAAAAATCATGTATCTAACTCATATGTGAGGCAAGTGCTACTCAATATGCCTCAACTCCAACATGATCTAACACCTCGAAAGGCCCAACAAACCGAGAACAAATCTTACTCTCACAACCATACCTTCACGGCCCATGACGGGGAGTCACCTTTAGAAGCACATGATCTGCAACATTAAACTCTATGGGTATCCTCCTTTGACCATCATATGATTTATGGTGATCTTGTGTTCCCTTCATCCTCTCTTGAATCACATGAACCATATCTATTTTATTCTACACTACTTCTGGTCTGAGAATTGCTGATTCTCCTATCCTAGACCAACACAAGGGAGAATGACATGGTCGGCCATACAAGGCTTCAAACAGTGCCATACCAATGGTAGAGTGAAAACTATTATTGTTAGAGAACTCCACCAGGGGTAAGTGCATTATCCACAAACCTCCAAAATCATGAACACAGGATCGTAACATGTCTTCAAGAGTCTAGAAGGTTTGCTCTGTCTGACCATCCATTTGAGGATGAAATGTAGTGCTATGGGATAGTGGAGAATTGAAAGCATGTGGGAGACCTCACTGCACCCTGTAGGTAAATTGAGCATCTCAATCTGAAGTTATCATCCATGGGACACCATTATGTCTCACCATCACCTCTACATACTACCTCGATAAAACATCCACTGAGCTCAACTCTTTGATCACTACGAAGTGGGACAGTTTTGTAATATGATCCACTACCACCCAAAAAGAATCATGTCCTCCCAAAGCTCCAGGTAAACCAGTAACAAATTTAATTGAGATGTCCTCCCACTTTTACTGAGGAATCTCTATTGGATGGATAAGGACATTAGGAAGATGATGTTCGACCTTCACCTTATGGTAGTCCAAACATTGAGACACGAACTCCACAACCGCACGCTTCATCCCTGACCACCAAAACTAGCTCCTCAAGGCTCAGTACATTTTTTTCTTGCCAGGATGCACCATAAAAGGTGAACTGTGGAACTCTCTAAGAACATTATCAGACATCGTCAAAGGAACAAAAATCCTTACATGATAAAATAGTTGGTGTTGTTCATCCTTAGTCCAACCATCAGGGGCCTCGCCACAAACAACTCGGTCTCTCCAGACCTCTACCCCAAGATCACCCTACATGGACTCTTCCACCTTCTGCATCAGGGATGACTATACCATCATCTAAAAAATTCAACCTCTACCTCCTAATTCTATCATATCAAGATGTAATGCTGACAGCTCTTCCATTACTCTCCAGAAATCACCGGAATCATGCACACCATCACTACGTGACTTTCAACTCATTGAAAAACCTACAACATTCCCCTTTATAGGTTTATATGATATATCGAAGTCATATTATTGTAAGAACTCCATCCATCAATGCTATCATATGTTAAAGCCACTCTAGGGGAAAAAATACCTCAAACCCTTATGATCAGTGAAAACTAAAAAGTGCTCACCAATGAGCTAATGTCTCCACCACTTTAGAGAAGTCACTAAATATGAAAAATCAAGATCATGAGTTGCATAGTAACATTCATGGGGACGTAACTACAGAGGCTCATAAGAAACAACTGATCTTTTCTGCATCAGAACACAACCCAACACTAGATGCGAATCATCCCAAAAAATATCAAAGTAAACTCCATCAACGGGAAGAAAAATAACTGCTGCACTTACTGACTTCTACATTATATTCTTGGAAGCTCCTTGACACTGATCAGTCCATATGAATGCATGATCCTTCCTGGTCAAAGCTCTCAGAGGAGTCACAAATTGTAAGAAATTGGCTACGAAGCTCTTGTAGTAGCCTACGAGACCATGGAAACATTGCACCTCTGACACTATCTTGGGGGCTTCCCAAGACACAACTGCTTCTATCTTCAATGGATCCACAGCTACTCCCTATTGGGACATAAAATTCCCTATGAAATGTACTTCTCGAGCCAAAATCTCACACATTAAAATCTTCCCAAACAATTGATGTTGATGAAGAACTCCCAAAAAGGATTGTAGATGCTCTACATGCTCCTCCTCAGATGTGGTGTACACAAGGATATCATTGATTAAAACTACCAGAAAATTTTCCCAAAACTCATGGAACACAACATTCATCAATCCCACGAATAAAAATGGATCATTCGTCACACAAAACGGAATTACAAAGAACTCTATATGCTGATGACGACAACAGAAAGCAGTCTTCAGGATATCCTCATCCTTCACACGCATATGATGACATCCCAACCACAAGTTGATCATTGAGAACGAAATTTCACCATTTAGTTGATCGAATATATCATCAATCCATAGACGAGGATATTTATTCTTTATTGTAACATTTTTTAAGTGACAATAATCGACACACAACGGAAAACTATCGTTAGCCTTCTTCGCGAACAAAACCGGTGCACCCCATGGTGACACACTTGGACGAACAAAACCACACTATAACAGACCATCAAGCTATATACATAGATCTCATAACACAAAAGGGGTCATCATATATGGATAAATAGATATAGAAGACGCTCGTAGTTTTAGATCGATCCCAAACTCGATCTCTCGTCGATGGGGTAATGGTACAACCTCTTCTGGAAAGACATCAGGGTACTCTTCTACGAACCTAAGAAACACCAACTGCTGAACATCTGATGAACTCAACATCATCTCATCCTTCATGGATGATAAGGATGGAAAACAGCTATGAATCATCTGAGGATATTGCTCGCCACCAAACACCATTGACTCTCCATTCTCACAAACAAAAAATGACCTTCTTCTTAAAGTAATCCATGAAATCTTGCACTGAATACTACCAATCCATGTCGAGGATGATATCATATGGTTGTATTCGTAAACATAGGAAGTCTCCCCAAGAGCAGTGTTGCCCCAACACTAGAACAACGTCTCTATGTACTTCAAAAAAGTCATCTTGTTCTCTAACTAGCGTAGTCAACGCCAAGGGCACTGGAATCCTCTCTTCCTCATGTCTCAAAGCATGGACAAGGGTAGGTGATATGAATGAATTTGTCGCTCCTAAATGAAACAAGGCATAATCAGAGGATGAAAATAAGAAAAGGGTACCTCGAACGATGTCTGGATCACCTGGAGCTGGAAATGCTAGATCATGGAGCTAACCACGTCCTCCTCCACAGCCTCTCTGACCTAGATAACGACCACCACCACAGTCGCGCTCTACTCTCTGAGGACGGGGCGCGTCATGGAGCTATCCTCTGCCTGACCCATCTACCCAATGTTGATCTAAAGCTACTTCTACCTGTTGCTACTTCCTCGGCTTGAACTACCTCAACGGAGGAACCTAGAGCATAACAACTTGTGCACGATGACCGCTCTGAAAGTTTGGGCACTCCCGTTGCTCATGACCATGACCACAACAAGAAAAACAAGCACCTAATCCCATGGAATAGGCATGAGAATTGCTACCTTTGGAGAAACAAGATGTGAAGGGCTGGGACCTACCCCCGACTAAACAGAAACACTTCTGCCCTGAAAACCAGGAACCCCAGACCACATCTTCACTTCGTGAGGAATCATAAGGATTCCACTCTAGTGATCATCTGGTAATGGCCAAATTCCTCTCAATAACCTCTGAACTCACCCGTACTTCATGTTATGTCATCAGCATAATTGGGGTGACCTGGCGTTGGATCTTTGGACACAAATCCTCCTCAAAATGCCTCACTCTGGCCTCCACATCTAGTAACAGGTCCAAATCATATTGTAAAAGGTTCCTGAAATAGATTCAAAACTATCGAACCCTGGAGCTCCCATGTTGATGGGTGTGAAGCACCTGGAAACTGGATGCCTTTGAAAATGAAGAAAGAACCTCGACTCTAATCTTATATCAGAACTCCTCCCATGAGATCGCTGACTCTTCACAATCCTTGAGGAAGAAGAACCACCACTTACTCACTGCTCCAAATAGCATCATCAATACCAAGGACACCCAGTGCTTCTTCCGAGCACAGATCGAACTGATACATATCTCGACTGCCTCCAAACAGTCTTCTATGACTGAATCTGAAACGGAGCCCTCATACTTCTATAGACTCTGGTGATGAAACTCTCATTGTTTCTTCCTCCAATTGTTGACATCATCAACCTCTACCCTGCAACGATCTACTGTAATATCATGTTGGAAATTTTCTACACAAACCTGACGAGGAAGTCAACCAGGAGCCATACCTGTAAAATAACAAACCGTTATAGATTCTATGCTTGGATTATGGAAGACTCAACATTAATTAATTAATTGTTTTCATTTATTCATTTTAGCTTAAACTATCCCAATTTATAGCCATTTAAACACAAGAAAAATGAATAATGATGCACGATCCTTTCCTAGGACTCTACCCTACTACTAGTATCTCCTTGTTTAGTAGCCATTGTAATATTAAAGGTCTGTACATCAGATCTTAGGGGGACCTAAATACCTATGTCATAGCCGGTCTCTACTGTTTACCTCACTTGATAAACATGAATGATACTTTTTCCCTACCATCAATGAATCCTCACCTGTGGCTAACTCCAAACTCCATCCTATCCCTCAACCAGCCCTTTGATACCACTATGTCACAACCCCCTCCCCACAAATTGTACCCCTCCTGGGCCAGCAATGTGAGAAGGGAGATAATGACCCTCATGTCCCGCCTCCAGTAAGCCCCGAATTGGAAACTGGCACTGAGGGTATAGTAGCCACACAAATGGAAGTCATTACCCTCTAAGAGAACATATGCGGAAGAGATAGATAATATCGACACCAGCAAACTCTAAGTCAGAACTGAAATATAAAGGAAAACCCAAGTGCACATATGTAATGTCATGAAAAAATACTGCAACTGGATGTGGAAAACCGCAAGTACCCAAAAGAATGTAAAAACAGCAGAAAACACATACCTGAACAGCTCCTACTACCCCAAGGTAGTAGAAACCATATTGATCTCTAATATGAACCAAGTGACATGAAAAAAACATTGTATATTCATAGGGTGAGTATAACAGTATACTCTGTAGGATCCTATTCAATGGCTCTTGTGCAAAAGTAATGAAAGCATGCTAAAGCACAGTGAACAACAACAGAAAATAACTCATCACCTATACATGTATTCTATGTTCCAAACCTCATAAAGTCCACTCTCACTAAGTAACACATATACGAATATATCATATAATAAATAATATCTAGGTTACCATGCTTGTACTTCCCCACTGCTTTGAAGCTTTTCCCATATGTTTCACTTTCTGAGCATCTCTCTCTAAAAAGGCTTACCCGCAGACACCTGGGCGAAGCACCACAACATGAACCTCATGCAACAAAACCACCAAATCTATGTATGAAAAGTAACATGGTAGTTTCTAGGAGCCACCATAGCCCACATAACATGTATCATACATTGGGTATTATACCTTAAGCCAGTACAGCCCATACACCGAGTAAGGATCCTCAAGCCATCACAACCAATACATGTTACACCTATAGTAGCCCATAGGACACAATATCCATAATATATTTGTATACATAACAACAACCCATTATAACAATCTACACACATATAAGGGGAAAACTTACCACTGTGCCGACCAGCACAGGTATCTACCAAGAGAAGAGAGTGAGACCAAAGGGGGTAGTCAGTCATTCATCCTCCCACTGGAATGTTGGGGAAAACACCCCCTAGGGATCAGAATCCTCAGGGTGTCAGTTACCCTTACTGACAGGGTGGAGTAGTTTATAGAAACAAAAAAAGTGCAGAATATACTATATCTCACAACCACACTATGGGAATTAACTATACATAGACTCAACTATAGCTAATATCTCTCGGACTCCAGGCTACCACTTCTAATACTAGGTATCTTATAAGCACACAACCATTTCAAGAGCTTTAATACGTTATTTCATTCCCTTTTAACAAGTTTCACTTTACGTTAATTAATTATTTAAGCATTAATTAACAATGAACAATTACACATTAAATTTCATTAGAATCACACCCAAAGTCTACTATCCCTTTAAAATTAAAATCTCATCATTATGTTCTAGTGAACTCAAAATTTGGAAAAGGAAAGAAAAGGTCACTGTTAGAAGGTCACAATTCTGGAAACACTATTCACAAACTCAAAATTTGGAAATGGAATGAAACGGTCACCGTTAGAAGGTCGCCGATCTAGAAACAATGTTCAAAGAACTCAATATTTTGCAAATGATATAGAGGTTACCGTTATAGGTTACTGATAGAGGATACCGATAGAGGTTACCGATAGAGGCTACAGATAGAGGATACTGGTAGGCCTCACCAATAGAACTGTTATAAGAAATGGAAATTTGGAAATGTAATGAGAGGTTACCGTTATAGGTTACTGATAGAACTATTCACCAATAGAACAGTTCACAGAATTGGAAATTTTTCAAAGGAAAGAGTGGTTACCGTTAGAGATAACTGATATAACTGTTCACTGATGGAACTGTTCACAGAATTAGATATTTGGAAAATGAAAGAGAAGTTACCTTTAGAGGTTACTGATAGAACCGTTCATCGATGGAATTGTACACAGAATAGAAAATTTAGCAAAAGAAAGAGATGTTACTATTAGAGGTTACTGATAGAACTTTTCACCAATGAAACTGTTCACAGAATTGGAAATTTTGAAAAGGAAATAGAACATACTATTAGTGGTTACCAATAGTACTATTCAAAAATTTAACTGTTCATAGAAGGTTACAGATTACATTTTTCACTAAGGATCACTGATGAAGTTGTTCACCAAGGGTCATCGATGAATCTATTCACAGAAGGTTACCATTGCACTGTTCACAATTTCCTACCATTGGAAATGTTCTCCGAACTCCAAAAATTGGAAAAGTGTTGGGGATAAGTCACCTTGACCTCCCAGAACACTTCAAACACCATATTTTCTCAATAGAATGGACCGGAGTGTTTCGAGCCATTAAATTATCTCATAAAAATATTTAATAGTTGGGTTTAAAATTTTATGTAAAGTTTTCAAATAATTATTATGTCATTATAATTATTTAGTATATTGGGGTATAATTTCCTATTTATCAATGGTAAAAAAATTGATGTATTTTTTGAAATTAGTAACGACACATCCTCATAATTCTAGAATTGGACTTAACTGATATATAATTAAATATGTCATTAAAATAAATAAATAAAATAGTAAATAACAATGTACTAGATCGTGAAATTTATACTAATAAAGAAAATAATTTTTCTATGTTTGTTATATAGTTGTTAAAGGACATACATATCAGGTCTGGACTTGATGTAATGGATTTTGTTTTAATTTCCCTTTATATTAGAATATATTAACATCATACACCTATTTTTAATATGATGTATATAATAAAAATTCAGAATTTTTATAGTCACTCCTGTATACATCATGGTATTTTAATTTACATTTCAAATTATTTCAACCAAGGGGGATTGACCTAAATGTTACAAATTAGTGAAGGGTTTCTAAACTCAATTTCCATTCATTAGGTTTTATTTCTATTTAATTGATTTTTTACAAAAACATTATAAGTGATTTGATCTGTAATTTTGAATTCCCTATTTAATAATTTTTAATATTATTTAAATAGGTGTACAAATTTATTTCCTTAATTAATTACCATTGTAAATTTTATGTTTTTTAAGGATTTTTCTATTACATAATCACATTTTCAGGAGACATTTTCCATGTCATTCCCCCTAATTTCCTTGTATGGTGTACATAATAGATCATTAAAGAATTATTTAATATTATGTTAATATGTTAATTGGAATTATATATCCATATCATTCTTTATATTTCAATTTAATTTGATTCAAAACATACTAATGCGGTATATCCATTATGTTACAATCTCTGTTCCTTTGGTGATTTTTTATGTTAAAGGATATCTGGGGGGAATTATATGATTTTATAATGAAACTTTTTTTATAACGTGGTTATAAATGTTATTAACAAGTCTTTCTTGAATTTTCCCCTTTATTGTCTAAAAAAGCATTAAGTATAATGTTTGAATGGGATGCTGATCTTTAATAATATTTTACATAATAAATATTTTAATTTTATAACCATTATTTATAAAATCTATTCAACAATTTTAGTTATTAACCATAAATTATTTAAAAACATTATTTAATATTATTATATACCATATATTCAATGATTATGAAAGGAAATTGTTTAATGATTTATATAAATTTCATGTTTATCTCTCTGGATAAAAAGACGAAAACAACGTTTAATTGAAATGTTTGAACATACATTTTTTTTCAAACCATCCTGACCATTAAATTATTTTATTATTATATCATAAGTTACATATGTTATTTTGGAATGAAATTTTTTTTCCATAATTTATTATTATTATTATTTTTAAAAATTAATATTCGAAATAAAAATTTTATTTAACTGAAGAATGTTTACAACAATATTTTAATGGTATTTATTTTCATCATTAAATAATGGTTGATTTATTTTTTGAACCAATGGGGATACATTTTAATGATTCTATCCTAATTCTCTCTCTGAATAAATTATTATTTTATTAAATATAAATTTTTTGGAATTCGTTTCTATTCCATTGGTAAACCAATTTTTCAATGTATAGTTGTTATTGGTATATTGAAAAATGAAATATTTCATGTGTTATGATATTGATATGGATCATTGAAAATGATTATGATGACTGGTGAGCCCGATATAGCTATTGTTTGTAGTTGAGCCTGATATAGATCTCTATTATTTTGGGTAAAATGATGATGTTATCATGTTATATATTTCCCCTAAGAGATTATTGGATGTTATCAAGTAAGCGATTCCATTTGTAATAGTGAATATTGCAGTGATAAGAAAATTATAATTAATTATAAAGAAATTTTTTTTATGATTACAATAATTTCTAATGCTTACCTATATTAAGAATTTTATTTCACATGGATCATGATTGATGATTATATTACTCCTGTATTTTGATAAATCATTATTCCATGTCTCATATTATAACTTTATGGATTTGATGGGTATGATCTGTCATATGTTATGCTCATGAAATTTGATTATAACACCATAAAATTATAAAATAATAACATTGTATCTGATTTTTTATGGCAAATGCATCATGGAGCACAAAAAACCCATGAATTATATCTGGTTAAATTTAATGTCTTCAATATCATAGGGAACACTCATCCCCAAGTCAAAATAAACTATTATATAGTATATAGTTATAACATAGATATTAATGTAGAGGATATGAATAATAAGAAAAAAATAATTAAAATATTCATGATTAAATATGTTATAAATATATTGGTTATATATTTATTAGATGGAATGTAATAATCTCTTAAAATAAAACATAAAAGTTTAAAAAAAAACAATATTTATTCTGAAATGTGGTTTTATAGATATTTTTGTGCATAATTTTAAATAACAAATTACCATGTTTATAAAATTAAGTTGTTAAAATTAAATATATTTTTGAAATTACCATATCTAAATTTACTTTTGGAGAATTTTTGATATTTTTACGAATGTATCATTTATCTGACCATGGCACATCTGTTTCGTTTTTTAGGATGACCCCACGATGGCAGCCAGATAGAGTTCCAAGAGTTGAGCATGATGACAGCCCACCGGGCGATGAGGCCTCGGTGTAGGGCCCTTTGACAGCTAAGGCACTGGCGGTACCTCTACCCGTCGAGCAACCGATGCTTCCACTTCCAACTACTGACGATGCACGTCGCCTCAGTGAACTACATGAGTTCCAACGCCAGCGACCGCCCAGGTTCCGCGGGGAGACGGACCCCCAGGAAGCTGAGGACTGGCTGGAGGCAGTTGTGCAAGTTTTCTAGTTAGTGAGTACCCCAACAGACCTCATGGCGATCCTCGCAGCGAGCCTACTGCATGCAGCAGTAGGCAGATGGTGGAGCTTGATGCTCCAGGTGCACGATGAGGAATCTCTTCTCTGGACATACTTTGAGAGCCTCTTCCGCTCAGAGTTCGTCCCAGTCACCCTCCGTGCGGTGCACATCCAGGAGATTCTTCAGCTGCGGCAAGGCAGCATGACGGTCGCCCAGTACTTGGCAAGATTCACTGATCTCTCGCGCTACTCGACCGACATGGTACGGGACCCATTCCTCTGTGCCCGGACCTTTGAGTAGGGATTGAGACATGAGATCAGGGCATCTGTGATCTCCCTCAGCATTCTGACTCAGGCACGAGTACTAGAGCACTCCCTTTTGATCGAGAGCTTCCTTGATGAGCCTTCATCAGCAGCGAGACCTACCGCTGGGCGGCACATAGCAGAGTCTTCTGCGGCAGGCAGTCGACGAATGACTCAGGGGTCCAGGCAGACCAGACCCTCATGGAGACAAACTCAGGACACTGACTCAGCAGTGCGGGGAACACAGTGTGGAGCCAGTCTTTCGAGAGGCAGGCAGTGCTACACATGTGGCGGGAAGGGCCACATGGCTCGTGACTGCCTGACCCACCGTGCTGAGGAGAAGCAGACAGTTGAGGGGCCACCTAGGCAGAGGCAGAGGGTCGTCTGTGGTAGTCCCCATGGTAGAGGTGGACGAGGCAGAGGAGCTGGACGATCAGCAGGTGGTGGGCGACGCTTTGAGGCTCTACCACCACCACCACCATGAGGTCCACCCCGACCACAGGGAGATTGTGGGCAGAGACAGGCACAACTCCAGGCATCAGAGGCCTACGACCACGGAGCGCCCGAGATGATTTGAGGTACAATCTGTGTCTATTCCAACCTTTATGTAGTTCTTATAGACACAGGAGCGAGTCACTCTTTCATAGCCACTTCCCTTGTTCGGAGCTCGGATATTCCGACAGGGCCTTTGGCTCGATCCTTACGGCAAGAGACTCCTACGGGAGCAGACTCGACGATTATGCACTGGTTCCGGCAGTGTGAGCTTACTCTAGGAGGTGAGATCTTCGGCTGGGATCTTCTTGTAGTGGCGTCGAGGCCTTACGATGTCATCTTGGGAATGGATTTGTTATCTACAGTCCATTCACAAATTGACTGGATTATGTGCAAGGTGCAATGTGTACGCACTGACGGGAGGAGGTTCTCCTTCACCGGCGAGAAGGGAGCCTTCGTAGCACAAGATGAACTCTCATAGAGAAGAGGACAACCCATCACTCATCAGTTGGCTAGCCTCATCCTTGGAGCAGTTGACATGTGGAGTCCTATTTTTCCTGGAGTGGTGGATCAGTATGCGGACGTCTTTCCCGACGACGTTCTTGGGCTACCTCCTCGCAGAGAGGTAGACTTTTATATTGATCTGTACCCCGGGACAACCCCGATATCCACTCCAGCATATCGGATGTCCCCCACTGAGCTTCAAGAGCTACGGGTACAGTTGGAGGACTTGCAGGGCAAGGGTTTCCTCAGTCCCAGTGTTTCACCCTGGACTTCCTCGATATTGTTCGCCAAGAAGGTGACGAGAGCTTGCAACTTTGTGTCGACTATCGTCGCCTGAACCAGGTGACGGTGAGGAACAAGTATCTGCTACCAAGGATTGATGACCTCTTCGATCATCTCAATGGAGCACGATGGTTCTTGACGATAGACCTCAGGTCAGGCTATCATCAACTCAGAGTTCGGGACGAGGACATGCAGAAGACGGCCTTCAGATGCAGGTATGGCCACTATGAGTTCTTGGATATGCCATTCGGCGTAACCAACGCTCTAGCAGTGTTCATGGGCCTCATGAACAGGATCTTTCAGCCATACCTCAATCGATTTTTCTTGGTCTTCATCGACGACATTTTGATATACTCGACCACTGAGGACGAGCACGCCTACCACTTAGGGGCTGTACTAGACACACTCCGAGAGAACCATATTTATGGAAAGCTCTCGAAGTTTCAGTTCTGGATATGTGAGGTCCACTTCTTGGGACACGTCATCTCTGAGGCGGGAGTTGCAGTGGATCCTGCGAAGATCGAGGCAGTACTAGCTTGGGAGCTTCCCAAGAGCGTGACGGAGGTGTGGAGTTTCTTGGGACTAGCTGGATACTATCGGAGATTTGTGCCAAACTTCTCCAGAGTTGCGGCACCACTCTCAGCTTTGACGAAGAAGGGGAAACCCTTTTTGTGGTCAGACAGATGTTAGCAGAGCTTTCAGGAGCTGAGACATAGATTGACCAATGCACATATCTTGAGGTTTCCTGAGGAGGGAGTAGGGTATGTAGTCTACTGTGATGCATCAGGGACCGGACTCGGATGTGTCCTAATGCAGGAGAGGGAAATGATCGCCTATGGATCATGTCAGTTGAGGCCGCATGAGTAGAACTACGCTACCCATGACCTGGAGTTATCAGCAGTGGTCTTCGCTCTGATGACATGGCGACACTATCTGATGGGAGAGCGCATTACAGTCTTTTCAGACCATCAGAGTCTCAGGTACATCTTCTCTCAGAAGGACCTGAACCTGAGACAGCGGTGATGGCTCGAGTTCCTCCAGGACTATGACTTTGAGATAGTCTATAATCCAGGGAAGGGGAACATGGTAGCTGATGCTCTCACCAGGAGGACATGCATTCAGCTACTCGAGGAGGCGATAGAGCGGCTAGCTGCTTTGCGGATATCCTTTGTGGATAGAGATGGAGAAGCCTTCCTTCAGTCCCTCACAGTCTCTCCTCCACTACTACAGCGGGTCAGAGAGGCACAACGTGGGGACACTGACTATGAGATGCGGCATGCATAGATATCCTCAGGACAGGCACATGATAGCTTCTCCTTTGGAGCAGAGCACGACAACATTTTTAGAGGACGTACCTTGGTTCCGGTTTCTTTACGGGAGGAAGTGTTGGAAGAGTTTCACACTTCTCCCTTAGCGGTACATCCTGGAGTGGCAAAGATGTAGCAGGATCTCAGACGACAGCACTGGTTTCCAGGCATGAAGTAGGCTGTGGCAGAGTTCGTTTCTCAATGCCTCACCTGCCAGTAGGTGAAGGCAGAGAATCAGGTACCAGTAGGCTTGGTACAGACTTTGGAGGTCCCAGAGTGGAAGTGGGATGAGATATATATGGACTTCATGACTGGACTTCCACGCACTTCTAGAGGTCACGACTCCATCTGGGTGATTGTCGAACGACTCACCATGTCGGGTCACTTCATACCCATCAGATAGCAGGGCTCCGTAGAGATCTTGGGGCGTCTCTACATTCAGGAGATTGTATGACTTCACAGTGAGCCATCATCTATCGTCTCCGATCGAGATGCTCGCTTTACTTCACGATTTTGGAAGGGGTTGCAAGAGGCGTTCAGGACGCAGGTACGTCTGAGCACTGCCTTTCACCCTCAGACGGATGGATAGATGGAGAGGACCATTCAGACTCTCGAGGACATGCTCCTCGCATGTGTCCTCGACTTTCGTCGCAGCTGGGAGGACCACTTACACTTGGTTGAGTTTGCGTACAACAACATTTACCACTCCGCCATCGAGATGGCACCATACGAGGTGTTGTACGGCAGACCTTATAGATCTCCTTTGTGCTGGACATACACTGGGGAGTCAGCACTTGTGGGACCAGAGATGGTCCGGGCCACGACAGAGAAGGTCCAGGTCATCTAGGAGCAGATGAGGATAGTTCAGAGCCGGCAGAAGTCTTATGGTGACAGGAGGCGGAGGCCACTAGAATTCGAGGATGGCGACCACGTCTTCTTTCCTGTCTCACCTCGACATGGATTACAGAGATTTGGCCGAGGCGGAAAGTTGTCTCCATGCTTCATCGGACCATTCCAGGTCCTCAGCAGGATTGGTGAGGTGGCTTATCGACTGGCTCTACCACCTCAGTTGCACCGGGTGCATGACGTCTTCCACGTATCCCAGCTGAGGAGATATGTGCACGACCTGACACACATCATTGACCATGGGGAGCTAGATGTTGATGATGGAGCGACTTTTGAAGAGGTCCCAGTGGAGATCGAGGATCGACTGGAGTGGGTCCTACGTGGATGGTCGATTCCTCTAGTGCGCATCAGATGGAAGAACGGGAACCTCCATGAGAGCACTTGGGAGCGGGAGGCTCAGATGCGTGCTCAGTACCCATATTTATTTCCCTAGTTTATGATGTATCTTTATAGGGACATAAAGCCTTGAGGTGGGAGTGAGGTAAACGCCCGTAATACTCTTGTAAATGTTTTTCATAAATTTCATTGGAATGTTACAAGAACACAATTTCTGACGACACCTTATTCTGAGGCCCGATGTACCCCGAATCATTTTCCGAAGTTTGGCTCGGGTATGTTCAGTGAACGAACGAGCGGGTTTTTCTAACTTTTGAACCGGTTCTTGGAATCAAATTCTGAGGGCATCAATGGAATCACAGCACCAATATTTTCTTAGAAACACCTCTTTCGGAGTTGCATTTGCTCGGGTGTGGTTTTTAAATTTTTGGGGTTAAGTTAAGAAATAAAATAAAGTGGTGCGACAACTTTATTTTTATTTCACTTAAAGCCACTTAAATGCCACATAATTCTACTTAAGTTGAGTTGAAGCGGGTGGGGTGCAATTCAAAATATCTTACCTTCTTGGTAGGATATTTGTGAGGTGGGGCTCGCAGGTACCCCACCGTTTCTTTTCCACTAAGTAACACACCCGCAAAAACTCGTCATTAATGAAAGTCAACTGGAGCGTTTTCTAAAACTCTTAAACGCTCCTATTAAATGGACGGTTAAGTCATTACCATTAATTCACCGAATTAATGGTTCGTTTCTTAACTTGTTTTCAAACTGTGGGAATAATAATAAAATAAGACCAACACCTTTTCTTTTTGTTGACGGGTTGATTGTTGAGAGGATTTGGAGAATCTGTACCTTCATCCTCCTCGCGAAGAACGTGAAGAACGCGAAGAACGCAAAGAACGCGCTGAACGCCGAGCCCTCGAAGATCGAAGACGCGACGCCATGTTCCTCGACACTGACGATTCTCCTTCCACGATGCTTCTTCAACGACATTATTTTCCAGCGACAAATCTTCGATCAACTTCTTGAGGTAGGAGATTTCAAATCATAAATTCGTTTGTGGATTTTATTCCTAACATGGATTGCATTCGTGAAATTAAATCCGTCTGTTTTCTTTAACCCTTGGAGATCGTCGACGTGACGCCCTTCCGCGACGACGCGATGCCCTTCCATGACGCGGCGATCATCTTCTTCCGCGATGGTCAATTCCGCGTAGAACACACGTTCGATGACTACGACGAGGTAGGGGTTTTATTTGAGAATAATATATATTCCCCCAGTTGTTTCTTCAAAAACAAAGAACCCATATCAATGTTCAATTTTAATTTACTAAAATTGTGTTATGTTATGTTTTTCATGTGTTGATTATTATTCCCAATTGTTATCACCTAACGCGGAGGATGAGGGCCAAACAAACACGGTCTGACAACCCTCCGCAGTTTTTCGTTGATGCGCGGATTGGCGGGCGACGACAAACGGGGCTGCAAGTAAAATTTGAAGGCTTTGTAGTGATGTTTGAGTCCTGGGATGAGCACTGTCAAAGACTGCGCTCAAATCGGACCACCGAAGCGCGTCCGGTGGTCCGCAGAAACCCCCACCGGTGCGCCCCGCCGGCACGGCGGCGCCGGTGGCCGACAGTGGCCGGATGCCAATAAGCGGTGGCGCCCGGCGCGCCGGCCACGTCGGCCACGTCGGACCCGGACCCGGGTCAGGTCGACCCGGTTCGGGCCGACCAAGGGGGGGTTTGGTCGGGTCGGTCCGGGCCCAGACCCCCCGTATTCGGACCTTTTCGGTATTTTTCCCATATCATGAGCTACGGGCCTCCGATCGACACGCCGTCAGCGGAGATGCAATCTTTGGATCGACACGGTTGTTTCAGTATATCACACTCAAGGTTTCGGAGTACTTTGGGTTTTGTCGGGTTGGTTTGTACAGGAAACCAACAGGGCCCTCAGAGCGGAAACACTCATATCTTGAGCTTCAGACGTCCGATTGATGTGTCGTCGACTTTGTTGAATTCCTCTTAGTGAGACAGATCTTTTGGCTTACTCCGCCCAAGGTTTGGGCACAGGTGGAGTACGGTTGGGTTGGTTTTTCCTTAAAAACCAACCGGGCCCCTGGAACGAAAAAGCCAAAAACTCTCAGACCGGGCGTCCGATTGACGCGCCGTCTGCGACGTTGGGTTCCTTTTGACGATACGGAACTTTTGGATACATCAACTCTGGACTATGTGTTAGTTGATGTATCAGCCTCTCGGCTCGTGGAGCGGACCCTCCCGAATGAGCTTGCTCTGTGTGGGAACCCTAGAGCTGGCTGCGACTTCGACGAAGACTATGCAGAGATCCTCAGTGGATTCGACGGCGACGACTACAACAATCATCGATCCTTTGTGGTTCAGTGCTACCGAGCCTGTATGGGTCCGATCATGTGTGGGTCAGAGCTAAGCGGTCCTGTGTGGGGCAGCGCCTACAGATCATGTGTGGGTCCGATACTGTGTGGGTCCTTTCGGGGGTTAGTTACCTATCGATCCTTTGTGGGTCAGATCCTTTGTGGGTCATTGCGGGGGTTAGTTACCTATCGATCCTGTGTGCATCAGATCCTTTGTGGGTCATTGCCGGGGTTGGTACCTATAGAACCTTTGTGGGTCCGACAGCTTAGATAAATCAGTGGCAATATCTGATCATCTCTATCGTCTTCCGAAAAAGTATACCTGTGTGAGCTGAATCCTGTTTTTCTTTCCTTTGTGGATTGTGTTGTGCTATCCTGTGTGGGTATATGTTTTTCTTTCCTATGTGGATTGGGTTGTGCTTGGGTTTGGATGTTGGAGCCTAAGGAGAATTGATGACTTAAGTATATGTATGGGCATATACCTAAGCTGTGTCAGATGTTACTTCGTGATTGTATCTTTCCTTAATGGATTATCCTTTGTGGATTATGGGAGACCTTCGGGGGTCTCGGGGTCCCTACTGAGTATCTTATACTCACCCCTGCACGGGCTATGCCCGCACTACATTTTGTTGGTTGCAGATAACGGACAACGCTGATCGTGGTTGAGGCTTGCGGAGCAGGATAATACCTGGAGGTGGACCACTGGGCGGGACATACTCGGAGCGGTCTGCTGGACCCGAGGAGCAGTGGAGGCTATCTGTACCCACCCTTCAGGTGGGATTTCCAATGGACAGCTCGACGTTGCGGTTTTACTTTTCAGTTGCTGTTTTCCCTTTCCAGTTGTACTTTACTTTCAGTTTCAGTTTGTATTCTGGACCACTTACTTTTCCGCACCTACTGTTGTACCAGTTTTTACTTAGTGTTTACTTCTGCCTGCTTGCTCTGTGGTGTTTGTGGTATACATTAAAAAGGCAATGCCTTCCCTTTAACCGAGATTTACCCCTTTGTGCTAGTCGCCAGCCCCTGGCCTATGGAAGGCGGGCTTGGGGTAGTCACGACATGGGCCCCGAGGACGGGTCATGAGAATTCATGTTGTAATGTAATAGTTATGGCCTAATTCCCTAAAACTCTAATCCTGAAAAAATCCTCAATTTTAATTATTCATATAAATAAATATTATGTAATGTTATAAGGTTGGGTCCTTATAGTGGGTATCAGAGGTCGGTTTAGATAATTTTAGTGGTTAGGGTATTCTTTAACCATACGTGACATTAACATAATGGTTAGGATTTCAGAAAGAGTGATAGTTTTTATTTAGATAAATTGAATGAGTCTAAGATAACATGAATAAGTATATCTTAGTTTATACCATCCTCATAAGATATTATATAATGATTTTACTAATATACTTACACTGACCTTTTTGGTTTTTGTAAATGGCTGGATCTAGGATGCACCAATGTAATAGTGGATGTGAAGAAACATGTGACAATTTTCTGAATGAGCAACTGAATGATATGGGAGTTGCAATTAGAACACTTGTGGTTATTGTCAACCAACTATATGAAGTCATGATTAACCACCTCAACCTTAGTGATCTTTATAAGGAACCAGATATTTGAGAAAAAAATCCCTACGGAAGATCATGTAATAATCATAAAGGTAAGTGTGTTAAAAACCATATGTGTCAAAGATGTGGAAAGAAACACCTAGGAAATTGTTTCAAAGGAACACACAGATTCTATAGATGTCGAAATGATGGTCATAAAGCAAGAACCTGCCATGGAAAAAGGAAGCATCTATTTGAATCTAGTAAAGGGAAAGAATTTATTTCTGACGGATCAATTGAATGTTTTAAATGTGGTGTTCATGGTAATTATGGAAACACATGTCCTACGAAGATGTTTTGGGAATGGGATGACCAGGATCATATAAATATTCATTTACCAGTACCTAATGTCATTCTGATTGAGGATGAAGAAACTGACAATGACCAATGAACGGTATGAATTATTTCTTAAAATGTGTTTTCCAATTATTGAAATATTAGGATATGAATCATGATTTTGTTTGTATGAAATAATTATTTCAGAATAATTTAGAATGGAATGGTTAATGGATCATGAATATTGTTGAATTATTATGAAGTCAACATATAAGGGTTTAAAAGTTTATGGTAGATTTTAGGATGGTGAAATGATTAAAAGTATTAAGGATCTTTTGATGATGATATTACATTAGAAGACTTTTTATAGTATGTTTATCCATGATGTTTTGATATATGAAAATTTTATTCAAGGAATAGATATATTTTCTTTTGTGGATATAGTTATAAAGAACAATTTGAGTCTCTATGATCCTTGAATTTGAGGCAATTACCAGTTAATACTTTTGGGGATGCAAAATGAAATTTATTAGATAACATTTGTGGTTAAAATATATTATGTTTATTTTTGATTATTTTGTTGGGGAATGTTATAAAATTATATTGTTTTTGAAAAAGGACATCAAGAAAACCGTGTGAAAACCCGTCTCGTCGGACAAAGTTGCAGGAATCGAACCCACAACCAAAGTGTGACAGGTATTTATTGACTATCATTGGACTACGTGAAGTCCCTGGGTAGAAGTAATTATAAATTTTAGTTTTATGATCTTATGAATCAACAATAAGATTATTTTGAGTTATCTATTGAAATTATTAACATATCATGGAGAATATGTTATTCGATTAATTACTTTTCAATATGAGATTTTAAGAGTAACTGATGTTATTTGGAGATAAATGTTATGATTTAACTTGGAAGACTATGTGATTAAATCCTTTAGAGAATTGGTTTTCAATCTTAGTTTTGATTACTTTGAAGAATTCGAAGGATAACTTATTATTTAATGGCCTTTGATGAACTTTTGGTTTTGTTTGACAAGTTTTGGAGATTAAGAGTAGTTTTCCTTTTTGTAAAAGATAATCATTTCTGGGGATTATCTGACCTTGTACTAACCATTTTGGTTTTGGTTACGGTATAACGACATGGGTAATATATAGTTCATCTTTTTTGGATTAGAGATTCTCTAGAAGATTATTATAGTGCTCTTAATGAGAACAACTCATCCTAAATACTCATCTTTTGGTGAAAATACGAGTTTGTGTAAGAAATATAGTAAGAGTTGAAAGTCTACATGATAAATAAGTATGTTTATTTTTATTTAGTTACGCTCATAAATAAATTCCTCAATGAAATGTAACATAAAAAAAAATTTATATTAACCATTCCTACTAGGGAATCCAATACCATTTAACCCATCACAAGTTTTGGATTTTCTGTTGGTTAAATTACTCATAAACATGTTTTCTAAAACTCTTCTTCATAACTTGAAACATTGTTTTTCCATCCATATCCATGTTTTCATGGAATCATAGTATCTTTTTCCCGAGTGACCTTTGTACTTTTCATTCTTTCTTTTAATGTGATAGTTTAATTTACTACTTTTCCGATGTGGGGCTTTCAATTAAGTTTTCGAGCCCAATTTTAAAATTGCGAGGACTCAATTTCCAAAAGGGGGGAATGATGTCACATCTCAGGTAAATAAAGAATATGAAATTTTCATATTTATTAATATTTGTGAATTAAATATTAATTTTACTTTAAAAGGGTTGCTAGGTTCGATAGCATACCTGATATGAAAAAACGAGTTTCTTTGAAATCTTACGTTAGATGCTAAAAATATAATATTATTATTTTAAATGGCCGTTAACTCCTAGCCCTTGTATTGGATAGAATGAACAAAAATAAATACAATATTATTATACATGTTTGTTAAATGTAATTATATTTATCCAATAAATGTTAGAGGCGTAAAATGTGAATGGATTAATTTTAAGCATAATTTACATTAAAAGGTCGATTTACCACCTTTTAATGGAGAACCCTCTTTAAATATTCATTTGGTAACTTTAATATATTCTAAATTACCAAATAAAATCCTTCTTTAGAATGGGGACAGCAAATTTTAATTTGGGTAATTTTTTGGTATTTTTCTGATAAAGTTCATTTTTAATGAATATTAAAAAATATTGTATTTTAATTTGTAAGTGCCTTTTAATATAATTTATTGATATGGTAAAATTGTCTTTTTATTGGGTTTTAGGTGAAATTAAAATACATTTTTACCATTTAATCCAATTTTGGTCATTGGAAGTAATTTCACTTTGAAATTGGACACAAACAAGTATCTATCTTTTGATAGTTATTGATTCTTAAAAACACGCTATTTGTTTTGATAATGGGAATTAATTTTAAAATTAATTAATTCCAATTCTATGTTATTAATTTGGAAAAATAGAAATCATTTTTGAATTCATAATATCAAATATAGCATAGGCTGAATTTTTTGTATTTTTCTGAAAAACATTAATTTTTGATGAATAGTGAAACCACTTAGTTGTAAAAAATATGACTTTTTCATTTAAATGAAATTTTACCACTTCTGTGAATTGAATTTCAAAAATCTAACATACATGGTTGTTATCAAGAAGTAAAATTTGGTTCATTAAGATGAAAATATTTTTTGTGAATAGTAACTTTTGACTTTTATTTACCGCAGTTAAAGGTAAATAAGGTAATTCAAGGTTAAAGGAATATTATAATAATTAAAAATTACATTGAAACTTGTCATAAAATAATTTATTTAGTCATTTACAACCATGAGCCTCTATGGGTTGATTTTGGGACCCCATTGAGCCACTTGGAGCGATAATGACAATTTAGATTAATTAAATTAATGTGAAGACAAAATTGACATTAACAAAAATCGTTTAGTAATTAATTTTTATATGGTGTTATATAAGTCTTATTTTAAAATATAAATATTATTTGGAATGATATAACGATTTTATACATGATATTATTATTTTATAACTTTTAGACATCAGATAAATTAAATTATTTATGACACAATAAAGATTTAGTATTTACCTCATTAATAAATGATTTAAATAAATAATAATTAAAATATTATTCAAAACATGTCCAATTCTGGTTGGATGATTTTATTTCAAATATGAGTCATCTTATCTTCGAAATTAATGATTTTGGGACCAATAGAAACTGAATATATTTATATAATAAAATAATGTTTTCACACTTTCCTAAAGAGCCCCTCCTCTACCTTATAAAAGGAGACCATTTCTACCCAATTCCTCACCCTTCTAAAGCCATTTGGATCATCCACGATCTGAAAAATTAATCTCTGTACATCCCTATCCTCCTCCTAGAAGCCCTACCCTATGCAGAATACACTTGAAGAAGTCATTTGGTTCAAACCAAAGAGAGTTACCCAAAATAACGGTAACATTTTCTCTTAAATTGTTTTCTTTTATTTTACTTATCCAACCCCTAAACGCTTTTTATTAATTTCTTTTGTAACAAAAAAAGTATCCTAAATATACTAGGATTTTGTTATGAGAATAATTTGAACTACACCTACACACACCTCTATCTAATTGATGAAGAACATGATGTTTCTGTGGATGGAAAACTGACGTCTCATGAAACAATGATTGTTCAATTACATCTTTCCGCCTCTCACGGTGGCCATTAAGATGGAACTTTATTTATATATGATATATATTATATTAATTTTTTCTTTTATTTTTATTTATTTTTCATTCTTAGAATGCCTTTATGGTTTCCATAGTGTTTAAATACGATAATGTCATTTGAGGAAGGGCGGCCTACCGCCCCCTCAAAGTGATATGACCCGTTAATGCCTTATGTGGGATGTATAACGGATTGAGTTAATGATATTATATGTGATATTATACTGGAATTATATTATACTGATTTATCTTTGTGTTTTAATTCCAATAAAATAAGAAATAGAAATGAAAGTAGCATTCTTGCGTACGTATGGCTAACTGTCTCTGTGAACGGTGCATTTCATTTCTTACCTCTAACTTTTATGTACTGTTATAAATACATTTATATAATATATATATATGATATATATGATATCTAAATCATGAATATCATTATGGATATAATTAACCTTTGACAACATGAAAAACATGTAATTATAAGAAGTCCATTTTTGACTCAAGTACCAAATATCGACAAAATGAACATTATTAACTTAAATGATTAAATAATGTTTATAACATGGTAATAAGTGAAATAAAAGGTAAAATAAACATGAAAAAGGTTCTTAAGAAATTATAAAATAATTTTAGTTTATTATTAAGGAAATTAAAGAACGACCGAGTCAAGTCGGACACGATGTAATATATTTTTTTCTCACTTTTAATTCTGTGATATTTCCTTTGTTCGCCACGTATTAATTGAATGTGGTGTATTGTGTACATAAATTTGATATATAATATAATTATTCTCATTATATTAATGGTATTATGAGATTCATTTTGTGGTTATTAATTTTGGTCATACGACTTAGTTGATTACAATGTGGTAAAGGGTTTCGTCTCAGTTTTTATTCATGTGAGATTTATGAAATATTTTCCACTATTTCATTTTGTGTGGTGTATTTAATACCCATAATTGTAATATTTATGTAATATAATTTCATTTATGAGTATTTAAATCTTCATTTTATGATCCTTCTTCGCGTGGCATATGTTTTGTACGTTACCAAATTAGTAAGGGATCCTTTCACCATCCTCTTTTAAAAAGACTTATTTTTATTATGTATTTTAATTTACATATTATTATGTTGGGATGTGTTATTTTATATCCCCTTTAATTTAAACATTATTTCCAAGTAATAATACACCCTTTTTATCTTATCAACTCATTTTCTGAATTTTAAAGTGACGCTATTAGGCTGTAAAATTTTAATAAGGGAACTTCTTAACCCAATTTCAATTCTTCGGGTTTAACTTGTACGTATTGAATATGTCATCCCATGAATATGTTTCAATGTCCTCTAATTTTTTTACACTTATTATTCACTTATATTGGGTGTAATTATATTTTTTCAAACATAGTTATGTGATTGATTTATCCTTAATTTAATGATACCATCTTTTTAAGGGATTTCATCTCAATTTACATTTCCATTGAGGCTTCATTGTTGTTATGTACAAATTAACTCCTATATAGTGTAAATACTGTATTATGACATATTATATCATGAATCATATTATACAATTGATATTATAAAGTTATGATTAAATTTTATTCCTCAATTATTTGTATTCAAGTGTCTCTCTATTGGTTAAAAAACACTTTAACTAAAATATCCTTTTAAATGTTTTAAAGATTTGTTAATCTAAATATTTATCATTAATGTCCATATTTTATAAATGGTTTTTAGGATTTATTTATATTGACATTAATGTTTTCAAATGATAATTCATTTAAAAGCTTCAAAGTGGTATGGGACACTTTGATTGAAAAATCTCTTTTTAAAAGGACTTGATTAAACATTGTTTATTTCAATATCATGATTTGATATATTGGAATGTTGAAGTGTAATCTTTCCTTTATACATGTGTTATATGTTATGGATATGTTATGGTTATTGGGAATTTTTTACGTATACCGGTGGTTCCGTGATAAAACTCGGGCGGGTGAGCCTGAGATAGCTCTCCAATGCATTGAGTAGCAAGAAAGAGGTAAATGTTAATGTTTCTCCTACGAGATTTAGGGAATATACCATGATGGTTATTCCAAGTGTAACTCCCTATGTAGCTGTGATATCCATAATGTATGTTTGATATGGATTCCATATGTAACCGTTATGATTTATGATTTGTGTGTGTTATTCATAAATCTTATGATTTCATAAGGTATGTTAAGATTGAAAAGTATGGTTTCATTTATTTGTATTTATTTATGGGATAATGTTTTCCTTCCTTAATTTATGACCTTTACTGAGCTTTTTATGCTCATCCTATGTTTTTGAAATGTTTTCCACATGTCATAAAGATGAATAGGGTCATGGATGGGATCAAGGAAAAGTCATTCTATCTAAAACATGGAACTAGACATGTTTCTTTTTAAGTGTTTTTATTTTATGAAAAAAATGGATACTGAGTAGTAGTGTCTACTTGTAATATTCAAGTTGTAATGTAATAGTTATTGCCCAATTATCTAAAACTCTAAACCTGAATATATCCTCAATAAGAATTAATCATTTAATTCAATATTATGTAATGTTATAAGGTTGGGACCTTTTAGTTGGTATCAGAGGTTAGTTTAAATAATTTTAGAGGTTAGGGTATTCTTTAAACATAAGTGACATTACCATAATGGTTGGGTTTTCAGAAAGAGTCATAGTTTTTTAGATAATGTGAATTAGTTTAAGATAACATGAATAAGTATATATTAGTTTTTACCCTCCTCATAATATATTATATGATGATTTTACTAATATACTTACATTAACCTTTTTGTTTTTAAAAATTGGCTGGATCTAGCAGGCACCAATGTAATAGTGGATGTGAAGAAAACTGTGACAGTTTTCTGAACGAGCAACTGAATGATATGGTAGCTTCAACGAGTACACTTGTGGTTATTCTCAACCAACTATCGAGAGTCATGATTGACCACCGGAACCTTAGTGATCTTTATAATGCAAAATAATTTCCAGAAACAAATCCCTTTGGATGTTCATGTAATAATCATAAAAGTAAGTGTGTTCAAAAACCTATGCGTCAAAGATGTAGAATGAAACACCTAGGAAAATTTTTCAAAGGGACAAACATATTCTATAGATGTGTAAATTAAGGTCATAAATAAAGAACCTTCCATGGAAAAATGAAGCATCTAGTTGACTCTAGGAAAGGGAAAGTAGTCTTTTCCGATAGATCAATTAAATTTTTTAAATGTGGTGTGCATGGTCATTATGCAAACACATGTCCTGTGAAGATGTTTTGGGAATGGGATCACCAAGATCATAAAAATATTCATTTACCATTACCTAATTTCATTCAAATTGAGGATGAAGAAACTGACAATGACAAATGAATGGTATTGATTATTTCTTGACATATGTTTTCTTATTATTGATATATTAGGATATGATTCATGATTTTTTTTGTCAGAAAGAATTATTTCAGAATAAGTTGGAAAGGAATGTTTAATGGAACCTGAAGAATTTTGAATGAGTAAGAAGTAAACATATAAGGGATTTAAATGTTATGTTAGATTTTAGGATGGTGAAATGCATAAAAGTATTAAGGCTCTTTTTATGATAAGATAAGATTAGATTAATTTTTATAGTATGTGAAACCCTGATGTTTGATATATGAAAATATTATTCAAGGAATAGTAATCTTTTATTTTGTGGATATAGTTATAAAGAACAATTTGGGTTTATATGATCCTTGAATTTGAGGCAATTACCAGTTAATACTTTTTGGGATGCAAAATGAATGTTATTAGATAAAATTTGTGGTTAAAAATGTTATGGTTATTTTTTATAATTTTTTTTTGAATTTTATAAAATTATATAGTATTTAAAAAAGGACAACATGCAGACCATGTGACAACCCGTCCCATCGGACGAAGATATGGGAATCGAACCCACAACCAATGTGCGACTGGTATTTATTGACTACCACAGGACTACGTGGAGCTCCTGGTTAGTTTGACTTATTATTATTTGATTCATGATCTTATGAATCATGAATAAGTTTATTTTGGGTTATCTATGGAAATTATTAACCTATCATGGAGGATATTTGATTAGGTTAATTAATTTTCAATATGAGACCTTAAGAGTAACTGATGTTATTTGGAAATAAATGTTAAGATTTATCTTGGAAGACTATGTGATTAATTCCATCAATGATTTGGGTTTCAATCTTAGTTTAGATTACACTAAAGAATTTTAATTATAACATTTTATTGGATGGTATTTGATGAAATTTGGGTTTTGTTGGACAAATTTTATAGATTAAGAGTAGTTTTTCATTTTGTAAAAGATTATACTTTTGGGGATTATCTGACCTTGTACTAACAATTTTGGTTTTGGTTAATGTCTAAAGTCATGGGAACTATATAGTTCATCTTTTGTGGATTTGGTGATTCTATCGATGTTGATTATATCACTCTTAATGAGAACAAGTCATCCTAATACTCATCTTTGTGTGAAAATATGAGTTTGTTTAAGAAATCTTGTAATAGATGAAAGTATACATGACAAGTAAGTATGTTTCCTTATGATTTAGTTAATCTCGTAAATAAATTCCTTAATGAAAAGTAACTTAAAACAAAAAACGTTGTCCATTCACTTTTCTTACTCGGGAATCATATACCGTTTAACCCATCACAAATGTTTGTGATTTTCTAGTGGTTAAATTTCTCCTAAACATGTTTTCTAACACTCTTTTTCAGAACTTGACATGTTTTTTTTTCATCCATATCCATGTTTTCATGGAATCCTATTTTTTGTTGTCTCGAGTGACCTTTGTACTTTTCTTTATTTATTTTAAAGTGATTGTTTAATTTACTCCTTTTCCAATGTGGGGCTTTCAATGAAGTTTTCGAGCCCAATTAAAAAATTGCAAGGACACAATTTCCAAAAGGGGGGAAGGATGTAACATCTGAGGTAAATAAATAATATGGAATTTTCATATTTATTAATATTTGTGAATTAAATATTAATTTTAGTTTAAATGGGTATCTATGTTTTATAGCGTACCCAATACACAACAACAGGTTTCTTTGAAATCTTATGTTGCACACTAATGATATAATATTATTATTTTAAATGGTCGTTAGCTCCTAGCCATTGTATTGGAGGGAATGAACCAAACTAAATACATTATGATTATACTAGTTTGTTAAATGTAATTACATTTATCCAATAAATGTTAGAGGCTTAAAATGTGAATGAATATAATTTTAAGCATAATTTACATTAAAAGGTTGATTTACCGCCTTTTGTTGGAGAAACCAAATTAAATATAGTTTTAGTCACTTTAATACATTCTAATTGACCAAATAAATTCCTTCATTAAAACCGGGACATTAAATTTTACATTGGGTAATTTTTTTGGTATTTTTCTGATAAAGTTAAATTTTTAGTTGATAGTGAAAATATTGAATTTTAATTCAAAAGTGCATTTTAATATAAATTATTTATATGGTTATATTATCATTTTAATGGTTTTAATGTGAAATTAAAATATATTTTTACCATTTAATCCAATTTTGTTCATTGGAAGTAATTTAAATTTAAAATTTGACATAAACAAGTATCAATTTTTTTGTTAGTAATTGTTTCTTAAAAACATGCTAATTGTTTTGAAAACAGGAATTAATTTTAAAATTAATTAATTCCACATTTATGTCATTAATTATTAAAAATAGTCATCATTTTTGAATTCATAATATTAAATAAAGCTTCTGCTGAATTTTTGGTATTTTTATGAAAAACTTCAACTTTTTATGAATAGTGAAGCCACTTAGTGGTAGTTAAAAAATGACTTTTTCATTTAAATAAAATTTACCCACTTCTGTGAATTGAATATCAAAAATACGAAATACATGGTTTTTATCAAGAAGTAAAATGTGCTTCATTAATATGAAAATATTTTTTGTGAATAGTAACTTTTGACTTTTATTTACCGCGGTTAAAGATAAATAGGGTAATTCAAGGTTAAAAGAATTTTATAATAATTCACAATTACCTATAAACATGTCCTTACATCATTGGTTGAGTCATTTACGACCATTATCTTATTTGGGTCGATTTTGGGACCCCATTGAGCCACTTGGGCGTGATAATGGCAATTTAGATTAATTAATTTAATGTGAAGACAAAATTCACATTAACAAAAATCGTATAGTAATTAATTTATATATGGAGTTATATAATTCCTATTGTCGAAGATAAATATTATTTGGAAATCTAAAACCATTTAAAACATGATATTAGTTTTTTTATAATTTTTATACATCGAAAAAATTAAATTATTTATGACAGATTAATGTTGCAGAATTTACCTCTTTAATAATTGATGTAAATAAATAAGATTATAATGATTAACATAATATCAAAAACTTGTCCAATTTTCAATGGAAGATTTTATTTGAAATATGAGTCATCATATCTTCTACCATAATTATTTTTTGACCATTATTAACCGAATATCATTATATAATAAAATAATGTTTTCACACTTTCCTAAAGATACCATCCTCTCCCTTATAAAAGTGGACCATTTCAATCCAATAACTCACACCACTCAAGATATTTGTCCCATCCAAACTCTGCACAATTAATCTCCCTACTTCACTCTTCTCCTCCTAGAAGAATTACATCAGGTAGAATGCACTTCAAGAAGTCCTTTGGTTCAAACCAAAGGGAGTTACACAAATTAAAGGTAATAGTTTCTCTTAAATTATCTTCTTTTATTTTACTTTTCCAACCCCTAAACAATTTGTGTTCCTTTCTTTTCTAAAAAAACCAGTATCCTAAATATACTAGGATGTTGTTTGGATAAGTATTCTAACTAGACTTACACACACCTCTATCTACTGGATGAAGAACATAAAGTTTCTGTGGATGGCAAACTAATGCTTCACGAAACGATGATTGTTCAATTACATCTTACCGCCTCTCATGGTGGCCATTATGATGGAACTGTATTTATTTATGATATATATTATATTTATGTTTTATTTATGCTTCTGTATTTTCCATTTATAGAATGCCTTTATGGGTTCCATAGTGGGTAAATAAGATAATGCCATTTGAGGAAGCACGGACTATTGCCCCCTCAAAGTGATGTGACTCATTTTTTCTTATGTGGGATGTATAAAGGATAGAGTTAATGATATTATATATGATATTATACTGGAATTATATTATACCTATGTAAAATTATGTTTTAATTACAATAAAAAACAAATAGAAATGAATGTAGCGCTAATGCGTACATTCTACTTACCCTCTCCATTAACAGTGCATTTCATTTCTTACCTCTAAATATTATGTATTTTTATAAATAAATATATATAATGGTTATATGTGATATATATTATATAAAAATCATTACTATAATTATGGATATAATGAAACATTGACAACTTGAACAACATTTAATTATAAGAAGTCCATTTTTGACTCAAGTACCAAATATCGACAAAACGAACATTATTAACATAAATGATTACATAGTGATTATAACATGGTAATAAGTGATATAAAACGAATAATAAACTTGAAAAAGGTTCTTATGAAAGTAGAAATTATCTTTACTTTATTATTCAGGAGATTAATTAATGATCGAGTCAAGTCGGACACATGGTAAGGGATTTTCTTATCTCACTTTTAATTCTGTGAGATTTCCATTGTCCGCAACTTATTAATTGCATGTGGTGGATTTTGTACTGCCATTTGATATATATTATCATGATTCTCATTATATTCATGGTATTATGTGATTAATTTGGTGGTTATTAACTTTTTGACATACGACTCAGTAGATTACAATGTGGTAAAGGATTTCATCTCACTTTTTATTCTCATGAGATTAATGCAATATTTTTCACTATTTCCTTTTTTGTGGGGTATGTAATGCCCATAATTGTACACTTTATGTAATATAATTTCATTTATCAGTATTTAAATCTTAATTTTATGATCCTTATTCATGTGGCATATGTTTTGTACATTACAATATCAGAAAGGGAACCTTTCACCCTCCTCTATTTAAAAGACATATTTTTATTATGTCTTTTAATTTAAATATTATTATGTTGGGATATGTTCTTTTATATAACAATTTATGTAAACATTATGTACAAGTGATGAGATAAAATTTTTATCTTATCAACTTATTTTCTGAATTTTAAAGTGATGAAATTAGGCTGTCAAATTTTTAAAAAGGAACTTTTCAACCCAATTTCAATTCTTTGCGTTCAACATGTACTTATTGAATATGTCATCCCATGAATATGTGTGAATGACCTCTAATTTTTTTACACTTAATATTCACTTATATTGGGTGTAATTATATTTTTCGCACATAATTATGTGATTTCATTACCTTTAATTTAAGGATACCATATTTATAAGGGATTTCATCTCAATTTACATTTCCATTGAGACTTCATTGTTTTTATGCTCCAATTCACTCTTATATGGTTTATATACTGTACATTGACATATTATATGATGAATACAATTATTCTCATGTTATTATAATGTTCTGATTAAATTTTATTCATCAATTATTGGTATTTGAGTGTCTCTCGTTTTGTTAAAATAACATTTTAACAAAAATTTCGTTTTAAATGTTTTAAAGACTTATTCTTCTAAATATTTATCATTAATGTCCATGTTTTCAAAATGTGTTTTAGGATTTATTTATATGGACATTAATGTTTTCAAATTATAATTCATTTAAAATCTTCAATGTGGTGTGGGACACTTTGATTCAAAAATCATATATTAAAAGGTTTTGAAAATGATTTGATTAATCATTGTTTATTTCAATATCTTGATTTGAAATATTGGAATGTGGAAATCTAATCTTTCTTTAATACATGTCTTATATGTTATGATTATGTTATGGTTATTGGGCATTTTTTACGTATACAGGTGGTTCCATGATAAAACAATGGCAGGTGAGCCTGAGATATATCTCCAAGGAATTGGGTAACGAGATGGAGGTAAACATTAATTTTTCTCCTAAAAGATTTAGGGAATATACCATTATTGGTATTCCAAGTGTAACTCCATATGTAGCTATGATAGCTACATTGTATGTTTGGTATAGATGCCATAAGTAACCTTTATGATTTATTATTTGTGTTTGTTATTCATAAATATTATGATTTCATAAGGTATGTAACGATTAAAAAGTGTGTTTTTATTGATTTGTATTTATTGATGGGATACTTTTTTCCTTCCTAATTTTATAACACTTACTGAGCTTTTTATTCACATCCCTTGTTTTTGAAATGTTTTTCATAGGACTAAAAGATGAATAGGTTCAAGGATGGGATCATGGAAATGTCATTCTGTCTAAATCATGGAACTAGACATGTTTCATTTTAAGAGTTTTTATATTATGAAAAATTTGGATACTGATTAGTAGTGTCTACTTGTAAAATTCATGTGGTAATGTAATAATTATGGCCTAATTCTATAAAACATTAAACCTGAAAAGATCCTCAATGTGAATTATTCATTTATTTCAATATTATGTAATGTTATAATGTTGGGTCATTATACCAGAAAAAGAAGAAAATAGGGAATAATATGGATAAATGGAAGAAGGAAATAATGATTTTTTTCACATGTAATAATTGTTGAAATAGTCACCAGGGGACATGAAATAAAGTAATGGGTGTTTTTTTGTGTTTATAAAGAGTCCAACATGCTTTTAATTATAAAGATACGAAAAATCATTCGAATGTGAAATTATTTAAACAAAAATATATTAGACACTATGCAATTCAATGTGGAAATTGATAACAGAATATACCAAAAAAGAGGCAAAAGTAACATGGTTACTCTTTTGATAATACCATAGATGAAGTAAAATGATTATTATGAATGTACATGGATTCAATAATTATGTCATTTAAGTATTCTAATTGTAAGGTACTGGTCATGATAATTATGAAATATAGAATGATTGTACTAAAATGGTATTTCATTTAGAATTTGTATCTTCTGTCAAATATTACCAAGAAAATTTATTCAGAAAAAATTTAATCATTTTTGGGAAAAAATGGTTAATGGAAATATATGGCTTAACATTTTCCTAATATTGGTACAATGATGATTGGATAAAGTGATTATTAATATCGATAAACTAAATTGGATAATACTAATGGCCTTGGAACAAATTATAATGTTTTGGATCATAATACTTTAAAGGTTCATGAGGTTAACTATTAATAAAATAGTTTATGTTGATACTTGGACAAGGTTTTTGGTTTTTATGTATTAAATCACTCTAAGATAAAACATGTTCTAATTGATGAAATAAATATAGTTCAAGAGACAACAAAAAGTTAAATATGTGGTTATGAAATTGATACATGCAATGACCCATAATTTTATCAAAAATATTTTGTTTTTTATAATTCCGATTATTATAAAGAATATGCATCCCATAAAGAACCTAATAAAAACATTATATTCATAAACTATGAATGAAATAAGTGGAATCGTTAAAATTGAGAAACCTAAACCGATGGAATATTATCATGAATGTTTGGATTGTAATATGACCATTTGTAATAGTAACCCATCCAATATTATAGTAACTTCACCTATGAATTTATAAATAAAATTTATGATTCTTATAAATAAAAATATATTATATTTATATCATCGAATAAGTAAATAAAAGATAAATTAATTATTGGTATTTTTGAGGAAATGTAAATGTTTTTTTATAATTTCATAATTAATATAATGATTTAAAAGAAAATTTATTATAATAAAATAAATTAATATATTATTACTCAGTATACTTGTAATTAAAATAAAATTTTATGAGACATTATTCATTTTTTAAAGTGTCATAAAATATGTTATATATTGTAAATCAATATTTTTCAAATAAAAGATGATTTTAGTTAAAAGAAAATAAATTATTCATATTTAAATATGTATTTTCATAAAATTTAGTCCATTATTGAATTATACAAGTCAAAAAGTGATAAGTTTTAATTTATTGTATCTTTATAAAATAGTTAATTTTTTTTGAATATTGAAATACAGTAATTTACTGTATTTTTAATTTTATCCATATAAATGAATTTTTGTGTTAGGGATGAGTCATGGATGATCTAAGAGGGTACTATATAAAACTAAAATTCTCTAGTAGCTATATTTATATGCAAAACTCAACACTATTGATATCATTGATAAAAAATATAAAAGTAATGAATATAATAAAAAAACACCCATATCAACCAACTATAAATTCCACCCATCAACACCTCTTACCCTCAAGCCTTATAAGATTGTGATTCATAATTATATACCCAGTTACTCTCCCAAAAAACTACCACATATTCTAGTCTTATTGGTCTCATTAAATGACCATTTTCAATCCCCTTTAGGAGGTTATTAAGGAGACAATGCAAAAGAGGAAAAACATTCCCTCTCCCTCAATCAATTTATTTTCTTTTCTTATCATTCCCCCACCTCCCCTGTAACAAGAAACAAAATAATTCTAGTATAATATATATACTTTATCCTTATTATGTTAATTTAATATCCATCCTCAATTCAATTCTCTTCCCATTTTGTTGTAAAAATTAATACATCATTCATCATGTTTTCATTCACTATCATTGTGTAAGATAACTATTTGATTTATAATACTCCTGTATTAGATGGTAATAAAACAATTGTAATGGTTTAAAAATAATTTAAAATTAATATTAAAACATATTATGTGTTCTTTATCATGTATATATACATAATATTAATTAAAAAGACATATCAAATTTGTGATGATCAAGAACCACCAAAATAATGTTTACAGTTGTCAATGAATCATCCTAATATTTAAGAAACAAAATATAAAGGACCATTAAATCTAATTTATGTTCATTAATAATATATAATTTCAATTCATGTCAACTATTATCAATTTACATGATCTTAATACAGGTGTACATGTGATCAACTCATGATAACCACATAAAAAAACGCTCCCAAATGGCGAAATTGAATCTTTTAAATTTTCAAAATGTTTATAAATGATATTAATAAAATTATAATAAATAAAATAAATTTTGATGTGGTTCTAAATTAAATTACTAATAAATATAATTTCATTATACAAGAAATAAAGTGAAATTGAATAACACTTTCATGTATTTCATAAGGGATTCCCTCAAAAACCCAATTTCTGCTTTCTAGTTATGTCTTATATATATTTACGACAATAAAGTTATTAATTATTAGTATGTAATCCTCCAATATTCTTTTTTTATGTTGAAGAAATATTTATGTAACACAATTCTTATTTCATTGATAGGGAAATATATGTTTTTTAATATTTTCTTTTTCAAATCCTTTAAATAAGCAATCTCTATTGAAGGGATTCCCCAATTTATTCACCTTATTCATGTAAACTCTTTAATAAAATTTATAGAAAACAATAATTATATAAAATCACAATTTTAAACATGAAAATAAATTATTTTCATTTTGTGTTTTATGGAAAAATTATTATATTGTCATATATAATGTCTCTTTAATATTTCCCTTAAACCACACTCAAATGGATCATTTTTAGAGATTCTCAAAAACACTACTTTTATATTTTAACCTCAATAAGTCATAATTTATCATTATCTAGTATTACTTAATATTATTTATGTTTATGTATAATTTAAATCCATAAATTTCCTGAAATCATTATGATACCCCCAAATTTTTATGCCTTATGACCTGATTACGATACACATTTAATTCAAAATTGAACTCTTATTTTCATGATTATTTCATTTGTGGAACTCATATTCATATAAATGTTATGATGAGTGCACCCAAAAAGTGATTAATTTCAATTTATAATGTTTAATATTTTAATAGATCTTGTTGGGATAAAGAGTAAACTGGTTTTCATTATAGGAATTTTCTCACCATTTAAATTACTATTAGAAGTTTGCATTGAGTCATGATTATTCATTATTATATGTTCTTGCAATATTCATATGATTTATTCATTCCAGGATACAATGTTCTAAATGTTATGATTCATTATGTATATTCATGTTCTTTTCTTTTATATATCATCTTTTTATTCCTTCTAACCCATGTGTTATGCGTTATTCTTATGTTTATTCCCATACGTGGTTTTTTAGATAACCCCTTGTTAATTTATTCCATATGTTATCCTATAAATGTGTAAATGCTCAATTAATGTTAGGATATAATTTTATTGATTAAATATACAATGTTATTATTCTGGTTTCAATCTTTCTCATCAGGTACCTGATATTCCAAATGCACAAGTATTTTCGATCCTAGGATTGCATTTGATGGCTAGTTATGCCTAAAATCATGTCATATTAACTGTAAAAGGCTAGGGTCTTAATAAAATGTATCAAATAATTATATTTCCATACATTGTAATAGAGTAAATGAATTACTCAATTTTAGGAATGTGGTATTGGATAATAAATTTTTAATATTATCAATATTTTTAATGATATCATTAACCTTTATTCACTCCTCTAGTTTATGGATTTCTGGTCAATAACATTCTCATGAAATAGTTCCACAATATTCTCTATCATTAGTTGATTATTTGATTTCTATTCAATGTCTATGTTTTCACTAATGTTATAATATGTGCAATCCTATTTTTTGGTGAATTTATAATTTCCCATAAAATATTATTAAGAATATGTGTTTTTAACCCTTGATGTTGGTTTTTCAACAATAATATTTTCTAATATCAAAAAATTCAATATCGAGATCAGGTTTTAATGATGGGGAAGTAATTTAATTGAGTTAGGCTAAATTTAACCCCCCAAATACATTAGAATATAATCATTTTAGTGTAAAATTAATTTCATTTCTATATATATTTATACGTAACACTATGTTATTATTACACAACATACAATAATGAGTTAGCTTTTGTTGCACACAATATTGAGTTTTATTTCCTTTAAATGCAAAAAAATTTTAAAACTATATTTCAAAAATTTTAAAAAATTATTTGCAATAATATACATGATTTTTGTAATAAAAATGACAAAATTTTCTTAAGGTGAATTTTTCAAATTTTTCTGATAACATTTAATTTTTTATGAATAATGAAAAGTACCACTTTTTAGATTAAAAAATCCATATCAGTTAAATAATTTTAAATGTGTAATTATACTATAATATTGGATTAATGTCAAAATAGATAATTTTAAATTTATTTATCCAATTTTGGTCATTCAAATCATATTCTTATTTAATTTAGATATAAAATATAGTGATTATTTGATCATTTTCACATCAAAAACCCTGCTTTTCGCCACGTGTATGGGATTGACATTAAAATTAACTTTTCCACATATATTAATTGATATTGAAAAAACTAATATAAATAGTTTTAATTAGTAAACTATTTATAGTATAATATTATCAACCTAGTTTTGGGACCAAGAATTTTACTAAATGTTATTTAAAGTAATTACACCAATTTAGGTAAAAATTAGTTTACATAATGGTTAAACTATAATCTTATCAGAAAAAATGAACTATAACCTTGTCCAAAAGCTAATTTCTACCCATATTACGATAATAACCCCTCTTTGTTCTAATTATTTAGGTTATTTGGGATACAATTCCATGAAGGTTACTTATATAATATTTTTACTAAGGATAATGATAAAAAATATCCTTCTTACCATTAATATTTATAAAGTCTTGAGATTTCGAATAAAAATCATATTTTGGGATATAATTATTCTTTTGAAGGATAAATAAGTTTTTTTTATCATAATAATATATCATTAATTTCTAGAGTTTAATTATGTACAAAAATTAGTAATAAAAACCAATGAATCAAATATTTAGTTTACAAATAAATTTAATAAATGAAATTAAAAATTTTAAATGTGAAGAAAAATGAATGAATTTTTATTTTCTATTATTTTTGTACAGTAAAATTCAGTTTAAAATATCATAGATGTTAATATGTTTTAAATCCCTCATTGTATTGGAATTTTAAAATTTAAATAATTCAAAAAATGTGAACACTGACATTAATGTTATTTTATAATAAACGATATTTTATTTAATAAATAAAAAATTATTAAAAATATTATATTTGGAAATATGATTTTTAAATACTATAATATATCATATATGATGTATTAATGGACCAATAGATCATTAATAATGAATATATTGACCCCAAAAATAGTAAAAACATTGATATCACGGTTTGGGTAAAAGAAATGTTTCTGCATGATACATGTCCTTATATTACAAATTTATTTTCAACACGCATGGGATTATTATTTTATAAATTGGATATCATATTAATTATTATTTTTAAAGATTTTATAACCAATATCATGTCAATTTTGTATAATGTTGACATTAATTAGGATATAAAATTAGTCTATCAAAAATAGAAATGGTTAAAGTGGGGAAACAAAGAATTTAAGGAACAAAATTAAAAAAATGAACTTATTTTTGAGTGATAATGGTTTGGATAGAACATAATTTAACTTTAATCCATTTATTTTATTATAGAGGGAAAAGAGAAATGGGATTCCTCCCAATAGTGATTACCTTTTAATATTGGGAATAATTCCACACCCACTCCACTATAAAAAAGAATTCACTCCCCCACTTATTCAAATCAAAAAATCCATTTTGATAATAAAAACTAGGAAAAAATACACATCTAAAATATCTACCTTCATCCTATAATATTCAATTTTTTCATAAGGAAAACCATTAATTTTTTTGTGTAAACGATAAGTAGTTACCAGAAAAAGAGGTAATATTGTTCAATGATCACATTAGTTTTATATCATTCTCCAATCCTTAAATTGACCTTATGTGTTGAATAAAATTAAATAAATATAAAAAAATACAATGATATGTTGTTTTCAAATTTTTTTTACCTACATCGATATATATTATAGTCAAATGGCATACACAAGTCCCCTTTGTGTGTACGACATACTACTGCCTCACGAACCGATGATCAATGTTCTTCCATTTCCACCTTTCATAGTTTGGAATAATTATGGAATTATATTTTATATATGATATATATTATATTTAAAATTCAATTATGTTTTTTTGTTTTTTATATAACACATAAAAATAATCTTTCAATTTTTTGGGTATTTTATAACATATTTTTTGATCGTTTGGACTACCAGCTCCTCTATGCGATCTAATTCATTGAAAATTTAAATGGAATATAATAAGGATAATTTTAATTATCATATTTGAAAAATATGACAGTAATATGATTGAATAATTATAATATATATATATAAATATATTTTACTATTTATTCATTCAATATTACATGAAAATTTGAAAATGTTCATGATTACGTAGGACCCACCATATTTATAAACCGTATATTTCATTTCCAATGTCCGCAAATAATGGAATACTATAATTAAATGTATAATGAATATATATAACAATCATATCAATGAATAAATTCTGGACAAGAATAAATCAAGATTTTTTTAATAGGAACAAAAATATCAAGCCAGAACATACTCAAACAACTAGGCAATTAACATATGAAATAGTGAAATAACATAAGATAGTTGGAAAATAGTAAAATGATATTCGATGAAAATCATATTTGATAATATAAATATGATTATGGTTCAAGTATAAGTTAATTACATAGTTATAACTATTATAAATACGTTTAATAAAAGTTCCGCTTAATGGAAATATATGGTATGGGATTTTTATATAACTTTTTACAATTGTGAGAAAATTGTATTTTTCACCACTTACTTATTTTGTGTGGTGTATCTACTTAACCATTAGATATATTATACCATGAATCATTTTTTATGAATTTTATTTAATTTTTTTTACTTCTAATTATCACATCGAAAGTGGTTTTAACTTGAAAATATCAAACTGGTAAAAGTTATCTTACAATATCGCATTCTTTTTTGATTGTCAACATTCTCTTAAAACAACTTATTTCTCATAATAATATTTCATTGATAATTATATTTAAATATGTTGTACATAATCTAGTATGATTTATATTATGTTTTCCTAAATATTATAAGATATATAAAATTTGTTTTTACTTTTAATATTATTTGATTTATTGGGGAATTATTGATAAATCTGTCACGTTTACTCAATACAGATATTTGATACAACACAATATGTATGATATTAAATTGATTATTCAATATATGAGGAATTATTTGTACAATCAAGATATGATTTTAGAACTGGTTAATGAAAGACCATTGACGCATCAATATTCACTTGGAATTAATTTTGTTGGACAAACTCGTTGTTTTTGTAACTATTTTGTTATAATTATTATTGAGAATGGTCTTAACAGTAGTGATAAGGTTGTCCAAATGAAATAGGGTTGTAACCCGTATGTTTTAAAAAATCTTATGAAAGGGATTAATGTTAATGTTTACATGTACTTAGGAAAAATTTATTCTAATAATTTATCATTCCATTCATTTTAGTTATCATTATCCAAATGATTTCCACTATTATAATAACTATAGAGGAATTTTTCTTTCATTTTATTGATTAAATGGAATTTTTGTTTTCTTCATTACTTTTTCATGTTCGTAATTCCATATCCATTTTATTAAATTTATATATTGTTCAATTATTTTCCTTTTTTAATTGATTATTCTTATTGATTTGAGATTACATCTACAATATGTATACTCGTATTGAGCATCCAGGCTTACCCTTATTTTGTTTCCTTTCCCCATCGTATGAAGATGAATTATTCAAATGATTTTCATGGAGTATAACCATTTTATTTTTTATTTTTTATTATTTTTATTCCCAAGTTAACATGGTTACAATTTATGTAATATGGTTTCCAAAACGACGAAACTGATCGATCATTCATGATTGGATTCTATGTAATAACAAAAATGTAATAATGTAAGGAACCAGATCTGGGATTATGGGGTTACAATATTACGAAAATGTTGTAAAAAACATATTATATGGAAATATTTCAATTTTATCCATCCCATTTCCAAATAATGGATAATATAGAATCTTTTTTAACTTTATTGTATTTATCCTTTTGGATTTTTTTTTGGAAATTTCTTTGTCTTTTCCAAGATGTTTCAGTTTCCCCACTTATAATGTTGATCTTCATCCTTATAATTGGCTCAACAATGAATTAAAAAATTAACCACAAAAGTCATTATACACAATTTAGAGCTATAAATTTTCCAAAATAACAACCCTAGTGTCCTTAAAAGAACATCAAATGGAGGTTTCTCTTAGAAAATTTATGTTTCATTACCAAAACTATTTTGTTTATTTTGTTTCTTTCCACATTAAATTTTGTATTAACATATAAAATATAATAAAAATACTATTAAACATATAATGTGATGTTATTATGTTGTGTAATAATTTTTTTCCCTCTCCTCCTCCGTCAAACATGAAACGAAGTAATCAGTCATGTGTATAGTGAACTACCACATCACAAATCGATGTATTTCGTTTTTGATCACAATTATTAAAGGATAGAAATAATTATGGATTTAGCTCATTAAATGATATTTATGAAATTTTTATAATTATTTAATTTTAATATAACATATATTTTATTACCTTTACTTTATTTTCAAATACAATAAGGTTTCACATGTATACAAAAGACTACTTCCTCACAAAGCTATGTGATTTGTTTTTTTACTTATGACTTACATGAAATGTAATTACAATAAAATTAATGAATATATGTTATCTATATAAGATAATATTGATTCGTAAAAATTAATATATCACCCACTTCCTTATCCTTTAATTCATTAAGGGAATGATATTATCGCTCATGCTTCAGTACGACCTACCATCTCCATTAAGTGATACGATTCATTTTCGATGTACAACATTAATAAATGGTAATAAAAATGTATATAATGGGTAGATATGTTATTAATGAAATTATTATAATTTTATATATGACACATCTATGTTATATATTAATGATCTAAAACATTCATTACAAAATAAGCATGAGAATAGTAGAAAATTAAAAAATGGAAAAATGTAAAAAATGAAATATTATTAACTAAATGGTGGAAAATGATATAAAACAATAATATTTATATTTTAAATATTATTTTTGTTCTTATATAAATTAACACAATTATTGTATAATTTGTATAAGAGGTTAAATAACATTAACACCCAAAATAATAATGAGGTAATGCACTATGTCCTAACCGTTCTTGATTGAGGCATTTTGTAATGTTATGCACCTAATTTATTTTAGATGGTGTATATACTACCTATATAACATCTAATATGATGAAAAATTTAACAGTAATGTAATTTCATGTTTCTCAATTAATTATTTCATCCAAGGGAATGCTAATTTGAAATTATGAAGTGGTTAATAATTTAATAACTCAATTTATTTTCAATGGGTTATATTACTTATTCATTATCATTGATTTTATACGATTATGTGTCCAATTAGTTCTTATTATATTAGGTTTTATTTCCACTTTCTTATAAGGAGTTATATTTGAAGCTCATATTTGATTCATTGATTAATTATCACTTCAATGTCATGATATTTGTAAGGGTTTATTACATAATCACATTTCAATCATAATTTTTTAAATACATGAGTATCCATTGATTAAAATTTTTTATTAATCATATAATAAAACCATTTAAATTTACTATAATATATTTATTCAGGGATTTATAATGTAATACATCTATTTGTTCTCTATTTGGTATTTAAAATTATTTATAAATTTTTTAGAACAAAATGACTTTATTTCATTCTTTAGTCGAAAATACCTTTTCCTCCAAAACCATTTTTCCTAAAAATGTTTTCAATTTTTTTAATATTGTTAAGAATTATTTATTAAATAAGTTTCATCGAATATTTTACATTTAAAAAAAAATTAATCTACATTTTATTTTCTTAAAATTGGTTTTTGTACTTTTACTAGTAAATTGAAAGGAATATATGATTAAATGTGTATGAAATTTATAGAATTTCATAACATCATGGCCAATAAATGTTTGAAATAATAATTTAAAATTTTAATTATATTTTAAATAAATTTTTTTTTGAAATTTTCTGTTAGCATTTAGTTCTTAAAGGTGATTTCCAAAATGAAAGAAATATATTTTGGATGAATTTATTTAATGATATTTTTATGTTTTTCAATTATTCATTGACAAAAACCCTTTATTTTAATTGGAATTCATTAGGAATGTTTTGTTTTGATACAATTCTAATTCTCTAAATTGAAGGGTTGTGATTATTTTGAGAAATTAAATTATCTGAAATTAGTTTCATGATTCATTTTTCTATGTAATAACTTTTTTTACGATATTGAATTTACTATGATCATGGGAAATTAAATTTACCATATATGTACATCTTTTTTATCAGGTATATGTTTCTTTTCTTAATAAAATATCATTTAAACATACTTTGTTCTATATTGAATGTTATTTTTTCATTTGTGGAAATATTGCTAAATCTGTATTATTTTCAATACAAGGATATTTGGTGATAATGACCATTGTTCATGAAATAAATTGATTAGTTGATATATGAGGAATGATGTGAGAATACAGTGATTAGAAGGGTCTAAAATTATATATTACTTCAATCCATCAATAGAATCATAAGGTTAATCAGTAATGTATAGTTCAACTAGTTTCTACCTGTAGTTTCAAACAATCATGAAAATATTTTGGATCGTAGAGGTTTCATAATGTCAAACATCATGATATGAAATAATTAATAATTTCGTTCATTTTGAATTCAGTTATTTTTATCCATGAATTTTTTTCAATGATATTAAATTCATTCATATTTTATAGACTAAATTGAATGTGTTTTTAGTTAATCACAACTCCATGTTTATTGGTCATTACCTTATTATCTAAGACATTTTCTAAATTTTATCATCTCAGGATGAATTTTGATATCATATTATTTAATAAATGGGGTTTTTTAAATTATTTACCCTTCCATATTGATTATTCCTTATCTCATAATGATATAAATGATATTTCAATGGAATATGTGTTTATTTATTATCATTTTTGTGTGGATTATACCTATTAATTCGTGATATCTTCCACTATACAGAACCCTTATTAATCATTTGGGATTGCACTTTTTTTCAATTCCTAGGAATCCATGAAGTGTACTATGATTGACATGGATGGATTTTCATGAGTGAATAAATTTATCCTCGAAAAAAAATATCTAGAAACTTACATTTTCAATGGGAATATAAGAATCATGAATGAATATATTTTACCAAGACAAATGAAATATTCAGTAATTCAGGATGTGATTCTGTGTATATTATGAAAATTTAAAAATTTAATACACTAACATTGAGTTACTAGGGCTAGATTCATTTTAATGATTTATGTCATCACACTCTAATGTTAATTTTATTTTAGCATATCAAATGAAAATGTTAATTCTTATGTTTACCCTTCACAAGAATTTTACATCTCCCTTCATATATATTCTTCTACATAGGATATGAATACTGGATTTATGTGTGTTATGCATAAGATGGTTACGAGATTTAAAGAACATAGTTAGAGATGATATATATTTTTATGAACTATTTGATTTTGTATCCATGTTATTATGTAAGAGTTTCTCTTTATTCTCTAAACCTATAATCATCATCATTTCATGGGTATTTAAGAGATCGAATATTTTAGTTTTATGATATATGTTTTGAAATAAATTTTTTTGTCATTTTTATAGGTATTAAGGCCAGATATGTAAATACTATATTCTAACATCTGATTTTGGAGTACGAGTTTAGGGATAATATACTACTAGTAGGAATCCATTGGCATGTTGGGAGGTTTGTTTAAGGCCTTCTAGTGACCTCAATAAAGGAATTATCCTAAGTACAAGGCTAAGGAATCATAATTATTTCATGAAGTGGATAAATAATTATGATTCTTTGTACTCTTTGGTAAAATATGCCTTGGTTTTCTTAATATATTTGACACTATTGGAGTTTTCCCCTTATGGTGATATGAATTTTTGTAATAGATTTTCTGTCATATTATTGTTAATTATTTGATTAAATTGTGAAGGTTTTAATAATTGAATGATTTTTAGAGGATGGATGATTTTTTTGTATGTTATATTTTTTATCTGTTTTAGTTATAAACAAATGCATCCTAACCATCAATTAGATTATTTAATTGGATCCTTTGGTAACTAGAGGAAATAATGAAATAGATACTATTATTGTAATATTTATCACTATATAATATGTCATAGTATATGATGAAATGGTTCTTATGTAGAGTGTTTCCCGATGTAGCTATTTGAGAGTAATTCAAGGATTATTTTATTAACAATGCATCAATAATTTGGAAAGATATTCCATGGTATTAATTCAATAATTTTCTCCTCATGACTGAACATGTTTCACACAATACACATGATTTTACATTATGTTCATATCTTATTGACTACAAAATATTCATCTTTTATATTTTTTAACCTATTTAGATATTGATTTTTTATATATTTTATCCTCAAAAGGTAGTGTCGATGAATGTATTGATTTTTTAGATGTTATGTATGATAAATTATATTAGATTATAACTATATTTTTTGAATAAAACAAGTGTACATTATGTTGTTTTCTTATGATTTTGGTTTTTGTGTTTCCACTTTATATGATTTTACAATCATAGATATTGATTCTTATTTTTTTTAATAGAAAAATATTTTAAAAATGAAAAAATGAAATTTTTGGTTATGTTTTATTTAAAAAAATGTATAAAAATTTAATTTTAAATTTAAAAATGTTTTATAATAGTGTTTATGGATATAAAATTATAGTAATGGATGATATATTTTCCCCAATAGTTGTATGTTTATTATTTCATTTTATTATATGTTACTACTAAGGGAAGAATATTTTATATGTTTTATTCAAACATACCGAACTAAATGTCTTAATTAATGGAATTTCATACACAAATTAGTTGAATTCAATTAGGAATCAGAATCTCTCACTATATAAGCACACTCCTTTTAGAATTATTAAATGTATTTTTTTATGCATTCATTTTTTAATATAATGAATTATTATTCCAATTGATGGATAGATTTGAAATGTGGTGGTTACCCTAGGTCATGAAAGGATTCTCATGTGGTTTTTTAGGTTCATAGATGTTTAATGTTATCTATTATATCAATAATAATGAAGTATATTTTGTAATGTGTTTATAATTTTCATCTATCAAATTTTAACTTTTTTGGTAACATTATATGGGATGAATTATTTGGTTCGTTAGTTATGTCTTGTTTGTTCCATCGAATAATTTTTTTTGTTGATGTAAAAACATTTGATTATGAAAATCCAAATTCTCTAAATGAGTATGAGGTATATTAACTAGCATTTCTAGTGTGAAATAATTCCAATTTTTGATACCCGTTATGCTTATCGTTTTCCCAAGGTAATTAAGAATTTTTTTGGGCCTATTAGTGGGATTTCATGGGTGACATGTGATATTAACCTATGTTAGTTAATTACACCCTTGTATCTCTTTTAATCCACTAGTAACTAGAAGCCTTCAGTGTATGAAAAGAAAATAAATGAGATTATATTGTGCTCCATGTTTGGCTGATGAATCGGAAAATAAGGAAGATCATTAAAAATATAGAGTTGGTTACTGTTACATTAATTTTTCTACTAACAACCTCTATATATATGGTTTTTTTAATGAAATAGTGTTTTGAAAATAAGGAAATATTAACATATTTAAAAACAATATAATTAATTAATTTAGTTATATTATTTAAAAACATTGATTAAATTTTGGATGTGAAAACTTTTGTCATGAATTTATTAACTGTCTAATAGATTATAAAAAGTTTTCATATAACCCGCATCTATGTAAATCATATATGAATAATGATATTTAATGGATAAAAATACACTATTCGAAAAGTTTTGATAGATTATGGGTGAATCAAAACATAAGTTATACTTTTGGGTTCATATACATAAAATTATTTTTATCAAAATAATCTCCATTACAACTAAAATATTATAAGAACTATATGAGATATGGAATTGAAAAAACACCAAAATATATTTCATGTGGACTTTGGTTTGTGAAGATAATTTAATGAATATATTTCTAGATAAAATTAAACTAAAAACTAAAAATTACTAACTTTTTTGGTAATGTAGTAAATTAAAGGGTTATTATTTAAGCCGTATATTTGAAAAAAAAAATTATTTGTGGCTCACCATGTTTTATTTTATAGGAAGGAATATATTTATTAATGAATTTTTAGGGGAAATTTAAACTTATTAAACAAAAATTCCAATAAATTTGGTTTATTCTGAATATATAATCTTACATAAATCTCTAATGATATATACAAACTAGATAGACTAATGTATGGAATGTACCTCAAAGGAATTGTACGATTTTTAGTATATCGGGATAAATAATCTCAATAACCTAAAATGATAATTACTTTGTTTTCAAAATAAATGAAATTACAACGAATTAAGTTTTTATTTAGAGTCACGATGCTAAAAAATCGTTTCCATATATATAATATATGTTAGAATATTCATTCCCATATAAATATTGTATCATTTTTTATCCACTAAGTGTTGTAATACCCATAGGGTATACAATGTATTTTTAAAATAAAATTAACATTGATTATCAATTTTTAGCATGTAACGATTTATTTTTGGAAAAGGTGTACCAAAAACTATTTCTTTAACAATAAATAAATACTCTCACTTGTAGTTGTGAAATATTTTCTAATGATTTTTTAACATTTTGTTTCATTATTATGAAATATATTAATAGGATATCAATATTTCTTTCTTCGATGGTAATTTATTTAGGGGTATATATGATATTACATGAAGGGTTTTTTGGATATACATGGTTCCATAGAAGAATGTAATATTTAAACATACAATTATATATTAATTATTTCCTACCAATGTGGAAAACCCATTTTATAATAATAGAAAGTATCATTATTTCATCAAAAATAATAATGCTCAATTTTACGTATACATGTTCGAATTTTTGAGTACTAATATGTTTTAAGATTTTTATTTAGATCCAATATTACACACTATAAATGATATCTGATCATTATAGTCCATAAATTATTTTTTGGTGAAATGATTATTGATAAAATGAATAAGATAAGTAGCATACATTATTGGAATGCTGATATATGAAGACAGAATAATAGGTCACATGGCTTCATTTAAAACACATCTAATGATAAATGTTTTCTTATAAATAACATCGATAAGGTTTCTTTATTTGTGTCACATTGTGTGAATGTTGCAGTGATTCAATATCACTATATTGATATAGATATGGTATGAATGAATGATATATATATTTTCATGATAATTAGAACCATAAATTAAACTGTGTAATAAAATCATCATTAGCTCTCTTGTACCTTTTTAATGATAATATTCCACTAATATGATATTGGTGAAAGACACTGTATCACTATTAATAGTATCCTTAAATTATTAATAATGAAATAGAATATATTCAATACTATAAAATAAGTAATTAAAAGAAATAGAATAATCCATTATCCTATCAAAAAAATAATGAATACCATAGTGAGGTTTAATGTCATAAGATTTTATCTGTACTAGATCAGTGCTGATAATGGTGTGCATCATTAGCACTAAGAATAATTGATAAATCAACATTCTATCAAAACTTTTAGAACATCTGATAAAAGACACCATTTATTAGAACATACATTTATCCCAGATAAAGGGAACCAATATCAGCACCTTTAAAATCATTGATTAAGACATCCATTTTCCTTTCTAATAAATATGATGATGATGTAGTCCTTTATCGGGCAGACTTAATTGAATGAAACATGAATAATGTATTAGTTATTATATAAGCACTAATAAATGAAACCTTGATAAGAACATATAGTAGTGATAATAAATTTTCATACTATAGTATGATGAAACCGAGAACACTACAACACTAGAAAATTGGAATACTTATGTGTGTTGTAACATCAAACTATTTCACTATAAGAAACAAAATAAATTAGCAAAATCATAAAAAATGATACATATTTTAAATGAGGTAAAACATCCACCACTAATAAAAAAAATTAATTATTATACTAAAAAATAATGATCTTATATAAAAAAATACACCCCCGCGGGAGTAAAATAACACATATATATAAGAATATAATTCTATGGTAATAATAGAAAGATAAGCTTTAAAATTATACAATGAATAATTCTAGGAACATTGTGTATCAGAATGCGTTGTGGTTGACTTTTCACGTCACATTCTATATAGTGATTATCTTAATGAATTATATATTTTTCAACTAACTCAATATATATAAGATAAAAATAAATGGAAATTAATCATTTAATAGAAGATATAATGACGATTAAAATAATATCAAATTTTTTTCTCTTTTTTGGTAATTTGATGCGCATTATAAATTAAAATGTCACTTAGATATTGAAAATATTCCCATAATGTCATACTAGTCCTACCAAGAATCAAATTAGTGTGAGGATAATTATTATAAATCCAAAATTAATTAATGATCATTTTCCTAATTCATCGAAGTAATCATAATGAGTTTCCTCATTTTTGATTATTCCCCCCCTTTTTTTACCAAAATTTAATTTTAACCAGGAAACATGAACATTGTGAAATATGGTTGGCATCAGGTGTGGGATTGACATGAGACAGATTCCTACATATTAATAATTAATTTTTAAGCGTTTTCATATATTATCATGACAATCCGAGTGTATTTTCTCAATTTTAAGTGAGTATCAATTTGTTGTATTTAGATATAAATTTTAAATTGGTAACTGACACTATAATTATAAATGGGACGATCATGAATTACATTGAGTGGAATAAAATTCATTCACATAAAATTTACTTATAGATATTTTTCCTAATGTACCAAATAATTCCATATATGTTTTCTCAATATTGAGTTTGTGAGTGGATTTTAACTAAAATTAAGGTTAATTTTGAATAAAGAGATTCACCTAGAGTCATAAAGCTACATCATACATTATATTAAGGTGTGGATAATTTGAAGACACCAAAAATGACACATGGATTGTTTTCGTAAATTATAAAAACAATTAGAATTCATTTCATCAAGTTTGAGTATGCCACATGAGTTTTTTTACTAAAATATCATTTTATACTAGAACCACTCATTTTGACACATACTAGTCAGATACTTTTTGGGTATTATTATAGATTTATTCATAAATATATTAAATAATTTATGAATCGTTTTCATAAATTATTAATAAAATATGAGAATATTTTCTTAGTTTTATGTGGGTGACATTTTATACTATTAAAATATCAATTTTAATATGATAACATGCTTTTTTCTTCATAGTAGGAACATCATGTATTCGATTTAGGTGCGACTGATTACTAACCATCAAAAATGAATTATTAATAATTTTACAAAATAAATAAAGAAATATAAATGTGATTGATTAGTTTTGAGTATGTCAGTTGTTTTTTAATGAACTTAATGTCAAATTTGAATAAAAATACACCATTGTAGTCATAACGATAACATTGTACTTCTGATTGTGGTGTGTATAAATAATAAAAATCTAAAAGGACATATATATATTTTTCCTAAAGTATTAAAATGATCCAATTGTTTTTACTATTTTTTTATTATGTCGTGTGTTTTTTACTAAAATGTCATTTTCAAATGGGAACACACACTTTGAGTAATAAATCTTTCATAGTGTGTGGTTTTGACATAAGATTTATTCCTATATGTCAAAAATGATTTATGAATTATTTAACTAAATTATTTACAAAATATGAGAGTATTTAATAGTTTTTTATTGGGTCACATTTTTTTGTATTAAAATATAAATTTTAAATTTACTATTGACGATTGACACATTGAGCCATATCAGGAACATCATGTATCATATATTGTATTTAATGATTCCCAGACATCACAAATGAATTATTCATAATTCTCCTAAAGATCAAAGACAATATAAATGATTTTATTGATTTTTTATTTTGTTAGTAGTTTTTCTTGAAAAACATTAACGTCAATTTTGAATAACAACATGCACATTGAGTCATACCAATTACACCATGCATCAGATTTATGTTATATTGAGTCAAAAATATCAAAAATGACATATGGAACATTTTAATAAGGTATCAAAAGAATAATAATTAATTTCATTAGTTTTTATAATGACACTATTGGTCTCTAATAAAATGATAGTTGAAACAAAAAACATGCAAGATGAGTCATATAGGTCACATCCTATGTGGGTTTTTTCATGACCCACCTTCATGGGTCGTGAATCTTATCCTATGAACCCATACGTCTCCTGTAATACCTTGCTTTCCTTCCCAGCACACCATAGGATATTACTCACTAGGTTTGCTTATCAAACTAATGACTATCCCCACATGAAAACACATGTTCTTCCAGTGTGTTTTTTCCTCACTCACACAGACCCTGGGAATCATTACAGAAGGTCACCCATCCTGATTACTACTCTAGGACAAGAATGATTAACTGTGGAGTTCTAATCTGGTAGGATCCTGAAAAGAAAGGTGCACCGTGTTGACATGGGTAGTATCATTTATCTTTTTTTGGTCTCACTTTTTCAGGGGTGTTACAATATCCACCCCTTTAAAGCACAACGCCCTGGTTGTGGACCCCAACCCTAAAACATAGGTAGTTCTTAAGCACTTCATGATGGGTATTGGCTCTGATACCATTTTTCAAGACACACCTCCCTGGGCCATGAACTATATCATCTGACCCCATAGGTCTCCTGTAATACCTTGGTTGCGTTCCCAGCACACCATAGACTATTACTCACTAGGGTCGCTTATCAAACTAATGACTGTCCCCACAATCCAACACATGTTCTTTTAGTGTGTTTATTTCCTCACTCAAACACACACTGGGAAACATCCCAGAAGGTCACCCATCTTGAATACTACTCTAGGCCAATCAGGCTTAACTGTGGAGTTCTAATCATGTAGGATTCCGAAAATAAAGGTGCACCTTGTTGACATAGGTAGTAACATTTATCCTTTTTAAGTATCACTTTTCCAGGGGTGTTACAAGTTTGACTGGAGACTGATTAATGAAAAAATAATTATGAATAATTTTAATATATTATCAAGAAAAACTAATCATATTTTCTTGTTTTTTACCAAGTGACACTTTTTTTTGAATTAAAATGACAATTTTAAACTGACAACAGACACTTCGAGACATACTAAGAATATCATGTGTCGGATTAAGGTTTGAATGATTCCCACAAAAAAAATATATTATCGAACATTTTAGTAATGTACCAAAACAATATTAATTCATTTTATCAATTTTATCATGTTTGTAGTTTTTTATTAAAATTAATGTTATTTTTCAATAAAAAGATGCACTTAGAGTCATACTGATCACACCATTCCATTGGAATGATCAACATATAATTTCTATGATTAAAAAATTAATTATAGATTATTTTAAAATTGTTTAAAAACAATCATACTTTTTTATTTCAGTTTTTATTAAGCATGATGTGTTTTTTTACAAAAATGTCCCTTTAAATTGGAGACATCACTTTGAGACATACAATACAAATGTAGTGAAGATTTAATGAGGGACTAATTCCTACCCATCACAAATGAATTATGACTAATTTTCATAAATTATAAATAAAATATGAGTGAGTTCTCTTTGTTTTTTAGTGAGAGACACTTTTTATCTATTAAAATATAATTTTTAAACTGATAACAGACTCACCGAGTCATATTAAGAACATAATGTATCTGATTGAGGAATGGATTCATCCTACACAACAAAATTGACATATGGATTGATTTTATAATGTTCCAAAACAATATGAATGTGTTTTATCAGTTTTTAGGTTGTTAATTATTTTTTACTAATATTATTGTCAATTTTGAATGAAAATACACAGTTTGATTCATACGAGTCACACCGTGCATCGAATTGAGGACCAGTTGATTCCTATAAATATCAATGGACTTATGGATCATTTTAATAATTTATGATAATAATTTGTATTTGTTTCTTATTTTTTGAGTATGCCGGTTATTTTTTTACAAAAATTTAATTTCAAATTGGAAACCCAAACACTGATTCATACAAATCGCATCATCTTTTGGTATTCATAACATTGATTCCCACATGTCATAAATGATTAATGAATTGTTATCCTTAATTATAAAGAAAATAGATGTTAATTGTTTTTTTAGTGCAGACCATTTTTTTCTTAAAATTTAAATTTTTAACTAATAACAAACACTTTGAGTCATACGGTGCCCATTGTTTGTTATATTCAGGTGATATTGATTTCTATACCCAAAAAATTACCAAATAATAATTATAATAATTAACCAAAACTATTTTTATGTGTTTTATCAGTTTGGAGTATGTTAGTTTCTTTATTAAAATTAATGTCAATTTCAAAACAATCTAAGTGAATTTTCTATATAATGAAAAAATCTACCATAACATCATTATTATTGTCTCATAAAAATTGAAATATACCTATTCTCGTGTATTTTTTAATTAAAATGATAATGAGTTTTTTATTAATGAGGTTGCAAACATGATCATTTTATATAATGAATTTTCACCAACATAACGAATGTTACTAGAATAGACTCCAATTTTTTTGATATTATAACAATAATATAATTTATTATTTAATATCCCAATAATTCTACCACAGTCCAAAATGAAACCATTTTATATTTCTTTTTTAAATATTAATGATTCGGTTGAGGAAATGTTTTATTTCATTTTTTACTTTTGACGTTTTGGATCAATTTCCATGCTTGTTTTTCAATGTGGTGTTCATTTGGATTTTTTAGATTCTTGATTTCATTTTTGGTGGGATTCTAATTTTCAGGAATATCTTCATAAGGTGTTTGTTTTTATTTGATGTCATGTTTCCGTTAACCCCATCCCTACATGTTGACAACGATCTCTCAATACTTTCTTTTCTCTAATAGTTCTCTTTTCAGCCTTCCAGATTATGTGGTTGATTACACAAATAATTTTTAAACATTAAAAATGAATTATATACATTTTTAATGAATATTTTTTATTTTAGTACTGTCAAGTGATTATTGGCTCCACTACTAAGACCATTTCATTGTAGTGTACATAATTCTGGGAAAATTAACTACGCCTATTTTTTTTTGTTTTTCAGTTTGTTATTGGAGAGGGGTCTTTTTCATAATTTATTAATATATCATAGTTCACGGAATGTGCTAATTGAAATTATACCATATGATAACCTATTTGAAAAAATAAGAGGTGTTTTATTTTGTGTTTTAAAAAATTCATCCAATTAAATTTCTATAAAATAATAACATAAATTTGGTAAAATCATTTTTCAAAAATCCTCCTAAAAACCCTGCACAATTGACCTTATCTTAAGTGATAACTTGTGTGTGCAATTTTCAATAATTTTTCTCTAACAGATTTTTTGTATGATCCTCATTAGACTTCGTTGTCAAAAAATTATATTGGTTGTAATCCAGCACTTGTTCTCCTCCTATGCCTCCATATCTTGCTCAGTCTCTGCCTATGGCTCCTCCTTCACCATATTCTCCAACTCGTACTCTAACTCTATGACAAGGCTTATAATTTGCACATTTTTTAATGCATTTCTATTTTTTTAAACATCCCAAGATAACATTTTGAGCTTATATGTAACAATTTTGGATTTAAGAAGTATTTTAATTTTAAATGCAAAAATGACCAAATTCTGCATTTTGGACAGATTTTCACTACAGGGGTATTTTGGTCATTTACAAAAAATATAAATCCAAATTTTATGATTATAATTTTTTTAGAATCCTAATTTAATTTCCTTCAACTTTGTCTTCTGGACCAGGATCTGATTCGACCATCTTGAGGTCCAAACAATTCAATGAAGTTGAAGATTATTCAGGAACACCAAGGAAGCCTCCAAGAAATTTCTTCTAGAAAAAAGAAGGTTCAGTGAAATATCCATAACTCTCTCAAAACGACTTTAATGGAGCTGAAATTTTGTTTATAGACGGATAAAAAGATTGTGAACACGTTTCATTAAGGGAGACACGCCTTAAATGCACAGAGTGGACAGAATAAATGCTCAGAGTAAATTGTCCATAACTCATTCATCAATTGTCCAACCCCGCTGAGATTTTGAGGGGACACGGCCAAGAAAATTATGAACAACATTTAATAAGGGCTCAACGCGTGAAGATGTCATTTATGGGGCCCAAAATGCGACAACATTTGGAGGAAAGAAATATGGCTATAAAAGGATGAGAGCTCCTCCTCCTCGAGAGATTCCAATTCCTTCCCAACAACATCCGGGGCACCAAGGAGAGGAGGAAAAAGGGCCATTTAGGATTTTTTTTTCTTTATTTCCATTTTTATTTTAGTTTTAATTTCTTATGTAATTCATTCATAATCATTTTATTAAAGTGTTTCTCATTTCTTCTTCCACCCCTTTTCACTTATAACTTTACTTTTTATTATCTCTCTTCCATCTTTTCCATTGTTATTTCTTTGAACTTCGCCATTTAAAGTGACTAACTTGAGGCTTGGAAATAGGGGAGGATTCATGATGTTATTCATTATTGCACTTCAAATTAATTTTTTTTTTAAATCTATTTGTGGTGGAGGTGAGAATATTGCACGGGTGTGGCGGTCGTCTACTACGACATTATTTTCAATTCCATTTCTTTTCATTGATTAATCATTTACCCTCCATTATCTTAGGAAAAACCATCATACGGTGGAGTTGGGGTTTCCATACGGTTTGAAACGGCATGCGGTGGAGTCGGGTCTTGTAGGGATAATATTCTCAGTTGAGGTGTTACTCTACTGGATTACTGGAGGAGGTGTGGTTTGGCGTGCCGAAGGCATGTTAAAATCACACACATAATAAATAAATGGGATGTAATTAATTAATGAGGTTTCACTAAATGAATTATCAAATCGAATTTAAATAATCAACAAATAATGAATGGACTCGTGTTATCCAAACCTAAGACCAAGACCTTTCTTTTATAATTTCATTCTGTAATAATTTGCATTTAGATTTCAATATTGCATTGCTTAATTTAAATTTAAAATTTTCTAAATTCACAATTTTTTTTAATATTTTTCATTTTTTAAAAAAAATCATTAAAAAAACCATTTACCATAATGTCTTCAATCTCAAATTCAAATGCATGGAACAATTACTCAAAGGTTCCAGAAGAAGAAACTGACTACACTGAGGAATCCCTCCAACGAAGGGTGGATTCTCTAATGATAAGGCTCAAACAAAAGGAAAAAGGATTAGCAACATGGATCTCACTATAAGATTTGATGACCTTGGTCGATGAACTCCAAACAGACATTCAAATATTCAAGGCCAACAAGGATGTGCCACTGGTCTTCCCAAATTTCATTGAAGACATCCATGATGTTGAAGACAAATTCAAGGTGGAGGAGTCTGACTATCTATCTTCATCTATTAAAGATCAACTCCAAGTGTAATTTTCTATTGAAGAAGATATTCAAGCCAAACCGACTCAGGGAGATGATACAATCTTGAACTCAAACACTTTTAAATTTATTAAATCTGATTTGAGTATAACTCCCAACTTTTTTGAATTTTCAGAATTGTGTGACTCATATAATGCATTGGAGGATGATGTGGAAAAAGAAGATGCACCTGTTGAGGAACACCTAGAGCTCCCTGAAGTCATTGAACATCTAATTGAGGAGCCCCATCATGAAGAGATTCTAGTGGATTTTCTTGATGAACCAGAGACACATGCTGCTTCAAATCTGAAGCAACCACTGGAAATAGAAGAAGATGTTGCACAAGAAGCAACGAAGAAGGAGGAGGATCCATACTTCATCCTACCCCCACCATGCAAGTTATACTGCATTGCAAAGGGGGTGGATCTGGGGTACTCTATACATGGAATCCTCCTCAACAAAAAAAATGAATCACAAGCTGGGAAAAGCCACATGTGGTGGTTCAAATCAAAGAAGCTACATCCACCATCAGACTTTGGATAACAGCTGGTACTGCCCACTGGAGGTAGTAAAAATTCAGGGCCCACTTGGGGGATCGTACCAAGACTTATCCCTTGCATTATAGTAATTTATATTTCAATTTCATTTCTTAGAAGTAGTTTAGCATTCATCCCTTTCCTCCTTATTATTTTGAGCTTTAATGACATGATACTTGTTCTTAATGTTGAAATTTTCTTTTGTAGGATCATGATGGAAGAAGGAAGCCCCAAAAATTTGTTAAAGGGGACTGAAACTTTATTTCAAAAGGGAGTTCATTTTTAAATTTTAAATTGTAAACTCATTAAAGTTTTTGTCCAAAACATGTTTTAAGCTTTAATGATAAGAATTGCATACCCTCACTTGAATTAATGTTTTACTCAACTTATCTAGGAGACATGAGTTTCTTAGTAATCTTGTGATTCCATGTTTTATATTTCAATGATAATGAGATTGAATGATTAAAATGGATAATTAAATGATTAAAGTGAAGCAAGGATATTGAAATAAGGACTCATGATTTAAGGGAATTAATTGATTCATGTAAATGAAACTTCGCTTACATTTTACATTATTTAAATTTCTCAAATTCATGTGAATTAAGTTTTTATTATTAATCATGCCATGAGTGATTTTCCAATATTATATTCTTATTCCTGAGAGGATTTCTAGACCAAATATTTCCTATTTTATCTTGAGCATATTTCATGAGTGATCTTGGGACATGCCACCTACTATAAATTGTATTGAAACTTGTGAAAGATATGACTTTACAAAACCACATTTAAAATGATTGAGGCATCTCTTTGGCTAGCCACATTTTATCCTAAGACCCACCTTTACATTTATCCTTCGTAAGCCCTTAGATGCCATGAATTTCCTTATAGGTTTAAGCCACATTACAATCCAATTTTTCCTTACCTACCTGCACTTTTTGTATTTTTGAATGGTTATTTCAAGTTTGAGTGTGGGGTAAGGGCCTTTCATGTGCGTTCCTTGGGATATATATCATTTTTTGGGTGGTGTAATGTGTGCGTTATCATTTTGGGCAATGTATTATTAGAAAATTGGGCATGAGTGATTGTTTCATTATGCTTCTTTCATTTCATCCGGTTCTCCTTAAAAAAAGAAAAAAAATTCTAAATAAAGTTGTGCCTTTCTGGAGCTTTAAAAAAAAGAAAATAAAGCTGTGCCTTTCTAGAGCTTTACAAAAAACATGGAGAACTTGGATGATATCATTCTTTGTAATAATTTATTGACTCATGACCCATGTCATTGAAAGGGGAGTGGTGCTATGATTCACATTTCAAGGGGATTTGAGTGAGGTTTATCTTGTGTTTTCACTTGATTAATCATGCATTATACTTAAGAGTCAAACCTCCTACTGCTGGCCTTAAATTATTTCAATCATTTACCCACCAAACCTAAGCCACAGATTCATTTGAACCTTTATTGAATGTCCTCATGATTTTATGTGTGTTTTGTCTTTACAAAGTGGAGAAAGTAGTTACATTACAAGCCTATGGGTAAGGAGCATGTTTTCATGATATGAGCATAACTACACTATTAATTGTGTCATGAGTGATGAGAGAAAAGATTCAAAAGTGAGGTAGGTCATGATTTTGCATGTTTAATAATTATTAATTGAGAAGCTTGAATGAATGAAAAGAGAAGCTTCATTATTTTTCAAAGGGAAAAAGTCAAATGCATGAATTGATTGTTTCTTTGAAAAATGGGAAATTAAATTGTTATTTTTTGTGGAATTGGAAAATTTGGTTGGACGTTGATAATAATTTGATTTTATTCCATTTGAAATTTAAATATTGGTGACATTGGTGCCCTTTGAATTCCAGGTTGAGATTTTATGCTTGAGGACAAGCATAATTTAAGTGTGGGGGAATTGACAAGGCTAATAATTTGCACATTTTTTAAATGAATTTCTATTTTTTAAACATCCCAAGATAAAATTTTGATCATATATGTAACAATTTTGGATTTAAGAAGTATTTTACGTTTAAATGCAAAAATGACCAAATTCTGCATTCTGGACAGATTTTTACTACAGGGGTATTTTGGTCATTTACAAAACAATATAAATCCAAATTTGTGATTATAATTTTTTAAGAATCCTAATTTAATTTCCTTAAACTTTGTCTTCTGGACCAGGATCTGATTCGACCATATTGAGGTCCAAACAATTCAATGAAGTTGAAGATTATTCAGGAACACCAAGGAAGCTTCCAGGAAATTTCTTCCAGAAAAAAAAAAGGTTCAGTGAAATATCCATAACTCGCTCAAAACGACTTTAATGGAGCTGAAATTTTGTTTATAGACGGATACAAAGATTGTGAACACGTTTGATTAAGGGATACACGCCTTAAATGGCATTTTTCAGGGACATTAATTCATTACAAAACGGTGGTTTGCGGTTTGATAATTCTGACTGAACAAAATAAATTCTCAGAGTATATTGGCCATAACATATTCATCACTTGTCCAAATCCTCTGAGATTTTTAGGGGACAAGGAAAGGACAATTATGAACAACATTTAATAAGGGATCAACGCGTGAAGAGGTCATTTATGGGGCCCAAAATGCGACAACAGTCGTAGGACATAAATCTGGCTATAAAAGGATGAGAGCTCCTCCTCCTCAAGACATTCCAATTCCTTCCCAAAAACATCCGGGGCACCAAGGAGAGGAGGACAAAGGTCCATTTAGGATTTATATTTCTTTATTTCCCTTTTTATTTTATTTTTCATTTCTTATGTAATTCATTCATAATCATTTTATTAAAGTGTTTCTCATTTCTTCTTCCACCCCTTTTCACTTATAACTTTAATTTTTCTTATCTCTCTTCCATCTTTCCATTGTGATCTTTTTGCACTTCGCCATGGCAAGTGACTAACCCGAGGCTTGAAAATAGAGGAGGATTCATGACTTTATTCATTATTGCACTTCAAATTAAAAAAAATGTTTTAAATCTATTTGTGGTGGAGGTGCGAATATTGCACGGGTGTGGCGGTCGTCCACTACGACATTATTTTCAATTCCATTTATTTTCATTGATTAATCATTTCCCCTCCCTTATCTTAGTAAAAACAATCATACGGTGGAGTTGGGGTTTCCATAAGGTTTGAAACGGCATACGGTGGAGTCGGGTCTTGTAGGGGTAATATTCTCAGTTGAGGTGTTACTCTACTGGATTACTGGATGAGGTGTGGTTTGGCGTGCCGAAGGCATGTTAAAATCACACACATAATAAATAAATGGGATGTAATTCATTAATGAGGTTTCACTAAATGAATTATCAAATATAATTTAAATAATCAACAAATAATGAATGGACTCGTGTTATCCAATCCTAGGACCAAGACCTTTCTTTTATAATTTCATTCTGTAATAATTTCCATTTAGATTTCTATATTGCATTGCTTAATTTAAAATTAAAATTTTCTAAAACTATAAAAATATATATATTAATAAATAATATAAAAAAAGAAATAAAAATTAGATTAAGTGAATTAGTATAAGTGATTGAACCGACTGTAACGCTCCTCAAATGAGACGACCCTGGTCAGCCTCTATGCTGCATTAGGAAAATAAATTACTTTTGCCATGTCCTACAACAGGCGTGCGTCACTCTGACTTGTGGTGAAAAATTATGGAGCAATAAAGTAATGAATATATTACATTAGAGTAAATTGAAAAAAAGAACAAGGACACATGGATTTATGTGGTTCAAGAATAATCTCTGCATCACAGAGATGAATAATAACTTTGCTGTGAAAAATCTAGGAGTATAATTTACATGAGTTTCTCTCATAGAGAAACTCTAACCTATAAATGATCTAATGTGGAGGATCAAACACTACTCCACAAATCGGATCAATCTACAACAATCCCACACGAATATATTTCTATATCTACCTTCATCATTTCCCAAAAGTTTTTCTTCTTTTATGGGCAGTGCTTCTAAAAAAAATTATTTCCACCATTATTTTTTTCCATTATAAGTATATAAAAATAATATATTTTAATTATTACACAAGTTATTGACAAAACCAATATATTTATAATGTCATTACTCATTCTATTTCAGAAACACAGTATATAATCACAATTTTGTTCTATACATTCTCACAACAAGTATGCTGCCAACACATCACTGAAAAAATATTATTTCTTCTTTTTAGTATGGAGGTAGTAAGAAATATTGATATTACTTAGAAAACATAAACAATAAAATTATTATGAAATATATATAAAATTGTGTAACTCCCTTCATAAAGTACATGTTGGGGGATTCTATTTTTTTCAAGATTTATGATCTCTCTAATAAAATTTGAAACATGATATCCTCTATTAATTCCATTATCTTGCATCTAACACTCTGGAAATAATGATAAAAAAAAAATTGAAATGTTTTTGTAGTAAAATATTTATACATATTCCATAATATGATTACATTTTTTGTAATCCATATGGATTATCTCTTTAGTCAATGATTGAAAAACGTGATTTAGCATATATTTATTGATCACCCTATCGTAACAAGATTCTTGAAAAATAAATGACTGGATCATAAAATTTTATGTTTGTATATTATATTTATATTTCAGTATATTAGATGTTCACAATACACATCAGGTGTGGTCATTTAGTAGGATATACATGTATTAGATCCAGACAATAAATATTTGTGGTATGAAGATTGAATGTGATCAACATACAGTTCTATTTAAAAAAACATGTAATGAAAAAAATAATATTGTATTATATGTGATATATTGTAGAGTTTAACATATTCATTATTAGTATAAAACATATTCTGTCATAAGATGATATTTTATCAAATGCATCTAGTATATACCCTTTCTTCCTTCTCAATTTATTCATTATCCAATGTATGTTTTTCCATTGAAATAATACAGGGATTAATGAATCCAGATCATGATTTACATGATTTTCATTTTATATAGTTGCGATAAAAATATATATATAAAATATACATAGTTATGAACTTTAAAAAAAATATTTATTTTATTTTTTGAAAGATGTATTATCCAAATGTACCTTATTTATGTAATCACAATTAATATTCCCATACATTTATGCTTGATAAAATCATTTATCATTTCACAACCAATTATATATGTCATGAATGATCCATAAATTTAATTTTCTTATAGAATAGAATAGATATATTCATCTTTAAATGTGTTATATGCATGAATTTTTAATGATATTTAATTTTTCTTTGGAACTATTGGGTTGATGGTACTCTAAGTAGGAAATTTTTATTTCTTGGGAGATTCTCTAGATTTTCATGATCTGACCTATATTTTCCCTACCTCTTTATCCATATATAATATCACGCCTCAATTTATAACTTTTATAATAAATCTTTATATTTGTTTGTATGAAATATTATGTTAATTAAATAAATCATGTATCTTTATATGATTATACATCCATCATATGAAATATATAATAGCAACATTAACTACTGAAATATCAATATAATAAAGTGTAATAAGAACCATATCAATAATCTTAGGAGCAAACTCAATCCCCACTACAATTTGATCTTTTTGGAGATCCTTATTGTGCATATTTTCTCCCAATATATTATCCACTATAATAATTTAATGAGCGTGGGGCATTGGTGTTGGCAGATAAAAACAACATAAAACTATACCCTAGAGAATTTTAGTAACATAAATTCAACATATGTTATTGGATTCACATATAGGATAAATAGAAATGAATAAATTAAATACTTATTTTATGGTATGTAGTTTGGGGGAATGAATAGACTCAAGGCTGGTGGGATCATTTCATTCATTCATGGATTTATGTCCTACGAATGATTCTTTTGATCAAGTACCATAGATTGGTCTACCAAACCTGACTAGACAATAATATATTGGAGTGAGAGTGTTTTTTTAGAAACTCATCTCACCATATTATATATATCATCCGGAGATTTATACTCTCAAAATATTATTGATGATTTAATCAAAAAACACAATCCACTAACACAACCATATTATTCGATCTGCTTTATAGTCACTAAATGTTTCTTTTCCTTGGGTGTTGTCACTTATGATACTTGTTTCTAAACTATATATGAAAATATGAACATAAATTGATATTTTTAGGTAATAATTTAAAAAAGAATAATTAATTTAATTTATATCATACATAGATATGTATTCCATGCTGTTTATGTTTTTTATCAACCATTTTCTCCTCATTATTTATAGGAGCCTCCTTCTATTTCACATGACATGGGATGTAAGTGCATTAATATTTAGATTGATCAATCATCATATAAATAAAGAAACATAGGTCATTTCAAATCAAATAATTGAAATTTTTATTTTTGTATTAAAATATATACCAATTTCTTATATAATTAATCATACACCATCCTTGATTTTCTATCGGGGTACAATGTTTTTGATGCAAATTCATAATTTAAAAAAAATTGATGTATATTAATTAATTTTTTTGAATTAAGTTGGATAAAATAAATAATGTCATATAATATATTATCTACTGCAATGCCACTAAAATTATTTGTCATTATAATGAATGATGATATCTTTCAATGTTAACTTCTTTATAATGTGTGTATAGATTTCTGGTGGGCGAGACATTAGATTCCCATCAGCATCTCGAAGATAAAACATCATATAAAGAGTAAAAAAGCCTCTATGTTATTTTCTAGGATCTGTTAAGAAAATTTCATTATAGTATTATTTTAAATTAAAAACAAACTCTTTAATTTATAATGTAAAATAAATTAACATTTCATTAAATAATATTTTATTAAAATTGGAAAAGAATATCATAATATCGCCATTATAACATGCCAAATGATTTCCTTTGTCACAGGTTTGATGTGGTACCATGAATCAATATCAATCATCACATTCATCACCATTATGACCCCATGATAACTAATTAACATTGACTTGTTAGGGTTAATAGGTTGGTTCATTTATTCAAACCAACCTCAAATTTTATACCATGACTTCCTGCATTGATAATCTTATTCAACATTTTAGTGACACTACGTTTGTGATTTTTTTCATCCAGATTATATTGATCTATGAATAATATTTTAGTTTCATCATCAAAATTCTTTTCTTCCTTTGTACACGTTACATCATCATGTGTAGAATAAATTTTATACATGATTATTTGAATATTTAATTAGTCTTTAATAAAAACAAAAAAAACATGGAGGAAGGATTTGAGAAGGGAATCATGAATTCTCTATGGTAAACATGAAGAATTATATAACAACATATTAATTTTATTTTTCAAATGATTAGAGTGCATCTGTTTTGAATCAAATATGTAATTGAACTGAATAAAACAATTACACCTCTAGTGTATGTGTTATCCACAAAAAATCATCCAATATCGGGTACTAGTGATAAATGTTCATGGATACTTCACTAATTAGTTCAAATCAAATATAATATTTGGTGTATGAGATTCATGATGAGAAATAAAATAAAAACAGTCTTAGAGATGTTGCTGGAGAGGAAAAAAATTATCCCTATAAAATATTTTATATTACCCCCTGCTAATTTAAAATTTCAAATATCATATAAAAATGATAAATGTTCCCTAAAACTACAATGATAACATCATCTCATCTTTATTGGGATAAATCGAATATAATCTATGATATTATTCATTTTCCCACACATGTATCTCAAATATAAGAACTCTATATCCATTTTATTGATGTGTATGGTGTGAATATAAAACATAACACGTAAATACTAAAAAGTCCCCTTTAAGATACCACAACACATGTATTATAGTATATGTTCAAAGTAGTTACACTCAAAATACACAAGTAATTCAATTAATTTTTTAATAACTTGGACACCATGATAATCAAATATACCAAATTCATTTCACAATAGTGAAATATTCTAATCATATCATAAGTTTATTCAATGGTTGTTCCATAAAATTAATTTCATTTCAATAATAATTTGTTAACATTCGAATCAAATGATGAATAAATATATATTAATCACCCTCTAGATATAACCACATCATAGGTACCATAAGATTTGACTTCATACCCCAAGCATACTATACTATAAATTAGGGATAACCATAACATGTACATATTTCATCAAAATCATGAAATGGATATAACATATCTCTTATTCATGGGAATTTAATTTGAAATATGTGTAAGTCTAAAAATAATTAGTTCCATTATGAATGAACCAAATAGTGGTCTCTACATCAAATTAGTTAAATCTAACTTCTAAAAACATTATTGAAGAAAAAACAAGAACATAAATGTCACAACACCCTTACCCTAGCCCTCAATGAATAAATAACATGACTATAGATACTCACAGTCTAACATAACTTACCCAGGCCTTACATAATATCCATCATATACTAAATTTTTGATAAAAATTATTGTTATCAAATCTAGGAATGTATTTCTTATAAAAAAATATTGTATTCATATATTGAGAAGTATATAAATATAATTTAAAATTATATAATGTGATTATTCATATAAAATATTTTAAGAAATGATTTATCAAATATTAAAAAAATAACTAGTGACGTATTACGTTTCATAAAGTAATTATTTTAAAAAAAAATAAAGAATAATTTATTAGACAAGTAAGCAAATAAAATTAGTTAATTAAATAGTAAAAAATTTATTCAATGATTAAAAGGAGGACGTAAAAAATAAAAATCATAAAAAGTTTCCATTTCCTAATATTAAAATGCCTAGAAAAGATTTATTTAAGAATTTTTATTGAATAGTTTTACTATTTAAATATTATTAAAACTAGATTAGTTAATGAGTACAGTAAAATATTTATAAAAAATATATATTTATCCTATCAACATATATATATATATATTTATATATATTGTGAACCATTTAATATGAAAAATTAATTATCAAATACATATATAAAAACTATTACTAATTTTGTATCGTAAGCGTTAGTTTTTTAAATCGAATAATAAAAACATAATAATCACATAAATATTTCTATTATAGAAAGTGTAATATGTAAGAATATATCATGATTATAAATCACCAATGTTTTCTCAAATATAACATAATTTAAACCCATCACATATTATTTTTAAAAAATATGTTTATCCCATGTAAACACCAACCCCACTCATATTCAAAAATAACCAAATGAAATTTTAGTTATGGATTCTTACATATTACATTTCAAAACTATAATTAATTATCTATCATCACATACCACCAACCACAGTGTAATCCCCACAAACACTTGTTTATTTAAAATACATTATTTTATCAATTTATTTATGGTAAAAATTTACCCAAATCAAAAATATAATATAATATGGCTATTCAACACAAAATTTTCTAATATTTCATAAATTTTTTAACAAAAACAATTAATAATTATTCCATGGGGAAAATATTCAAAAAATTATTTAATAATATATTTAGTATCTGAAATTATATTCATATTTATATTTATATTGGGTTTGAACTACAAAAAATATTAAGATACAAGAAAATATAGTTTAACCACCATAAACTTATATAATTTTATAACATAGGAACACAATATTTTTATTCATTCAAATACATCATAAATGTGATACTAATCATCCAATAGTAATTAAGTGAGAATCCACACATATCATTCAATGAAATTTTATTGAGACAATTTTCTTAATATATTCACATATATCTGCAATGCTTTTTATAGTGTTAATTATTTTTATCTTCATGTGCATGCCATATTGTGGATCCAGGATTCAATCAATAGAAATATTGAAAATCATCATTTTAATAAAAAATATTATTGGAAATGAAAATAAAATCATACTTAGTTCCTACAGAGGGTAGAAATGTAGTTAGCATTGGTCTCATTTGAATCGGGTACGAGTTTATAGAGTATTGGTATCCTTTTTCAGGCATTTGTATGTGAGTGAAATAGATATTGAGGTAGATATGAGATGTAATTTTCATCATCATTAAGAAAAACTCAAACACCAAAAACCTTGAAACCCAAATTGGAATCCAAAAAGAGAGAAAAAGGAGAAAATAACACACCTTGGATTCTATTTTATATTCTTCCAAGAGAAATTAGAGGAGTAGCACCAATTGTTGTAATGTTTCTTGAGATCTTGAGAAACACAATAAAATGTGTCGTGGTTAGGGTTCTTTCAAATTGTCTGGGGACAATTTTTTCAACACATTAAATAAACACTTATACAATGAACACTAATAATTTCTATAATATTAGAGAAGATTAATGATTAATAATTATGATTTTTAATAAAAATTATGTAATAATATTTATACTATAATATATTTGTTTTTTTAAATTTTATATTTATTTAAATATTTATTTATATATTTACTGTTAAATTTTTTAACAATATAATTATTTTATTTATATTAATATATATATTTTTGTAATTATATATATACATATATTTAAAAAATCAATATAGAAATAAATAGACTACATACATTCAATATTTACATATATTTACGTTAATTGTATAATTTTAAATATATTTATATTGAATTATATATATAATATTAATGTAAATATATTCTTTAGTTAGATATATTTAATATATGATTGTAAATATTTAAATAGATAATTATTTATTTATAAATATATAAATAATACATAAAAAATAATATTTAACTTTTGTTATAATAATATATATATAGTCCCTAGGGTGAAGCATAGTGTATGATGCCCCTAGGGGATTCAAAGAGGTCAAGAGTTTGAGTCTCACCAATTAAATCATTGCATTGTATGTCATGTACAATTATTTCTTATGTAGGACATTTCCCAAAATAAATGGAGGCATTAACATCAACTTATATATATATACAGTATATTAATTGTTCAAATAATTTAATTATATTTCATAATTATTTAAATAAATATATTTACTTATTTTTAGTTATATTAAAAATATTAAAAATATTAATTTATTGATACTAATTATAATTTTATAAATTTATAAATATATACTTATAAATTTATATATATATATATATATATTTATTTATTTATAAATATTTATTTAGAATATAAATTGCTGACATCATTAATAATTATATAATCTCGAATGCATTAAATTTAAAAATGGGTGAAATAGAATAATTAAAAAAGAGAACCCTTTAAATATATTGAAAAATAGATTAGTTTTTTAAAATAAATATAAATATATAAAAACCATGAATATATATATATATATTGATGTAATGATGAATATATATTAGAAAAACAAAAACATTGTAAATAAAAAAATACATAATATAAAATGATTAAATTAAAAAAATTATAAAGAATTCATAATATTTATTTATACTAATATTAAAAATAGATAAATAATATTGACCTATTTGAAAAAAAATATATTTAATGTATCATGTTATAATAAAATTTTAAAATATATTAAATTTGGAATTAATTACATAAATATATGCTTTATGTGTTTCAATGTAATAATTAATTAATTACGTAAATATTTGTGTGTTTAGATAGTATATAAAAATGAATTAACTATATATATGGATGTTAAATAAATGTAACCCATGTGGTTCGTAATATTTTTATTTGAAAAGTCAAATAAAATTAAAAATGAATAAGACATTAATATGTTTTGAATTATTACAATTTATTCATTTTCTATATATTATAATATAATATATATTACTTATCACTATATAATATATATATATATATATTATACACACTCATTTATTTTAATAATAGTTTCATTAATAGTTTTTTATCTTATTTTTAAATTTTTTATTATATAATATTTGTTTAATTATTACAATTTATTCATTTTTAATTTTTTTCTATATTAATAGAAATTTATTAATTTAATATATTTATTTCCAATATATAATTTTTATTAATTTTTATTATACATATATATATAATTATTTCATTTTTTAAATAATTATTTAATTAATAAAATTTTTATCCATTTTCATAATTTACTAATTTTTTAGTTTCATTTTTTTAATTATTTATTTTTATTAATTTTAGATATCTATATAATTAATAAATATTATTTATAAATAATTATTTTTATATAGATAATCAATTTATTAATTTTTATAAAAAAATACTATTAATATATTTGTGAATAAATTTTATAAATTTTATTTGTTTAATTATTTCATTTTATAATGATCCTCTATTAAAACTAAAATAGTAGTAATAATTTGAACCATTTATCAAAGTTAAATATAAGGCACTAATAATCTGGCCTTTTATCAGCACGTTTTTATAATAATTAATGTCACCCTTTATCAGCACGTTTTTAGCACTGATAATGATCACATTTATCAATGGTTTTTCCCAGGGCTGGTAAGGGTAAACACTGATAAAGGCATCTTTTTTAGTAGTGATTATTATTGATTGGAATTGAAATTTATTTTATTGTAAGAGTGTAAATTAATATTTTTCAAATAGATTGATATGATTTTATATATTAATATTGAATTTTTTATACCTTAATTTTGGAGTTGTTAGATATTATATTCGAGGAGGCCTATTTTTTATTTATTATCAAATTTTTTATTGATTGAATCACTTAAATTGATGGTTCAAATGTATATTTTTAGATAATATAGATTATTTATGAGCTAGCAACTTTTACAAGAATATCAAATCTGAAAAATATTTAATATGACTATAATTGAGGTAGGAAAAGATCCCTGATCTCATTATCCTATAAAATAAATGGTACATGTTCTACTAAATTATATAAATAAATTATATAGGTGACGTAAATATTTTTTTCTATTAATATCGGAAATATTGTAGCAATTCCATTGAATAAAACAACATCACAACAAAAAAGGGAATATAAATTCCATAGGTATTAGAAATATTAGTGGTTAGGTTTATTGTTTTTAGGTATTTTATATTGATTATAAAACTATTTAATAGTACATAAAACATGGTAATATACAATGTATCAAGGTTTTATAATTAAATTAGTTTTCTATATTATAGTATATTAATGTGTGATATATTTAATACATGATAGTTCCATGATATATAACACACATGGGAAATATATATGTTAAATTAAATTTAAAATTATCTTGTAAACTCGTGTTTTGTGTAACACCTAGGACCCACTTGTATTTTTTTTTTTGAGTACTAATATATATTTTAATATATATTTTGACATTTTTATGAGGTGTGTACATGTACATGTTAAGAAAAATGATCTACTAGATTAAATTATCCAACGACACATAGTGTATTAGGTGGTGGGGACATGTGCCTTGTTTACCAAACCACGGAACCAAACTATGCATCATGGGTTTCAATATAGTAATACCTAAACCTATAGTTTTAGGATTCACCAAACCATGTAACCCTATAATAACATGGGTTTGGAGATCCCTTTGTTTTTATAATCATATGAAAAATTATTAGGCCTCATTTATTTCATAATACATCACTGGACAAATTGAGGTCTTCTTATGAATGACTATGTGGATTCTCTACTATAGAATAATAAGATTATATCGAAAATTTAATAGGTTTTTATGTACATAGTGAAAGATATTGAGATCACGATAGTACTTGTATCATTCCCACCCTATATAAATCCTTCACAGTTGATGGATATCATGTGATTAGATTATGATAGATTTTACTAGAATGATAAATTCATGATGCTGATATAGAATTTATCTATCATTAAGAGACATATCATTACTATTAATAATAGATATATAGTGTTATTATTTAAATAAGTTTTTATTCTAATTTTGATTAATTTTATTCTTTTTTTGATGAAATTTGAATCTATATCATGTGATTAGTGTTCTTTTAACTATATTATGGATCGAGATTTATAAAATAATTATGAAATTGATTTGATAAAATTTGTTATTTCTAGTTATGTGAAATATAGATCGTTTAAATTTGATTAAAAGTATAGTATTATTTCATTATTGTCTATTTAGGTAAAAATAGATTTTATATAAAAAATCTAGTATTTTTAATGAAAATAAATTAAATGTTATTTCAATAAAAAAATGTCTTTCAGAAAAAAATATGTTTTATACAATTTTATGAACGTCACAATGAATTTAATTTTTTAAATTTCATATATACAAACAATCATTCAATAATCATAAGAATAACTGAGAAATTAAAATACATATGGAGTTTCATTATGTCTGGAAATATGGTTAAGGGATGATTTTGTAGAAGTCACTTAGAGGGAATAAAATCTTTCACTGGTAGATTATATGTTCATAAGTAGGTATTGATGGTGTTTTTTTCAAATTTCTCAGAAATTCAAATTTTTTTTACTTATATCTTATTTTTAATATATATTAACAATTAATGGTTACCCTTACCTTTCAGAATAATATTGCATGAATTTATTTGACATTGTGATTAGATTGAATGAACAAGATGATAATTTTTTTATTTATAAAACGTTTTTAAATGATTTCAATTAAATATATTTCATGTTTTATAATAAATCATATTATGTACTTCATGATTAGGATATGGAGAAATCCTACTGAGTATTTGTGTACTTAACACCAACCATATATCTTATTGTACATGTAAACATTGTTTTCATGATACATGGAGGGTAAATAATCCACTATTCCTTGAAAATGTATTCTGTGAGATTTTTTATGGATGATAAAATGGTTTTTGGTTTTATGTTCTAGGATTTTTTAAATAATTTACAATAAATAGTTATTATCCACATGTATTTACTTTTATTTATTATCATGGACATATGGTTGGTTATTATAATCCCATAAATACGATAATTTTATATTAACTATAGATTATTTATATTGTATTTTTCAATTAATATGATTTAATTTAATTTTATATTTCATTTATAATCCACATTGTTATTATTAAAAAATTAAATTCGAAGGGAGGTTGTCAGTTGTGTATACAAATGCACGGAAATCACTCCCACAATCACTTTGAAGATATAAAATCATTCACTTCAAGTCACAATATTAATAATATAAACAAACATTTAGACCCTATTCCAATTTATCATCTGTATTACATGTTTTCTTGAGCTCCAATATTGATGTATAATTTTCCATCATAGTACCCTATTAATTATATTTCATATCATTATTCATATTCATACATTCTAGAAAATAAAAATCAAACTAGCGTTGATCCTTTTCAAATTGGATACCTAATGTTATATTGAGTATAATAATAACAAACTAAGTACTTTTTTAATGATTAAATAGTCATTCCAAAATCATATCCCCATTTGGATAGATTGAGACACCCAAGGAAGATTCAAATCAACATGTCAGTCACATTGTTTTTATATAATATTATAACATAATACACTACTGTTTTTTAAATATAAACATATACATTTTTCCAACTCTCACATGGGAAAATATCAGTAAATTAAGATTCAATCAAAATAGAACCTTCTTAAAAATCATGGAAAAAGTTCAAGGATTATAAAAATATTTATCACCTCTTCATAAAGATAATTTTTAAACCAACTCATTCTTCTAGTTTTTTAGGAAATTTTTATTCTACCTATTGCTGCAATTCATATATTTATATCCCATTTATAAATTTTCAATGTTTTGGTTTATTCATATTTACATGCAGATTTCTTATATTATGTCATCAACTGAAATGAGATAAATTCAGGAGATCCACAATCTTACATGGTATTGGATTCCACTACAAATTTTCTCTACCTTGGATGCTTCCCCATTGAGTATAATTTATTATTCGATATTAATTGACATTATTTTATGTTAGGAAACCTTTTAATTATTATTCAAAATCATTAAAAGAGCCTTCCAAGATCCACCACGGAAAACAACGAGAGAGATCCTAGATTTTTATCATTAGCCTAGTGAGAACCAATAACATCAATAGGACCACAAAAATTAATATACCAAATTATCCCTAATAAAATCATAATAAATTAGTCTATCAAAAAAGTTTACATATCTTCATCAATAGACTAAATCAACATAAATATAAATCCATCCTCCATTAAGAGAACCCCCTTATAAATTTGGGCTCTTATTTAGGAACAATTTTATATTTAACATCAAATATATATAATTTATTTTTATAGAAAATCATTCATTAAAAATTACATTGCATACCTCAATATTAGTTTCTATCCTCTATGGATCAGGTTGACAACATAGGTCCTTGAAGTAATTCTACCATGGAATCTAGGCTATGTCATTACAAAACATCATCATTGTGTGATTTTGAGTTGAGTATTTTATAGTCTAGTAGATGTGGTGACTAGGATGGTCAGAAATTAGTAGGTATAAAAAAACAAATAGATAACCCCATCATTGAGAAACTTTACTCTATTTGTAGTTTTGGAGAGAAAATTCATTGTAGGGTCTCTTTTATGTTGTTTTTCTATAGATCCTGATATGTTATTATAGCCATGATGAGATGGGACGTGAAGGGTATTCATTCACCATGTTAGGAATGTGTAGAGATAATAATCTTATTCAGGGTGGTTTGAATATTATTTTATTACATAGAATAATTTTTTAAAGTATTTTTTTGTATTTTATTAAAATGATTTGACTGAAAATATGTTTTTTTGATATTTTTTAGGATTTCCATATGTAAAACGTAAATCATGAATAGATTAAATCATTATATTGTTAATATTTCCTCATAAACATAGATGTAAATCGTATGATTTAGGTTTTATAAAATAAATGACCAGGGAAAAGGTAATTTTTTAAATGGACATATTTATTATTTAATTCTAGTTTACTCTAGAAGTTACACCATTTCAAAATCCTTTTCATGAGAATTGAAATAGGATCATGGAGTGTTTTATTAAACTGGTATGTTCATTGGTAAATGAAATCCAATAAAATAGAAATAGAATAAATAAACAATTACATATTGAGGTTTATTGGTCATAAATATCATATAGTTATAATCACCATGTATAGAGTGGTGATGGTGGAGTATATGATATTTTCTATTGGTTGGAATAAATAAATTTAATCTCCATATTCAAACATTAAACCATAATGTCTAATGTAGGGTTCAGTAAATGTATACATAATGGTGTAACATATATATTTTAATCATTAGTTATGGTTTTGAATTTCGATATAGATATTATATTCATCAGACTTTATAAAATTTTTTATTTCTGGTTCTACTATAAGACATTGAAGTAGAGGAAGTATCATATGTTCATTGTGTTAGAACAATAGAAAATGATCGTTCTTGAGTAAAAATTTTCGTTTGTAGAACTAATTTATTTTCCATCAGAGCTTATGAATGAATAAAATATTAATGTATGATATTTTGAGTTGATGTTTATATATGAGATTTAGATGAGGATTAATTTATTTGTATGACACACAAATGCTATAGTGGTGAATAAAATATCTATGATATATATTGACATGATATTAACTAAGGTGCAAATGATGTTCATACTTAAATATAGGTAGGAAAACAATTTTATGGAGAAAATATGATAAAATGGAATTAATCCCAAGAGTGAAGTATTTATAGGTATTTTATGAGTCAATTATTATCTCTAAAGAGGATAAAACATGTGAGTATCTAGTATAGTAACATGACACACCTAAATCATAATGATATTAATGATATTAGTACATTAACTCGTAGTGGAATGATAGGGTATCTATAAAAGATATATTGTTACATAAATTAATAATTTAGTTATATATATTCAATTTAAACAATGTAATAAAATATTCAATGGAAAAAACAAATAAAAATTGTATTGTATAATAGATGAGGGATAATTGAAACCCATTGTAGGTTCAATATCAGAAGATTATATGACAATGAATTCAATGTAGCAATCTAACTAAAATTTGAAACAACATAATTAAACTTGATTATATTGTTTACTATGATGTACTCTATGTTTTATATTGACTATTTATATGTGGCCACATATATATAGATGTATTGAACTAGTTAATGTTTCTTGTGGAGTTAATGTCATACACTGTGGAGATTTATTCACATCCTAGTGAATAGATATAATGGAGGTATTAAATTTACTTCCTCTTACTTTATGATTTTTGGTTTGAATATATCAATGGACTTATTGGTTACATATAAATAATAAATATTCATTATTATAATGGATGTCATAGTGAATTTTTTGTCCAATTAAAACATTTATAGTCATGGAGTTTATTTTTAAATTAGTTTATTTTGGTATCCATGATTTTTGAGGAGGGTAGAACAACTTTACAGGATTTAAAATACAAGTTTTTCTATTCAAGATATATTTATCTTGAATTATATAAAACTTTGTTCTTGGATTACTAAAATAATAATCCCAACATTATTTAACAACTAAGTTGAAATATTTCACGGTAGTCTTTCATGAAAACATCCCAACACTATAATCCATGAATGATGTGGAGTTCTCTATCAACTTATTTCTTATAAAATGATTGATATCATTTAATTCGGCTTCCCTATAATGAAAACTAAGTTTTTATTTGAATAAGCCACCTTTTATGGGAGAGGGGGAACCCAAAATGACATCAACAACTTAAAAGATTAATACAATCCCCAACAATCCTGCATGGGATAGCTAGCTAAGCAGCTATGTGATGGTGACTGTTGGTATTATTGTGCTTTATGATGGGGAGGAGTTCTCATTGTATTGTAAATTAGATAAAATTATAAAATTTAGTGGATATGAGGCTTAACAAAACAATTATTTCATATTAGGTTGTACTGATTTAATGTTTCAAGAATGATGAAAATATTTTGTGGTTATAAATCAATTTCTAGAGGCTAAATAACCTGAATGTAAAGAATAAATACTCTATACATATCATCCATTATTTATTATATCTAAATAAATGAATAATTGGGTTTTTAATATTTAATTGATGTTAGTATTTCAAAAAATTAATGTGAAGGAATATGACATTCTAATGATGTCATTTAACATTATGTATAAAAATATGAGTTTTTGGTAATGTTGAGTATGAGACCCAATTATCCAAATATTATTTTTTCCATGATAATTAATTTCTTCCATAAATAATAGGAATTTTTTTTATATTGTTTTTATTCATATTATTGTTTTTACAGGTTCATCGGAGGATCATAGAATGTATTTGAAAATAATTTAATAGAAACTATACAAGATAAAAAATTTTAAAAAAATTCAAATAGAATTTCATGGGAAAACGATCTATAGAAAAGTGATTCAATTATCCTAGATAAGGATGGTGTTATATTGGGAGTGAACTATGAGTATAATCAATATTTGGTGTTTCGTTAGTTTGATTAGACACTACCATATTTCAATCTAATACATCTTAATGATAAGATCATTAATGATTATGTTACCTAAAAAGGGTATAAATCCTTCATTGGATTAGAAATTCTAGAGAAAGATTTATTATATCTAGAAGATGTTTACTTATATTGTAGTTTTCATTTTTTATGAATTTATATATGGGTATGAGGTGTACCATTGAATCAACCAAGAAACTATATTTTGAATATACTACGAAAACCATAAAATATTCATTACATGATGTTCAATTTTTTTAAATATTAATGTCTCCAAAAATATTAAACATTAGTGTCTTTGAGAACAAAGTAAAAATATATGAATATAATAATACATCAATAATTATATGAAATAAATCATGGATATATCCATGATTCCGCCATTTTTTACCCTCTGTAATATCTTTATTTCCTAGGGATTTGAGAAATCACAAGAAAATGATGAGCTCAAATGGTCAGTAAGAGAATTCAAATAATGTCTAGAAATTTTTGGAAGAATCATTGATAAACAGGCTTTCAAAAAATGAACATGTTTTAGGCCATAAAAAAGTATAATTCATGAATTATTGTAGAATATCATAATAGAACATAAACATAAGGAATTATAGGATATCATCAAGGTATAAAAAATATCAGGGAGTATAATATTTCTTTATAAAATGTAAGAATGAATGTATTATATTTGATAACTAGATGCCGTTATGGATTTGATTCCATGGAAAAAACCATTAACATGGATCATTATTCTTAAAAAAAATTTAAATAACAAAAATAATAATACATTCCATGGTATCTTTGTTAGTCCAAGGGAATGATCACTACCATTACGTTTTTATAATTATGGCTCATATGGAATGATTACAGTCAATAACATGGTATCTTAATAGATTGGATAATATGGATACTACAAATAACATGGAATTTAAAAGGACTTAATAGCATGTCTATTACCAATACATTGGTATCTTAATGGCTCAAATATAATTTAAACATCCAATAAAATCATATTCAAATGTATATTATGGCTTCGTTATAACTAATACATTGGTATCATAATGTATATGATTGTATGGATCTACCAATAACCTAATATTTTAATTGATGAAATGGTATATATATAACCATAAACATGAAATTTAAATAGATCAATTTCCATGGCTATTGTGAATACTATATTATTTTAATGGAACTAATGGAATAGTTGTTAACAATACAATGGTATTCGAATGGGTCTAATGGTACAACTACTACTAATAACAATGTTTTAGAATGGATCTGATGGTGTTAATTTCATTAATTCCATGGTATCATTATCAAATAATATATTTTGTACATAAATATATGAAAAATTAACTAATGGATTGTTGTGTATTTTTATTTTGAAAAACTATCCGATAACTTGTTCAGTATACATTTCAAAACAAAAAAGACTTACATTAATGAGAGATTAAATATAAAAAATTCATAATTAATAAAAAAATTTAAATTAAACAAAAAGTAAGGAATTTGGGTTTAAATATAATAATTTCCTTTATCAATATATAAATATTTTTTCAATGTTAATTCCCATTAATAAAAATATGGATTTATAGGATATTCATTGTGTAATGTTTATGTTAAATATTAAATCTACAATAATGCTTTCCATGGGTCATATGATTGAATTTTTAATATATCATTGTTTGGAATCCCCATAAGAGGATAAGGCATGGAAAGGATTTATATGGTCCTTTTTCTGAATTGCATATGGAATGTGATATTGAAATGGAATGACACATTGTTTTTGTTACCCCATAACATCCAATTAATTTCTAATTTTAACTACAAGACATCAACATCCATACACAGAAAAATTTAAAGATTGTGATGATATATATTTTTATTATGATTTATGTACATGGTAATATGTTTATAGGGAACTATATAATCATTAATGTTCTATAATAAAGAGAGAAAAAGCTATTTTTCGATCTATAACTCCAAATATATTTCATTTCCACATAAACATAGATGTACAATAACCAGAAAAATGGATCTATGCTCATTAGAGTTTTTTGGAATAATATCGACTTATGAGTAAATCATAAGGGGAAGAAATAGGTATCATAATATTAATAATATAACTAATGTATAATAATATACTATATAGTGGATTATATAATCAATGGAAATAATTTTTTAAAAATTTATATTACAATATAATTACAATATGATATTAATGGGAAAGGGATAGAATTATTTTACATTGACACAATATTACTTTTTCAAATATTACATGGGGGAGGAATGATGTTCCATCATCCAAAGAATAATACGGGAATGAAAATGAAAATGAACAATAAAAATTGATCGATTTAAATTGGATTAAAAGTGTTTTAAAGATCACTTTATTTTGGAATAAAATAGCGTATTAATATTAAGAACATAAGAATAATAACAACTTATGAAAAGAGGGGAATGATATTGGATAAACCATATATCATGAAAAATATACCAAATTTATTTTAATATACTATACTATAACTATAAAATGACATGAAAATAATTTAAAAATATAAGAAAAAAATAATAGCTATTTAAAAAGGGGGGAAGTGGAATATGAAACATTTCCTAGATAGGGTAAAGACTTTTAAAAATGGGAGTTATTAGAGTGACTGAATAATAAATCATATAAAATAAATAAAATTGATGTTAATATTGGATTTTGAATCATATTATGAACTAAAATTAAATTTCAAGAGATTTTATGTAGTAATCACTTTTTTAGAAGTGTGACCGGTAATATTTTTATGTATTATAGGTTTATTCCATTAAATATGATAAATAGTTATATTTATAATATAATTCCATCTTGGAAAAATAATATTTTGATTTTTTCCATATCATATCCTTCCACTGAATTTTTGATGTATTATTTGATAACAATATTTTAAAGGATATTTAATATTTACATAAGAAAAAATTATTTTATCATGAATTTGAATAATGATCACACATAGAACGATCCCCAAAAAAACGTTACTAATCTATGGGTTTGTATTGAAGGGGGTGTTTTATATATGTAAAGAATAAATATTGTTATTCGGTGTCGACCCATGAACCATGATTTTTTTTATTTATAAAATTCAATGAGTTTTCCAAATAAAAATTAAATATTATTATTTTATATAATCAATTTGTGACATGGTTTAATAATATTCTGGTGGGTATGGTATCAAATTTTAATTGAATGCATGTAGAGGATAATTTATTAGGCTAACAAATCCATGATTAAGATATTAAAAGGAAGATTTATCTTGGAAAATCATTAAGTGGAGTAAAGTGAAATATAAAGAAGAGATATTATGGATGATAATTGATCTAAAAAATCCAGTTTTCTATCTATAAAAAACTATCGTATCATCTATTATGATATTTTATGACAATATGTAGTGAGAATTCTTGATGCTCTTTTATAATCAGTGGTGTTATTAATGTTCTTCATATTAGATGGGATTGGATTCTATTTTTTCATTGATGCAGACACTAAGAGTATGTTGTGTGTGAGGTTGGTAACAACTTAGAATTGGTTTCATAAACTATTCCGTATATTTCATGGTTTTATTTCAATTTTTCATGAAACTTCCATATATTAGAGAATAAGCGTAAAATCCCCCCATAGGGAGTAGGCCGTGGATTTCCAAGACCGATGAAAAAAAAGGTGTGAAACCATTAAATTCAATATCTATCTTTTTCAAGAGAAACCTTGGGGAATTAACTGTCTCCTGAAGTGAAGACCTCTTTGATATATTTAATTTTACTAGTAATTGATCCGAAATGGACTTTTGGATCACAGGGTTTGACACTCAGAAGATAGATAGACTTTTATCCTAAAGAGTTTCGTTGAAGATCTATGCTAGATAACTTCACAGACCAGATATTTATTCACCCATACATGGGAGATATATGTTGAGGACCAACATGGAATACAAAAACTAATAAAATACATATGTCAATCCCCCCATAGAGCCTATAATATAATACCCTTTGGCTCCCCATTTGAGAGGTTTAAAATTTGTAAGAAGCCCCATAGATCTCATTGTGTTGTCCCCTTCTCCAAGTCCCACAAACACTCTTAATAACTCTCTGAAACATTAGAGATGAGAAAATAAAATGGTATATGTGAATAAATGTCCCATCAGAGTCTATAACATAAGGATCTGTGTGGGGGACCTACACGGAGGACAAGTACAACACACCTTTCTGGAGCACCTAGGAGTGCACCTATGTGGCCCACGTAAGCAAACTCGCAAGTCCATATTTTAGGTGCTCCGCCCCAACAACTCCACTTAGAATCCCTGTTGGGATACTACACTATCCCTTAGGGTTGGTCTCTTCTATTCTGTCATTGGCCCCCTAAAAATTGGACACATGTACTGCGAACATTTCTGGTCGTGTCGATGTCATTTTCCATTGCACCCTTCATGTGTACCAACTTCCATCCTTGGAATAAAATGATTTGAGACACTCCATCACTCTCAATGATGTTATTTTAGTTGAGTTAATCACCTATATTACATTAAAATTTTACTAGTTTGGACTCTCCTTATGGATTCTTCGAGTACCATGAGCTGATTCACTCTTCAAGAAACTCATCAAACCTCTTCAACAGACTCTTATGAAAGGAAAATTTTCATATGGGAATCCTCAATTGGAATAATCCCGATACAATATCAAATGGAAATCCACTTTTGGAGTAATCCACAAAAAAAATCTCATATGGGAATACTCTATAGGACTAAGCTCCAACTAATCCTTTAATGGGCATCCTACATGGGATTAAGCCCCAAACCAATATAAGGAAATCCATTCCAGATTAGACCCATAGTATTTCAGGCTAGAACAAATGAAATTAACTTTCATTTAACATTAAAGGGTTTATTTATCTGCACACTTTCCCACAATCTCCTCACATTCTTTCATCAACGGTCTGACCTCTTCTATCAGTGAAAGATAAAGTGGGAGGTTTATTTTAATATTCCACATACTCTAGATTCTCACACTGAGTAAGAATCATATGGGAATAGATATTTCTGATGATCATAACATCCATACAATCTACATCAAATCTTTAACTAAGAAAACTCTTATTACTTCTATAATTTGGATACATATAAAGATTTCACCCAGGGCCTGAGGTCAATGAATATCCTATTCAAAAATCAATCATTAATTCCATTTGTCTGAGCATCCTTCTTAGGTGTAATATTTGAAGAAAGCCCCCAAAAATCCTCAGGATTTAATATATCTCTCATTGTCATTGTTACTAGGGACTAATATTTAGGATTATTCCCCCGCATATATATCTCAAAGGGTTATACACCCCTGTGAGACTTAATGAAATACGTGGTCTTCGATTCTTATCTTAGTAGGATACGTTGGATGCCTAATTGAGGATCACACTCACCACTTCCAACCGACCTTTGTCTCACTTTTCTATATTCCCAATAAGACCTAATCCAAATTATAAACTAATATATGTTCCTGGTTCTTTGGGAAACATAGGTATAAGTCCCACACAAACATTTACTATGCACCTTTTACTTCAATGTCCTTACCAGATGAAATTAAACTATAGGGTTAGTTCTTTATCATAATAATATAAAACAAATTATGTACCGGATTAAGAATCACAAAACTAAGAGGGATCTTATTTCTTTTCAATAGGATACATTGGTATCCCATTTATGGGTATGATCCCAACATCAAAACTGATGTTGTCTACCTGGATGAAAATAAATTCCAAATAACCCCAATGAGTGGATTAAAAACCAATATCATAATTAAAATGAGTAAATGAACACTATGTATTATATAAGAAGATAACATTTATGGATATCCTCAAATACATATGAAAATCTCCAATAATGAAGAACCATAGTAAATACAAATGATTCTAAACTCCCTAGATTCTAACAGTTGATTGAAAATTTCAATAGATACATTCATTATACATGGTAAATTAATAATGATTCATGAAAATATCATAAATATATTAGAGAGAACTTTTGTAGTTAATACTTCTCACCAAAATGGTGTGATGAGCCTGACCTCCCATCCTCTTGACCTGTATGAGTTTTAAAGTATCGAATGTCCAAAGCTAACGAATGCCTACCTTGGGAAATAAGGTCCCATTAGATATAGAACCATTGGATGATTATGGTTCCATAAATAAATTTGATATAGTTTTTTTGGAAGTTGTGATTCATAACCAGTACATATATTCCATGAGATAAAAGTGGTCTACCTGTATTTTCATCAAAATGGACCTTTTAGAGGCCTTCCTTATGATAATCATAATTTGGGCTGGTGATGTACCCTTCTGGTTGAAGAAGGATTTATACTAGCCCCCTCCTCCCTTTTTTGTGACATTCCACCTTCAATGTAATTCAGTGGTGGTATGTATACTTATGCATTAAAAAAACACTATTATGAATCAAATGGGCTTCATTTATGTAGGAGATTCATACTTTCCTGATGTTGTTCATTCTATTTTAGGTAATTATTTTTCTCCCCCTCCAAATAAGTAGGATGTCAAGAGTTTTTATATACGTATGGAAGATCTTATTATATATAAGATGAATTGAAATATAGTATAGAATAGATTATTCACTATATAGAGGGAACAGATGGAAATGGCGAGTATAAGAAAAATATGTGGTCAGCTAAAAGATAAAAGTATATTCAGCACAAAATAGTGTCTCAAATCCAATGGTGGGTACTCCTTTGGCCACATATTTTGAACTATATCCTTAATAATGTGTAATAGATAAAAAATTTATCAATAATAATGGATAGGTCACAAAATGAAACCATTATGAGGATTGTGTCCCAATATCCCACCTTCCTTCAGATGTTCTCCAACGCATTGAGGAGCTAGATTCACCATTGTATGCATTCTTCAAGGATAACCTATTTACATCCATCAAAATTTTAGATCATATATTAGATGTATTAATCCCTTCCACAACTAATTGGGGGGGTGATGTTATGTCTTCACTATATGGGGATGGAAACTATCTCACATTCATTAGAGGAATGTTGGATTCTGACATGGGTAAATCTGATGGGAACCATGTAGGGATTCCAGGCTTCATGACTATAGGATTGGTTTCTCAATGAAATATATTTTCATATAAAATACTAGTGTCCTTGGATACTTGGTGAGGAGTTATTTTATAGCTAATGATGTTATTAGGAACATGTTCATGATGCTACCTATTTTATTACATAATCTAGATTATAAATAATCATAACATTTAAAAATAGGTTTTACTATTTTCATGCATGGAAGACCATGAAATAACCACAATTTTTATTTTTTAAGAACACTGTATTCATCAGACACATGGAATTATCTTAAAAAGATAACATGTCATGTAGAAATTAATAGTCAAACCCATTTCATCCCTTTAATGTATTATAATACATAGTAGATAAAATAGTGGTGTTATGGGAGAATCTATAAAATTATTATAATGATATGTAATTATTATATAATTGTGGGAAGTAATTTCAAAACCATAGTATATTTTTGTGATAAAAATGGAGTTAATTATGATATAATAGCATAATGTTGGACTTTAGAGATTTCTGTGACCCAAAAAGGACTCTTGCACATTGTCTAATTTGAGGATCTATTTACCAGATGCATCCACAAAAAAGGAAGTTGATGAGTTTGGAGAATACTTGATCAGTGAATGCCTTATTCATTAAGACATTAATCCTTTCCTCAATCCATGGTGATGCATCTAAAATGATTCATCAACTCTTCAATATAGAAGCGACATGATGATTTATTTAAGACATTGAGGGAATCCTAATTTAATCTAGTGTGGGGATTATCCTGGTAGGGCCTTACCAACCTCACTAAATAAATCAAAAATAATAATCATGGATGAATTTTGAAGAAGTAATTCAATGAATATTTTATTGAGGATAATTTTTAAAAAAATGGGAAAGAAGAGGAAGTGCAATAGGATAAGTGGATATATGAGCCCTTTATTTGAATGGATTATATAGAAAACATCATTGCTAAAATGAAATTATATGTTGAGGGAATTTTGAGGGAGGGTCTATGTGGAATTTGTTTATGTGAGAGGTATAAGAACATTTCATACTTCAATTCATGATGGAATGAGAATAATGTTTTATGGGGAATCATCCTCTTTTTCATGGATGGATCATATACAAGACATGTGAAGGTTATAATGAAATTAACATTGGTTCAGTTTGAAGGATTACATGTGGGATATTCTTGTAAAATCCTTACCTTTTTATATGGTATGTGTCCTTTAAAGATCAGTATAATTAATTATATTTGAAAAATATTGAATGCATAATGAGGTCACAAATCATTCAATAATGTACGCGGCTTGATCAAAGACCAAAATAGCAACGAGTGGAAGAAACCACTGGGCCATAATGTTATTAGAAACCATACGTCCTGGGCCGCATGGTTATTCCTAACAGTGCATGGAGTTTTAGAGGACAATAAAATTCCTAGGGTATTCCATAACCACTAACCCAGTGATACACACATTTGAGGATTTTTTTCAATGACCAGTGGAGAAATATAGAAGGTTGAAACATGGTTTCTCAAAGCATGTGGCCAAATCACGCAGGTTCTCTTAGTATTTAGTGAGGTACTCATGGTTGGTGCACAATTTGGCAGACCGTGTGGATAATCCATGTGACCCAATAATTTTTCGATAAAAAAATGCACTGAATAACTTCTATCATTAAGAGACCACTTATATTCTCCATTCAATTAGACCGAATCTATTATCATTTCATGTGAAGAAGCTCATCCTACCCTCTTCATTGGTTTTGATATTGTTCCATCATCAAATACAAAACACGAATTCTGATCATATAATTGTATTCCTATATAATTTTGGTCCATTAATTAACTTTATTCTATTGTAGGTCGGACTAAGGTTCTGATACACGATGAGAGGAGTCCCCCAGGCAATAGGTAGGTGGCCATTGACGTTTACCTAAAATTATTGTCATTTATGATTTTTTTAATGAGAACACACCAATTTCATTAGGTGATGCTTCCTAAAATTCATAAAACATTATTATCAAAATTATTATAATATTATAGATCCCAATTAATATATGATTTCCATTATATTGAAGTTTATAACATCAAAACATACCACCCCATAAAGGGTGATTCACTATTTATTTCATGGTCTCCCATAGTGTCTATTTGTTACAATTTTCAGGTGATCTTGGACTTGACCATGATAAGGTAAGTGTTTTAAAGTAATTAATGAATTACAATTTTCATATAAATTAATGATATAACTTTGAATTGAATTATATAAGGTGATTTTTTTGTACTATCAAACACTACCACATGGATGAAATGTAATTGATGAACCTAATGGACCATTATTGGTACGTATATATATATATTACATGGAAAATTTTTGTATAAATAAATGGAATTAGTTTCAAGTGATTATATTATATATTAATTATGAATGAAAATAAATGAAATGATCAATTAAATGTATATAAACAAAATTGGCAGTGGGTGTTGTGTCATATTTAGACTTTTCACCTAGTAAAAAAGGAAATGGAATGAACCAATTAAATTATAAAATGAATTATTATTACATGGACTAAATTTGAAAACTAATTTTGAATAATGTGACTATAGAAAATTTAAATCATTATATTTATATTAGTTTTAATATTTTAGACAGCCTTGGATTCCCTAGGGAATTTCATTAGCACATAATAGATTCCATTCCAATTCAAGGAGATGATTCCAAGAGAGATTACAACTATGAATCATGGTATTTTTCAACTAAAGGATGACCAAAATGATGCTTTAGGATCACTCACATTGTATGTGTATATTTTTATTCTTTAGATACAATCCGTGGATCCAATATGATATCCTTCAACACATGACACCATAGATTCACCCCATCGGGAACCCTCACGTTTAGTCGATGATTACATTGGAAAATATAAATAGACTAAATTATAATAATTTACAGTGGAATTTATTGTGAAATACCATAGGATTACACACAGACCCTTTCATTCCATAATACACGAGTTAATAATATGAGTGTGATTGACCATTTATGTCACAGATTCCTTGGTCTCACCTTGGATCCTCTTACATTATTTCTATGATCAAGTTTAGTGATGTTGACACTTACACATAATTTATCGATATAGAATGAACTTAAACGAATTAATGATATGATTTCACATATGGATAAATTTACATCTGATACAAAAGAAGAGATGATTTATTATTTCAACATTGTGTTACATTAATATATACCTATACACTGCCGAGTTTATATTCACATACTAGATTTGTATATACGCCATTGGTGGTGGCACACTAATATTTATCTCACACTATATTAAAGAATACATTTATACATGGTAATATTATATGACCACATATATGTAAAAGTGGAAGTATCCAACCATGGACATCCTCCTTGCTTTCTTACTTTGGATGCAACTCGGTAATAGATGGCCGAGATGGATCACGAGTGTCTGGGGACGTTTTTTGACAACTTTTTTATTATTTTGTATATATAGTATTTCATTACTATATTTATAGAAACTTTATTTTTTTAGATATATTAATTGAAATTATCATTTTTTAATTCAGTTTCCATTTTTGGAAATGATTATTGTTGATGGATGCCTTTTCTAATCTTCCACCATCAGTTTCGATATTCAATATTTTTCTTCTAATGTTGTTATCCATATATTTTTATTTATATTTATTCACTTTTATCCACTATAGCATGGAGGAATTATCTCCCCATAAACACACCCATGTCACTTGTGGTATGTTGGAAGCCTCTAGAGTATGTGGAGTTGCGTTTGAGTCCATGTGGCCTACCAGCTCTATGCACCATCAAGTGATACCCAAATCAAGATGTATCAAAGTTGTATTAAAGTAGTTTTAATTTTTATTATATTTAGGGAGCTTAGAAATTATAGTTTTAATATACTAATACTTTTTCATAAGTCATGTCTAAGAGTAGCTAACCTAGGTTTATGATAAATATGACGTTTCCTATGAATGGAAAAATTGTGTCTTCTATTTTTCCTATTATAGTTGATATATATTCACTGTTGGGTGATGCACAGAATGAGTGATCTTTGGTATGATTTATGGATATCATAACATGGAATTCTATGACAAGGGTCATTTTTTTCCTGCATCATTGTAGGAACCAATAATTCAAATTCGATGCATATTGCAGGCCATATATGTACATGTAAATGCCTTCCTTTCTTGTATTTCATGTGATTTTTGAGTGACCCATGGTTTCTAAATTTAGGTCTGTAATACTAAAATATTATGTAGGATAAGATAATTTTTCATATAAAGTGTCTCAATAAATATTAATATTTTTTTACTATATAGTTTGATAAGGGTATCATAAGTAACTAGTTTCTTACCCTTGTCAATTATGTCCCCCTAGTTATATGATCATGACATTGGCTATGACTCGTTTACTAAAAATTTCAATTCAAGATGTGTCTTAGCCCTCACATATTAGATGGGGTAATTTACTATGTTGATCCATCATATATTACCCATTATATTTTGACAATGAATATTACATGGGATTAGTAAAATTAAATTCATGTTCAATTAAGTTATAATGTGTATGGGACATTATTAGATGAAAATTATGATACATTTAATAAAAACTTTTTATATGTATATAAGAAAATAAAAGCCTCAATTATATATGTTGACTTATAAAGTGATTTTTTCTAGTAAATGGGGTAGTGAGCTAAAATTAAAATATTGTTAAATCATTGAATAGTAATTGACCCTCAATAACTATAACCATTATTAAATAAATTCGAACACGTAAAATACCATGTCTTTCATTGTGTGTAGTTGTGTTGTATACATTGGGTAGTATGCCATCTTTCCTTATGATCTTCTATCACTAGTGCGTGTAAATATATTTTATTCATTTATGAGTAGTGTTCTTGGAATTTGTAGAGCAATACCTCCACAACAACTTCTAGTCATGACCCAAGAAGGTGGTGATGATCACACTCTATAGATGGTGGGTCTTACTCCACTAGTGATAATACCATTAGTTCATCCCAAGGAAAAAACTATTATTACCATATAGCACACTAACACTCAGCTTTTAGAGTATTTTATATATTTAATGTATTGTATTCAATGTTCCTTAATAACTACACCAAATATGAATTATTGGACCTATGAGTTTCTACCACAGAATCCTCGCATTTGTTTTGAGGATGGTAGTCCTTAGGATTTAAAGTCATGGATGGAGGTCGGTATTTCTATCTTCAATCATTTAAAGACCCCTTCATAAAAGTGGCCATTATTTACACCTACATGTTTTGTGATTCCTCCATGTGTTGGTGGTATGTGATTACTCAGGATGGGAATCATCATTGAATGGTCTTGTCAAACTTCTAATCTACCTTCTATGAATACTTTTTCCTTCATGGAATAATAGATTACCCCACTAGTGTGTTCAAACACATGGAAGAAGGGTTCATATCTATCATGAACTATTCATCACCATTTACTAAGATGTAATTCTTTCACCACTTCTATCCAAGGATACGATATCACTAGAAATATATTCTGTGGATGGGATTAAGAATATCATATTCTCACTGGTGAATGGGTTCATCCCACTATCCTATTCTATGATTGTTAATAATTCTCTTATCCAAGACTGAATCCTATGAAAATATTATTGTACTAGGAATAATTTTTCAGCACTGAGTGAGTTCTGTAGTTCTTCCAATTGCAGGAAGAGAATCCTTGAGGATTCACAGTACAATATTTTTGGCCATAGTTTATGAACTATAAGTTCCGTTATATGTCATCTGTGTTGGGTGGAATGGGAACATGATTCATCAGTGTCCTATATACCATCTTTAGTGTTGTCCTCATGACCATATGGATCAACTTATGAGATTGTAACAGACCATTTCATATTTTTGACTGGAAGATGAACTTCCTCAGATCTATTTTTATAGGAAATATTTTTTACACCATGTCAATGTGGTAGTTAGAGTAGCACCAGTTGAACATGCCACAGAAGAGGTCATATTCATGGTATATTGACTATTAATTTTCAGGGAAATAATAGTGAGCCTATGCATGATATCCCATCTGTATCAGATGGCCTTGCATTTGTCCTATTACATGCTTTATAGTTTATGCCCTTACATTATAGTGGAACACTACTGACTATGCAATGAACTATTATAACCATATCTAATATTTTATAATCATTGTTTGATTTAGGAGAATCACACTATATTATGTCCTTATTAACCATGGAATGTATTGGGATGTAAACTCAAATATACTATGGTGTGATGACCCCAAACACACAATTGGGAATGCAGTTTGAGGGAATACACCAATGAAGATATAGTCCCCTTGTGGCAAGAAAATAACCTTCTTATGGGACCACTACTTCATTGAGATGAAGGTATTTGATGTTATTCTTGGGATGGAATTGTTGGTTTTTTTCATGCTAATGTTGACTATTGTTTCTACTATGTGTCGTTTAGATCACCAAATAGAAGAATATTTCTCACAATGGTGAGCGGAATGTCCTGGCTAATAGATCACAACCAGATCATCATGAGCTATGCAGAGTGACCTCATATATTTCTATTATTATTATAGTGAAATATGGATTTCCTCATATTCATTTTCCTCTCATATTAGATCATTTCAAGGACATAGTTCCCAATTATTTAACTAGATTACCTATAAAAATAAATGTAGAGTTTACCATTTAAATTTTTCTAGGAGAATATACATGGTATATTCCCCTATATTGGTTGGAACCTACTGAGCTCCACGATCTCAAGAGATGTTTGTAGGATTTAAAATAAACTGTTTTATCTGACCTAGAAATTATTCTAGAATAAACTCATTCTTTTATCCAAAAAAGGATGATGGAAACCATCCTTTATTTGTGGATTATTAATGTTTTCAATAGATTTCTCTTAAGAACTAATATTAATCTACTCAAATAGATAATATATTTTTCCAAATATGATGAGCTAAAGATTTCTCATAGACGGACCAGAGATCAGGGAATAATCAAGTTTGATTTAGGAATTATGAAATACCTTGTATGACTTTATGATGTTGGTACTATCAATATGACTGTCATGCTATGTTCTTTAATCATAAAATCATGCCTTTCATCTGCGTGGATATAATGAAAAAAAATATTTCCACCCCTATTTTGATTCCTTTTTCATGGTTTTTGTGGAAGAAATCTTGGTTTATTCTCATACATTGAAGTACCATGATAAATAGCTTTTGCAGTTTTTAATATACTCAAACAACTTATTATTTATTCTATCCATTATAAGTCAATCTTATGGATCAAAAAAGTTCACTCATTGGGTCATATTATCTTCGAATCAAGAGTATCGATTGATCCAATAAAGGTGAGTGCTGTGTTATTCGAGGAGTATCCCAAGAATTAGTGTGACATATAAAATTTTGTTGGGATGGGTTGACATTATAGGAGTTGCAAATAAGAATTATCATGCATTAATATGCCCCGTCTATACCGCACCTCGGCCACCCCGGCCTCCTCGGCCTCTCGGCTACGCCGCCCTGTTCGTGCCATCCGAAGGTCGCACCCCTCGTCGGCCTCTTTGGACGTGCCACGCCCCGGCCACCCTGGCCTCCTGCCCTCCTGGCCCCCAGGCCGAGCCGCCCCCGCGGCACCCTCTGGGTCGAGACGCCCCGGAGGCGCCCTGCGGGTTGAATCGTCGACACGCCAACCTGCGGCCGGTCCACGCCCTCGCGGCCCGTCCGCGCCCTCGCAACCGGTCCACGCCCTCACGGCTCTCAACAGCCCCTCGCAGCCTACTGGGATGTGCCCAGTATACCGAGCCAAACCCAACAGGTTGTCACGCCAAATAGGTTGGCCCGCCCAATGGGCCGGTCCAGACCCAACAGGTCAGGATGGGTCTACCTGAATCGGGTCAGACCATACATGGGCCCACTACTATCCTTTACTTTATTTTGGCCATAACATTGGCACCAAACGTCCATTTGCTGAACTGTCAGCGGCATTGGAACTCTTGGAGAGAGATTATTCCTTCGAGTATACATCGTTGGTGTTTTGGTTTGAGATGGGAAATATTCAGTTTGGATCATGCATGAATCCAACTAGGCCCCTGGGACTAAAAGGCTAATAACTAACATATCGGGCATCCGATTGACATGAACATGTTATGTTGAGACCCCTATAACGTGGAAGAACTTTGTGAAACTTCTTCATGGGACTTTGTGATAGTTGGAGTATTGACTAGTATCATCTGGAGAGGATCCTTCCAAAGACGGGAAATCATAGTGTGGAGACCTAGTACCTGGAACAGACCTGATGACTGCTGAATGTTTTGACTCGGAGTGACTCGACTAGCCCAGTGGGGAGTGTGTTGGTGTCATGAAAGACCGAAAATGGGGAGAGACTTGGTGTTGAGGAAGACCCATGATACACGATAGGTGGAGTACCTCAGAAGTCTACAAGTGGGAGCGCGCTTGGTGATGTGACAGACCAATGGTGAAGAGTGCTCTTGGTGACGCGGCAGATCCACAGAACTCAAAAGGTGGAGTACCAGAGTAGTTCATGGTTAGTGGGAATCGTGCTTGGTGTCGCAGTAGGATCAATGTACTCAATAGAGGATGAGTTCTCCATCAGCTATGGTTTTATAATGTTACTTGGGATGTTAATTGATAATACCCATAAAATAAAATCATGTTTGAGCTGAGTCATGTTTTCTGTGTTTTCCTCATGATTGAGATGGATCACTTGATAACTTAGTTATATGTATTGGAATATAACTATGTAAAGTAATCTATTGATTTAATTCATTTTTGTTTATCCTTGGTGGATTTTGTGGGACCATGAGGGTCTTAGGGTCCCAACTGAGTATCATTATACTCACCCCTGCACGGGCTATGCCCGCACCTTGTTCTGTTGGTTGCAGAAGACAGACAACGCTGACTGAGGCTGAGAGTACCCAGACTGGAAAGTTCCCAGAGGTGGACCATACGGCGTGTTGGTACGTGGAGGAGACGGACGTGCACAAAGTGTTGATGAGGCTTTCTATACGTACCCTACAGGTAGGAATCCCGGAGTACGACCTAGTAGCTTCATTTCTTTCTTTTTATTTAGTTGTATTGTTTTTATTTGTATATGTACCCTTACTTTTGGGAATATATTCCATCCCCTTGTACTTTTAGCACTATTTTGGTTATACAGGTTACTTTTTTTCATATCTTGTAGTGTGTGTTCACATGTTATAAAGGAAATGCCTTCCCAATTTTAAGGAATTACGCCTTTGGTGCTAGTCTGCAACTCCTGGCCTATAGAAGGTGGGCTTGGGGTTGTCACGGCACAGGCCCTGGGGGACCGGTTATGATACAGGTACTTAAGAGGATATCCAAATGGATTTTCAATTAGAGAAGGTAATTTTCTTAACATACACTTTATTTTTCCTTATTAGTTTCCATATAAAGATATATATTAACACATAAAATATAATATAACAATTATAAAACATATAATTATATGTTTTTATACTGATGCCATAATATTTATCAATATCATACTACATCAAATGGAAAATCAAATCATCAATCACTTATACTACATACAACCACATCATTAATCAAAATAGATCGTTTTCCAGCACCACCTTTCATGAATGGATAAAATGATGGATATAACACGCGTATATGATTTTAATGATATTACTATACATATATAATCTTAGTATCTAAAATTAAATTTTTATGTTCCTTATGTTTTTTATATGATAACATCGCTCGTGTGTACGGTAGACTATCACCGTCGAAACATTGTGATTCATTTTTCACATACACATTAAATTGAATTTAATAAGGGTAAAATTATTATATAGAAATATTTGTGATATATATTATATAATAATTATTCTAAAAAATTATTATCTCACCCACACTCTAACACATTAATTTGTTAAGGGAATTATAACATCGCATAAGCATATGCATGAACTACCGTCTCCACGAAATGATTGGATTCATTTTTTAGGACCAAAATTAGTAACTAGTGTTAAAAATGTATTTAATGACTAAATATAATAATTATTACATTATTATAATTATTAAGTTGATATATATATACCCTATATTAAATAAACAGAACATTCGTTACAAAATACGTTTGAGAAAACAAGACAATTGACACACTAAATAATGAAAATAATGAAATATTATTAACAAAAGGGTAGTAAAATGTTACAAAAATAATGTATATTATATTATAAATATTATTACTGTTCAGTTATAAATTAATAACATTCTCAAAACCTTGATACCAGAATTTGAATAATGATCAAATAAATGGAAGTGTGGGTTAAGGGACCCCATTTCAAGTTCGATTCAATGAGGAATATTGTAATGTTATGCACCTTAATTAATTTATAAGGTGAATATAATAATAATTATAATGGTAATATCATTAATCATTAACATTAAATTGTATGATCTTTTCCATTTTGAATTATTTTATCGACGGGTTTAAAATTATCAAGTGGTAAAAAAATTAGTTACTCAATTTCTTGTCATTTTGTTTAATTACTTGTTTGTTTTCATTGATATTATATGAATAGGTGTAATTAATTTTTATTATATTTTGTTTTCTTTAACTTTTTTAATGTGGAGATAATTTCATAACATTTAATTTTTTTTTCAATTGTCACGTCAATGTTCTAATATTTTTAGGGGTTTATTTCTTTATATCATTTCGATCTAGATTTTTTATACATAAGTTTCCATTAAGGAAATTTTTTTTATCATTATCTAATAAAAGAAATTAAATTTATTATCCTTTTGTTATTCTTGAAATTTTCAAGTGATATTATTTTTTAAAACTATATTGTGCTAAAAATGTTTTAGAATTGTTTTAGAAACATAAAACATCATTTATCTCTTCAGTTGAAAATCATTTTTCGTCCAAAAACGTGTTTTATAAAAATATTTCCAAAAATATATCATAAATAATTCTAAATTATTTATTATATAATCTTTTACACATGTTTTAATATTTTAAATATTTAAAATTAATCTCCATTCCATTTTCCATGCAATGTTTATTTCTGTGTTTTCTTAAAAAGATAGAGGATGTTTTAGTTTAATTCTTACGACATCTATATGATTTCCTCCCATAATTAGTAATCAATGCTATAAATATTAATTTATTATTGTCAAGGAATATTTTAAAATAAAATTATATAAAAATTCTTCTGGAATGTTTATTATTAAGAGGATATTTTAAAAATTAAAAGGTAATTTTAATCATGTGTTTTTTCATGATCTATTAATTGTATTTATATTCATAAATGACAGGAAGGATTTGTTTTTCTTATACCAAACTAGGGATATGTTTTATTGATACCATATTTATTCTTTTATTTATAGTTTATGATGACATTGAGGAAGGAATGTATTGAAATTTCCATTCTAAATTCATTTTTACAGTCAATAGATTTCCTTTAAAATATTCAAATTCTTGTTATCATTGGACATCAAATATACATCAAATATCCAAATAATTTATCACAAATATGGTTATTTATTCAACAATATATCTTTTCTATATATGGTGTAATAAATAAAAATTTATTTATTAATCTAAGGAAATATTAGAAAGTCAATATTTTTTAATAATTATTGAAATTTGATGCTGAGGCACATTGATTATGAATTAAATTAATTATATGATATTTGAGGAGTGATTTGTACATGAAGTGATGGGTGGGTCCTGCAATTATATATCCCCTTTATGAATTAGTAGTCTCAAGAGGTGAGTCATCAAGATAAAAATAAATTGGTTTTGACATGTTTTTATAATCAATATTGTGATATGTATTGAATATATAGGTATCATGAATAAAATATCATGAAAACCAATAATTAAGTACATACTTCATTAATAATTAATTTATTTTTATCTTTGAGATTTTATTAATGTTATTATCTTTGGATGTTTTTCATTCTCATTTTAAGGACTAAATGGTATGTGTGTTTATTTATTTACCTTACCATTGTGATTATTATTTATCTTATTGTCCATGAGATTTTCAAAATGATATTATATTTGGATAATTTCATTCAGATTTTAGTTATCAAATGGAATGTGTTTTTAGTTTTTACCTTTTCTTGTTAATTATTCCTTATATAAAAATTATAGTAAGGTTATTTAAAAGGATTGTGTGTTATATTATTTAATATATCATGTTTATTATGATTATTTATTCAGGAAAACATCCAATACACATAACCATTACAAAAAATTTAAGCTCAGACTTATTCTAATTCCTATCCATTTAATCCCTAATGTGTACAATAATTGATATTTAATGATATGATTGGGAGAGTTACAATATTATAAAAAAATATTTATGACTTTGTTTTTTCTAATTTATTATTAGAAACATATATGTATCTAGTTTACTAGTATTATTAAATTATTATTCCATTTAGGATATGATTGCTTGTATCTCATGTGAATGCAATAATGTAATACACCATCTCTAGGTTATGAGGTCAGGGTCATTATTGTTGATATCATAGTAAGATTAGTAGAAACATTTACATCATGATTTAATAAAAAATTGATCCTGGACAATTTCTCTATGATAGAATTGAGGATAAGTAATGAGTAACATAGTAATGTTTTTGTTAGGAAGAGATTATTTGGCTTTTCCATGAAATAAATTGATATATCGATACTATAAGTGGGCATGATTTAGGAATATATCTAACTAGGGGAAATAAATCTAATAATTTTGCATTGGTATTGAACCATTCATCACATGGTACAAAAAATAGGGGCTTACTAAGAAGTAGGTTTGAAAGTTTTGGGGGATATGTTTTGGACAATTCACATTTCCTTAACAGAATATTATGGAGGATTTAAATAGATGATGAAAATGAATGAAATATTATTAAAAAAATTAATAATATATAAAAAATAATGTCTCGGGATTTTGATATACTATAAATCAATATTTTTTTTCCAACTATGATTATTATTGCTGACATGATTCATTTTGGTTTTCTTCAACGGAGAAACCCAAATGAATCATGTGATCATTTAAAATGAAGATAAGATTCATGAGTATGAGAAATTAAGGGGTTGATTATAGGGGTATATATCGTAATTATTCATAACAAATTATCATGAAATATGTCAGAAAAATACATTGTAACCAACTCTCAAACACAATAATGCATTGAAAGATATGGTTTTTGGAGGTATTGAGTGATCAAGACCATAAAGGGTAAATTACAGATTTATATTATGTTAGAAACATGGAAACAAACATATATAAATGTGTATTAATGGGAGAAGAAAATTATTTATTTATGAAAATAATTTCATAATGAAATGAAATATCGAGGAATAATGAAGAGTATGATAGAAGAAAATAAATATCTTCAATTTGTTCTATTTATATATTTTGGTCTTAAATGTGGGGAACCTAGGAATTTTCCATGTCAATAAATTCTTATTATTCATAACCCCTAGACCATAAAAGGATTCATTTTTAAATAAAAATGTTGAATTTTTATGTATCTGGATTCATTAATCAAATTATAGATGTTTTTAACCAATGATATTTTTGTTAAAATAATAATGAAACATCTAAGGATTAAAAAAATGTTCAGAAGAATATATCTATTCATTGACATAATATCATTGGATACTTTCATGGGTTATGAGTTTAATGATGATCCAAATTTCAAATGATTAATCATATCTTTGTCATGTTTTATTTGATGGGATTTTCTAAAGAATAAAATTATTTTTCGATAAAATTTATGGTAATGAAATATATTGGAAAATTATATGAAATAGTTATTTGAGGATGATAAACTTTAAATTTTTTGGACATAACATTCATGGTGTTGGTGAGAATAATGTTTAATCATATAATTGAGGTTTTAGTAATTATGGATCATCAAATTTTGGGAAAATTATAAAATTATATTAAAAAAATTTGAAGAAAGGGCACCTCATTGCATAAGACAAGGCCTTGGGGTTTTAACCCCTACCCAAAGAATGATATGGGTTTAATTACTGCCAATATTCTACATGATGTTTTGCTTAATATGTCATTGTTTTTAATTAAATTTTTTAATGAATAAAATATAATGATGAACCAGTGGTGTTACTGTTGATGTAAACATATTAATGTATTATATTGGATAAATTTTCCTAATCATATTGGATTTGGAAATTTTTTACAAAGAGACATAATAATTTCCTCTCCTCTAGGGATAACAAGATCAATTAGAAGTTCATTTTAGTGGTCTAGGAATAATAACATCATATTTGGATGAAAGTTTATTTTATTAAATGAATAATTATGGATTGATCGATGCACAACCAAAGGATGAAATTGTTCTTATTAAATAGAGATGTATTAAGATGATATATTTTAATAAATTATTAAATTGTAAAATAAATCTCTAATATTAGGAAAATGTTTTTGAAACAAAAAATTATTCATATTACATTAATTTATAAAGCACCAATAGTCTATTATATGATAAAAAATTTATGTTTTTGAGTTCGATAATATTCCATTTATCATCCATTTTATTGTGATCAATGGACTCTATAATTATCTATAATTAATTACAGTTTTTCTCCATGACCATATCCTCAATTTCCACCAAATTAATCTTACATATAAATGTTGTTATGTTTTATTCCATATGACCTTTGTATCCCACATTCCAACTTATAAATGGGTTGTTTAATTTACACTATTATTGATGTGTGATTTCAATAAAAAGAATTTTAAAATATCAAACCTTAATATCTGAGTATAAGATCAAATGGTGAGGACCTAATTTTGTTTAGGTGGTGATAATGTTACACCAGAAAATTATAAATTAATAACATCATATTTTATAGAATATGCGACAATAAACATTACGCTTAAAAAATACATGAAATATATTTATTTAAATATACTCACTTCGTAATCCTGTAAAATGCACAACCTAGAGTATAAATGAAGTGTAACTTGCTATACTATTATAACCAATGTGTAAAATTTAATGATAAGAATAGTAATAAATAAAATATAAAATTCATATAGTTTAGACATGTAATAAAATAATTGGTTATCTAATGATTATAAATAACACATGTATTAATTAAAATTAAAAAAAAATGTTTTCAATAATATATTTGTTTTCTAAAGGATTTTTTAGTCGTGAATTGTGTACAAAATATACAAATTTTACAAAATATAGAAATTGATTTTATAAGTTGAAAAAAAATTTAAAATAATAATTTCAATATTATAAAATGGTAAATTTTTTATTATTTTTAAGAAATGTTTCATTTTTTGAATAATATTGAAAAATAATAAATTATATTGAAAACCGACATTTCATATAAATATTTTACATGTTTAAATTATAAATTAATTTATATTTAAAGTAAAAGTAGTTAAATAATTTTATAATTTGACTAATTAAGTCATTTTAATAAATTTAATGTTAAAATTTCATTTTAAAACATCATATACATACAATAATTTTCTCTTTAGAACACCCCTTATTTGATACGTCCACATGTATGACAATCCAATGGATTCTTCAACTTCTGTAAAAGGAATTATAAAAAATATATTATATATTTTAATTAATAATAATTTTATTTATCCAGTAATTTCAATGTAATTATTTTTTCAGAATTAATTCAAAAAAGAAAAAAAGTAAGACTGTTTTTAAGGTAAAGATATGTTTATAGAAGAGTTAAATTAATATGATAATTCAAAATAATAACCAAAAAATGTAACAACTAATAAAATTAAAATATTTAAATTTAAAATAAAATTAATTTTTTTTATATTTTTATTTATACACAACACCATGTTAATCTTACACCACACAAAACACTGAGTTATCTTGAGTTAAATGCCCAACTGAGTTTTACCTCATTTTAATGGAAAAAATATTATGAAACTATATTTGGACACATTAATGAATTATATTTCTAATAATAAACTAAATTTTTTAATTTTTAAAGTAAAAATTAGTTTTGGGAGATTTTTTGGTATTTTTATGAGATGATATATTTTTTAATGAATTATAAAATATACTGCATTTTAGTTGAAAACTACTTTTTCATTTTTGTAATTAATAATGTCAAATTATATTTTAAGATAGTATTAAATTAAAAATATATCAATTATGAAAATATTAATAAAATATTTGTAATTTATGTAATTTTAATCAGTATAAAAATGAATTTAGATGTGAAAACACAATGAACTTTCAAAAATTATCATGAGAAAAACCTGATTTCTCACCACGTGTGTGGAATTAGCTTTAAATTTAATTTTTCAACTTTTGAGAATTGAATTTGAGTAATGGATATAAATAGTTATATTAAATAAGTATTTATTTTATAATAAAATCAAAATATTTTTTTCAAAAAAGTTTATTGCAAGAAAATAAAATTAAATACTACGATTATGATCAATATTAGTTTACTTAATGGTTAATCATTAATATTCAGGGAAAAAATATCCTTCTCCCTAGTCCAAAATCCATTAGAAACCAATTTTTAGGCCATATAATCTATTTTAATAATTTTAAGAGATTTTAGGAAAATATTCCATGAAATTTACCAATATCATAAGTTATGTAATGTACAAAATATGAAAAAGGATCATTCATTACCATTAACATTTTTAAAGCTTTGAGATATGAAAAAAATCATAATCGGTTTAGTTGTACCTATCCTTTTAAAATATTAATGATTTATTACTTTGATAAAAATTTATTAATAACTTTTATAGATAAATTAGTTATAAAAAATGAATAAAAATTAAAATGTAGTGATTATTTAGTCAAAAATTAAATAAAATAAATTACATTAAAAATATAAAATGTAATGAAAATTGAATGAATTATTATGTTTTCTTAGTTTTAGATAAATATATAATTATAAATATATTTTATGTTAATAAATTTTATGTTTATCATATCACTGATATTTATAAATTTTAATTAATAAAATAATATCAAATTTGATATTAATGTTTTTTTATAATAAGAGATGTTAAATATATTGAAATAGAATTTACATAAAATCATATATTCTTAAAATTAATTTTAAATATTTAATTAATTTCTAATATATTTAATTAATAGGCCATTTTTTCTTTTATAAAGAACATATTGAGCACTATATAGTAAAAACATTATCAGCACAATTCAAGTAAAATTTGTGTTTTTTCAGGGTACATGCACTTGTTTTACAAAATAATTTCTAACACACCGGATATACTAATTTTTTAAACTATATATCATATTAGTAATTAATTTTATTTTTATATTTTATTAAATATAATTTTTTTAGTCATAATGGTAAAATTACATGGGATAGAAAAGTAGTGACTTTAATAAAAACAAAAAATTTAAAAGTGGGGAACATAGATTTTATGAAACATAATTTTAAAAATCAACATATTATTTTGAGTTGGATAATTTTATTTTTCATAAATTAAATTTAAACCTTTATTTTTCAATATTTGGGGAACTTGAGGAAAGGAAGACCCCAAGTATTGTTTACCTTTTTAAATATACCATAATTCCACTGCCCCTAAACTCTAAAAAATGCATACACTTCCCCCCACTTCATCTCAAATCACAAGACATTTGGTAGTATAATAAGAAACCAAATATGCTCCAAATATCTATCCACCAATACCAAAGGACTCATTTTTATTAATAAATATAACCATTTCTGTCTTTTTATATAATCCAAAAAGAGTTACCTGAAAAAGAGTAAGCATTGTTCAATAATCACTTTATTATTATTTCATTATATACTCATTTAATCATTATTAGATAATTATTATATAATAACAACTATATCCTAAATATTATTTATTTCACCTTATGTGTATGACCTATACCTACACACAGTTCAAGAAAATGGTATACACAATCATTTTTTGTGTGTATGGTGAACTACAATCTCACGTGTAACTCCCTGACCCTAGTTACCCAGAGTCGGTGCATTATTACATAACATTGGCATGATTAAAAGAAAGATCAAATCTCGAAAGACCGATTAGTTTAGTAGCCTTGGAAACACTAGATATATTCATAATGTTTTACATTACATCATAAAAATGAAAACTATAACAACATAGTCTCCACAGTCTACACTCTTATCCCATCATACTATCCCTGAAGGTCATTCATAATTTACTTCTTCACATCCTAGGAAAAAGTAAAACACAGAAAAGGTGTGAGCTCAAATTCCCAGTAAGTATAAAAATATATCAGAAACGTTCATAAATAAGAATAAACATTTAATGCAATGTATAACTAAAACAAAATCCTTTTAAACTTTAACATCAACATAGTATTCAAAAAATAAAATGAAATAATTCCATTTCCTTATTCACATGGATATTCTACTAATATAATAATCACGTACAGTATTAATAACCACTTTAATAAAGATGGAATGCATAATGCCAGACTATCATAAGCACATAGGCAAGGCCTTGTGCCAGGACAAAAAATAAGATTTTGTCAAGGCCCCGTGTCAAGACACTAGTTTGTATAATGCGACCTACCGATTCATCGAGGAGCTATAGCGGGCTCAACCCATGACATATTAGTTCTAATGCATTCCCATATGAAGAGGTTTAAACATAACATAATCATTCATATTAAAACTAGCATACGAAATGTAAATACTTCATCCATAAACAATGAATTATATTAAAATTACACATCCACAGTCAAACATATCACAAAAACTTCAATACAATATTAAAGAATTGTATCATAATAAACCAACTTCAAATAAGTGTAAAATCCATCAACGGTTGTTGACATAGATGAAATCAAAACTCTTTTTAGAGAAATATATCATTCAATTTTGAAATCATTTAAGAGTAATATATTTATAAAATAAAACATTTTCATTGAGAATATTCTTATAAGCTTGTAAGGTAAGCTTCGATGATTTTATAACTTCGGAAAATAGCTCCACCTGCCGTATAAGTTAAAAAAGACATTCTTACCTTAATTCTGTCAAAAAGGTTAAAAAGGACCTTGTTTTGAAAACGATGGAAAGATTAAATTATGAAACTCTTATGAAAAGTCAAACAAAGGTATAAATAACTATAATTCATATTCTTATAAACAGTAAAAAAAAATTGAAATTCATTTTTACGAAAAATGGATGTGGATGATAAAGAGATCCCAGTAGATTATTACGTATAAACAACCTTGGATAATGAAGAGGTTGTGAAATAAACCCTTAACTTGTACTTTTCCTTGGTTTAGGGTAGGTTAACCTTCGGTATAATGGTGGAATAATTGTTTTTATATTATACAATAATCATATACATTAATATGATATCATATATGATCTTTTAATATGGATTTGTTAATAATATCTTAGTATTATCATTGTTTCGGGTGTTAACTTACTCATTTTCATTGGTATTTTTTGTTAGGTAAGCCATGTTTGTTATGGATAGGTTGTATCTTATTCATATCCAGAATGATATCAAGTCCTTAAACTATATTTTTAAATCATAAAATGATAATTATACTTGAATGGATACGATGGGGAATGAATCTCATCGCATTCGTGGAGGTGGTAGTCCGTACGTACGCACGAGTGACAAAATCATTCATTTGATATTAAAATATTATATAATTGGATGTTATATCATATATACAGAATCATTATCATGTTCTATTTATTATTTACATGAATTACACATCATTATTACACCCATCCAAATAATAATTTATTGAATAACAATTACACCACGACGCGTAGACGGTAAGCCGTACGTACGCACGTATGGTGACATGTTTTTCAAAAGATGGATAGAATAATGAATATGATTGTACCATATTTATAATAACATTGCAGTATATATATGATACTGGAGTTATTATTTTATAATGGTAATAACAAAGAAATAAGAAGTGGAAGAAGAAAGAAACTTGAAAAAGGGTGGTGAAATCATTACCTCATCTTCGGGTACTTCTTTTTAATTTGATCAAAATGGATCTGTAGGATGGATTTCTGACTAAAGGATGGACTCTAGGAGGAATTGAGGGGAGTTTAGAGATTATTTGGGCAGGGTTTGACCGAACCAAAAGGCATCGAAGGTGTGAAGTAATGAGAATAAGGAGTGCCCTTTTATAAGAGGGGTGAGGGGAACCTTTGGAAAAGCTAGAAATATTAATTTATAATAAATTAATATTCGGTTTCTAATGGCTCCAAAGTGGATTATTTAAAGATTATGGTGTTTATGGGTCTAAAAACACTCAACCAATAGAATTTAGAAACGTTTTTGTCATTATATTAACCTTATCTTTTAGTTTTAACTCTTAGTTAATTAGTTTGACACTTACCATGTCACATTGTATTTTTATATTATATAGGTAATAAACATACTATATACCTCCAAGAGATTCCCAAGTGGTCAATTAATGATAAAAATATCATGATATAAGTCTCATGGCCAAACCATATATTTTTAGGAATTTAATATCAATTAATAATATAATATTTGTTTTTTAAACTCTTTTATGTCAATTTTGACACTATTTAATTGTTGATTTTTTTAAAAATCATAACAGAATTATTAATTCTAAAAAAGAAAATCGAATCAATACTAATATGTCATATTATCCTATAAAATTAGTTTAATTCATTAAAAGCCTCATATTATATTTATTTGGGTATTTATAATATCAATTATTTTAATTTTTCACTATTATGGTAATTACCGAATCATCATTGTGTCAAAAATAAATTAAATTCTTTAATGTCTAAATATTATAAATGAAATATAATTATGTATAAAATCTTTTTATACATCTAATGAATATTTATAGTCTAAAATAAAACACATATAACCCTTTGTTATAATTGTGTTTCAAAAAGATATATGCTTTTGTCAGTTTTGTATTTATTTTAATTTAATTAAAATAAAGTGTCCCTATCACCTACAAGTGCCTCCATGGGGTCCTAAAATCGACACAAAGATTCCCATGTTTGAACATGTATCCGCCAATAAGGTTAGGACACGTTTTATGGTATTTTTGTATTATTATAATATTATTTTTTAACCCTTATTTACCATATTTACCCTTTAACCATGGTAAATAAAATATTTACCGAAGTAATTATTCAAAATGTCTAAAAATAAAAGTTACCTATTTACACAATTTGGATATCCTGATTCCAAATATGGTATCCATTTTCCCAAATTCAAAACAAAAAATTGGAAGAAATTAATTTAATATTCATTCCCATTGTCAAAACAAAATACATGTTTTTAAGATATAATAACTATCAAAAGAGTGATACTTTTTTATGTCCAGTTTAATTGTGAAATTTTGTCCAATGACCAAAATTTTATTAAAAGGTAAAAATATATTCAAAATATACTTTAAAACCACTCAAATTCATAATTTATCACTATTAATTATTTTGATAAAAAAGTTGTTTTTAATTAAAATTTAGTAATTTTCACTATTCATCAAAATATTAATGTTATCCTAAAAGTACCAAAATTTCACCTTAGGATAAAATCGATACTCCAAATCCAAAAATGCAGTCCATTTTGAATGATAAAATATCTAAAATTTTAAAAAGTATGTATTACTATTCATAACGGCTAGTTTGATCGGTTTTGGTGCATTCGAACCCGATATTGCGTACAACACACACTATTGCATTATTCAAATAGAAGCATACCGTAGAAGATTGGGGTGTTACATTCTCCCCTAATTCAAATAATATCATCTTCGAAATTTATTGAATACTACCGCATGAAAAGACTCGGGTGGTTCTTCATCACAAGTTCCTCGGATTCCCACGTTGCCTCTTCCATCTTATGGTTTCTCCACAAGACTTTTAGCAAATGAGTCGTTCGGTTTCTCAGTACTTGTTCTCTCGTATCAAAAATCATGACGGGATCTTCGTAATAAGACAGATCGGGTTCCAGTTCTAATTCATCATAGGAGAGTACATGTGTTGGGCCAGGCATGTATTTCCTCAACAGAGATATGTGGAACACATCGTGAACTTGGGAGAGGCTTGGCGGCATTGCCAATCGGTAAGCTACATCCCCAATTTGTTCTAGAATTTCAAAAGGTCCGATGTCCTTGGGACTCAATTTACCTTTCTTACCAAAATGTATGACTCCCTTACATGGATATACCTTCAGGAAAACATGATCAACAACTTGAAATTCCAAATCCTTTCTTCGATTATCGGCAGAACTCTTCTGCCTACTTTGAGCTGCATTGATATGGTTTTGGGTTAACATAAAACTTTCCATCGTATCCTCCACCGGTTCTAGGCCAAAAAGTTTTCTTTCACCAACGTCATCCCAACAGGTTGATGTGCGACATCTCTTTCCGTATAATGCTTCATATGGTGCCATCTGAATACTCGAATGAAAGCTATTGTTATAGGAAAATTCTACCAGTGTTAAATATTGATCCCACATACCATGAAAGTCAAGTGAGCGGGATCTCAACATGTCTTCTAAGGGTTGAATAGTTCATTCTGATTGTCCATCTATTTGAGGGTGGTAGGCAGTGCTCAAATGATGTTCTGTATCCAAGGTTTTCTGAAGACTTTTCCAGAATCTTGGAGTAAAACGGGGATCACAATCAGAAACAATCGATAGGGGTACTCCATGAAGTCTGACAACTTCATTAATATATATTATTGCTAGTCGTTCAAGTGGTAAATCTTCCCTTATATCAAGAAAATGTGCTGACTTGGTAAGACGATCAACAACGACCCATATTGCATCATTCCATCTAGAAGTATTTGGTATCCCCATGACAAAGTCCGTCGTAATATTATCCTATTTCCACTCCGGTATGGTAAGAGGTTTCAATACTCCACTAGGTTGTTTCCATCTAGCTTTCACTTGCTGACAAACCATACGTCTTGACACAAAATCAGAAATCACCATCTACATGTTGTCCCACCAAAAATGTTATTTCAAATCACTATACATGTTGGTGCTCCTAGGGTGTATAGAAAAATTTGAACTATGAGCATCATCCAGCAATTACCTTTCTAGATCAGGTATATCGGGAACACAAAGTCTCTTCCCAAATTTCAAAATTCCATCTTCATACACAATGTCTCTCAATCACCCATCATTCACAGCTTTAATATTCGTTTGAAATTATTCATCATCGGTCTGAGAACTCTTAATCCTTTCTAGTAATGATGGTTTGGCAACCATTTGAAAAGGAATTGATATTTCACTATCCCTGGTTATTCTCATGTCCATCTTCACTAGATCCATGAAAACTGTATCCCTTTCCATTCTAATATTGTTAAAACTCCATGATCTTTTCTTCTCAAATCATATACCACCTTGTTGGCCTTCCACGGGTTGTAGTGTATCATGCAATCATAATACTTGAGTAATTCAAGCCACCTCCTTTACCTAATGTTGAGTTCTTTTTGTGAGAAAATATACTTCAAACGCTTGTGATCAGTATAAATCTCACATTTTTCACCATAGAGGTAGTGCCTCCATATCTTCACAGAAATGATCACAGCTGCTAACTTGAGATCATGAGTAGGATAGTTTTGTTCATGAATTTTCAACTGTCGTGATGCATAGGCAATAACCCTATCATTCAGCATAAGGACACAACAAAATCCTTTCTTCGATGCATCAATATAAATAACTAACCCATCATTCCTCGATGGTAGTTTCAATATAGGAGAATTGAATAATATTCTCTTCTATTCTTAGAAACATTCTTCATACTCTTTTGTCCAAACAAATTTTTCCCCTTTACGTGTGAGCTTTTTTAATGGTTTTTCCAATGGGGAAAAATTCTGGACGAAACGTCGATAATAACCTGCTAATCCAAATAAAACTGCGTACCTCAGTTATACTCATCGATTCTGGCCATTCTTGTATTGCCTTGGTCTTAGACGGATCAATAGAGATTCCATCTTTAGAGACAATATGGCCAAGAAAAGAAATCTCCTGATTCCAGAATATACACTTGCTAATGTTCCCATATAATTCATGTCTTCTCAGAGTCTTCAGGATAATGCGCAAGTAATTTTCATGATCCTCGTAGATTTTGGATTATACCAAGATATCATCAATAAATAAAACCCTAAATTCATCGAGATATTCCTTGAAAACTCTATTTATCACATCCATGAATACAGAGGGTGCATTAGTCAATCTAAAAGGCATTACTGTAAACTCGTAATGCCCATACTTGGTTCGAAATGTTGTCTTCAGAATGTATTCCTTCTTCACACACAACTGATGGTATCCAAGTCCAAGGTCAATCTTTGAAAATTATTGAGCTCCATGCAGTTGGTCAAATAAATCATCAATGAAAGGTAGGAGATACTTTTTCTTTAATGTTATAGCATTGATCTCCTTATAGTCGATACATAACCTCATAGATCCATCATTATTTTTAACAAAAAGAATAGGGGATCCCCATGGAGAAACACTAGGGCGAATAAATCCCTTATTACATAGTTCCTCTAGTTGTTTCTTTAGTTCAACTAATTCTACAGTGGCCTTTCTATAAGGGGTCTTCGATATATTCCTTGATCCAGGAATTAAACCAATGGAAAACACAACTTCTCGTTCTGGAGGATGTCTATGTAAATCATCCGGAAACACATATACATATTATTTCACAACAGGTACATACACTATTTGAACATTATTTTACTCACCCACTATAATTTCATCACCTTCCTCCACAATAATTGAATTTAGTTGAGCTACTGGGGGTGGATCTAGATAAGAATTAGGTGTTCATGATTCTGCTCTAAAGATAAGGTGTTCCTTATCATCATCATAAAAAACGTAACATCCTTCTTCTTACAATAAATCATTTCATCATAGTCCAAAATCCAATCCATACAGAGGATTATATCAAACTCAATCATAGGAATAACGATGAGATCAGCAGATAAAGAACATTTATGTGCTCTAATGGGGACTAATTCACAAAACTTTGTTCCAATGATACTTCCCTTGGGAGTTTTAACTGACAACTCCCTTGTTATATCAAATTGGAAAAATCTAATTTTCTTACAAACCGGGAATATATGAAACAATGCAATGATCCAGAACCAAATAATGAATTTTCTAAATTTGAGGAAACCATTAAATTACCTGCCACCATGTCTTTCAGAGCTTCTACCACAACAGTAGTGATAGCATAAGCTTTGCCTTAGTCCCTTGGCCTTTTCTGAGTTAGGTTTCCCTGACACTTAAGACATTCATTTTCATAATGTCCCATCTCACTGAAATTGTAGCACTTATCATCGGTAGCTTCCTTCTTCCCTTTGAAATCACGAGATTGGTGGCCTTTTTCAACACACTTGTAACAAAAACCCATTCCCTTCATGCAAGTACCAAGGTGTTTCTTCCCACATTTACCATAGGATGGATATTCAACCTTTCCCTTCTTCCCCGTATTTTCATTCCTAGATTGTTCAGTAGATCGGTTCTTCTCTTTCTTTTCTTTAAAGTCATAAGACATAGAGAATTCTTTCTATATCTTGATAGAACATGATACAATGTCTTTGTATGATGAGAAGGATTGTGAGAATAATTCTCGACAGAGAAATGGTTTTAACCCATCAAAGAAACTATAAATTTTACTTCTTGGGATATGTATATAATCTCCAACATACCTTGAAAACCTTGTATAGTTAGCCTCATACTTTGCGACATTCTCATCCTCCTTTTTTCTCAGACTCAGAAATTGTCTTTCCATATCTGCTCGATGGTCACGAGGAATGTATTTTTCTAAAAATAGATCTTTGAACTCCCTCCATTCCATATTTGATAATTCATCATCTTCCTTCATGTTTTTAATCAATGTCCACCATTTATTAGCATCTCCAGTGAGGCGGTAAACTACCATGATAACTTTTTCCCTTTCACTACTCCCCAAAGCCTGAAATATTTCACTAGGGAATATATCTATTGCTCAGCTACTAAGGGATTTGTTCTCCAAATGAACTTTGGTGGTTTTTTCCTCATAAAGAGATCTAACAATGATCCTCCATGCTACGGATCAGGGTGCTCCATACAGGTAAGGTTATTATTCATAACATAAGTGAGTTGTACTAGTATGGTGATTAGCTGATTGGCACCAATTGCATCACCATCTCCACTATAATTATCTTGAGTTGGAGGGAAATCCCTACAGGAAGTGTGTTCATTGATACCGTTTCCATTTCTTCCACTAGGTGCCATTTCTAAACAATGGCATAAACTAGATCAGTTTATGAATCAAAATACATAATTCCATAATTATAAAGCACATAAAATAAATTGAACTATTTAGGGATATAGTCCATAATAATAATAAAAATTTCTTTGAGTAAGTATATACTCATAAACCCTTCATAATTATTTGTTAAAAAATGAGAGTTATACTAAGCATATCCCCCATTAGTGTCGTAACCATGAGTGCATAAAAGCCCATTGTCGTGCACCAGTTCCCATTCGAGTCTAGCTCAAAGCGGTGTTTTCGGGTTTTACCCCTAGGTACATCTGTTCTAGAGCTACCTCTACCTGCTCGTATCCAGACAGGGATTTATTTTTCAGAGAAATCACAAAATCACTGTAATACCAATATTCAAGGAAGTTCTTCTATACTAATCCTCAAAGTCCATCTTAGGTCTATGTGCTCTAATCAGAGTTTATCTAAATATAGCTTCCAAGGTTTGTACTAAACATCCTAAGATACCAACTATAATGCCCTGACACTAGTTACCCACATTCGGTGCATTATTACATAACATTGGCATGATCAAAAGAAAGATCAAATCTCAAAAGAACGATTTGTTTTGTAGACTTGGGAACACTAGATATATTCATAAAGTTTTACATTACATCATAAAAAGGAAAAATAAAACAACATAGTATCCATAGTCTACACTCTTATCCCCTCATACTATCCCTGAAGGTCATTCATATTTTACTTCTTCACATCCTGGGAAAAAATAAAACATAGAAAAGGGCTGAGCCCAAATTCCCAGTAAGGATAACAATATAGCAGAAACTTTCATAAATAAGAATAAACATTTAAGGAAATGTATAACTAAAACAAAAGCCTTTTAAACATGAACTTAAACATATTATGAAAAAAAATTAAATAATGACATTTACTTATTCACATGGATATTCTACTAATCGAATAATCACATGCAATATCAATAACCACTTTCATAATGATGGAATGCATAATGCCAGACTATCATAACCACATAGCCAAGGCCTCTTGCCAAGACTACATATAAGATTTTTTCAAGGCCTTGTGCCAAGACACTAGTTTGTATAATGAGATCTACTTATGTATCGTCGAGCTATAGCGGGCTCCACCCGTCACATATTAAGTCCAATGCATTCCCATATGAAAAGGTTTAAACATAACATAAACATTCATTTTAAAACTAGCATTCGAAATGTAAATACTCCATCCATAAACCATGAATGGTATAAAAATAAAACAACCAAATTCAAACATATAACAAAACCTTCAATACAATATAGATGTTTTGTATCATAATAAATCACTTCAAATAAGCGTAAAATCCATTAACGACTGTTGACATAGATAAAATCAAAACTCTATTTAAATAAAAATCTCTTTAAATTTTGAAATCATTTAAGAGTCATATATTTATAAAATATAACATTTTCATTGAAAATATTCTTATAAGCTTGTAAGGGAAGCTTAGACGATTTTATAACGGCATAAAATAGCAGTACCCGCCGTATGAGTAAAAAAACATTTTTACCTTAATTCTGTCAAAAAGAGTAAAAAAGACCTTATTTGGAAAACGACAGAAAGATTACATTATAAAACTCTTATAAAAATTGAAACAAGGGTATAAATGACTTTAACTCATATTCTTGTAAATATTAAAAAAAATTAAATACATTTTTAAGAAACATGGATGTGGATGATAAAGAGATCCTAGTAGATTGTTACGTATAAACAACCTCGGATAATGAAGAGATTGCAAAATAAACCCTTACCTTGTACTTTTCCTTGGTTGAGGGTAGGTTAACCTCCGGTATAATGGTGAAATAATTGTTATTAAATTATACAAGAATCATATACATTAATATGATATCATATATGATCTTTTAATATTGATTTATTAATAATATCTTAGTATTATTGTCGTTTCGGGTGTTAACTTACTTATTTTCTTTGATGTGTTTTGTTATGTAAGCCATTTTTGTTATGGATAGGATTATTCTTATTCATATCCAGATTTATATCATGTCCTGAAAAATTATTGTTAAATCACCAAATGATAATTATACTTGAATGGATATGATGGAGAATTAATCTCATCGCATTCGTGGAGACGGTAGTTCGTACGTACGCACGAGCGACAATATCATTTTTTTGATATTAATATAATATATAATTGGATGGTATATCATATATACAGAATAATTATCATGTTATATTTATTATATAAATTAATTACATGTCATTATTATACCCATCCAAATAATAATTTATTGAATAACAATTACACCACGACGTGGAGACGGTAATCCATACGTACGCACATATAGTGACATGTTATTCAAAGGATGGATATAATACTGAATATGAATGTACCATATTTATAATAACATCACAGAATATATAAGATATGGGAGTTATTATTTTAGAATGGTAATAACAACGAAAGAAGAAGTTGAAGAAGAATGGAACATGAAAAAGGGTGGTGAAATCATTACCTCTTCTTCGAGTTCTTCCTTTTGATTTGATCAAAATGGATCCATAGGTTGGATTTAGGACTAATGTAAGGCCTATAGGATTAATTGAGGGAAGATTAGAGATTATTTGGGAAGGTTTTTGACGATCCAAAAGGTTTTTAAGGTGTTATGTAATGAGAAGGAGGAGTGACTTTTTAAAAGAGGGGTGAGAGGCACCTTGGGAAAAGCTAGAAATATTATTTTATTATAAATTAATATTCAGTTTCTAATGGATAAAAAGTGTATTATTTATATTTTAATATGGTTATGGGTCTAAAACCACTCAACCAATAGAATTTGTATTGGTTTGGGTCATTATATTAACCATATATTTTAGTTTTAACTCTTAGTTAATTAGTGTGACACATACCATGTCAATTTGTATTTTTATATTATATAGTTAATAAACACACTCTACATCTCCAAGAGACACCCAATTGGTCCATTAATGATATAAATATCATGATATAAGTCTCTTGTCCGAGCCTTAGATATTTAAGAATTTAATATCAATTAATAATATAATATTTTTTTTAAAAACACTCTTTTGTCAATTTTGACACTATTCAATAGTTGATTTTTGTAGAAATCATAAATGAATGATTACATTGAAAAAAGTCAATTAAATCAATCCTAATATGTCATATTATCTATAAAATTAGTTTAATTCATTAAAAGTATAAAATTATATTTATTTGGGTATTTATAATATCAATTATTTTAATTTTTCACTATTATAGAAATTACTACATCATCGTTGTGTCATAAATAACATAAATTATATAATGTTTAAAAATTATAAATAAATTATCATTATGTAGGAAATATTTTTATCTTTGTATTTAATATTTATAGTTGAAAATCCAATATATATAACCCTTTGTAAAAATTGTTTTTCTAAATGATATATGCTTTTGTCATCTTTGTTTTTATTTTAACTTAATTAAAATAAAGTATCTCTATCACCTACAAGTGGCTCCATGGGGTCCCAAAATTGACCCAAATATTCCCATGGTCGTCCATGTTTCCAAAAATAAGGTTATGATACGTTTTATTGTAATTTAGTATTATTATAATATTATTTTTGTAACCCTTATTTACCAGATTTACCCTTTAACCATGATAAATAAAATATTTTCCGAATTAATTATTCAAAATGTCTAAAAATAAAAGTTACATATTTACACCATTTGGACATCCTGATTTCAAATAATGAATCCATTTTTCCAAATTTAAAACACAAAAGTGGAAGAAATTAATTTAAAATTAATTCCCTCTGTCAAAACAAAAAAAATGTTTTTAAGATATAATAACTATCAAAAGATTGATACTTTTTGATGTCTGGTTTAATTGTGAAATTATGTCCAATTACCAAAATTGTATTAAATGATAAAAATATATTCTAAATATACTTTAAAACCACTCAAATTCATAATTTATCACTATTATTTATTTTTACTAAAAAAGTTTTTTTTTATTTAAATTTAGTAATTTTCACTATTTATCAAAATATAAATGTTATCCGAAAAGTACCAAAATTTAACCTTATGATAAATTTGATACTCCGAATCCAAAATTGAAGTCCATTTTGAGAGATAAAATTTCTATAATTTTAAAAAGTAGGTATTACTATTCATACAGACTAGTTTGATCAGTTGTGGTGCATTAGAACTCGATGTTGCGTACAACACACGCTATTGCATTATTCAAAGAGAAGCATACCGTAGAAGTTTGTGGTGTTACATCATGAATTGATGTCATTTGTTTTTCCATTTACAACATTCATGGTTGGAAATAATGATGGAATTATATTATATATATAATTATATTATAATAATAATTATCTTATTTTTAGTAATTTATTATATAACACATACCTTCATGCACTCCATTTTTTTGGAATATGATAACATCAGTTTTAAGCATGTGGACTACCGCTTCCTATTTGTGAGGTGATGTATTCACTCTTTAAAGGGAATTCATTAAATTTGGTTTTAATTAAAATATTCTGTAAATATGTAATTAATATGATTCATGACTTTTTATAAAAATAATTATTACTTAATATTCATTCTTTTAATATTGTAAGAAAATGGTAATAATGTTCCAGTGTACATAAGACCTAATATCACCATGAACAAAGTAGTTCATTTCTTCTATGAAAACATTAAAAATTACAATAAATACTTATAAATAGAAAATATATAGTATTTAAATCATGATTTGAATTTAGGATATCATGAAATCATGATCGATGTAATTGGAACAAAAGTAAAATGAAAAAATATACTAAAAAAACAAGGCAATTAATACCCAAAACTGTGAAATTAAAGTAAGAATATTAACAAATGGGTAATAAGATATTATAATAAGATCATATAAGATATTATAAATATGAGTATGGTTCTATTATAAGTCAATAACATTATAGAACCCATTATACCTGAGTTAAATAGTATTTTCACAAAAAAGAAGTATAAGGTAACGGATTTTCATATCACTTATTACATATGTGAGATAAATTTAATATTAACAACATACTTATTTTGAGTAGTGTATATACTAACCATTTTTATATATTATACCATGAATACTTTTATCATCATGCTAATTAAAATTTTAATTTTTATTATCACATCCAAGTGGGGTTTAACATTAAAATTACCAACTGATAAATGGTATCTTATATTCTCAGTTTATTTAGTGATTTTTTACATTCTCTTAAAAATTCACTTTCTCATAATTAGTTTTCATTGAAAATTATATTTCACTATGATATATGTGTTATTTTTTTGATGGATATTATTATTTCCTAAATCATATACAATAATAATATAATGTTTTTTACTTTGAATTTGGTTTAATTTATTGGGGAAATGTTCATAAATCCACCTATTTTACTCAACAAAAATATTTGATAAGGCACATGGTTTGGGAATTTAAATTGATTATTTGATATATTAAAATTTATTTGGACATTAAAGGCTGATGATGAGAAAATTTAATGTAATCACATCAACGTATCGGTAGTCTCATGGGTTTAATTTCATTGGAATGAACCTTCATGTATGTAACGACCATGTTTTAAACATTCTTGTTAATAGTCTTTTCTGTAGACTTATGGTTAGACCAACAAAATAAATTTGTAAGTAGTCTGTTTTAAATAATGTTGTGAATGTCCTTGATGGTAATGGTTGTGTGTAATTTTGAAAAATGGTATATGATAATTAAGAATTTCATTTATTGGATTAATTATTATATAGAGGATTTTCAGTATGATATGGTATATGGATGTATTTTATTCTCAGTTTTTTGGTTAAGGGGCATATGCATTCTGTTATTTACATTTTTATATTTACTATGCCGTATCAACTTTTTTAATTGTATTATGAATAAAATTATTTACCATTCCAAATTTATTATTATTATAAATTCTAGATTACATCGATTGTATGCTTACCATTACTGAGCATCTGAGCCCGCCATTATTTTGTTTCCTTACCCTTTAGAATGAAGATGAATTCATGGAATTAGTTTCAAGGAAAATGATAATTTTTTTGATGTATTAATTTTTTATTCCCAATGTATATTGTGTATCTTGTATGAAATCAGGATTCCAAAAATTTAAAAATGATTGGTCCTTCATGTTTTGATTATTGGTAATCATGTCAATGTAATAAATAAAGTTATCAGCTCTAATTGTCTGGGGTCGGTGCATTATATTTGTTATGAAAAATATTTTATGTAAAAACCATGCTAAATTGATTTTTCATAAAAATTATTAGGAAACACAATTGTAAGATAAAATATTAGGATAAGTATAGAATATCATCCCAAATAATCCATATTTATGATTATGATATTAGATACACAAAAATATTTCAAAATAAGTATTTCATTTTAATATTTTTGATATTATACATTATCTTTCACAAAGATATGATCTAATATTGTGTTTATCATCCTATAAAATGGAATCTAGAAGAGGCAATTTGATCCTTACTAATGGAAATGATCCAAATAGTAAGTATGGTCGATTATTTTATGCTGTAAAGATAATATTTTGATAGGAAGTAGTTTCCTAATAAATCTAATCATATTGTGACATGGTATAATTTGATAATAAGATAGATAAAGAAATCTATTAGTATTATTGATTCTGATGGAAGCACCAGATGTAACATCCCAAGTAAATAAAGAATAAGAAATTTTTATATTTATTAATATTTTTGAATTAAATATTAATTTTACATTAAAAGGGTTGCTATGTTCGATAACGTACCTGATATGCAACAACGAGTTTATTTGAAATCTTACGTTGCACACTAATAATATAATATTATTATTTTAAATGGTCGTCAACTCCTAGTGTTTTTATTGGAAGGAATGAAAAAAACTAAATACAATATGAGTATACATATTTTTTAAATGTAATTACATTTATCCAATAAATGTTAGAGGCTTAAAATGTGAATGAATATAATTTTAAGCATAATTTACATTAAAAGGTAGATTTACCGCCTTCTGTTGGAGAAACCTCATTGAATATAGATTTATTCACTTTAATACATTATAATTGTCCAAATAAAATTCTTCATTATTACAGGGACATTAAATTTTACTTTGGGTAATTTTTTGGTATTTTTCTGATAAAGTTCATTTTTTAATGAATAATGAAAAATATTGTATTATAATTAAAGAGTTCATTTTAATATAATTTATTTAAATGGTTAGATTGTGTTTTTAATTGGTTTTAAGGTGAAATAAAAATATATTTTTTCCATTTAATCCAATTTTGGTCATTGGAAGTAATTTCACTTTGAAATTGGACATAAAAAAGTACCAATATTATGATAGTTAATGTTTCTTAAAAACACGATATTTGTTTTGATAACGGGAATTAATTTTAAAATTAATTAATGCCACTTGTATGTTTTTAATTTGTAAAAATAGAAATCATTTTTGAATTCAGAATATCAAATATATCTTAGGCTGAATTTTTGGTATTTTTCCAAAAAACATCAATTTTTTATGAATAGTTAAACCACTTAGTTGTAGTTAAAAAAACTGAATTTTTCATTTAAATGAAATTTCACCACTTCTGTGAATTGAACATCGAAAATACAACATACATGGTTGTTATCAAGTAGTAAAATTTGGTTCATTAAGATGAAAATATTTTTGGCGAATAGTAACTTTTGACTTTTATTTACCGTAGTTAAAGGTAAATATGGTTATTCTAGGTTATAAGAATATTATAATAATTCAAAATTAGCATAAAACTTGTACTAAAATTATTTTTTGAGTCATTTAAAACCATGAGAATCTTGGGGTCGATTTTGGGACCCCATTGATCAACTTGGGAGTGATAATGGAAATTTAGATTAATTAAATTAATGTGAAGACAAAATTGAAATTAACAAAAATTGTTTAGTAATTAATTTTTATATGGTGTTATATAATTTTTATTTAAGACTATAAATATTATTTGGAAATATATGAATATTTCATAAGTGATAGTATTTTTTCTATAATTCTTAGACATCGGATAAATTAAATTATTTATGACACAATAATGATTTAGTATTTACCTTATTAATAAATGAATTAAATAAATAAGATTATAATGATTAAATTATTATCCAAAACATGTCCAATTCTGATTGGATGATTTTATTTTGAATATGAGTCATCATATCTTATACCTTAATGATTTTTGGACCATTATAAACTGAATATCATTATATCATAAAATAATGTTTTCACACTTTCCTAAAGAGCCCTCCTCTCTCTTATAAAAGAAGACCGTTTCAATCCAATTCCTCACACATATAAAGCCCATTGGCTCATCCAATATCTGACCAATTAATCTCCCTAAATCCCTATACTCATCCTATAATCCCTACATTAGGTAGAAGGAACTTCAAGAAGTCGTTTGGTTCAAACCAAAGGGAGTTACCCAAATAAAAGGTTGTAGTTTTTCTTAAATTTTTTTCATTTATTTTACTTCTCCAACCCATAAACGCTTTTTATTCCTTTATTTTGTAACAACAACAGTATCCTCAATAAACTAGGATTTTTTTATGAGAATTATTTGAATTACACTTACACACACCTCCATCTAATGGATGAAGAACATAATGTTTCTGTGAATGGCAAACCGACGTCTCACGAAACAATGATTGTTCAATTACATCTTACCGCCTCTCATGGTGGCCATTATGATGGAACTATATTTATATATGAAATATATTATATTTATGTTTTCCTTATTCTTATTTATTTCCCATTTATAAAACATCTTTATGGTTTCCATAGTTGGTAAATACGATAATACAATTTGAGGAAGGGCGGCCTACCGCCCCCTCAAAGTGATGTGACTCGTTAATTCCTTATGTGGGATGTATAAAGGATTGAGGTAATGATATTATATATGATATTATAATGTAATTATATAATAACTATTTAACTTTTTGTTTTGATTCCAATAAAATATGAAATAGAAATGAATGTAGCGTTCATGTGTACGTACGGCTTACCGTCTCCATGAATGGTCCATTTCATTTCTTACCTCTAAATTTTATGTACTATTATAAATACATGTATATACTGGATATATATGATATATATGATATCTAAATCATGAATATAATTATGTATATAATGAACCTTTGACAACATGAACAACATTAAATTATAAGAAGTCCATTTTTGACTCAAGTACCCAATATCGACAAAAAACATTTTTAATTAAAATGATTACATAATGTTTATAACATACTAATAAGTGAAATAAAAGGAATAATATACTTGAAAAAGGTTCTTAAGAAAGTATAAATTAATTTTAGTTTATTATTCAGGATATTAAAGATCGACTGAGTCACGTCGGACACGAGGTAAGAAATTTTTTTATCTCATTATTAATTCCGTGAGATTTTCATTGGTCGCCACTTATTAATTTCATGTGGTGTATTTTGGTCCAGAATTTGATAAATATTATTATTATTCTCATTATATATAATGTATTATGTGATTTATATGGCGTTTATTAATTTTTGTTCACATGACTTAGTTGACTACAACGTGGTAAAGGCTTTCGTCTCACTTTTTATTCCTTTGAGATTCAGGAAATTTTTTCCACTATTTTCATTTGTGTGGTGTATGTACTGCCTATAATTGTAATATTTATGTAATATACTTTAATTTATGAGAATTTTCATCTTAATTTTTTGATCCTTCTTCATGTGGCATATGTTTCGTATGTTACTAAATTAGTAAGGGAACCATTCACGATCCTCTATTTAACAGACTTCTTATTATTATGTCTTTTAATTTACATATTATTATCTTGGGATATGTTATTTTATATCCCCATTGTTTCAAACTTTATGTCCAAATGATGAGATACCCTTTTTATCTTATCAACTCATTTTCTGAATTTTAATGTGATGCTGTTAGGCTGTCAAATTTTTACAAGGGAACTTCTTAACCCAATTTCAATTCTTTAGGTTCAACTTGTACGTATTGAATATGTCATCCAATGAATATGTGTGAATGACCTATAATGGTTTTACAACTAATATTCATTTATATTGGGTGTAATTATATTTTTTACACATAAATATGTGATTGATTTATCCTTAATTTAAGGATACCATCTTTATATGGGATTTCATCTCAATTTACATTTCCATTGAGACTTCATTGTTGTTATGCACCAATTCACTCTTCTATGGTGTATATACTATACTTTGACATATTTTATCATTAATACCTTTATTCTCATGATATTATAAAGTTCTGATTAAATATTATTCCACAATTATTTGTATTCAAGTGTCTCTTTTTTTGTTAAAAAAAATTTAACTAAAATGTTGTTTTAATTGTTTAAAATATTTATTCTTCTAAATAGTTATCATTAATGTACATGTTTTAATAAATGGTTTTATGATTTATTTTTATGGACATTAATGTTTTAAAATGATAATTCAATTAAAATCTTCAAAGTGGTGTGGGACACTTTGATTCACAAATATTTTTTAAAAGGTTTTGAAAAAGATTTGATTAAACATTGTTTATTTTAATATCTAAATTTGAAATATTGGAATGTGGAAATGTTATATATCCTTTATACATGTGATATATATTATTATTATTTTATGATAATTCGTAATTGTTTACGTATACGTGTGGTTCCATGAAAAAACTAGGGCGGGTGAGCCTGAGGTTGCTCTCCGATGCTTTGTGTAACGAGACAGAGGTAAACGTTAATATTTTTCCTATGAGATTTAGGGAATATATCGTGATGGTTATTCAAAGTGTAACTCCTTATGTATCTATGATAGCTACAATGTATGTTTGATATGGATTCAATAAGTAACCTTTATGATTTATGATTTGTGTGTGTTATTCATAAATCTTATGATTTCATAAGGTATGTTATGATTGAAAAGTATGGTTTCATTTATATGTATTTATTGATGGGATAATGTTTTCCTTCCTTATTTTATAACCCTTCCTGAGCTTTTTATGCTCATCCCATATTTTGAAATGTGTTCCACTGGACTTAAAGATGAATAGGATCAAGGATTGGATCAAGGAAAAGTCATGCTATCTAAAACATGGAACTAAACATGTTTCTTTTTAAAAGAATTTATTTAATGAAAAAAATGGATACTTATTAGTAGTGTCTAATTGTAATATTCAAGTTGTAATGAAATAGTTATGGCCTAATTCTCTAAAACTCTAATCTTGAAAAGATCATAAATGTGAATTATTCATATAATTAAATATTATGTAATGTTATAAGGTCAGGTCCTTATAGTTGGTATCATAGGTAAGTTTAGATAATTTTAGAGGATAGGGTATTCTTTAAGCAGAACTGACATCACCATAATGGTTATGATTTCAGAAAGAGAAATAGTATTTATTTAGAGAAAGTGAATGAGTTTAATATAACATGAATAAGTATTTCTTAGTTTTTACCGTCCTCATAAGATATTATATGATGATTTTACTAATATACTTACACTGACCTTTTTTGTTATAGTAAATGGCTGGATCTAGTAGGAACCAAAGTAATAGTGGATGTGAATAAAAATGTAATGGTTTTATGAATGAGCAAATGAATGATATGGGAGTTCCAATGAGAACTATTGTGGTTATTCTCAACCAACTATCTAAAGTCATGATTGACCACCTAAACCGTAGTGATCTTTATAAGTAATCATATATGCGAGAAAAAAATCCTTACGGATGATCAGGTAATAATCATAAAGGTAAGTGTTTTCAAAAACCTATGTGTCAACGATGTGGAAATAAACACCTAGGAAAATGATTCAAAGGAAAACAAAGATGCTATAGATGTCGAAATGATGGTCATAAAGTAGGAACCTGCCGTGGAAAAAGGAAGAATTTATTTGACTCTAGGAAAGGGAAAGAAGTCCTTTCTGACTGATCAATTGAATGTTTTAAATGTGGTGTTCGTGGTCATTATATAAACACATGTCCTACGAAGATGTTTTTGGAATTTGATCACCAGGATCATACAATTATTCGTTTACCAATACCTAATGCCATTCTGATTGAGGATGAAGAAACTGACAATGGCCAATGAACAGTATAGATTATTTCTTAACATATGTTTTCCTATTATAGAAATATTAGGATAAGAATCATGATTTTGTTTGTAGGAAAAAATTATTTCAGAATATGTTGGAAAGGAATGGTTTTTGGATCATGAATAATATTGAATGAGTAAGAAGTAAACATATAAGGGATTCAAATGTTATGGAATATTTTAGGATGGTGAAAAGCTTAAAAGTATTAAGGCTCTTTTGATGATGAGATTACATTAGAAGAATTTTTATAGTATCTGTAACCATGTTGTATTTATATATGAATATTTTATTCAAGGAATAGTTATCTTTTCTTTTATGGATATAGTTATAAAGAAAAATTTGGGTTTATATGATCCTTGGATTTCAGGCAATTACCAGTTAATACTTTTTGGGAGGCAAAATGAAAATTATTAGAAAACATGTGTGGTTAAAATAGGTTATGGTAACTTTTGATTATTTTTTAAGGAATGTTATAAATTTATATTGTTTTTGAAAAATGAAAACATGCAGACCATGGGACAACCAGTCATGTCAGACAAAGCTGCGGGAATCGAACCCATAACCAAAGTGCGACATGTATTTATTGACTATCACTAGACAACTTGAATTCCCTGGTTAGAAGGATTTATTAATTTTAGTTTGATGATATTATGAATCAATAATATGTTTATTTTGGGTAATCTATTGAAATTATTAACCAATCATGGAGGATATGTGATTCGGATAATTACATTTCAATATGATATTTTAAGATTCACTGATGTTATTTGGAGATAAATGTTATGATTTATCTTGGAGGACAATGTGATTAAATCCTTAAGAGATTTCGTTTTCAATATTAGTTTTTATTACTTTTAATAATTATAAGGATTAATTTTTATTGAATGGTCTTTTATGAACTTTGGGTTTTGTTGGACAAATTTTGGAGATTAAGAGTAGTTTTCCTTTTTGTAAATTATTATCCTTTCTGGGGATTATCTGAACTTGTACTAAACATTTCAGTTTTGGTTATGATCTAAAGACATGGGTAATATATAGTTCTTTTTTTTGGATTAGGTGATTCTCTATTATTTTATTATAGCACTCTTAATGAGAAAAAGTGATCCTAAATACTCATCTTTTGGTGAAAATATGAGTTTATTTTGGAAATATAGAAAGAGATGAAAGTCTACATGACAAGTAAGTATGTTTACATATGATATAGTTCAGCTCATAAATAAGTTCCTCAATAAAATTTAACTTAAAACAAAAAAATTTTTCCGCTAAATTTTTCTTACTTGGAAATCCAATACTGTTTAACCCATCAAAAGATTGTGATTTTTTGGTGGATAAATTTATCCTAAACATGTTTTCTAAAACTCTCCATCATAACTTGAAACATTGTTTTTTCATTCATATCCTTGTTTTTGTAGAATCCTAGTATATTTTGCCTCAATTTACCTTTTTTACTTTTCATTCTTTCTTTTAACGTGATAGTTTAATTTACTCATTTTCTGATGTGGGGCTTTCAATTATGTTTCCAAGCCCAATTTTAAAATTGCGAGGACTCAATTTCCAAAAGGTCGGAAGGAGGTAACATCTCAGGTAAATAAAGAACATGAAATTTTTATATTTATTAAAATTTTTGAATTAAATATTAATTTTACTTTAAAATGGATTCTATGTTCGATAGCATACCCGATACGCTACAACGAGTTTCTTTGAAATGTTACGTTGCAAACTAATAATATAATATTATTATTTTAAATGGTCGTTATATCTTAGCCGTTGTATTGGCAGGAATGACCAAAAATAAATACTATATGATTATACATGTTTGATGAATGTAATTACATTTATCCAATAAATGTTAGAGGCTTAAAATGTGAATGAATATAATTTTAAGCATAATTTACATTAAAAGGTCGATTTACCGCCTTTTAATGGCAAACACTCTTTAAATATAGTTTTGGTCACATTAATAAATTATAATTGACCAAATAAAATCCTTATTTATAATGAGGATGTCAAATTTTACTTTGGGTAATTTTTTGGTATATTTCTGATAAAGTTCATTTTTAATGAATAGTGAAAAATATTGTATTTTAATTTATAAGTGCCATTTAATATAATTTATTTATATGGTTAGATTGACTTTTTAATTGGTTTTAAGTTTGAATTAAAATAAATTCTAACCATTTAATCCAATTTTGGTCATTGGAAGTAATTTCACATTGAAATTGGACAGAAACAAGTATATATCTTTTGATAGTAATTGTTTCCTAAAAAAATGCTATTTGTTTTGATGACGGGAATTAATATTAAAATTAATTAATTTCACTTATATGATTTTAATTTGGAAAAATAGAAATAATTTTTTAATTCGGAATATAAAATATAGCTTAGGATGAATTTTTGATATTTTTATGAAAAACATCAATTTTTTATGAATAGTGAAACCACTTAGTTATTGTAAAAAAACTGACATTTTCATTTAAATGAAATTTTACCACTTATGTGAATTGAATTTCTAAAATCTGACATACATGGTTTTTATCAAGAAGTAAAATTAGGTTTATTAAGATGAAACTATTTTTGGTGAATAGTAACTTTTGACTATTATTTACCGCGGTTAATGGTAAAATGTGTAATTCAAGGTTAAAAGAATATTATTATAATTCAAAATTAACTTAACACATGTCCTAAAATTATTTATTGTGTCATTTACAAACATGGGAATCTTTGGGTTGATTTTGGGACCCAATTGAGCCACATGGGAGTGATAATGACAGTTTAGATTAATTAAATTAATGTGAAGACAAAATTGACATTAACAAAAATAGTTTAGTAATTAATTTTTATATGGTGTTATATAAGTCTTATTTAAGACTATAAATATGATTTGGAATGATATAATGACTTCATACATGAGTGTATGTTTTTATAATTTTTAGACATCTGATAAATTAATTTATTTATGACACAATAATGATTTAGTATTTACCTCATTAATAAATCAATTAAATAAATAAGATTATAATGATTAAAATAATAACCAAAACAATTCCAATTAAGATTGGATGATTTTATTTCGAATGTTAGTCCTCTTATATTCGGCCTTAATTATTTTTTGACCATTAGAAACCGAATATCATTATATAATAAAATAATGTTTTCACAATTTCCTAAAGAGCCCCTCATCTCCCTTATACAAGGAGACCATTTCTATCCAATTCCTCACACCTCTCAAGCCCTCTGGATCATCCAATATCTACCCAATTAATATCTGTACATCCCTATCCTCATCCTAGTATCCCTCCCTTAGGCATAAGGCACATCAAGAAGTCATTTGGTTCAAACCAAAGCGAGTTACTCAAATTAAATGTAACAGTTTCTCTTAAATTGTTTTATTTTATTTTACTTCTCCAACCCCTAAACGCTTTTTATTCCATTCTTTTGAAAAAAATAGTATCTTCAATATACTAGTATTTTGTTATGAGATTTATTTGAATTACACTTACACACACCTACATCTAATGGATGAAGAACGTAATGATTCTGTGGATGGAAAACTGACGTCTCACGAAACGATGATTGTTCAATTACATCTTACCGCCTCTCACGGTGGCCATTAATATGACATTGTATTTATATATGATAAATATTATATTTATATTTTCTTTATGCTTCTGTTTTTTCCAATTATTGAATTCCATTATGGTTTCCATAGTGGGTAAATACGATAATGTCATTTGAGGAAGGCGGCATACCGCCCCCTCAAAGTGATGTGACTTGTTAATTCCTTATGTGGGATGTATGAAGGATTTAGTAAATTGGATTATATATGATATAATAATGTAATTATATTAAACCTATGTATATTTGTGTTTTAATTCCAATAAAATAAGAAATAGAAATGAAATTAGCGTTCATGCGTACGTACGGCTTACCGTCTCTATGAACAGTGCATTTCATTTCTTATCTCTAAATTTTATGTAATATTATAAATAAATGTATATACTGGATATATATGATATATAAGATACATAAATCATGAATATTATTCTGGATATAATGAAACTTTGACATCATTAACAACATGTAATTATAAGAAGTCCATTTTTGACTCAATTACCAAATGACGACAAAACGTACTTTATTAACATAAATGATTACATAATGTTTATAACAAGTTATTAAGTGAAATAAAAGGTATAATAAACATAAAAAAGGTTATTAAGAAAGTATAAAATAATTTTAGTTTATTATTCAGGAAATTAAAGAACGAACGAGTCCAGTCGGACACGAGGTAAGAGATTTTTTATCTCACTTTTAATTCCGTGAGATTTCCATTGTTCGCCACTTATTAATTACATGTGTTGTATTGTGTACAGAAATTTGATACATAATATAATTATTCTAATTAAATTAATTGTATTATGTGATTTATTTCGCGGTTATTTACTTTTGGTCATACAACTTAGTTTATTACAATGTGGTAAAGGGTTTCGTCTCACTTTTTATTCCTGTGAGATTCATGCAATATATTCCACTATTTCCTTTTTTGTGGTGTATGTACTTCCCATAATTTTAATATTTATATAATTTAATTTAATTTATGAGTAATTACATCTTCATTTTATGATCCTTCTTCTTGTGGCATATGTTTCTTATGTTACCAAATCAGTAACGCAACCTTTCACTATCCACTATTTAAAAGACTTTTTTTATGTCTTTTAATTTACATCTTATTATGTTGGGATATGTTCTTTTATATCCCCTTTGATTTAAACTTTATTTCCAAGTGATTAGATACCCTTTTTATCTTATCAACACATTTTATTAATTTTAATGTGACGTCGTTAGGCTGTCAAATTTTTTCAAGGGAACTTCTTAACCCAATTTCAATTCATTGGGTTCAACTTGTACTTATTGAATATGTCATACAATGAATATGTGTGAATGTCCCCTAATTGTTTTAAACTTATTATTCACTTATATTTGGTGTAATTATATTTTTCACACATATTTATGTGATTGATTTATCATTAATTTAAGGATACCATCTTTATAAGGTATTTCATCTCAAATTACATTTCCATTGAGGCTTCGTTGTTGTTATGTACAAATTAACTCTTATATAGTGTATATACTGTACTATGACATATTATATGATGAATCCAATTATTCTTATGATGTTATAATGTTCTGATTAAATTTTATTCCTCAATTATTAGTATTGAAGTTTCTCACTTTTGGTTAACAAAACTCTTTGCCTAAAATATCGTTTTAAATGTTTTAATGATTTTTTATTCTTACTATTTATCATTAATTTACATATTTTATAAATGGGTTTTATGATTTATTTATATGTAAATTAATGTTTTAAAATGATAATTCATTTAAAATCATCAATGTGTTATGTGAAACTTTGATTCAAAAATATCTTTTTAAAAGGTTTTGGAAATTATTTGATTAATTTTTTTTTATTTCAATATCTTGATTTGATATATTGGAATGTGGAAATGTTATATTTCCTTTATATATGTGTTATATGTTATGGTTATGTTATGGTTATTGGGAATTGTTTACGTATACCAGTGGTTCCGTGATAAAACTTGGGTGGTTGATCCCAAGCTAGCTCTCCAATGCATTGGGGAACAAGACAGAGGTAAATGTTAATGTTTCTCCTATGAGATTTAGGGAATATAACATGATGGGTATTCCAAATGTAAATCCCTATGTAGCTATGATAGCTATAATTTCTGTTTGATATGGATGCCATAAGAAACTTTTATGATTTATGAATTGTGTGTGTTATTCATAAATATTATTATTTCATAAGGTATGTTATGATTGAAAAGTGTGGTTACATTGATTTGTATTTATTGATGGGATAATGATTTCCTTCCTTATTTTATAACCCTTACTGAGATTTTTATGCTTATCCCTTGTTTTTGAAATTTTTTCCATAGGACTTAAAGATGAATAGGGTCATGGATGGGATCAAGGAAAATTCATGCTATCTAAAACAGGGAAATAGACATGTTTATTTTTAAGAGTTTTTATTTAATGAAAAATTTGGATACTGAGTTGTGGTGTCTACTTGTATTATTCAAGTTGTATTGTAATAGTTATTTCCTAATTCCATAAAACTATAAACCTAAAATGACACTCAATGTGAATTATTCATTTAATTCAATAGTATGTATTGTTATAAGGTTAGGAACTTATAGTTGGTATAAGGGGTCAGTTTAGATAATTTTAGAGGTTAGGGTATTCTTTAAGCATACGTGACATTACCATAATAGCTGGGATTTCAGAAAGAGTCATAGTTTTTTTAGATAACGTGAATGTGTTTAAGATAACATGAATAAGTATATCTTTGTTTTTTAACTCCAAATAAGATATTATATGGTGATTTAACTAATATATTTATAGTAACCTTTTTTGTTTTAGTAAATGGATGGATCTAGCAGCCACCAATGTAATAGTGGATGTGAAGAAAACATTGATGGTTTTCTGAATGAGCAACTGAATGATATGGGAGCTGCAATGAGAAAACTTGTGGTTATTCTCAACCTACTATCTGGAGTCATGATTGACCACCTGAACCTTAGTGATCTTTATAAGGCATAATATATGTGAGAAACAAATATTTATGGATGTTCAGGTAATAATCATAAAAGTAAGTGTGTTCAAAAACCTATGTGTCCAAGATGTGGAATGAAACACCTAGGAAATTTTTTCAAAGGGACATACAGATTCTATAGATTTGTAAATGAAGGTCATAAAGCAAGAACCTTCCATGGAAAAAGGAAGCATCTAGTTGACTCTAGGAAAGGGAAAGAAGTCATTTCTGGTAGATCAATTGAATTTTTTAAATGTGCTGAGCAAGGTCATTATGGAAACACATGTCCTATGAAGAAGTTTTTGGAATGGGATCACCAGGATAATACAAATATTCATTTACCGTTAACTAATTTCATTCATATTGAGGATGAAGAAACTGACAATGACCAATGAGAGGTATTGATTATTTCTTAACCTATGTTTACTTATTATTGAAATATTAGGATATGATTCATGATTTTGTTTGTCAAAAAGAATTATTTCAGAATATGTTGGAATGTAATGGTTAATGGATCATAAAGAATGTTGAATGTGTACGATGTCAACATATAAGGGATTAAAATGTTATGTTAGATTTTTGGATGGTGAAACGCTTAAAATTATTAGGGCTCTTTTGATGATGAGATTAGATTAGAATACTTATTATAGTATGTTTATCCCTAATGTTTGATATATGAAAATTTTATTCAAGTAATAGTTATCTTTTCTTTTGTGTATATAGTTATAAAGAACAATTTGGGTTTATATGATCTTTGAATTTGAGGCAATTACTGGTTAATACTTTTTGTGATGAAAAATGAATTGTTATTAGATAACATTTGTTGTTTAAATATGTTATGGTTATTTTTGATATTTTTTTGCAATGTTATAAAATTATATTGTTGTTGAAAAATGACAACATGCAGAACGTGTGACAACCCATCACGTCGGACGAAGCTGCATGAATCGAACCCACAACCAAAGTGCGACTGATATTTATTGACTACCACAGGACTACGTGAAATCCCTAGTTAGTATGACTTATTCTTTTTTGATTCATGATCTTATGAATCAAGAATATGTTAATTTTGGGTTATCTATGGAAATTATTAACCTATCATGGAGGATATGTGACTAGGTTAATTACATTTCAGTATGAGACTTTAACTGACCTTGTACTAGCCATTTTGTTAATGGTTATGGTGTAAAGACATGTGAAATATATAGTTCATCTTTTTTTGATTAGGAGATTCTCTCGAAGTTGATTATAGCTCTCTTAATGTGAACAAGTCATCCTAAATACTCATCTTTGGGTGAAAATATGAGTTTGTGTAAGAAATCGAGAAAGAGATGAAAGTCTACATGACAAGTAAGTTTGTTTCCTTATGATTTATTTAAGCTCATAAATAAATTCCTCAATGAAAAGTAACTTAAAACAAAAAACGTTGTCTATTAACTTTTCCTACTTGGGAATAAAATATTGTTTAACACATAACAAGTTTGTGATTTTCTAGTGGTCAAATTTCTCCTAAACATGTTTTCTAACATTCTCCTTCAGAACATGACACATTTGTTTCTCCCATATCCTTGTTTTCATTGAATCCTAGTATCTGTTGTCTCGAGTGACCTTTGTACTTTTTATGTGAATGTTTAATTTACTCCTTTTCCAATGTTGGGCTTTCAATAAAGTTTTCGAGCCCAATTTTAAAATTTTGAGGACGCAATTTCCAAAATGGGGGAAGGATGTAACATCCCCTGTAAATAATGAATATGGAATTTTCATATTTATTAATATTTTTTAATTAAATATTAATTTTACTTTAAAAGGGTTGCTATGTTCGATAGTGTACCCGATACGCAACAACGGGTTTCATTGAAATCATACGTTGCACACTAATAATATAATATTACTATTTTAAATGGTCATGAAATCCTTGCCATTGTATTGTAGGGAATGAAAAAACTAAGTACAATATTATTATACATGTTTGTTAAATGTAATTACATTTATCTAATAAATGTTAGAGGCTTAAAATGTGAATGAATATAATTTTAAGCATAATTTATATTAAAAGGTCGATTTACGGCCTTTTATTGGTGATACCTCTTTAAATATAGTTGAGGTCACATTAATACATTATAATTGGCCTAATAAAATCATTCTTTAGAATGGGGACATCAAATTTTACTTTGGGTAATTTTTTTCTATTTTTCTGATAATGTTCAATTTTTAATTAATAGTGAAAAATATTGAATTTTAATTCAAAAGTGCCTTTTAATCTAATTTATTTATATGGTTAGATTATATTTTTTATGGTTTTAAAGTAAAATTAAAATATATTTTTACCATTTAATCCAATTTTTGTCATTGGAAGTAATTTCACATTAAAATTGGACATAAACAAGTATCAATCTTTTGATAGTAATTGTTTCTTAAAAACATGCTATTTGTTTTGATAACATGAATTAATTTTAAAATTAATTAATGACACATATATGTTTTTAATTTGGAAATTAGTCATCATTTTTGAATTCAGAATATCAAATATATCTTAGGCTGAAGTTTTGGAAGTTTTCTGAAAAACGTCAAATTTTGATGAATAGTGAAACCACTTAGTGGTAGTTAAAAAAACTGAATTTTTCATTTAAATGAAATTATTTCACTTCTGTGAATTTAATTTAAAAAATCCGACATACATGGTTGTTATCAAGATGTAAAATTTGTTTCATTAATATGAAAATATTATTGGTGAATTGTAACTTTGGGCTTTTATTTACCGCGGTTAAAGATAAATAGGGTAATTCAAGGTTAAAAGAATATTATAATAATTCAATATTACCTCAAAACTTGTCCTAACATTATTTGACGAGTCATTTACGACCATTATCATCTTTGTATAGATTTTGGGACCCCAATGAGCCACTTAGGAGTGATAATGGAAATTTAGATTAATTAATTTAATGTGAAGAGAAAATTGACATAAACAATAATTGTTTAGTAATTAATTTATATATGGTGTTATATATGTCCTATTTTCGTATATAAATATTATTTGGAAATATAAAACAATTTCCTACATGATAGTATTTGTTTATAATTTTTAGACAACTAATAAATTAAATTATTTATGACATAATAATGTTGCAGTATTTACCTCATTAATAATTAATTTTAATTAATAAGATTAAAATGATTTAAATATTAACCAAAACATTTCCAATTCTCATTGGATTATTTTATTTGGAATATGAGTCATATTATCTTCTACCTTAATTTTGTTTGGACCATTAGTAACCGAATATCATTATAAAATAAAATAATGTTTTCACACTATCTTAAAGAGCCCCTCCTCTCCCTTATAAAAGCAGACCATTTCTATCCAACTACTCAAACCTCTCACGCCATTTGGATCTTCCATAATCTTTCCAATTAATCTCCATAATTCTCTATCCTCCCCCTAGAAGCCTTACCTCAGGAAGAAGGCACTTCAAGAAGTCCTTTGGTTCAAACCAAAGGGAGTTACCCAAATTAATGGTAACAGTTTTTCTCTTAAATTATTTTCTTTTATTTTACTTCTATAACCCCTAAACTATTTTTATTCCTTTGTTTTGTAACAAAACCAGTAACTTCAATATACTAGGATTATGTTATGAGATGTATTCTAAATACAGTTACACACACCTTCATCTAATGGATGAAGAACATAATGTTTCTATGGATGGAAATCTAACGCCCCACGAAACGATGATTGTTCAATTACATCTTAGCACCTATCATGGTGGCCATTATGATGGAACTGTATTTACATATGATATATATTATCTTGATATTATTATTATGCTTCTTTATTTTCCATTTATAGAATGATTTTATGGTTTCCATAGTGGGTAAATACGATAATGTCATTTGAGGAAGCGTGGACTACCACCCCCTCAAAGTGATGTAACTCGTTAATGCCTTATCTGGGATGTATAATGGATAGAGTTAATGATATTATATATGTTATTATAATTTAATTATATTATAACTATGTAAAATTATGTTTTAATTTAAAAAAAAGTAGAAATGAAAGTAGCGCTCATGCGTACGTACAACTTACCCTCTCCATGAATAGTGCATTTCATTTCTTACCTCTAAATGTTATGTACTATTATAAATACATGTATATAATGGTTATATATTATATACAAGATATCTAAATCATGAATATAATTATGGATATAATGAACCTTTGACAACATGAACAACATGTAATTATAAGCAGTCCATTTTTGACTCAAGTACCAAATATCGACAAAATGAACATTATTAACATAAATGATTACATAGTGATTATAACATGGTAATAAGAGAAATAAAATGAATAATAAACATTAAAAAGGTTCTTAAGAATGAAGAAATTATATTTTGTTTATTATTCATGAGATTAAAGAACGATCGAGTCAAGTCGGACACGAGGTAAGGGATTTTCTTATCTCACTTTTAATTCCGTGAGATTTCCCTTATTTGCCAATTATTTATTTAATGTGGTGTATTTTGTACTGACATTTGATATATATTATCATTATTATCATTATATTCATGGTATTATTTGATTCATTTGGTGGTTATTAACTTTTTGACATACGACGCACTTGATTACAACGTAATAATGGATTTCGTCTCACTTTTAATTCTGATGAGATTCATGCAATATTTTCCACTATTTCCTTTTGTGTGGTGTATGTACTGACCATAATTTTACTATTTATGTTATATAATTTCATTTATGAGTATTTACATCTTAATTATAGGATCATTCTTCATGTGGCATATGTTTCGTACGTTACCAAATCTGTATGGAAACCTTTCACCCTCCTCTATTTAAAAGACTTATTTTTATCATGTATTTTAATTTACATCTTATTATATTGGGATATGTTCTCTTATATCCCCATTTTTGTAAAAATTGTGTACAAGTGATCAGATACCCTTTTTATCTTATCAAATTATTTTCTGAATTTTAAAGTCACATCATTAGGCTGTCAAATGTTTACAAGGGAACATCTTAACCTAATTTCAATTCTTTGGGTTCAACTTGTACTTATTGAATATGTCATCCAATGAATATGTGTGAATGACCTATAATTGTTTTACACTTAATATTCACTTATATTTTCTGTAATTATATTTTTCACACATAATTATGTGATTTCTCTATCTTTAATTTAAGGATACCATATTTATAAGGGATTTCATCTCAATATACATTTCCATTGAGTCTTCATTGTTGTTATGAACCAATTCACTCTTATATGGTGTATATATTGTACTTTGAAATATTATATCATGAATCCATTTATTCTCATGATACTATAATGTTCTGATTAAATTTTATTCCTCAATTTTTGGTATTCATGTGTCTCTTTTTTTGTTAAAATAACTCTTTAAAAAAAATATTGTTTTAAATGTTTTAAAGACTTATTGTTATAAATATTTATCATTAATGTCCATGTTTTCAAAATGTGTTTTAGGATTTGTTTATATGTACATTAAATTTTTCAATTGATAATTCCATTAAAATCGTTAAAGTGGTATGGGACACTTTGATTAAAAAATATCTTTTTAAAAGGTTTTGAAAATGATTTGATTAAACATTGTTTATTTCAATATCTTGAAATGATATATTGTAATGTCAAAATGTAATATTTACTTTATAAATGTGTTATATTTTATGATTACGTTGTGGTTATTGGGAATTGATTACGTATACGGGTGGTTCCATGAAAAAACTAGGGCGGGTGAGCCTGAGATATCTCTCCAATGCATTGGGTAACTAGACGGAGGTAAACGTTAATGTTTCTCCTAATAGATTTAGGGAATATACTATGATGGGTATTCCAGGTGTAACTCCCTATGTAGCTGTGATAGCTACAATGTATGTTTGATATATATTCCACAAGTATCCTTTATGATATATGATTAGTGTGTGTTATTCTTGAATCTTATGATTTTATAAGGAATGTTATGATTGAAAAGTATGGTTTCATTGATTTTTATTTATTAATGGGCTAATTTTTTCCATCCTAATTATATAACCCTTACTGTGATTTTTATGCTCATCCCATGTTTTTGAAATGTTTTCCACCGGACTTAAAGATGAATAGTTTCAATGATGGGATCAAGGAAAAGTCAATCTATCTAAAACATGGAACTATACATGTTTCTTTTTAAGAGTTTTTATTTTATAAAAAAATGGATACTATGTAGTAGTGTATAGTTGTAAAATTCATGTTGTAATGTAGTAGTTATGGTCTAATTCTCTAAAACATTAATCCTGAAAAGATCCTAAATGTGAATTATTCATTTTCTTCAATATTATGTAATATTATAAAGTCAGGTCCTTATACCAGAAAAAGAGGAAAATAGGGAATAATATGGATAAATGGAAGAAAGAAATAAATAATTTTTTCACAAGTAATAATTGTAGAAATAATAACTGGGTCACATGCAATTAAGTAATGGGAGTTTTTTTTGTGTTTATAGAGAGTCCACCTTGCTTTTAATTATAAGGATAAGAAAAATCATTCCAATGTGAAATTATTCAAAATTCAATATATTAGACACTACACAATTCAATGTGGAAAGTGATAAAGGAATATACCAAAAAAGATGAAAAGGGAACATGGGTACTCTATTGATAATACCATAGATGAAGTGAAATGATTATTATGAATGTACATAGATTCAATAATTATGTCATTTAAGTATTCTATTTGTAAGGTAGTGATCATGATAATTTGGATATATAGAATGATTGTACTAAAATGATATTTCATTTAGAATTTCATATCTTATGTCAAATATTACTAAGAAAATTGATTCAGTAAAAAGTTAATCATTTTTGGAAAACAAATGGCTAATGGAAATATATCGCTTAACATTTTCCTAATATAGGGATAATAATGATTGGATAAAGTGATTATTAATATGGATAAACTAAATTGGATACTAATAATGGCCTTGGAACAAATTATAATGTTTTGAATCATAATAAATTGATGGTTCTTGAGGTTAACCATTTATAAAATGGTTTATTTTGATACTTGGACAAGGTTTTAGGTGTTTATGTATTACGTCAATCTATGATGAAACATGTGCTAATTGATGAAATAAATATATTTCAAGCAACAACAAAAAGATAAGGATGTGATTATGAAATTGATACATGAAATGACCCATAATTTTATCAACAATATTTCATTTATTATAAATCCTTGTATTATAAAGAATATTAATCCCATAAAGAACCTAATTAAAAAATTATTTTTATAAACTATATATGAAATAAGTGGAATCGTTGAAATTAAGAAACCTATACCGATGGAATATTATAATGAATGTTTGGATTGTAATATGACCATTAGTAATAGTAACCCATCCAATGTTATAGTAACTTAACATATGAATTTATTAATAAAATTTATGATTCTTATAAATAAAAATATACTATATTTATATCATCGAATAAGTAAATAAATGATATATTAATTATTGGTATTTTTAATGAAATGGAAATGTTTTTTTAGAATTTTATAATTAATATAAGGATTTCAATGAAAATTTATTATCATAAAATACATTCATATATTAGTACTTAGTAGACTTGTAATTAAAATAAAATTTTAAGAGACAGTAATCAGTTTTTAAAGTGTCATAAATTTTTTTATAAATTGTAAATCAATATTTTTCAAATAAAAGATGATTTTAGTTAAAAAAATATTAATTATTAATATTTAAATATGTATTTTCATAAAATTGAGTCCATTATTGAATTATAAAATTCAGAAAATGATTAGTTTTAATTAATACTATCTTTATAAAATAGTTAATTTTTTTGTGAATATTGAAATACAGTAATTTACTGTATTTTACATTTTATCCAAATAAATGAATTTTTGTGTTAGGGATGAGTCATGGATGATCTAAGTGGGTACTATATAAAACTAAAATTCTCTAGTTACTATATTTATACGCAAAACTAAACAAGATTGATTTCATTGAGCAAAAATATAAAAGGGATGAATATAATTAAAAAAACACCCATCTTAACCCACTATAAATTCCACCCATCAACACCTCTTTCACTCAAGCCTTATAAGACTGTGATTTATAATTATATACCGAGATACTCTCCCAAAAAACTCCCACATATTCTAGTCTTATAAGTCTCATCAAATGACCATTTTCAATCCCCTTTAAGAGGTTCTTAAGGAGACAATGCAAAAGAGGTAAAACTTTCCCCCTCCCTCTATCAATTTATTTTATTTTCTTATCCTTCCCCCAACTCCCTTGTAAAACTAAAAAAAATAATTCCAGTATAATTTATATATTGTATTGTTATTATTTTAATTTTATATCCATCCTCAATTCAATTATCTTCCCATTTTGTTGTAAAAATGAATACATTATTCATCAAGTGTTGATTCACCCCCACTGTGGAAGATAAATATTTGATTTATAATACTCCTTTAATGGATGGTAAAAAAAACAATTGTAATGGTTTAAATTTATTTAAAATTAATATTAAAACATATTATGTGTTTTTGATCATATATATATACATAATATTAATTAAGAAGACATATCAAATTTGTGATGATCGAGAACCACCAAAATAATGCTAACCGTTGTCATTGATGTTTTATATAATGAATCATCCACATATTTAAGAAAAATAATATACAAGATCATAAAATATAATTTATTTTCATTAATAATATATAATTTCAATTCTTGACAACTATTATCAATTTACATGATCTTCATACAAGTATACATGTGATCCACTCATGATAACAACATAAAAAACCCACCCAAATGGCGAAATTGAATCTTTTAAATTTTAAAAATGATTATAAATGAGATTAATAAAATTATAATAATTAAAATAAATTTTTATGTGGTTATAAATTAAATTATTAATAAATATAATTTCATTATCCATGAAATAGAGTGCAAGTGAGGAACATTTTCATAGATTTCGTAAGTGATTCCGTCAAAAACTCCATTTCTACATTCTAGTTATGTCTTCTATATATTTACGCCAATAAAGTTATTAATTATTAGTATGTACTCCTCCAATATTCTTTTTGTATGTTGAAGAAATATTTATGTAACACAATTCGTATTTCATTGATAGGGAAATACATGTTTTATAATATTTCCTTTTCAAATCCTCTTAATAAGGAAGCTATATTGAAGGGATTTCCCAATTTATTAACCTTATTCAAGTACACACTATAATAACATATATTGACAACAATAATTATATAAAATCACCATTTTAAACATGAAAATAAAATATTTTCATTTTCGGTTTTATACAAAAATTATTACATTGTACTTTATAAAGTCTCTTTAATATTTCCTGTAAACCACACTCAAATGGATCATTTTTAGAGATTATCAAACACACTACTTTTATATTTTCACCTCCATAATCCATAATTTATCATTATCTAGTATTAGTTAACATTATTTATTTTCATGAATAATTTAAATCCATAAATTTATGGAAACCATTATGATACCCCAAAAATTTATGCCTTAGGACATGATTATGATACACATTTAATTCAAATGGGAACCCTTATTTTTATGATTATTTTATTTGTGGCACTCATATTCATATACATTTTATTATGAGTACACACAAAAAGTGATTAAATTAAATTTATAATGTTTAATCTCCTGATATATCTTGTAGGGATAAGGAGTAAACATGTTTTCATTATAGGAATTTTCCCACCATTTTAAATACTATTAGAAGTTAGCATTGATTCATGAATATTCAATATTGTATTTTCTTGCAACATTCATATGATTCCTTGATTACAAGATACAATTTTCTAAATGTTATGATTCATTATGTATATTCATGTTCATTTCTTTTTTATGTCGTCTTTAAATTCCTTCTAACCCATGTGTTATGTTTTATTCTTATGTTTATTCCCTTACATGGTTTTTTAGATAACCCCTTGTTCATTTATTCCACAAGTCATCCTATAAATGTGAAAATTCTCAAAGAAGGTTAGGATATAATTTTATAGAGTAAACATATGATGTTATTATTATGGTTTCATTCTTTCTTATCATGTACTTGATATTCCAAATACACAATAATTTTCGATCCTAGGATTGTATTTGATGGCTAGTTATGCATAAAATCACGTCATATTAACTGTAAAAGGGTAGGGTCTTAATAAAATGTATCAAATAATTATATTTCCATACATTTTAATAGAGTAAATGAATTAATAAATTGTAGTAATGTGGTATTGGAAAATAAATTTTTTATATTATCAATATTTTTAATGACATCATTAACCTTTATTCACTCCTCTAGTTTATGGATTTCTGGTCTATAACATTCTCATGAATTGCTTCCACAAAATTCTCTATCATAAGTTGATTATTTGATTTCTATTCCATGTCTATGTTTTCACTAATGTTATAATATTTTCAATCCTATTTTTTGGTGAATATATAATTTCCCATCAAATATTATTAAGAATATGTGTTGTTAACCCTTGATGTTGGTTTTTCCACACTAATATTTTCTAATATCAAACACTTCAATATTGAGATCATGTTTTAATGACGAGGATGAAATTTAATTGAGTTAGGCTAAATGTAACCCCCAATTCATTATAATATTCTCATTTTAGAGTAAAATTAATTTCGTTTCTATATTTATTTATACGTAACATCATGTTATGATTACACAACATACATAAATGAGTTAACTTGTGTTGCACACAAGACTGTGTTTTATTTCCATTAATGGGACACAAATTTTAAAACTCTATTTATAAAATTTAAAAAATATATTTTCAACAATATAAATGATTTATGTACTAAAAATGAAAAAATTATTTTAAGTAGAATTTTTCAAATTTTTCTGATAACATTTATTTTATTATGAATAGTGAAAATTACCGATTTTTAGTTGAAAACAACCATATCAGTTAAATAATTTTAAATGTGAAATTATAATATAATATTGGATTAAAGTCAAAATAGATAAATTTATATTTATTTTTCTAATTTTGGTCATTCAAATCATATTTTTATTTAATATAGATATAAAATATAGTGATTATTTGATCATTTTCACATTAAAAACCCTACTTTTTGCCACATGTATGGGATTGACATTAAATTTAACTTTTCCAAATATATTAATTGATATTGGAAAAACTAATATAAATAGTTTTAATTAGTATACTACATATAGTATAATATTTTCAACCTTGTTTTGGTACCAATAATTTTATTAAATGTTATTTAAAATAATCACACCAATTTAGGTAAAAATTAGTTTACATAATGGTTATACATTAATCTTATCATAAACAATGAACTATAACCTTGTACAAAAGCTAATTTCTACCCATATTTCGAAAATAACCCCTATTATTTCTAAATTTTTAGGTTATTTGGGATACTATTCCATGAAATTGACTTATATAATAGGTTTTATAAGGATAATGATAAAAAAATAACCTTCCTTACCTTTAATATTTATAAAGCATTGATATTTCGAATAAAAACCATATTTTGGGATATAAATAATCTTTTTAAGGATAAATAAGTTTTTTTATCATAATAATATATCATTAACATCTAGAGTTTAATTCATTACAAAAATTCATAAGAAAAACCAACGCATCAAATATGTAGTTAATAAATAAATTTAATAAATGGCACTAAAAATTTTAAATGTGAAGAAAAATGAATGAATTTTTATTTTCCATTATTTTTGTACATTAAAATTCAATTTAAAATATAACATTTGTTATTATGTTTTAAATCCCTCAATATATTGGAATTTTAAAATATAAATTATTCAAATAATGTGAACATTGAGAGTAATGTTATTTTATAATAAAGGATATTTTATTTAATAAATAAACAATTAATAAAAAGCATATATTTTGAAAGATGGATTTTAAATACTATAAGATATCATATATAATGTATTAATAGTCCAATAGATCATTTATAATGAATATATTGTGCCCAAAAATAGTAAAAACATTGATATCACGATTTGGGTAAAAGAATTGTTTTTATACAATACATGCGCTTATATTAAAAATTTATTTTCAACACATATGGTTTTATTATTTTATAAATTGGATATAATATTAATTATTATTTTTCAATATTTTATAAAAAAATATCAGGTCAATTTTGTATAATGTTTAAATTAATTAGGATATAAAATTAGTCTATCAAAAATATAAATGGTTAAAGTAGGGAAACAAACAAGTTAAGAAACAAAATCAAAAAAATGAAGTTATTTTTTGATGATAATGGTTTGGATAGAACATAATTTAACATTAATCCATTTATTTTATAATAGAGGCAAAAGAGAAATGGGATACCTCCCAATAGTGTTTACCTTATTGTATTGAGAATAATTCCACTCCCCCTCCACTATAAAAAATAATTCACTCCCAATCTTCGTCAAAACAAAAAATACATTTTGATAATAAAAACTAGGACAAACTAAGCATCCAAAATATCTACCGCTATCCTATAATATTCAATTTTTTCATAAGGAAACCATTACAATTTTTCTGTAAACCATATGGAGTTACCGGAAAAAGAGGTAATATTGTTCAATGATCACATTTGTTTTATATAATTCTCCAATTTTAAAACTATTCTTATGTATTGAATATGATTACATAAATATAAAAAATACATTGATATGTTGTTTTCTCAATGTTATGACCTACATATATATATACTATAGTCAAATGGGATACACAATCCTCTTTCGTGTGTACGACATACTACTTCCTCACGAACCGATATCGAATGTTCTTCCATTTCCACCATTCATAGTTTGGAATAATTATGGAATTATATTTTATATATTTTATATAATATATTAAAATTTTAATTTTAATTTTTTTGTTTTTTTATATAACGCATAACAATAATCATTCCATTTTTGGTTATTTCATAATAGGTTTTTTGATCGTGTGGACTACCACCTCCTCTATGAGATCTAATTCATTCCAAATTTAAATGGAATAAATTTAGGATAATTTTAATTAAAATATTTGAAAATTTTGACAGTAATATGATTCATTAATTATAATATATAAATATATATATTTATTACTTTTTATTCATTCAATATGACATGAAAATTAAAAAATGTTCATGAGTACGTATGACCCACCATCTTTATTAATAGTATATTTCATTTCCAATGTCCAAAAATAATGGAATACTATAATTAAATGTATAATGAATATATATAATATTCATATCAATGATTAAATTTTGGACATGAAAAATCATGATTTTTGTAATAGGAACAAAAATATCAAGCCAGAACATTCTCAAACCGCTAGGCAATTAATAAATGAAATAGTGAAATAACATAATATTATTGGGAAAATAGAAAAATGATATTAGAATTAAATCATATTTGATAATATAAATATGATTACGGTTCAAGTATAAGTTAATTACATTGTTAAAACTATTACAAATATGTTTAATAAAAGTTCCACTTAATGGAAATATATGGTAAGGTATTTTTATATAGCTTTTTATAATTGTGAGAAAATTATATTTTTCACCACTTACTTATTTTATGTGGTGTATCTACTTAACCTTTTGAAATATTATACAAAGAATCATTTTATATGAATTTTATTTTAATTTTTTTAATTTTAATTATCACATCGAAAGAGGTTTTAACTTGAAAATATCGAACTGGGAAAAGTTATCTTTCAATATCACATTCTTTTTTTGATTGTCAACATTCTCTTAAAACAACTTCTTTCTCATAATAATATTTCATTAATAATTATATTTCGAAATGCTGTACATATTCTGGTAAGATGTATATTATTTTTTCCTAAACATTATAAGATAAATACAATTGGTTTTTTATTTGAATATTATTTGATTTATTGGGGAAATATTGATAAATCTATCACCTTTACTCAATACAGATATTTGATACAAAAAAAAATTAAATTTATTAAATTTATTATTCAATATATGAGGAATTATTTGTACAATCAAGATATTATTTGGGAAATGGTTAATGAAAGACCCTTGATGCATCAGTATTCTCTTGGAATTAATTTTGTATGAAAAACCCATTGTGTTTATAACTATTTTGTAATAATTATTCTTGTGAAGGGTCTTGTCAGTAGTGATAAGGTTATCCAAATGAAATAGGTTTGTAACCCATATGTTTTAAACAATCATATGAAAGGAATTAATGGTAAAGTTTACATGTACTTGGGAAAATGATCTTCTAATAATTAATCATTCCATTCATTTTAGTTATCATTGTCCTAATGATTTCCATTGTTATATGAACTATGGAGGAATTTTTCTTTCATTTTATTGATTAAATGGAATTTTTGTTTTTTTGTTTACCTTTTTATATTGTTAATTCCTTATCCATTTTATTAAATTGAAATATTGTTCAATTATTTTCCTTTTTTAATTGATTATTTGTATTTATTTGAAATTACATCTACAATACGCTTACCCATATTGAGCATCCAGGATTACCCTTATTTTTTTTCTTTTCCCCATTGTATAAAGATGAATTATTCAAATTATTTTCATGCAGTATAACCATTTTATTTTTTATTTTTTATGATTTTTATTCCCATGTTAACATGATTAGAATTAAGGTAATATAGTTTCCAAAACGACGAAACTGATCGATCCTTCATGATTGGATTCTATATAATAATAAAAATGTAAAAAAGTAAGCCACCAGCTCTAGGATTATGGGGTTTCAATATTACGAAAATGTTGTAAAAAACATATTATATGGAAATATTTCAATCTTATCCATCCCATGTCCAAATAATGGATAATATAGAATCTTTTTTAATTTAATTGTATTTATCCTTTTGGATTGTTTTGGGAAATTTCCTTGTCTTTTCCAAGATGGTTCGGTTTCCCCACATAAAATATTAAACTCCATCCCTATCACTGGCTCAACAACGAATTAAAAAATAAACCCCCAAAGTCATTATTCACAATTTACAGCTATAAATTTTCCAAAATAACAACCCTAGTGTCCTTAAAAGGACATCCAATTGAGGTTTCTCTTAGAAAATTTATTTGTCTTAACAAATCTATTTAGTTTAATTTGTTTTTTTCTACATTAAATTATTTATTAACACATAAAATATAATAAAAACAGTATTAAACATATAATTTGATGTTATTTTGTTGTGTAATTATATTTTTCCCTCTCCACCTCTGTGAAACATGAAACGATGTAATCAATAATGTGTATAGTGAACTACCACCTCACGAATCGATGTAGTTTGTTTTCAATCACAATTATTCATGGCTTGAAATAATTATGGATTTAGCACACTTAATGATATTTATGAACTTTTTATAATTATTTAATTTTAATATATCATATATTTTATTACCTTAACTTTATTTTCAAATACATTAATGTTTCTCATGTATACATAAGACTGGTGTCTCACAAAGAAATGCGATTTGTTTTTTACATATGATTTACAGGAAATTTATTTAAAATAAAATTAATGAATATATGTTATCTGTATAAGATAATATTGATTCATGAAAATTAATATATCACCCACTTCCTTATCCATTAATGAATTAATGGAATGATATTATCGCTCATGCTTAAGTACGACCTACCATCTCTAATAAGTGATACGATTCATTTTCTATGTACAACATTAAAAAATGGTAATAAAAATGTATATAATGAGTAGATATGTAATTAATGAAATTTCTATAATTATATCTATGACATATTTATGTTATATATGAATATTCTAAAACATTCATTACAAAATATGCATGAGAATAACCGAAAATTAACAAATGGAAAAATGAAAAAAATGAAATATTACTAACTAAATGGTGGAAAATGATATAAAACCATAATATATTATATTGTAAATATTATTTTGGTTCTTGTATAAATTAACAGCATTTTTATAGAATATGTATAAGTGGTTAAAGAACATTAAAAAATTAATAATAATGAGGTAATGCACTATATCCTAATTGTTCTTGATTGAGGAATTTTGTAATGTTATACACCTAATTTATTTTATATGGTGTATATACTACCTATATAACATCTAATATGATGAAAAATTATAAATTCATGGAATTTCATGTTTCAAAATTAATTATTTCATCCAAGGGAATGCGAATTTGAAATTATTAAGTGGTAAATAATTTCATAGCTAAATTTATTTGCACTGGGTTATATTAGTTATTCATTATCATTGATATTCTATTATTATGTGTGAAATTAGTTCTTATTATATTAGGTTTGATTTCCACTTATCTTAATATGATTTATAGTTGATGCTCATAATGGATTCATTGATTAATTATCACTTCAATGTCATGATATTTTTAAGGGTTTATTACATAATCACATTTTAATCATAATTTTTTAAATACATGAGTATCCATTGATTGAAATTATTTTATAATTATATAATAAAACCATTTAAACCAACTCTAATATATTTATTCAGGGATTTATAATGTAATACATCCATTTTTTCTCTCTTTTGTACATACAATTATTTATAAATTTTTTAGAACAAAATGACTTAATTTCATTCTTTAGTCGAAAATACATTTTACTCTAAAACCATTTTACCTAAAAAGGTTTACAATTTTTTTAATATTATTAATAATTATTTATTAAATAAATTTCATCAAATATTTTACATTTTTATACAAATAAATTTAATCTACAGGTAATTTTCCTAACATTGGTTTTTTGGATTTTACTGGTAAAGTGAAAGGAATCTTTATTTCAATGTGTAAGAAATTTATAGAATTTCATTCCATCATGACCAATAAATGTTTGAAATAATAATTTATATTTTTAATGATATTTTAATTAATTTTTTTTTGTAATTGTTTGTTATCTTTAAGTTCTAAAAGGTGATTTTCAAAATGAAAAGAATATATTCTGGAATAATTTATTTAATGACATTTTTATCTTTTTTCAATTATTCAATGAAAAAAACCCTTAATTTTAATTTTAATTCATTATGGATGTATTTTATTGATACCATTCAAATTCTCTAGATGGAAGGGTTGTGACCATTTGGAAAAATTAAATTATCTGAAATCAGTTTCCTGATTACTTTTTGTAGGTAATAACTTGTTTTTAAAATATTGAATTAACTGTGATCATGGGAAATTAAATTTACAGTATATGTACATATTTTTTTATCATGTATATGTTTTTTTCTTAATAAAATATCATTTAAACATACTGTGTTCTATATTGAATGTTATTTTTTCATCTGTGGAAATATTGATAAATCTGTATTATTTTCACTACAAGTATATTTTGTGATGATGACCATTGTTCATGAAATTAATTGATTAGTTGATATATGAGGAATGATGTGAGAATATAGTGATTAGAAGGGCCTAAAATTATATATTCCCGCAATCCATCAATATAATCATAAGGTTAATCAGTAATATTTTGTTAAACTAGTTTCTACCATTAATTTCAAACCATCATGCCAATGTTTTTGACCGTAGAGGTTTCATAATGTCAGAGATAATGATATTAAAAAATTAATAATTTCATTCATTGTGAATTAAGTTATTTTTATCCATGATTTTTAATGATATTAATTTCATTATGAGTTTATTGACTAAATTTAATGTGTCTTTAGTTACTCACAATTCCAAGTTTTTTGTTCATTACCTTATTATCTAGGAAATTTTCAAAATTTTATCATCTCAGGATGAAATTTGATATCATATTATTTATTAAATGGGGGTTTTTAAAATATTTACCCTTCCATATTGATTATTCCTTATCTCATAATGATATAAATGATATTTAAATGGAATATGTGTTTATTTATTAGAATTTTTTGTGGATTATGCCTATTAATTCGGGATAACTTCTACTGTACATAACCATTTTTAATCATTTGGTATTTCCCATTTTTTCAATTCCTAGGAATCTATGAAGTGTACTATGATTGATATGGATGGATTTTCTAGAGTGACTAAATTTATCCTCGAAAAAAATTATATAGAAACTTATATTTTCAATGTAAATATATAAATCATGAATGAATCTATTTTACAAAGACAAATAAAATATTCAGTTATTCAGGATGTGATTCCTTGTATATTATGAAAATTTATAAAATTAATACACTAACATCGAGTTACTAGGGCTAGATTCATTTTAATGAATTATGTTATCACACTATGATGCTAATTTCATTCTAACAGATCCAATGAAAATGTTAATTATTATGTTTACATTTAACAAGAATATTAAATCTCCATTATTATATATTCTTTCCTATAGGATATGAATAATGGATTTATGTGTGTTATGCATAAGATGATTACTAGATTTAAAGAACATAGTTTGAGATGATGTATATTTTTATGAAATATTTGATTATGTATCCATGTTATTCTGTAAGAGTTTCTCTTAATTATCTAATCCTATAATCATTAAATGTTCATGGGTATGTAAGTGATCCAATATTTTAGTTTTATGATATATGTTTTGAAATAAATTTTTTTTGTCATTTTTATAGGTATTAAGTCCAGATATGTAAATATTATATTTTAACATCAGATTTAGGAGAACGTGTTTAGGGATAATATACTACTAGTCGGAAGCCATTGGCATGTTGGGAGGTTTGTTTAATGCCATCTAGTGACCTCAATCAAGGAAATATCCTACTTACAAGGCTAGGGAATCATAATTATTTCTTGATGTTGATATATAATTGTTATTTTAAGGACTATTTGGTGAAACTTGCCTTGGTTTTCATGATATATTTGACACTATTAGTGTTTTCCCCTTACGGTGATATGTATTTTTGGAATATATTTGATTTAATATTATTGTTAATTATTTGATTAAATTCTGAAGGTTTTAATACTTGAATTATTTTTAGAGGTTGGATGATTTTTTGTATGTTATATTGTTTATATGTTCTAGTTATGAACAAATACATCCTAACCATCAATTTGATTATTTAATTGGATCCTTTGGTAACTAGGGGAAATAATTAAATAGATACTATTATTGTAATATTTTTCACTATATAATATGTCATAGTATATGATAAAATTGTTCCTATATAGAGTGTTTCCCGATGCAGCTATTTGAGAGTAATACAGGGGCTATTTTATTAACAGTGCATCAATAATTTGGAAAGATATTCCATGGTATTAATTTAATTGATTTCTCCTTATGATTGAACATGTTTCACATAATACACATGAATTTGCATTATGATCATATCTTATTGACTACATAATATTCATCTTTTTTTATTTTTTTTACTTATTTATATATTGATTTTCTTTATATTTTATCCTCAAAAGGTAGTGTCAATGAATGTATTTAATTTTTAAATTTTATCTATGATAAATTATATTAAATTATAACTATATATTTTTGTATAAAACAAGTGTAAATTATGTGGTTTTCTAAGGATTTTGGTTTTGGTGTTTCCACTTTATATGATTTTACAATCATAGATATTGATTCTTAATTTTTGTTTACAGAAAAATATTTTCAAAATGGAAAAATGAAATTTTTGGTTATGTTTTTTTTAAAGTAAAAAAATATAATTTTAAATGAAAAAATGTTTTATAATAGGGTTTATTTCTATTAAATTATAGAAAATGATGATATATTTTCCAAAATAGTTGTATGTTTATTATTTCATTTTATTATTTGTTACTATTATGGGAAGAATATTTTATATGTTTCATTCAATATTACCAAACGATATGTCTTAATTAATGAAATTTTATAATCACCTTAGACGAATTAAATTTGGAATCATAATCTCACACTATATAAACACACTCCTTTCAGAATTAATAAAGGTATTTCCGTTATGCATTCATCCTTTAATATAATGAATTATTATTCCAATTTATGGATATATTTGAAATGTGGTGGTTACCTCAGGTCATGAAATGATTATCATGTGGTTTTTTAGGTTTCATCGATGTTTAATGGTATCTCTTATATCAATCATAATAAAGTATATTTTTTAATGTATTTATAATTCTCATCTATCAAATTGTATCTTTTTTGGTAACATTATATGTGTTGTATTATTTGGTTTGTTGGTTATGTAGTGTTTTTTCCATCAAATAATTTTTTTCATTGATGTAAAAATATTTGAATATGAAAATCCAAATTCTCTAAATAAGTCTGATGTATATTATCTGGCATTTCTAGTGTCAAATAATTCCAATTTTTGATACCCGTTATTCTTATCGTTTTCCCAAGGTAATCGATAATTATTTTTGGGCCTAGTAGTTGGATTTCATGGGTGACATGTGATATTATACTATGTTAGTGAATTACCCCCTTGCATCTCTTCCAATTCCCTATTAACTAGAAGCCTTCAGTGTATGAAAATGAATAAATGAGATCATATTGTGCTCCATCTTTGGCTGATGAATTGGAAATTAAGGAAGATCATTAAAAATATAGAGTTGATTATTGTTACTTTAATTTTTTTACTAACAACCTCAATATATAAAGTTTTTTTTAATGAAATAGTTTTTTGATTAAATTTTGAATGTGAAAACTTTTGTCAAGAATTTATTAACCATCTAATATATTATAAAATGGTTTCATATAACCCGCATCTATGTAAAACATATATTAATGATGATATTTAATGGAGAAAAATATATTATTCAGAATTTTTTGATAGATTATGAGGGAATAAAAACATAAGGTATAATTTTGGGTTCATATACGTTAAATTATTTTTATCAAATTAATCTCCATTACATCAACTGAATTATATTAACTATATGAGATATGGAATCGAAAAAACACCAAAATATATTTCACGTGGACTTGGGTTTGTGAAGATAATTTAATGAATATATTTCTAGATAAAATTCAACTAAAAACCAAAAACTAAAAACTTTTTTGGTATTATAGGAAATTAAAAGGTTATTATTTATGTGTTATATTTGAATAAAAAATTTTTTTGCCTCACCATGTTTAATTTTATAGGAAGGAATGTATTTATTAATGATTTTTAGGGGATATTTATACTTATTAAACAATAATTCCAATAAAGTGGATTTATTCTAAATATTTAATCTTACTTAAATACCTAATAATATATAAAAACTAAGTAGACTAATGTATTGAATGTACCTAAAAGGCTTTGTAGGAGTTTGAGTATATCGAGATAAATAATCTTAATAATAAAAAATTATAATTAATTTTTTTCAAAATAAATGAAATTACAAGTAATTAAGTGTCTATTTAAAGTCATGATGCTAAAGAAGTGATTCCATATATATAATATATGATATTATATTCATTCCCATATAAATATTGAAACATTTTTGATCCACTATGTGTTGTAATACCCATAAGGTATACAAGGTATTTTCAAAATAATATTAACATTGTTTATCAATTTTCAACATGTAACGATTTATTATCTGAAAAGGTGTACCAAAAACAATTTTTTACAATAAATAAACACTCTAACTTATTGTTGTGATATGTTTTTTAATGATTTTTTAACAATTTGTTTTATTATTATAAAATATATTAATACTATATCAATATTTCGTTCTTCGATGATAATTTATTTAGTGTTTTATATGATATAACATGAAGGTTTTTTTTTGGATATACATGGTTCCATAGAAGAATGTAATATTTAAACATTCAATTATATATTAAATATTTCCTAAAAATGTGGAAAACCCATTTTATAATTACAGAAATGATCATTATTTCTTCACAAATAATAATTCTAACTTTTATGTATACATGATCGAATTTTTGAGTACTAATATTTTTTAAGATGTTTATATAGATGCAGTATTACTCACTGTATATGATATCTGATCATTATAGTACAAAAACAATTATTTGGTAAAATGAATATTGATAAAATAAATAAGATAATTAGCATACATTATTGGTATGTTGATATATGAAGACAGAGTAATTGGTCACATGGCTTAATTTAAAACACATCTACTGATAATTGTCTTCTTATAAATAACATCGATAAGGTTTATTTATTTTTGCTTCATTGGGTGAATGTTGTAGTGCTTCAGTATATACCACAATTGATAAAGATACGGTATGAATAGATGATATATATTGTTTCAAGATAATTAGATCCATAAATTGAACTTTGTTATATAATCATCATTATCTCTCTTGTACTTTTTTATGATAATATTCCACTAATTTGATATAGGTGAAAGTCACCGTATAACTATTAATAGTATCCTTAAATTATTAATAATGAAATATAATATATTCAATACTATGAAAGAGGTAATTAAAAGCACTAGAATAATCCATTATCCTATCAATAAATAATGAATACCATAGTGAGGTTTAATGTCATAGGCGTTTATCAGTACCCGATAAGTGCAGATAAAAGTGTGCATCGTTATCACTAAGAATAATTGATAAATCAACATTCTACCTAAACTTTTAAAACATATGATAAAAGACACCATTTATTAGAAAATACAATTTTCCCAGATAAAGGAAACCAATATCAGCACCTTTTAAAATCATGGATAAAGACATTCATTTTCCTTTCTAATAAATATGATGATGAAGTAGTCCTTTATCAGGCATACTTATTTCAATGATAAATGAATAATGTATTAGTGATTATATAAGCACTGATAAAGGACACATTGATAAGAAGTTTTAGTGGTGCTAATAAATGTTCATACTATAGTATGATGAAACAGAGAAAACTACAACACTGTAAAAATGGAATACTTATGTGTGTTGTGACATAAAACTATTTCACTATAAGAAACTAAATAAATTATCAAAATCATAAAAAAAAGATACATATTTTAAATGAGGTAAAACTTCCACCACTAATACAATGGAAATAATTTTTATACAGAAAAATAATGCTCTTATATAAAAATACAATACACCCTTACATGAGTAAAATAACACATATATATAAGAAAATAATTGTATGGTAATAATCGAAATCTTAACTTTTAAATTATACAATGAATCATTCTAGGAACATTGTGTATCCGAAAGTGTTGCGGTTGATATTTCATGTCACACTCCATATAGTGTTTATCATAATGAAATATATCTTTTTAAACTAACTGAATAAGTATAAGATAAAAATAAATGGAAACTAATCATTTAATAGAATATATAATGACGATTAAAATAATATCAACTCATTTTCCCATTTTTGGTGATTTGATGCGCATTATAAATTAAAATGACACTTATATATTGAAAATATGCCCATAATTGCATACTAGTCCCGCCAAGAATCAAAATAGTGTGAGGATATTTATTACAAATCCCAAATGAATTAAGGATTATTTTCCTAATACCTCGAAGTAATCCTAATGAGTTTCCTCAGTTTTGTGTATTCCCTCCATTTTTTTTACCAAAATTTCATTTTAACCTAAAAACATTCACATTGTGTAATACGGGTTGCATCAGGTGTGTGATTGACATGAGACAGATTCCTACATATTAAAAATTAATTATGAAGCATTTTCTTATATTATCATGACAATCTGAGTGTGTTTTCTCAATTTTAATTGAGTGTCAATTTTTTTGTATTTAGATGTAAATTTTAAATTGATAACTGAAACTATAATTATAATTGGGATGATCATGAATTATATTGAGTGGAATAAAATTCATTCAAATAAAATTTACTTATAGATTTTTTCCTAATGTAACAATTCATTCCAAATGTGTTTTCTCAATATTGAGTTTGTGAGTGGATGTTTACTAAAATTAAGGTTAATTTTGAATAAAGAGATTCACTTGGAGTCATAAAGTCACATCATAAATTATATTGAGGTGTGGATAATTTGAAGACACCCAAAATGACACATGGAGTGTTTTCGAAAATTCTAAAAACAATTATAATTCTTTTCATCAATTTTGAGTATGCCACACGTGTTTTTTTACTAAAATATCATTTTATACTAGAACCACACATTTGGAGTCATACTAGTAACATGCTTTGTGGGATTTAATAGATATTTATTCATAAATATAAGAAATAAAATATGAGTTGTTTCCATAAATTATTAATAAAATATGAGAACATTTTCTTAGTTTTATGTGGGTGAAATGTTTTTCTATCAAAGTATCAATTTTAATATGATAACATGATTTTTTCTTCATACTATGAACATCATGTATCAGCATGAGGTGCGGCTTATTAATAACCATAAAAAATGAATTATTAATACTTTTACAAAAGAAATAATGAAATATAAATGTGATTGATTAGTTTTGAGCATGTTAGTTGTTTTTTTAACGAACTTAAGGTTAACTTTGAATAAAAATACACAATTAGAGTCATAACGATAACACTGTGCATCTGATTGTGGTGTGTATAAATAATACAAATATAAAAGGACTTATATACATTTTTCCAAAATTATGAAAAAATTCCTTTTGTTTTTACGAATTTTTTATTATGTCATGTGTGTTTTTTACTAAAATGTCATTTTAAAATGGGAACACACACTTTGAGTAATAAATCTATCATAGTGTGTGGTTTTGACATAAGATTTATTCCTAAATGTCAAAAATTATTTATGAATTGATTTACTACATTATTTACATAATATGAGAGTATTTTATCATTTTTTGTTGAGTCGTATTTGTTTTGTATTAAACTATAAATTTTAAATTGACGATTAACGATTGACACATTGATTCATATCAGGAACATCATGTATCATATATTGTATCTAATGATTCCCATACATCACAAATGAATTATTCATAATTTTACTAAAGATACAAGACAATATAAATGATTTAATTCAATTTTTAGTTTGTTATTAGTTTTTTTTGAAAAACATTAATGTCAAATTTGAATAACAACATGCACATTGAGTCATACCAATTACAACATGCATCAGATTTAGGTTATATTGAGTCAAACATATCAAAATTGTCCTATGGAACATTTTAATAAGATATCAAAAGAATAATAATGAATTTCATTTTTTTTTATAATTCCACTATTGGTTTCCACTAAAATGACAGTTGAAATGAAAAACATGCACCTTGATTCATACAGGTTGCATCCTATGTGGGTTTTGCCATGACCCGCCTCCATGGTCCATGAATTTTATCCTATGTCCCCATAGGTCTTCTGTAATACCTTGGTTGCCTTCCCAGCACACCATAGGATATTACTCACTAGGGTCGCTTCTCAAACTAATGACTATCCCCACAGGACAACACATGTTCTTCCAGTGTGTTTTGTCCTCACTCACACACACCTTGGGGAACTTCCCAGAAGGTCACCCAACCTGATTACTACTCTAGGCCAAGCATGCTTAACTTTGGTGTTCTAATCTGGTAGGATCCCGAAAAGAAAGGTGCACCTTGTTGACATGGGTAGTAACATTTATCCTATTTATGTCTCAATTTTACAGGGGTGTTACATTATCCACCACATTAAAGCACAACACCCTCGTTGTAGACCCCAAGCCTCAAACACAGGTAGTTCCTAAGCACTTCTACATTGGTACTGGCTCTGATACCCTTTGTTAGGACCCACCTCCCTGGGCCATGAAACTTTTCATCTGACCCCATAGGTCTCCTGTAATATCTTGGTTCCCTTCCCAGCACATCACAGGCTATTACTCACTAGGGTCGCTTATCAAACTAATGATTATCACCACAATCCAACACATGTTCCTTCAGGGTGTTTTTTCCTCACTCAAACACACACTGGGAAACTTCCCAAAAGGTCAACCATCCTGAATACTACTATAGGAAAATCATGCTTAACTGTGGAGTTCTAATCAGGTAGGCTCCCGAAAAGAAAGGTGCACCTTGTTGACATGGGTAGCAACATTTAGCCTTTTTAAGTCGCACTTTTTTAGGGGTGTTACAGGTTTGACTGGAGACTGATTACAACATGTGAAAAATGAATTATGAATAATTTTAATAAATTATCAAGACAAACTAATCATATTTTCTTCTTTTTTTATCATGTGACACTTTTTTTTGAATTAAAATGACAATTTTAAACTGAAAACAGACACTTAGAGCCATACTACGAACATCATGTATCATATTAAGGTTTGAATGCTTCCCACAAATCAAAAATATCTTATGGAACATTTTAGTAATGTACCAAGACAATATTAATTCATTTGATCAATTTTATCATGTTTGTTATTTTTTTACTAAAAATAATGTTATTTTTCAATAAAAAGATGCACTTAGAGTCATACTGATCACACCATTCCTTTCGAAGGATCAACGTATTATTCTTATGATTAAAATTTTAATTATGGGTCATTTTAATATTGTTTCAAAATAATCATACTTTTTTTTCAGTTTTGATTACACATGTTGTGTCTTTTTTACTAAAATGTCCCTTTTAATTGGTGACATCACTTTGAGACATACAATACACATCTAGTGCGGATTTAATGTGGGACTAATTACAACACATCAAAAATGAATTGTGACTCATTTTCATAAATTATAAATAAAATATGAGTGATTTATCTTTGTTTCTTAGCGAGAGACACTTTTTGTCTATTAAAATATCATTTTTAAACTGATAACAGACCCACTAAGTCATATTAAGCACATAATGTATCTTATTGAGGCATGGATTGATCCTACACATCAAAAATTACCTATGGATTGTTTTTATAATTTTTTTCAAAAATAGTAATGTGGTTTATCAGTTTTTAGTTTGTTAGTTGTTTTTTACTAATATTATTGTCAATTTTGAATGAAAAAACACAGTTTGAGTCATACCAGTCACACCGTGCATCAAATTAAGGACCAGTTGATTCATATAAATCTCAATGGACTTATGGATCATTTTACTTATTTATGATAATAATATGTATGTGTTTCTTATTTTTTTGAGTATGCCAGTTGTTTTTTTACAAAGATGTAATTTTAAATTGGAAACCAACACACTGATTCATACAACTTGCATCATATTTTGGTTTTCATAACATTGATTCCCACATGTCATAAATTATTAATTAATTGTTACCCTTAATTATAAAGAAAATAGATGTTCATTTTTTTTGTTTTTATTGCACACCATTTTTTCTTAAAATTTCAATTTTTAACTAATAACAGACACTTTGAGTCATACGGTGCCCATTGTTTATCATATTCATGTGATATTGATTTCAGTACATAAAAAATTACAAAATAATCATTATACTAAGGCACCAAGACTATTTTTATGTGTTTTATCAGTTTTGAGTATGTTAGTTTCATTATTAAAATTAATATCAATTTTAAAACAATATAATTGAATTTTCTATATAATGATAAAATCTACCATAACATCATTATTATTGTCTCATAAAAATTGAAATATAAATATTCTCATGTATTTTTTATTTATAATGATAATGAGTTCATTATTAATGAGGTTGAAAACATGATCATTTTATATAATGAATTTTCCACAACATAATTAATGTTACTAAAATAGAATCCACAAATATTTTGATATTATTTCATGAATATAATTTATTATTGAATAGCCCAATAATTATACCACAGTCCAAAATGAAACCATTTTATATTTCATTTATAAATATTTATGATTCAGTTGATGAAATGTTTTATTTAATTTTTTACTTTAGGGGTTTTGGATCAATTTCTATGCTTGTTTTTCAATTTGTTGTTCATTTGGATTTTTTAGATTCTTGATTACATTTTAAGTGGGATTCTAATTTTCAGGAATTTCATCATAAGGTGTTTCTTTTTATTTGATGACATGTTTCTTTTCACCCTATCCCTACATGATGACAATGATATCTCAATACATGTTTTCTCTAATAGTTCTCTTTTATACCTTCTGGATTATGTGGTTGATTAAAAAAATAATTTTTAATCATTAAACATGAATTATATACATTTTTTATAATTATTTTTTATTTTATTACTGTCAAGTGACTGTTGGATCCACTACTAATACCCTTTCATTGTAGTGTACATAATTCTGGGGAAATAAACTACGTCTATTTTTTTGTTTTCCAGGTTGTTATTGGAGAGGGGTCTCTTTCATAATTAAGTAATATAACATAGTACATGGAATGTGTTAATTGAAATTATACCATATGAAAACCTGTTTTTAAAAAATAAGAGGTGTTTTATTTTGTGTTTTTAAAAATTCATCCAATTAAATTTCAATAAAATAATAACATAAATGTGGTAAAATTATTTTTCAAAATTCCATCTAAAAAACCAACACAATTGATCTTATCGTAAGTGATAATATGTGTGTGCACTTTTCAATAATTTTTCTCCAACACAATTTTCGTATGATCCTCATTAGACATCGTTGTCCAAAAATTATATTGGTTGTAATCCAGCACTTGTTCTCCTCCTATGCCTCCATATATAGCTCAGTCTCTGCCTCTGGCTCTGTCTTCACCTTATTCTCCAACTCGTACTCTACCTCTAACGTGTGGTGCAACATTATTGAGCAATAATGTAATGAACATATAAAATTAGATTAAATTGAAAAAAATTACAAGGACACAAGGATTTATGTCGTTCAAGAATAATTTCTGCATCCACAGAGAGGAATAATAACATCAATGTAAAAAATCCAAGAGTATGATTTACATGAGTTTCTAAAATAGAGAAACTCTAACCTAAAAATGGTCTAATGTTGAGGATCAAACACTATTCCACCAATAGGATCAGTCTACACCAATCCCACATGACTCTATTTCTACCTCTACCTTCATCATTTCCCAACATGTTTTCTTCTTTTATGGGCAGTGCTTGTAAAAAAATTATTTCCACTATTATTTTTGTCCATTATATGTATATAAAAATAATATATTTTAATTACAACACATGTTATTGTCAAACCCAATATATTTATAATGTCATTACTCATACTAGATCAGAAACACAGTATGTAATCAAAAAATTTTCTATACATTCTAACAACATGTATGCTACCAATGCGTCACTGAAAAAATATTATTTCTTCTTTTTAGTATGGAGGTAGTAAGAAATATTGATATTACATGGAAAACATAGACAAGAAAATTATTATGAAATATATATATAAATGTGTAACTACCTTTATAAAGTTCATGTTAGGGGATTAGATTTTTTTCAAGCTTTATGATCTCTGTCATAAAATTTGAAACATGATATCCACTTTTAATTCCATTATCTCGCATCTAAAACTTTGGAAACAATGAAAAAAAAAATTGGAAATGTTTTTGTAGTAAAATATTTAAGCATATACATTAATATGATTCCATTTTTTGTAATCCATATGAATTATCTCTTCAGTCACTGATTGAAAACCATGATTTAGCATATATTTATTGATCACCCTATCATAAAAAGATTCTTGGAAATTCAAAGACTGAAGCATAAAATTTTATGTTTGTATATTAAATTTTTATTGCATTATATTAGAAATTCACAATACACTTCATGTGTGGTCATTTAGCTGGATATACATGTATTAGATCCAAAAAATAAATACTTGTTGTATGAATATTGAATGTGATCAACATACAGTTCTATCTAAAATAATATGTAATGAAAATAATAATATTGTGTTTTAGGTGATATATTATAGAGCTTAACATATTCGTTTTTAGTATAAAAAATATTCTATTGTGAGATGATATTTTATCAAATTCATCGAGTAAATCCCATTTCTTCCTTCTCAATTTATTAATTATCCAAATTATGTTTTCCTATAGAAATAATACAGGGATTAATTAATCCATATCATGCTTCACATGATTTTCATTTTATATAGTTGTGATAAAAACATATATATAAAATATGCATAGTTATGAAATTTAATAAAAATATTTATTTTATTTTTTGAAAGATGTATTATCCAAATGTACCTTATTTATGTAATCTCTATTAAGATTCCCAAACATTCATGCATGATAACATCATTTATCATTTCACGACCAATTACATATGTCATGAATGTTCCATAAATTTAATTTTCATAAATAGTAGAATAGATTTTTTCATCTTTAAATTTGTTATATTCATGAATTTTTAATGATATTTAATGTTTCGTTGAAACTATTGGGTTGATGGTACTCTATGTAAAAAAAATTTATTTCTTGGGAGATTCTCTATATTTTCTTGATCTGACCTATATTTTCCCTACCTCTTTATCCAAATACAATATCACACCTCACTTTATAACTTTTATAATAAATCATTATATTTTTTCGTATAAAATAATATGTTAATGACATAAATCATGTATCTTTATATGTTTGTACATCAAATATATGAAATCTCCAATAGAATCATTAACTATTGTAATATAAATATAATAAAGTGTGATAAGAACCTTATCAATCAACTTAGGAGCTACCTCAATCCCCACTACAATGTGATCTTTTTTGAGGTCCTTATTGTGCATATTTTCTCCCAATATATTATACACTTTAATAATTTAATGAGGGTGGGGAATTGGTGTTGACAGATAAAAATAACATAAAACAATACCCTAGAGAATTTTAAGAACATAAATTCAACATATGTTGTTGGATTCACATATAGAATAAATAGAAACAAAACAATTAATTTCCTATTTTATGGTATCTGGTTTGGGGGAATGAATAGCCTAAAGGCTAGTGGGATCATTTCATTCATGCACTGATCTATGTCTTACCAATGATTCTCTTGATCATGTAACATAGTTTTGTCTTCCAAACCAGAACAGACAATAATATATTATAGTGAGAGTGATTGTTTAGGAAATAATCTCACTATATTATATATATCATCAGGAGATTTATACTCCAAATTGTTTTTGATTATTTAATCAAAAACTCAATCCTCTAACACAACCATATTGTTCTATCTGCCTCAAAGCCACTAAATGATTCTTTTCCTTGGGTTTGTTCACTTATAATACTTTTTTCTAAACAGTATAAAACAATATAAACATAAATTGATATTTTTAGGTAATAATTTAAAAAATAATAATTAATTTAAATTATTGCATATGTAGATATGTATTCCATGTTGGTTATGTTTTTTATCAACAAGTTTTTCCTCATTATTTATCGGAGCATCTTTATATTTCACCTGACATGGGAAGTAAGTGGGTTTATATATTAGATTGATCAATCATCGTATAAATAAAGAAACATAGTTCATTTCAAATCAAATAATTTATTTTTTTGTTTAAAATATATACCAATTTCTTATATAATTAATCACACACCATCATTGATTTTCTATCGGGGTACATTGGTTTTGATTCACATTATTTATTTTAAAAAAAAATTGTTGTACATTATTTAATTTTTTGGAATTAGGATTGATAAAATAAATAATGTCAAATAATATATTATCTACTGTAATTCCCCTAAAATGATTTATCATTATGATGAATCGTGATATCTGTCAATGTTAACTTCTTTATAATGTCTGTATATGTTTCAGGTGGGTGAGACATTACATTCCCATTAGTATCCTAAAGATAAAAAATCATATAATGAGTATAAAATCCTCTATGTTATTTTCTAGGATCTGTTAAGACAATTTCATTATAGAAATATTTTAAATTAAAAATAAAATCTTCAATGTATAATGTAAAATAAAATAACATTTTATTATATAATATTTCATTAAAATAGGTAACTAATATCATAACATCACCATTATAACATTCTAAATGATTTCCATTGTCACAGGTTGGATGTGGTACTATGAATCAATATCAATCATCACATTCATCACCATTATGACCCCATGATAACTAATTAATATTGACTTGTTAGGGTTAATAGGTTGGTTCATTTATTCAAACCAACCTGAAATTCTTTATTGTGACTTCCTACATTGATATTTTTATTTAACATTACAGTGACGCAACATTTTTGATTTTTTTCATCTAGATTATTTTGATCTATGAATAATATTTTAGTTTCATCATCAAAATGTTTATTGTCCTTTATACAGGTAACATCGTCATGTGTAGAATAAATTTTTTCATGAGTATTCGAATATTTAATTAGTCATCAATAAAAACATAAATACATGGTGGAAGGATTTGAGAAGGGAATCATGAATGATATATGGAAAATATGATGAAATCTATAACTACATATTAATTTTATTATTGAAAATGATTAGAGTGCATCTATTTTGAATGAAATATGTAATTGAATTGAATAAAAAAATTACACCTCTTGGGTATGTGTTATCGACAAAAAATCATCCAATATCGGGTACTAGTGATCAATTTTTATGAATAATTCTCTGATTAGTTCAAATAAAATAGAATATATAGGGTATGAGATTCATGATGAGAAATAAAATAACAAAATTATGAGAGAAGTAGCTGGAGAGGAAAAAAATTATCCCTATAAAATATTTTATATTACCCCCTAATAATTTAAAATTTCATATATCATATAAAAATGATAAATTATCCATGAAAATACAATGATATCATCATCTCATCTTCATTGGGATAAATCGAATATAATATATGTTACAATTCATTTTCCCTCTCATGTATCTCAAATATAAGAGCTCTATATCCATTATATGGAAGTGTAGGGTGTAAATATAAAACATAACAAGTAAATACTAAAAAGTCCCCTATAAGATACCACAACACATGTATTATAGTATATGTTCAAAGTAGTTACACTCAATATACACAATTAATTAAATTAATTTTTTAATAACTGGGACACCATGATAATCAAATATACCAAATTCATATCATACTAGTGAAATATTCAAATCATATCATAAGTTTATACCATGGTTGTCCCATAACATTAATATCATTTCAATAATAAGATGTTAACATTTGAATCAAATGATGAGTAAATATATTTATATTTATATTTATATTTTGTTTGAACAACCAAAACTAATAATATAAAAGAAAATATAGTGTGACCACCATAAACTTATATAATTTTAAAACATAGGAACAAAATCTTTTTATTCATTCAACTAAATCATAAATGTGATACTAATCATCCAATAGTAATTAAGTGAGAATCCATACCTATCATTCAATGAAATTTTATTGAGATGCTTTTCTAAATAGATTCACATATATCTAAGTTTTTTTATTGTGTTAATTTTTTTTATCTTCATGTGCATGTCATACTGAGGATCCATGATTTAATCAATGGAAATATAGAAAATCTTAATTTTAATAAAAAATATTATTGGAAATGAAAATAAAATCATACTCAGTTCCTATAGAGGGTATAAATGTAGTTAGCATTGGTCTCCTTTGAGGCTAGTACGAGTTTATAGTGTATTGGTTGCCTTTTTAAGGCATATGTATGTGAGTGAAAGAGATAAATAAGTAGATATGACATGTAATTTTCTTCATGATTATGAAAAACTCAAACACCAAAAACCATGTAACCCAAATTGGGATCTAACAAGAGAGAAAAAGAACAAAATAACATACCTTGGATTCTATTTTAGATTCATCCAAGAGAAAGTAGAGGAGTAGCACCAATAGTTGTAATGTTTCTTGAGATCTTGAGAAACACAACTAAATGTGTCTTGGTTAGGGTACTTTCAAATAGTCTAGGGACAATTTTGTCAACACATTAAACAAACACTTATACAACGAACCCTTATAAATTCTATAACATTAGACCAGATTAATGATTAATAATTATGATTGTCAATAAAAATGATGTAATCATATTTATACTATTATATATTTGTTTATATTAATTTTATATTTAATTAAATATATATTTATATATTTACTGCTAAATTTTTTAACAATATTATTATTTTATTTATAATAATAAGTGTCAAATATTATAAACATAGTAAATATATATTTATATAATTTTTTTATTATTTATTTATATTATTATATATTTTTTCTAATTATATATATAAATATATTTAACAAATGAATATAGTAATAAATAGAGTACATATATTCAATATTTTAATATATTTACTATAATTTTATAATTTTAAATATATTTATATCGTATTATATATATAATATTAATGTAAATATATTCTTTATTTAGATATATTTAATATATGTTTGTAAATATTTAAATATATTATTACTTAATTATAAATATATGAATAATACATAAAAAATAATATTTAATTTTTTATATAATTATATATATATAGTCCCAAGGGTGAAGTATAGTGGAAGATGCCCCTGGGGGATTCAAAGAGGTCACAAGTTTGAGTCTCACTAAGTAAATCATTGCATTGTATGTCAACTACATTTATTTCTAATGAAGGCCCTTTCCCGAAATAAATGGAGGCATTAACGTCAAATTATATATATATACAGTATATTTATTTTTCAAATAAATTATTTATAATTCATCATTATTTAAATAAATATATTTACTTATTTATAATTATATTAAAAATATTAAAAATATTAATTTATTTATAAAAATTATAAATATATAAATTTATTAATATATACTTAGTTATATATATATATATATATATATATATTAATTTATAAATATTTCTTTGGAATATAAATTGCTCAAATCATTAATAATTATATAATCTTGAAGGCATTATTTTTAAAAATGAGTGATACGGAATAATTAAAAATGAGCACACTTTAAAAATATTGAAAAATAGAATAGTTTTTTAAATTAAATATAAATATATAAAAATCATGTATATATATATATATATATTTATGTAAAGATAAATACATATTGGAAAAACAATAACATGGTAAATAAATAAATAAAAATAAATAATATAAAATGATAAAATTAGAAAAACAAATAAGAAAGAATAAAAAATATTTAATTATAATAATATTAAAAATAGATAAATAATATTGACATATTTGAAACAAAATATATTAAATGTATCATGTTATAATGAAATTTTAATATATATTAATTTTGAATTAATTACACACATATATGCTATATGTGTTTCAAAGTAATAATTAATTAATTACGTAAATATTTGTGTGTATAAATAGTATATAAAAATTAATTAATTATATATATGTATGTGAAATAAATGTAACCCATGAGGTTCGTAATATTTTTATTTGAAATTTCAAACAACATTAAAAATGAATAAGACATTAACATGTTTTGAATTATTACATGTTATTCATTTTAGGTATATTATAATATAATATATATTATTTTTCACTATGTAATATATATATATATATATATATATTATACACACTCATTTCATTTAATACTATTTTCATTAATAAATTTTTATCTAATTTTTTAATTTTTTAATATATAATTTTTGTTTAATTATTACAATTTATTCTTTTTTAATTTATTTCTATAGTTAATTTTTTTATTAATTTAATATATTTATACCAAATATATACTATTTATTAATTTTTATTATATATATATATATAAATAATTAATTCATTTTTTTAAATAATTATTTAATTAATAAAATTTTTATTCATTTTCGTAATTTACTCATTTTAAAGTTTTATTTTTGTGATTATTTATTTTTATTATTTTTAGATATCTATATATTTAATTTATATTATTTATAAATTATTATTTTTATATATATATAATCAATTTATTGATTTTTATAAAAAATATATTATTAATATATTTGTGAATAATTTTTTAAATTTTATTTGTTTAATTATTTCATTTTATAATGATCCTCTATTAAAACTAAAATAGTAAAAATAATTTGAATCATTTATCAAAGATAAATATAAGTCACTAATAATGTGGCTTTTTATCAGCACTTTTTAATACTAATAAGTGTCACCCTTTATCAGCACATTTTTAGCACGGATAATGATCACATTTATCAATGGGTTTTTCCAGAGCTAATAAGGGCCAGCACTGATTAAGGCATCTTTCTTAGTAGTGATTATTATTCATTGGAATTTAAATCTAATTAATTGTAAGTGTGTAAAGTGATTTTTTTCAAATAGATTAATATGATTCTAGATATTAATATTGAAATTTTTATATCTTAATTTTGTAGTTTGTAGATATTATATTAGAGGAGGCCTATTTTTTATTGATTAACAAATTTATTATCGAGTGAATCACTTAATTTGATGGTTCAAATGTATATTTTTATATAATATATATTATTTATTGTAATGACCTGTAAAAATCCAGGGAAATTTTTTCTTAATTTTCTTTCAGATTTTACAAGAACACTGATTCTGACGACACTTGATTCTGAGGCCCGGTGTGCTTGGAATTTCTATCTGAAGTTTATCTCGGGTAAGTTCAGTGAACGAACGAGTGGGTTGTTCTAACTTTTGAACCAGTGCTCAGAATTGATTTTTGAGGGCACCGATGGATTCGTAGTGCCGATAATTGCTTAGGAACACCTTTTCTAGAGTTGCGTTTTCACGAGAGAAGTTGTTAAAAATTAATAGAAGTTAAAATAAAATTTATTTACAATTTTTATTTCTTTTAAGTTGATTATCCATTGAGTGGAAGTTGGGGTAACCACCCAACCTCCCATGGGAGGTCATAAGACAAGTGGGGCCAATACAAACCCCACCCCTTCATCTTCCCTAACCATCCATATCCCTCCATTTAATATGTCAAGTTGAGTTAATTAATTGAGTGGATTAATTCAACTTTTGAATTTCAAATGCATAAGTTATGTTAATAAAATAAGTAATGGACTTATTTTATTTTGGTTGGAGCTTGTTGCATTGGGAGGATTTGGAGAAAAGTTAAGGAGGTTGAAGAACTTCTTCTTCGATGAAGAACACGAAGAATGAGAAGAACATGAGATTCCTCGGAGATCAACGACGCGACGCCGGCGAATCATTTCCCCGCGTCATGACTCCCTACTTCCGCGACAGTTATTTCCACGACGACCCCTCGCTCAATGAATTCGACGAGGTAGGGGTTTATGCGTTTCTTTTCGTGAATTTCTTACATCATCATTCCTTGTACTTTTGGGTATCTTGTTACCAGTTAACGGGAGGGGGCCGGACCGCACATACACGGGTGACCCTCCTCTCCTTTTTAACTTTTCTACCTTGTGGTGGAATAAAACGAGCATGGCGCAGTGTCCTTGTACCGCGCGGGGTCATGCGGCATGGTATGCACGTCTCCGTCACGCCGCGCCTTTGAATCGAATAAGAACGCGGCGCTGTCGCACCATGTCGTAGAAACCCGAAGGCACCATGGCCAGAGCGGGGTCGCGGCGAAGGGGCCCGGTGCCACCGCACCGTGCCAAGCGGACCAAGGTCTTGACCATAGGCTACGGCAAAGCAGGGACCGACGACCGGTTCCGCGCTACCGACATCGGATCACGGGGACAGGCCATCGGTGGTCCTGTGGCAGCAACAGCCGGCGAGGAAGAGCTGGCCAGCCGGTCAGTAGAAGAGCTGGGGGTTACAACCCCCGGATGGCCAGCTTGAGTGGCCCCCCCATCATGGGGGGCGTGATTACGGAACAGGGGGGCAGGCGCCCCCCTCCCCCCACCCGCTCGGCCGAAACGGCCGAGCCGCATGGCGACTGGGCCACGCCGAGGCCGGGCCGGGCCGCTCCAGCCAGGCCGGGCCTCGCCAGCTGGGCTGGGCCATGCCCAAACGTGCCAGACCCGGGTCGGGTCGACCGGGTTCGGGCCGACCCATGGGGTACCGGGCCAGGTCGGATTGGGCTCGAACCCCCTAATACCGGACCTCCCACAGTTTTTTTCCCATAACATGGGTTGCAGACCTCCGATCGATGCACCATCAGCTGAGATGCGATCCTTGGATAGAGACATTCATTTCGGTATATTACAGTCAAGGTTTCGGAAAACTTTGGGTTCGGGCAGGTTGGTTCGTACACAAAACCAACCGGGCCCTCAGAGCGGAAACACTTATAACACGAGCTTCGGACGTCCAATTGACGAGCCGTCGACTTTGTTGGATTCCATTATGTGAGACGAACCTTTTGGCTTACTCTGCTCGAGGGTTTGATGAAGTTGGAGTACAGTCGGGTTGGTTTTGTCTTAAAAACCAACCGGGCCCCTGGGACAAAAAAGAGAATAACTCTCAGACCTAGCATCCGATTGACGCGCCATCTGTGATGTTCAGTTCCTGTTGACGATACAGAACTTTTGGATACATCAATTCCAGACTATGTGTCAGTTGATGTATCAACCCTTCGGCTCAGGGAGTGTTCCCTCCCAAACGAGCATGCAGTACGCGGGAACCTTAGACCTAGATGCGACTGCGACGACGATGTCTACTGTACAGAAATCCTCCGTGGATTTGACGGCGATGACTACAACACTCAGCGATCCTACGTGGATTAGTGCTACCGATCCTGTGTGGGTCAGATCCTGTGTGGGTCAACTCTCAGCGGTCCTGTGTGGGCCAGCGCCTACAAATCCTGTGTGGGTCTGATCCTATGTGGGTCATTGCGGGGGTTAGTTATCTATCAATCCGTTGTGGGAAATTGCAGGGGTTAGTTACCTATTGATCCTTTGTTGGTCATTGCGGGGGTTAGTACCTATCGATCCTGTGTGGGTCCGACGGCTTAGATGAATCAGTGACTACATCTGATCATCTCTATCATCTTACAAAGAAGTATACCTGTGTGAGCTAAATCATGAATTTCATTCCTTATCATCGATATGATTGACTTGATTTCCTATATGGATTGTGATGTGTTATCCTATGTGGACGTGATCGAACTTGGGCTCGGATGTTGGAGCCGAACTGGAATTGATGACTTAGGTATATGTATGGACATATACCTAAGCAGTGTCTGATGTTACTTCGTGATTGTATCTTTCCATTGTGGATTATCCTTTGTGGATTCTGGGAGACCTTCGGGGGTCTCGAGATGAGTAGCTTATACTCACCCCTGCACGGGTTATGCCCACACTACGTTGTGTTGGTTGCAGATGACGAACAATGCTGATCATGGATGAGGCTTGTGGAGTAGTGTGTACCTGGAGGTGGACCACTCGGCGGGACGTACACGGAGCGGACGGCAGGACCCGAGGTGCTGGGGTGGATATCTGTACACACCATTCAGGTGGGACTTCCAGTGGACGGCTCGAGGCTACGGCTTTACATTCAGTTGTTGTTTTCCCTTTCCAGTTGTACATTACTTTCAGTTTGGGTTTGTATACTGTCCCACTTACTTTTCAGAACTTACTTTTGTACCTCGTTTTTACTTACTGTTTACATCTTCTTGCTTTCTCTGTGGTGTTTGTTTACTATTCAATTGCAATTCCTTCCCTTTTTACCGGGAATTACGCCTTAGTTGTAGTCGCCAGCCCCTAGCCTATGGAATGCGGGCATGGGGTAGTCACGGCACGGGCCCTGAGGATGGGTCGTGAAAAATTGGTATCAAAGGAGTTTGGTTCTACCGCAGAACTGATGAATCTGATCTTTTAATATGTGAAGTAATATTGCTATGAGTATTGAGTATGGTTATCAGTCTAGGGAGTCAAGTGTTGGTGCGACGGCCGACGTATCCATACACCAGGACCCTGACTTCTGATTTCTAACTTAATACATGAAAACATTGATTGCATGTGTGTTTCATGTTTTCTTTGTGATTAACATGTGTCAACACACCAGGTATACTGTTCTGACTGTGGAACAACTGCCTTTTTTCAGGATGGCCCCACGACAACAACCAGCTAGGGTTCTGAGATTTTTGCGTGACGACAGCCCACCGAGGGATGAGGCCTCAGTACAGGGCCATTTGATATCAGAGGCAATGACGGTACCTATACCTGCCGAGCCATCGATGCTACCAGCCCTAGCCACTGACGATGCATGTTTCCTTAGTGCACTGCATGAGTTTCAGCGTCAGCGAGCGCCCAGGTTCCATGGGGAGATGGACCCTCAGGCAGCTGAGGATTGACTGGAGTTAGTTGTATGGGTTTTCAGGTTAGTGAGGACACCATCAGACCTCATGGTGATCCTCGCAGCGAGCCTCCTGCACGCGACATCAGGCAGATGGTAGAGCTTGATGACCCAGGTTCATAATGAGGCATCTCTACTCTAGATGGACTTTGAGAGCCTCTTTTTTTCAGAGTTCATCCCAGCCACCCTCCATGCGGTGCACATCCACGAACTTCTTTAGTTGTGGCAAGGCATCTTGACAGTCGCCCAGTACTCGGTGAGATTTACAAATCTCTCATGCTACTCGATAGACATGGTACATGACCCATTCTTCTGGGCCTGGACCTTCGAGCATGGATTGAGGAAGGAGATCAGGGCATCGCTGATCTCCCTCAGTATCCAGACATAGGTAGAGCTACTGGAGAGAGCCCTTTTGATCGAGAGCTTCCTTGCTGAGCTTGCATCAGCGGTGAGACCTACTGCAGGGCAGCACGTAGTAGAGTCTTCTACAGCAGGCAGTCGACGGATGACTCATTGACCCAGGCAGACAAGACCCTCAGGCAGATGACCTCAGGAAACTGGCTCAGTAGTGCGGGGTACACAGCGTGGAGCCAGTCATTCGAGAGGCAGACAGTCCTACGCATGCGGCGGGCAGGACCACATGGCTCGTGACTACTCGACCCGCCATGCAGAGAAGAAGCAGACGGTTGAGGGGACACCTAGGTAGAGGCAGAGGGTCGACCATGGCGGTCCACATGGAGCAGGCGGACGAGGCAGGGGAGCTGGCCGAGCAGCAGGTGGTGGGCGAAACTTTGAGGCTATACCACCACCACCACCAAGAGATCCTCCCCGACCACATGGAGCTAGAGGGAAGAGACAGTCACATCTTTAGGCAGCAGAGGCCTATGACCACGGCACACCTGAGAATATTCGAGGTAATATATGTGTCTATTCCACCCTTTTTGTAGTTGTTATAGACATAGGAGCGAGAAATTATTTCATAGATTCTACCCTTGTTTGGAGCTCGGAGATTCCGACAGAGCATTTGGCTCGATCCTTACAGCTAGAGACTCTTACGGGATCAGGCTCGACGATTACGCACTGGTGCCAGCAGTGTGAGATTACTCTAGGAGGCGAGAGTTTCAGCTGGGATATTCTTGTAGCAGCGTCGAGGCCTTACGACGTCATCTTGGGCATGGATTGGTTAACTACAGTCCATTCTCAGATCGACTGTATTAGGCGCACGGTGCAATGTGTTCGCACCGACGGGAGCAGTTTCACCTTCACCGGTGAAAAGGGAGCCTTCGCAGCACAGGATGGACTTTTGCAGAGGAGAGGACAACCCATCACTCATCAGTTGGCTAGCCTCATCCAAGGAGTAGATGACGTGCAGAATCCTGTTTTTCCTGCAGTGGTGGATCAGTATGCAGACGTTTTTCTCGATGACGTTCCAGGACTACCTCTTCAAAGAGTGGTAGAATTTTATATTGACATGTACCTCGGGACAACCCCGATATCCACCCCAGCATATCGGATGGCCCCCACTGAGCTTTGAGAGCTATGGGTACAATTGGGGGACTTGCAGGACAAGGGATTCATTCGAACCAGTGTCTCACCCTGGGCTTCCCCGATATTGTTTGCCAAGAAGGCGGACGAGAGAATGCGACTTTGTGTCGACTATTGTCGCCTGAACCAAGTGTCTGTGAGGAACAAGTATCCGCTATTGAGGATTGACGATCTCTTCGATCAGCTCAAGGGAGAAAAAAGGTTCTCAAAGATAGACCTCAGGTCAGGCTATCACCAGCTCAGAGTTCGGGACGAGGACATGCAGAAGCCGACCTTCAGGTGCCGGTATGGCCACTATGAGTTATTGGTTATGCCATTCGGCATAACCAATGCTCCAGCAGTGTTCATGACCCTCATGAATAGGATCATTCAGCCAGACATCAATCGATTTTCCGTGGTCTTCATTGACGAGATTTTGATATACATGACCAATGAGTGAAACTTATTACGTGTGCACAATAAGAACCCTTCTTCATACGCTATAGAAATGCAACATAAGAACAAAATGACCTCAGATTCTTAGTAAGGGTAAATTATGTAAATGAATAAGAATAACCAAAACAAAAGGGAATGGAACTTGAGAATAACAGTTGATGATATTTCCCTTCATATTAGATATATATATAAAGAATGGATGTTCATAAGACATGTATCATAAAGATATAAAAAATATATTCTAGGGATGCATATCATAGTAAAATACACAGAATTTGTGGAACTAATAAGAAGAAATAAATGCACTAATTTTTTTAAGGACATGAAATCAGGCACCAAAATCAACTTGGGAACATGCAACTATGTTCATTCATAACATTGTGAAGATATAACCATGATAAAAAATAACCATATGGACATGAAACCGAATCCATGCATTACATTATTAATATCTAATCAGGTTCATGAATTTCTTAATGGACATGGAAACGGGTCACTGAATAACATTATGAACTCATAATCAGGTTTATGCATAACATTGTGAACATGCAATCATGTTCACATAAAAAACTTATGGACTTCCAACCAGGTCTATGTATATCATTTTTCACACGTAATAAGTTTCACTCACAACGTTTTTGAATATGTAATCTGATTATCAAATTATTTTATTTATTAATTCATGATTACATAAAAAAGAATACCATGAAAAAATAAAAGAACAGCAAATTTTTCATTATGATAAATCTTTATATAGAGTGTATGGTTGAAACCTCATCTCTTAAACTCAATCATCATTATATAAGTATTTATTTGAGAATACCACACTTGAAGTGCATGTTTCAGACCATATCAAGACTTATTTAATCAAAAAACCATTGTATCATAATTTTCAATATGAAATACAACTAGTTTTTCAATGTATACATCGTCTTCAGCAACATAATTTAAGAAATCCATTGGGACATCCATTTGATTAAATTGTGTCTCCCAATGATTTTTAATTGAAAGGAAAATCGTGATTAATTAAATCTAGGTAATGGTGAAAAAATTGCATCTATATCAATGCCTTCAATCAATGCATATCCTATAAAAACATAGAGTTAATTGTTTATAGTAATATTTTCATCCAACTTGAATTTTTTTAAAGAACAAATTTATTCCAATAATATTTTTCTTTCCTGGTATCTTAACTCGATCACTTGGTTGGTTCATATCAGTCTAATCATGTTCATCATTCATGGACTTAACCCATGATTCATATTTTTTCTCCTCTTCAATCATTTTTGGTTCACCAATTGGTAGGAATGTAAAATGTGATCCATTCATCATTCAAATTTCCTATATGAGTGTGGTTCAATCCCCCATGTTGTTGGATTGGTCAATTTAATCTCTTCTATTTCACTTGTGTAGTTATGAAAAAATTTAATCATCCATGGTGTAATGTTCAGATTCTTCGTCTGAATCATCATTTTTTGTTAGCCTTGCACTATTTTTTTTCATTGTCATATTTCATTTTTTTCTATTATCATCATCTACTATCATATTAGCACATTTCATCATCATGGTATTTTTTTCAGAAATTATATTTTCATCACTACTTTCAAAAATTATTCCAAAAATTTTAGTGTCATATTTGTAGACATTACTCTTAATATAATTACAAGGTATATTCCCTTATTTAGAGAATCACTATACTGTCTGTGATTTCATTCTTTCTTTCAGATGAAAATTTTACTTCCAAAAAACAAAAATACTTCCTAAAGGAATTCCTTTGATAATTTAATTCACATGGTGTTGTGGAATCTACGATAAAAATACATGTTCTATTTTTAGTGTACATCATTAGTTGGACATACTGTTTCCAATAATGATGATAAAAACAACTCTTATTCATTATTTTACAATCCATATTGTTCACCTATCAATTTATGCATTCAAAAAAATATTTATGTGGGGTTTTCATTGTTTCCACCTCATACAATAAATAATTTTTAAGATTTAATTTTTAATGTAAATGGATGATTATTCTCCTCAATTGACAGATAATATCACTATGATTGTGCATCCAGTTTCATTTTATGTTATTTGATTACAGATGTTCATTAAATCAATTAATTTGTATTTTCTTTATATAACCATTACAGAAGACATTTGACTATAATCATTCATAAAAATATGTTGTTCCTCTATTCATATAAGAAAACCATATTTATTGGACCAGATACATCTATGAGAATAAGTTTTGGAAGATTCTATTGGATTTTGTCCTATGGCCGATAAGAACTCCCCACCATCCTTCCTGAAATATATTCTTCACATGTATTATTTTGTTCATCCATCAAATTGGGAATGAGGAAAACTATATTAATCATAGACATATCATCTATTCTCTTTTGATTAATGTTATCCAACATACGGTTCCACAAATTGTTTTATTCTTAAGCTATAAACTAACAAATGTTCTCGTTATAATTAACATGTTATAAATTATCATCCTCTAGTAATTATTTCACTAGATAATACATTTTTCATAAATTTATAGTCATACCATTTTTATTAAATGTAACTACTAGTTTGGATTAACAGTATTGACTCACACAAAGGAGTTTGCGACAAAAATCATCGACAGGGAGATAATATACTTTCTTTAGATCATCATTTTCCAGTTATGTACTTCCACTAATATTGATCATTAATGAACAATTATTTCCAAGTATCAATGTTCAATCAGATATTTTCTTTACATTCATTAACATATATAAATCTCCTAATATGTGGGATGAGCATCTAATATCAAGAATCTAAGTGCTAATGTTCTTTGTATATTTACATGTTATTTATGAAAGGTTGGATTCCTTGATTTTTTTACCTTCCATTAGATACTTGACTGGGTGGAGGATAAAATTGGGATTTATAAACACTTTTCAATATGGATTATTTCATCAAACTCATATGTGAGTTCTAAATTAGAATATATATTTTCCAGAGTAACTTTTTTTGTCGGTGGGTATTGAATTTTCTAAGAATTATATAGGTAATGATCCTAACATTCAACCTCCTGTAATGAATATTTTTATGGCCAATGTTATTGAAAGAAATATCCATAGATTAAATTTATTATAAATAATTAGTGATATGATCTCATTATCCATTAATGAATTTGAAGTGATTTGTCAATCATATAGCTCCTTTCCACTTCAATGTACGACATTGTATAGAGTAGAAAAGCTCAAAATTGAAATTTCTTAAAGCTAACTTTCTTCTCAGTTATATTCCTATTATTATACCATCATTTAATTATTGTATTTGAATAGATATCACCTATGTATACTTAAATATAAATTCCACTACTCTTTTCTATTTGATTTTAATAATTCGTTGTTTTGACATTAGGTGCCTTTGTGATAAATCTAGATTTCCACTTTGCTTTATTTTGGGTAAACCTCTATCCATCCATTGATGGTTCCAAATCATAACCAATTATAGATATTATATAATTGTGTATCTTTGATCATGCATGGACTTATCTACTCCTTCAAAACCGCATTTATCTCTTTATAATATCTCATCATTTAAGAATATTTTAAACTATAACATCTTCTTTTTTTCATATGATTTTGAATCAGTTTATATTTTAATCCTTAGAGTTACAACATATTCATAAATTTAATCAATATTGTTACACATGTCTTATAGTATGGATGTAAGGTCATTGATGATATTTTCCTACACTTCAATCTTAAACATAAATACCAGAAACTCTCCAAAGCATTAAATAATTGTTTAATAATCATCTATCCTTATTTATAGTAGATCAATATTTTATACAAGAAAATAATAATAATAAAATGACTCTTCCAAAATGGATCTCATATTTCTGTGTCTTTTTCATTGGATTTAATACTTATCAAGATCACCCACAAGTTCACCCATGACATCAACAACACCAATTAATAAAAAAACATCATGTTTTGTAGGTTATAGCTTTTTAACAGTAGCGATCACATATAGCTTGTTTTTAGATTTAAATAGTGCATCTACATCTTCCAAAAACTTAGTATCATATTCATCTTCCTTATAGATGAAAATATTTCAATATCATTTATTTCTGAATACATTGTCTTCTTTTAGGGGGAAACATTTCTATGGATTCTTTATGATTCTTGGACCACTTTCATTATCATCAAACATCCTTGAGAACTGAGAGACAACATACCCAACTCGACCACATCAAAAAAATGCATGAGGAATCATTTCATCAATGATCACTTTTCATCAATTGAATTTACAATAGAAACGAGAAATATGTTTATATTCCACATTTTTTTCATCGACACTATCTCAAGAAATCTAATATATTCAATGGATTTGAATGCTATTTCCTTTCATACTTGATTTGTTTCGTCATAAAGTTTCACTCTGACTTCATAGGCCACCAGACTACATAATTACCGTCTAGATAATGTTTATATTGATCCCAATAATTAGGGGATTAATCTTTTGTATTGTACATTGGTATAAGATATCAAAATATTTAAATCATAATTTTTGAATCTTAAATTTTTTTTTCAGCAAGACCTTAAATTACTCCTATAAAATCAGTATGTTTATTTAATAATAAAACTACATATTCATATGGATGGATTTTCATCCTATTGTGAAAAATCATGGTGTTTGTTATCCTTCAAAAATCACAAATCATTCATTAAGAAAACTACCTATGTAGTGTGTTAATTCATCACAGAATACCAAATCATCATGGAACCAATTTTCCATAAATTCAAATGAATTGGTCAAGAAAAATAAAATAAACATAATGATCCTCAATGTCACAATGATTACATGATTCATGAATCCCATAGCCTTAGTGAATTTATAATGATTCATCAATTTACATTATTCTAAACCCATGAAATGAAGTGAGGGTAGCCTACTACTTAGATTATTATGAATTCACAAAGCTTTAATGTTCCCAATTGAATTTTAACATACATCAAAAATCTTGTTCGTGATGGTCAAACATTTTCCATGCTCTATTGAAATTTAATAATTTTCCATAAATTCACATATTCATGTCGATTTACCACCACACCATCGTTCATTTGCGAATATTATCATATTCTCAAGGATTTACCATCATCTCATCATGTTGCTTGTGAATATTCTTCATGATTCTCCACATAATCATGATTATCATTATTCAAAAAAATAAATTCCCCTTGAAACACTTGACTTTGCCATATTTATGAAGGTCCAAACCAAAAAAAACCTTTTATGAAGGATGCTCCTTCATCCTTATTCTGAGCCCAAATATTTTATAAACCCTATAATAGGTGACACATTCAACTTTGTGGTCATATTGTATTATAATATACCTTACCTTGAAAACTCCATAATAAACATTTTTTGGATTTATAAAAAATAAAATGTCGAATATATTAATAGTAATGAAAAATCATGGTTCCAATAAAAATCAGAGTAGTTTCAGCAGATCATGAAATGTATGTCTAACACACTGTCGAAATAGGAATCTTATGGTAATAACCATCAACAACCTCTATAGATCATGTATGGGGATTGTGTTTTCTTAGGGGTCAAATACATACATGGGAATATATGAATATGGAGGCAATATATTTTATTGATTCTCTTTATTAGGCATTTTGAGACTCTAGATAAAGTATGGATGATAGACTATTATAGTCTGTTACCTTAGAGGTACCATTCATCTCATGAAATATTACACATTTAACTTCTTCTCCATTACCATGATAACCTATCTCATACTTTTTATCATGATGAGATTGAGTTGGATGTTGAAGCTTCATGTGAGGAGTATCATATATGCGTTATTGCATGGTGCATGATGGATATCATTGGCTGGTATTCCCATTTGGTATGACTTCTATGGTATCCTGACCATCTATAGGATGAGACATGGGATATAAATTCTGATCTACATTCCCATTGGCTACTATTCTTCTGAGACATAGTTTCTCCACCCAAAAATATAGTTACTGAAGGATGAAATCATTAAATGGTGGAAGACTATAATAATCCGATTTTTATGTGAGGTATAGATGATTTAAATTTTTTTATAATTCATTATCTTATACTAATTATGGATGCCTATTCGTGCACAAATGTTTTCGGGATTTTCAGGACTTGTTGAGAGTACAAAACCCCGGATGGTGGAAGAATCCACTAGGCCATAGGGTTCGTAGAAATTGTGCCACCAACCATGAAACATTATCTATTAATCATGTGGGGAATATTAAAGGGAATATAAGGTAAAATGTTCTATCATAATAATTATCCCATGGGAAAACAACCATGAATATTTTATCTAATGTTTAGTATATCTAAATGGAATGGTTGGAAAGGGGTTTTCCAAACTGTGTAGCCAAACAGTGTTGTTTCACTATTGAGGTAGTGAGGTGTGCATGGTTAGAGCATGGTTTGGAAAACCATGTGGCCAAACAATTTGACCCTATAAATTTTGTGTAAAATGAATATAAATACCTTAATGAATTATATATGTAACCTAGATATTCTATTATTCATTCTAGTGGAATGAATATCTTATTTTCACACTTGGAGAAGCTCTTTCTCCTCCTATTCATAGGTTTTTCTCTTGTTTCATCATCAGAACTACAATTCAAATTTCGATCATCTCATTGGATTCCTTAAGGCCATTGATTTTTTCATCAATTATCTTTTGTTATTTGAAAAAATAATGTACAATATGGGATTATGAGAGTTCTACAAACATAAGGTATGGGTACTATGCATTTTAATTAAAATTCTCATAATTTATAAATATATATTGATTTGTGCATACCGGTTTCACATGGTGACTCTTATTAAAATTCATCTACCATTATTGAAATAACTATTATCATATTCTATAACTCTATTAATATAGTATATATATGTTGTTGGATGTTATAACCTCAACATTGACCACCCCTTGTAGGTTGCTTTCTTATTTCGGGCTTGGTGACCCATATGGGTATATATGAGGCCCCGTTTGGGTGATCATGGAGTTAACATTGATAAAGTGTTTTAAATTAAATATGGATTTTTATTGAAATTAAAATTATATATATCACTTATCCTTGAATTATATAAATTTAATTGGTTTCATGTATTACCAACCTTATCACATGGAGGAAGGTAATAGATGATCCTAATGAAATATTATAGGATTGTATTTATATATTTCATGAACACTTTTTCTATAATAAAATTTAATTTTTTAATTTTTTTAAAAACCCAATGTCTCTATTAAATAATGTTAATGGAAGGTAACAATTAAGGTTTAAAAAATAAATTGCAAAGTGGCCGCATGCCCTATTTAAAACTATCACATAGTATGAAAGAGAATGTAATGAACATATTTAATTTTAAAATGGAATGAATATTATGTGGGAATAATTTAACAATGAATTATGTAAATGGTGCCTATTGAATATGGTAAAAATTATTCCATAGATCCCTCACTATCTCTCTATATATTAGGATTCCATGGGCACACTCTTTTGATCTTGCCTGATGACTTTTTAAATACGGTGCCATGGATTCACCCCCTTGGGCATAATAATTCATAAAATATGTTTACCTTTTATTAAATACATAGACTTGGTTAGAATCTTTTATTGTAGAGGGACTTTGAAAATCCCCTTGGATTAAAATCAAACCCTTTATTTCTAGACTACATGATTTACTACTTTTAGTGGGCTTAATCCTTGATTCCAATGATTCATTGGTCCCACCGTGGATCCTTTTTCATTACGGCCATAATAAATTTCATTTTTGATGAAATTTTCAAATGATTTATCTATATAAACTTAAATTGAATGAATGAAATAAATTTATCAAATTTAGATTAATTTCATTGTAAGTACGAAGTAGGCATGATTTATTATTTTTGTAATAACTTACTTTTATATATACATTTACACTGCTCATTTTAAATTCATAGACATTAATTTTATAGTTTCCATTAGTTTAGGCTTGATAATATTTATCTCACACCATATCCTAGCCACTTTTAGAACCCACATGGATTACATGACCACTAGTATATAAAAAGGGAGGTGTCTAGCATTGGACAACTGACAATCATGCATTCTTATGATGGATCTTTGCAGTAGATGAGTGAGAAAGCGATTGAGAATCATGGATTTTTTTTGATTATTTTGATAATTTTGTATATAATGTATTACATGATTCCATGTAAACCTAATTTTAGTATATTTGGAGACATTTCATAACATTATAATTTTTTTTAAATACGAAATTTCCACCATTTTATTTTATTATTCTTTATGTATGTTTATGTTTATCTTCCCCATCGAGTTTGGATATTCTTTATTATGCTTATGCTATTATTATCCATATGTTTATTATATGTACATACAATATGGTCAAGTATAACATGATTTTTTTATCTCCATGAACCCAACCAAGGCCTTCGCTACTAGTCGAATGCCGTAAGTGTATGAGGGAGGAAAACTTGAGGTTATGTGTCCCACCAACTTAGGGAACCTTCTAGTGGAACATGGGTCGAGACATCACTATGTGGTGTCAAATAATGTTTTTTTCGTTGGACTTATTTTCTAGGAATATAGATAGATGTTTAGGATCATACAATAACATTGTAATAATCTGTTATTGGGTGTATCCAAGCCACATTTGTGATAAAATTCATATTTCCTAGGAATATAAAAATCTAGTTCTGTGGTTTTCTTTTTATAGTTCATATAATATCAATATTGGGAGATATGTTTGGTATGTGTTATTTGGTGTGACTTAGGGTTAATTTATATTATCTTGGTATGACAAGGACCATTGTGACATAAATAATTATAGGAACATATAATTCACATGCCATGCATATGTCATGACATAAAGGTGAATTTCATTGCAAGCACTGTATGTGATTCATATGATTGTTGAGTGATCCATGGTTTTTATTTATTTCCAATGTTACGAAAAAATTATTCAATTTATGTCAATTATTTATATAATGTTTTATAATCAATCAAAATATTTTTTTCATTTATAGTTTGATGGTAAAATCTCATGTAACTAGTTTCCACCCAAGTTTTCTATGTAACCCCAGTAACATGAGATGATATTTAGAAATTATTGAGTGACTATCAGTTTCAATTCATGAGGGATATGGTCCATTAATGATAGGAGGGCGAAATATATCGATTCAAAAAAATTTATATTACCCATTATATCCTAATACTTAATTGTATGGGGGTAAATAAATTCTTAGGGTTCCTCTTCCAATTATAATGTTTACAAGGAATTATTAGATGAAAATGATGATCCATTTATTCCCACTTTTTTATATGTATATAATAAAATAACCATCAATTTAATTCTAGACATTAAATTGATATGTTTTCCAGTAAATATGGAGGCTAACTGAAATTATTTGAGTATTATTTCTTGGACATGTAATTAAACCTCTATAAAAAAACCACTATAAATGAAATTTAAATGCATTACAATATACTAGAATTCAATGTGGGTTGTTGTGGTAGTAAATCATTGGTAGTGAGCCAATTTTTCCTTAGGATATTCTATATATAGAGTTACTTGTGTTTATTCAATCTATTCTGAGGCATTTTCTATGAAGTTTTAGAACTATTCTAACATGAATTCCTCTTCTTCTATTCCGTGAAAGTGTGTATGATCACACTCTATACGTGGTGGGTCTTGAGCCACTAGTGATCCATCCTATAGTTCCACTTGAAGCACCCTATATTATTCAATAATTGGTGACTAACACTCATCTTTTTTAAATTTTACAATGGTTGTTTTAGTATATGCATGGTTTTCCAAAACCTACACCAATTATGGATGATTTGAAACATGAGTTACAGTAATAGAATCAACCCATACTTTATTGGAATAGAAGTACATATGCTATTATGTCTTGGATAAAGTCCACTCATTCTATATTTGTTAATATGGAGACTTCTCTAGATATAAGGATTAATATTTCCAGAAAAATTATGTGTGATTCCACAAATAATTGGTTGGATGTGATTAATGTGGATAGTCATCACATGGGAATGGTCAAGAAATACTTCCTTATATGAATAACATTACACTTAGATGATGAGAGATGAGGGATCCGGGGATTTCGTTCACCTAGATTATAGTCATATGTCTTTCATAGAAAATTTATTGAGTTTTATTGAGTCTTGATTCTTTTATATTCTTCTATCCAATGATTTACTATAGTGAGTGAGATTTTATGACGATGAGATTAAGTTAGACATCCACTCACATGATACATTATTTCACCAACCAATCTTTTATGAAAACATAAATCAAGAACTTATCACTGAGATAAACCTAATAAAATATTATAATACTGAGAATAGGGATTTAGTTTTGAAGCATGTTAGTCCTACTTCCTGTATATGAAAGTGAATATGTGAAGATTCTTTCAGAAAATTGGTATCTAAAGAATCCACATTGTAAGATCTATTAAATATCATTAGTGTGGGAGGAGAACTCGCATAAAGACTCGCTTTAACAGAGAAAATCTTTATTGACGTGCATGTGGTCGTATGTGTCATCATATGATATAATTTTGGATATTTCCACCTACTTCATTTGGAAGTGGATCTTCATCACCTCCACCTTTAGGGGAATGATATTTTACACTAAATTAGTCTATAATTTCTAGTAGTACTAGTTGATTAGGTTTATTAGGAGGTCATGATCCTAGTATACATGCTTTTGATTATTAGGGATAGTAGATCAGACCAACATAGATTAGTGCAACACTATTATTAGGTTGTGTATTAGCCCAGTTTCAGGAATTAAAGATGATATATGAGGATACAATTATAGGACCATAAACGTTGTGGGGAAAAATATAGTATCATCTGGTATGTTATATTTTTTGTTTGATATAGCTCCAAACCCCTACTTTTACTCCCTATCAACAATGGAAAGTCATTAGATTATATTTTAGTACTAAAAATGTATTATGGCCCTCTAAAACCCATTAGGCATGCTCATAGATGGTATACACCAATGATGGTACATTCCCCTTAAATTATTTAGCTATTTTTTCTGATGGTACCACTTCATACTCGAGATAATGGGATTTGATTTTATTTTTTGGATGGAGTGGTTGGTACCATGTGATTAATATGTGTGATTCTATCACTAGAGTGTATAACATTGATCACCATAGGGAGCTTGTTATCATCCAAAGGTTGAGTGTAATGTCTAGGCTAGTACAGATAGACAGGAGAATCATGGTATCTTTGATTGATATCCCGGATTTCTAGTGTCTTCATGGAGGTTCATGGATTCCCTTAAAATGATTTTCCACTCATATTATGTAGAGACCCGTAGCCTGATGTACATTGACATTACACTACATTTGCGGAATACTTAGTACATAACAAAAACACACACACAAGGATCGTAATAGTTTAGTGTCTTTGGAAACTCGGAACGTAATCTTCTAATCATGGTGAAAGATCTCCAATATCTCCCATAATGATCTTCCCTTTTTTTTTTACCTAAAACCTTTCTTTATATCCTGGGGAAAAGAAAACATAAAAGGGTGAGCTCAAATGATCAGTAAGGGTAAACAAAAGAAATATAAATCTCATCGTATACACAAGCACATAACTTTTGGAAATCTTAACCTGCAAAAGAGATCATAATTTCATAACATGGGATAAATCATGGAAGTGAAATGTAATCACAATAATCATAACTTAAAAACATGAAACTTTGTGGCATTCACACATAATCATAGAGAATCATTTCTTGTTAGTCAAGACTCATTGCCAAGACTATCTTAGTGGAGAAAGTCCCTTTCTGAATTGAGTAACCCTCATTTCAGTCCTGTTTCACTGAACCGGTATAACCTACCATTCCAGCCATCTCTATCTCATGAGATATAAAATCTTTACCCAATGCATTGGAGGGAGATATAGGTCCCACCCTTCTCATAATGATACCATTCTTATGTGTTCCACAAAATCATAAATTATACATCATTTCATAACCCATGTAATAAAAATGGGATTCTTAAACAACATGACATCATAAAACCATTCATATAAGAAAAAGAATTCATAAACATAATTCCATCACAACATAGTCAAATCAATGTAAAAATATGGATAGAAACAGAACCCTTTATTATCTTATATGGAAAATAATTTTGATAAAACACTTGAAATGAATTCTTGAGGAAAATATCCTTTCTTCTTCAAAATCAATTTCTTTTCACAAAAAATCATGCAATTTTAAAAGAAAGAGATTTTATTAAAAATAGTCATGAAATCTTTTGGAGGAAGCTTCATGAAAATAAGGCTTTATAAAACCATAAAAATCCATTCGTTCCGTTTAAGTTAAAAAAACATTCTTCGTACTTTTGTCGGAAAAGTCAAAAAGTACCTCGTATGAAAAACGAAAAAAATATTCCTTTCATATCCTTTACTAAAAACTCATAGAAGGGTAAAATTGGATTTAAAAAATTTTAGGTGGATGGAAATAATATTACATATTGAGGAAACATGGATGTGGATAATAAAATACACCCCAGTAAATTTCAAAGTATAAACAATCTCGGATAAAAATGAGATTGTGATATTTCCCTTACCTTAGGTCCGACTTGCTTTGTAAGTGTCCGAACCTCCTGTATAATGATTTAAATCATGTTATTGACTTATTAAAGAATCATATTCATTGTTATGATATCATATATGGTTCACTTATGACATTATATTACCCGTTCTTTTGTAAATTCCATGTTAAAGAAGCGTTTTGGGTAAAATCGTTTCATTTATCGTAGGTGTTTTGACTTGTTGTTCTTGACATCATTATTACTTATATCATGATTTACATACTTCCAGAATATAAAATATGATTTACATATCATATATATTCAGTATATATATATATATAATAGGTAGATAAATAAAATGAAAAACACCGTTCATGGAGACGTTAGTCCGTATGTACGCATGAACGCTGTTTTCCTTTCCTTATTGTCTTGAAATGGAAGTAAGTAGATGACATACATATGTATATATATACATAAATCCAGTAGCTTTATAATGTCATATATTTCATTATTATTTCTTATATATACTTTATAATCATTCTTAACTGGTTAACATGGATAATGAATCTCATCGCGTCGTGGAGACGGTAGTCCGTACGTACGCACGAGCGATGATATCATTTCCATAAATATTGAACTGAATTGGAGTGGATTATAAAATATATCAGAATCAATATGATGTTGTAATAACTATGTATAGTTATTCTTTACACCATTATACCCATCCATGTAAGGTGGTGGTGGAAAATAGATTACACCACGGCGTGGAGACGGTATTCCGTACGTACGCACGCGCGGTGATTTCTTTTTCCGTAGGATGGATAGATGGTGAAATAGGGTTGTTTCATACTTATAATAGCATATCAGTATATGAGTGATACTGATGTTATTACTTCATAATGAAACAACCTAAGAAGAAGAAGTGGAAGAAGAAATAAAGATGAAAGAATTGGTAACGGTAATTACCTCTTCTTTGAAGTGCCTCTTTGAGACCTCCTCTTAGGGCACTAAAATTGGTCTTTGAGGAAGAACAGAACCTCTAGGATGTTTCTAGGGAAGTGGAGGATAGATTTTGGCAGGGGTTGGCCGAGCTTGAGTGCTCAAATTGGTGTGAGGAGGAGGGGGAGGAGGTGCCCTTTTATAAGGGAGGAGAGGGGTACCTTAGGAATTCTTAAATATATTAATTTATAATAAATCTAACCCCACTTAAAAACCTCCAAAAATGACTCATATTCGAAGCTTAGATGAGATAGGGTTGTAATATCATCAACCAATCAAATTTAGACATGTTTGGATCTTATTTTAAACCTTATCAATTAGATTTAACTCTAAGTTAAATAATTTAACTTTTACCGTGTCTTTTTGTTTTCTTTCACTATATGGTTAATACAATTACTATAACATGCCAAACGAACCTCAAATTGTTTATTATTAATATATATATCCTTATCTAAGTCATTTTGCCGATCCATAGATTTTTAGGAATAAAAGAACAATTAATAATATAATATTTGATTTAAAAACTATTTTGTGTCAATTTTGACACTATTTGATATATGATTTTTGTGAAAGTAATGACAGAATTATATGTTCGAACCAAGTTGATTAAATCAACACTAATATATCGTAGTAACCTAGAAAATTAGTTTAATTCATAAAAAGTCTCAAATTACATTTATTTTGGTGTTTATAACATCAATTATGTCAATATTTCATTAATAAGATAATTACTGCATCATCGTTGTGTCATACATAAATTAAATTATTTAATGTCTAAAAATTACAAATAAAATACCATTATGTAGGAAATATTTTTAGCTTTCTAATGAATATTTATAGTCAAATTTATCTTATGTATATCCCCATATTAAAAATGTTTTAGTAAATAAACTTTGATTTTAACTCTTTTAACCCTTCTTTAAATAAATTAATAATAAATGTCCTAATCTAACCCAAGTGGGCCTAAATGGTCATATTTTATTCCTAAGTTTGTTTTTGGTCGAAATACACTTGTCCAATAGGATTAGGACTTGTGTTAGGGTAATAGTAATATCATATTTACCCTTAGTAACCCTATTTACTATTAACCGTGGTAAAAAAAGTAAAAAGTTACTATTCACCAAAAAATTATTTTCATCTCATTGAACCACATTTTAGTCCTTGATATTAACCGTGTCTGTCGGATTTTAGAAATTCCATTCACAAAAGCGGTAAAATTAAGTTTTATGCAAAATTTAGTTTTTAACCTACCACTTAGTGGTTTCACTATTCATCAAAAATTGAAAGTTTTCAGAAAAGTACCAAAATTTCACCCTAGGCTATAATTGATATTCCGAATTCAAAAATGATTTCTATTTTACAAAATTTCCAACATATAAGTTTCATTAATTAATTTTATAATTAATTTCCGCTGTCACAACAAATAGCGTGTTTTTAAGAGATAATAACTATCAAAAGATTGACACTTGTTTATAACTGGTTTAAATGTGAAATTACATCCAATGTCCAACATTGTATTAAATTGTAAAAATATATTCTAAATATACTTTAAAACCACTAAAATTAATGATTTATCACTATTAATTATTTCGATTAAAAAAGTTGTTTTTAATTATAATTTAGTAATTTTCACTATTCATCAGAATATGAAAGTTATCCGAAAAGTACCAAAATTTCACCTTAGGATAAATTCGATACTCCGAATCCAAAAATGAAGTTCATTTTGAAATATAAGATTTACAGAATTTTAAAAAGTGGTTATTACTATTCATAACGGCTAGTTTTAATAATATTTTAATAGCATATCGTTGTTTAGTGAAACTCGGTATTGCGTATTACACACGCTATCGAGGAAGGTCGCGATTGCGCGTAATGCAAGGCAAGCCAAGGATGCGTGTTGTGAAAGCTCCTTTTGGTGTAGCGTACAACACAAGACATTAATAAAATTAAAAAGAATATTTATAAAATCTTGGGCTGTTACATTCTACCCCCCTTAAAATGAATTTCGCCCTCGAAATTCGTCGGGGTTATAAATGGTTTACTATTTGAAAGTTGATTTAATAGAAACCCACATCGTAAAAGGGAATACCAAAACATGGCTTTAAAAACTAAAGTATGAAATGTAACGATTACCCAAATAAACTAATCACTGGGTTTCCACATAGGTGAAAATATGGATATGGAAGAGAAATCTAACCATCATGTTCTGATGGAGAGTGGTAGAGAACATGGCTATGAAAAAGCCAACAATCACAAAGCCATAAATTTGTGACGATCTAAGGTACCATCTGATTCATCAGATATAAGATCACTAGGACAACATTTTTGGTTTTCAAGATCGTTTCCCTAAAGTTAAAGAATTTGAATTAGAATAAATACTTACTTTATTTTGGTACAATCTCACTGTTGTTCGTGCCTTTAACAATTTTCACTTCATCTCTTAAATAAATGAAGTTGAATTTGTTATTCGTGAAGTGTTAGCAGATCATGTGATAGAATGACGGGTCATTCCATCTGTCTCAAACAAAAGGTTAGCAAAAATTATATACATAAGTCAATCTATAGTGAGATTAATCATATATGGTTCCTAAAATGGACTTTATACTTCATATATCATACTGCTTAATATAATAAAACTAGTTTCTAATAAACAGGGACTTCCTGTAGGCCAGTGGTAGGCGATAAAGGCCAGTCGCACTTTGGTTGTGGGTTCGATTCCCACATCCTTGTCTGACGCGATGGGCTGTCGCCCGTCCTGCAGGTTGTCCTTTATCTAAAACTACGTTACTATAACATCCCATCAATAATATCGAAAATCTTCTATCCTTAAACAATACTAACTTATGTCCAACATAATCCAGTCTAATCTTTAGGCTTATACATAATACTGCAGTCCACTCTCATAATATAGTGACAACGATTACCAGAGATTTAATACTGTCGTTGATCCCCACATATCATAAGATATGTCTTGTTGGTCACATTCCAAACATTCAAAGTCCTTAATCTTGAATACCTTAGTGAAAAAATGAGTGCAGTTAAAAGTTAACACTTTCCACATACCAAAATCCTCAAAATTCTATATACTCAAACCATGATATCACTTAGTCCTTATATCAATCATGAGCTCATGAATACTGTCAAACATTTCATTTTCTCTTTATCACTTCATTATGCGCATGTCATCCACTTTCCAAAAAAAAAATATCTGAATAACCTTTCATTGTTACTCATACCATTCATCATAAACTTTCAAAACTTAAGGAAAGACAATAGTGTAACAATCCTTAGATGTCTTTTTATTCTATAGTACAACATTACACTTGATAAACATGTAATCATTCCACTACCTTCTTAAACCATTGACCGAGCTTCAACAATTCTTTCATCTCACATATCATTTGTAGTCTCTTCATCATCATCCACATAAATACTACCCATATAACCATACTGATTCTCTTCACGAGTCTTTCCCTTAGGGCATTTGTTTGCATAATGCCCATACATTCCACATTTAAAACACTTAACCATTTTTGATGTCGTAGCAATACCATTATCTTCATCCATGGTGTTAACCGACCCTTTCCCTTTGCACTTACTTGCTTTGTGCCCTTCTTTTCCACACCCAAAGCATCTTCCAGTTCCCTTGAAACATTCTCCTTGATGCCTTTTCCCACATGATTTACATAGGGGAAATTGAACTTTCTTTCCTCTATGATCATCATGAAACTCCATCTTTCTCTTATTAGCCGAGTCAGGAAACTTACCAAATTTTACTTTATTTATCATATTATGAGATTGCTGATTCGGCATAATAATGATGTTTGGACTTCCAAATCCCATTTCATTTGGTTGCTAATAAAGAATATCATTCCATTGTCCATCATATCCTCCATTATCGTGAATCATCTTGTTTCAAGCCATATTCTAAAACCCAAAAAGAATAGTGTGAGAGGCAAAAATCATAATAAAGGGGGAGTAACTTAAATATATATCATCTTTGGTTTAATCTAATATCGTTACCATAGTTCTAGAACTATATCCTATACGTATACTTATCCTTAGGGGCATCCCTAGACATACCTTAGAAATATCTCTAGGGATCTCACTAACGTTTTCGCATCCTAGTTTCCAAAGGTTGACTAAACCATTCCTCTGATACCAACTGTAGAGACCCGTAGCCTGATGTACATTGACATTACACTACATTTGCGGAATACTTAGTACATTACAAAAACACACACACAAGGATCGTAATAGTTTAGTGTCTTTGGAAACTCGGAACGTAATCTTCTAATCGTGGTGAAAGATCTCCAATATCTCCCATAAAGATCTTCCCTTTTTTTTACCTAAAACCTTTCTTTATATCCTGGGGAAAAGAAAACATAAAAGGGTGAGCTCAAATGCTCAGTAAGGGTAAACAAAAGAAATATAAATCTCATCGTATACACAAGAACATAACTTTTGGAAATCTTAACCTGCAAAAGAGATCATAATTTCATAACATGGGATAAATCATGGAAGTGAAATGTAATCACAATAATAATAACTTAAAAACATGAAACTTTGTGGCATTCACACATAATCATAGAGAATCATTTCTTGTTAGTCAAGACTCATTGCCAAGACTATCTTAGTGGACAAAGTCCCTTTCTGAATCGAGTAACCCTCATTTCAGTCCTGTTTCACTGAACCGGTATAACCTACCATTCCAGCCATGTCTATCTCATGAGATATGAAATCTTTACCCAATGCATTGGAGGGAGATATAGTTCCCACCCATCTCATAATGATACCATTCTTATGTGTTCCACAAAATCATAAATCATACATCATTTCATAACCCATGTAATAAAAATGGGATTCTTAAACAACATGACATCATAAAACCATTCATATAAGAAAAGGAATTCATAAACATAATTCCATCACAACATAGTCAAATCAATGTAAAAATATGGATAGAAACAGAACCCTTTATTATCTTATATGGAAAATAATTTTGATAAAACACTTGAAATGAATTCTTGAGGAAAATATCCTTTCTTCTTCAAAATCAATTTCTTTTCACAAAACATCATGCAATTTTAAAAGAAAGAGATTTTATTAAAAATAGTCATGAAATCTTTTGGAGGAAGCTTCATGAAAATAAGGCTTTATAAAACCATAAAAATCCATTCGTGTCGTTTAAGTTAAAAAAACATTCTTCGTACTTTTTTCGGAAAAGTCAAAAAGTACCTCGTATGAAAAACGAAAAAAATATTCCTTTCATATCCTTTACTAAAAACTCATAGAAGGGTAAAATTGGATTTAAACAATTTTAGGTGGATGGAAATAATATTAAATATTGAGGAAACATGGATGTGGATAATAAAATACACCCCAGTAAATTTCAAAGTATAAACAATCTCGGATAAAAATGAGATTGTGATATTTCCCTTACCTTAGGTCCGACTTGCTTTGTAAGTGTCCGAACCTCCTGTATAATGATTTAAATCATGTTATTGACTTATTAAAGAATCATATTCATTGTTATGATATCATATATGGTTCACTTATGACATTATATTACCCGTTCTTTTGTAAATTCCATGTTAAAGAAGCGTTTTGGGTAAAATCGTTTCATTTATCGTAGGTGTTTTGACTTGTTGTTCTTGACATCATTATTACTTATATCATGATTTACTTATTTCCAGAATATAAAATATGATTTATATATCATATATATTCAGTATATATATATATATAATAGGTATATAAATAAAATGAAAAACACCGTTCATGGAGACGGTAGTCCGTACGTACGCATGAACGCTGTTTTCCTTTCCTTATTGTCTTGAAATGGAAGTAAGTAGATGACATACATATGTATATATATACATAAATCTAGTAGCTTTATAATGTCATATATTTCATTATTATTTCTTATATATACTTTATAATCATTCTTAACTGGTTAACATGGAGAATGAATCTCATCGCGTCGTGGAGACGGTAGTCCGTACGTACGCACGAGCGATGATATCATTTCCATAAATATTGAACTGAAATGGAGTGGATTATAAAATATATCAGAATCAATATGATGTTGTAATAACTATGTATAGTTATTCTTTACACCATTATACCCATCCATGTAAGGTGGTGGTGGAAAATAGATTACACCACGGCGTGGAGACGATATTCCGTACGTACGCACGCGCGGTGATTTCTTTTTCCGTAGGATGGATAGATGGTGAAATAGGGTTGTTTCATACTTATAATAACATATCAGTATATGAGTGATACTTATGTTATTACTTCATAATGAAACAACCTAAGAAGAAGAAGTGGAAGAAGAAATAAAGATGAAAGAATTGGTAACGGTAATTACCTCTTCTTTGAAGTGCCACTTTGAGACCTCCTCTTAGGGCACTAAAATTGGTCTTTGAGGAATACCAGAACCTCTAGGATGTTTCTAGGGAAGTGGAGGAGAGATTTTGGCAGGGTTTGGACGAGCTTGAGTGCTCAAATTGGTGTGAGGAGGAGGGGGAGGAGGTGCCCTTTTATAAGGGAGGAGAGGGGTACCTTAGGAATTCTTAAAAATATTAATTTATAATAAATCTAACCCCACTTAAAAACCTCCAAAAATGACTCATATTCGAAGCTTAGATGATATAGGGTTGTAATCTCATCAACCAATCAAATTTAGACATGTTTGGATCTTATTTTAAACCATATCAATTAGATTTAACTCTAAGTTAAATAATTTAACTTTTACCGTGTCTTTTTGTTTTCTTTCACTATATGGTTAATAAACTTACTATAACATGCCAAACGAACCCCAAATTGTTTATTATTAATATATATATTCTTATCTAAGTCATTTGGCCGAACCTTAGATTTTTAGAAATAAAATAACAATTAATAATATAATATTTGATTTAAAAACTATTTTGTGTCAATTTTGACACTATTTGATATATGATTTTTGTGAAAGTCATAACAGAATTATATGTTCTAACCAAGTTGATTAAATCAACAATAATATATCATAGTAACCTAGAAAATTAGTTTAATTCATAAAAAGTCTCAAATTACATTTATTTTGGTGTTTATAATATCAATTATGTCAATATTTCATTAATAAGATAATTACTGCATCATCGTTGTGTCATAAATAAATTAAATTATTTAATGTCTAAAAATTAAAAATAAAATACCATTATGTAGGAAATCTTTTTAGATTTCTAATGAATATTTATAGTCAAATTTATCTTATGTATTACCCCATATTAAAAATGGTTTAGTAAATAAACTTTGATTTTAACTCTTTTATCCCTTCTTTAAATAAATTAATAATAAATGTCCTAATCTAACCCATGTGGGCCTAAATGGTCATATTTTATTCCTAAGTTTGTTTTTGGTCGAAATACACATGTCCAATAGGATTAGGACATGTGTTAGGGTAATAGTAATATCATATTTACCCTTAGTTACCCTATTTACTATTAACCGTGGTAAAAAAAGTAAAAGTTACTATTCACCAAAAAATTATTTTCATCTCATTGAACCACATTTTAGTCCTTGATATTAACCGTGTCTGTCGGATTTTCGAAATTCCATTCACAGAAGCGGTAAAATTAAGTTTTATGCAAAATTTAGTTTTTAACCTACCACTTAGTGGTTTCACTATTCATCAAAAATTGAATGTTTTCAGAAAAGTACCAAAATTTCACCCTAGGCTATAATTGATATTCCGAATTCAAAAATGATTTCTATTTTACAAAATTCCCAACATATAAGTTGCATTAATTAATTTTATAATTAATTTCCGCTGTCACAACAAATAGCGTGTTTTTAAGAGATAATAACTATCAAAAGATTGACACTTGTTTATAACAGGTTTAAATGTGAAATTACATCCAATGTCCAACATTGTATTAAATTGTAAAAATATATTCTAAATATACTTTAAAACCACTCAAATTAATGATTTATCACTATTAATTATTTCGATTAAAAAAGTTGTTTTTAATTATAATTTAGTAATTTTCACTATTCATCAGAATATGAAAGTTATCCGAAAAGTACCAAAATTTCACCTTAGGCTAAATTCGATACTCCGAATCCAAAACTGAAGTTCATTTTGAAATATAAGATTTACAGAATTTTAAAAAGTGGTTATTACTATTCATAACGGCTAGTTTTATTAATATTTTAATAGCATATCGTTGTTTAGTGAAACTCGGTATTGCGTATTACACACGCTATCGAGGAAGGTCGCGATTGCACGTAATGCAAGGCAAGTCAAGGATGCGTGTTGTGCAAGCTCCTTTTGGTGTAGCGTACAACACAAGACATTAATAAAATTAAAAAGAATATTTATAAAATCTTGGGCTGTTACATATTAGATCATTTCCGGGATGGAATTCTTGATTATATCTCTATATTACCTCATGAAAGATAGGTAGCTTTTACACTGGAGATTGTTCTAGGAGAAGCTCTAGTATCATTAACTCTATATAGGATATTACATACTATGCTCCAAGAGATAAATATATATTTTCAGAATTTATAATCATAGGTTTTTATCTAATCTATAGATAAGAACGTTGATTTTGTATAAAACATTACATTATTTTAAGAATAATTATATATTACTGTACAATAAAAGGATAATAAATTATTGTGCCTTGGGAGACTATGTACAGAAAACATAAAACATGAAACTAAGTAAAATATTACTTTATTTAATCTTAAAATAGAGCTCCTAAAATTTATTGTGTTCAAACATCTGTACACGGTACGCTGGAAAAAACATGAAAAAATGGATTAGCTAAATAGCCGAGTAAGGGAATAAGAATAAGAACAATGAATTAGCACATGGGATAGAAGTCATGAATTGAAGATAATAAAATGAATTTACCAAGTAGAATAATTGGATATAAACACAGAATCATATAAACATGGAGTCAAAATAATGTGAGAGTGATATAAAATATGACTTTAGCATGAGGCAAGGATAACCACCGATAATGTTGCACAAGGTAACACAAGCGAAGGATAACTGCCAAGACAGTCGTACATACTATCCCATGAGAGAAATAATTAACCAATGCATTGGAGTGATATCTGGTCACACCCATCGTAATTTTTCCTGAATCTGTTTTTTGCATAAATAATCATATATAATCATTTTAACATAAATATAAGGGTTAGCAATGGAATGAATTGAGTACCATAATCTTCTATTTAATAGTTACAAATGGGTGTATCATAAAAGTTTTGATGAAAGAAGAGAACTAAAATATACATGGAAATTCATATGGGAAAATAGGCACGTATCATGGTATGTGATTTCAGATAGATGTGACAACATGTAATAATTTAATTTAATAAATTTTTGCATTAAAACATTTTTTTTTTGTGGTTTTAAGGAAAATACTACAGAGACATTAAAATAGAAACGAGAAAAATCCATTATAGGAAACTATATGTGAAGCACGAAAATTTTCACAATAAAAAATTTCTTATTTTATAAAGAAAATTGTGTCTTAATAAAATATATAGTGAACTAGAAATTTGGTAAGAACTCCGGAAGTTCACTCAAAATATGTTTTCTTATCAGGATGAATTGAGGAGGTAATAACTTAAAAACATGCATATCCCTAAAATATAACAATGAAACAATATTAGTAACTAAAATAGATACATGTACAGTGAATTTATATGATTCACATAAAAAGATAAGATAACTTCATTTTGGTAAAATAAAGATAAAAGAACCAGAATGAATAAATGGGGTTCCGGTAAAATCCCTTGCAAATAGTCAGTAAGGTATCATATGTATTTAAGATGGATTGATTAGAGATAAAGGGGTTTATCATCACATATACATGATGAGTGAACTATAGGGGAGGTTCTATGTTATACCCCATCATAATGGATTATAAATAAATGTTCATAACATAGAGGAAATTCTCGAATAATAGTGAAATAGAGAGTATCCCTTACCTTATGTCCAATGATGTCCCCCCTTGATATTAAATACCTGAATAATAAAATAAGATAATTAATTAATAATTACACAACCTATTATATATTTAAAATATTATCATAATATTTTTAAGTTCATTCATTAACGTTTTGGTGGTTTAAGTGGTTCAATGTCATAGTTCTGGTCCATTTTTTTCTTGGTTTTTAAGATCAGTTTACATATGTTTTTGAATGGAGAATCCTGTAAAATGGGGCTGGATATCCATAATTGGAGTTATATTTTATTATTTAACATCCATAAGGTTACATGTGTTTAAAATAAATATCATGTCTTCTAGTGATGTTCAATCATTATATAAAACATTAATGATAAACACTTGGATTAATTTAGCGATTTTTCTCATAATTTACTTATTTTGAATTATTACTTTACATAATGTGATAAAAATCATTATAGAAATCACATAAGATAAAATACATATTTAATAGTCTAGTTAGACCATAAAATTGGTTTCATGGACATTATTTATGATGGTAATATAAATTTTTAACCCATTGGCCTTGAATGAGATAAATGAACACATCTCAGACAATGTTTTCATTTATTTCATATAAAATATGGGGAAAGAAGAGATTATTATGAATTGTCCCATTATCCTTAAAACACTACAATACATGTGTGGTACCAGATTTGTCATACAATTACGATTAGGATAATTTAAGAAGTAAAAGAGAACAATGGAATGTGAAAAGAACATCAGAGAAAAGAAAAGGGGAATTTTCATCTTGATTTATTCTTCCTTGAGAGCCTCTTAGGCAGAGAGGATTTTTCCATTTTAGGAGATAAAAGGATGTTGGACATGGGGGGGGGGTATTGAGGAGATATTGGTCTTAATTTAGAAATGGAACAAGGATTGAGTGGAGTGAAGATAATAGGGGAGTGTGAGTGGTTTTTAAATTGGAGGGGATGAGGTTTTTCTTAATGTTCAATCATTAGTTTAATATTTTTCCATAGGACAGGAAATTGTAATGAATTTTGATAAATAAAATAGTAGTATGATCAAGTTAGTTTGAATAAATTGGTCTTACATTAGTATATCATCATCCATGACTCTATAAATAATGTATTTATCTTAATTTTCAAATTATTGTATTTTACTATTCATAAAAAATCATGTATTTTTGGAAAATTGCAATAATTCTCCCGAACATTTTTTCGACGTGTAGAATCCCAAAATGATTTCCATTTTTAATAAATAATTTATAAATATATAAAATTTATTTTTTTATTAAAATCACAATTTAATTGAAAAATACAAAATTTAAAACTACATATGATTTTATAATGTTTTCATAAATTACATAAGTTCTTAGGAAATATCTTAAAACCATAAGAAATAAAATTGAAAATTTATGAAAAAATTTTAGGGAAAATTTTGATCATTTAAATTAATTAATTAATTTCAATTACTTATTTATGACATACAAAAACTCTAATACTTTTACTATATTTCATATTATCCATTATAATATTTCTAAATTGTATTTATATATTCAAGAGTGAGGTTACTATTCTTTGGGAAGATGTAATATTTATAAGAATCAGATTAAAATTCATTATGGTAAGTAAAAATTCATAAGGGTAGTTTACTATTCCAAAAAAATAGTTGGTCTAATCAAAATGAAAACATCTTATTGATCGCAACCATCTATATCAGATTTTCAAAATTAAACTCATTGAGGTGAAAATATTATGTTTAAAGGTCACATAGTACTTATTATTTAATTATTTTTATATTTTATGTTTTGAAATAAATATAAGAACCAAATATCCATTGATAAAACATTAGGTCATTACATTATCCCCCCATATGAAATTTCTCCCTCGAAATTTCGTTTTATATTCAAGGACATAAATTGGTGTGGAACATTTCCTTCATTTTCACCTCCAGTTCCCATGTTTCTTATTTATACTTATAGTTCAACCATAGTACTTTGACCATGTGAGTAGTCTTCTAACATAGATCATTATCTCTATGATCCAAGATCTTCACTGGGTTATCCTTGTAAGAAAGACCATTCTCCAACTGTACCTCCTATGAAGAGAGTACATGTGAAGGGTCTGGTATGTACTTCTTTAAGAGGGATACATGAAAGACATCATGTACTTTTGACATAGTGGGTTGAGGTACTAGTCAATAAGCCATATCCCTGACACGACCAATAATCATGAAGGGGATAATGTGCCTTGGACTTAACATTCCTCTCTTCCCAAACCTCATTTCCTTCTTCTTTGGAGATATGCATCAAAATTACATGTCTAAAACTTTGAGCTCATGGTCTCGTCATTGATTGTGTACATATCTCTTTTTTGTTGTTGTGCTTCCTTGATGTGATACTGAATAGTATTCACCTTCTCCACCATTTCATTAACCATTTTAGTTCCTAGATCTTTCAATTCCCAACTTCAAACAAATACATTGGGGTTCTTCACCTTTTTTATATAATGATCTTTATATGGTTACATTCAGATGATCGAGTTGAAATTATTATTGTAAGAGATTTCAACAAGTAGAAGATGTTGGCCCCATCATCCTTAGAAGTCCATAGAACATTCTCTCAACATATATTCCAATGTCTGAATAGATCGCTCAGATTGGTAGTTAGTTTGAGGATAATAGTCCGTACTAAAGTTCATTTCAGTTCTTAGATCACATTGGAGACTTTTCTAGAACAATTAGGTAAATATTGGATCCCTATCGTATACAATAGATAGTGGTACTCCATAAAGCCTTACCTCCACTTTGATATATATCCAAGAATGTTGATCGAATGTTAAGTCGACTCAAATCATGATAAAATGAGTTTTCTTTTTATGATGGTCTTCAATGACCCGTATAACATTGTTTCCTCTTGATGTCATTGTATGTATAGTGACAAAATCAATGGTGATGTTCTCCCACTTCCATGTTATTATGGATAGTGGTTTCATCATCCCATTATACTACTATACTTCATCCATCACTTGTTGACATACCATGAACGTTGATGTATTCTCAATAATCTCCTTCATTAAATTTTCCCACCAAAAGTTCTGTCAGAGATATCAATACATCGTTTTACTCTATGGGTAAATAGAGAAGGTTGATCTATGTGTGTAAATCAAATTCCCTTTCTTTATCTCTAGATCTGATGGTGCACATAATCATGACCCAAATCATACAACTCCTTCTTCATCAATCTCAAAATGTAATGATTTTTCATTTCATTCAAGTTACACCCTTTTCAGAATTTCTACATCATTTCTTTAAGCATCATTTATTTTTTCCATGAGGGATTGTTTAGAAATCATTTGAGAAAGGATTGATGATGTTCCTCCCTTAATTATTCTCATGTAAATAATCTAAAAATCAATATATATTGGATCCTTTTCAAATCTCATCATTGATAATGTTGCATGATCCTTTATACATATAGCGTCCACCACTTTTTATTCCTTTCTATGATGGTATTGGATTGAGAAGTCATAATATATGATGAGCTCTATCCATAATATCTGGTGCATATTAATCTCTTTTTGTGTGAATATATAACTGAGACTCTTGTGATCATTATATATCTCACACTCTTCCCCATATAGAAAATGCCACATGATTTTTAAAATAATGATCACAACCGACAACACTAGATCATGAATAGGGATGATTTATCCATGTATTTTCAGCTTTCTTGAGACGCATGATATCACTTTTTCATTTTACATCCTCACACAGCCTAATCCCATCTTTGAAGCACCACTGTACACCCCATAGAGTTTACACCGGTTCAGACTGTGAGTACTAGAATAGTGATTAGCCTGTTTTTCATCTCCTTAATATAGTAATAATATTCTTGGGTCTATAAAAAAATTACTCCCTTCCCTTTCAGCTTGTTCATTGGGATTGGTAATCATGAAAATTTCTTCACAAGTCATCGATAATACCAGGCTAGACCTTGAATGTTTTGGATCTCCGTTACAGATGTTGGCATGGGCCACTCTTCAAAAGCCTTTATCTTGGAAGGTTCTACAAATATCCCATTGCTAGTGATATGAAGCCACATGAATGATACTTCCTCCATATATGACTCACATTAACTATACATTTCATACATATTATCCCTTCCCAATGTCTTTAACACAATATTAAAATGATGCTCATGTTCATCCTTTGTCTGGGAGTATATTAGAAAATAGTACATATAGACTACCATAAATTTGGGGAGATAATCTTTAAGACTCTATTCAAAAAAACCTTGAAACATTCTTGAGAATTAGTGAGTTCTAAGGCAGTCACTATGAAATCATAGTGTCCATACCTCGTTCAAAAGGATGACTTGAGAATATCTTCCTTCCCCGCTTTAATCGGTGATATCCTGACTGAAGGTCCACATTAGTGAAATAACAGTATGTTGGACCGTTTATGATATTTTATTTTTTCATAATCACAAATAATGTTAAAATAAAAATTCATATCTGTCATGCCAACTTTAATATCTTTATGGGAATAAATGTTTTCATACAGAAATTTCTTATAATTCATGAATCAATGTGTTTACATGTGAATTTTTACATATTCATTGATTAACAATTCATCTTGTAATGGTATATGCAAGGAAGACACTTCACAATATTTTTTGGATTCGCTGAGACCGAAGTCGACACACTGAAAACCGACGATGACAGACCAAAACCGAAGTCAACATAATGAATCTGATGATGACACACCGAAACCGATGATGACACACTAAAAATTAAGATGACACACCGACAAGAAGTTGCCACACCGAAGTATGACAAATCGAAGTATGACAGACCAAATTTGACACATAGGAGATGGCACACCAAAGATGACAGACCGATGCTATCAAGGCGATGTTGCAACACCGAAGATGACTCACCGACTGATATAAAAAACTCTATCCATTTTATAAATTCAAATTTATTTCTAACAGTCATATGTAGGAAAATTAATGTTTCTGACATTATTTAATGTTTTCTGTAGGAAAATTCGTACACATGTATGAGGTACTTGCACGTGTGAATATTGTTATGAATTGAGGATCATAGAGTATAAAAGTACATCATGTTTTATGTTAAATAGATGATATATGATGTACATGCTGAGACACAGACTGTGCGAAAAGAAAAAGGGAAGAACTAAAATCTTGATATTAGAAGGATACTGTAACAAGCTACCTTCGCCAAAAAGAGCTTCAGTATACATCGAGACATTAAAGAGCTGAACCTTTCATTCCTCGATGCCGGATTACAGAAACTGAGATACTCTCTTCTGAAGAAATCTTCCAGAGGAAGACTCAAATACCGGTTTCACAACATTCATCGAGTCAAGAGCCTTACTTCACAACACAGAGAGAAATCATAACTTTATTCCAATCCTTATCTATGTTGTGTTTTATACTTTATATTTGAGCAGTGTGTATATATTTTTTGTATTAAACACACCGTCTCTTGATCATAACTATAGGATATAAAACTACCATCATACTCATCCTCTTATTTGTTTTGTTTCCCACGAATAACTATAGTAGAGGTCAAGTGTGACTTGGACAACCTGGTGTGCTGTTGTGAACCCCGATCCTGGGTGTGGATCAAAAGTTTATTTATATAAACAGCATGGTGGAAGGTGAACACCAAGGGGAGAGGATTAAGTCTTTTCTTGATACTGAACCTCTAGTTTACATTGTTGTGCCAATTTTCAATTACTCTGTTTTGTTTTATCCCCTGCTTATATTTGTTAAAACATAAAATTGTTTTTTATTACACTTTGATAGTTAGTTTTGGTTAGTGTGTGTATTTGTTTAATTCATTAAACTAATTAAAAAAGTTGAATTAGTGTTCTACACTAATTTATTTGAGCACAAATAACCCTTTGAGAAACTTGTTGACCATCTGATCATTTACATTTCTACTGCCTTAATTAGTTGGGCCGTTTTTAAATTTTGGGTATTCTTATCTCTAAATTTTTTAACAGAAATATCAAATTGGAAATCAATTCACCCTCCTCTTGAGTATCCACTCCGACCAACATTTTTTATTAGTGGTTTATTTATTTTCTAGTTTTTCAAATTATCTTCAACTATGATTTTAGTTGTATAATAATGATCATAAAATTTCAGTCATATCTAAATTTTCAATTCTTTAAATTCTATACAACTATGGAAACTAGTGTTAAGGGTGCTGGTACTAACATGCCACCATTCATTAATGGTAATAACCATGCTCAGTGGAAATTAAAAATAAAAATTTATCTATAGAGTATGAGACCTGAAATCTAGGACACAATTGAAGAACAACATACATTACCTACTACTACTAGAGACGCACGGTCTCAGTTGACCAAGTCTACATATAATAATAACTATAATGAAATGAATGTCTTATACTATTATATAGGTGATGAATAATTCAATAGAATATCTGATTGTAAAACTGCATATAAAATTTGGGATACTTTAGATATTTTCTATGAGGGGACAACTAATGGTAAAGAAATCATAATAAATACATACACTATAAAATATGATAATTGAAAAATGAAGTCTGATGAACCTATCCCTGAAATTTATTAAAGGGATCAATGAAATAGTATACACTATGAGTCTTCTTGGAAAACTAGTGGATAGAAAGGACTAGATTATGATACTACTTTGATGCCTACCGGACAGATGGAGGGGAACTTTTGTTTCTATCCAAGAATCTTCTGACATAAGCAAGCTACCAATCAATGAACTAATAGGAAAGATTATGACGTACAAGGAAGAAATAATGGTGAATCAATAAGTATATGAGGATCCTAGAAATAAATCTGCAGCATTCAAGACAACTACCTCAAAGAGCAAAAACATTGAAAAAGCTCAAGTTCCCGTAGACAGATCCACTAGTGACGAATCAGATTCAGATAGTGATGAGGAGACAACTCATCTTGCTAGAAGGATCAAAAATTTTTACTGAAAGAATAAATTTATTAAGAAGTAAAACTAATAGGGAAATTATTATAGTAATGTACAATAGATGGTAGAGAGAAAATGGAATGACAACTCAAATGAAATAATCTTTCTTGAGTGCAAACAAAAACATCATGTGAAGGCTGATTTTCCCAAGATAAAATTCAATATAAAATATGTTGACAAGGTAAAAGGATATAAAAAGGCTATCAAAGATTCCTGGAGTGCATCAGAAAATAGATCATGTGGATCTGATGCTTCTAATAGTGAACAGAACAATCATGCCAACATGTCTTTCATGATAGAAACATCTGAGGGATGTTGCCTAAAGTGTTCATGTTAGACTCTGTGGTACATAGAGAGTGGATTTTCATGAAAAATTTCAGGAGAGTACTCATGCTCTAGAAACCTAATCAATATTTATGGTGGTCACCAATATTTTGGTGACAATGCAAACGTAAAAATCGTCGACTTAGGCCTGATCGGTAACCCTAATACAGTATAATTTTCGAAAGTACTTTTTGTTGATGGATTAAGTTACAGTTTATATAGCATCTCTCAGTTGTGTGATAATGGATTCAATGTCAAATTTGAAAATGATTCATGTAATGTTTTTAATTCTAAAAAATGATTTAATATTTAATTTTCTCAAAAATGAAAATGTGTATGCTGTTGACATAAATTCTTTAGCTGAGAAAAATGTTTCTTGCTTAAATTATTTTAAAAAAGAATCGTGGTTGTGGAACTGAAGACTAGGACACTACAATGTGAACTCTCTTAGGAAAATTACTAGGAAGGGTTTTTTTAGAGACTTATCTAAACTAAAATTCACACATTACAAAGTATGAAATCCCATTCAAAACGGAAAGAAACAGAATGTTTCTTTCAAGCCAAAGAAATAAGTTTCTACTTCTAAACCGCTTGAGTTGGTTCGCATGGATTTGTTTGGACCATGAATAATTTCATGTTTAAATGGGAAGAACTATGTTTATGTTCTTGAAAATGATCTATCTAGGTACCCATGAGTACACTTTCTAGCTCACACAAGTGACGCTTTTTCTTATTTTAGCAAATACCCCAACTCTATGGAAAACCATAGTGGACTTAGATTTAGGACCTTAAGTAGTGATCATGGCCATGAATTTGAAAATCTAGAGTTTGAATCCAATTTCTCACATAATGGCTATAGTCAAAATTTCTCCGATCCTAGAACACCTCGACAAAATGGAGTTGTGGACATATGAAATAAGACCCTTCATGAAATAGCTAGGACTATTCTTAGTGAATATAATTTACTTATTTATTTTTGGACTGAAGCTGCATATACAGCTTGTTATACCATTAATAGAGTTTTCATTAGACCTGTTCTTAAGAATACCCTTTATGGTATTTGGAACATTATGATTCCTAAGTTTATCTACATCAGAGTTATTGGTTTCAAAGTCATTATCCTTAATACTAAGGACAATCATCGAAAATTTTCCTCCAAATGTGATGAAAGAATTTTCCTCAGTTACTCAATCTCGATTAATGACTATAGAGTATTCTATAAGAAAACCAAATGTGTTGAAGAGTCAGTTCCTATCAAATTTGATGAGACTAATCCACATGAACCCAAAACCCCCCTTGAATATTATAAGGAAGATATGTAAATTCTGAACCTTATTGATAATGATAGTGAATCCCTTGTACAAGTAACTAATTCTAGGAATCTTCCAGAATCTGCACCTGTTGAGTCGGAACAAATAGACAATCATGAGGAGTCTAGATCAACTCTTTCTAGAGGTATTCAAACCCTCATTGATCATCCTTTAGATGTTTTAGTAGGAGATTTAAATCGAGGGACACAAACAAGAGATTATCTAAGAAACCACGTTGAACATAAAGCCTTTCGTTCAAAGCATGAACCCAAAAATATTAATGATTCTATCAATGTTGAATTTTAGGTGATGGATATGCAATAATAATTAAATCAATTTGAATGAAACAAATGTCTGAGAACTATATGAAAGACCTAAGGAAACATTGAAAATAGGCACTAAATGGATCTTTTGAAACAAAGTTGATGAGTCTAGTAATATAGTTAGAAACAAATCTAGGTTTTTTGCAAAAAGTTATAGTCAAGTGGAAGGAATAGACTATGAGGAGACATTTTCACCTATAGCTAGGTTAGAGGCCATTAGGATACAACTTGATTATGTAGGTCATCTGAATTTAAAACTTTATCAAATGCATGTCAAAAGTGCTTTTTTAGATGGGTATATAGTTGAGGATGTATTTGTTGAACAACCCTTTGGATTTAAAAATCCCCATTTTTTCAAAAACTGTTTTTAAACATTCTACAACTTTATATGGTCTAAATAAAGATCCAAGGGCATGGTATGATAGACCTATCTCCTTTATTATTTCAAAATATTTTACTAAAGGAATATTAGATCCTACTTTGTTTATTAAATGATTTCAAAAGATGTCTTGATAGTACTAATTTATTTAGATGATATAATATTTTGATCTTCGAAAAATTCTTTATGTACATATTTTTCAAAAATAATGCCAAATGAATCTGAAATGAGTTTAATGGGAGAACGTAAATTTTTCCTTAGATTTCAAACTTTTCATAATAAATATGGTATTATTTTAAATCAAAGTGAATATACTAAAAAACTATTAAAACATTTTGGTTTGGATAGAAGTAAAGGTAGTGATACACCTATGAGTACCACATGTATGTTGGATTCCGATGAACCTAGAGAATTAGTGGATCAAACCAACTACATATTCATGATAGGGAGTTTGCTCTATCTAAGTGCTAGAAGACCTGATATTATGTTTAGTGTATGCATGTATGATCACTTTGAAGATAATCCCAAAGAATCTAGTTGAAATAATTTTAGAAGGATTTTTGAATATCTCAAATATACTCTCAACATAGGAATATTTTATCCAAGAATAAAATCTTTTGATTTAATAAGCTATTCATATGTTGACTATGATATTTTTAAGCTAGTTAGAAAAAGAACCTACGGGACATGTTACATGTTAGGAAAATCTCTAGTTTCTTGGTGCAGTAAAAAACAGAATATTGTTGCATTGCCTACTGCCGAAGCATAATACATTACGACTGGTAGTTTTTTTGTGCAAATTCTGTGGATGAAACACACTTTACTAGACAATGGATATCAATTAAAACATGTCTCCACTAACTGTGACAACAATAGAGCTATTAACATTTATAAAAATCTAATATCTCATTCTAGAACAATTCATATTGATGTAAGACAACAATTTTTGAGATGTCATTATAAAAAAGGTGATATGAATCTTCAATTTATTGGAACTGAATATCAGCTTGCTGATATATTCACTAAACACTTAAATTATGATAGAATGAATTACATTAGACATGAACTAGGAATGATAAATCAGTAACCAATCTTGGTAAATTGGATCTTTGTAAAACAGATCTTTATAAAACCGATCTTTGTAAAACCGATCATTATAATATCGATCATTCTAAAACAGATCATTGTATAAACGATCATTTTTAAACAGATCATTATAAAACAGATCCTTTTAAAACAGATATTTGTAAAATCGATCTTTGTAAAATCGATCTTTGTAAAACTGATCATTGTAAAATTGATCTTTCTAAAACCGATCATTGTAAAACAGATATTTCTAAAACCAATATTTCTAAAAAAAGATCTTTGTAAAACCGATCATTGTAAAACTGATCATAATAAAACCAATCATTGTAAAATCAATATTTATAAAACTAATTTTTGTGAAACTGATCTTTGTAAAACTGATCTTTTTAATACTGATGGTTGTGAAACCGATCTTCTTGAAACTGATTCTGGGACACCGATACATTTTAGGGGGATTCTGTAAATTCAATCTATATTATGTCAGATGAAGCTGTTTTATTTATTTCGAAATAATCCGTTTATATTTTTTGTTTTCCAATATACAATCCCTAAATGATATATTAAGTACAATCATCCCGACCTTTCACCTTCTCTATAGTCGTAAAGCCTCTTTCATTTATTCACTATCTCTCTTGACCTCTCAACACAAGTTAGAATCTGTAGCTTCACCATGGCTAGGAATAAGCGCATAATGGAAGACCCTCAAAAATCTCCTCCTGTTAAACGTCGGAATTTTGAATCTAGTGGGATTGCGAAACCATGTTTAGAAACCCGAGTAGCTACATCTGAAAAAGAAGTTTCTATTGATTATCTTATGTCAAGAAAATCATTTCTGTTAACGGTACTAGAATCTCAAGGGTGGATTACATGGTTTATCAACAATAAAAGACCTTATTAGCCCAATCTTGTGCACGAATTCTATCAGCATTATATTATAACACTTAATGAAGTTGAGGCAGCAAAGATGAATTCTATTGTAAAGGGAAATGAAGCGGTTTCCACATCGATGGAATGGGCTGAATGCTTAGAGGTACCTCATGAAGGTGTATATGCTGATAATCCTAGTAATATTCCACCTTCATCAAATTTTTTTCTTATGAAGATGCTCTGAAGGAGCTAACTAGAATGATGACTCTAGGAGAACTATTCCAAATGAATTGGAATGAGAAGTGATATTTCTTTTTAAGTTCATACAACATCAAATCTGCCTTGGGAAGGGATATTTCTCTGTGGTGAATGATCATGATGTCTTCTTGATATTTTTATGAAACATGAAATAAATGTGAATCTGTGCCAATATCTTATGGTATATAATTCTGATTTGATTTTTCCATCTAAGAAAGTAAAATGATTATACTATCTGAGAATGATTTATGCTATGTTGGTGAAATTAGACTATGTAGAAGATTTAGATGAAATGATAACTGCCTATTGTGGTTTTTGTCTTCAGAAATACATTTTTAAAAGGATGAAAATCATCTAGAACCCATGGAAGAGATGTTGGGTAGGAGATGAAGAATGGTTGTATGAGAAATCCAATCTGGTTGACCATCCTTCTAGAGAAAAGGACCATGTTGATCCTGGTCTGAAACCTGGAGAAAATCATGTATATTCTAATTAGGAAGCTGAGGCTGAAGTACTTAGGGAAGAAGGATCACATTCTATTGATAGGAGTGATCCATATATCGCTAAAAGTCCCAATAATATGACTTATAGAACTGCTAGTCCACCAATGGAACTGCCATAAAGAGAAACAATTCTACGTGATGAAGAAGAGTAAGAAATCGATGTTTCTGGAGTTGAATGTTATGTTATCAAATCAGCTGATGAATATTATGATGACGATGATGATGATGGTGGTGGTGGTGGAGGTGGTGGTGTTGGTGATAACAGTGATGATGGAGGAATTTTTGATAATGTGAGTGACTCTCTAAAAGTTGGACAACAAGTGGTTGATAGATCCAGTGAGGAATCTGTTCATGGAGTTGGTGATGGAATTGAGTCGGCTGATCAACAGACTGATGATCATAGAGATGCTGGACATGAGGAAAGATCACTCCATCCCAATGCTGAAAACCGAAAGACCATTCAAAAATTGAATGATATTATGGCTACTGCTCAGGAAGAAGAAGATGTAGTTCCACTACCTCAATTTGATAATGTACCTGTTGAAGCTGAAGAGGTTGGAGCTCAAGAAAAACCTGATGTTTGGATGGTTTCTATCCTTATTCAAGGTACTATGGCCCGAGGCCTGAATGAAGAAATTGATGATATTAAAGTTGTTCCTGATCCTCATGAAATAAGGGTAAGAATTTATACCATTGATCCAAGAGATTGGACATTTTCTAGAGAGTGGAATAGTAATCCAAAATATATTCTCTTCGGTTTAGAATATGACTCAGGTGAGGAAATGATACCTCCTCCTCCTATTCCACAAATCCATGCTGACCCAGAAACCACTACACCAGTTCCCACAGTTGCATCTCCAGTAGTAAACCCAGTTGCTCATTCAGTGCCCATAGGATATGTCAGTAAGACTGAATTTCAAAAGATTATGAATGGGATATGTGAGTCTATGCTAGCTTTAGTGGGATTAAAAAATGAATCCTCCTCCTCAATAAGTATCTCGTATGCTGATACAACAATAATTTAAAGAATTGTGATTCAAGAGATTCATCTAAATCTTATTACTCTAGAATAAACTATTATTAGAAACAACTCTTTGCTGAGAGAAGGATTACAAAAGTAGAGAAATGAGATGAATTCCTTAACCTCTGACTTCAGACCTCCATCAGTGGAGTTCTGGAAGTTCTTAAGAACATGGTAACTCATCTACTTAGTGTAGATATGAAAAATTTGAAAGAAGAGCCTGGAAAAATGTTGACTGGACCATCTAGTTCTAGAAGTGGAATAAGTGTTGTTGCTGATTTCGAGTCTCTCAAGGCTGTGATGAGAGAAAAGATTCAAAAACTCTAACTTTTTTTAGATAAGTAAATCCTTGAAAAAGTACATCAGAATACAGATCTAGGGTATAATATGACCAGAGAGTGCACCAATGAGTCCTCTGCATACTAGAACGAAATTCGGGAAAAAGTGGATTGGTATTTCACCAAGATATATACAATGCTTGACCTAATCAATGTTTCATGTTTCTGGCAGAAAATATTCAAATTCCTTCTGTTATAGAAGCATTCAAAAAGAAGGATCTCCAATTGAAAGAGTTTACACATTTTCTGAGATAATTTATGGATAACAATGATGACTTTGAGAAGGCAAAGAAATATTGAAGAGAAATCATTAATGGATTCATCAAATTACTCAAACCAAATCTACATGTTTAGGCTGAGGATATTGAGGATCATCTAGCTGCTTCAAATAGTACTGCCTCTCAGGCTCTTACTCCAATGACTGTTACTCAGGCTCTTACTCAGGTTCGATCGATCATTACTGAGCAGTCTCCAAGTAGTGTGTTGTCTGAGAGAAGGCCTACCCCTGTAACTGCTATTCCTATTGGTGTTTCCCTAATTCGTGTTGTAATCTGATTAACTCCATCATCTATCACTACCAAACAATATTCATCTCCTTTGGATCCATCAGACAAAGGCAAAGCTCCACTACATCCAAAACCTTAGTGATGGATTGTTTCTTATTGATATGGATTTTCTCTTTTTGTGTGTCTTGTACTCTTATGAAGTTGAATGACAATTCTGATCGTTTCTTTCTTTTATCTTTTTTCTCCTTCCTGATTATCTCTTTTTGTTAATCCCAAAAGGGGGAGAAATTAAGGATGGAATATGAGAAATGGAGAGAAAGGGTGGAATATGAGAAAATAATGGGTCATATACTATCCTTAATCCATCTAGAGAGGGGGAGATTTGATTTAAATAAATTATATCAATGTCAAACATTATTTATATAGGAAAAGTATATCCAGCCATGTTTATTCTATATATTTTCATATATTCCATAAATTTGTGATTATCAAAAAAGGGGAGATTGTTGGACCCTTCATGATATTATATTTTTTCATTATAAACAATAATGTCAACATACATATTCTTATATTTCATGCCAATTTTAATATCTATATGTGAATCAATTTTGTCATACATCAATTGCTTATAAGTCGTGAATCAATACATTTACATGTGTATTTTTACATATAAGTTGATAATAAATATCGTCTTGTAATGGTATATGCAATACATACTATTCACAATCTTTTTTAGATTCACTGAGACCGAAGTCGACATAGCGATAACCAAAGATGAGAGACCGAAATCGAATTTGACACACCGAAACTGAAGTCGACATATTGAAACAGAATCCAACACACTGATACCGAAGTCGACACACCAAAACTGAAGATGAAAAACCAAAACTGAATATGACACACCGGAACTGAATATGACACTCCGAAGCCAAAGTTGACAATCCGAAGTTCAACAGACCAAAGTATGACAGACCGAATTCGACACACCGAATATGATAGACCGATGTTATCAAAACTATGATAACACACCAAAGATGACTCACCGACTAATATAAATAAATGTTTCCATTTTATTAATTCAAATTTATTTTTAACGGTTATATCAAGACAAATTAATGTTTCTGACATTATTTAATGTTTTCTTTCAGACAATACGCAGACAAGTATAAGGTACATGCATGTGCAAAGATCCTTATGCATAGAACATTGAATAGGATAAAAGTACTTCATCATTTATGTAAAAGAGATGATAATTGTAGTACACGTTGAGACACAGATTGTGAAAATTCGAAAAGAGAAGAACTAAGCTCTTGATATTACAAGAAGACTGTAATAAGTTAACTTCACCAAAAATGGATTTAGTATACATGGAGACATTAAAGAGATGAACCTTTCAATTCATCGAAGCTGAATTATAGAAACTGTGATACTCTAGTCTGAAGAAATCTTCCAGAAGAAGACTCAAATACCAGTTTCTCAACATTCATTGAGTTTTGAGCCTTACTTCACAACACACAGGGAATTCTAAACATTATTCCCATCCTTAACTCTATTGTGTTTTATACTTTCTATTTGATTACTGTGTATATTTATTTGTATTAAAAACATTATCTCCTAAACATAACTGGAGGATATAAAACTATCCTCAAACTCAATCTGTTATTTATTTTGTTTCCCAAGAATAATTGTGGTAGAGGTCAGGTGTGACATGGATAGCCTACTGTGATGTTGTACATACTTATATAGGTTGTGGATCAAAAGTTTATTTATATAAACAGGTTGGTTTCAAGTGATCACCAGGTGGAGAGGATTCAGTCTCTGCTTGAGACTGAACCACTCATTTACAATACAGTGTTAATTTTCAATTACCATGTTTTGTTTTATCCGCTGCTTATATTTTCTAAAACATAATATGTTTTTCTTACTCATTGAAAGTTGGATTTGATTAGTGTGTGTATTTGTTTAATTAATTAAACTTTTTTAAAATGTTTAATTAGTTTTCTACACCGATTTATTTAAGGACTAATCACCCTTTGAGAAACCTATTGATCGATTGAACATTTACATTTCTAATTTCTTAATTATCTAGGTTTTTTTAAAATTTGGGGTTTTCTTAACTATAATGTTTTTAATAGAAATTTTAAATTGGAACTCAATTAACCTCCCTCTTGTTTATCCACTCCGACCAACATAGTCCCACAAAGCTTATAAAACATGTCATATATCATTTAAATGGATTCTAGTAATTTATTGTTATTTTATTGACCTCACAATTATCAATACAAAGGTGCACTTATCCATCCTTATTTTGGACGAAGAAGACTGGCTCACACTATGGTAAAGTTCTCAGGAATATAAAACCCTTCTCCAGATTCTATTGTAACTCCTTATTCAGATCCTCAAGATCTACAATTTCCATTCTATAAGGTGTCTTTAGGATAGGTAGATATCCCAGAATAAATTCAATTGAGAACTCAACCTCTCAATCAAAATGAAGACCATTCATCTCTTTATGGAATACATTAGTGTAGTCCATCATGATAGGCGTGTCTTCATGCCTGATTTTCATCTTTTTCAAAATCATTTGAGATAGAAATCCTTGCTCATAAAGATTTAATATGCACACTGAAGACAATGATTATAAAGGATATTAAACTTCCTCCTTACACATGTAAGGAGTTGTAGGATGCTTCATGATGTTAAGAGTGAACTCCACTTCCCGAAAATTGATGTTGGATTTGTATAAATATTGAAAATCTATGCCCAAGATAAAATCGAACGCCACTAAATGAAGTATGAATAAATTTTATGGGAGGTTCACTCCCGAAAAATTAAATTGGGAGGAGTTATAAACCTTGGATGTACCAATTTCTCCATTCTCTATCATCACCGAAAACATATCCTCCAAATTTTGAGGTGGTGTTGGGATTTTTATACTAAACATTCATGATAGGAAACAATATGTAGAACCATAATCAAATATTACACTTTCTATTCTGAGATGAATTACTAGCATACTTGTCACCATATCCTTGTAAATCTCCCCTCAGTAGTAATGATATCATAATCCCTTCCATATTGAATATGTTGTCGCACTCCCATTGAGAGAAGATATTCTGGGGTTACGCATTTCTACGGCCCCCTCATCTGAGCACCGACTCTCACTCTAACCTCAAAATCTTCTTTCAGCATTCATTTGACCTTCGCACTCTTTGTTTTAATATCTACTCACTCCCTCTAATATTCTGTGGACTGATCTTTTGATGTCACGTAGTTTCATCTCCCTCATTCCTGGAACTTCTTAGGTTTTTTCCTCCCATGCTTATTCTATACTTCTCCCTCATCGGATGTCATCGATATCTCTAGTGACCTTGTTTCTCAGCTGCGTGACCCCTCCTCCACCAGACCATCTCAAACCTAGCCCTCCCTGCATGGTTGCTGCTCGTTGGTGTGGTGACAGATGAGGATAGAATTTATGGTGTTCCAAGCTTCTTCAGAGTCGATTTTTATCTAACTTATAGGGAGCGTGAATCATATTAGGTGGATTTTTTTTCATTTCAGGTATTATATAGTCGAATTCAGAGGGTCGATGGTGATTTTGGTTATTCATTAGGTCGATGTTAAGCTACTTTGACTAGCAATTTCAAATTACACTAGTGAGGATCTCATGTGGGTTAAGGATTGGCCTCATCATTATGTTGTAGAGCATTATCCAGGGGAAAAAATTTCATCCATTCTAGTTGAGGTCATGAGGGACTCGGTGTTTTGGGACACATTGGATCTGCATGTTGAGGGGATTCCCTGTGTGGCATCATTGGATTTCTTGAGATATTTGATGTGGAGTTGGTGATGTTGATGAAATTTGTGCACATTGTTCTACTGCTTTGATTTTGGTGTTCCTCTGTTTCATTGCTCAAGTGTGATTCTCTGGAATCCAACCTATTCTGTTTGGATATCAATGATTCTATGTGTTCTCCAGAAGAATATCTTATTATGGATACTTGATTCTCTCATTGCATTTGGATGGCGCTATGTGGGCACCGTTAGGTGGGAGGCCTCATTCGAGGGATGGGTGTGTTGACACCCATCATCATCCATGCATCATCTTGTGATGGAAGGATGGGTTATTTTCTTATACATTTGTTCAGTGGGTTTTATTCATTGACTGTGTTTCATCAGGTTGACACTACAGTGATTCTTCTCATGCTTTTTCAGGTGGGTATCTCGAAAGGGATAAATGTGTTGCGGCACCTTTCATCCGACTGTCCTAAACATTTTCATGTTATATTGAGAGGTTCTATGCCACATTGTATTTCCGCCAAAGTAAAACTTCTTGAAAAGAGATAGTGACACACTTTTTTGACTGACCTCAGTAGTGTGTTGTCTTATGAAGGGGGTGATGATATTTTCTTGTACCTAAATGGATGATTCCTTTTTTAGTCTTGTAGGATCATTTTGACTAGTACATTTTTTCTTTTTCCATTCTTTTAATGGGTTCCTCTTTCCCATTTTAAGAGGTTTATTTCTAAATACAAAGGGATTGACCCCCGATTTATTTAAAAAATAAACCAGTCCCTAAATCCCTGTAGGTTGATGTTGATTTCCTTTGACAACCCTCAAATTATGAAAATTGATCCCATAATGCCAATGCTCCTTCCAGTTTTAACACTACACTACAGGCTGAGTGGTTATCTGATCCTTACTTTCTTCTTCCACATTAGTTTTATTTTTCATATAAGTAAGGAAAATAATAGATAGATGTTGTAACATTCTATATTTGAAGAAATACCTAGTTCCCTTTATATAGTTCCCAAGATACTTATTCTGAAATTTTTTACATGTGGGATGGTTTGGATTCATTCCATCGTGGAATTTAGTTGCTGAACTGCCCACATTAGATTCAATTATCCAATTTTAGTCACTTGTACCATGATTCTTCTGAGAGTGTATGATATCCATTTCATCCTTAAAGTCCCAATAGACAATGTGATCATGGCTATCGAAGTATCGAATCTCCACTACTTTTCATAAACTCAGATATAGTCACCTAAAGAAGAGATTCAGGTTTCATTTTGTGTTCATTAAAAATAAATAGGAATACCAAGAATGACTTGAAAACATTTCTTCATATTCTCCAATTGACTCATCTTCATTCTATATGTATTTGTGGAAATCCCGTTCCATTTTGAGATGGAGGTTTTAGGGAAAATATTTATTCAAATTTATTCTCTTGAATTCCTACCAATCCATGGGATCAATATCATCGTGGGGTCATATATTATTGACCAGTGTCAACAACTGATTAGCTTCCCAATCAAAATGATAGACCGCCAATATGACTTTTTCTTCCTATAAGCACTAAAGGATAGAGAATATCTTCTCAATGGACTTAATCAAGTATTCCACGAGGAGGGGATTAAAATATCCACATAACATTGAAGACCTTTTCAGAATGAAGTATTCAACGTCAACATTATATTTCCATGAGGAGGAGGGTGTTTCACATGATTCAAGTTATTAATCATAACATTATCCAACTGATCAAGATCTTTCAGGATGTTTTGAGCACCCATTCCCATTATATTAGGAATATCATTTGGGAAATATTCATATTTCATATAATATTCATTATCGTCACCTGATATTTTATTATCGTATATTAACTATGAAAAATAATGTACAATAAAGGCGATTTATTACATAGCTATTGAACATAAAAGGAAAAATGGAACATAAGAGGATGAACCTATAAAAGAGAAGTATATCATAACTTTTGATTTCCTATGTTTCTATCTTCTTTATCCTTGATATATTTCTTAACTAAAATTCTTATAGGATTTTAAGTCCATTATTAATGGTGTATACCATGATCAGGAATTTCCCAAAGCATATCTCTTTGGTCTGTTCAACTATGACTGCAACAAGGCCCATTTTCATGCACCAGTTCTGGTTTGACTCTAGATCAATGTAGTGTTTTTAGGTTTTACCCCTAGATACATAAGTCCTATAGAATCCTCTACCTATTTGTATCAATACAAGGATTTATTTTCTTGATAAACCACATGCTCTATGCTTACCCAAAATTATGGGTGTTTTCTTATACATGTCTCATCCGTAAGGTTCTAACTAATGTGATCTATTTATAATCTCCAAAAATATCTATACCATCCTTTGATAAAAACTATATAAACTTTAGTCTTTTTATATAACATTACATTATTTTAAGAATATTTATACATCAATATACATGCCAAGTATTTTAATGTCTAGTTTCTTGGAAGACTGGGTACATAAAACTAAATATATGGAACTAAATAAATAATTTTGTTATTTAATATTCATATTGAGCTCCTAACATCCAATGTTCTCAAACATATTCATAGGGTACCCTGAGGAACACATGAAAAAAGTGATTAGCTAAATAGCCATGTAAGGGACAACTATAAGATCAAAACATTAGAAAATTGGAAAGAATGGATCACATCTTGACATAAAAATTAATTTAATATATTGAATCATAGAATATATACATGTACATATATATTCATGGTGTCCAAATAATGTGGTATAAGTATAAAAAATGACTTTAACCCGAGTCAAGGATTACTACCATGACCATCGCACACAACGTCTCATGTGACTCAACATTACCCATGTAATTGGATATCTATCTTGGTTCAACCGTCTTAAATATTCATGAGTATATTTTACACATAAATAATTTTAAAAAATAAATCATTCCTAAACACAAGGGTTACCCAAGGAACAAATTGGGTACCATAATCATCTAATAATGTATAACAAATGGGTGTATCATAAAAGTGTCCCTGAAATAAAGGAAGTAAAAAATACATGGAAACTCATAAGTTAAAATAGTAATTTATCATGTTAAGGGATTTTAAATATATTTGATAACATATTTTATAATTAATTATGAAATTTTAGCATTAAAACATTTTTGTGCGGTTTTATGGAAAATACTAGTGCGCATTTAAAATAGAAAAAGGAATAATATATTATAAAAAACCAGACGTGAAGCATGAATGTTTTTATAATAAAATGACATATTTTATATATGAAATATTTTCTTAAAATAGATTATATATATCACATGAAATTGGTTAATAACATGACAGGTTCCCTCAAAACAAGTATGCATATCAGGAATTATTGAGGATGTAATCAGTTAAAAACATGTATATCCCCAAAAGAGAATGTTGAAAGGATCTTGATAAATTAATTTTTGGAACATGTACACATAAATTGGAAGGTGAAAATAAAAATATAATACAAATTGATTTTGGTAAAATAATGATAAGTCAACTTAATGGACTAAAATGGGGTTCAGGTTGAATCCCATATGGATTATCAACATGGTATCAGGTGTATGTTAGGGTGATTAATATGATATAAATGGGTTTTTCATCACATATACTCCATTAGGGAAGTATGGGGGTGGTACAAAATCATACTCTATCATAATGGATTACTGATAAAAGGGCATAACATAGAGAACTTTCTTGAATAAATGTGAAATAGAGTGGACCCCTTACCTTAAGTGTGATGGTGTTCTCTCCTTGATATTAATGATCTGAATAATAAAATTAGGTTTATTAATTAATAATTAATGACCCCTTTATATATTTAAAATATTTTAAAACCTTTTTATGTTTCTTAATCTCCTTAATGAAGGGTTATGTGGATCAATTTTATTGTTTGGGTATGTTAGTTTTTATTTTTTACGATCATTATACTTATATTCATGAATAAAAAGTCATTTAAATGGGGATGTTTGTCCATAATTGGAGTAAAATATTATTTTCAAAAATCTCGAACGTTACATGGTTGTAATTTTAATTTTTTTTACTTGTAATAATTTTGAATAATTTTATTAATCATTAATGATAAATGCTTGGATTAATTTGGAAATTTTTCTCATAAATAACTTGTTTTGAATTATTATTTTCTATCTTGTGATAAAAACCATTCCAGAACATCCCATAAGATAAAATACATATTTAATATTTCAGTTAAATAATAAATACTATTTCATGACCACAATTGAATATGGAAACATAAATTGAAAATCCATCATACTTGAAAGTGATAAATTTACACATCTCGGATATTGTTTTCGTTTCATTTATATAAAAGAAGTGGAAATGAGTGAAGATAATGAAGTATCCAATTATGATAAATAAATTACAATAAATTTATGGTATTGGAGTTTTTATACCATTTGGATGAAGATTGGTTTGGAAATAAAGGATAAAAAAGGAATATTAAAAGAGAATGAAAAAAAAGAAAAATGGAATTTACCTCTTGATTTATTGATTCTTCAGAGCCTATTAAGGGGAGATGATTTGGTCTTTTAGGGAGACCAAACCCTGTTGGACGTGGTATAAGATCTTGGAGAGTGGTTTGGGAAGAATTTAGAGATGGCACAAAGCTCAAGAGTAGTGGAGAGAATAGTGGAGTGTGGGTGGTTTTTAAAGGGGAGGGGAGGATGGGTTTCCAAAATATTTTAATCATTGGTTTATTATTTTTCCATAATATAAGAAACAGTAATAATTATTGTGACAAAAAATAGTTATATGTGAATTTGAGAGGGAACTCATTTGGGATTACATCAAAGGAACATCATCCATGACCCTACAAATGATGTATTTAGACAAATTTCCAAATTATTGTATTATAATATTTAAAAAATTTTCATATCTTTTTGAAAGATACCAAAAATTCACCCTAACCATTTTTCATTGTTTATTATCAGAAAATGAACTCCATTTTACAAAAAAAAATTTTCTAAATTTGATTAATTTAATTTTTTTATTAAAATCACAATTTACTTGAAAAATACAGAATTTAATTATAAAAATAATTTTATAATGTTCTAAAAATTAAAATAAGGTCTTTTAAAATTATCAAAAAATTGGAAGACATATAGTTGATAATTTTGGGCGAACTATTAGGAAAATCCTTTTCTTTTTAGATTAATTAATAATTTTAGTTAATTATGTCTGACATATAGAAATATGAATACTTTTACTATGGTCATATTATCACATATAAGATGCCTAAATTTTATTTATACATTAAGTGTGAGGTTACTATTATTATAGATGATGTAATATTCATTAGGGTCATTTTACTATTCATAAAGGTAAGTCCATATTAATAAGCATTGTTTACAATTCAAAAAAAATTATTTTTTCTTATCAGACTCCAAACATATTAATAATTACAATCGTGCATGTTAGATAATCAAAATTCAAATCATAGAGGTGAAAATATATTGATTAATGATCTTATATTAATTTATTTTCATTGTGATGTAATTTCATGTGATGAAAAAATTATAATATGCTAATTCCCTTTGATTAAACATTGGGATGTTATAACCTAACACTTCTTCTTGGCCCTCACCAGTGATTTTTTTTTCAAGAAGGAAGACGAGACCATTCCTTTATGTATGGATTACCATAGGCTAATACTGCTTACGATTAAGAACCTATATCCATTTCATCAATTATATGATCTCGTATAGGAGCTCCAAAATGTAAGAGTGATCTCAAATATCATCCTTAGAACAGGATACCATCATGTACATGTCATGAGTATAAATCTACCACATGTGACATTATTGAGTTATTTGGATCTATATGTGTGTCTGGTTATACCATTTGGTCATACGAATGAACACTCCATTTTTATGGAATTAATGAATCACATTTTTCATCGGTATTTGAATACCTTTTTCATATTTTTTTGGAATACACATTGGTGGATTATTATAATCCGAGTGACCATGATAAAAACCTTGATATCATTTTTAATACATTGATATCCCATCAAATAGAAGATAATATTTCTATGTGACACCTCTAGATTGAAAAAGTTAATTTTTCAGATCATATTATACCATAATCAAGAGTATCCACTAACATAGAGATGTTTATTGTGTTGGTTTTTTGAGATCAACCCATGAATATGTTTTCAATACATATTTTCCTGGGGATGGTTGGATATTATAGTTGTTTCATACATGACATCTCATTCCTAGTTTGACAACATAATAGTACAACTAAGAAGTCTGTTATGTTCTTATGATCTGAATCATATGACAATCCATTTCAAAAGATGAATGAAATACTTACATTGACTCCAATTTTGATGCTTATAGAGCCTCGAAGAGTTTATACAGTGTTCTATGATGCATCTAACATCGACATGGGTTTGGTGATGATGCATTAGGACATAGTTGTTGTGTTTTGGTATCTCCAGTTGATACCTAACGAGCATAAATACAGGTGCATTACCTCAATCTATTAGTAGTTGTTCATGCCTTTCCCTTATAGAGAAACTGTCAGATGGTTCATCACTTTTTGATGTTTAAAGACGAAAATAGAATTAAAAATATCTGTAGACACCATGAATTGAATCACTTATTGTGAATATTTTTCGAATATCTTCATTATTCTGACTTTTAGATTTATTAGATTCCTATATGTGAAATTTAGACACTGATTTGTAAAGCTGAAGAACTCATGTACATGTCGTATCTGAAGAAAATGATCAGTGGAAAATGATGGACCCCCTTTTTAAGTTACATCAGGTGTTTCATGAGAATCACAAGTAATCTTTTATTAAAACCATAAAAAATAACTAATCACTCATGGATTGGATAATGTAAAGGTAGTTTTCAAATTCATAGGGAATGGTCATACAAGAAAGTATTTGTAGTGAGAACCCACCACCAGATTCATTTGTTGACTGAGTTGATATGTTATGTATACATGGGTGTGAATGTGTTTCTATAGATATGATAGTTGAACATATGTGAGATTCCCACACATTATAGTGGGATCATAATCTAGGAATAAATAAGATGTATCATGATATGCATTTCATGTATTGGTGGTTAAGGATGAAATAAAAGATTGTAGGTCATAAAACAGGGTCTTCCCCATGTGAAAAGGTGAAGGTGGATCACTAGAGACCTTCTTGGATGTTAAAACCCTAATCAATCATAAAATGGAAAAGGGATAATGTTGTCATTAATTTATTAGTCGATATACTAAGGACTCCATGAGGTAGCGACACAGTTTGCGTAGTCAATGATAGATTGGCTAATGCAGAAAACATCCTTCCAATGTATGAGACATTCTCATTCAATGAGATCAGAGGGATACATGTATTGGAAATCATAAGTCTAAATAGGGACCATTATACTATTATTTCATATAGGGATTCTCATTTAACTATGATGTTAAGGAAGGGGTTATAGAGATAGATGAGTACACATTATCTTCTAAGCACTACTCTTCACCCTCAAACTAATGGCTAGTCTGAACGGTCAATAAAGGTGTTAGGGTACATGATCTAAGCAATCGCCATTAATTTTGAAATATCTTGGGAGAATCATTTTTTCACATCTATTTCACCTGCTATAATAGCAATTTTACAAGTATTCAAAAGGCTTCATATGGTGCCTTATACGGTAGGACATTTCATTCACCCATGTGTTGGTTAAAGAATGGTGAGGTAGTGCATGTAGGTCATCATATGATGAAGATGAATCCCTAATTGGTTAAACTAATAATTAATTTTCTGTATTCCTCTCATTATAGAAAAATATTTAACAATAATCACCATAAAAAACCTATGGATTTCAGGTTTGGGGATCATGTCTTCTTACAAGTATCACCCATACTTGTGAAATGACATATACAATATGTAGGAAAGATGTGTCATCCCATTTTTCAAATAATTTGGATCTTATATTGATTTGAGATAATAGAGTATTAGTTTAAATTACCTCATTGGTACTATTTAATTCATGATATCTTTAACATATCAAAGATTTTTTGTTATCATAGTAACCCATCTCATACATTTGATCTTGACGATGTTCAGTTGGATGCTAAATATTCATGTTATGAGTATCCTATACACATAATTAAATTGTGTGTAAATGATATCTGAGGCCGATCTATCCATTTCGAATAGGTGATTTGGTAGCACAACCATGTACACAATGATACATTACAGTGGGAGGTCGATTTATGTGCCTAGTGTCTATTGTCATTCTCAGACAACATTTCACCTCCCTTGTAATATTAACTCGAGGACTTGCTCCCTTAAAGTGGGAAGGGTGTAAGAACCTGATTTTTTGAGGTATGGAATCATTAAATTTATGTATAATTTTTTATCATGGATATATTATGGACTCCTAATGAGGAAAAAATGTGTTTGGGATTTCTATGTCTTGTTTGAATCTTATAACCTTGGGTAGTTGTAAAAATCAACAGGTTTCTTTGGTATTAGAAACCATTGAACCCAACATGTTCAATTTCTCCTAATTATGTAGTGTATTTCATAGGCTAGAGGTGGGAAAGAATTTTTCCCAAAAATGATCATAGGGACGCATTTCCCATGAAGAATGTCTGCAATGTTTAGAATATTCAAATGGAATGGTTGGTGTAACACCCCAAGATTTCATAGTGTGTTATTTCTTCAAAATAATTCAATAACATGCACTACACGCAACACCGAGTTCAATTGCACCATGACTTACAAAAAAAAAGCCATTAAAAGAGGTCATGAATAGCATTAACTACATTTTTAACTTTATATAATCCTTATAATTTTAGAATCCATATTATGAGTTTCTTAGTCATAATGCAAGAACAGATTCATTTTCAGTATTGCACTTTTATCAACTTTTGATAGTGAAACCTTTTTAAATACAATATTTTAAGCTTTTTGACTAAATGGAGACATCAAAAAATTTAGAATGAGACATCCCAAGCTTCCACGGTACGCTTTCCTTTGAATAAAACAGTAGTGTGTGTTGTACGCAACGTCGAGTTTTAACACACACCACAACCGATCAAACTAGCCATTATGAATAGTAATACCTAAATTTTGAAATTATATATATTTTATATTTTGAAATGGACTTCATTTTTGGATTCGTAATATCGAATTTATCCTAAGGTGAAATTTTGGTACTTTTCGGATAACTTTCATATTTTGATGAATAGTGAAAAATTACTAAATTTTAATTAAAAACAACTTTTTTAATCAAAATAATTAATAGTGATAAATTATTAATTTGAGTGGTTTTAAAGTATATTTAGAATATATTTTTACAATTTAATATAATGTTGGTCATTAGACATAATTTTACAATTAAACCGAACATAAACAAGTGTCAATCTTTTGATAGTTATTATCTCTTAAAAACACGCTTTTTGTTTTGACAGCGGGAATTAATTTTAAATTAATTTCTGCCACTTCTGTGTTTTGAATTTAGAAAAATGGATTCCATATTTGGAATCAGGATGTTCAAATTGTGTAAATTGGTAACTTTTATTTTTAGACATTTTGAATAATTACTGCGGTAAATATTTTATTTACCATGGTTAAGGGTAAATCCGGTAAATAAGGGTTAAAAAAATAATATTATAATAATACTAAATTACCCTAAAACGTGTCTTAACCCTATTGGTTGATACATGGTCGACCATGGGCATCTTTGTGTCAATTTTGGGACCCCATGGATCCACTTGTAAGTGATAATGACACTTTATTTTAATTAAGTCAAAATGAATACAAAAATGACACAAGCATATATCTTTTAGAAAAACAATTGTTACATAGGGTTATATAAGTTGGATTTTAGATTATAAATATTCATTAGAAATATAAAAAGCTTTCCTACATAATGTTATTTTATTTATAATTTTTAGACATTAAATAATTTATTTTATTTATGACAAAATGATGATGAAGTAATTACTATAATAGTGAAAAATTAAAATAATTGATATTATAAATACCCAAATAAATATAATATGAAACTTTTAATGAATTAAACTAATTTTCTAGGATAATATGATATATTAGGATTGATTTAATTGACTTTTTTCGAAGTAATCAATCTTTTATGAGTTTCAGAAAAATCAACTATTGAATAGTGTCAAAATTGGCATAAAAGAGTTCTTAAAACAAATATTATATTATTAATTGATATTAAATTCCTAAAAATATAAGGTTCGGCCAAGAGACTTATATCATGATAGTTTCATCATTAATGTACCACGTGGGGTCTCTTGGATGTATATAGTAAGTTTATTAACCATATTATATAAAAATACAAAGAGACATTGTAAAAGTGAAACTAATTAACATAGAGTTAATACTTAAAGATAAGGTTAATATAAGTACCCAAACCTGTCTAAATTCTATTGGTTGAGTGGTTTTCGACCTATCCCAACCTTAACCTTTGAATAATCAACTTTGGAGCCATTAGAAACCGAATATTAATTTATTATAAATTAATATTTCTAGCTTTTCCAAAGGTGCCCCTCACCCCTCTTATAAAAGGGCACTCCTCCTTCTCATTTCTTCACACCTTAAAAGCCTTTTGGTTCGGCCAAACTCTGCCCAAATACTCTCCCAACATCCCTCACTACAACCTAGAGGCCTTAGTTTGATCCGAAAGCCAACCTAAGGATCCCTTTTGATCAAATCAAAAGGAAGAACCCGAAGAAGAGGTAATGATTTCACCACCCTTTTCTAAGTTCCTTTCTTCTTCCACTTCCTCTTTCTTTGTTCTTACCATTCTAAAATAATAACTCCAGTATCTTACATATACTATGATGTTATTATAAATATGGTACAACCATATTCAGTATTCTATCCACCCTTTGAATAACATGTCACCATACGTGCGTACGTACGGCTTACCGTCTCCACGTCGTGGTGTAATTGTTATTCAATATATTATTATTTGGATGGGTATAATAATGATGTGTAACTCATGTAAATAATAAATATAACATGTTAATGATTCTATATATATGATATACCATCCATTTATATATTATTTTAATATCAAAATAATGATATTGTCGCTCGTGCGTACGTACGGACTACCGTCTCCACGAAGGCGATGAGATTCATTCTCCATCGTATCCATTCAAGTATAATTATCATTTGATGATTTAAAAATGATTTTTAAGGACATGATATCATTCTGGATATGAATAATATACAACCTATCCTTTACAAACATGTCTTACGTAACAAAACATATAAAAGAAAACAAGTAAGTTAACACCCGAAACGACGATAATTCTAAGATATTATTAACAAATCAATGTTAAAAGATCATATATGATATCATATTAATATATATGATTCTTGTATAATTTAAAAACAATTATTTCACCATTATACAGGAGGTTAACCTACCCCAACCAAGGAAAAGTACAAGGTAAGGGTTATTTCACAATCTCTTCATTATCCGAGGTTGTATTATACGTAATAATCTACTGGGATCTCTTTATCATCCACATCCATGTTTCTTCAAAATGAATTTCAAAACATTTTTACTATTTACAAGAATATGGGTTAAAGTCATTTATACCCTTGTTTGACTTTTTATAAGAGGTTTATAAAGGAATCTTTTCGTCGTTTTCGAAACAAGGTCCTTTTTAACCTTTTCGACAGAATTGAGGTAAGAATGTTTTTCTTAACTTATACGGCGGGTGCGGTTATTTTCCACCGTTATAAAATCGTCGAAGCTTCCCTTACAAGCTTATAAGAATATTTTCAAAGAAAATGTTATATTTTATATGTATCTTAAATTATTTCAAAATAAAAGGAGACATTTCTTTAAAAAGAATTTTGATTTCATCTATGTCAACATCCTTTGATGGATTTTAAGATTATTTGAAGTTGATTTATTATGATACAAAACTTCTATATTGTATTGAAGGTTTTGTGATATGTTTGACTGTGGATGTGCTATTTTTATACCATTCATAGTTTATGGTGAAATTATTGACATTTCGTATGCTAGTTTTAATACGAATGTTTATGTTATGTTTAAACATTTTCATATGGGAATGCATTGGACTTAATATGTGACGGGTGGAGCCCGCTATAGCTCCTCGATGCATCGGTAGGTCTCATGAGACAAACTAGTGTCTTGGAACAAGGCCTTGACAAAATCTTATTTGTAGTCTTGGCACGAGGCCTTGGCTATGTGGTTATGATAGTCTGGCATTATGCATTCCAACATTATGAAAGTGTTTATTGATTTTTGCATGTGATTATTCGATTAGTAGAATATACATGTGAGTAAGTAAATGGCATTATTTCATTTTATTTATGCCATACAATGTTGAAAGTTCATGTTTTAAAGGCTTTTGTTTTAGTTATACATTTCCTTAAAAGTTTATTCTTATTTATGAAAGTTTCCGCTATATTGTTATCCTTACTGGGCATTTGAGCTCACCCCTTTTCTATGTTTTATTTTTCCCAGGAAGTGAAGAAGTAAGTTATGAATGACCTGCAGGGATATTATGTGGGGATATGAGTGTGGATTATGGAGACAATATGTAGTTGTAGTAGTTTTTCGTTTAATGATGTAATGTAAAACTTATGAATATATCTAGTGTTTCCAAGGCTACTAAACCAATCGGTCTTTCGAGATTTGATCTTTCTTGTGATCATGCCAATGTTATGTAATAATGCACCGACTCTGGGTAGCTGGGGTCGGGGCGTTACAGTTGGTATCAGAGGAAGTTTAGTACAAACCTTGGAAGCTAGATTTAGATAAACTCTGATTAGAGCACGTAGACCTAAGATGAACTTTGAGGATTAGTATAGAAGAACTTCCTAGAATTTTGGTATTGTAGAGATTTTGTGAGTTTTCCGAGCAATACATCCCTGTCTGGATACGAGCAGGTAGAGGCGGCTCTGGCACAGATGTACCTAGGGGTAAAACCCGAAAACACCGCTTTGAGCTAGACTCGAATGGGAACTGGTGCACGACAACGAGCCTTGCTGCACTCTTGGTTACGACACTCTCGGGGGATATGCTTAGGATAACTCTCATTTTCTTTACAAATCATTATGAAGGATTTATGAGTATATACTTCCTCAAAGAAAACATTTTTATGATTATGGATTATATCCATAAATATTTCAATTTATGTTAAGTGTTTTATAAGTATGGGATTATGTATTTTGACTCATAAACTAATCTGGTTTATGCCATTGTTTAGAAATGGCGCCCAGTAGAAGGAATGATAACTCCAGAAATGCACATGATTCAAAGAGAAGGAAGGATCATATCTCTCATGGTCTTAAGCTAGAATTTATAATAGAAATAGTCTCCCATGTATTATCATCATATGAAGAAATAATATCATGTGTTGATAAGATAAGTAAAGAGTTTACTGAGTCCTATGGCTTTGAAGGGAAGCAAGAGAAGAAAAGGATGGAAGAGAGAAAGATGGATAAAGGGAAGAGGGAAAATAAGAATTTTCCCATATGTGGTAACTGTGGAATGAAACACCCTGAAACTTGCCTGAAAGGAATGTGAGTTTGTTATAAGTGTGGAGGAAAAGGGAAAAAAGTACGTGACTGCAAAGGTAAGAAAATGGTTTCAAATGTACAATGCTTCATTTGAAAGGAGTTTGGACACTACGCGAACCTATGTCCCAGTCATCAGACTATGCCGCAAATGATGTTATTGGATAATAATCATGTTATGATACTACCACAGATGAAGAGGAATGATTAGAGTTCTTATGTTGATTATGTCAATTGAGTGTTGTATCAACAATGTACTTGTTACAATAATCATGGAGTATATAAGGATTGTACTGCAGTACTATTTCATTAAGGACTTGAGATTGTGTGGAAAAAAGAAAAGTGACTCAATAGCAGGATAAATTTTTGGAAAATATATGGTTGAGAGAATGATAAAGCATAATATAGTTCTGATACTGAGGTAGTGATTTTGGAATAATATGTGATTGTTTTGGATAAATTATATTGGATATTCTTGACTACCCTGGAACTGATTAATGATTTGTATATTCCATCATTTTTGGGGTTTAAAACATTTTTTGGATTAATGAAGTATATCCAACTTTCTATATGGAATAAGGGAGCATGAATGTAATCAATAAGGAATATGGTAATTCAGGATGTTTCGGTGTATTAAAAGAATACATGATGAAGGTATTCATATGCTATTACGGGGTAAAAAGGTTCTACATTATGTTTACCTTACTTATAAATGTTGGACTGTGAGTATGGATAGAAGTATTTTGGATAGTTCTAGTTTGGATTATTTTGGATTGCCATAAAAGGACAACCCGGAGGTCGGGCGGCAACCCGTCGCGTCCGGCAAGGCTACGAGACTTGAACCCGCAACCGAAGGGCGACAAGGGTGTATCACCTACCACTGGACCACGAGATGTCCTAGATTAAATAATGTAGTTTTTATTAAAAGATCTTGTAGATGAATTATAAATTCGTTTATTTTGGACCCCTATACGGATAGTGTAAATAAATTTTTTTTTACATTCTATTATCTTTTAGAGTGAAAGATGAGTTTGTGGTAGAAATTTATTAATGGATAAACTCTAATTATAAAGTAAGTATATCTCCTTATGATATTAGCCAATCTCATAAATAAATTCCTCAATATTAAGAAAAGAAACTTAGAACAAAAATGTTTTCCTAGATGGTACCTTAAATCATCACAAATTTATGGCTTTTGGATTGTTGGCCTTTTCATAGCCATGTTCTCTACCACTCTCCATCAGATAATTGATGGTTAGATTTTTCTTACATATCCATATTTTCTTACATGGAACCCTAGTATGTGTTATTTTCGGTAATCTTCATACTTTCGACTCTTTATTTTAAATAGAGGCCTCGTTAATTCATTTTTCGATGTGGGATTTCAACTAAGATATTTTGAAACGTCAAAAATGTGTTATCCCAATACCCTATATTTTGTTGAACCGATGGTACTTCAAATCATCATAGATTGATGAGTTTAAGGACCTCAATTATACACTTGTTTCTGATTGATGACCTCAATCACTACCTATAAATATTTATGTTTTTCCTCTGATTATATGTCTCTAATTGCCACCAATGTTCTCCTAATCAAGATCATAATTTGGTGGTGACCCTTTCATTTCTCTTTTCCTCATATTAAGACTAAATTTTAGTAACCCAATTTCCGATGTGGGTTTTCCCACAAATATATTATCTATTTTCAACCTTTTATTTTCGAAGAACAATTTCAAATTGCGAGGACGCAATTTATTGAAGGAGGGGAGAATGTAACACCCCAAGATTTCATAGTGTGTTATTTCTTCAAAATAATTCAATAACTTGCACTACACGCAACACCGAGTTCAATTGCACCATGACTTACAAAAAAAAGCCATTAAAAGAGGTCATGAATAGCATTAACTACATTTTTAACTTTATATAATCCTTATAATTTTAGAATCCATATTATGAGTTTCTTAGTCATAATGCAAGAACATATTCATTTTCAGTATTGCACTTTTATCAACTTTTGATAGTGAAACCTTTTTAAATACAATATTTTAAGCTTTTTGACTAAATGGAGACATCAAAAAATTTAGAATGAAACATCCCAAGCTTCCACGGTACGCTTTCCTTTGAATAAAACAGTAGTGTGTGTTGTACGCAACGTCGAGTTTTAACACACACCACAACCGATCAAACTAGCCGTTATGAATAGTAATACCTAAATTTTGAAATTATATATATTTTATATTTTGAAATGGACTTCATTTTTGGATTCGGAATATCGAATTTAGCCTAAGGTGAAATTTTGGTACTTTTCGGATAACTTTCATATTTTGATGAATAGTGAAAAATTACTAAATTTTAATTAAAAACAACTTTTTTAATCAAAATAATTAATAGTGATAAATTATGAATTTGAGTGGTTTTAAAGTATATTTAGAATATATTTTTACAATTTAATATAATGTTGGTCATTAGACATAATTTTACAATTAAACCGAACATAAACAAGTGTCAATCTTTTGATAGTTATTATCTCTTAAAAACACGCTTTTTGTTTTGACAGCGGGAATTAATTCTAAATTAATTTCTTCCACTTCTGTGTTTTGAATTTAGAAAAATGGATTCCATATTTGGAATCAGGATGTTCAAATTGTGTAAATAGGTAACTTTTATTTTTAGACATTTTGAATAATTACTGCGGTAAATATTTTATTTACCATGGTTAAGGGTAAATCCGGTAAATAAGGGTTAACAAAATAATATTATAATAATACTAAATTACCCTAAAACGTGTCTTAACCCTATTGGTTGATACATGGTCGACCATGGGCATCTTTGTGTCAATTTTGGGACCCCATGGATCCACTTGTAAGTGATAATGACACTTTATTTTATTTAAGTCAAAATGAATACAAAAATTACACAAGCATATATCTTTTAGACAAACAATTGTTACATAGGGTTATATAAGTTGGAATTTAGATTATAAATATTCATTAGAAAGATAAAAAGATTTACGACATAATGATATTTTATTTATAATTTTTAGACATTAAATAATTTATTTTATTTATGACACAATGATGATGCAGTAATTACTATAATAGTGAAAAATTAAAATAATTGATATTATAAATACCCAAATAAATATAATATGAAACTTTTAATGAATTAAACTAATTTTCTAGGATAATATGATATATTAGGATTGATTTAAATGACTTTGTTCGAAGTAATCAATCTGTTATGAGTTTCAAAAAAATCAACTATTGAATAGTGTCAAAATTGACATAAAAGAGTTCTTAAAACAATTATTATATTATTAATTGATATTAAATTCCAAAAAATCTAAGGTTAGTCCAAGAGACTTATATCATGATAGGTTCATCATTAATGTACCACTTGGGGTCTCTTGGATGTATATAGTATGTTTATTAACCATATTATATAAAAATACAAAGAGACATTGTAAAAGTGAAACTAATTAACTTAGAGTTAATACTTAAAGATAAGGTTAATATAAGTACCCAAACCTGTCTAAATTCTATTGGTTGAGTTGTTTTCGACCTATCCCAACCTTAACCTTTGAATAATCATCTTTGGAGCCATTAGAAACCGAATATAAATTTATTATAAATTAATATTTCTAGCTTTTCCAAAGGTGCCCCTCACCCCTCTTATAAAAGGGCACTCCTCCTTCTCATTTCTTCACACCTTCAAAGCCTTTTGGTTCGTCCAAACTCTGCCCAAATACTCCCCCAACATCCCTCACTACAACCTAGAGGCCTTAGTTGGATCAGAAAGCCAACCTAAGGATCCCTTTTGATCAAATCAACAGGAAGAACCCGAAGAAGAGGTAATGATTTCACCACCCTTTTCTAAGTTCCTTTCTTCTTCCACTTCCTCTTTCTTTGTTCTTACCATTCTAAAATAATAACTCCAGTATCTTACATATACTGTGATGTTATTATAAATATGGTACAACCATATTCAGTATTCTATCCACCCTTTGAATAACATGTCACCATACGTGCGTACGTACGGCTTACCGTCTCCACGTCGTGGTGTAATTGTTATTCAATATATTATTATTTGGATGGGTATAATAATGATGTGTAACTCATGTAAATAATAAATATAACATTTTAATGATTCTGTATATATGATATACCATCCATTTATATATTATTTTAATATCAAAAGAATGATATTGTCGCTCGTGCGTACGTACGGACTACCGTCTCCACGAACGCGATGAGATTCATTCTCCATCGTATCCATTCAAGTATAATTATCATTTGATGATTTCAAAATGATTTTTAAGGACTTGATATCATTCTGGATATGAATAATATACAACCTATCCTTTACAAACATGTCTTACGTAACAAAACATATAAAAGAAAACAAGTAAGTTAACACCCGAAACGACGATAATTCTAATATATTATTAACAAATCAATGTTAAAAGATCATATATGATATCATATTAATATATATGATTCTTGTATAATTTAATAACAATTATTTCACCATTATACAGGAGGTTAACCTACCCCAACCAAGGAAAAGTACAAGGTAAGGGTTATTTCACAATCTCTTCATTATCCGAGGTTGTATTATACGTAATAATCTACTGGGATCTCTTTATCATCCACATCCATGTTTCTTCGAAATGTATTTCAAAACATTTTTACTATTTACAAGAATATGGGTTAAATTCATTTATACCCTTGTTTGACTTTTTATAAGAGGTTTATAAAGGAATCTTTTCGTCGTTTTCAAAACAAGGTCCTTTTTAACCTTTTCGACAGAATTGAGGTAAGAATGTTTTTTTTAACTTATACGGCCGGTGCGGTTATTTTCCGCCGTTATAAAATCGTCGAAGCTTCCCTTACAAGCTTATAAGAATATTTTCAAAGAAAATGTTTTATTTTATATGGATCTTAAATTATTTCAAAATAAAAGGAGATATTTCTTTAAAAAGAATTTTGATTTCATCTATGTCAACATCCTTTGATGGATTTTAAGATTATTTAAAGTTGATTTATTATGATACAAAACTTATATATTGTATTGAAGGTTTTGTGATATGTTTTACTGTGGATGTGCTATTTTTATACCATTCATAGTTTATGGTGAAATTATTGACATTTCGTATGCTAGTTTTAATACGAATGTTTATGTTATGTTTAAACCTTTTCATATGGGAATGCATTGGACTTAATATGTGACGGGTGGAGCCCGCTATAGCTCCTCGATGCATCGGTAGGTCTCATGAGACAAACTAGTGTCTTGGCACAAGGCCTTGACAAAATCTTATTTGTAGTCTTGGCACGAGGCCTTGGCTATGTGGTTATGATAGTCTGGCATTATGCATTCCAACATTATGAAAGTGGTTATTGATTTTTGCATGTGATTATTCGATTAGTAGAATATCCATGTGAGTAAGTAAATGGCATTATTTCATTTTATTTATGTCATACCATGTTGAACGTTCATGTTTGAAAGGCTTTTGTTTTAGTTATACATTTCCTTAAAAGTTTCTTCTTATTTATGAAAGTTTCCGCTATATTGTTATCCTTACTGGGCATTTGAGCTCACCCCTTTTCTATGTTTTAGTTTTCCCAGGAAGTGAAGAAGTAAGTTATGAATGTCCTGCAGGGATATTATGTGGGGATATGAGTGTGGATTATGGAGACAATATGTAGTTGTAGTAGTTTTTCATTTAATGATGTAATGTAAAACTTATGAATATATCTAGTGTTTCCAAGGCTACTAAACCAATCGGTCTTTCGAGATTTTATCTTTCTTGTGATCATGACAATGTTATGTAATAATGCACCGACTATGGGTAGCTGGGGTCGGGGCGTTACAGTTGGAACATGGTTTCTCACACCGTCTGGCCAAACCATACTGGTTCTCTCTTGAGGAAGTTAGTTGAACATGATTAGGGAACATTTTGGCCAACCTTGTGTTAAAACCCATGGAACATAATTTTTGTGAAACATGAAAAAATTATCCCAATATATTATATATTTAACTCACCTCTTCTATTCTTCAGTCCAACAAACATCAAGTCTTATTATCACCCATGGAGATGCACTTCATCCCATATTCATTGTTTTTTATCATGTCTCATAATTTGATCTCTGACTTGACTTCAGATTGACTTATTAGATTCGTCCCTAGTATTAAACAATTATTATATAATCTTATGATCTATTAAATACTAAGGGTAGATAATAGTTGAGTATAATTGTCTGTGCATATGGTTTGTGGTTTGAGACACTTCCCTAAAAGTCATGTAAGTTGTAAATTGTCATTGATGTGGACATGCAGGTTTCACTCAGCGATTCTTCTTCAAATTCATCTACATTCATTATAATCTCTATGAATTTATTCTAAAGAATTATTCATACATGATCTCTATACCATTATAGGTTATTACCTCATCACCAATAACCCCATGTAGGATGGTTCTTTATATTTTCCTTGTTGACAGATGTGGGTTGATCTGAGGCATTGTTTGGGCATTCATGGATTTGACCATGATTTGGTATGTGTATAAATTTAATTATTAATGGAATGTATATTAGAGATATTACACAGACTTCAGTTATATAAATTGAATTGGTTATAGTAAATATCAATCATTTTAAATTGGATGAAACATAAAAGATGAACCTAATGAAAAATGATTGGAATGTAAATTTTTATAAATCCCTTGGTCTCTTTTTATATATTTAAATAGTATTTGTTTCAGGTCGTTAAAACACATTGGGATTCCAGTACCCCCATGATTCCATGTTTTTGGATAGTTTATTGATCCCCAATGGTCAAATTCCAACAATTATTAAAATGTAATGGAAGAGGTAATGACCTGGATATGGATAATAGTACCAAAATAATATGGTTGTGATCAGAGTGGATTATAGGAAGAGTATTTCCTTAGAGTACATTGGTGACACTTATACCATCCATTTGTAAAATAATATTATAATTTTTTATTATTTTAATTACATTACATGTGATCCTTCTCTATGTAAATTCTGGTCTTGCAATTGTGAATTTAGTAAGATTAAATTTATCAATTCATTATGGATATTCACACACCTATATTTTATTGAAGTTGAAACTAGTATTTTCCACAAGTTTTAGAACTCTGTTGAGGTCACCCATCACCACCTACTTTTAAAAAAAATCCATAGAGATCTCCTCTGATTTCCTCAAGATATCACTTCTCCTAATATATGAATATGGGGAATGCACAAAAGAGTCCAGAATATTGTGTAAGGAAATAATGAATGTGACAGTAAGAATATGATTTTTAAGGATACATGTGGATATATGGATACATTCATTCATGATCATTTATATATGGACCATGCCACTATTATGAAAATTATGAGAGAAAAAGTGGTATCCTATAGAGGACCACATGAAATCTCATCATTTCTCAAAAACCATAATGGGTTCTACAATCCCAATGATTGTTGGTTTTTTTCGAGAATGAAATGGCTAAGGGGTTTGGCCATTATGGGGTTCCCTTACCAATTCAAATTTTAATAAAAAAATTAATTTCCTGGGTTCCAGGACCCCAGTCAAAGGCCCTGCATTCTAGGCCATATTTCCATGGCCTATCACAATTGTTCTCAACAATTTTCTCCACATCGTGGGAATTTTCCCCTATTTGTAGTCCATCTTTGTTTTAATTTTCCCACATGTTTCTTTTTTCTAGCTCAAGGGTTTCTGATCCTCAACCTCATCATTGATGAATGTTTCAGCTAGTGGTGTGAACATATTATTGGATAGAACTATTTCATTTGAATATGTTATGGGAGTATTTATTAATTAAATTCATTCATTTTATACATATGATATGAGAACAATACTGAGAACAATATTATTATATTCTTGAGTATCAGGCTACCTTTCATCTGGTGATATGATTTCTGGAAATGTTAATTGTCTTTTACTATAAAATGAATACTAATGTCACAAATCATCAACTTTTTTAAAGAAAAATCTTATGGATTATACTTTTTATCAGGAAAATATTATTCGATGCCTAGATGGATCAACCCTTACTATCCCCTCTATGTGTGAATGAACATAACAAATTACTTCTTGGTCATAACATGGTATTGTGCACTCGAAATGGGACTGTGCTTGAACTAGAGGGGCCTCATTTTTTGTGTGTTCCTCTTATAGGGAACTGAAGGTCCCTCGAGTCTCGACTACAACATGCAACCTATTGGTCTCATTCAATTTACTAATTTCCTTTTAGAGATATGAACAATTATAATAAATTGGTTTGGGATTATTGAAATCCATAACAAACACATTGCAGGGAATGAAATTTTTAGGGCTGCCTTTCACACTCATTTTTTGTTGTGTCGTCTGGTTGTGTGATACTTCATTATTCATACTACACTATGTGGGGTTTCCACCAAAGTATCACGAGAGTCATCAATATGGGATTTCCCATCATTTATGGAGATGTAATAACTTCACCCTCATGTATATCCTTATGATCATCCAGAAGGAAGATGTGATGTCTAGTGGGTTCTACTTTTCCATTAACAGAAATAACATCCAGCATATTCACATTGGAGGGGCTAGAAATTAGAGCTCTAATCAAGACCAGGTGATAAGATTTTATATTTTATGCTCCTCCAACACATATTTGATGTTTCATGCCCTTTTATATGGAAACCATAATATTCATTGTCTCCAAAAAACTCATATGAGAGATTAACAAAAAACATGCATTTCATACAGAACATCATTAACTTTTCATATTGGAACACAAAGGTTATGATATCATCTCTTGGGTTTAGAACCACTTCCTAGAAAGATTTAAGAACATTTAAACATCAATATTTCCCCTCGTATAATGCCCATTTCGTGAGTTTTTAGTTTTTCACTCCATCCTAATATGATTACCCATGAGAGGGGCAATGTCCCAAAGAATTACCGAGTGCTAATACATCCAATTTAACCTTAAAATTTGGATCTACAATTGCGTAAGAGTGTTCCATACCATATATGGGTCTATGTTTCATCCTTATTCCAAAATTCATAGGAACCAAGGCTATAAAGAAAAATATCCATACCCACATCCCCTTCGCATATGGTCATCATACAAGAAAATGGAATGGTATTATTCTCACCACATTGTAGTCATATTCATCTCCATTTCCAATGATAGTACAGAACTTCGACATGATTTCATTGAATTTTAAAATCATTTATCCTTTCTAAACATGAACTTTGGAAATTATGGAGTATCAGTATAGATTAATCATTTCATTGATTGCCACTTGATTAGAAGAGGTGTGCACTGTACTAACCTTTTGTATAAAATGACCAAGGGGTAGATCCATGTTAGAAACAGAGGGATTTCATGCCGATTTGACCAACTCCAAAAAATTATTTTTCAAATTATCATCCTTTTTTTGTACGAAGTCTTCCACACTCTGATTCATTTATTTGTGATGAAATAGTTCCATATGTCTAACATGGTCAACTAGGGATGTGTAATTTTAAATGATAGTTGGATTTAACTTCCCAAAAGCTTCTAGGTTATTATGATTAGGGAAATCTCCATTACCCCTTTCATTCCATTGAAAAAATCTCTAAAAAATATATAATATAAAAAAATAATGTTTTCTGGAAAATGATTTTTTATCCATGAATAGTAAATGTAATCTTTTTTATTGTTTCTTAATTATTTAGTCATTGTTAATAATTTAATTAAATAATAAATTAATGAATTTAGTAATTAATGTTCATTGATTTCATTCTTTAAAGTTATTAAATTGAATTAAAATATATAATTTTTAAAAAAAGTTCATTAAAATCATCAGTATTTTTTATAAGTGAATTCAAACCCTTTTAATATAGAAAATCATTTATTTTACTAATACTGATTTATTTAAAAATATTATGTTGTGTTTAATTTTAAATTATAATAAGTAATTGTCTTAATTATTTTAGGGTTGTGTTTTTCAAAATCTATCGAACATAGTATATTTATTTGAATAAAAAATTATGATTTTAGCATGTTACAAGCCTCATGGATCCTGCTACTATGTATCTAGTTGTATAGATCCCGTGTATCTAGAATAAAAATCAAACATGTAAACAGAATGAAAATTTAACATTATTTGTATGCATATACACACCATGTATAAAAATTTACTTCTAATATATTATGGTATGATATAAGAAGTTACACAATAGTACATAACCAACCTACCCAAGTGGTCATACTCACCAAGAACCTCCTGATACATACTTTGGATATGAATTACACATATGTAGGGATATTGTATCGTGTTACAAGAAATTATAAATTCACATATTTAATGTACTTTATCATACATGTTTTTACAACACCTTTAATAGTGATTAATTTTAATTTCTTTCATGAATATTAGTTTTAGAAGCATTAGTAGAAAATTCTGAGTGTATTTTCAACATTAATAATGGTGGTTAATATTTCATTGATAGTTTAGGTTTTTTATATATATAATTTTAGATGTATTTCTCCTTTTAATTTTGGAGAGGATGATGCATGAGAGAGTTAGTTGGTATTGAATCAATGTCAGTACCCCTAAGTAAATGTTATTATGATCGGTTACAGGTCCACAATATATACTACAATTTGAATACTCATAGGAAACATTTAAGGTTATCACTTCCATAATTTAGGTGTGGGTCCTATTTTTAGGAATGGTTTTGGTACCCTATGAATCCTTATAAGGTTTGACCCTACCATAATGGGGGTTGGGTTTGTACTCCCCCATGTGATAAGGAACTAATCCTCCAACTATAGTGGTTTCGGTTTTCCATACAATATAGGTTGTAGTCCTCACACTATTAGGGTCTTAGATCCCCTTGATTAGAGTTCACTACAAAACATGTATCGTTTCCTTAGGTATTTCAAAGTAGTATGATACTGATTTCACTAAAATATTCCCCAAAATATGATATATTAATTTCAAATTCTAATTCTAAATTCTTTATATAAATTTGTTTTATTGATTTTTATTACAAAAACATTGAAGAAGTTTTTTAGAGTGTGATGAACATATAATATTGAGGTATATTATAAATATGAAAATAATAATAATAAATTTAAATGAAATTTTATTTAATTTTACAAACTCCAGATAAAATATATTTCTTGATTAAATTAATATTTATCAACATATAATATAATATGTCACACCTAAAATATTATTTAACATTAAATATTTATACAACAACCTAAGAAATTATTTCTCAATATCACTATAGAAAAATGTAAAATAACATATAAAAATATATACCATTGATTTAAATAATATTATATGAACTATATAAAATTATAAATATATGTATGTGAAATAGGGTTATCAAAGACTCATGAATTTGGAAAAGATATTTCATTATCATGTTTTAATAAAAAAATGATTATGTGGAATATATGTATATATATATATATCTATATATATTATCCAACTGATACATATACTAACAGAAAATATGTATCAATAATAAATATTTTATTAGTAATGGTTACATATATATTGATTATATGTTTTATGAAGACTAATTTGAATTTATTAAATATGGAATTATAAAAAAATTATTTAAGGATGAAGGATGTTTTCAATCCATTAATGGAATTGCTAATAACATTTATTTAAATAGAAAATTTATAATGATTCATAAATTTATGTACATAATTGTTTCACTTGTTGATTATATAATTGTATTTTAAATTCTCTATATAATCGTACCTAAAGTAACAAATATAGATTCAGTATAAATTTATATTTTTTTTATAATTATAAAGTAATTTTTATCATATATTTTAATGGATTAATATATTTTTCTTATGTACCATATTTATTACACGTAAATTATTTACTATAGACCATGTGATATGATATACTATTCATTAACATTTACACCATCAATTTATCAAAAAAATTATTATTATTTTATGATTTAATGACAATAAATTTTATTATTCCATTTCAATCATTTCAATGGATGTTCTTGATATTGACATCCAAGTTTATTGTATTAATTACTTTCTTCATTAAAAATTTAACATGGTTATGGTACATGATTATTTTATTCTCATAATATTCATATGTATATAACATATCAACAATAAACATCTCTACGTAAATAATATTGTTAAAATGAACTAATCTTAATAAATATAAATTATAGGAATAAAGGATGAGAAAAATTATATTATAAAAATATAGAATGTCATAACTATATGTCATTAAGATAATTCTTGGGATGAATGCTTCTAAAGGGGTGGTTTGGTTTATCCAAGATAGAGATGGTCATGGAAACATGAAAAAAATTGATCCCAATACATTTAGTTGGTATTTCATGATCATTCATTGAATAATACATAGATTGAATCTATGGTGAAAGGATCATGGTGTATCTAGACAATAAAAGAATTATATATATTGTAGAGACCCGTATCTTGACGTACATTGACTTTACATTACTTTTCCGGAATACTTAGTACATAACAAAAACACACACACAAGGATCGTAATAGTTTAGTGTCTTTGGAAACTCGGAACGTAATCTTCTAATCGTGGTGAAAGATCTTCAATATCTCCCATAAAGATCTTCCCCTTTTTTTTACCTAAAAACCTTTCTTTATATCCTGGGGAAAAGAAAACATAAAAGGGTGAGCTCAAATGCTCAGTAAGGGTAAACAAAATAAATATCAATCACATCATATACATAAGAACATAGCCTTTAGAAATCGTAACCCGCAAAAGAGCTCATAATATCATAACATGGGATAAATCATAGAAGTGAAAATGAGATCCCCATAATCATAACATAAAACTTGAAACTTTGTGGCATGCACACATAATCATGGAAAATAATTTCTTGTTAGTCATGACTCATTGCCAAGACTATCTTAGTGGACAAAGTCCCTTTCTGAACCGAGTTCACTCCTCGTTTCAGTCCTGTATCACTGAACTGAAATAACCTTCCGTTCCAGCCATGTCTATCTCATGAGATATAAAATCATTACCCAATGCATTGGAGGGAGATATAGGTCCCACCCATCTTATAATTAATCCTTTCTTATGTGTTCCACATAATCATAAATCATACATCATCGCATAACCCATGTAATAAAAAAATGGGATTCTTAAACAACATGACATCATAAAACAATCATATAAGATAAAGGAATTCATAAAAATAATTCCATCACAACATGATCAAATCAATGTAATAATATGGATAGAAACAGAACCCTTTATTATCTTAGATGGAAAATAATTTTGATAAAACACTTGAATTGAATTCTTGAGGAAAAGATCCTTTCTTCTTCAAAATCAATTTCTTTTCACAAAACATCACGCAATTTTAAAAGAAAAAGATTTTATTGAAAATAGTCATGAAATCATTTAGAGGAAGCTTCATTAAAATAAGGCTTTATAAAACAGTAGAAATCCGTTCGTGCCGTATAAGTTAAAAAAAACATTCTTCATACTTTTGTCGGAAAAGTCAAAAAGTACCTCGTACGACAAAATATTCCTTTCATACATATTTCTAAAAACTCACCGAAGGGTAAAAATGGATTTAAACAATTGTAGGTGGATGGAAATAATATTACATATTGATGAAACATGGATGTGGATGATAAAATACACCCCAGTAAATACTTACGAATAAACAATCTCGGATAAAAATGAGATTGTGATATTTCCCTTACCTTAGGTCAGACTTGCTTTGTAAGTGTCCGAACCTCCTGTATAATGATTTAAATCATGTTATTGACTTATTACAGAATCATATTCATTGTTATGATATCATATATGGTTCACTTATGACATTATATTACCCGTTCTTTTGTAAATTCCATGTTAAAGAAGCGTTTTGGGTAAAATCGTTTCATTTATCTTAGGTGTTTTGACTTGTTGTTCTTGACATCACTATTACTTATATCATTATTTACGTACTTCCAGAATATAAAATATGATTTATATATCATATATATTCAGTATATATATATATATATATATAATAGATAGATGAAAAACACCGTTCATGGAGACGGTAGTCCGTACGTACGCATGAACGCTGTTTTACTTTCCTTATTGTCTTGAAATGGAAGTAAGTAGATGACATACATATATATATATATATACATAAATCCAGTAACTTTATAATGTCATATATTTCATTATTATTTCTTATATATACTTTATAATCATTCTTTAAATGGTTAACATGGAGAATGAATCTCATCGCGTCGTGGAGACGGTAGTCCGTACGTACGCACGAGCGATGATATCATTTCTATAAATATTGAATTGAATTGGAGTGGATTATAAAATATATCAGAATCAATATGATGTTGTAATAACTATGTATAGTTATTCTTTACACCATTATACCCATCCATGTAAGGTGGTGGTGGAAAATAGATTACACCACGGCGTGGAGACGGTATTCTGTACGTACGCACGCGCGGTGATTTCTTTTTCCGTAGGATGGATAGATGGTGAAATAGGGTTGTTTCATACTTATAATAACATATCAGTATATGAGTGATACTGATGTTATTACTTTATAATGAAACAACCTAAGAAGAAGAAGTGGAAGAAGAAATAAAGATGAAAGAATTGGTAACGGTAATTACCTCTTCTTTGAAGTGCCTCTTTGAGACCTCCTCTTAGGGCTCTAAAATTGGTCTTTGAGGAATACCAGAACCTCTAGGATGTTGCTAGGGAAGTGGAGAAGAGATTTTGGCAGGGGTTGGCCGAGCTTGAATGCTCAAATTGGTGTGAGGAGGAGGGGGAGGAGGTGTCCTTTTATAAGGGAGGAGAGGGGCACCTTAGGAATATCTCAAAATATTATTTTATATTAAAGTCAAAATCGGTTTATAATGGTTCCAAAGGGTCTTATTTCGAAGCTAAAGTGGGGATGGGTCGAAATCCTATCAACCAATAGAATTTAGACAAGTTTAGGATATTATTTTAACCTTATCAATTAGATTTAACTCTAAGATAAATAATTTAACTTTTACCGTGTCTTTTTGTTTTCTTTCACTATATGGTTAATACACATACTATAACATGCCAAAAGAACCCAAAATTGTATATTATTAATAAATATTTCCTTATCTATGTCATTTGGCCGAACCTTAGATTTTTCGGAATAAAATAATAATTAATAATATAATATTCTATTTAAAAACTATTTTGTGTCAATTTTGACACTATTTGATATATGATTTTTGTGAAAGTCATAACAGAATTAAATGTTCGAAACAAGTTGATTAAATCAACATTAATATATCATAGTAACCTAGAAAATTAGTGGAATTCATAAAAAACTCAAATTACATTTATTTTGGTGTTTATAACATCAATTATGTCAATATTTCATTAATAAGATAATTACTGCATCATCGTTGTGTCATAAATAAATTAAATTATTTGATGTCTAAAAATTACAAATAAAATACCATCATGTAGGAAATCTTTTTAGCTTTCTAATGAATATTTACAATCGAATTTATCTTATGTATAACCCCATATTAAAAATTATTTACTCATTAAACTTTGATTTTAACTATTTTAACCTTTCTTTAAATAAATTAATAATAAATGTCCTAATCTAATCCAAGTGGGCCTAAATGGTCATATTTTATTCCTAAGTTTGTTTTTGGTCGAATTACACTTGTCCAATAGAATTAGGACATGTGTTTGGGTAATAGTAATATCATATTTACCCTTAGTTACCCTATTTACTATTAACCGCGGTAAAAAAAGTAAAAAGTTACTATTCACCAAAAAATTATTTTCATCTCATTGAACCACATTTTAGTCCTTGATATTAACCGTGTCTCTCGGATTTTCGAAATTCCATTCACAGAAGCGGTAAAATTAAGTTTTATGCAAAATTCAGTTTTTAACCTACCACTTAGTAGTTTCACTATTCATAAAAAATTGATGTTTTTCAGAACAATGCCAAAATTTCATCCTAAGCTATATTTTATATTCCAAATTCAAAAATAAAGTCTATTTTACCAAATTCATAACATAGAAGTTGCATTAATTAATTTTATAATTAAATCCCGCTGTTAAAACAAATAGCGTGTTTTTAAGAAACAATATATATCAAAAGATTGACACCTGATTATGTCTGGTTTAAATGTGAAATTACATCCAATGACCAAAATTGTATTAAATTGTAAAAATATATTCTAAATATACTTTAAAACAACTCAAATTAATAATTTATCACTATTAATTATTTTGATTAAAAAAGTTGTTTTTTAATTATAATTTAGTAATTTTTACTATTCATCAGAATATGAAAGTTATCCGAAAAGTACCAAAATTTTATCTTAGGCTAAATTCGATACTCCGAATCCAAAAATGAAGTCCATTTTGAGAGCTAAAATTTCTAAAATTTTAAAAAGTGGTTATTACTATTCATAACGGCTAGTTTTAATAATATCTTAATAGCATATCGTTGTTTAGCGAAACTTGGTGTTGCGTACAACACACGCTATCGTGTAAGGTCGTGATTGCGTGTAATGGAAGGAAAGTCAAGGATGCGTGTTGTGAAAGCTCCTTTTGGTGTAGCGTACAACACAAGACATTAATAAAATTAAAAAGAATATTTTTTATAAAATCTTGGGCTGTTACATTCTACCCCCCTTAAAATGAATTTCGCCCTCGAAATTCGTCGGGGTTATAAATGGTTTACTATTCGAAAGTTTCTTTAATAGAAACCCACATCGTAAAAAGGAATATCAAAACCATCCTTTAAAAATAAAAGTATGAAACGTAACGGTTACCCAAATAAACAAATCATTGGGTTTCCACATAGGTGAAAATATGGACATGGAAGAGAAATCTAACCATCATGTTCTGATGGAGAGTGGTAGAGAACATGGATATGGAAAAGCCAGTAATCACAAATCCATAAATTTGTGACGATCTAAGGTACCATCTGATTCATCAGGTATAAGAGAACTAGGACAACATTTTTGGTTTTCAAGATCATTTCCCTAAAGTTAAAGAATTTGAATTAGAATAAATACTTACTTTATTTTGGTACAATCTCACTGTTGTTCGTGCCTTTAACAATTTCCACTTCATCTCTTAAATAAATGAAGTTGAATTTGTTATTCGTGAAGTGTTAGTAGATCATGTGATAGAATGACGGGTCATTCCATCTGTCTCAAACAAAAGGTTAGCAAAAATTATATACATAAGTCGATCTATAGTGAGATTAATCACATATGGTTTCTAAAATGGACTTATACTTCATATATAATACTTCTTAATATAATAAAACTAGTTTCTACTAAACAGGGACTTCTTGTAGGTCAGTGGTAGGCGATAAAGGCCAGTCACACATCGGTTGTGGGTTCGATTCCTACATCCTTGTCCGAAGTGATGGGCCGTCGCCCGTCCTGCAGGTTGTCCTTTTTCTAAAACTACATTACTATAACATCCCATCAATAATATCGAAAAAACTAACTTATGTCCAACATAATCCATTCTAATCTTTAGGCTTATCCATAATACTGCAGTCCACTCTCATAACATAGTGAAAATGATTACCAGAGATTTAATACCATCGTTGATCCCCATATATCATAAGATATGTTTTGTTGGTCACATTCCAAACATTCAAAGTCCTTAATCGTGTATTATCTTGAATACCTTAGTGAAAACATGAGTGCAGTTAAAAGTTAACACTTTCCACATACCAAAATCCTCAAAATTCTATATACTCAAACCATGATATCACTTAGTCCTTATATCAATCATGAGCTCATGAATACTATTAAACATTTCATTTTCTCGTCTTCATTATGCGCATATCATCTTATTTCCAAAAATATCTCAATCACTTTGAATACCACATCAATAAATATTGCAATACTCAATGATACAACATTATTTTTGAATCCCATTACATAAACACTTAATCATTCCACCACATCGTTTTCATATTCAACATTGCCAATAGTGATCGCATGTGATTTCCCTTTGTCCTTTGCCTTCAGTGGTTGCTCATGTTGATCATCACTAACCCTTGTATTAGGGCAATTGTTAGCATAATGCCCCATTTCCTTGCACTTGAAGCATTGAAGTGTTGGTGGTGCGTTCTCTGCAGTGTTTGCTTTATTCACATCATTAGAAACCCTTTTTCCATTACTTCGACACTCAACTGCTCGATGACCTTCTTTTCCACACTTAAAACATTTTCTAGTCCCTTTAAGACAATCTCCACCATGCTTCTTTCCACACTTTGTGCATAAGGAAACATTCATCTTATTTTCACCATTATTCTGAGATTTCTCCTTGAACTCCATCTTTCGTTTCTTGTCAAAACCATGAGATGGATATGTAACACCAACTTCCATTTCTACCTTGATAGCACAACGCACAATTTCTTCATAGCTACTGAAGTCTCTTATAGCTAATGCCCTTCGAAGACTTGGTTTTAAGCCACTGAATAATCGATCAACTTTACTTTCAGGTTGGATGATAATTCCAGAAGCATACCTTGCAAGTCTTGTAAAATTTTCTTCATAGGTACCAACAGATTCATCGTCCCTTTGCTTCAGTTCAAGAAAATCTTTCTCCATCTTTGTTCGAAGAATACGAGGGACGTACTTACTGAAAAACAAGTTCTTGAACTCGTCCCATTCCATGGACTCAATTTCATCTCTTGGCCTCGTATTCTTGATAAGATTCCACCATTGATCAGCTTCACCTTCCAAACTATATACTGCTAAGATGACTTTATCATGTTCAGAACATTGAAGAACTGAAAATATCTTTTCAGTAGTACTGATCCATTGTTCAGCCACAAGTGGATCAGAAGACCCACTGAAAGAAGGTGGACGTTGCCTCATGAAGGACTCAATAGAATATTGTTCCCTTCTCTGCTCATTTGGAAGTCCAGAATGATTCATAGCATGTGTAAGTATAGAAATAAGATTTTTCACTCCATCTCCCATAACATTTGTTTGTTCAGGAGGACAATCATTGCATTGTCCATTGCATTGATCAACACGGTTCCTTCGGGTTCCAGCCATCGTCTAAAACCCAAAAAGAATAGTGTGAGAGGCAAAAATCATGCTTGGGAAAACAACATAATAAAGGTGGAGTATCCTCAATATCTATCATCTTAGGTTAAATTCTATGATCGTTACCGTAGTTCTAGGACTGTATCCTATACGTATACTTATCCATAAGGACATCCCTATACATACCTTATAAATATATCTAGGGATCTCACTAAAGTTCTCGCATCCTAGTTTCCAAAGGTTGACTAAACCTTTCCTCTGATACCAACTGTAGAGACCCGTATCTTGACGTACATTGACTTTACATTACTTTTGCGGAATACTTAGTACATAACAAAAACACACACACAAGGATCGTAATAGTTTAGTGTCTTTGGAAACTCGGAACGTAATCTTCTAATCGTGGTGAAAGATCTTCAATATCTCCCATAAAGATCTTCCCCTTTTTTTTACCTAAAAACCTTTCTTTATATCCTGGGGAAAAGAAAACATAAAAGGGTGAGCTCAAATGCTCAGTAAGGGTAAACAAAATAAATATCAATCACATCATATACATAAGAACATAGCCTTTAGAAATCTTAACCTGCAAAAGAGCTCATAATATCATAACATGGGATAAATCATAGAAGTGAAAATGAGATCCCCATAATCATAACATAAAACTTGAAACTTTGTGGCATGCACACATAATCATGGAAAATCATTTCTTGTTAGTCATGACTCATTTCCAAGACTATCTTAGTGGACAAAGTCCCTTTCTGAACCGAGTTCACTCCTCGTTTCAGTCCTGTATCACTGAACCGAAATAACCTTCCGTTCCAGCCATGTCTATCTCATGAGATATAAAATCATTACCCAATGCATTTGAGGGAGATATAGGTCCCACCCATCTTATAATGAATCCTTTCTTATGTGTGCCACATAATCATAAATCATACATCATCGCATAACCCATGTAATAAAAAAAATGGGATTCTTAAACAACATGACATCATAAAACAATCATATAAGATAAAGGAATTCATAAAAATAATTCCATCACAACATGATCAAATCAATGTAATAATATGGATAGAAACAGAACCCTTTATTATCTTAGATGGAAAATAATTTTGATAAAACACTTGAATTGAATTCTTGAGGAAAATATCCTTTCTTCTTCAAAATCAATTTCTTTTCATAAAACATCACGCAATTTTAAAAGAAAAAGATTTTATTGAAAATAGTCATGAAATCTTTTAGAGGAAGCTTCATTAAAATAAGGCTTTATAAAACAGTAGAAATCCGTTCGTGCCGTATAAGTTAAAAAAAACATTCTTCGTACTTTTGTCGGAAAAGTCAAAAAGTACCTCGTACGACAAAATATTCCTTTCATACATATTACTAAAAACTCACCGAAGGGTAAAAATGGATTTAAACAATTGTAGGTGGATGGAAATAATATTACATATTGATGAAACATGGATGTGGATGATAAAATACACCCCAGTAATTACTTACGAATAAACAATCTCGGATAAAAATGAGATTGTGATATTTCCCTTACCTTAGGTCCGACTTGCTTTGTAAGTGTCCGAACCTCCTTTATAATGATTTAAATCATGTTATTGACTTATTACAGAATCATATTCATTGTTATGATATCATATATGGTTCACTTATGACATTATATTACCCGTTCTTTGTAAATTCAATGTTAAAGAAGCGTTTTGGGTAAAATCGTTTCATTTATCTTAGGTGTTTTGACTTGTTGTTCTTGACATCACTATTACTTATATCATGATTTACTTACTTCCAGAATATAAAATATGATTTATATATCATATATATTCAGTATATATATATATATATATAATAGATAGATGAAAAACACCGTTCATGGAGACGGTAGTCCGTACGTACGCATGAACGCTGTTTTACTTTCCTTATTGTCTTGAAATGGAAGTAAGTAGATGACATACATATATATATATATATACATAAATCCAGTAACTTTATAATGTCATATATTTCATTATTATTTCTTATATATACTTTATAATCATTCTTTAAATGGTTAACATGGAGAATGAATCTCATCGCGTCGTGGAGACGGTAGTCCGTACGTACGCACGAGCGATGATATCATTTCTATAAATATTGAATTGAATTGGAGTGGATTATAAAATATATCAGAATAAATATGATGTTGTAATAACTATGTATAGTTATTCTTTACACCATTATACCCATCCATGTAAGGTGGTGGTGGAAAATAGATTACACCACGGCGTGGAGACGGTATTCCGTACGTACGCACGCGCGGTGATTTCTTTTTCCGTAGGATGGATAGATGGTGAAATAGGGTTGTTTCATACTTATAATAACATATCAGTATATGAGTGATACTGATGTTATTACTTTATAATGAAACAACCTAAGAAGAAGAAGTGGAAGAAGAAATAAAGATGAAAGAATTGGTAACGGTAATTACCTCTTCTTTGAAGTGCCTCTTTGAGACCTCGTCTTAGGGCTCTAAAATTGGTCTTTGAGGAATACCAGAACCTCTAGGATGTTGCTAGGGAAGTGGAGAAGAGATTTTGGCAGGGGTTGGCCGAGCTTGAATGCTCAAATTGGTGTGAGGAGGAGGGGGAGGAGGTGTCCTTTTATAAGGGAGGAGAGGGGCACCTTAGGAATATCTCAAAATATTATTTTATATTAAAGTCAAAATCGGTTTATAATGGTTCCAAAGGGTCTTATTTCGAAGATAAAGTGGGGATGGGTCGAAATCATATCAACCAATAGAATTTAGACAAGTTTAGGATATTATTTTAACCTTATCAATTAGATTTAACTCTAAGATAAATAATTTAACTTTTACCGTGTCTTTTTGTTTTCTTTCACTATATGGTTAATACACTTACTATAACATGCCAAACGAACCAAAAATTGTATATTATTAATAAATATATCCTTATATAAGTCATTTGGCCGAACCTTAGATTTTTAGGAATAAAATAACAATTAATAATATAATATTTTATTTAAAAACTATTTTGTGTCAATTTTGACACTATTTGATATATGATTTTTGTGAAAGTCATAACAGAATTAAATTTTCGAACCAAGTTGATTAAATCAACATTAATATATCATAGTAACCTAGAAAATTAGTGGAATTCATAAAAAATCTCAAATTACATTTATTTTCTTGTTTATAACATCAATTATGTCAATATTTCATTAATAAGATAATTACTGCATCATCGTTGTGTCATAAATAAATTAAATTATTTGATGTCTAAAAATTACAAATAAAATACCATAATGTAGGAAATCTTTTTAGCTTTCTAATGAATATTTACAATCGAATTTATCTTATGTATAACCCCATATGAAAAATTATTTACTCATTAAACTTTGATTTTAACTATTTTAACCTTTCTTTAAATAAATTAATAATAAATGTCCTAATCTAATCCAAGTGGGCCTAAATGGTCATATTTTATTCCTAAGCTTGTTTTTGGTCGAATTAAACTTGTCCAATAGAATTAGGACATGTGTTTGGGTAATAGTAATATCATATTTACCCTTAGTTACCCTATTTACTATTAACCGCGGTAAAAAAAGTAAAAAGTTACTATTCACCAAAAAATTATTTTCATCTCATTGAACCACATTTTAGTCCTTGATATTAACCGTGTCTCTTGGATTTTCGAAATTCCATTCACAGAAGCGGTAAAATTAAGTTTTATGCAAAATTCAGTTTTTAACCTACCACTTAGTAGTTTCACTATTCATCAAAACTTGATGTTTTTCAGAACAATGCCAAAATTTCATCCTAAGCTATATTTTATATTCCAAATTCAAAAATAAAGTCTATTTTACCAAATTCATAACATAGAAGTTTCATTAATTAATTTTATAATTAAATCCCGCTGTTAAAACAAATAGCGTGTTTTTAAGAAACAATATATATCAAAAGATTGACACCTGATTATGTCTGGTTTAAATGTGAAATTACATCCAATGACCAACATTGTATTAAATTGTAAAAATATATTCTAAATATACTTTAAAACAACTCAAATTAATAATTTATCACTATTAATTATTTTGATTAAAAAAGATGTTTTTTAATTATAATTTAGTAATTTTCACTATTCATCAGAATATGAAAGTTATCCGAAAAGTACCAAAATTTCATCTTAGGCTAAATTCGATACTCCGAATCCAAAAATGAAGTCCATTTTGAGAGCTAAAATTTCTATAATTTTAAAAAGTGGTTATTACTATTCATAACGGCTAGTTTTAATAATATCTTAATAGCATATCGTTGTTTAGCGAAACTTGGTGTTGCGTACAACACACGCTATCGTGTAAGGTCGCGATTGCGTGTAATGGAAGGAAAGTCAAGGATGCGTGTTGTGAAAGCTCCTTTTGGTGTAGCGTACAACACAAGACATTAATAAAATTAAAAAGAATATTTTTTATAAAATCTTGGGCTGTTACATATATTCTCTTGAAGAGAGACATATATCAAATTCAATAAAAATAAGATATATATATTTATAAATTCTTATTATAATTATATTATATACTATGTAAAGATAAATCCACATAAGACTCCATAGCTAGGAAGACTCTTGTATTGTGGGAGAGGGAGAGTTAGTGGAAACAAATAATCCAGATTGAATAATATTATATACTGGAAGAGGAGGATTTTTATTGTAATGAACCGATGTTTTGAATGAATTTTTGTTTCCTAATTTTGTGTGTTATTTTAGTTTATACTAAAAAAATAATATTATTTAATTAATGATATGAGTATAATTAAAATGAGACCGTTGGGTTTCAACTTGTATATGATTGTTGGAAACTAAATGTTGCGATTCTTGTCTCTACATACAAGTGAACTTCATTAATTAATACAAAAATAAAATTCGATGGCCTCATCCAGTAGTCTCGGGCCAATCAAAGCCCATCTGACGAAACATGGTAAGGAGGTAGAATCACTGGGCATTGCTCTAGACCAAACCCCATATGAACTTCATCATGTGAAGTTGGAGCGAAATCACCTTCGGGAGAAGTTCAAGCTTATAGAAATCACTATTGGGCAATGTTGGTCGAGCCACCCTCAGATTCTCTCACCTTAGTACACCTTACACTTAGGTCCAATGCTAGGATTATAAGGGGCTATGTAATGAGACCATGTCTACTTTTTGAAATCCATTGAGATAAATTAAATTGTGATTTCATCCGATGGTGAAGTTTGTGTTTTTCAGATGTTTGAATAAATATATGATGTGTACTGATGAATTTTGGAAAATGGGGATATTTTAAAATATTTATTTAAACCATAAATAATTAATTATGTGTAATGTTTTTCAAAAAATTGCATTATGTAAATGTGTTCAGTAAATAATTTATAATCTAATAAGATCAAATAAATTTTTTGTGAATAGTAAATTATGAATAGTGATTTTACCCTTAGGATTAGTAATGTGACCAAATGGATTAGTAATCTCACTTAAATAAAATATTAATATAATTAATGCATCTTGATTAAGTAATGTGATTCAATAAAATCGGTAAATAACTATTTCATAAATAATTATTCCAGTATTAGTTTTTTCTGGTGAATAGTGTTTTTGATGAAAAATTAAATTAAAATTATTTAGAAAATTATTTTTATAAGATGGAGTTAATTTTTTAATTCAGATCATCTATATTAGGTTAAGGTTATTTTAGGGGATTTCTCTGAAAAAATTAATTTTCGATGAATTGTGAAAATACAATTTGTAGTTTCGGGTGTTTAATGACATCATTAAGGATGTAATAATTATTTAATCATTCTGGTCGTCTTATGAATAGCAATATAAGGTATGAGGTGTCCCAACTGGCCAATGCCATGGGAAAGCCGATGGTTTTTCCAATACCACGGATGAGGTGTCCCTTGGCCATTAATGACTTATCCCCTCACATCTCTTATAAATATCAAGACTTAACCTAATTGTTTTCATTTCCAAATTCTCTTCAACAAGGATCTGATCTCCTTACCCCCACAAAAGCCCTCAAAAGGTTCCCTAAATCCTCCCAAGATCTCGACCTTCATGATTTTGAAGTTACACTTCCAGGTAAGGGATCATTTCACCCTCCTCTTTTAAGTCGTGACTTCCATTATGTTGTGTCTTATATTTTCCATTTCATTATGTTGAGGGTATTTTATTATATTTTCCTATTACTATCCATTTTATTTCCAAATTATGATATAACTTTTCTTCTCTCATCAATTTGTTTTCTGAATTTTTAAGTGACGCCATTAGGCCGCCTAATATCTTTTAAAAGAAATCACATATTTTTGTTTTCTTTCATGTTTCTTTTTCATGTGGTATGTCATTGAAATATCTATAACATGATCTTATTAAGTAACAATATGGTATTATGAATTATTTTTGAGTGGGTGACCCTTTTTCCATATATTTCAATACTTTCTAAAACCATCTTATGTAGCCGTTATGCTGCAAAAATTTCATCTCAAAATTTCTATCTCTTTATCTCAAGAAATTACCTTGTTTATTTATGTGAATACCTAGAACTATTTCATTTCAATGGGTGTTCATAAATATGTAAAGATGATATATTTTAATCCATAATTGACTTACACATAACCCTCACTCCATTTCCATGGGTTATAAATGATATAATGATCTTATTTTTAAGTGCTTTTAAAACGTCACGATTTGTAATGAAACCCATTTCATTTATTCTATATGGGTTATTTATGAAACATTTGATTATTATCTATGTGGCACAGATGAATTTAAAGACATATTATGGGTGCTTGGATAGCGCTCTAATGCATTGGGTAAAGATTTAATCTCTAGAGATGACATGTTTCACAATACCTTGGTGAAAAACCTTGGTAATTTTTATGACACCTTGGGGATGTACCTTGGTGATATGTTCATGAATGTATAAATGAAATTTTTTATCCACATATTCAAGTTATGTTTCATGTTATTTTCATTATGATATTCCTATACTTCCATTTCTCATATCTTTATGTTGTTATTCATGTTCTTATTGACATCAAAAGTACACTGATTCCCTTGTTTACCCTTACTGGGTCTTCTGCTCAAGCATTCCATTGATGTATGTCTCCAGGATATGAAAGTAAGTTATTTTAGTAAGGATGGTATTATGATTATGACTTAAAAGTGTATTTGAGTAATGTTTTATATTGTATTCATGTTTTATTGTTCCTGATTTCCATGACACTAGACATTAAAGATCCTCTGTATGTAAAATATAATGAAAAGTTATGTATTAAAAAAGAAGGATGCCACATTTGGTATCAGAGGATTGTTTAGTTATTTATGGAAATTAGGTTATGAAAACATTAGAAAGAATAATACATAAATGTTTATAAATATGTAATACTTCCTGGTATTTTGATGAGTATTGAGAAAGTGGTTTATCAAACAAATACATCCCTATCAGGATACAAGAAGGAAGAGGCGGCTCTAGCACAAATGTACATATGGATAAAACCTGAAAATAGCGCTTTGAGCGAGACTCGAATAGGAACTGGTGCACGACAACGGGACTTGCAGCACTCTTCATTATGACCCTCCCAGGGGATATGTTCGGTTAATCACATTATTTTTATAAATAATTATGAAGTAATTATAGAGAAATATAATTGTTTAAGCATGATGTTTTAAGATGTAGAATCCTTTATAGTTAAAAGATTCATAAATGAAAAAGTTTATCAATATGATTTTATTCTTTAAGAAAATGGTGGGAAGTAGGAGGAACCGTGAAAATGGTGACCGCAATGGACCATGCGATGTCAGCCCTCCGATTGAAGCTAAAATGGAAACATTCATGCAAATGATGAACCAACTAACTCATGTTATGAGTAATAACATAAATCAAGGTGAGAGGATGATCTCACCATGAAGGGAACAACATTCTGTTGATTCCTTTATGTGCCAATGACCACCATCCTTTAGTGCATCGATAGACCCATTGATTGATGAGAAATGGATCATCTCTACAGAGAGGATCTTTTATGTGGAACGTTGTTCAAAGCAAGAGAAGGTCACCTTGGCAGTCTATCGCTTAGAGGGGGAAGCTGATCAGTAGATGAAACTAATAAAAATCACTAGGAAAAGAGTGGAAGTTGAAGTTATGGAGTTGGAATAGTTCAGAGCTATCTTTTTCAGTAAGTATTTCCCTCGTACTATGAGAACAAGAATGGAGAAGAGGTTTCTTGAGCTGAAGTAGAAGGAGAATGAATCTGTGGGAAGCTGCGAGATGAACTTCACAAGGATTTCACGATATACCTCTAGCTTTTTCATGGATCCAAATGGTAAGGTTGGTAGATTCTTAGATGGACTGAGACCTCAACTGTGGAAGAATCGGCCAACTGAGATTATGAATGCTACGAGGAGATCATGTGGAGTGCGATGAAAGACAAGATAGAGTTTGGTTAGTCAAATTGGTTTCATAAATCCAATGACAATAAGAGATCGATGGAGCCCAACATAGGGATGAATTTTGATCAGGGAAGATGATGAAAGCAAGGGAAACTTCCCACGTGTAATAAATGTGGGAAGAAGCATTTAGGGAACTTCTTTCTCGGCAGTGGGATGTGATAAAAGTTCGGTAATATGGCCACATTGCGAGGAATTGTAATGGTGAGGTGAAACCTCAACTTCCAAACACCAACGACAAGGGGAAGATGGTTCATGACCTACCTGATGTAGAGTGCTTCAACTGTAGAAAACATGGGAACATTTCTAATCACTGTCCAAATCCGAGGGCAGTGGAGGGGAACCACCATCAGCCTCAGCAATGGCCAAGGGATCAAGGCCGTGATTTTTCTATCGCAACATCTGAAGTTGATGCTCCAAATGATGTGGTATTAGGTACACTTGTTGTCCTCTCAAAGCTAGCAACTACTTTGTTTGATTCTGGTTATACACATTCTTTTATTTCCTCTATGTTTACAAGGAATTTAGAATCAACCCCTGAATTGTTAAAAGTAGAGTTATCAGTCAAGACTCGTGGTGGGACTATCCAAGCATCATCAGTGTTTAGAAACATTAGTTTTTTACTTTAGTGAGCACAATCTTATCACAAATCTAGTATCCATTCACATGCTAGAATTTGACATTATACTAGGGATGGAATGGCTCTCAATTTATAATGCTAAGATCAATTGTAGAATAAAGTAAATATCAGTAGTCTTCAATGGAAAACCTACAGTTATCTTACAATAAGAGATATATCAACCTCATCTTTTTTCTAAAATAACCCCCTATTCCTTCTTTATGGAGTTGATTGGTCAACATGAAGAAGGAGATGAGAGTTTGATGATATAAAATGTCCCCATCATCTAGGAATATGTTAATGTATTTCCGGTGGAGTTGTCTGGACCTCCCCCAGAAAGATAGGTAGAGTTTAACCTCGAACTTGTACCTAGATCTCATCTGATATCAAAGACCCCATAAAGGATGTCAAATGTGGTGGTGGAGGAATTAAAGAAACAACTCCATGATCTTTTGGAGAAAGGGTTTATCCAATCAAGTGTGTCTCCTTGGGGAGCACCTGTTATCTTTGTGAAGAAGAAGGATGGATCGATGTGGCTATGAATTGATTATAAAGAACTAAATGGGATCAAAGTGAAGAAAAAATACCCTCTTCCATAAATTGATGACTTATTTTACCAACTTCGTGGGGCTTAATTTTTCACTATGATTGATCTTAGATCTGGTTATCATCAATTGAGGGTGAAGAAAGAAGATATTCCAATAACTACCTTCCGATCAAGATATGGGCATTATGATTCTGTTGTTATGATCTTTAGACTGACTAATACACCTACTATTCTTATGGATTTGATTAATAGAGTCTTTAAGGACTACCTTGATAACTTTGTGGTAGTTTTTATTGATGATATTATGAAGCAATCCAATGTAGAAGAGGAGAATGAAGATCATCTATGTATTATTTTGAAACCTCTACTGAAGGAGAGGACTTTTGGAATGTTCATCAAATGTAATTTATAGTTACAACAAGTCCTTTTCTTAGGGCACATTGTAACCAATGAAGGAATCATAGATGACCATGCAATGACAAAATTTTTAGAGGAGTGGCCCCAACCTACAAAAAATAACGAAGATTCATAGTTTTCCTGGATTAGCATCATATTATAGGTGGTTTGTGAAAAAAATTTCATCACATTCTAATCCATTAACCAAGTTAACTCCAAAAGGGGTCATGTTCATGTTGACAAAGGAGTGTGAGGAATGATTCCAAGATCTGAAAAAAGATTGTATACTGCACCGGTGTTAACTCTACCCTCATGTGGAGAAGGATTCATTATTTTTAGTGATGCTTATTTAAAAGGGATTGGGCGAGTCTTCATTCAAAATGACATGGTCATTGCTTATGGATGTCGACAGTTGAAGATTCATGAATAGAATTATCCTACCACTACAAAATAAACAGTGTTTAGCGGCGGTTTTGTGGCGGCGGTTCACAAAACCGCCGCTAAACGTTTTCCGAAATATGTTTTGTGGCGGTTTTTAATAAACCGCCGCTAAACCTTTGTTTTTTTTAAAAAACCCCGACCCTTCCCTACCCCGACCCTCGTTTCCCTGCAACCCTCGCCCGCAGCCCCCTGCGACCCCCCGGCGATCCCACGACCTCCTCCGGCGACCCCGCGACCTCCTCCGGCGACCCCGCGACCTCCTCCGGCGGTGCCTGCGACCGGCAACCCACGACCCCCTTCTCCCGAGGACCTTTCTCACTTCGACCTCAGCCCCAAAGTGAGTTTTATGGATGTTCATATGTTGTTTAACCATATTATGGGTGTTATTATCATGTAATTATCATTTTTAGATGTTTATGCATTCTCACATCATGGTATGTTTAAAAGATGATATGTTTTTTTGGTTTTCATTCCTGATGCTAATGGTGTGCGTGAGAATTTATTTGTGGAGCATCATGCATACATAAAACATGAATGTGATTTAGAGTGATTATATGAGGGTAGGTGATGTCCGTTTTCCAATTGGATATCGGTAAACTCATGTTTTCCATGTCCACGAAAAAGGATAAGTGGTCGATGGAGAGTGTTCTGGTGGATGGGTTCCCTTTGATAGTAAGAAATAACTTGGAAACTACTATGGTGGGGAGAGTCATTTTGAAATGGTTTTAGTGTATCCTCTTAGAAAATGGAGGAAATAGTGAATGAATTTTTTTGAAATGGTCAGTGATGTTTTTGAATGACTTATATCTGGTTAGTTTGTAAAAAGTATCAGTGTTTTCTAGACAACACATCATTGAAATGACATACTAATTAATAAACTGCTAGATGAATTGACAGCTGAATTGGAACTCATTTGGTTATTCTTAATTAATTATATAATTCCCTAGTAGCGATGCATCGTGTTCAGAAAGAGACTATGTGTCAACTGGTGAAATTGAGCTTCTTTAAAAGTGTCAAAAATAACTAGTTTGTTTGGTCTTAACATGCATGGTTGGGTGAAGTTGGTTATAATCAATATATAGAACTTCATCTTGTGATTGGATGGGTTGTTTTAATGGCGAGAATCTATGTGTACTGGATTTAAAATATTTCCATGTTTGTATTGTGACATGAAAACATAAGTGAAATTTTTAGCTCGGGACATCACTAGAAGTTAGGTATGAGTTCCAGTGGATAACATTGATGTAAAAATATTGTACCGGAGGAGGCGACATCACATTTCTAGATGAAATGTGTTTTCTATTTATGATGAGTGTTTTTTTTAAATTACCATCTAGCTATGGATCAACATATTTCTTATCTCTTCATTAATTTCTATCATTGAGGAACTTTTTCATGGAACACTGTTAATTTGAGGTGAGTAGAGTGTGAATCAACCATGTTTTTTTTATAAAAAGTAGTATTAACAAATCTAAATGAGGATTATTTGAAATAGACCATTACATATTTTATATAACCATGCCAAAGGCATATTTGTAATTCTAAAAGGGTTTGTTCATTAGAATGTTCTAATAGTAGAGATACTGTGAATCAGAATAGGAATTTATATACTAGTTCTTATGTTAAGAAGAAACAAAGGTTGAATTATTAATGATAGTATTAAATGATCAAATCTTCCATTTTAAATAATTGGTAATGCATAGTCTCTATGTTTCAGTTAGGAATACGAGATTTTTATTTATTTTTAATTTCTCATGTATCGTATGCCTAGGGTATTCTTTGTGGAGGGTTGTGCATCTGGATGTACAACATGCCTATTTGAATAAATATTTATCACATAAGTATGTAGGATTTTTTTTCCATCTATTCCTCAAGGATTCTCAGGGACCATAATTTTTAAGGTGGAGAGATTGTATCATCCTGTGTTTTTTACTAGTTCAAAATTTTCAAGAGTTTTTTATCATTTAATTTGGCAGGAAATACGTATCCTAAATTGAGATTCATAATGTAAATAAAAACCATTGAACACATAAAAATTCATTTTTTGAGGTTTATGTCTATTATAGTATAATATAATGAATCTAATTCCCTAATTTCATTGTCCATTGTATATTAAATTAGAATCATTGATGGTTTTAGGCCTCAAATTTTTACCACAACTTAAGTGTGCATTCCTTGAATTCTTTTATGTAACCAATTATTTTCTAAAAAAAATCATGCGGAGGTGTGCTATCTTATAAAATGAAAACATGCTGATTAATGAAATTTTAATGGGAATATCACTCCAATATGTTATTCCATAATGACCAAACAATCAATTAAGTGGGGTTTTAATACCTTTTATTGAAGTAACTAAATAATTTTTTGTGTCACGAATAATAGCATGGCCTAAATTATACAATGTTCATATAGTGTGTTTACTATTTATGAATGTTCACCTGGACCCTAATACTTTATTATGTACATGGAAATATTGTAACGCCCCGACCCCAGTTACCCAGAGTCGGTGCATTACTTCGTAACATTGGCATGATCACAAGAAAGATCAAATCTCGAAAGACCGATTGGTTTAGTATCCTTGGAAACACTAGATATATTCATAAGTTTTACATTACATCATAAAATGAAAAACTACTACAAAAACATACTGTTTCCACAGTCCACACTATAATCCCCTCATAATATCCCTGCAGGTCATTCATAACTTACATCTTCACTTCCTGGAAAAAATAAAACATAGAAAAGGGGTGAGCTCAAATGCCCAGTAAGGATAACAATATAGCGGAAACTTTCATCAATAAGAATAAACATTTAAGGCAATGTATAACTAAAACAAAAGCCTTTTAAACATGAACTTTCAACATGGTATGGCATAAATAGAATGATATAATGCCATTTAATTATTCACATGGATATTCTACTAATCGAATAATCACATGCAAAAATCAATAACCACTTTCATAATGTTGGAATGCATAATGCCAGACTATCATAACCACATATCCAAGGCCTCGTGCCAAGACTACAAATAAGATTTTGTCAAGGGCTTGTGCCAAGACACTAGTTTGTCTCATGAGACCTACCGATGCATCGAGGAGCTATAGCGGGCTCCACCCGTCACTTATTAAGTCCAATGCATTCCCATATGAAAAGGTTTAAACATAACATAAACATTCGTATTAAAACTAGCATACGAAATGTCAATAATTTCACCATAAACTATGAATGGTATAAAAATAGCACATCCACAGTCAAACATATCACAAAACCTTCAATACAATATAGAAGTTTTGTATCATAATAAATCAACTTCAAATAATCTTAAAATCCATTAAAGGATGTTGACATAGATGAAATCAAAATTCTTTTTAAAGATATATCTCCTTTTATTTTGAAATAATTTAAGATCCATGTAAAATAAAACATTTACTTTGAAAATATTCTTATAAGCTTGTAAGGAAAGCTTTGAAGATTTTATAACGGCGTAAAATAACCGCACCCGCCGTATAAGTTAAAAAAAACGTTCTTACCTTAATTCTGTCGAAAAGGTTAAAAATGACCTTGTTTTGAAAACGACGGAAAGATTCCTTTATAAACCTCTTATAAAAAGTCAAACAAGGGTATAAATGACTTTAACCCATATTCTTGTAAATAATAAAAATGTTTTGAAATACATTTTGAAGAAACATGGATGTGGATGATAAAGAGATCCCAGTAGATTATTACAAATAAACAACCTCGGATAATGAAGAGATTGTGAAATAACCCTTACCTTGTACTTTTTGTTGGTTGGGGTAGGTTAAACTCCTGTATAATGGTGAAATAATTGTTATTAAATTATACAAGAATCATATATATTAATATGATATCATATATGATCTTTTAACATTGATTTATTAATAATATCTTAGAATTATCATCGTTTCGGGTGTTAACTTACTCATTTTCTTTTATATGTTTTGTTACATAAGCCATGTTTGTTGTATCTTATTCATATCCAGAATGATATCAAGTCCTTAAACATCATTTTTAAATCATAAAATGATAATTATACTTGAATGGATACGATGGAGAATGAATCTCATCGCGTTCGTGGAGACGGTAGTCCGTACGTACGCACGAGCGACAATATCATTCTTTTGATATTAAAATAATATATAAATGAATGGTATATCATATATACAGAATCATTAACATGTTATATTTATTATTTACATGAGTTACACATCATTATTATACCCATCCAAATAATATTATATTGAATAACAATTACACCACGACGTGGAGACGGTAAGCCGTACGTACGCACGTATGGTGACATGTTATTCAAAGGGTGGATAGAATACTGAATATGGTTGTACCATACTTATAATAACATCACAGTATTTGTGAGATACTGGAGTTATTATTTTAGAATGGTAAGAACAAAGGAAGAAGAAGTGGAAGAAGAAATGAACTTAGAAAAGGGTGGTGAAATCATTACCTCTTCTTCGGGTTCTTCCTTTTGATTTGATCAAAAGGGCTCCTTAGGTTGGCTTTCTGATCAAAATAAGGCCTCTAGGTTGTAGTGAGGGATGTTGGGAGAGTATTTGGGCAGAGTTTGGCCGAACCAAAAGGCTTTGAAGGTGTGAAGAAATGAGAAGGAGGAGTGCCCTTTTATAAGAGGGGTGAGGGGCACCTTTGGAAAAGCTAGAAATATTAATTTATAATAAATTCATATTCGGTTTCTAATGGCTCCAAAGTTGACTATTCAAAGGTTAAGGTGGGGATAGGTCGAAAACCACTCAACCAATAGAATTTAGACAGGTTTGGGTACTTATATTAACCTTATCTTTAAGTATTAACTCTAAGTTAATTAGTTTCACTTTTACAATGTCTCTTTGTATTTTTATATAATATGGTTAATAAACTTACTATATACATCCAAGCGACCCCCAAGTGGTCCATTAATGATTAACCTATCATAATATAAGTCTCTTGGCCGAACCTTAGATTTTTAGGAATTTAATATCAATTAATAATATAATATTTGTTTTAAGAACTCTTTTATGTCAATTTTGACACTATTCAATAGTTGATTTTTCTAAAACTCATAAAAGATTTATTACTTCGAAAAAAGTAAATTAAATAAATCCTAATATATTATATTATCCTAGAAAATTAGTTTAATTCATTAAAAGTTTCATATTATATTTATTTGGGTATTTATAATATCAATTATGTTAATTTTTTACTATTTTAGTAATTACTGCATCATCATTGTGTCATAAATAAAATAAATTATTTAATGTCTAAAAATTATAAATAAAACATCATTATGTAGGAAATCTTTTTAGATTTCTAATGAATAATTATAATCGAAAATCCAACATGTATAACCCTATGTAAAAATTGTTCTTATAAAAGATGTAAGCTTATGCCATTTTTATTTTTATTTTAACTTTATTAATATAATGTGTCCCTACCACATAAAAGTGGCTCCAAGGGGTCCCCAAATTGACCCAAGGATGCCCATGGTCGGGTATGTGTCCACCAATAAGGTTAGGAAACGTTTTAGGGTAATTTTGTATTATTATAATATTATTTTTTAACCCTTATTTACCGGATTTACCCTTTAACCATGGTAAATAAAATATTTACCGCAGTAATTATTCAAAATGTCTAAAAATAAAATTTACCTATTTACACAATTTGAACATCCTGATCCCAAATATGGAATCCATTTTCCTAAATAAAAAACACAGAAGTGGCAGAAATTCATTTAAAATTAATTCCCGCTGTCAAAACAAAAAGCGTGTTTTTAAGAGATAATAACTACCAAAAGATTGACACTTGTTTATGTTCGGTTTAATTGTAAAATTATGTCCAATGACCAACATTATATTAAATGGTAAAAATATATTCTAAATATACTTTAAAATCACTCAAATTCATAATTTATCACTATTAATTATTTTGATTAAAAAAGTTGTTTTTAATTAAAATTTAGTAATTTTCACTATTCATCAAAATATGAAAGTTATCCGAAAAGTACCAAAATTTCACCTTAGGCTAAATTCGATATTCTGAATCCAAAAATGAAGTCAATTTTGAAATATAAAATATATATATTTTCAAAAAGTAGGTATTACTATTTATAACGGCTAGTTTGATTGGTTATGGTGTGTTAGAACTCGGTGTTGCGTACAACACACGCTATCACATTATTCAAAGGGAAACGTACCGTGGAAGCTTGGGGTGTTTCATTTTAAATTTTTGATGTCCCCATTTAGTCAAAAAGTTTAAAATATTGTATTTAAAAATGTTTCACTATTAGAAGTTGATAAAAGTGAAATACTGAAAATGAATCTGTTCTTGCATTATGACTAAGAAACTCATAATAGGGATTCTAAAATTATAAGGATTATATAAAGTTCAAAATGTAGTTAATACTATTAATGACCTCTTTTAATGGTGTGATTGAACTCGGTGTTGCATGTAGTGCAAGTTATTGAATTATTTTTAAGAAATAACACACTCTGAAATCCTGGGGTGTTACATTCTCCCCTCCTTCAATAAATTGCGTCCTCGCAATTTGAAATTGTTCTTCGAAAATAAAAGGTTGAAAGTAGAAAATATATTTGTGGGAAAACCCACATTGGAAATTGGGTTACTAAAATTTAGTCTTAATATGAGGAAAAGAGAAATTAAAGGGTCACCACCAAATTATGATCTCTATTAGGAGAACATTGGTGGCAATTAGAGACATATAATTGGAGGAAAAACGTAAATATTTATAGGTAGTGATTGAGGTCATCAATCACAATCAAGTATAAAATTGAGGTCCTTAAACTCATCAATCAATTATGATTTTAAGTACCATCGGTTCAACAAAATATATGGTATTGGGACAACACATTTTTGACATTTCAAAACATCTTAGTTGAAATCCCACATCGAAAAATGAATTAATGAGGCCTCTATTTAAAATAAAGAGTGGAAAGTATGAAGATTATCGAAAATAACACATACTAGGGTTCCATGTAGGAAAATATGGATATGTAAGAGAAATCTAACCATCAATTATCTGATGGAGAGTGGTAGAGAACATGTCTATGAAAAGGCCAACAATCCCAAAGCCATAAATTTGTGATGATTTAAGGTACCATCTAGGACAACATTTTTGTTCTAAGTTTCTATTATTAATGTTGAGGAATTTATTTATGAGATTGGATAAGATAATAAGGAGATATACTTAGTTTATAATTAGAGTTTTATCCATTAATAAATTTCAACCAAAACTCATCATTCACTCGTAAAAAAAATTCTATTTATACTATTCATAGAGGGTTCCAAAATAAACAAATTTATAATTAATCTACCAGATATTTTAAAAAATTACTTTATTTAATCCAGGACATCTCGTGGGATAGTGGTAGGTGACACACCCTTGTCGCCCTTCGGTTGCGGGTTCAAGTCTCGCAGCCTTGCCGGACGCGACGGGTTGCCGCCCGACCTCCGGGTTGTCCTTTTATGGAAATCCAAAATAATCCAAACTAGAACTATCCAAAATACTTCTATCTAAACTCACAGTCCAACATTTATAAGGAAGATAAACATAATATAGATCCTTTTTACCCCGTAATAGAATATGAATACCTTCATCATGTATTACCATATTCCTTATTGATTACATTCATGCTCCCTTATTCCATATAGAATGCTGGATATACTTCATTAATCCAAAAAAGTTTTAAACCCCAACAATGATGGTATATACAAATCATTAATCAGTTCCAAGGTAGTCAAGAATATCCAATATAATTTATCCAAAACAATCACATATTATTCCAAAATCACTACCTCAGTATCAGAACTGTATTATGATTTATCATTCTCTCAACCATATATTTTCCAAAAATTTATCCTGCTATTGAGTCACTTTTCTTTGTTCCACACAATCTCAAGTCCTTAATGAAATAGTACTGCAGTACAATCCTTATATACTCCATGATTATTGTAACAAGTACATTGTTGATACAACACTCAATTGACATAATCAACATAAGAACTCTAATCATCCCTCTTCATCTGTGGTAGTATCATAACATGATTATTATCCAATAACATCATTTGCGGCATAGTCTGATGACTGGGACATAGGTTTGCGTAGTGTCCAAACTCCTTGCAAATGAAGCATTGTACATTTGAAACCATTTTCTTACCCTTGCAGTCACGTACTTTGTGCCCTTTTCCTCCACACTTATAACAAACTCCCATTCCTTTCAGGCAAGTTCCAGGGTGTTTCTTTCCACAGTTACCACATATGGGAAAATTCTTCTTTTCCCTCTTCCCTTTATCCATCTTTCTCTCTTCCATCCTTTTCTTCTCTTGCTTCCCTTCAAATCCATAGGACTCAGTAAACTCTTTACTTATCTTATCAACACATGATATTATTTCTTCATATGATGATAATACATGGGAGACTATTTATCTTATAAATTCTAGCTTAAGACCATGAGAGATATGATCCTTCCTTCTCTTTGGATCATGTGCATTTCTGGAGTTCTCATTCCTTCTACTGGGCGCCATTTCTAAACAATGGCATACACTAGATCAGTTTATGAATCAAAATACATAATCCCATACTTATAAAACACTTAACATAAATTGAACTATTTATGGATATAATCCATAATCATAAGAATGTTTTCTTTGAGGAAGTATATACTCATAATCCCTTCAAAATTATTTGTAAAGAAAATGAGAGTTATCCTAAGCATATCCCCTGGGAGTGTCGTAACCAAGAGTGCAGCAAGGCCCGTTGTCGTGTACCAGTTCCCGTTCGAGTCTAGCTCAAAGCGGTGTTTTCGGGTTTTACCCCTAGGTACATCTGTGCCAGAGCCGCCTCTACCTGCTCGTATCCAGACAGGGATGTATTGATCGGAAAACTCACAAAATCTCTACAATACCAAAATTCTAGGAAGTTCTTCTACACTAATCCTCAAAGCTCATCTTAGGTCTACGTGCTCTAATCAGAGTTTATCTAAATCTAGCTTCCAAGGTTTGTACTAAACTTCCTCTGATACCAACTGTAACGCCCCGACCCCAGTTACCCAGAGTCGGTGCATTACTTCGTAACATTGGCATGATCACAAGAAAGATCAAATCTCGAAAGACCGATTGGTTTAGTAGCCTTGGAAACACTAGATATATTCATAAGTTTTACATTACATCATAAAATGAAAAACTACTACAACAACATACTGTTTCCATAGTCCACACTATAATCCCCTCATAATATCCCTGCAGGACATTCATAACTTACATCTTCACTTCCTGGGAAAAATAAAACATAGAAAAGGGGTGAGCTCAAATGCCCAGTAAGGATAACAATATAGCGGAAACTTTCATCAATAAGAATAAACATTTAAGGCAATGTATAACTAAAACAAAAGCCTTTTAAACATGAACTTTCAACATGGTATGGCATAAATAGAATGAAATAATGCCATTTAATTATTCACATGGATATTCTACTAATCGAATAATCACATGCAAAAATCAATAACCACTTTCATAATGTTGGAATGCATAATGCCAGACTATCATAACCACATAGCCAAGGCCTCGTGCCAAGACTACAAATAAGATTTTGTCAAGGCCTTGTGCCAAGACACTAGTTTGTCTCATGAGACCTACCGATGCATCGAGGAGCTATAGCGGGCTCCACCCGTCACTTATTAAGTCCAATGCATTCCCATATGAAAAGGTTTAAACATAACATAAACATTCGTATTAAAACTAGCATACGAAATGTCAATAATTTCACCATAAACTATGAATGGTATAAAAATAGCACATCCACAGTCAAACATATCACAAAACCTTCAATACAATATAGAAGTTTTGTATCATAATAAATCAACTTCAAATAATCTTAAAATCCATTAAAGGATGTTGACATAGATGAAATCAAAATTCTTTTTAAATAAATATCTCCTTTTATTTTGAAATCATTTAAGATCCATATAAAATAAAACATTTACTTTGAAAATATTCTTATAAGCTTATAAGGAAAGCTTTGAAGATTTTATAACGGCGTAAAATAACCGCACCCACCGTATAAGTTAAAAAAACGTTCTTACCTTAATTCTGTCGAAAAGGTTAAAAATGACCTTGTTTTGAAAACGACGGAAAGATTCCTTTATAAACCTCTTATAAAAAGTCAAACAAGGGTATAAATGACTTTAACCCATATTATTGTAAATAATAAAAATGTTTTGAAATACCTTTTGAAGAAACATGGATGTGGATGATAAAGAGATCCCAGTAGATTATTACAAATAAACAACCTCGGATAATGAAGAGATTGTGAAATAACCCTTACCTTGTACTTTTTGTTGGTTGGGGTAGGTTAACCTCCTGTATAATGGTGAAATAATTGTTATTAAATTATACAAGAATCATATATATTAATATGATATCATATATGATCTTTTAACATTGATTTATTAATAATATCTTAGAATTATCATCGTTTCGGGTGTTAACTTACTCATTTTCTTTTATATGTTTTGTTACATAAGCCATGTTTGTTGTATCTTATTCATATCCAGAATGATATCAAGTCCTTAAACATCATTTTTAAATCATAAAATGATAATTATACTTGAATGGATACGATGGAGAATGAATCTCATCGCGTTCGTGGAGACGGTAGTCCGTACGTACGCACGAGCGACAATATCATTCTTTTGATATTAAAATAATATATAAATGAATGGTATATCATATATACAGAATCATTAACATGTTATATTTATTATTTACATGAGTTACACATCATTATTATACCCATCCAAATAATATTATATTGAATAACAATTACACCACGACGTGGAGACGGTAAGCCGTACGTACGCACGTATGGTGACATGTTATTCAAAGGGTGGATAGAATACTGAATATGGTTGTACCATACTTATAATAACATCACAGTATATGTGAGATACTGGAGTTATTATTTTAGAATGGTAAGAACAAAGGAAGAAGAAGTGGAAGAAGAAATGATCTTAGAAAAGGGTGGTGAAATCATTACCTCTTCTTCGGGTTCTTCCTTTTGATTTGATCAAAAGGGCTCCTTAGGTTGGCTTTCTGATCAAACTAAGGCCTCTAGGTTGTAGTGAGGGATGTTGGGAGAGTATTTGGGCAGAGTTTGGCCGAACCAAAAGGCTTTGAAGGTTTGAAGAAATGAGAAGGAGGAGTGCCCTTTTATAAGAGGGGTGAGGGGCACCTTTGGAAAAGCTAGAAATATTAATTTATAATAAATTCATATTCGGTTTCTAATGGCTCCAAAGTTGACTATTCAAATGTTAATGTGGGGATAGGTCGAAAACCACTCAACCAATAGAATTTAGACAGGTTTGGGTACTTATATTAACCTTATCTTTAAGTATTAACTCTAAGTTAATTAGTTTCACTTTTACAATGTCTCTTTGTATTTTTATATAATATGGTTAATAAACTTACTATATACATCCAAGCGACCCCCAAGTGGTCCATTAATGATTAAAATATCATAATATAAGTCTCTTGGCCGAACCTTAGATTTTTAGAAATTTAATATCAATTAATAATATAATATTTGTTTTATGAACTCTTTTATGTCAATTTTGACACTATTCAATAGTTGATTTTTCTGAAACTCATAAAAGATTGATTACTTCGAAAAAAGTCAATTAAATCAATTCTAATATATCATATTATCCTATAAAATTAGTTTAATTCATTAAAAGTTTCATATTATATTTATTTGGGTATTTATAATATCAATTATGTTAATTTTTTACTATTTTAGTAATTACTGCATCATCATTGTGTCATAAATAAAATAAATTATTTAATGTCTAAAAATTATAAATAAAAACTCATTATGTAGGAAATATTTTTAGATTTCTAATGATTATTTATAATCGAAAATCCAACATGTATAACCCTATGTAAAAATTGTTCTTATAAAAGATGTAAGCTTATGCCATTTTTATTTTTATTTTAACTTTATTAATATAATGTGTCCCTACCACATACAAGTGGCTCCAAGGGGTCCCCAAATTGACCCAAGGATGCCCATGGTCGGGTATGTGTCCACCAATAAGGTTAGGACACGTTTTAGGGTAATTTTGTATTATTATAATATTAGTTTTTAACCCTTATTTACCGGATTTACCCTTTAACCATGGTAAATAAAATATTTACCGCAGTAATTATTCAAAATGTCTAAAAATAAAAGTTACCTATTTACACAATTTGAACATCCTGATTCCAAATATGGAATCCATTTTCCTAAATTCAAAACACATAAGTGGTAGAAATTAATTTAAAATTAATTCCCGCTGTCAAAACAAAAGCGTGTTTTTAAGAGATAATAACTACCAAAAGATTGACACTTGTTTATGTTCGGTTTAATTGTAAAATTATGTCCAATGACCAACATTATATTAAATGGTAAAAATATATTCTAAATATACTTTAAAACCACTCAAATTCATAATTTATCACTATTAATTATTTTGATTAAAAAAGTTGTTTTTAATTAAAATTTAGTAATTTTCACTATTCATCAAAATATGAAAGTTATCCGAAAAGTACCAAAATTTCACCTTAGGCTAAATTAGATATTCTGAATCCAAAAATGAAGTCCATTTTGAAATATAAAATATATATATTTTCAAAAAGTAGGTATTACTATTTATAACGGCTAGTTTGATTGGTTATGGTGTGTTAGAACTCGGTGTTGCGTACAACACACGCTATCACATTATTCAAAGGGAAACGTACCGTGGAAGCTTGGGGTGTTTCATTTTAAATTTTTGATGTCCCCATTTAGTCAAAAAGTTTAAAATATTGTATTTAAAAAGGTTTCACTATTAGAAGTTGATAAAAGTGAAATACTGAAAATGAATCTGTTCTTGCGTTATGACTAAGAAACTCATAATAGGGATTCTAAAATTATAAGGATTATATAAAGTTCAAAATGTAGTTAATACTATTAATGACCTCTTTTAATGGTGTGATTGAACTCGGTGTTTCATGTATTGCAAGTTATTGAATTATTTTTAAGAAATAACACACTCTGAAATCCTGGGGTGTTACAAATATAGGCAAGTGGAATGATATTGGAATGGAAATATAGGAAAGTGGAATGATATTGGAATGGAAATTTAATTTCCATTCACTATTATTAATATTATTCAAATTATTATAATTGAAATACTTAAGTACATTGACCTTATTATTTTATAATTGAAAAGTATCACGGAAATGGGCATCTAACATATGCATGACTTGTGATGTGGAATGCTTTTAAACATGAAAATTCTTATATTTGTTGGAATTAAATTATCAAATTAGTTATGTATTCCTTGAGATATACTTTGGTTCCATATATTGAACTCCATGAATGGACTCATAGGTTACTTGTTTTATGAATACCCCAATAGTGATACTTTGATTCTTTTATAAAATGCCCTATACTGGAAAATGAGGCATATTACATATCTACCAAGGAGTGATCCTGATTCTCTGGATGAGTGACCTTCATTAGGGATAGATTTTTATACCATTCCACAAGAGACAATCAGACCCCTACATGATATACATGGGAAGATCTCAAAAGTTCAGGCTTTACACCATGCCGAAAGTGATACAAAGGCTTCATCATATGGATCACCTTTGATGGACGCTTACAATGATATGGATTTTTTGTTATCCTAGAAAGATAACTAGGATCCTTTTTATGGATCACATTATATGGGATCATGATTAAATGAATTATATTCTAAATTTTACTTAAATGTGGCCATTTAGATTTGCCTAGAACAATAAAACAAACATTACCCATTGTGAAAATGGTTTCAGTGAATGTAGTTAACTTGATTTAAAATGCATTATGATCAGTTTCGATCACACATCAAAGGGGTGTTTTTTGAGGCAACATAAATGTGTGATCGATGGTGTTATGATAAGTGTGTATCCCGATATTCTTATTGCTCCTCAATGAGGTGTTGACGCTGTCTCCTATGGACCAGACTTGTTCAGTTGGTCTGAAATGGTAAATGTGGTCAATGAATCATCTTTATTATATTATGCATACTTTAGGGTCAATGGTTCATCTTTATTATATTATGTTTCTGTAATCTTACACTATCGTATATTTTGTGTAGGCACATTGTGATATACATGGATAAAAGCTGGATCACATTACCGAGGAACACATCTCAATATGTTAAGGGTTTGAATGGGTTTTTAGATTTTGCAATTTCTAATCGATCCGTTGAAGGGAGAATAAGATGTCCATGTCCTAAATGTAAATTTATAACATGGTTGAAGAGAGATGAAGTTTATGAACATTTAATACTGAAGCAATTCCCTGAGCAATATTTGTGTTGGATTTGGCATGGAGAATCAAACAATACAGAAATATTGAGGACTGATGTTAATCCACAGAATGAGGTCCCAAGTTCTTCGACAATGGAAAATGAAATGCAAAACCTCATAAATGAAGAATTCGGCACTGCAAGACACCACTATGAGCATCAAAACATATCAGAACAACCAGAAGAGGGTGCTACAAATTGCAACGTGACAAGTGATGTTTCTGAGACTGTAACACAAGCAGATCAAGACTGTAACATATCATTGGATCCTATTGATTCTAAGGAGCCAAATGTAAGGGAAAACTTCAGTGAGGAAAATGCATTTCATGATTTATTTGATCATATATTGAATAATGATTTCATAACATTATATAGAAATCAAGGAGTCCAGTTAAATACATTATTAAGAATGATTGTACATGGATGAGGTTTTAGGACTCCCCATGATACCATAATTAATTGTTTAGAATGTAATTACTATTTCATATCATCATTATTGGGAGGAATATGGAATCCATCCATTTCCTAAACTCTCTTTAAAATGACTTTCAATCCCCTAATCGATGGAAATCTGGAATTGAATTTCAATAAGTTGTGGGATTTTTTTCAGAACATTAATTTTGACCTAGTTGCATTATGGGTGAATAAAACACCAATTTTTTTTGTTTTCCGATAAAAATATACATAATTCATCAGTTTTTGTGTATATATTCTATGAGTTGTGTTGGATGTTGTATACTTTTACATTGTGATGTTTCTATGTAAGGGAATAAAAAAATATTTTTCTGGTGTGGTGTAATGCATGACTTAAAATATCCTAATAGTTATAGAAAATATAAAAGAAGATCAGGATCATTTCAATACCACTGTATAATATATATGTAGACCCATGTAGTTATATTTCAATGATCATGTGTTCTTGAGGTTGTTTCCATGATGGTGTAGGCATATTTTGTGTGAGGGAGTGTGGATTCTCCTAGGTTGTTCTGGATTTTTTAGGTTTTGGTGAACATTGGTGAGGTGTTATATCAGTTGGAGCTCTAACCATTAATAAAAATAATTCACAATATCATCCATGTATCCCAACATTACTGAAATAATCATGATTCATGGTTTTAAATGGTCAATTACACATCATTTAAATGAAACCAAATTTGATGATACAAAAAAATGGAATTTTGACAAACATAACAACCCAATAACATTTGGTAAATTAAATTTTGAATCTTAAATTATGGGACTCCTTCTATATTATGTATTAACTTGTTTTTATCTTGTTTCATCAATCCTTAGATATGGTTTTAATTTTTTAGATCCACTATATGGGACATGGACTCCCCAAACATGCAATTCTAGGTATGTTCTTTACTACCATTCTTCATTTGATTGCACCGTGATGTGAAGTTTGATGTTGTTTTTAGTCCCCCTCCAATATTCCTCCATTCTCTAAATGGGTTGTGTTACTAATCAAAGAATTACCTTGGTATATATAGGCTATTATATCTCCTTCTCATTTCCATTTTTTTGTGTAGAAACAATTATAGTATATTCTATTAGGGTGTCCTTAATCTCTATTGATTTTACCATTTATGAAATTATCGTGGTTTTCTCCATGTGGGTGGGTAATTGAGATTAATCAAAGAAAAAATAACTAATTGATTTTGAAATGGATTTTACGTGATCCGTGATTTCAAATATGGTTACTAGATATTTGGTTTTTCATTATTATTCCACAGTATCATTCTCTTCTTCCTTGTTATTCCTGAATGTATTATTTGTCTATTTATAAAATCTTCTTTTGGATGATTATTTTAACTCATCCATCGAAAAAGGAATAATAGGTATATTTTGATAAGAATCAATTACATTTAAAATTTTGATAATTATGAAAAAACAACCACATGAGATGATGAATTAATGTGAAATTGTCTTCATATATCTTGAAATATATTCTTGTGTACATTTGGTTGTCTGTTGTCCATCTTTTTTTGTGTGGGATTTAAGGGGTTTGAAGTATGATGGAACCAACAAGTTTGGTTTCACAATTTGTTTTTAATTGTGGAGGTGTTATGGGTGAATTTGGTTCTCATAGTGAGATACATGTTTCTTGTTATGGTGTGGTTTTGTCTATGAGGGATGGTGTTTTTAATGTTGGTTTTTATTATGGTAAGAGATGTTATGGTCACTATTATGAGGATGTTGGTTTTTGTGTGTAGTGGTTTGCGGTAGTATTCTTTTAGTGATGGAATATGAAATGGTAATGAAATAATGTTGTAAGCTGTTGTACATTACAAATATGTGTGGATGTGATATTATGTGGGGCTGATGGGTGAGATGTGGCTGTGGTTTTGGAAAATTTAGGGCAGTGGTGGAGCAGATCCAATATTTTTTTTTTCCAGTTCAACATTTAGCAGCGGTTTTAACCGCCGCTAATGCCATACCTGTGAGCATTTAGCGGCGGTTAAAACCGCCACTAAATAACCGGGAATCATTTAGCGGCGGTTTTAACCGCCGCTAAATGATGAACTGGGCAGAATTTAGCGGCGGTTAAAACCGCCGCTAAATATTATGTTGATATTTAGCGGCGGTATTCACCGCCGCAGAATAGGCGCATCAAACGCCTGAATTTAGCGGCGGTTAAAACCGCCGCAAATAAGATACCCATATAACCACCGCTAAATGAAGAGAAACCGCCGCTAAATGATGGACCTACGACACATTTCTAAAACCACCGCGGAATCGAAAAAACCGCCGCTAATAGATTGCGGACGCCAAACTTAGCGGCGGTTTTTGTAAACCGCCGCCACACAATATAGCGGCGGTTTAAACCGCCGCTAAACCAGAAAAAACCGCCGCTAGGACCGGCATTTGTTGTAGTGTACGCATGATATAGAGCTATCTGCAGTCGTTTTTGCTCTGAGGATATGGATTCACTATCTTTATTGGGAGAAATTTGATATATACATAGACCATCAAAGTATGAATTATATTTTAAAACAAAAAGAACTGAACATGAGACAAAGGAGATGGTTGGAACATCATAAAGACTATGATTGTTGAATTCATTATCACCCTGGAAGAGAAAACAATGTAGCTAATTCATTAAGTAGGAAAGACCTAGTTGTTCTTTACATGATGAGGATTCAAAAAGATCCTTTGATCAATGACCTAGTAATGCTGGATAAGGGAATTATAAGGAAGGGGACATCATCAACCCTAACCCAAATGAGTTGTCAACCGTAATTACTATTGAAGATCAAGAAGGCTCCGAAAGAAGAACCTTTATTACAAGAGAAGTTTGAAACTGTAAAGGATTTAATGTTTCTTGACTTAAATATTGATCATGAAGGTGAACTGAGATTACATACAAGACTATGTGTTCCATCTATTCCGGAAATAAAGAAGGAGATGATGGATGAAGCTAATAGCTCTACTTTCTCTATATATCCTAGAAGAAAAAAAATGTACAGAGATCATCATGATAATTATTGGTGGGATAATATGAAAAGGGAGATTGCAGACTACACATAATGGTTCCTAGTATGTCAGCAAGTGAAAGCAGAGTGACAACTTCCTAAAGGATTATTGAAACCACTACCCATAACAGCATGGAAGTTGGACAATATCAATATGGACTTCATCACTAGTCTTCTGAGAACATCCAAAGGACGCAATGTGATATGGTCTATTATGGAATGTCCCACCAATACTGCCCATATTATCTCTATCTGGGAAGATTTATCTCTTGATTAACATGCCAGGATTTATGTGAAGGAAGTGGTAAGTCTGCATGGAGTTCCTCTTTCTATTATATCTGATTGTGATCCAAGGATTAAATCAAAATTCTGGAGAAGTCTTCAACAAGATATGATCATTGAATTGAATTTCAGTACGGCCTATCTCCCCAAAATAGATGGCCAATATGAATGTACTATTACAAAACTTGAGTACATACTGAGAACATGCTAAATATAATTTAATGGTGGATGGGATCAACATCTCCATTTAGTTAAGTTCTCAAACAACAACAGCTTCCACTCGAGAATTAAAATGGCACCTTATGATGCACTATATGGGAAGTGATGTTGAATTCCTACTTATTTTGATGAATCTGGTGAGAGAAATATTCTTGGGATTGATCTTTGGGACGAGATGACAGAAAAAGTCCATGCCATCCAACAACACATTAAGGCTGCCCAGAGTCGGAAAAAGAGCTATGCCGAAAACCTTCGAAGGGACTTGGAGTTTGATGTTGGTGACAAGGTCTTTCTTCGAATTTCACCTTGGAAGAGAGTCATGAGGTTTGGGAAGAAAGGGAAGCACAACCCTAGGTACATTAGCCCCTATGAAATTCTTGATCACGTGGGAGCAGTGTCCTATCGGATTGATCTTCCTCAATATATATCACAATTTCATGATGTCTCCCACATATCCCTCTTGAAAAAGTACATACATGACTCTTCAAATGTACTAAATCTAGTGGTGGTACCACTGGAACATGACCTATCTTATGAGGAGCAGCAAGTGGAGAGCTTGGATCGTAGAGACAAGGTTCTACGCAACAAGACTACCAACCTTTTTAAGGTGTTGTGGAGAAACAAAAAATATGAAGAATCCATGTGCAGACTAGAGGAGTCTACTAGGTATAAGTACACACAATTTTTTTTTTCTGAGGATATGATTGAAAATTTCAGGGAAAAAATTTCAAAAGGGGGGAAGAATATAATGACACGTAGTGTTGAATGATTTTTTTCCATAATTTTGTGTGTTATTTTAGTTTATACTCAACAAAACTAAATTATTTGATTAATGAGAAGAGTATAATTAAAATGATACCACTGGGTTTTGACTGCTATATGATCATTGGTCAATATGACCATTGTATACTAAATGTTGTGATTGATGTTTCTAAATACAAGTGATCTCGGATAATTAATACAGAAAAAAGATTTGATGGCCTCATCCCACAGTCTGGGCCCGATCGAAGCCCATCTGACGAAACATGGTGTGGAGGTAGAACCACTAGGCTTTGCTCTAGACCAAACCCAAGCCTAAATTCATCATGTGATGCTGGAGAAGAATCTCCTTCATGAAGAAGTTCAAGATTATAGAAATCACTACTCGGGGAATGTTGGCCGAGCCACCTTCATATTCTCTCACCTTATCACACCTTACACATAGGTCCTATTATGGGATTATAAGGGGCTATGCAAAGATACTATAGCTACTTTTTGTAATCCATTGAGATAAATAAAATTTTTATTTCTTCCTATGGTGAAGTTTGTGTTTTTTCACTTGTTAGAATAAATATAGGATGTATACTGATTAATTTTGGAAGAAGGGGATATTTTAAAATATTCATGTAAACCATAAATAATTAATGATGTGCAATGATTTTCAATAAATGGTCTTCAGGAAATGTGTTCAGAATGAAATTTAGAATCTAATAAGATCAACTAAATTTCTGTGAATAGTAAATTATGAATATTTATTTTTCACATAGGATTAGTAATGTGACCAAATGGATTAGTAATCTCACTTATAGAAAGTATTAATATAATTTGGGCACATTTATTAATAAACATGATAAAATAAAATAGGTAAACAACTTTTTCAGAAATTATTTGTCATATATTAGTTTTTTCAGGTGAATAGTTTTTTTAATTAAAAATTAAATTAAAAATATTTAGAATTTTTTTTATAAAATGGAGTTTATTTTTGAATTCATAGAATCAATATTAGGTTAAGGTTATTTTGGGGGATTTTTCTGAAAAAAATGAATTTTCGGCGAAGAGTTAAAATATAGTTTTTAGTTTTGGGTGTTTAATTACATCATTAAGGATGTAATAGTTATGTAATAATTCTGGTCCTCTTATGAATAATAAGGTATGGTATTAGGTGTCCCTAGTGGCCAATACCATGGGAAAATACCGTGGGCAAGCCCATGGTTTTTCCAATACCAAAAATGAGGTGTCCCTTGGCCATTAATGAATTGTCCCCCCACTTCTCCTATAAATAACAATCCATTCCATTATTCCTATCATTTTAAAATCCTCCTCAACAAAATTATGATCTCCTTACCTCCCACGAAGTCCTCTCAAGGTTCCCTCAAGCCTACCAAGGTCCTGACCTTCAAGCTTTCGAAGTTACTCTTCAAGGTAAGGGATATTTTCACCCTCCATTTTTAAGTCATGACTTACTTTATATTGTTTCTTATATATTCCTTATTTTTATATTGAGGGTATGTTATTATATTTTCTTATTAATATAAATTTTATGTCCAATTTATGAGAGATCCTTTCTTCTCTCATCAATTTTTTTTCTGAATTTTTATGTGACGTCATTAGGCTGTCATATTTCTCGTACAAGAAATCAAATCTTTTCTTTTGTTTCATGATTCATTTTGATGTAGTATGTCATTCAAATATCTATACCATAATCATATTCAGTACCCATACTGTATTATGAATTATTTTTGAGTGGGTTACCCTTGTCCCCTCTATTTTCAATATTTTCTAAAACCATGTTATATTGCCGTTATGCTGCAGAAATTTCGTCTCAAAATTTCTATCTCTTTCTCTCAAGAAAATACCTTGTTTATTTATGTGAATAGCCATACATATTTCATATTTATGGGTTTTAATAAATATATAAATAATATATACTTGTTTCTATAATTGACATACACATAACCCTCACACCATTTCCTTGGTATAAAAATGATATAATGAATTATTTTTAAGAGCTTTTAAAACGTCACGATTTGAAATGAAACCCATTTATTTTATTCCCTAGGGGTTATTTATTAAACTTTTGATTATGATATATGTGTCTCACATGAAAGTGAATAAATATTAATGGTGTGCCCTGATAGCTCTCAGTGAATTGTGTAATGATTTAATCTCTAAAGATGACATGGTTCCAGATACCTTAGTGAATAACCTTGGTAATTTTTATGACACCTTGCGGATGGACCATGGAGATATGTTTCTGAATGTCTAAATGAATTTTGGTAGCCTCATATTCAAGTTATGTTTCATGTTCTTTTCATTATGATATTCCTATACTTCCATTGATCATATCTTTATGTTATTATTCATGTTCTTATTGACATCACAAGTACACTGATTCACTTGTTTACCCTTTCTGGGCATTCTGCTCACCCTTTCCTTTTATGTATGTCTCCAGGATATGAATGGCAGTATTATTACTTAGTATGATTTTATGATTAAGCCTTAAAATTGGATTATAATAATGTTTAATTTTTTATTCATGTTTTATTTTTCCTAATTTTCAAGACACTAGACTTTTAAGATCTTCTGTATGTAAAATGTAATGAAACTTTTTGTATTAAAAAGGTAGGATTCAATAGATATTATATGGTTTTATTTTATGTTGATAAAAATTTAATAATTTTAGAATGATTATAAGATTGTAAATATAATAAAGTGTAATGGAAGATGATTGGTCATGATTTAAATAATATTTATAAAATACACATGTTGTGGAATGTTGACTATTAAATGCTTTAATAACAAGGAAAAACAATGGTAACCTTGAGTCAAAATGATGATGTAATCAAATAATTTCATAAATATCATTGTATGATATATCCCAATCTGAAAATTATATATAATGAAAAAATAATTATTGTTTCTGGGAAGTAACAAAGAGAGTCCAAAATAATTATGTCTCATAATGCATGGATTTTCAACGAGTGATGGTTGGTCACTATCGAACTCTCTTTGTTGTGAATCCTTTGTTTGTCCCAATATAGAAAAAAATTTGTAATGACATATTTAGTATTTGGTATATATATTTTACAACATAATCATTGATATGTCTAGAATATTGTGGATTGACTCAGGAAATCATTTCATGTCAATACCATATGAGAGGAATTAAAAAAATACAAACATGGTTATTCATACTCCAATCATGACATAAGCCTTCATGAATTTTATTATTAATTCATATTATATATATATATATATCCTTATTTATTTCTTGATATTTTAGTGATTAATATAATAAGTGATAGGTGTTTTTTGAATATGGTTTCAAAATGTCACCATTTAACCAAAAAAAATTGTAATAATCTTTTAAAAAGTAGTAGGAAATGAGTTAAAATTATGTTTCAGAAAATGAGATATTATGGATGGATCTTCTCCATTTAGTGAAATATTATATAAAAATTATCTATTCAGAAAATATGATGGATCCTTTTGAAGAATTTTATAGAATGTCGAGTCAATCACAATTAAAATTGGGGAAGATAGGATAAATGATTCTATTTTGACATAGTTTTGAGAAATAGATAACTAATACCCTTAATTTAATCAATACGTGATTTATGAAAACATTATATCTAAAATAATATTATTTTATCCATTTTTTATGGGTATTAGAGTTTTTAGTTCAGAGATCGAGACCTCTTTTGAGTGTTACCTCAGCTAGGATTTTAATGGTTAATAAACTAAGGGATTATGAAAATGGGGTATGTGGGTCCATTTACTATTGTTTAAAAGAATGGGGATGTGTCTTATCATTCACAATTTCATCCAAAGATTTTTATACCATATGAAATGTTCCATTTTTAATATCATATGTAACACAAACAAAATATATTTCATATTCATCCAAATTATGATCATAATTTTTAACTACATGTAACCATTCATAAAAGGCTAACACAAAATTTTAAAATCTATCCAAAAATATTGAGAGGATGATTAAACAAATTTTTCGAGATATTTGTAATTATAGAACTATTAATGACAATACATGTGTGCTGGAGGACTATATGTGTTAAAAATTGGTAATTTTATTCACCAATGCTAGATTATAATGAATTTATTTGTATATAATGTCCTTTATTGGGGTGGATTATGATACAATAGACATGATATGAATGTTCCATCTAGATATTTTTGAATATTATGAATAAAAATATTAATTTTTGAGGGGTAGTGTAAATTAAATCATTTTAATAATATTTCTATTTTTTATGGAGACCAACCATGAATAGTGTATCAGGGTGTGGTTACATATACACTATTTGATGAACGGTCTATCAGAATGTGATACCCTGGAATGAATCATGGTTTTTTGGGAAAGGATACCATAAATGGTAATTGTAAGATGAGTAATGACCAAAACATTTATTAATAAAAAATTTCATGATCTGATTAATTGTATTAGTAGGTCAAATTATAATATAAAACATATTGACTTCTGTAGTTTTATGTTGTTGGATTTTAAAATACCAATAATAATTATTACCATTTCTAATATAGTTTTTGATCAATAATCACATGATTATTATAAATATATGGATATTACGAAGAAAAAATTATACTCAATCAAATGAAGTGATGACTTCATCCAGTAGAATTTCTCCAAATGAAGCCCATTTATCAGAGATTGGAAAATTGGTATCATCATTGGGTTGCGCTGTTGACCAAGCCCAAGCTGAGAATCAACATGTTAAGAATGAACATAACAACTTATGAGAGAATTGAAAGTTAATAAAATTACCACCCGAGTGACGTTAGATGAGCTTCCCCTATAGTCTATCAGCATTGCACACCATACCCTTTTAAATTAGGTGGGTGTTATAAGGGGTTATATAACAATACATTTTAACTATTACTATGGGAATTATATTTCTATTGAACAAATAACATGCATAAATTTTATTATTATTATATTGAAAATGTTTTTTAAAATACAAATTGTATTCTTAGTTAATATTCAAATAAAATTCTATATTTTTTAATTAATGGTTTCTTGAATTAAATAATATTCTAATAAAATATTACCACTAAAATAGTTTTTATTATATATAAACTATCACATAATTTTTCTGAATACAATTATAATTTTTAGTAAGGTTTAAATGCTATTTTAGTCAAACTAATGAATTTTTTATAAATATCAGTTTTTATTTTAAGAAGAAAAAAATCACATATTTATAAAATTATATAGAAAATATAAATATTATTTTTTTATTCAAGACTTATAAATTATTTAATTTTTATTTTTCATAATTTTCTACCAGTCAATGATTTTGGTAAAAATTAAATACTGTTTAAATATATAATGTGTTTTTATGACATCATAATGGCAACATAGTTATGTAATAAAATACTAAAAAAGGGATATTCACACAATATATGTTTTACCTTTAATATAATGTGATTATATATATTTTTGATTAAATTTAAAATTCCTCACTAGACCCTCCATGGCTTAAAAACTATTGTAACATTTTAAAATTACTTTCTTGAGAGTGTGATTCACCTCCAAATAAGAGAACATATTTTTTTATTATGTTAAGATATTGTAATTATAAAATATTTCTTTATACTTTGCATTAGAAAAACCTTGGTAATTCATTTTGGGATAGATTATGGTTTTTATTAGTTTAATGTGTAGTGTCCATAACCTAACTAATAAATATTTACATATCCTTTCCTATATAAATCAACTCAATATCCCATTATGATTTACTAAAAATCATTGGACCGTGACCAAACTCTGCCCTCCTTTCTCTAGAATCCTCCCAAGTTTCTTCAAACTCATTATAAGCCTCCGTAAGGACACTCCCAAGACATTGGGATAACACTTCCAATTTAGGGATTTCTTCCTTTCACAATGTTTTCAAATTTCATTATGTTGATATACCATTTTATATTAAATTTAAAATGTTGGGTTATGATTTCTCACCACTCCCATATGTCTATAATTATGTTTGAATGATCAGATACCTATTTCTCTCTCATTAATTCTTCCCTTGTACACCTGTTAACATGTCAAAATTACTTAAGGAATTTCTCTCTTCTAATTTAAATTCACTAAATTAATTTTTATTATGTATCTAAATTGAGTTAAATATGTTGGAATATTATGTTCCATGACCCATTTAATTTTAATTTCATGTATAAATGTTTCGGGAACTCTTTCTCTCTCAGCAACACATTTTACAATTTCTATTTGACGTCGTTATGCAACTGATTTTACACAAAAACATCAAATGGAAAACTCATTATGTAAGTAAATACCATACCCATTTCTCACTCAAGGGTATTCCAAATTATGTACATTTACTTTTTGTTTGAGGAATTTAATTTATGTTTCACACATATCTTATTAATGGAATAAATTAGGATTTTTAATGAATCCAGGTTGTATGATCCATGTGGAAAACTTATCCATGAAATGAAATTTTTATAAAGGGTGTACTCTTATAGCACTCAACGCGTTGGGTAAAGATTAGTAAAATGATACATCAAGTGAAATGGGTGTTAAATCATTCAAATTCAAGTGAAATTAGGGGTCAAACATGATAATTAATGTGAAATGAGGGTTTACTCATCCTCCATGTGTAATGATCCATTCCTCAGTATAATATCATTTTAAATGTTATTGCCACATATCCATGTTATGATAATCGTTCTATATCATGTATTTATGTTCTTTTTTCTCCTGTGCCCCATTGATATGCCTATTTCCTAACTTGTACTATATTCATAGTGATGTTCCTTTTTAATCTCTTAGTGGGATTTATAGATCATAATTTTTTTATTCATTTCCTCAGGTTATCCCATGATATTGAAAATATGAATGAATGTTATGATTATGAAAAAGTTGTTTTCAATACTGATGATGTGATTTATGTTTTAAGTATTTTTTTAGTTATCATAGTTTCCAATAAAACTAGACCTTTTGATCCTTAGAGTTTCCTTAAGTGAATGTTTATGTAATAAATCATGACTATGTGTGTAATAAAGAGTATAGTTGTTATAGTTTGTATTATGAAGAGAATAAATCCTTGTCTGCATACAAACATTAAGAGGTGGATCTGGAACATATGTATCTAGGGGTAAAACCAGAAAACACAACATTGAGCTAGACTTGAATGGGATCTGGTGCACTTAAATTGGCCTTGCGGAAATGTTTGATCAACTCTCCCAATGGATATGGTTTGGTAAATTCATAATCTTAGTATGAAACATTATTATGGGATTAAAAAAATGGTCCTTAGAATATATGTTTGGATGTAGATCATGGATAACATAGATTAAAGCCTATAAATTCTTTAGTTAAGGAAATAAATGTAATATATAAGTATTCTTTATTTGATAATGGATTTCTATTCATGTGTACAATAGTTTCAAAAAATATCATCCCTATGTCTTTTTGGATGATAAAAATGAGTAGAACCTGAATCATAAAGTTAATTGTAGGTTTATCATCCATTGTTATACACATTATTTTATATCTTTAAAGATTAGTAGAACAATCCCAAAACCACTACAAATCATTGAAGTGGAGATTTCGGGGAGAACTATAAATTGGGAAATCATTTTATTCCATGAATATAACTCATCCTCAATAACAATTTTGTGGATTGAACTGCCTAGAAAACCACATCACACTCTCTCTAGTGGAATTTGAAGCAATTATTGGCATGTATTTTATTTCCCCATATAGTGCGAACATTAATTTCCATGAGAGGGAATTCACTTTCCTTATGGAAATCGACACCCGATTCGGTATAAGTGTAAGAAGGCAGCAAAATATTCTTTAGCACCATCATCTCAAATGAGGATATTACTTCCACATGAGAATGCATATCATTCTCTGATGATTGATTCTATGGATGAAACCATCCTTGAATACATTCTTATTGTGAGGGAATTTGATAAATTTTTTCACGAGGAATTTCGTAGTCTTCTTCCTAGAAGAAATGATGAATATTGATTGATCTTATAAATGGGGAAATTCTAATATCCATAACTCTATAGATACTTTCCCTTATGGAGCTTGAGAAGCTGATGAATCTACTATTGGTCAATCTAGATAATGGGTTTATACGCCCAATTACATCAGCATGGGGTGCACCAGTCCTCTTTGTACAGAAGAATGATGGGTCAATGCGACATTCCACTGATAATTGTGAGCTTAAAAAATCACAATAAAAAAAGTAATCCTTTTCCCTAAAATGATTACTTGTTCGATCATCTCTGTGGAGCACAATACTTATCAAAGGTGTATTTTCGGTTAGGATATTAATAATGGTGAATGATGATTTCCCCAAGACTGTTTTTTGTATATGGTATAGGCACTATGAATTCATAGTAATGCCTTTCAGACTAAATAATGCTCCAAAAATCATTGTGGACATGATGAATATAGTCTATAGAGATTACATCAACATATTTTTTATAGTATTTATAGATAAAATTATAATATACTCCAAAACCAAGGTGGGTCATGGGTAGTATCTATGAACTATACTAGAGGCCTTGTGAAAGGAGAATGCCTTTGCAATGTACAACTTGTTTGAGTTCTAGTTGAAGGAAAAATCATTATTGGGTCATATTATCACATGATACAAGATATCTGTGGATCCCTCCAATATAGATACAATTGAGGGATGTCCAATGCCAACATTGGGGAATGATATTTCTAGCTTCTTGGGGATTTCTAGATATTATTGCCAATTTGTGAGAAATTATTCTTAGTTTTCCAACCCTCTTACCAATAAAACTTATAAGAGTGTCAAGTTTTCATGGAATGGCGAATGTTGTGATAGTATCAAGGATGTGAAAAGGACCCTTATCACTACACCTATTCCCACACTACCTACATGTGGAGAAATTTCACTATTATTCAGTGATGCTTTAAAGAATTGATGGAGATGTGTGTTGATGAAAAATGAAAAATTCATTTCCTATACTTCAAGGAAATTGAAATTTCATGAGAAAAACCATCCAACACATGATATGGAGTTGGATGTCGTAATATTTTCATTGAAAATATGTATGAATTACCTATCGAGGGAGAAGATAGAAGTATATATGGATCACAAAAGCCTCAAGTATATATTCACATAGAATGAGTTGAATAGGAACTAGTGAATATGGTTACAGATGTTCAATGAGTCTGACTGCTCAATACATCACCATCATGGGAAAGATAATAAGTATGAAGATTCTCTATGTTGAAAGGACCCAAAAATTATATCATTGGAGAAAATTAAAAAATATCTAATCTTTAGGATTTTATAGGGGTGGAAATGGGAATAATAATGAAGGGAATATCTACAATCCTTTCACATATGATTTATCAATCATCTAATTTGGAATGGTTATAGGATACACAAAATATGATGTTAGAATTCAAAATAAAGTGAAAAATATTAGAAATAGGAAATCCAAAGAGTTTAATGTTAATAAATAATGAATTGTGTGATTTGAGACAAGAATATGTGTTCCATAAAATCTGTTATTTTGGAATGATCTTTTAGATAATTCAAGTAGTTCAAATTTATCCACACACCAAGGAAGTAGAAAGATGTATTAAGATCATTGAGTGAATTGCTGGTGGGATAAAAAGAGTATGGAGATCACTGAGCATACATCAAAGTACCTAGTTTGGAAACAAGTGAAGACTAATAGGAAAAAGTCTAAGTGGATGATAAAACCAATACCCATACCAAAATGGAATTCAGTAAACATCACCATAGACTTTGTGACCATACTTCTGATGACATCCTATGGAAACAATTCTATCTGGGTAGTTATTGATCATCCTAAAAAGACTTCACACTTCATTACAGTTCTAGAGGATTTTTCATTAGATTAACTAGAATAGATATAAACCAGAAAAGTTGTAATGTTGCATGGGGTACCACTATCTACTGTATCTTATGAGATCCAATATTCACCTCTATATTCTTGAAGAGTCTCAAACATGATCTAAATAATTAGATGAACATTAGCATGGCTTATCATCCTCAAATTGATGGCTAATATGTGCAGACTATCCAAACACTTCACGAAATGTTGAGATCATGCTCAATATACATAATAAGAGTATGTGATCAACATCTTCCTCATGGGGTGTTCTCTTACCACAATAGTTTCCACTCAAGTATCCAAATAGATCCCAATGAATCCATTTATGGGAAGTGGTAAAGAACACCTACATGTTAATATAAAGTTGGTGAGTGAAAACTCCTAGGTCCTGATATGGTCAATGTAATGGTGGAGAAGGTTAAGACCATCCATCATCACATTAATGCTGCTCAGAGTCGATAAAAGAGATATGCTAAAAATTGTCGACGAGACCTAGTTTTTTATGTTGGAGACATAGTATTCCTTTGAATAACACCGCAGAAGAGAGTTATGAGATTTTGGAATAAGGGAAATCTTAGTCAAAGGCACATCATCCCTTTTGAGATCTTTGATCACATTAGAGTAGTGGCATATCGAATAACACTCCCACAAAATTGTCTCATGTACATGATGTATTCCATATATGACTCTTGGGGAAGTATATACCTGACAAATAACATGTACTCAATCATTATGTGGTACTACTAGAGAATGTACTCTCTTATGTAGTGAAGCCGGTGCAGATCATAGATTGTAGAAAAAATGTTCTATGAAAGAAGACAAATCCCCACATCAAGGTGTTGTGGAGAAACCAAAATATTAAAAATGAATTGTGGGAATCAAAGGATGTGATGAAGTAGAGTTCCACTCATCTGTTTTAGTGAGGGAAAACAAAATTTAAATGGTGAAATTTCTTATGGGGGGAATATTGTAACGACCCAAAAATTTAGTAATGAAAATTCCTCAGGATCTAATTAAATGTAATATAATATAAAATGGTTATATAAAACATATTCACATCTTTGGTTTTATGTTATTGGATTTTAGAATACTATTATTAATTTTTACAATTTCTAATATATCCATTTAATAGTGATCTTATGACTAGTAAAAATATAAGTCTTTAAAAAATCCAATTTACACAGACATAGGAAGTGATGGCATCATCTAGTAGAATTTCTCTATATGAAGCCCATTTTTTTGAGCTCGAAAAGGGGGTATCATCATTGGTATTCTCTCTTGACCAATCCCAGGTCAGGCTTCAACATGTAAATCGTGAATGGAATCACCTATGAGTGAAGTGGAATTTAATAGTGATTTTTACCCGAATGTTGTTATCTGATCCACCCCAAGAGTCTATCACCATCACACTCCTTACCCTTAGGTCTTATGAGAGTGTTATAAGGGTTTATATAGAAAGACCCTAGAACTATGAATTTGTGAATTATTTTTATATAGAATAATGAATAAACATTCATTTTATTATTGTAACTTTGTAAATGGGTTCTACAACACAAATAGTATTCTATATTAATTTTAAATTATGAAATCTATTTTGAAGTATTAAATACATTTTGAATTAATTTTTTTTAATTAAATGATACTACTAAATTTATTTCTATTAAATATAAACGATCATATAATTTTTATGAATATAATTATAATTTATATTCAGGTTTGAATGCTATTTTTTTCAAAAATAATGATTTTAAATGATGTTTTTTATTTTAAAAGAAAAAACATACATAAATAAAAAATTAACTAGATAAAATGAATATTATTTTTGGATTTAGTATGAAAAATTTATCTAATAGTGACTTATTCATAATTATCTGAGACTGTTAAAGTATAAGGTAAAAAATAAATACCATTTAATATATAACGAGTTTTAAAAAATCATAATGGCCCACTAATTATGTAATAAAATAATATAAAAGGGTTATTTAGACAATATATGTTTTCTCTTCAATATAATGTTATTTAATATTTTTGTGATTAATTATACAATTCCTTAGTTGACCCTCTTAGACTAATAAACTATTTTATCATTTTGAAATAATATCTTTGAGAGTGTGACTCACCTCTATATAATCAAGACTTATTTTTTATTATGTTTGGAAATTGTCCTTAGTTTTTTTCAATCCACTTTGGAAAAAAACCATGGGATGGTTTGTTGGTTGATTAGTTTAATATGTAGTGTAAAAAACCTATAAAATAAATAATTCTATCACCATTCTCATATAATCCCACTCTATCCCCCATTACCCTTCATTAAAATCCTTTGTATCTCGACCAACCTCTACCCTCCTCACTCTAGAATCTTATAAAGGCTCCCAAGCTCCCAATAAGCCTCTCTAAAGCTTGTCCCAAGCCATTGGGATCACACTTCCATGTAAGGGAATTCATCGTTTCACATTTTTGTCTATATTTCATTATATTGTTATACACTTTTATATTAAATTAAAAATGACCAGGTATGAATTTCTTCCTCCCCCATACATCCCTCAAAATGTTTTAAGGATTATAGACTACATTTTCTATCATAATTCGTCCCATGTACACTTGTTTCCAGGCCAAAATTCCGTATGGAATTTCTCTTTTCTTATATACATTCATGAAATTATTTTATTTTATGCATTTATAGTCCATTACATATGATGGGATATTATTTCCATTTACCCCATCACATTCCATTTTATGTATATATGATGAGAGGCCCCTTTCTCTCTCATCAAACCAATTTACGATTTCTATTGGATGTCATTATACTGCTGATGTTACGCCAAAATTCCCATGCCAAAATTAGCATATATGTGAATACATTACCCATTTCTTTATCAATGGTATAAAATTTTATAAAAATGTATTTGTAGATTAAGGTTTTACATTTATTTATTACAAATATATTATTCAACGAATAAATTATGATTTATAATGAATAAATGTTGTGTGATCCAAGTGGCACAATTATGCATGGAATGAAATGTTTTTAAAGGGTGCGTCCTGATAGTGCTCCAATGCATTGGATGCATATTAGTACAAACATACATCAAGTGAAATGATGTTTTAATCCAGATAATTCAAATTCAATTAGGTTTTACTCATTCTAATTCAAATTTAATGAGGTTTTACTACTACTCTAGGTAAAACGAGCCTTAGATTATGCTAATATCATGTTAAATGTTGTTGGGAAATTTCTATGTTTTAATAATTATGATATATCATTATTTTATGTTAATGTTTCTCTAATTATCCATTGATCTGATCATTTCCATACACATACTATATTCTTCATGTTATTCCTTTTTTACTCCCTTACTGGGATTTATTGGTCACACTTTTCTTAAGCATGTCCTCAAGTTATCCCAAGCAATGATAAGTTCGAAGGAATGTTATGGTCATATAAAATAAGTGTCAATAAAGATGTTGTGATTTATGTTCAATGTTGTCATGTAATGTTCCGAATATCACAAGAAAGCATACCTATCGATCCTCAGTGTTGTCTTATGTGAATGTTAATGTAATAAATCATGTTTATGTGGGTAATAAAGAGCAGGGTAGTTATAATATGTACTAGACCATAAAAAACTATATAGGTTTTTTAGAGTTATGTTATATTACTTGTTAAAAGAAAATTATCATCACATGAACCTAATTCTAATCCTAAAATGAAATTATAAAATCATGTGGATTCAAAAGAGTTATTTTTTATCTTCTATACCATAGAACAACCCAATTTTCTCTATGATTGTACATATTGATGATATTATTATTATAAAATATATAGATATTATAGGTTTATTGATATTTATATATTTATATCTCCCACTTTGATAAGATTTATCATGGAAGATTGAACTTGAGTTATTTTTATTGTAGAATATAAGATTGATAATATGAGTCTTAGGATGATGATAAAGTATTTCTATGTTTTGATATATCAAATATAGACTTTTGAAATCAAATCTAGGGAAAATTAGATTTCATCATATTCATCATCTAATATTGGTGGAAATTATTAATTCCTTCATATATTTGTAATGAATTATCAATTAATTAAATAAACATTAATTGAAAAAATTTAGTGTTTTATTAATTTTTTATACATGAATTTATTAATTTAAAAAAATGATGGGACCTGGTATAAATTTAGTATTTTTATGGAAGAATGTTTATATATTTTTAATTTTTACTTGATATAAGAGAAATTTTTTTTGGGAGCCAAGACATCATGATTGGGGTAAAGAAGAATCAGGGTGATGGCCAGTTTAGCAAATTTATTTTTACTCACATTGATTAGATCTTATCCCATTATCCGACGGAACAAACATTCAACCTATTATCTTCTCAATATCATTCACACACCACAAGATGAATATTTTTAGAAAATAATTTAGAACAAACAGTTGTATTTTACATTGTTCACCCAACTGTGATAATCCAATGAGCACCCAAATATAATTTATTGGTGTTCCAGGAAGAAATACAAGTCATTTTCATATTACAATTATCTCAAAGGAAAAAATATATATTCATTGTATCTCCCTCTTCTCCTCTATAAAAAAAATATCTTTAAATGATGAACCCTGTTTATAGTCTTGAGGGCCTCTTCATGATCTTCTAGTTATGAAATTGTTTCATTATTGATCCTGAATAAAATCATATTGATCTTAATTTATTAATTCATAATTATTTCAAACTGGATGAGATTAACACCTCATATTATAGGTTCAGGTATTTGTTAAAAGTGTAACATACCCAACACCTTCTAGATAATAATTCAATGTTACTATAATTATTTTATTTTAACAACTCCTACTTATAATTCTAGATATAGAAGTGGTGAAATATTCCTTGTTTTCTTTGATAATTCCTCCATCAACCACAATAAAATATAAATTTTTGGAACTCTTTATTATTATCATATTAATATAGAAATCATATATCTCAATATATATGAAATCCCCCATTCCCTCTCTAATAATAAATATTTCAATATGATAATTCATCTTCATCTCTTCATCATTGAGCTAGGAACTACTTTTATGTGTTGGGACCCCCATTTTTGATCCAAATTCTATTATTCTTTATAGTTTCTCAAAATATCATAGTAACCCATCAATAATAAAAAACATAAAAAATCTTTCTTTTTTATGATCAAATATTCATTTAATTTATTATTTGATATTTCCAGCTATTTTAATATAGATATCCATAAATATCGTGAAATACACTTCCCATTTTTCAGTTTTGAATATTTCCATATTTTATGTCTGGAAACCAATATTTCACTTATGAACTTAGTAGATAAAATAAAAACTATTGATGACAAATAAATGGAAATGATACACAATTAAAATTATTTTTAGAGCCCTTTCTTTTTACTTAGCCTGCTTATTTATCTTTTATTATCCAATGAATGTCACACATAAAAATTTAGAATGTATGACATTATAACATGAAATATATATCGTATGTACCAAAACTATTTCCTGAACGCAGCAGATCATACCCAAACAAAAATAAATTTTTAAATCATGCATAAAATTATTTCTACTAGATATAATTTTATCTATCATCCAGATATTTACACTTATATATATATATATAGGATTTAATATTTAACTATTCAATATTTCCTTTCAAATACATATAAATCCTAACACAGAAAATGAATTTCTCCATGAATGTACAATATGTTTTTTTCTTTATAATTTTTATTTCCAAAATAAATATTATTACACCATATATATGACATTTTATATCGAGTGATACATTATTTTCAGAAGGATATATTCTATGACCACCACACCATATTCAATCACATGATGAAAATTTCATTAGCATTTTCAGGGTGAAATTATCTTACATGGAATAGTGTTCAATTCCTATGGCATTGAGAGATAATATTAGTAGACTAAGATGATAATTAAGTAAGATACCTTTGTTTTATTTTAATCCAATACACACATTGTTGCTTTAATGGGAAAAAATGACCAATATTTTCCACAACCCACATTGGAATGACACTCAAAGTCATAGGTAGAATATTAAACCAGACACGCCACAACTAGAATGTTATGTATAAGTGGATATAGTTTTATACGACATACTATAATACCTACCCTTAAATATAGAGGATAATGACCCATTAACTGATATTTCCCTGAACTTCAGTCATTCCATCCATCACATGCACATCAACCATCACTTTTCTCCTTCTACACACTCATATTGGAACCCTTAAGCATGACTACTTGTTTTTCTAGTTAGGAAGCATGTTTTTCATCATTGAGAGGGATGAATCCATTTTTTAATTATGTTTCTAAAAAATAAATAACTAGAATATCCAATCACAGTCTTCATATATATTTTTATTATTATTTTGTTAAATAGGAGTAATTATACCTTTATTATTATATTTTACAATCCTCTAATAGTCACCATCAAATCCAATCATTTCATATTATAAAAAATTCCATAACACCATTCATTAAACATTGTTAAAAATAATAATAATAACACATTTTGGTTAAATATTCTTCCTTTTTTTAATAATATTAATTTTTAACAATCAACATTCATATGCCTCTTTCAAAAAAGTACAATGTGTCCCTCTTGATTTGATACTTTCAAAATATTATCCTCCTTTGGATTATATTTCCTTGGGGATCTTATTTTTAATTTCCATATTATATATAGAATGGAACATGATAAAATTTATTCCACCCCCCTGAAATACAAAATTATCGTTCTACTTCCCCATTGGATCCGAAAATATGGCTAGTGAAATTATTACATGGAACATGATGGGTCAAAATTCATCATTTCCTATAAAGAAAATTATTGGTGTAGGAAATAAGAATATTGTATATCATATACATGGATGCCCATGTAATTCACATGATTCTTAGTCCTCTATAGAATCTTCTCATTTTCATTTTTCTCAATAATCTATTTGATCTCAACCATAATTACACCATAATTATCTTCCCCAGGTACGTTGACATTTACAAAGACTGATTCCTCTTGCTAATTTAAATTATTAAAAATATACTCCATAATTATCATTCTAAATTTCCAACACTCACTCAGCATGGAGGTTGAAAAAGTCAATGTTCATCTAGAAAATGTTGGTTTTGAATATATTTTAATTTCTTTAGGATTATTATATTTATTATCCTTGATAAATAAAAAAATTTCATCTTCATATAAAAATTATTCTTGAGAAAAACATGGATGAGATAATAATTATTCAAGCTATTCTGAGGACATATTTAAGAAAAATTATAATTTTATATCTACTAGGATTTTCTATAGGTGTATTTGATATACTATATATACATTGTATATACTATAGAGAAAACATTTCAATGTACATAATCGGCTGCCTATGATATGATATTATAAAGATCAAACATGACATTAATTAAATCAATAAGAAAAATAATTCTATTTAATGGATATATCAAACAATAATATAAATTTAAGATGCCTTTCCTATAGTAAAATAATATAAAATTTAACAGACTTTCAAATTCTATTTAATGAAATCCATGATCAGGATTAAGAATCTACCTACCACAATAAAAAATTGATCATAGAATAAAATAATAGATTAGAATTCACCACTACATACAGATTTCTAATCGATTTTCAAGATATTCATGAATCAAAAAAATTCATTTTATGCAAGAATTTTTTGAAAATTATTTAGATTAGGTTTATTCTTATAAATTTGAAATTTTGTTGGAACACATACCATATATATTTCTTGTAACTATAAATCATTATCCTATACAAAAATTAAGAATTATTCAATAAATATGGGGATAGGGGTATCTCCTAATAACCTAAGGATTATGGATATTATAATTCATGGTAGAGAAAACCCTTTTTCTTATTCCACATCAAATTGATTACAGTGGTTCTTCATGGTATGAAACCACTCAGAAAAAATTGTTTCGAGATGAATCCATTATAATTATTTTCTATAACCCAAGAACATTAATTGTTTCATGAAAAAAACATTTATTCATATACACTTTTTCAATGTTCACATTGAATTCCAATGGATATGTAAATTTGAATTTTCAATATATAGTAACCTTGCCAATTTTCATTTTTTTTCATATTACATCTATATAATATTTCATGCTATATTATCTCACACAACGAACAACCACCTTCCACTTCATCATCATCCATAGATTATTTTTTCTCTATAACTTTTACACAGTTATTTAATCATTATTGCTGTTTTTTGTAGCTTCCCCCTATAATTATCATCCAAAACAAAGGAAATATTTTCACTCTTTTCATATTTACTTTAGAGGTATGTTATTCCCTTATATATAATAGGAAAAGGAGTTTTACTCATATAATAATCATATTAATTTGTGATATAATCTATTTCCATATTTTTAATGATTAATAACTTAAAACATCTACTATAAAAATTATACCACTATAATCTTTCTCTCGTTTGAGATAATGATGCACCATGTCTTCTTCCACCATTGATCCCTTGGGTTTCTAGACACGCACTGATTGTGTTCCCAATTATTCCATCAAAATAACACATTATTTATTCCATTTATTGGGTTCCATTTCATATAAATTTTCCATGAGTCTTCATTAATTTTATAGACAATATATTGGAGCTTTTACGTGTACACCATATTGAGGAAACTAGGAAGGGAGTCTATAAAATAGATCTCCCAAACAGAGGAGATGATTTTTGATTCTTGTAAAATAATTATATCCTATTTATCTTATAATATAATGTTAATATCATTCATTCTTGAGATGGATTCATTTCTAACCATCACATCTCTTTTTACTAATTCGTTGGATGGATAATTCCCCCCATTAATTCTTTATATGTCTCTATTTGATTGACTATTTAACTTGAATATTCAGCAAGTGAAACACTTAGCTCAATAATTTTATAACCCATATTATTCATGTAATAATATAAGTAAACATTATCCCTGTTAATATTTTTGATATACCAATCCAAATGATCAATGGTAGAGTGATTTACTTGGTCATGGATATTGTATTATTCCATTAAATTTAACAAGTATTGGTACATATCTTTATTTCTACATAATTAGTTACCATAATGACAACTAGATATTATATCTATGTGACTATCATTACATCAATTTTTTAAAGGGGAATAAGAAAGTATTATTTGAATGAATCCTTTAAAATAATTTTTGAATTATATGTACTAATAAAATCAAAATGATTCACCATTACTTGAGTACTAGTATTATTGGGACTCCTATTTTTCTTCATATTTTTATCCATTACTAACTAATAATCAATTATACACAATTAGTGTTCTTTGGTTTCTTATATTGACTCTTTTTGTGATCATAACTGCGAGTAGACCTCACCACCTCCTTTATATCAATCAAAATTTCAAAAAATAACATACATGATCTTATATATTTAAAAGGATGTAGCACAATGTAGTATTTTCTTGTGAACATAACACAATAAAGATCATAAAAATATATATATAGTATTTGAATAGATATATATATAAATATGAATTGTCAAATAATAATTCCATTGAATTTATTCTATCCATTACTTTATAATTGTTTATAGAAACATGATTATTTATTTTTATAAAAAAAAGATATATATGATCAAAAAATGGTGAGCTTATAATTGATTCCCTATGGAAAATAAATTTAAATATTGAGACTAAACCATTAATATAAAACATTTTTCATTGAAACCACTTATTATGTCTTTAGATACACAGGGATTTGGTGAATCAGGTTGATGAATTATTGAGGCATTTTAAATTTCTAATCATATTCTGGATCTTATATCCCTGTAATTATGAATAAAAATTATACCATTTATCTTTTCAGTATCTCCAAACACCAAAATATGAACACACGAACAATATAATGAACATAAGAACACCCGAGATTTATTTAAATCAACAAAATAGGATAATATATGAAGGAAACACCAATGATGTTTTTGAATGTGAGGAAGATATACCAATCAAATTATTAATAAAATGATTATTTGGGGAACATTATCGAGCAATTGTCACCATATCATCTTCATTAAGCACACTAGTTTTATGAAGAATGAACTCATTTTATAGTCATTAGGGTCTCATCATGGTCATCATGGAAGGAATTAGTTTAATCATTGATTCTAGATTGATGTTCATTGATTATCACAACCCCCTACATCCTACTTTCAAAATAGATGAAATTTACACCTCATATGTGAGAATTCAATTCATTGTGTTTATTCTAACTAAATAAAAACCACTATGATAATAATTTAAAGAAATTGATATTATGTTATTAAAACACTCCTTTGTAAAATCCCATGTATAATTGAGGTAAACTTTTCATCATACTCTCTAATCCTTCATCATAAATAAATAAATAAATAAATGGAATTATTACATATTCTTATGATTACATAGAAACCATATATGTCAATATATGGATACTCCCATTATTTCACTCTTCTCGAATCACTAGTTAAACCAACTATAATCTACATTAATTTTTTAAACCAGGTACATCTATGGTGAACCAATACCCACTTTATTATTATATAATCATATAATTTATTTGTGACTCAAAATATAATTTTAAAATTTTTATATTTGAAACATAGAGACACCTTATTTCAGACATCTAAACCATATTTAATTTTATTGTGAAACATTTTCATAATTATTGTTATGGAAAAACATTTAATGCATTGAAATAGAACTCACATTTGTTTACTATATTCATATCTATTATATGAAAATATTTTTTATTACTACTAGAGAAACCATTTATATTTGAAAATATTTTTTTCTGAGAATACATCCTTAATAATTCTCCATAATTATCTGGGTTCAATAAAAATCATTCCATCTTCTTATCGTGGTTTTTTATTTTTTATTCTCATGGTAAATCTCTTAAATAAATTGTTATTATGAATTTATTTATAACAATAGATTTATATCACAAAACTTTTTTATATATAAGTGATATTTATTATAATTAAAAGAGATAATATACCTAGGGAAAATAGACACAAGAACCAAAAATTTATAGAGGGTGAAAAACGAAGATGTAATGCAGGGAAACAAGTGAATAAAATGATCACCTTTATATTGACAGAATCCTATTGGAATTACCTTTATGATATATCATTATTATGTCTCTTAGGTATCTCGGAATCATGGTTTTGTAATGTGGACAAACCATTATAGTGTTCCGAAATTACGGTGTATAAAACAAACATCTTATTGAAAATTTGATGTGAATGGTATTTCAATATATTCTTCGCCTTATTATACATGATTCCACCATTAGGATAACAACACCAATGAATAGATTCATTCATATCAAAAAACTATTTTACTAGACCACCATTCCAAGTAAAATATTGTGGTGATATTTATATGTCAATTTCTAGGGGTTATTTATATTTTACAATATGTTTTTCACTTATTACAGTGTGGAGATATATTCTCAATGGTTGATGAAAATTGCTGATGAATATGTTTTTCAATAAATATGAATGTTTTATTTTAATCCCATGAAAAAAATTTACTTACTAATGTATAATGCCAATTATTTCCCATATACCAAATAAAATTCTACTCATAATCCTAAGTGGTATATTAACAATGATGCACCTTGATCTGTCTATCAATTGTGACTTGATCTAGTGATGTCCTATATCTTACTATACCAAACCATATGTGTGGAGTCTATACCCTGATATACTGTATTGTTCTTACCTATGTGATTTCGTTCCCTTACATGCATACAAACTAGCACTATTTATCTTTCTACCCACTCATCATCCCCCTTTCAGATTAATCACCATCTTCTTTAGTAAGGATTCTCGGGTTTTAGACATGATTGGGCCTGACACCTTTTGTAAATTATATTTCAGTGAAAAAATAATAATCCAAAATATTCTATCACATTCCACAATAATAATTTTTATTTAAATTATTATTTAATTGTAGTAAATAGATGTTCAAAAAAATCCACAATAATTCACCAATCATAACCATCATATCCACTCATTTAATATTCTCAACGATTCCATAAAACAATTTATTTCATATTTTAAACAAATATTATACAACTTATTAGTGGTTCAATAATTTTTTTATTGTTTTTTGGATAAACATTTTTTTATTATTTTTTAGGTAAATGATTGAGCTTTGGTGAGAAAATTGTAGAGAATTTATTGAAAATGGGTGAATAGTCCTATAATTATCATTAAAAATTTGAAATTATTTTCAAACATAGGATATAAATTATATGATATGGAAATGAGAAGATATGTTTTTATAAAACACATCTGTGGATGATAATATGTTGAGGGTAAATTCGGTGATCATAGTTAAATGATATTAAAATATTGTTTCATATTTAACATGAATACTTAGACTAGTTTTGGATAAAATCTACATTTATGTTTGCTAAGACCAAATAATCCAACCCTTGTTTTCTATAAAAATGTAGATTCATTTTATTACATTCTGATTGGATTATGTGAACTATTTTATAAACTATTATAAATTAGAATAAGAAATAAATATTTTTAATTACCTTGATTACTTGATATAGAATATATCATACATTGTAATTCATTTGACTAATATGGGGAAATCATATTGAGTATCCTTGTGGTGATGGATGAAAAAATATCTTAAAGACGTGTTTTTTCTTGATGTTGGAAAGGGGAAAAATTCTCAATCATTATAGAATTATCATTGATGTCATCTCTTATTTGCCATGGGGGTTTCTAGTACTATTTATTAGTAGTGTTAGACAATCTAAGATGAATATGTTATAATAATATATATTTTATACGGGTTATTATTTATAATATTATAAATTTGGTGGTTTTATCTGTCTAGGGCTTATTTGGTTACTTTATTGGGTTAAAATTGTTTTGTTGTAAATTTGGATTTCATTTTATGAAAATTTACATTAAATTATATAATTATTATATTTACATTGATCGAAATTATTCTCAAATGCCTTTTTTGTATCACTCGACTCTAGTTTTTTGCTTCTATTGAACGAGGAATATGATTAGGTTTTTAGAGTAATCCATCCTAGTTTTTTTATCTGGGTTATTATGAGTTTTGATGTTATGTTATGATTAGTGTCAATAGGATCTTGATATGATCAAAGGTCATTGGCACCATTGAATTGAATATTTGACATATATTATTATTATTGAAAAATTGAATCCCATGGTTAAGTGATTATTATATTTATAGAATAATTTTAATTCTCAAAAATTCATAAGGTGGAATGGAGAAAAAAGAACATGTGTATGAATAATTATGAAGTGAATATTATTTTGAATAAAAACCAGGTCAAATTTTTTAGTGAGAAAAAAGAGTTGTGTTAAATTCTATAAAGGATATTACACAAACAATAAGAATGTGATGTGGAAAAATATGTGGAAACACAGATTTATATGATATTATAAAATAATTTCCAAAATTAAATAAATCCTCTTGATCAACGATACCATCACCAAATTTATCAACATACTTTTTTTATCCATAATAAGATGCTACTGAGTAAAAACATATCATTATTGAGAATGAATTATATTACATATAAAATTTCATTTTTATCGTTTATAATAATATTAAACATCATAAACTTATTGATATATTATCTTCATTCATTCATCATTTAAATTTGTGAATTTATGTAAATGATGAAAATATTTATAAAATAAACAAATTAATTATTTTTATAAAAAAACATTATTAAATAATATTAATATTTTATAAAATTGATTTGTTATATATGGTGATTGTATAAAAATCTGGAAATGAAAAAAAATTAATGAACTAAAATATAACAAAACATAAAAATTTAGTTTCCCAAGGTGAATTATAAATAGTATCATTTTAATGAAAATAAGTGAAATCAATTTCCCGGAATAAAATTTAGAAATAAATTAGTGGATAAATGTTTACTTAATATATGATACATTTGGAATGATATCCTCTATAATCTTAGCTTCCTCTCACAAAGAGGTCATGTTCATTTTCATGGTATATTTTTATTAGTTGTTAGTCCCCAATTCTTATAAAATTATCATTAATCCATTATGATTGAACATTGGCTATCTTTTAAATATCCACTAATAGAAACAAAGCATGGTGCAGTGAATATCACAATTCATATAATATTGATAGTTATTTTATCGGACTAAATATATAGGAATTGATGTAGTTAAATATTATTGGAATATTAGGGAAAATTTTGTTAGAGAGTATATTCAAATAAAATTAAACATAAAAAATAAAGAACATCACCACTAATTGGGCTATGGTTGACTGAAAAACAAATTTTTATTTCCAAACACTTTAAGGAAATGTTTGAACCCACACAACCCTTAAAATCAAACAGGATCCCAACTTACAACATAACCCAATAGTCACATTCAAAACAAAAATCAGCAAAATAGACCAGCATAGTATTACATATTATAATACCCACAATCAAATCTGCATCCCATATAGGAATCCTCCTCCGTAGTAACTGATTCCCATTCAAAAGTTGGTTTATTCTACCTCTAAAAGCTATCACTTTGATCCCAGTTTCTGAGCAGGTCAAGTGAAGTTTGCACTAAACAAGGTTTCTTGGCCATGCTGTCTATTTTGAAAGCAATATTTACCCCACTATCCCACTTAAAGGTAGATCTAGTAGTCACCGTTCAAATAAGGATGGAGTATTCCCTTCTGGTTCTTCTACTGGGTGTAGCAGGCATGGTTTATTTACACACATTCGTCCCATTATTCCCATTCTGCACTATGTCACTAATGGAGTGACCGGCCCTACCACAAACATTTTCTTTCTCATCCCCTGAGAGATCCCTCACTTTACGGAGGATGGATATTTGGACTATGAAGTATAACCAAAATAAAAAAAATACATTTCATTTTATTGTCTCTAATTCACTTATGAACATACATATTAAAAAAATAGATTATGAAAGACAATAAAACTATAATTTATTATAAAATAGAACTTATTAAAAACTAGGGGATGTTTCACCTTCTATAATACAGAAGACAGATTATTTTCGTAATACATCATTCCATATTAATTATTTTATCTCAAAATTAATAAAACCATGTGATTCATGGGCCTACCTATAGATAAAATGTTTCCCAGGACCCTCCCCTCAGTGAGGAGAAGATAAATACCTTTCATGTTAAAAAATTGATAGAGACCCACTCAAAAACCCGCATATTAAATATCAAATAATTAATCCCAAGTGTTCAACGACCACCATAGAATCATACATTAATAAAACCTTAACCAATTAAAAACACAAAAAAATTAAATGAAAACTTCATTTAGAAACAACTAAAATTTGACTCATCTCAAACTCATGAACCCATTAAAATTTAATCATCATGAATGCTCAAAAAATTATAAATATAAAATCATCATGGAATCATCTATAGAATAATTCACTTAATCTTATTGTAACTGAAAAATAAAAAACAAAATTCACTTAGCCACTAAATAATTTATCAAATGTAGTTAAAATTGATGATGAATTGAATCCTATGTTAGTTTTTTATTCCTTCATTACTAAAATAGAATCATTCATTTTTAAAAAAACAAAAAGAAACATAATAGATTCATATCATTTATAAAAATATCAATAAAAATATTTATAAATAAATGTTTAACTTGGGTTGTGTTTTTAGGTATAAAACATTAACTATAAAATTATATAAGTTCAAGAAGATTTACAAGATTATAAATGTGTATATATGATCAAATCTTGGCGTAATAACACCAAATAAATAAGAATTACCTAGTTTATAGGTCACAATACCTTCACACCCAATGATATGCCACCTAAAAAACAAATAAAAATATAACATCTAATTTTATTTTAAGAGAATAGTAAATTCAAATGAAATATATTTTCATTAGTATTTAAGAAAATTTTAATGTAAATTCAAATAAATATGTATTATAATTTAATTATTTAATAAAATATATTTTCATTATTTCCCTTTGGAAAATCAGATTTGAATGATAGAATACAATTAAAAGATATTAATTGAAAATTCACAAGATTTTCTAATTTGTTCAAATAATATTTTCATCACTATTGCAAAATAATAGAGAATTTTTTAAACAAAATGCAATCATAAAATTTTTCTCTATTTTTTATGAATTTAATTATTGAATCAATAATAATGTTATCATAAAAATATTGATGTTATTCCAAAAATATATGATATTCACATTCCAACACATTATCATCATTTATAAAAATAATAATTTATAAATCCTTTTTAATAAATAATATTAATAATTTGTGTGAAAAGGTATCAAAATAGGGCTATATCATTGTTGACAATGTGATATTGATTTCACTCTTTAGATTCATGTATATATTGTTGTATGGACTACTCATATTCTTTTATACAACATGTAATTTTATAGAAATATGTAATTAATATACTTGGGTTCTATATTACATTGTAATACACACTAATTATTTATGACAATGAACATAATAAGTGTATAATAATTTGTGGATAAATATATTCTTCTTATCCTAATGAATGAAATAGAAATTGGTGGTTTGTTATATTGTTTTCCATATAGGGAGTTAAATTTATTTAATATGACATTTATACACCTATATTATGTGAATGAAATTTCTAACGTTTATTGAGTTAAATTAATGAAACATAAGGTCATGATTTGTTGAGTAAAATATATTTTTTCTCTCAATAAATATGAATGACATGTGATACATTTGACTAATTTTATCAATATTCTTATAGAATCAATATTGTATGTGTTATTGAATAGGAAATTTATATGATTCATATCTCTTATATATACTGGATTTCATAAATATAGAGGTTGTGTGAATATGGAGAAACATCATGATGAATTTATTCGGTGGAGATACTTGTGTACGAAAATATTATTCTAAAATATGTTGTAGATTTATTTAGAATGTTTTTTGGTTATAGAATATTTAATACATACGTTTATAAATTAAGAACTCATGGTAAAGTTTCCTTCTATAAAGGCCATAGAGGAACACATAATGCTATGTAAATATTGATTTATTTTGGTAAAATCTTTTGTTTTACTAAATATGGAAGAGTTTACATGATGTTTTTATCAAAAAATAGTTTGAATATATTTTTCAATGTTATTGTAAAAAATTAACAATATTATAAGGCTCTAGTGATGTGGGAGTTTTAATTAATTGCTTATTAATAAATATAATATTTGCTTTTATAATTTATCATTAAATATATTATTATAGTAATTTTAGGTCATATTTCACTAAATATTTATATTTATGATATTCCATGTACATAATACGTATTTTCGATACCATATAATTCAACAAATTGATTATGAATTTCAATTTTGTTACATGGTTTCTAAAACATCCAATAATATATTAGAGGTGTGTGATATTGAAAAATACATTTTAATGATTTATAAAATAAGAATATAAAATATCCAAAAAATACAAAATCATTCATCATGTTGATTAACCTTAATTTAATTAATGATGGCTATATATGAAATAAATTCCCTAATTTTTTATCAATATAGAGGATTAATTTATAGCTTAATATGTCTATCTCTCTTCCCCTCTCTCAATATATCTTTATATTTTCCTATTAAATGTTTAGAATTCACAATTTTTTGATGGGTGTAAGCCTGAATTTAGTTTTTTACTATATATTTTTTAGGTCTTCAAAGGATGCAATAATAATAATTTTCTTTATTTGTGGTCCTTAAAAATTACCTCTTTGAATATATGATGTCCGGTAATTTGGTATGATCTTTATAATATTTAAATTAATATTATTTATAATACTATATCATATGATAATTTAAGAAATATGTATGGTTTATTTCTAAATTTCTTGATGTGTTTGACGTATATGAAACCCTTAAATTAAAAAAATATACATAAAGTATCATATGTTATTTAAATCATATTATATTTTTGGTAGAAACTTCTATACAGAATAAATAATTATTGAAAAATATGTAAATAATAACCTCGTATCAATGAAAAATTCCATCAACACTGTAAAAATATTTGTTTTGTAATTTTTACCAGTAATTATGATTCAATAATTCGACATCTTATTATTTATATGGTATTATATAAAACATATTCTATATTAAATTTTAAAGGATATGAACTTATAATAAAAACACCTCTCTAAAACATATTAGCTACATTAGTTATATTTTTTTTAATATTGATCATAAATCACATATAACAAAAAATAATGATTTCTATCAAAACAAATATGAATGAATATATGAAATTAATTTGTTATATTGATAAATTTTTCTATATTTTCCTAGATTTTGAGTTTAATATTGAAGATCAAGGAGGAGCTTAAAAGGTCAAATTTCAATGGTAAGAATGTTTATGAATATCTCAATTAATAATTTCATGATGTCTGATCAATAAGTGAAATAAGAATATATCTATGTTCCCAGTATTGTCTCCTATCCGTAGAAGAGGAAAAAGAAGAAAAATAGAAATAATTTTCTTCTAACTCCTTTGTAATCATGTAATAAATTTGAATAAAATAATTTATAACACTATATACTGCCTCTATTGATATATAAGATCAATATAAATTAATAAATATCATTTAATAGTCACAATACTCAGACCACTCTCACATTGTACACCAATAAGTTAGTATCTATATGAAGAAGTCCAATAAAAGAATTTTTTAAATAAAGACATGGGTTATATGAAAATAATGAAATAATTATATTATCACTTTGAGAAATAATAGTACGTATCATGAAATATTTCATTGGTTATTTATAAATATATAGTAGTAGTTACAGTTCTACTGACCTTAATCCCTCATCAAACCCATTCTAAACTAACCTCTCCATTAACTCAAAATAATGAATTTACACATAAATATTACTCATAGTTAATGAAACCAATAATATTGCTTCAACTGTAATATCCATGAAATTATCCATTATTAAACCCCATCAACCATAATGAAGGGAATAAAAATTTTAGTTAAGGAAGAAAAACCAAAAGAAATCATAATAAATATTTATTGTGACTTATTTAACAACAATATTATTCACTGTTATAAATGATATTTTTAAAAAAACTCATTAAACTCATTAAATCATAAATAAAATCAATAATTATTTGGAAAATACTTCTTATTAAAAAAACTCATCCTACTACTGAACCTCAACCATAACCTCATGTTGAAGATTTATAATAAAAATTAAATATATATTTATCAATGTAATATATAGGGGTATTGGAATATAACATTTAGTCAATATATAAAAATTAAATTGACCAATATAATGAGATAATTAACCATAAATATCAAACTCAATCCAATAATCTTACTATAATAAAAAACATCAACTTTTTTATAGTCTGAATTCAATATTTGATTCCATTGATGAAAAAATATATGGAATACCAACAAAGATTTAATCCAGAAATACATCCATGATCATTGATTTTTTATTAATGTTTAGAATAATATAACTTCATGTATATATTCTAAATATGACATAGTGATATTTAAATAATATTTTTCATTTATTTATTTAACAGTTAAATACTTATACAATGAAATATTGGGAATAATCATAATTTTAGTCTACTTTTATAATATCCCTTTCTATGTGCATAACATTTTTTGTAGACTAAAAATATGTATTATAATATTTCATACTTTATAAAATTTTATATTTTATTTTTTTAATAATTTTAATGGTTAAAAGAATTTAAAATGGTATTTTAAATATGAATGGGTTTAACCGAACATTGATAAGGTAAACAAAATAATTAAAAACATATTCTAACAGAGTATTTTAATATTATATATATACTATTTTCTTAAATGGTATCATTATATTTTTTAATATTATATAAATTAACAATGATAATATGACTTCATGTTTTTAAAAATACTTTAATTTTATAGGGTTTTCATTTTTCATTAATATATTTATCATTTCATTTTATTGAATTTATCTGAACATTCATTTTTATTTAAAAGTATTATTTATGTTGAACATATTGTATACCTATTATTTTTTCTATAATACTAATTATTAGTCTAATTCATACTTATATGATATATAATTCATATTCATTTAGGTTCCAAATATTTTTTATGTTATATAACTCATCATGTCTTAGGATTGTTTGAATATTATTGATTATTGAATCATTTTCAAAATGAAAACTCCTCAATTATTTTTTTGGTAGTTGAAATACATGCATATATTTTTTCAATTGTTTCTAAAGGAATATTTATTTTATAATATAATTAATTTTTTACCTACTATATAAGATATATAGTGGACCAAGAATATTTAAATTGAATAAAAATTATTCACTTAATTAGAATAGAATATAAACATATAACATCAATGAAATATAAATAATTTCCAATTTAATGATGTCGTTAAAAATCAATTAAACAAATTAATGATCGTTCTGTTGAATAATTATAATATTGTTCAAAATTATATCATTTATAATTTCATTATACATCATAGAGACATTGGTTTATAGAATATTTAGACATTTGTATTGACAAATTAAATGTTTAAATTTGGTTGAAAAAAAATTCTTACATATCAAAGGCAATATATTTTATGGTTGAATAATTCAATAATTTTATTTAATATTATTAAAATATCCAATAAAATCATATAATCATGAACATGAGACAATTTTTTATTTAATTTTGTTATTTTTATCTCACAATTAAGAACTCTTGGATTGAATTTACAAATCTCAAAAGTAATGCCTTACCAATAAAAAATTTTAATGGCCATATCTGAAATCCAATATAATGTATTTATAATAAAATAGAAAAAAGCGTAATTAATTTATTTATACAAAATTATAGTGATTTAAAAATCACAGTGATATTATCCATCAAATATATTTTCAGTAATTCCCATTGAAGTGTGATATTATTATTTTAACGATTAATTGATTATATTTTCAATTACATATTTCTTATGATTTGTTTCTTTGATATCGTTTTTATTTTATGAACATATTATTAATTTTAACATATCACCGTTACACCCAATGATCATTCTTGTTAATGAACTAAAATGGTAACAATTTGTCTTTAATAATGAAAAAACTTATTTTACATGAAATTGGATCTATTAGATATGAGTACAAATCTGAACTAGAACATTGGAGAAATGAAATGAAATTCATATACACAATGATAGAAATATTAATCAGTGGTTTTCACAGCTAATAATTTTATTAATTCTCACACGTCACATTTTTTACAATGTTTATATTATTTTTTTATACACCTTCAAAGGTTTAATTAATTAAACATATATTATCCGAGAATAAAAAAGTAAATATTTTTAATCTTATTTCAAGATAATAGTTTATAATATTATTTTCCTCTGTAAACAAATGATTCCAAGATAACAATATATCATAAATGGTATTATCTTCATATTTTTTCATTGGGTATATATGAAAATTTTAATATATCAATTCACTCTTCCATAAACGATCTCATACAAAAAATATATTCTTAATGCCATTTTTCGTGATATAACATTTATATGGAAAATATCACCCTAAAAATGACCAAACTCATACTTTTATGATTCCATCTCTAGATTTCAATTATTAATTCGTAAATATCATTTTAAATTAATCAATTATTGGACAATATTACAATTAATCCTTAATCATTCTTCTTCTATGTCTTGTTTTTCTTTATCATCTACTGTTACATTACCCCTATATATACATAATCCCAACTAAATATTATTATATAGTTAAAAATATAAGAATATTTTTAATAATTAATTTAATAATAATATATTGGGTTATGGGTTTATATTTATACCATACAATTGAATGATGTTTTTCGAATTTATGGATTAATGTGTGTATTTAGGAAAAATGTACGTGGTATTTTCATCATTGTAAAATAAGAATGTTAATCTACTTTTATAAATACATACATTCTTGATGAAATGATTCTTTAACTCAAACTATCTTTAAAATTTTTTACTAGATATTTTAAATGAATTACATCATTACTATTACCACATAACATAGATCATGGTGTGAAAAATATTTAAACCTTGTATTCTAGTTCCCACTTCATCGAAAAACATTGAATAATATTTGAGTAGCGCTAATAATTATATGTATTTTTTCATAATTATTATTAAACATATTTAAATTAAAAACTCATCCTAAATAAAATTTAGCACTACATGTGGTTTGGGGATTATATATCAAAGAATATAATACCCTATTTTTAATGTCCACCAACATATACATATTTATTTCTATTATTCATTAATTCACATTACATCGTCTTAAAGTCATGATGGAGCATTCATTTCACCCTTAAATAGTTACCTCGTTTTAGATTACATTTTGTACCTTTTTAATAATCATGTTGAAAATATAATATTTGGCCTTATCTATTTTAGTTAGATTATACTATTGGGGATTGTCTTATACTGCATGAAGTTCACAAATTTTTCAACATTATTGTTTATGATTATTGTTTAAGGTACAATTGGGATTGAACCATGTTTATCACTCATTAGAAATATATTTTAATCCCAATTGGATTGTATATATTAAGATATAAGTTTATTGATTTTAATTTTTATAACCTAAAGACAATATAAAATGTGAATTCATAGATTAATGATATTTATAACTCACTTTTCATTATTTTAATAAAAAAAATTCAACTTCCATATTTTTCTCCCCCAACTATGATTACATCATATATATTGAAATCATTATCCTCTATTTTCAACTATTATTCACATAATGATTTTGGTAAAATATGAAATTCATGAATATCATGTTCTTCAATAATATATATATTCAAAAGTACAAAGAAATTAGGTTTTTATTCCATAAGATTCTATCTAATGATTAAATAATTTTTTTCTATCATAATGAATCTCAAATCCATATATTTTCTTGATTTAAAATTCATCTTCTGATATCCCATTATTTATGAATCGTATTAATATGTGACTACACCATTTACGTGAGAATTTTTTAATAATTAAATCACTGAATTTATTGAACCTACTTCATAATACACATTTAATTCCAACAATATTGTAATAATATAGTCTTCAAACAAAATACTATTTTTAATATTTGATTATTATGTCAGGATGGTTTTCTATTTCGATTACCCTGTATTTCTACTGCATTGTTTAATTAACAAAATTCAATTAAAAAATATTAGCATGGTTTTTCATTATATATTAATTATATATATTTTTCGAATTCAGGATTTTTTTCCACATTTTTCCCTCTTCAACGTGAAATAAAATTATTTATTTCAAAATGAATAATGGGTTTTAAACCCCAACATTATCATTTGAATTGTCTTATGAACAATTATTTTTTCTATTTTTCATCAAAATAGAACTCTGTTTTCAAATATATAATATATTATACTCATATAGGTGATTATACTGATGATGTTTTATATCCAAAAATTAATTAATTTCCACTATATTTTCAATCAATTATATAAATTAGTGTTAGGAACAAAATTGGTATAATTATAATAGAATGTTTCATTAATTACTTCGAATAGAAAACACTACATATTTTATTAGATATTTATCCTTCGTAAATAGAAAAAATTATACATAATTTTTCATATATATTTACCTATATACATAGAAAGAATAATTCCTTTTTTATTATGTATATCATTTTATTAATAATTTCATTTAAAATTATAACCAAAATCTATTCCTCAATATAAATCTCCCTCACCTCGTTATTGGTTGAAATATTTAAAATATTTATGTCACAATGTTATTGAAGTGTTATAATAAATGAAACATAATGATGTATAACAGGATTCATAAAATAATACAAAATTTAATATTTAGTAAACTATGTAATTTTTTACATCTTTTCACCAGAAATATATGTTCATAAATCATTTTATCATTTATTTTACACAACATTATAAAATAAAATATATACTTACATATATATATATATATATATATATATATATTGTATAAAATTTTCATTATTCCTTCCATATTATTAAAATCACTAATGATAAAAATATAATATATTCCACTGTTGGAAAACCTTCAACTAATAGGTATACATGAAAATGAAAACCCCAATGGATTGTGATGAGGAATGTAATATAATTTTTTATTACATGATTAAGATAATAAGTAAGGATTTTCTGATATTGAAGATGAATATTGAGATACCTAAGGTATGTATGCCTTTAGTCCTAATGATATCAATTCAAAAGAATGAAATGCTTAGGTTCTAAAGAGTATAACTGGATGAGGCAATGATTTAGGATAAGCTGGACTAAAATAATTAAACGAAATGTTATCATTGTTTCTAAAATGGTGATTTACTTCATGTTAGTATGTTGAAAGTGATAATCTATCCTTGTATATGAAATGATTCACAAACAAAAATTTTTAGGAAGAGGATAAAATTACGTTGAGGGAAAATATTTTTAATGAGTTTAATGTGGAAGGGTCAAATATATTTTCAAACTACCTAATTTTATTAACATAATATTTTATTTTGATGCCCCCATATGTAAATTGAGGAATAATTCATTATCATGAAGAATATATGATGTATATAAGAAGAAATTCTGACACATAGCTAGAAGGTGTGTTGATTATAAATATCATGTTCAATTCGAAGAAGAGGAATTATGAAGTCAAGTTGAGTAAAAAGAAATTAATACAAGAACATAATAGTCCATAAAGAATGATCAGAAAAAAATTTAGAGTTTGACTTAATGAACTAGATAATAATGTGGTATTTGAATTTGAGTTTAATAATGAGTACATATGAAGTGTTTGGAGTCATGTTGAATTTAAATTAATAATTTTTAAGATATAAATATAACAAAAAAAGTGATAGGATCCATAGTTAGATTAGATAAAATTGTTACTTGTTTCAAAGGATTCATGTTTAGAAGACGAATATAGGATAAACATAATATATTATGTAGTGAGTTTATAAGATAATGTAGGAATAAATTTGTAAAAATTTTGTTATTGAAAATCCTAATGTGTTATAGTGATACTTATATAATTGATAAATAAAAATATAGGAGAAGATAACTAAATCAATAAAGGATAAAACTGAACCATGGAAGAATATTCGTATTCCAGTGTAATCATTCTATTTATACACATTGGGTATTAGATATAGCATGTGGGGCTCAAATCTATATTCAAATTCAGGAACCAAGTAGATTTAGAATGATTTCAATAGGGGAGGTTGATCCTCGAGCTGCCAATGGCGCAAGGCTAGCTGCGTTGGATATGGGCGATTACCACCTATCATTGCCAATTATCATGGTTTTTGTTCTACAAAACTATTATTATGTGCCTCGTGTTTCCAAGAAAATAATTTCTGTATCTTGTTTGGATAAGGATGGATTTATTTTCATGTTTGGAAATATGGGTTTTATCTTTGATAATAACAATATATGTTATGGTATGGTTCATTTAAATAATGGTTTGTATGTATTAAATTAAGAAAACCAAATGTTGGAAATCGATAATGAAACAAACTCACATGACTCATTCATCACCTAGTTGTGGCATCACCATCTCAGTCATGTAATAGAGAAGCACTTGAAAATGCTCCACAAAGATGTCTATTTAGACTCTAATGAGGTAAAACAACATGATAGATGTCACACTTGTTTACAAGGAAAAATGACCAAGCCGATTTTTGGTGGATAGGGTGAAAGTGTCATAAAGCTTCTAGTATTGGTATTCACCGATGTGTGTGGACCATTTCCAGTAGAATCTAGTGGTGGATAATCTTACTTCATTACTTTTACTGATTATTTGAGAAGATATGGATATTTCTAGTAAAGGAAGTATAAGTCAGTGGCCTTAGATATATTTAAGGAATTCAATAATGAAGTAGAGTATAAGCTTGGTAAGAAAATAAAGAATCTTCAATCGGATCGAGGTGGAGAATATCTGAACCAAGAGTTCATCGATCTTCTACAGGAGTCTGGGATTTTATCTCAGCTCACTCCTCTTTATAAACCATAGTAAAATGGTGTTAGTGAAAGGAAGAACCGCACCTTGTTAGAAAAGGTGAGTTTGATGATGAGTCATGAAAATCTTCCATTATCCTTTTGGTGGGATGAATTACAAACTGCAACAGACAAATTAAACAGATTACCAACTACAGCAGAAAATGGAATTCCATCTGAGTTATTGAATAGATGGAAACCCAATTTTTCCTACACACGTGTATGGGGATGTGAGGCGATTGTTAAGGCCTTCTTAGGAAACAAACCTGATCCCCAGGGCACGAGGTGTATCATAATAGGATATCCCAATGCGAATAAAGGATATTACCTATATAACCCTTCATAAAAGAATGTGATTGTCGCCAGACAAGCCATATTTCATGAGAGGGAGAACATACTCAAGAAGGATAGTGGGAGAAAGATTGAACTTGATGAAGTTGATGATCAAGATATACAGTAATTGGTACAAGAACAAGTTCCACAGGTTATTGTAAAAGAGGTTCTAGAAGCATAAGTACTGCGTAGGAGCTCAAGAGAGGTAAGGGAACCAGAGAGATTTTTTTTCCTAGTCACCGAGGATGGTGAATCATTATTTTTGGACAACGATGAACCTCTCTCCTACATGGAATCAGTAGAAAGATCAGAAGCTGCTTGATGGCTAGAAGATATGAAATCTAAGATGGATTCCATGTGTCAGAACCTAGTTTGGGGTCTAGTTGATGAGCCAGTTGATGTAAACCATGTTGGATGCAAATGGTTATTCAAGAGAAAAATGGATATGTAAGGTCAAGTTACCACCTATAAATCAATTCTAGTGGCTAAATGATTCAAAAATCATAAAAGCATTGATTATGATGAAACCTTATCTCCATTTTCCTTGTTTAAATCCATAAAAAGAATAATTTCCATAGTAGCATACCATGACTATGAGATTTGGAAAATGTATGTCAAAACAACATTCCTTAATGGGAACCTTCAGAAAGATGTCTATATGACACAAAGAGAAGGGTTTGTGACACCAGCTGAAGCCAAACGAGTTTGCAAGTTGGAGAAATTAATTTATGGATTAAAGCAAGAATCCAGGTCATGGAAATTCGGATTGATGAATCCATAATAGAATTTGGCTTCATTAAGAGAGAATATGTGCCATGAGTTTATAATCAGTGTAATGGGAATGCGATCGTTATCCTAGTAGTATATTTTGATGACATATTGCTTATTGGAAATGACGTACCGGTCTTAAATTTAGTTAAGTACTAGTTGAAAAAGTGTTTATCCATGAAGGACAAGGGTGAATCATCCAAGATTCTAGGGATAAAGATCATTCGTGATATATCCAAGAGGATACATAGACTCAGTCAGAGTACAAACATTGACTATATACTAAAGAGAATTAGTATTGAACAATCCAAGAGGGGGTTTGTTCCAGTGTCACATGGCCTACATCTTTCTAAAAAATTGTTTCCTCAGACACACCAAGAGAAATATAGAATGAGTAAGATGACATATGCTTCGTTATAGGATCCATCATTATGCCATGTTATGTTCCAGTCTTGATGTCACATATTTAGTGAGAATGTTAGGAAGTTATCAAACACATCCCGGAGAAAAGCATTGGACTGCTGTTAAGATTATACATAAGTATCTGAGAAGAACTAAGGATATGTACCTAGTGTATCGAGGAGACAAAGAGCTTGTCATCAAAGAGTATGCAGATGCTGGTTTTCAGACAGATCAGAATGATCTGATGTCGAAATATGGATATGTTTTCTTTCTCAGTGGAGGAGATGTGAGATGGAAGATTTCAAAGCAGCCAGTTGTCACTGATTCTACAATAGAGTCCTAATATATAGAGGCTTTTGGTGAATCCATGGAAGCCATCTGGATTCAGAAAAATGTCCTTAAACATGATGTGGTTCCTAGTTGTAAAGATTCCATAACATTGTATTGTGATAATACTGTAGAGGTGGCTCTTGAAAAAGAACCAAGGTCTCTTCAATAGACAAAGAACATACTACGGAAGTATCACCACTTGAGGTATTTCTATAAAAGGGGTGAAGTTTTAGTGAGAAGATTATCCCAGAAGAGAATGTGGCAAACCCAATGACTAAAGGCTTATCTCATAAAGTGCATGAATATCATGTGAGAGCTAGCGTGTTGAATGTTGTTAGCAGTTGGTGCTATTCCAAGTGAGTGTATGTTGGATTTGGTGGCCTAGAACAAACTACATTGTACATTATTCATTAAATAAACATCTTATCACCTCTTCATTGTTATTTTATGTGAAAATACATTTGATAATGTCCCAAGGTTAGTTGTTTCATTAAAGGGTCCTTGCGGATCCCTACTATGATAAGTACCCGGAAGTTCCATAACACTGTTCTTTAATATATGTTCTATGGCAGGATGATGTTAGTTGAGGGAGACAAATAATACATGCTATTAGGGGTGAGGACTCATAAAAATTGAGGCACCTTCTCGTGCTTTTCACCCTTGGTAATATCCAAGACTGTATTGTGATAACGAGACCCACCAACAGGAAATCCACATTTCATAGTGTCATTAGATGTTCTTATATGCAGACTTCTGTATTGGACCATAGACTTTAATATTATTATTAATGGGTATTAAAAGTCGCACACTTAGATGTATTGATGAAAACTGTGACGACACACTGTTTGGAGTGAGGTAGGATACGTTGGGTGCGTCACGAGTAATACCACATTAATAAATAATACAAGAAAGGATTTGTCCCTTCTATTCCATAATGAAAGAAGATATCTCAGGCCCCTTGATGGAATTGATATAGCCTAAGGAAATCCATGGATATGGTAAGGAATGGTCCAGTTTAATTCTATAATGTCTAATAAAGAATAATCGAGCACATGGGTTGATGGTACTATCATGCATCCCACTTGATTAGAGATATCGAAACAAAGGCATTATATTACACAGTAAGAGTTCGTATGAAGTGACACATCAATGAAGAGTCAACTTCATTCTCTTGGGTGCCTTGACCAATTTCTAGACAAAAATCTTGGACGTTAGGCAATCAAGACTAATTCCAATGAGAAAGAGACCCAGAAGGTCACACACTAAATGTGTCTATGTATCTTTGTTAAATATTAATTTGAAAAGTTAAATAACGATTATTCCCTACCGTGGTTTAATAATTATATAAGGATTCCTGATCGTATTTATTTTGACAGTAGTTATTCGAGAGTATATATTTTCGGTGAAATAATATTTTTATTAGTGAGTAATGCAGTTTGAATTATTTAAGAAATAAATAGCCATTACTCAGGGTCTAATAAATGTGGTGGTGGAAATGAAGAAAAATGGAAAATTAAAGTACATGTCGTGTATATTAAATATACACACCCTGTAGTTTTATGGAAAATGAGTAAAAAACAAGTATTAATGATTACACGCCGTGTAGTTTTTCAATTCGGGATTTTGAGGGTATAATATTGTTTTATTAAATGATATTTATTATAATCAGCATGGGACAATGTCATGGAATTAATAACTCGACATGTGGGTTTTCAATAAGAGTTAATGAAATAAATAAAACGTGTAACACATTTTTTATTGTCATAACCCTATAACCTCAAACCTCATTATTAATATCCTCACAACCCCAAAAAAATTTCCCCAATCCCTTTTCACATCAATTCTGGAGAATTCATTCATGGCCTAAAGAACTAATGCCTCTATGAACGCTCTGAAGACCGAGAGAGATCATCCTCCATCAGATCAAGGAGATCGAAGGAGGAAATCGCAAGTGAAGGTTCTTCCATGCTAGCACCTTGAGATTCCTTCGGCGATATATAGAGATATGTTGACCATGTGTGGATCACCGGTAGAGGAATTCTACACATGGATTCTACAATGGAATTACATATCATACTGGATCGTGAACGAAGACATCATCGAAGGATGAATTTCACCAAGGTAATTCTAATTAATTAACTAAATTAATTATAACCAACATATGATGATCCTATATCTATGGTTCCAGGAATCCTTCTTTTGTTTTTAGTTCTTAGTTCTATTTCGAAGATCTGTCATTTTATATCATGACGGATCTCGGTTTGATCATTATTTAACGCTAAAATCAATGTTTGGTAATACCACCATCGCGATTCCGCTGCGCATGGAACCTACAAGTATATGGTACTGGAATCAACCACCACATATAATATTCATTAATCCATTAATCATCTAAAATAGTATTTGAAACTATAAATGTCACGACCCATCCCCCAAGGCCCGTGTCGGGAATACCCCAAGCCCACCTTCAATAGGCTAGGGGATGGAGACTAACACCAAAGGCGTAATTCCATAAATCTGAGAAGGCATTGCCTTAATTACTGTGAACACACACAAATTATCACACAACAATATACAAAACAATATTTAAAACTGTATAACAAGAGAGTGTTGAAATGTAATGGGGCTGAAATACAAGCCCTACTGAAATGTACAAGTACATCTTAAAAGAAAAAAATTGTTGAAAGGTGAAAAGTAGCTCTTGGATCATCCACCACGGATCCTACCTGATGGGAAGGTATAGATAACCTCCTCAACACTCCATGTCTATTAGTCTCCTCCATGTACTGACAGATCGTATGGTCCACCTCTGGGTATCGTATAGTCCTGATACTCTCAACCTCAGTCGGCGTTGTTCGTCGTCTACATCTAACACAATGAGGTGTGGGAAAATCCCGTGCAGGGGTGAGTATAATGAAACTCAATAGGGACACTGATACCACCAAGGTATCACAAAAATCTACCAAGGATAAACCATATATTTTTAAATCAAAGGATAGCCATTACTTAGGTATATTCCCACACATATAAATAAGATATCATGTAACACATCTCAATCATTAGGAAAACACATAATTCCCTGACTCAGCTCACACAGGTATAAAAATCATCTATTTTGTTAGAGATGATTAGATGTGGCCACTAATCCATCTATTCTATCAAACCCGCACAAAGATCTAGGTACAGAAATCAAAACTATCGAACCCACATAGGATCAAAGAATAGTAAATAGAGCTGTCGAACCCACAGAAGATCAAGGAACAATCGTCAAAGCTATCAGACCCACATAGGATCCATGAATAGTCTTCAGTGATGTAGAACCTACATATGATATAGGAACAGTAGTAAGAGTGCAGCTAGCATCAGGGATTCCGCACAAATCATGCTTGATTTGGGGGGTGGGTCTGCTCCTCAAGAGAAGTGTCGGTAGATCAATTGCTAAAAATTACCAAGAAGAAGTATTCCAAAGGTCAGCCATTCCATAAGGGTCCCCACGCAGTAGACATCGCATAAATTGGATGCTCGTCCTATGAGTTATTAGTGTTTTAGTCCCATGGTCCCGGTTGGAATTGTGCAAGATCCAACATGACCGTAACTCATCTATACACCGAATTCTAATAAGGTATACTAAAAGGGACCGTCATGATCAAATATTTACCAACGCCGCTGATGGTTAGTCAAACAGACATATGATGCCGAAGAAATGACCAAAAGAAAGTAAGGGGGGTTGCAGCAAGCCAGGGTCCGGTCTGACCGGGTTGAACAGACCCAACCCAACATGGTCTGGGCCGACCCATTGGATTCAGCCTAGCCCACTGGGCCCGGCGCCGCATGCCGCGAAGGCAGTGAGTAGCACGAGGGGGGGGGGGGACCGGTCTCAAGGGAACTGACTATTCGTGCATCGGTGTAAGGGTGGTTTGGTATGAAGGTGCCACGAGGGGCACATAAGGGTAGTGCGGCCAAGCGCACGAGGCGTGCTGATCGACGCAGTTTCTCTGAGTGCACATGGAATACAGGGCGCATAGGCTGGCACGGTTCGGTCAGGCACAATGGGGTGGCCAAGGAGGCCAGTTGGGCATGTGCATGATGGTTCAGACTGGTGCATGAGGTGGGAGGGGCGCACGGGCCGACGTGGTTCAGTTGGCGCGTGGGCCGGCATTGTGTGGCCGGCGGGGCGCGACCAGGCCGGCATGCGGCCGAGCGTGGCCCAATCATGAATGAAGGTGGCCATTCAAAGTGCCATGCAGGACGAAGGGTGCTAGTCAGGCTGGGAAAGGAGGAAAGAGGCCGACAGTTGTCCAGGCAAGGTGCCAGGTGGACCGAAGGGCGGTCGGGCAAGGCGACAGGTGGCCGGGGGGTGGTCGGGTAGGCCAGTGGGGCTCGGGCTGGATCGGGGTAGCAGTATGGCACTTTGAGAGGCACATCTGACAAGGGCTTGGCCGAGGCCAATTCACCCGGTGGTGGTGAGGGATCCTGCGGGGGCGGTGCAGATCATGGAGTCCGCGGGTAGCGCGACCATTGTCTTCACCACCTTCGTCGCCTCATTGATTTGTCTCCATGCGTTGGATCATTATAAACAAGAACGGTGGAGGGGGTCGGGTCCTGTTGGTTTGGCCCACACCCTCCACGTTTAGGGGGGTATCATTTGGCTCATTAATTAAGAAGAAATATGAACTTCAATTTTTACATCCACCATAACGATTACATCCCAACCGAATAAAATAATAATGAAAGTAATATTGCACAAATAAACCACCTACCTTTGATAGTTGTTCAACGATGAAGTCATGGAAAGAAGATGATGGAGATCGTCGTTAGTCGTATCCCCCGCACACTTCCAATACAGAGCTGCGTTGGCTCGTTGATGATGATACGGAGGGTAGGTCGGTTGAAGACGTCCCACATTGGTAGGATACCAGGATGAAGGTCTGAGAAGATCTTTGTCGGTGTTATTCGTTCTTTATTGAGGAAATATATTTCTCTCAGGCTCTCCCCTCCCCAAAATCCAACCCAAAATTAAAAGTGAAATGATTTCTCAAAATTTAATCTTTGGCACATAAAATGGGTAAATTAATTAGGTTAGATCCATTTAATTAATTCAATAGGTTGACACAAAATATAATTAGATGATTTTTCACCCTAAATTTTGTTCGTTGGCTCCATTATGTTGGATGTGTGGTGGCACCATTAAGTGGGGGATCTTAAGAGGTTTCTCCCCACTTAATCGAGTGTTTGAAGTCGTTTCATCCTCGATTGGTCCCCACCATATAAAACATGAAGAGGAGGTTTAGACCTCAAGTGGGCCCCACCTCTATATACTCTCATGGGAGGTCATGGTGTGGTGGTCACCCCTATAACATCCATGTGGATGTTTTAACCTACAAATTAAAATAAATTAGCACACATTATTTTTATTTAAATCATTCTATAAAACCCCAAAACTATATTTTATTCTCGACCAAATGCCGTCAAGGTGAAAGTCTTCTTAAGAGAATACAAGTTCGGGGAGATCAGTGGTGCCCTCAGATTTCAATTCCAAGCACCGGTTCCAAAGTAATAAAAACCCGCTCGTACATTTACTGAAAATAACCAAAAAAAACTTCAGAAATTGATTCTAGGCACACCATGATTCAGAATCATGCACCGTCATATTTTGAGGACTTGTAAAATTCCCATGTATTTACGAAAAAACATTCCATGGAAATTTTGTGTCTTTATAGTTAAGTATAAATACGTAGGTGAAGTAGGAGGTTTTATTTTCACTTTAAGAGTTTTGGAATATTTTATAGGAATACAAGATATATAATTTTTCATGTTAGCCTTAACTACCCTTAATATAGAGGTAAATACATGAAAAACATGTAAAATTAGTTTTATATAGTTAGAGATGTGTTTATTTAAATTATAAAAGGTGGACACGAACATAAAACCTAAAATCAAATGATAATGATGTAATATAGAATCCTACTAATTATGAATTTTTTTCTAGATATGGCTCATTTTCTAATACAATACACCTAGTATTTGGATAAATCATCAACACCTGATAAGGGAAATAAAAAGGCTTTAGACATACTAAATTTCCTAGTATTCAATGGTATTTAAGGGTTATAGAGTAATGGAATTATTGATCAAATGATAAAACTCATCACCATTTTATTTCATTAATAATATTTATAAAAATAGATTTCTTATAATATTTTTTTTTGAATAAATAATTATTGTTTCATTTTAATAAGTGTTTGTGAGTATGTGATTGTAATGTTGTCTTATTTTTCACCAGAAAAATGATGTTAAAATATATTTGGTTCATGTTGAACCATTTGAAACAATGTTCTATGAATTTTTCTAGACTGATTATATGGTCCTAAATGGTGTTATGATGATGAATATTGTTATCCAAATGTGTTTGAGGTTCATATTAAATCACTAAACAATATAAGTACATAGAAATAGTCATAGAGACTATATAAGAATTGAAAAAATAGAACATTGAAAAATCATAAGTGTCATAATTTAATGTGTTCTATAGAAGATGTCCCACTTATTTCATGGTTCTATTATGATTATTCCATATGGATCTAGATAACACTTCACAACATAGAAATTGAGAGACTATAATAACAAAATAAATTTCCAAATGTATAGTGAATGAATTTTTTATATATGATATATGAAAATATACAATATTCTATTAAGGCCTTCGTCATGGCATAATGAATAGTATGTTTCATATAATCAATATGGGTAATATAACATCATGGTGATTTCTTTGTGAAGTCATAAAACATGAGTGTTGTGATTCTAATGAGAAGAGAAAAATATGATAATTTCTAAATTTTCAACATTAGATGATTTATAATGTGGGTTATTCTATATTGCGAATAAAAATTTCTTTCATGAAAAAAAATTAATGGGAGACAAGTCATTTAGAATTATAAGTGATCATTTTGGGAAATTAAAAAAATAAAGAGAATTTATTACCATGAAGAATAAGAAATTCATTCATTTATGAAGTTTGAAATGGGATGGTAAAAGAAATAGTTTGTGATAACTATCTGAGATTGCATACAACACATTGGGGTGAATGTAGATAAAGACACGATCTGTAAAGGGTTCATGATTTTCAAAGGAATTGATGAATTGGTTCTCTTCATTACTCAATGGATATTTATAGCTGACCTCTAAAATGTTTTATCCGCATAAATGGATACTGTGAAATAAATGAAAATCTAAGGAATCAAAGGTAGTGGGATAAGTTGAACCGTTGTTAAAAGAAGTTAAACGTTTGAATTTTAATTTGAAATTTATATCTGAATGAGAATACCGTACAACTACTATGAAATAAAAATTTATAAGAGATGAAGTATTTGTGTTTAAGATTTAGTAAATATATATTATATAGAGATAGTATAAATAGATGAATTTACTATTATACAAAATATTAAAGGGTGATATTATTGTCAGAGCAACTAGATTGGTAGTGTTTTTTTAGATTAGTGCATATGAGAATAAGGGAATTTTTAAGATAATGAAACAAGAATAAAACAAGGTAATATCTAATATACTACAATATTTTAGTCCTTTTTGGTAATGTACTTTTGATTTTTTACATCATGTTTTATTTTATTGTTTCTATGTGGGTTGATATTTAATAATTTTAGTTTATTGTTGTAATATAAGTAAATTAATAAAACCATATTATTAAAATCCACATATTGATAATAGTGGATTATTTTTTTCTAGGGAATTAGGATCAAGGCAAGGATTATACATCTCATTTGAGAGGTAAACCGCAAAAATCAAATTTTCCATGTTCTATTTTCATTCTTGCTTTGTGTCATTATCATCACAGTAATCACATTAACTAGTATCAGTGGATGTTTTATGATGAAATATAATTTGAAATTGAAATCATGGATTCACACTTCCCAAATTCGTTGATATACCCTTGATCGTTATTTTTATTATAAATGGTATGAGAGACATGGTCTCTTAATTTTTGATCTACTACATGATTTTTGAAGAGTTGTAATTCTTATCATTTAATATTTATTCTATATAATTGAAAACATAAATTCAATGAAATGTATGGGTATTCTCAAACGTCATGGAAATAATTACTATATTAAGCAGGACAATATGTTTTCAATGATGATACTAACTGATTTGTTTACCATGATTTCAATGATTCTATGTGTGTAGATAATATAATTAATCATAACAATTTTGTCCATGATTAAAAATATATATTTTTAACCATAATAAGGAACTATTTTCAAAAATTTAAAGTAATTAATACTTTTAATGATATACGTATAAAATCAAAAATATCTATCAGGTAATTTAAGAGTTGAAGAATTTTGGAAGATGACATTGAGGATGAAATATAATAAACATAAGATGAATGATGATGATACCATCAATTATTTAATCAGAATGATTAATGAAATATTTTTCCAAATACTGACATTTTGTGAGTAGTTAGAGGATTAAATAGTATTCAAGAAATATATATATATAGTTCCAAATAGTGTTGTTGTTAAAATAATGATTCATGAATATAGAGATTCAATTACACTTCCTCTTGATAATATATAAATAATTATAAAATATTAAAAAATGATTGAGTAATGTATTTTCAAGAATAAATTTAATTTTAAAATGTAATCTCTATTAATTTCTAATATAATGTGATTTTTGGGGAGAATGTTGATGAATATAGATCTATATATTCATAATTAGATGAATAGATGGATATTATGTTTGATAAAATTATGTATCGTATCACAATGAGTTAAATAAGAGACTAATGAATGTTAAGGTGTAATATTCCACTAAATTTATCAAAGAGTAGATCTATTAAATATTTTCAATAAAATTTACTAATTTTGAAAGCATAAAAATCAATTGAATATGGAGATGAAATGATACTAAAATTATCTTTGTATTAATAAATAAAGACATACAAAATATTTCATTTTCTAAAGTAAATATATTGAATTTAAATAAATAAAAAATGATATATTTCTTAATCGGATCGTAAGATTGTGAAAATATTAATAGAGGAGAAGATGTAGACACATCCATTGATGTTGATCAGATGATATATATTACTAAATTAGATAAGGTAAATTCCACAATTTATTATTGTTTTAAATCTAAAAGTGATGAAGAATCATATATTTAATTTATCACATATAGATAATTTCATTAATTTCATTTAATAATCTCAATGATGTGTAAATAGATAAAATATTTTGATCAAAATAATAAATCTCGATGAAGTTCTGAATATATACATATTGACGAAAATTCAGGTTTATTAAAATATGTTTCTTATTTTAATATGATTCTTTTAGATAAGGGGGTTTCAAATGTCAATATTGAGGAAATATGGATGTAAAAGGAGAAGGATCATTAAATTTATAAAAATATTCCAAAAATATATTTAATAATTTGGGTAAGGAACTAAAACATAGATTTTAGAGATATAGAAGTTTCAAAGAATATTGAGGCCCAACATGGGAAATAGATATCACAGTCCATGTGGGAACATGATCTTGAAATTGTTTTACGTGTTAATTGAAGAAACATGTAAAGAAGAAATCCATTTTAAAAAGAATTGGGAAACATGAATTTCGATGTAATGATGAAAAAAAATTAAAAGAAAAAAATTATAATTTGGAATTAAAAAAATAAATAAATTTTCTTTTGTTGAGAAAGATTATACTGGGAGTTTAAAATTAAATTTTATACATAATGGATATGTGATTGATTACCTAGACATGGTTGAAACAATGGTTCCAACATATGGATAACATCGTATTTTCATTGTCATGTATAATCTTTTTTGGTACCATTGGAAATTTGGAGTATCTATTCATACATAAATAATGTTATGGTTTAATTACTAACTTCTCTATGAGTATAGATGATATGTACTACAAATCATGTGGTGGAGCTAGTTTACTTAAAAGAAAAATGTTTAAAAATAGTTTTTTTGTAAGGAAGTTAGAGATTATATCACATGAATTTAAAGGATTTTTTGAACATATGAACAATCATGTTATCTTGTTAATGAATGTCTAATTATCATATTATCCTAACTACATACAGTTTTTAATAAATAGATGTTTCAGAAAAATAAAGAAAATAGGGAAAATGTCTTTGTAGTTGAAATTGCACATAATGGTTCATAAGGGGAGTTTACATGGATTTTGAATAGAGGATGTTCTGAACACATGATAATACTTTTGAAGGACATGAAGTATAATTTTTTTTTATAGATTATTGGAATTGGAAATGATGGATCACATAAAATAAATGATTTTTGTTTATTAGTGATCTGAATGGTTCAGTTAATGCCCATGATTATCTTATATATTATTGAGCTTTAAAAATTATATTAATTGTTTATCAAAAATTTGTTAATGGAAATTACTGTGATTTTGGAAACATGGAATTTAGGGTACAATTTTAAAATATTAATGTGTTTAAATAATTGGGAAAAAAACATAGGAAAACTAGTTTCTTGTTGGTGATGCTGAAAATTCATAATGTTTATGCGTGAATAAAGAAAATAAATTATGGAATCAATACCATGGTCATGTATTCTGGATAAATATGATAAATCCTTCCCAGGGATATAATGTTAATATTGTTACTATAAAAAATGTAAAGGTACTTGGTGATCTACCCATTCCAAAAGGGAAATAATATAAATTATTCTCATAATAAAGTTGAAATTTATACATCACAATCAATTGAGCCTATTCACTCAGAATATATTTAATTTTAAAATAAGAAAATAGAGTTGTGAATTTTATTTCAATTATATTTGACAATTCATGCATCACTTTTATTATATAGATGAATAAATAGTAAAAGGTTTTAAATTTTTTCAAGAGTAATAAAAGAAGATATGAAAAAAGGTGTCGTGTCTCCTTGAAGAATACCCCTAAAGTAAATGTTGTAAAATACACGATAATTTTTTTTATATTAATATTGAGAAACATGATATTCACCATGAAGTTAGTGAATCATATAATCGGTAACAAAATCATATTGTATAATTTAATAAAAAATACTAGTTATTAAAACCCAAACCATGCTGATATTTCCTACAACATGTTGATATTTTGAGAGAAAAGCTATTCGTAAACCATTTCATATTCAACTTACTATCTAGTATAGTCCAAATTTTGATATTTAAAAATATGATATGTATTATAACAATTCATTTTGTCTAAAATATGTATGGGAGTTTGGAATACCTTCCATTAATGATGTCAAGGTAGAAAATCCTATGAAGTTTGAAATGATAGATGTTTAGGGAATCTGGAAATGTTATCCTAAATGTATAAGATGATATTGATATTACAAAATAAATATAGAGTGAATATTGTAGATATTTTTTCTATAATGGATATATAAGATTAAGAACAAACACATCTTTTTTCAAGTTACAAAAGGGTTCATAAATATTTTTTTAAATAGAATAATAAGAATCTTTTAAAAATGATGATATTTAAAAATAAAAACCTAATAGAGGAGAGGATTACATAATTATGATTGAAGTGGAGTAGAAATATTCATGTCATAGGGTAGTAAATAATTTTTTTTACCTATGTATAGTTCATTTCTATTTTATGTTGTATCCTAAAGGGTAGGGAACATCAAAACAATTTTTCATTAGATATATTAGTAAAAAATGATTTTTAATTATGTTGTGAATTTTAAAAATATGAATGTAGATTAAATTGAATGATTTAAAATAATTTTTGAAGAATGGTGATCATATTGGCCTTGAATGGACCTAGTAGAATGGTATAATGGTTTCCATATTTACCAGTTCTTTCTCTTCTATTGGATAAGAGGGATATTCCTGGATCAATTCCTGTTACTCCATTGGCTATATTGGGTAAGTTAGAATATAAATAATTTTAATATCATGTAGGTCAAATAGAATTCAAATTTTTGAAAGAAATTTATATATTCCACATTATTATTAGGGAAATATTTATTCTGTAATAATAGTAATCAAATAACAAAATGTTCGTGTGGAAAATAAACATATGTGTCTACGATTGCTGAAAACTCACAACATAACCCTGGCATGTTCCATCATATAATGGAAATAATTTAGTGGAGGTAGATTATAGATCATTGAACAAAGAAAGTAATATTATAAATATATAATGTTTTCATATTAATATTATATAATAAAAATGGATATAGAAAAATTAAACTAGATGGTAATAGAATGAAATGGTTTTATAAATTTTGGCAGAAAACTAAAACATTTCATTTGGTTCGTCCTCCCCCATTCCTAAAAACTCTATTTATTTACCCTAAATTTGATTGAAAAATAATATGATTTTTTAGATGGATATAATATGAATATTTAATGAAAATAAAATAAATTTATAAGGTAAATAAAGCAGTAGTATGTTTTTATACGGTGCTTCCACCCATTGAACGACAACCATGATTCCCCTAAGAACCATATAATTATAATCTCAGGACTATATTGGGAGTTTTTTAGTTATCCATTAATAAGATAATAAAATCATTCTTGGTCAATATCAGGGATACATAGGGGTTTTGGGTTACATATTGCTTCTTTCATCATTAGTTACTTTGATGTTGGATGAATATGGGATTGGCCAACAACTTTCATGGTGTGAACATAGTTTCTTGAAATGAATTCATTATGGTAGTCCTCTTATTATTGCTTTCCACAATTTATTATTCATGTTAGGAATTACAGAATGTTTTACATAATCAATATTACATTAATAACATGAGTGGGTGTTTTCCAGTAGATTTATAACTATTTTATCATGATTTAATATTTTTAAAGCATTAGAAACCTCACATAGTATTCCATTGTCAAGGATAATCTTCTATCAATATAAATCTTGATGAAAAATAAATTTTTGGCTCATTTTAGGTTAAATAATGTTTCATTACAAGAATTATAAAAATATATTAACATCGGAAATATAAATTAGTCAAATAAATATAACAATTTATTTTACATAAAAATAAATAATAAATAAATTGTTCTATCAATACCCCCAAGCATTGAAATTTCATGTGTCCAAAATGTAATATCAACATAAATTAAAAAAACAACTTGTTACAAATAATCGAAACCAAAATGAACAATATAAAATGATTATCAATGGGGGATTAATCATTAATATTCTATAAAAACCAACCATTAAACATCACCCTCTAAAAAATACTAATCAACCCATGTATTTTACTTTTTCCCACTGAAAAAAAAATTTATATTATCTTTCAATTAATTCATATATAATAATTAATTATTATTATTTGTTGCAAATCATGATTTATCTCTCAATGGATTCTTTTCTCTCATCACTCAGGACAAAAATTTCCAGTAGAGATATTCTAAAACCATGTAAATGGGCTCTTTTTCATAGGCTTTCAAATGAACTAAATTATAGAATTTTAATGAAAAATTAATAAACAACCATGATGATTTTTAATATAAGGCGATGATGACTTTTAGTCTTATGTTTTTCATGATTTAGGTCAAAAAACCAATGATTAAAAATGATTATTTGGACAAAAGTATAAAACAAGATATCAAATACAATGTACAGTAAAAAAAATCAGCTGTAAAATGATAACTCACACTTCCTAGAACACAATTTAATGTCAATATGATTATAATTATACTATTTTATTTTATCCGTATTTAATTTCAATCTATTCCTTTTCTACAAAACAATATACTCTAAAACATATTCCTAGAGCAAATCCCACATCCATAACCCAAACCCATATGGAATAATAATATGTTAGGAATTGGGTTTTTTCATTTTGTTTTGAATAGAAAAACATTGATGTAAAATGAATGTAATATGATGCTATCTAAGACCTAAAATAGTACCCCATACCTTTTTCAATAATGTGTTATATATCCTTTTTTGAAGACTTTCCACACCCCCACACTTAGTTATTAGAATATCATGAAATCTATATAAATTGGGGTTGTTAATTGTTATCAATGGATTATAACATTGATCATACATTTTGACTTCAACCATTTATTTTACTGGAAAATTGTTATTTTTTGAAATTTGGTGTTAAGGATATGGTCTTATCAACTGAATTCCTTGATCTCATTAAATGTGATTATTCATAGGTGTAAATTTTCTTTGATTAATTGTATTATTTTAATATGTGGAATTTCATTAAGATCACATATGAAATATTCTCTAGATTTAAATAGATACATTTTTTTCAAGAAATTCTCTTAGAAGTGGAACATATGAATTTCTGACAATCACTCATGGAAGAATATAATACTGAAAATTAAATCCACATAATATTTTTGAAATTCAATGTAATAAAATTGTAATGAGATTTGATTTACCTCAATAAACTAGTTACATTAATCCATTATTCATCAAAAATAACATCCTATTATTCCTTACTATCATAAAATTATCTATTTTACTTATTCAATATCATTAAATTTAAAAAATGTAACATAGAATCATTTGATTCCATTGAAATCCATGAATCATAGACCTGACATGTTGTGAATGATGGATAAATGTGGGTATTCGGTGTTTTAAATCTAAAAAATAAATTTATATTTGTGGTTTAAAAATATTATAAATCAATAAAAATCATAATTATCTTATAATGATTCTTATATTGGGTTTCACTATTTCGTTTCACATTATTCTTGATTGAATCATTTTCAAAACAAAAAATATAAATTTATGATGAATATTCTATTTACAACATGAATTTTTATAGCTTTATCATGTGTAATTACATCATATTTATAGACATGTAAATATCTATAAAAATAGGTTATAGTGTAGGGAAATTAAATTGTCATTAAAATGAACTAGGGGTTGAGTGCACAATGAAGAAAATTGCAGCACCCCACCCTGAACAACTTTTGGTGGACCCTTTCAATTAGTGAAAAATTTAAACAATTTAAAAAAAATAATATACTAAATGATTACCTATGACACATATAATTTATATAGTTTCTGAAAAAAAAAATTATTAATTAGATAATTATATTTAAAATTGAATTACCACATTCAATCAATTGCCTTGTTGAGGTCTAACATGGTGGGTCTTCATTGATAATCAGGTGAAAGGATTTAATATCCTCTACTGGATCTTAAGGTAATGTCCCATATAACATCTTCATCAAATTCTCAAAAATTGTGCATAGGTTTCCACCTCCATTCATTCCATTATTCACATAACTAATGTAGTTCACACCAACAATGGTAAATGTTATATCCCATATTGAGTAATGTTCACCCTCTATTAGTTTAATTCTCGATGTGTATAAAAGCATTGATCTCCCTAGTGGAAGATTCATGGTATAATTATCTTATTATGGGCCATCCTTGTTCCATCATTATATATCATTGAATTTTAATAAAATATCTCTTGTTTTATCAAATATCATACTACTGCAAGCTTGTCTACATCGCATCTTTTTCAGGGTCCAAATTTATTTCCCTTACAAACAAGTAGGATTTCTGTTCTAATTCTATATAGAGATGTCACATGTTCCTATAAATCAAAAAAATGGATCATTCATATGGGTGTTTTTTATAAAATCCTATAACCTAATATGGTATCTTCCATCCTTTGGATATAGTCTTTCAGATTGGGTATGACCGTCTTATCCAGAATTCCTTTGATATCATTTTATGAATGTTCATCTTGTGCTTTAGATTTTTGATGATATGGGGAAGATGTTTTACATTATAAACCATATTTTTCTAATAAAGCCTCCATTTTACTATTATATAATTGTATACAAGGGTTCAATATGTTCTATCATGGTACTCTAAACTATCATAATGTGTTATCCCCAAAAAATATCATAAAAAATTAGCATCAATAGTTTTGATAGATTTTTATTCCACTAATTATGACTCATAACATAAAGCTAATTGAATATAAGAATTAATATTTGAAATTTAAAATGGTCAAACGAATTATACTCTCCATATATTGAAAATTTCACAAAATCTAATTTGTAAATAAGGATTTTCTTGTCATATTGAGATATTAAAATATAAAATTAATTATTAAAATTTATAAAAAAAACACATAATTTTATTTGATAAATTGAGAAAATTAAATTTTGATTATAATTTATTTATCATTACTCAGGGTTTAAATATATCCACTTCATGATAATGGGTGATAGTACTCAAAATATTAATCTACTTCAATTTCCAGCAAGAATCTTCTTTTGATTTTTTCATTAATTGTTTATGATAGAAGTGGATCATCTCAAATAAAAAATCATGTCTTCTGTTCATGTTTGTTCATTTTATGGGAGATAGGAAGAGAGGGTACCTAATATGTGACTAAGTAATTGAAAATATTGTAATTCCATGGATCTTATCCTTCCACGATGTCATATTTTTTTATGTTCATGAGTCCATTTGGTGGGCTCATATGTGGACTTTATTCTTCTTAGGTGTTTTGTAGTCTACAATCATTGTATTTTACTTGATTTTTTGGTTAACATATTGTCATTAATTTCTAGGTGCCAATATTGAACAATTATAATCCATATTTCTATCCATGTATTAGAAAAACACTTCTTTATTCATTACCTAATTGTTTCATTATCAAAATATAAAATAACATTGGTTATAAGTAAAAACTATCTGAATCTAATGACTGAAATAAAATGGTAATGAAATCCATTGTCGTGGTTTGTGTTGTTGTTCTAAGTAACATCAAATTTCATGAAGTAAACAGACATGACTTCAGATTTTGATCAGTTCTTTTTGAGAGTGATACTCCAATAGTTTTGTTTAATGCACTGTAACATTTTGTAAATGAATTCTCCTAGTTGGGGTTGCATTATCTAGCAGGTAATAATTAATTATCTTTTGTAATTAATGAATCCATAAAATCAATATTGAAATAAAATTTTATGATTATTAATATATGTAACATCAAATCCCAAAACACTATGTCTGATCCAGATGGTCACATGACCTCATTTGTGCCTCCCCATATGCAAGAGGTTGTGTTCTAGAATTGAGGGTGTCAGTTCAACAATGGGAAAAATATACCCTCAGTATCATCTAATAAGATCGATAATAAACCATAAAAAATATAATAAATAATATGAGTGAACATGACGAAAGGTAAAGATAAAATACATTTAACCAAAATAAATATTCTTCCAAAATGGAAAGTATAACCAATGTGATATGTAGTAGATACACAAATGGATAAACAACATGTCCTCTGGAGTTATCCCTAGTCTTATATTATATCCATACTCCACTACTCATCCATCAATCACAAGAATGGTTCCCATCAGTAGCTCCCTCTGAAAATCTACAAGTTCAGGGAAATTCCCAAGTATAGTGTGAGTTCAAGAATTCATAGGACACCACCATTTAATCCTTATACTGATGTGGTCAAATATAATAGTGTGTTATATTATAATGGCTGATTAGTAAGAAGCACAAAAATACTATCACAAACCAAAAGGTCATCCACAAACCAATCCACTAAAAACCCGTGGTCATGCCTCCTTTATCCCAATAAAAGAAATTAACTGTATGTTGATAAGTTTCTAAAATCATCTATAAGTATTCTATTAATTCACTCATAATCCAAAATAAATCAATTGAAAACTAACTACATAAAATATTCAATAAATCAAGTAATATTCAGAGTCCACTAGAAGAAAACTATCATTGAACAACACATGAATCAACAAGGCATCTGTTAATATATGAAATCAGAATGGTATCAAGTATCGAACATCTACATGGAATCCATAAAAAATCAATTAAATTATAGGTTAAATGTTTATCATGATAAACTTTCAACACCACTGTAAACTAAAAACTCACCTTATGAAGGGTAATTATAAAGAAGAACCTACTGTCAGGTGTACACACACTAATCCTCTAAAGGAAATACTGAAAAGTAATAGTATTATAATAACAATATCAAACATCAGGATAAATATGAAATCATCATATACAACAATTTTTGAATCGAATATCATTATGGAATAATGAAATCACATCAATCTCATAGATTCATGTCATACCATATCATGGGACACATACACACACAAGTGATCACATGTAAAACATGAATATCAATATTCCATCATAGTCATCCTACAATGGAAAAAAAATTTAATAAGAGCCCAAGAAGTTCAGTAAATTCAAACCTCTAATGTCTTTGATGTAGAAGTCAAGGAGAAACCACCATGTGTGATTTGATATACCCACTCTCAACATTATTATCATACTCACCAACACATCAATGGTCTTGCATCATCAAGGGTTACTGTAAATACCAATCTATTTTATTTTAAAAATATATAACTTAAAAGTGGTGGTACTAATTTCTCTCGACTAGATAATTTTTTAATTTTTTTTTCTAGGTCTTCGCATGTTTTCACAAAAAACTTTGTAAGAGTCATTATCTTTTGATATTTTATTACCAATAACACTTTAATAAATATCTTTTTTAAAATTTATGATAAATTATAATTTTAAAATTATATCTTAATAATTTATCATAAATTATCCTTTTATAATTATCTCATAATAAATTTGAAAATTTTATCCTTTTATAATTATCTTTTGGTAATTTGTCACTAATTACACATTTTATAGTTATATATTTATAATTTCTCATAAATTACTAATTGATAATTAATTATTGATAATTAATCACAATTTATATTATATAATTATCCTCGGATAATTTATTACAAACTATCTCTAGATTATTATTGTTTTTATTTCATTATAAATTATCATTTATAACAACGTTTTGAAAATATTTTAATTTACTATCTTTTTATAATATCTCAATTATAAATTTATTATTTTAAAAATTAAATGTAGATAATTTTTAAAATTAATCATTTCAAATTATAAAAAATCATCATCTAGTTATTCAATAAACTATTACACACTAAATAAATGTTACTACCCATTGACGGTATTTATTCTACGAATTACCCATTGAATATATTTTAATTATCTTTCATAATTTGCAAAAATTATCTGTTCATAATTTAAAAATATTATTCATTGAATAAAATGGTATCATAATAGTCTATTAATTTGTTATAATTATTTTTGGTATTTTAACAAGATTATCCATTTATAATTATTATAAATTATGATGTGATAATATTATTAGATTTACCTTCATTTTTAAATCATTTAAAATGTATTTTATAGTTGTGCACAATGATGAAAATATATTTTTAATATATCATCACTTAGATTATTTAGGTTAAATAATTTTAAAATATTATTAATCCATAATATTTTTTTAACTATTTTAAAATAATTTCAAAAGAAGAAAAAAATTGATTAAATAAATTAATTAATTAGAAGAAATAACAATCCTCGAACATGATGTGCATGCTGCTGGGAGAGGAAGCAGAATGGGTGCCAATCCAACCTAGAACACCTGAGTCATATCATCTATGCATCAAATAATTCATGTATAGGGGTACCGGTTTCTATTGGACACATCTAGAATAACCATAGTGGAATGCTGAGATGGTATGACTATTTTAAATACTAAAAAATAAGAGCCATTATATCCCTAAATTAGTACAACCAATTTAATATGTGATTCAGCATGAAATTAATGAAATAGTCATTAATTTCACCCATATAATTTAATTATCACTAAAAAAACTTAAAATGGTTTGAATCCAAAGGTTTTGTAAATAAACAATGTTAATGGTTTGGGAAAGATCAGATTTTAAAATGATATAATAATAATTGACTCTTTATCAAATGATATATTAATAAAGTACTTTTAGAACATATAGTAAAGTGAAATTTATAAAAAATAATAAAGATATAATTTTGATGAGATTATTTATAATAAATTATAAAAATATAATTATCAAGGATAATTTATGAGAAACGATAAATAAATAGTTATGAATGGATAATTTTTAAAATATTATCAATAGATAATTATAAAATAAAAAATTTGTTGTAAATTATAAAATGATAATTATATTATGTTAATTATTGAAAATTTATCATGATATAATTAAAAAGGAATAATTTTTCATAATTCATGTTTAGATAATTATAAAAATATAATTTATGACTAATTTTCAACAAACAACTATTAAGTGATATTTTACAAGAAATTTTCAAAAACTAATTATTTATTTCGAGTTTTTTGTCATATTAATGACATATATTAATGGTAATTTTCATTATTTATTTTTTTCGGGGGGTTTACCATACAATTTTGGAGGAAAGGATGAATTTTCATGATTTTCACAAAATCGTGAGCCCATTTCCAAATTTATAAACAAATTTTATTTATTTTATAACTCTTTCAATTTTCATCATTTTTCAACCATTAAACATCAAAAATGGACTCCCATAACCTATTAACACCACCATAATGATTGGGACCCTCTATGAATCCATTATAATGGTGGATTAGGGTATTTATTCTAGGAATTGGGCCAACTCATTATCCCATTTCCCGTTATTTTAAATTTATTTAATATCTTATTCATTTTTTTAATGTTTTGGTAATTATAACTCATAAAAGAATCCAAAATCCCTTGGATTGCACCCATATTTTTTTATCACTCTATGGATCTGATTTCCATCATGGATTTAGGGGAAACTTCTCAAGATTTTTTAAATTGTCCAGATTTCAATAAGTAATTAGTTTCCCTCAGAACTCCATCATATTTAATATTTCCCCCCATTCTAGCTTCTACATGACCTCCTCATCCATATTTTAATATCACATTAATTGTTTCCAATTTGAAAATTCAGATACCTATGTATTTGGGGAGTATTGTTGAAGATATCTCAAGTAAGTGTGTTTCATATCATGTACCTCCAATTTTCTTAGGGTTTCATCCAAATTTCATGACGTTCTAAAATGTACAGCATCTAGGGTTCATTCCTAGGGTTTTATTTTATGTCATTTTGGTAAAAGATTATGGATTAAGGGTTGATTTCACTTCCAAGTTTTGCGGCGGTGGTGTGATTGATGTTTTGGACAACTGTTTGGAGTTTTTGGCACAAAAGGTATGTGATTCCATGTGTATGAATTATTGGATTAGTTAGTTTTAATTGATTTATATTTTTTATCATCATTATCTTCCAGTGTTTTTTGTTTTAAAATTATATTTGGTATCATTTGTTATGTGGTGGGCTTTAAGTTAAATTTTTGTTAAAAAATGAATATTTTTATTGTGTATTCAATGTTTTGTTCATTGAGATTACTTTATGATTCATGGAATAATTTGATTAAATGATGTTATCGATTCAAATTCTAGTTTTATTTCATATTGGTATGCTTTTTTTCTTCAAATACTTTTTTTATGAATTATTTTATGTGAAAAACATGGTTACACTCCTTGGAAGTGGTTTGTGATGTTTTTAAATTGATTCATGATTTATATAAGTGGTGAAGCTATGTTTCCAAATGATATTGGTAGGAGTTTACTTTTTAAATAGTATATATTAATTTGAAAGGAATGTTATGTAATCTATACAATCATGTAATGGTTTTATAAATATTTTAAATGGATTTGTTGAAGTGTGAAAGAAAGGTGAAACATGTGGTGGGATATTTTGGTGTAAGTATGATTTCCGAAATGAATTCGAATGAAAAATGGGATCATGTGACATGTGTGTGGATTTATTGGTGTGTTTGTGACATGAAAGTCTTATTGTCATGTGATAATTTTATTTCATTGCTTCTGAAACTTTTTTGAGTGAAAGAGGGATAACCCGGGTATCTAGGTGGGTGGACGTGTACTAGTATGCTAGTGACCCTATTGGCCTTGGCCACAGTTTCAAATATAATGTTTGAAAATGATACACTAACTAAAATATGATGATGATGATATTGGGTTGCCACTAGGTTATGGTTATGATCCCTACTAGTGGCTCATGTGCACGAGAACAAATATTTGTATGGTTATTTACAATGTGTAAGAGGTACCTAGTACCCATAGTGAGAGAGTGGTTATGGTTTTCTTCCCATTGACAATGATCATTATATATTGTATACCTATCGTCGGAATATAGTATGTTTGGCTAGATAAATTCCATACCATTTTATAAAATTTTAAATTGATGATTTCTTTTAAAGTAGCACACTAGGAAACTCATTTTATTTAAAGTTTCATCTTCAGATGTTTTTTACTATAATTTTTTGTTTACAAAACATATAGGATTTTTGTCTTATAATGATTATCACATGGAATATTTTTTTAATTTAATAATTCTGGGATTTGGTTCAAACACTACATTCACCTTTGGGTGTATGTATACATGGTTATCATTGACCCTGGTTAGGTAATGATTTTAGGGTCAGTGGTATGGGTTTCTAGCTATCCATCATGATGTGGTGTTTTGGAGATGGCTTTTCGGCATTTCCCATTGTTATGAGGTGGTTCATGGGATGTATTTTTTTTTTAATTTTTCATTTTTAATTGTCTTTATACAATGGTTTAAATTATGTAAATCAATCCTAAAATTTTGAAACAGATAATTTGGTTTGAAAAAATACAGATTTGTTTATTGGATTCCTTAGTGGTTTTATTTTTCTAATCATAAGTAAATAATTACCGAATTTCATTTTATGATACCCGGTAATTATTCCATCATGGGGAAATCGGGAACTCCCTTTGGTTATAGCCACATTTTAGGGTATCTGCCAATTATGATGGAAACCCGATCTAGTTTGTGTCAAAATGGTATCACATGGGGTCATGTTCGCTCTCATGGGTCATGTTATTTTGGGAATAGTCAGGATAGTATGAAGCTAGGGTTTTCGGGGCATGACATTCCGATTACAATTACGGTGCCTAGCTAGCACACCTTGTGATGGGATTGATGTCACTAGGGGATGTTATGCATTATTTGAGATCTTTTGTTTTCATGGGTCAATGATGATTGGGGAATTTAAAAGTGAATTTGGTCAGTGGTTTCTGTGAGATCTCAGGGCCTAGAAATCCATTTGGAGACAAGGATATTGTCCTATAACACTCTCTTTGATGGTGAAGTGAATGGATTATGTCCTCCAACCATATGTCCAAGTCACCCAGAAAAACTAGTTTCCTCTCACATTGTCTTGTGTAATTTTGGTTTGGAATCATGGAATCTTGGTTATAAATTTACAAATAAGACATGATTTAGGAAATGTAAACATTTATGAAATAATTTTTCAATCAACCATAAGTTGATTTATTTATAAAATTTTGGAAATGAATTTTTGGATCTATTTTAAAATGGTAAATGGTGTCTTCACACCTCTATTAAAAGTATGAATTACGTTAGAGTTGGTGTTGAATATCTATTCCAAGTTGACTTCACAGAAGTATTGATAAGTGTTTTGAGTAGAATGATGTGTTTTGGGAATTTATGTCTGTGGTTTTAAGATAAACGTTGATTTGGAAACTAGTATGAATTTTAAATGTATTATGAATCATTAGAATAATGTTTAAATAAGAAGAGATGGGTTTTTAACAAAGTGGGTGTTGGTGAAAGGGATTTTTTTCTTCATAAAACAGGTTGTGTTATGGAACATGCTGAAATGTTTTGAAATTAATTTATTGATATAAAGTGAGTTTTTATTTGAATTATTTCGGCTTTCAGAAATATTTGTAATATATTAATTAGGTTTCTATTCTATATTTAGAGGTTTTGAGAAAAATGGATGTTTATGTTAAATGTTTTGGTGTCGAAAAGATGAATGAATTCTTGTTTTAATATTTTGTATTTCTGTGAGTGACCACATGCATGGGGTTATATGGCATGATATATGGTCAATGGAATGAATGGAAGAGTGCCTCGATATATATGAGGAGGTTACAAAAGCTGCATGGAAACATTCACGTGTGAGGCCCATAGGATACCATTGGTGGGTATTCTAACCACCGCCACATATATTTTCAAAGATTTGACTTCATTTAATGGAAAACTAGATGTCATGGTAACCCGTTTGGGTGGTTTATCCTTTGTGTTTTTGGAAAAACAATTCTGAATGTTTTGTGTTCGAGAACCACTCTTGTTTAGAAAATTTTCTGGGTTTGTGTTTGATCTATTTGTTTGGTGGAAGGGCTGGTTAGTGGTCTCTTCTGAGAAATGTTGGGGAGTCCCTTACGGTAGATCCCCTCATGTGTTCTGTTCTGAATAGTGATAATTTTCTAAAAAATGGACTAGCTAGGATGGGTCTTTGATTTCTCTCATTGGATAGGGAATTCCCCCATAATGATTTAATTCTAGAACAATGTGCATCCTAGATTTCATCCCCATGGGAATGTGCTCTGGTTGATCAACATAAGGAGTATTTTTCTTGAGCATTAGAAGATGAGTCCACACTATTTCCTTTCTTCGTTTAATGTATCCTTCTAAAGTGGGAGTGTGTTCGTGGAATGATGAATGAGGACTTAGTTCCTTACGTTACCTGAGTCGCCAAAGGTGGAAGTGGTATGGTGTTGTTGGGGTAAAATGTTTTCTAAGAGGGCCTCTGGTTCTTTCATTAGTCTCTCTACAATGAGTGTTCTTGTTAAACCACCAATGTGGGGAATATGGTCAAGAGATGATGATATGGACATTTGTAAGCAATTGTGTGATGTTTGGGGTAAATTATATGGTCTCTATACATATATTGTTTTAATTAGTCGCAAGGGTCATGTTCGGTGACATCATGCAATGTCAGGTGCCTATTTGACTTCAAAAGTTAAGGTTTTGAAATCTTCTAAGAGTCTTTATTTTTTTAGAAGTGTGGTTGCCTTCGGAAAATGTTGGCATCCTCTGTTTTGAGGAAGGTGTATTGTCCCGGTTCCAAAAGCATCCCAGAGACGCCCCATACCTGGTTTTTCACATTGCCCCAAGTGCATTTCCCCAAATGCCAGAGGATGCTAACTAGTAGAGAGGCTCTTGGGTATAATAGTGGGAAAACTATGCCCTCATTGGTAGAGTGACACAACAGATGTAAATCAAAAATAAATAGCGGAAGCATTTATATTTCCATACAAAAAGAAATAGTGGAAGACAAAAGAAATAAACTGCTGGGCACATATATACTGATGCATGATACATATGACTAGGAAAGCATCCAAACATGTCACAATGCTGAAATACAGTACTACACAAAATTACATGAAAAATACTAAATAGGTTAACATTATCACAAGCCTAATCTCTATTCCATGCTCCCCTTCTCCAAAGTATCAAGTACCTGAAGTAGAAGGGTGTTTGACCTTATCAATACCTGCAAAAATATAAATTTTTGGGCACAAAATCATGACCCAAAAAGGGTGTGAGACTAATCCCAATATGCAAACACCAAGAGATTTGTAACTAATAGTCAGTGAATATATATGGCTGGAAATAAACAAATAAAAGTAGTAAACAAGTAAGTACTTAAAAGTAAACATTCCAACAGTTTCAAGAATTTAAATACCACATATCAATTAAGTAGATAGTCACAAACGGATAACCCTCTGGGAAGTACTCACAACCTACCCCTTCTAGTTCGACCTAGAAAACACATGCAATCCTCCAAGAAGTACAAATGGCCCAACACCTCTGGTTGAGATTTTGTATAGACTCTCTAAGGAAGTACTCATCTTCAATTCCCCCTATAGTCAACTATGATCAAAGACTCTTTGAGGATGTAGTCACCGTTATTTCCCCCAATAGTCTTTTAACGGTAATCTACAGGCACTCTGATGAAGCACTCAACGTCAATTCCTCTTGTGGACACATAAAAAACTATATACACTTTGAGGGAGCTTTCAAAATCAATATTCCATATGGTTTAGTAGTGTAATAATAATTACAGACACATTGGAGATGCACTTACATCCATTCTCCCTATTCTCTACTACATCAGGTTTGTAGGGCCTTGTGTAAGTAAAGTAAGAATAGAAATGCAAAGTGACCCAAGTAAACCTCAAGAACTACCTGTATAACCAGTGTACAACATAACAACAAGTCAGATTAATAATCAATCCATCCTAACGATACTAGGCATGGGAAACAAATAGCAGCCTAACAGGCAAACTAGACCAAATGGTCAAAACAAGAAAACATGGGAGGACCTCAATAGCATGGAAATGTAAACCTTATTCTCAACAAATAACCTATATCAAATGAAACTAGGGCATCGTAGGCAAACAATAAGGATAAAATCAAAAAAGTGCAATACCCTGATCATGTGTATTGTTCAATTTTGCACAAAAACACAATAACTATATACGTGAAGACACAAAACACCTATGTCAGTGTTTTAGTATCATTATATGGGAACCTAAAGCCTTGAATCACCAATGAACATCATAGATCTAAAAAATGATAAAACCCTCAGCCAAAGATAACTTGATAAAGTGGAGGACTCATGAAACGATGCTCTAGGATATATAAGAGCTTACTGAGGTGATCCCATCGCAATCGAAGATGGTCAAATCAGAGAACGGATGCTCGATAAGGGGCTCAGAGAACTTCTTCAACTGTACGGTCTCTCATTATTGAACTAGACCTAGAAAGAGATGGTTTGGTCCATCAGACGTGACCCCAGTACGTTTAATGAAAAAAAAGAAAGAACACATCGTGTTCTTTTGAAGTACATTGTGTATACTTGCCCATAGCTTACCTCGCAATAGGTGGGTCACTAGGTCCCCATACACGACCGTGTGTATGGCCGTTGCATGACCAACATATGGTCACACACGGAAACCAAGTTCACAAAGTTTACTTATAAATTACTCGATGTGTACTTATATATTTTTCAGAAATTCCTCTATTCCTAGAAAGCACCAGATAATGCAAAATATTCCTGAAAAAAAAGATATGAGTTCTAACAAACATTCCCCCTTAATGAAATTAATCCCCAAATTTATCTAGCATGGTGGTGTTGAAGAATAATCCTTGAATATCTCTGGCCACTGTGATTGTACATCGGCCTCCGACTCCCAAGTCACATCCTGAACTCGCTCGTGCTACCATAGCACTCGTACAAGAGAAATAGACTGGACACATAGCACCTTTTCACATCGATAAAAAATCTGGTTAGGATGCTCCTCAAATGAGGAATCGACCTCCAACTCGACCTTTTCGGGTAGAAGAACATGTGGCAGATCTAAGAAGTAATGTTGAATGTGAGAAACATGAAAGACATCATGCATTTCCCAGTACCTTTGATGTAACTACATCTGATAAAAAACTAACCAGACACTCTCCAAAACCTCAAACGGCCCAACGTACCTCGGGAAAAATCTTACCCTATCTACAATTCTATTGTGCCCCAACCTCAGTGTGTCGTGTAGGAAAACCTGATCCCCGACCTCATACAATAGAGGACGTCTCCACTAACCAACATAATAATTCTGTTTAGACTGTGCAGTAGCCATCCTCTTCCAAATAAACTCTATTTACTCGGTGTTCTCTTTGACATGGCGTGGTCCCAACAAAGCTACCTCGAGCCAATATATGGGTGATTGGAATGGACTACCATTCAAAGCCTTATATGGTTCCATATGAATAGTTGTGTTAAAACTATTATTCTATGAAAACGCCACAAGATGTATGTGCTTCTCCCAAAAACCTCCAAAATCTTGGACGCATGATCGTAGCATGTCCCCAAGCACACGAATTGTATGCTCAGACTGTCCATTTATCTGGGGATGGTATGTCGTACTCAGATGTACCTATGTACCCAATTGCATCATTATCCCCTACCAAACCTGATAAGTAAAACAGGCATCCCTTTCAGATTTAATGGAGTGTGGAACTACTTGTTAGCGTACAATCTCACAGATTTACAACCATCCTATCTCATCAAAACAGAAGGTCACCTTGAACGGAAAAAAGTGAAAAAACATCATGAGTATTTCAATGACAACCCATACACCAACATTCCCTCGAGGTGGCCTCTGTAAACCTGTAATGAAATTCATCTTGACATTATATCACTTCCACTTGAGAATGGATAACTGCTGTAAAATCCCTGATAGTTGCCAATTCTCCATCTTCACTTTCTAATAGGTGGAACACCTCATGAATAAACCAACAACATCACTCTTCATACATGGCCACTAATATTGACAGTGTAGAACATGATACATCTTGGTGACACCAGGATGAACTACCCAAAATAAGGAATTAAAGTCCCAAATCACTCCTCGCGTATGTCTGCTGACACCCATATGTGCCCCGGTAAACACAAGATCTAATCCTCACCTATGGTCCATCCATGAATTGGGACCTCTTTTGACACACTTTCCCAAAGGACTAGGCCTTTAAAATATGATAGCTTCCTCATTCGCACTCGTTAAAGAAGAGTAATGGTAACCAATACAGAAGAAAGAAACATCTTACCCTGTCTTTCGTGATCCTTCAAATTCATCTCACATTACATATCCATAATTTTACACTCACATATGGCCTACTAATCTTCCTGTTTCTGAGTCATCCTGCCCAGTGCATCAGCCACATCATTGCGATTCCCAGGCGTGTATGCAAGCTCAATGTAAAATGATTGAAGGTACTTGACCCACCTTCTTTGACTCCAACTAAGGTCATGATGAGTAAAGATATACATGAGACATTTTTGGTTGGTGAAAGCCAAAAAATGCACTCCCAATAGGTAGTGTATCCAACAATGTAAATCAGGAACAACTACTACCAACTCATGATCGTGCGTCATGTAATTCCTCTCGTGTGGCCTCAACTACGGAGACTCTTACACAACGACTCCTTCTCCCTACATTAGAACATATCCCAGCCCAATACATGATGCATCATAGTAAATAGTGTATCTCTTACCCGGATTGGAAAATACTAGTATCGGTGCTGATGTCAACCTCCCTTTTAGCTCCTGAAAGGCTAAATCCCACGAATCTGACCACAAGTACTTCACACCCTTCTTAGTAAGGCCCATCAGTGGGAATGATATGTTTGAGAAGTATTCTATTTAAAAAATCTATTATACATCCAGCCCTATAAAAATTAATACCACAAAGATGTTGTTCTGCGTCTCCCATGAAAATACTTCTCCCACATTCTGTAGCTGCTCTGATACTCCTGTCTCAGAGATAACATGACCCATGAAGTGAATCTGGTCCATTCTAAAGTAGCATTTTGAGTGATTAGAATATAAATTATTCTCTATCAGTGTACTCAAAATGATATCTGGATGGGTATCATGGTCATGACGAGTGTGAGAGTACACCAAGATATTGTCTACGAAGACCACCAAGAAGGAATCCATGTATGGATAGACGACTCGGTTCATTAGTTCTATGAAAACTGTTGGTGCGTTCATGAGACCGAATAACATAACCACGTACTCGTATTGACCATACCTGCTCAGAAAGGCTATAAGAGGTATATAAGATGGTCTAACACACAAATTAAGGTAATTAGATCTCATTTCAATCTTCAAGATAGTTGAGCTCCTCAAAACTGATCCAAGAGATCATCAATCCTTGTCAAGGGATATTGGTTCCAAACTTTCAACTGTTTCAGCTTCTGATAAACCATATAAAGCCAATGGATATTGTCCTCCTTCTTCGTAAATAGGCCATGAAAACCCCAAATAGAATTACTGGGTCAGATGAAACCCTTTTCATTTAACTCCTCCAACTGCTTCTTGAGCTCTTGCAACTCTGGTGTAGGTGTCCTATAAGGAGGAATGGACACTAGATCCACTCCAGGAATGAGCCTAGTAGAAAAATCTACCACTCTCTCCGGAGGTAAACATGAAAATTCCTATGGAGAGACATCCTGGAAAATATACAGAGCCCAAGGCTCTCCATAATAGCAACATATATACAGATATAGGAAGCCCCTCTATCCAAAAGATAAAAGCTAATACTACGGCAACTAGACTCATACCTCAGACTGTAGATGGTCTGGGATCCTGCTAATGCTGGGTGTACTCCACTACAAAAGTCCAACCCCTTCACTACCCTATGACCCTACCTGACCACCCTATACTGATCCCCCCTATTGTCACTAGAATGCCTGGTGACTAACTATCATGATAGCGACATCTACCTTGGCCTTAATGACATGAAGAACTCCAGTTCCCATTCTGATGTGAAACTGGTGGTACTTCTCCTGAATGGGGAGTTATTGAAGAACCCATGTCACTATATTCCACTGAGAATATTTGAAAGAAAAGCTGAAGATGACCCATCCTTCCTCAAGAACAGCACACCACTGGGTCTCTCAGGAAATGTGGCATCATATTCCTGCTCTTCCTGCACTAGTAGCACACCACCTGGCTACTAGTATAAGTATCCTGCCTCCATGAATCATCGCGCGAAGACCCCGTGTTGTGCTTCCTACTGTTAGTAGAAGTGATACTAACTCTGGATATCGAACCTCCATAGATCAAAACTCCAGAATATCGTAGATTACACACTATGATAAGCACTTAGTTGAATATAGAAGTGATAGAAGTCAAATTGAAGATGATAACCTACTATCAACTGTAGTTCCTCAGACCATCCTCAAAGATACTTACTAGAAATAACTCATCACCTCTTATAATAAGCATGAAGCGTTGTAGCTAAGTGATGTGAGAATATTACTCCATAACTGAAAGAGTACCCTGATCCATACTCATAAGCTCTCAAGATCGATCATCCCTCAATGTCTCTAGGTAGAAGTAACCATAAAAGATACAATGCAACTCATTCCATGCCAAATCCTACGGCCGTCTCCCGTATGATATCACATCCAACCATCTCTTAGAGGAGTCCCAATGAATGTAGGTATTGAGCTTGACCCTCCTCTCCGGAGGCATCTCCAGGTGCTCGATGATAGAATGAATGGCTTCTAACCATGACTCTAAAACCTAAGGTCCTCCATCCCCATTGAAGGTGGGAGGATGCTATTGCTGGAAAAACCACGTCAACACTGCCATAGAAGAGGTAGGATGTGGTACAAATCAGAAGGTCTGCAAGAACCTCAAAATTCCCTCTCAGAACTGTGAATCAGCACCTATGTTTAGAATGACGGCTGCTGCCTAGACTGGCACAACAAGACGATCTGCTGGATGTCCTTGATGTGCCTTGTCTGGTGTTTGATCACTTCCTTCCAACATGTGTACATCTGGAGGACCTCATGGTGGCATGACTCTACAAGGTCAAACACACACCTTTGATCATGATTATCAAGGAATGGAAACAGGTAGGGTAAGAAGGGTACATGAGAATGAAATCATTATAGTTTTACTAAATAGGGATACATAGCAAGTATACTTAATTACATGGCATTTTCCCTTAAGACATTCACATGAGAATGTACCTCTGCCAAAACTGGTCTTGTAACATCCCAATCACAGGTCGTGTTGTCCTAACACACGTCCAATACATGAATATCATTTCCATTCCAGAGTCCTTCTACACGACTGAGCTACATGGTTCTCCTAGAACAAGAATACATTGTGTGTTTGTGCCAGACATGACATGTACTAGACCTGCTTCACCGACCAGTGTTAGTGAAATGACCGAATACATGGCTCACACTACATTGCGTGTTCTAGGTGGACACATCGTATACTAAAGGATTTACACTGACCCATGTGGTTAGTTACATGACCTAATTCTAGGGATTATGCTACCTGTCATGTTCCAAACTGAAAAAGAATGTATTGCTTATGTTTTTATCTGCCGGTGTCATTAGTCACATGGACAGACACCAGATCTAAACACACGACGTGTACGTCTGATACACAGTGCGTTCCACGAAGGTTTTTCCCCTACCCAAGTGTATCCACCCACACAGCCAGTGAGATAGTCAGAGACTACACAACATGTACATAGAGTACACTGTGTGTACTTGTGGAAAATAGTTTCATCCCAAACAGAAGAACACATATAATGTATTCTAATCTACATGAAATATATTCTGAGTTTTTTCAGACATTAAGCCTCAGAAACAACTCCATAATCCCAGAAAACACTAAAAATAATATTAATGTTCCACATTTTGATCAGTGAGGGCCCATAATCCCCACGAATCAAAGGTTGTAATCTCTTACATATAATATACTAGAAAAACTATGCAATGATTCACCAAATTCCAATCAATGAGGTCCCATAACTCATCAAGAACCAATGATAGGAGTTCATTAAAACAAAACACAAAAAAAAAACAAATACCCTACCCAACAAAAGGTAAATTATCAACGAATCTATTACAATAGCATGCATATCTAGCACAACATCTATCACAACAACATGAAATATCTAATGCACCCTATATGGCATGGCCAAAATGCCTGACATGTGATTTGTAGAATGTGCCTATATCATGCATGAGTTGGGATACCCTCATCTCATCGTGTTGCAAAAAAATAGAACTTCAATAACATCAAAAATAATAGTATAAAACATGTGAATCACCCAATGGTGAAATAAAATCAGCACTAAAATTGCGAAAATAGAAAATTGAAATAAATGAGTTAAAATGGATTTTCCTGTACATGGGTTATATACTCCCTGGCATAGCTTATTACCATGTACCTTTTTCCTTCCTATCCATGACTATAGGATCCAAATAGTATGTCAAGAAGAAATTAATTCCACTGATAACACATTGTAATGTAAGAGTTCCGGAAGCTTCCTTGAGACACCACATAGCCAGTTGGTCGCATGGCCTCAAGTGCATTTCCCCAAACGCCAGAGGATACCAACTAGTAGCATGGGCCTTGCGTCTAATTGTGGGGAAACTATGCCCTAACTGGCAGAGTAACATAATGTATGTAAAACCGAAATCAATAGTGGAAGTAGTAAAGTTACCATACAAAAAGAAAGAGCAAAAAACTGAATAAATAAATATTCAGAGCACATGTATAATGATACATGATATATATGTCTAGGAAATAATCAAAAAAATACACAATTCTGAAATACAATACTAAACCAATGTACAAGAAAAATAGTAAACAACTCTACAACATCGAAAGGTAATACATGGTCCCATGCTCTCTAGCTCCAAAGTAATCAACTACCTGAAGTATATGGGTTCTTTCCATTATCTAAACATGCAACAATATAAACTGGTTTGGCCCAAAATCATGGCCCACACAGGGTGTGAGACAAATCCTAGTAGGAAACCACCATAATATATCTCCCTAACAATCAGTGAATATATATGGTAAGAAATATTCAATTAAAAGCATTATACAAGGAATTAATCAGCAGAAAATATTTCTAGAGTTTGAAGCATTCAAATACAGCATATCATTTAAGCAGATAATCACAATCATGTAGCCCTCTAGGAAGTACTCATAACCTATCCCTTCTAGTCATACCTGTTAAACACAAGCAACCCTCTGGGAAGAACACACAGTCTAACACCTATTGTTTAACTTTAGAATATACTCTCTGAAGAAGCACTAATCATCAATTACCCCTATAGTCATGTGTGATCAAAGACCATCTAAGGAAGAAATCACAGTCAATTTTCCAAATAGTCTTTTAACGAGAAGCTAAAGGAACTATAAAGAAGCAGTCATCATCAATTCGACATATGGCCTCGTAACATAACTATAGACACTGTGAGGGAGAACTCTACATCAATACCCCCTATGGTCTCGCGGTGTGACAATAACTACATACACTCTATAGAAGCCGTTAGGTCCATTCTCCATATGGTCTACTTCACTAGGTTGTCACAGCCCTGTGTAAGTCAAAATAGAATAAAAATTTTAAGCAGACAAGGTAATCCCCATGAACTACTTGGATAACTATTCTATAGTAAAACAACTTGTCATATTAACAATCAAACCATCCTAATAATATTCGGAATGTGAAACAAACAACATCCCTACAGGAAAATTAGACCAAATGGTCAAAACTAGCAAACATGGGAAAAAATCAATATCATGACAATGTAAACCGTATTCTTCAAAAATAACCTCTATCCAAACAAACTAGTTCTTTGCAGTCAAATAATATGGCTAAAAACATAATTGTTCAATACCCCAATCATGGGTATTGGGTAATTTTTCACATAAAACTCAATGATGATCTATGGAATGGCTCAAAACACCTAACTAGGTGCTGTAGAATCATTATACGCAATCCTCAAAACCATGAATCTCCAAAGAACATCGTAGATCTATAAAAATGATAAAAACGCTCTACTGAAACTAAATATTGAAATTGGAGGAAATTCCGATGAAAAGATCTAGGAGAAGAAGAGCTTACCAAGGTGATCCCAATACAATTGAAAGTGTTTGAATCAGAGAACGAATGCTTGTTCAGGGTCTTGGAGAAGTTCTTTGGCTGTACAATCTTTCTCGGTCGAACCAGACCTAGAAGGAGATAGTTCTATCCGTCAGACACGAACCTAGTACATTCAATGTAAAAAAAGAAAGTACCACATTGTGTAATTTAGAAGTACATTACATGTATTTTCCCTTACTGGCCCACTTATTAAGTTGTCTCCAAGTCACCATTCCATGACAGCACATGGTCTTCCATAGAATCCAAGTACATGGCGTGTACTTGTAATATACATGGTGAGTACTTCAAAATTTTTAAAAAATTCATATTTTTCTCAAAAACACCATAAAAAGGAAAACATACATAAAAAATGATTCGGTTTCTTACAGAAGGTTCTTTAATATGTCATTTCCCCTTTCCTTTTTCTTCTGCAGAGACAAGGGGTGATGTGTGTTCATCATTTATGATATTGTGTAGGAAAAAAATTCATGTTTTTGTAATGTGAGTTTGGAGTGTGTCATGTATTGTTGAACATATCTTTGATCATAGATTAATTATTTGTGGAACTAAAAGAAGATGTTTCATTAAGGGGATTACCAAGGGTTGACTGCGGGGTCGAAGATGCTTCAGTCATCTGAGCTCTAGCCATATGTCTCGGATTAATGTTGGCACGTAGTCAGGGAAATTCCAGGGTTGTTAAAATTTGTTGGTCTAATTTCCATCCTAGGTGTGAAATATACGAATAGTTTAAACCAATAGTATTTTTTTCATTCTCCAGTTATTCTTGTTTTGTGGAAAGATGTGGAAGAATCTCATTCCCATGTTATCTCTTATGTTTAGGTTCCCCCCCTTGGATTTCCTTTGATTTTTTATATAAATGTTTGAAAATTGTTCTAGGAGGTTGTTAGTGCTTGATTTTCACACATTCAGTAGCAATTATGCACCAACCTAGGAAACTATTTGATAAGAGAAATTATCCACTTCTTGAAGTCCACATGGCCATGAGCCATGGCTCATGTAATTTTTTAATGTTTATCATTTGGACATATTTCTCTACATGTTTAGCACATGGTTTCCAAAACTGTGTGGACTAACCGTGCGGTTGTGCTAACACATTAAATTCTGGTGTCTTTTTGTACCACCCCATTATAGTTGGTTAATACGGTTGGTTCTTATAGTGGGGAGACCCACTATGGGTCTTATTAATGTTATTCTGGAAAAGTATAATGAATTTATACCCCTTATGTTGGGGATTCCATTCAAGCATACCCATTTGGTGTCTGAATCTAGTCTAATGAAAAATTTAGTTTCCCCTTATTATGGGGAGTCTGTTTGTGTCTCCCCATATCAGTAACACCGTTTTTCCTGAGTGGTGGTCTAACAATAGGGAGTATAATTGGGTGTTATTTTACATCCATATTCCTCTTTGAGTAATCCTTGGTATTGGAGTGCTTCCTATAGTTTTTTTAATGTAAGACTATGGTGACCATGTTCATTTTCGCTTTTCATTCTTGTTAAGTTTCTTGAGTCATGTTCAGATAGTTTTTATGGTGTTTTGTTTTGGTATGTAGTTTGAATATCCTTGATTGTTTCAAGAAGATGTTTAATTTATTTGTGATAGTATTACTTCCATTATTTATCAATTTGAGGTGTTGGATTCATTGGGGGGCGGGCAGAACATGGAGACAATCTCCATTTTGGCCTTTCTATTGGGTTTGGTTTTTCAATTTGGCCTTACTGTAGCTTTACAAGGGAAGAATGTTATATGACTCAGTTAATTTTCACATCCATGAATTAGTTTAATGTTATTTTTCATTTATTTTACATTCATTATTTATTTAGTGGGTTTCACATATATTTTAGGAGGAAATGTTGAGTTTTCATGATTTGGTACTAACATTGAGCCCATTTCTTGATTTTAAAACCAATATTTTTTTATAACTCTATAATATTATAAAAAATTTCATCCATTTAACTTCCTAAATGGACTCCTCTAACCTATTAACACCACCATGTTGATTTTGACCCTCAAGGAATCAATAATCTTAGTGGATATTGGTTTTTATTTAAGGAATTAGGCCAGCCTGTGATCCAATTTTATGTATTCTATAGAAATTTTTTTATTTAATATGATATTAATTTATTTCACTTTTCCTATGATTATACCTACCACTCAAATTAAAAAACCATAGTAGAGCCCCCATCTTCGTGTCTCCTTCTTTGGAGATCATTTTCAATGTAGATTAGGGCAATACATCTCACACTTTCTTAAATCATCCAGATATGAAGAGGTAATTTTTTTCCTTCATAAATACTTAATTATCACAATTCTTCCACATTCGAGTTCCTACATGACCTCCTCACCCTTCATAAACCCTCAAATTCATTTTTTGGCTGCAGGATGATCATCTACTATTCTATCTGGGGGAATTTTATTCATGATATCTCAGGTAAGTGGGGTTCCCCTCAAGTTCCTCCCATTTTTTAGGGTTTCTTCTACTTCTCATGATGTTATATTCTTTCCATCATCCAGGGTTCTTACCTAGGTTTTGACTTTGTGTCATTTTGGAAAAATATTGTGGATTAGGTCAGGATTTAACTTCTTGTGGTGCAACGATGGTGCGATTGAAGTTTCGCACAACAGATTAGTGTTTTTGGCACAAATGGTATGTGATTGAATGTGTAAGCATTATTGTATTTGTTAATTTTTCGTGATTAATATTTTTAGCATTATTTTTTTAATTTAAATTGATTAAAAAATAATATTTTTTATCATTTGGTATGCAGTTGGTTTTTATATGACATTTTTGTGCAAAAATGAATATTTTGGTGTGTATTCCATGTCATATTCACTGGGGCAGTTTTATGATTCCTTGAATTGTTATAATAAATGATGGTATGGACACCAATTCTATTTTTATGTGATAATTTTATACTTTTTATCTTAAAATATAGGTTTTATAAGGATTATATGTGTATAACTTGGTTACACTGCATAGAATTGTTTTGTGAAGCTTTTAAATGGTCTCTAGATGTATATAAGAGGTGTTACTATGTTTCCAAATTGTTTTGTTAGGATTGTACTTTTGAAAAGGTCTATATTAATATGGAAGGCCTGTTATGTGATGTGTACTATCTTGGAATGGATTTTTAAAATTGTTTAATGGCATTGTTAAAGTGTGAAACATAGATGAAACGTGTTGTGGGTTGTTTTGGTGTGAGTATGATCTCCAAAATGAATTTGAATGAAAAAGGGGATCATGTGACAAGTGTGTGGGATGTTTGGTGTTTGATCGACTTGGAAGTGATATTTCCATGTGAAAATTTTATTTCATTGATTGTGGATCAGTTTTTAGAAGAAGAGGGAAAACCCAGTAATATAGGTGGGTGGACATGTACTAGTATTCTAGTGATCCTATGGGGTTTGGAGACTATTTCACATATTAAGTTTGACGATGACAACACTAACTAAACAATGATGATGTCGAATTTTGGGGACCACTAGGTTATGGGTATCATCCTCACAAGTGGCTCGTGTGGACAAGAATGGAAATTTGTATTGTTACATTCATCGAGTACGGGGTACTTGGGACCCACATCAAGTTAGCACCTATGTTTGTTTTTCCCATTGCCAGTGCTCATTAGATATTTTATACATATCATTGGCATATGGTATGTTTTTCTGGATAAATTCAGTAGATTTTTCATCGATTTAAAAGTTTTTATTTATGTTAATGTTTCCTACATTAAAACTGGTTTTATTTAAGGTTCCATTTTCTGATGATTTATACTAGAATTTCTTGTTTACAAAACACGAAAAAAATTCCTTATAATGATCATCAAACTGATTATTTTTGTGGTTGAATCCTACTAGGAATTTTCTCACACCCTACATATACTATTTGATATAATTATATTTGGTTATCTTGGTTACAGGTTGAGTAATGATTTTAGTCCCAGTAGCCTGGGTATCATGGTATCCTTCATGATGTGGTATTTTGGATATGGCTTGTAGGAATTTATTATTGTCATAAGGTTGTTCATGGGTAGTCATTTTTTTTGTTTTGATCCCTTGTTATAGTTTTTAATCATTTTTATAAATTGTGTAACTCAAATCTGAAATTTTGTAAAAGATCATTTGATTTGAAGAATCCAGATTTGTTTTATTGGATTCATTTTTTGTTCTTTTGTTTATAAACTCAGAAAAATTATTCCCAAATTTAATTTTCGGATAACTAGGATCTTGTGCCAGCCCATGGGGATTGGGGATGCCCATTGGGTCATACCACGTATCAGGTCAGGTGTCAGTTTTGAAGGAAAACAGATCTAGTTCCTTACATTTTTGGGCAGCACATTCATTGGGATAGAATAATAATTCAAAAATTACCAAGGAAATATAAATTATAATCTTTTTTTTTGTTTTACTTCTTTTTGAAATATAATATATAATATTTTGTTCTATAAAACCTTGAAAAATCATGATAATTGATTTTTCAATGATTATAATAATGAGTCCATGAGGTGGTGTCTCAAATTACATGGTTTCATGTACCCTTGCCTTTGACATCGATAAATTTCAAGGTAGGACGTTCTGTAACATCATGGAAAATAAATACACATTTGTTTGATGGTAGGTTGATTTTTTTGGAATATTAATATTCATGTTTTACCTAGGGCCACATGTGGTGTGTCTTTGACCCGTGATATTGTATGATTTGATTCTATGAGATTGATGTGACCACGATGATCCATAATTTTTTTATTGACATGTATAAGTATATGATTAGTCTATATTTTGTAGGATGTGTTCAATGGATGTTATCAGGAAATGTGTTTTCATGTGTTACTTTAGAGGATTTTTATTTTTACCCTTGATAGGAAGTCGTTGTGGTATGATTAATCCTATTTTGGGTCACACATAGTGTGTGGTAATGATTAAGGGGTAGTATTACAACCTTGAAACCTATAACTGAGGCGATTCCTTGGAGATTATCAAAAGACAGCGACACATGATGTCTTATAGATTCCAAGTAATACCTGATACCTTGTGGATTCTAGGTAGTATATGGATACTCAATGGATCATAGATTCTAAGTACACCCTGATTCATTTTTGAACCCATGTATATTGTTTTCACATGATTCATTATGGATTCTGAGTGACTCACTAGAAACATTGTGGCTTGTTTTTTAGAATTGTCAACTTATACTGCATTTTCAGAGTAGAGATAAAGTAGGTTTGGTATGGGTTTAGTGGAATATTTTGTAGTCCCTGAACACTTATATATGGATTTTATGTTTAATATTATTACACATTGATGATTTTTATAGAATAAACTATTTTACATGGTCAAATCAGGTTAAGGATTCACTGGTGGTGTCCTACTGAGTGTTGTACTCACTCACTAATCATGAATTTTGATTCACATGAAGATTAAATGAGGGATATGGTGAATGGAATGTCCCATTTAATGGATACATGAGTGGTGGAGCACATAGATAGTAATAGTCCAAGGTGGACTTTAGAAGACCTTTTTTTTCTATTTGTTTATGCACTGCATATCACATCGGTTATACTTGCCACTTTATGAGCTTCATTATTTATAATACATGTAATATTTATTCTCTTTTACTCTTTTTTAATCTAATTATTTATTTTATTATTTATTTTTGAATATTAATCTAATGACATTATACTAAGTGTATAGTCTCCCCACTGATAGAATCAAATCATATAATTTAGTTGGCATCATCCTGTGTACGTGGAGGTAGACATGATGTCTGTGAACATTCGTAACAAACCATATGGTTTCATATATGATGGTAAAAAATGATATCAGATCAAAATAGTTTAGTAACATATTCTTCTCTTTTTTTTGGGATAGGAGAAGATCAATAAGAGGTGGGATGATTGAAACTCAGGTAGGGGAACTATCCCAGTTCCTGGACAACACAATATAGTGGACCTCCTAGATTTCATAAAGTGGGGAATTTATTTATATTATAATTGATTAAATTCCCCTTAGTTGATTCAGATGTTTTTTATATGTAATTTATGGGATTTCAAGTATCTTAATCAATAATGAATAAGAACATAGGTTCATATGCCATATATATACAACTTGTTGTGCCTCATAATAGTTCATTAATTAAATTCCATCATTTCTGTTATCTATATAGGATTGTTTCTACTTGTAAGATATATCTTTTTTCCATGTTGTTGAGTTAAATATTTATTGTAATTAATTATTTGAACTGATAATTCTATTGAGATAGTATATGTATGATGACTATGAATAATGTGCATTAACATAATAAAGGGTTAGTGTTAGGAGGTTTATACCCCCAGATATGTGTAGACTACTATAATATCATTATGTAACCCAAAAAATCCCAGGATAACCCATATGTGATGGAATATACTAGATAGGGTTTATTCTAATGACTATTTTTCTTTTTTTATGTGTTTTCCTTCTTGTTTCAGAAGTTGTTGACTTAATTTAATCTTATGAGACTACTTTTGATGTAGTTAGGAATACTTCCAAAAGGGATAATGTGTATTCACGAACACATTATGTTTATGTGGATGAATTCTATCATGGTTACACACATGGATAATGGTTTATCAATCTAGGTTACATTAACTATAATTCCTTTTCTTAGTGTTGGTAATAGGCTTTAGAGTTACATTCTATGGTCGGAAATGCCATGATTTTTATCTATATCATTTTTCATCCTTCTATAGAATAGGGGGATCTCTACATAGAAAATATTGTATTGAAATTGTTTTTTAGAATCTTCTAACTAATAGAATCTTTGAAGGAATTGTGGGTTAATCTAAGATTGAGGTCTTACCAAGAGGATGTACAATTTGATAACTCATTTCATTTGGATCCAACTCATATGAATGAGATAAACATTTATCAAGATGACTTGGACTAGAAGGGATTAATTAGACCATGTAATTCCACATGGAATTCATATATTTTTTTTACCATCAAGGAAAACATTATTCTTCCACTATTCATTGATCTGTAGAAGGTGAACCAGGTGACCATAAAGAACCCATCTCCATTACCCATGATCAATGATCATTTTAATTAGTTACGAGAAGACTAGTAGTTCTCATAGAATGAAATTCAATTATTCTATCACTGTATATGATTTAGTGAGGATTAAATTATGAAGATGTTGGTTCTGAGTAGGTATAGATTAGGTGAGTACTTCGTAATGAAATCCAATTTTATAAACTTGATGGAACTGTTCATGGACCACATGCACAAGAACATCCTTCCATACGTGGACTCATTCATCATGGTGGTCATCAGAAAATATACTCATTTAGTCATAGAAACCAGATAACTATCTATAAAACTAATGATAGTCTTGAGAACACTTCATGATAATTATATTTACACCAAAATATTGACGTTTGACAAATAGATTTGACAGGTGAGGTAACTCGTACATTAGGTGTGCAATATTAGTATATTTATATTCCAGAAAAATTTGAGTTAGTTATGTCTCAGACACATTCTCATAATGTGTATGATATTAGTATATTTCTAGGTTTATTATCATATTATCAATGGTTTATTTAGTGATTTACCTGAATAATTATACCCATGAAAAAACAAAAAAAAATTAATAAAGTTATGTTATATTGTATGAACCAATGTAATGTTGTGTTCTTTGATCTAAAGATAAGGTTGTTGATATCTCTAGTACTAACACACCACGATCCTTGTATTGGATGTATAGTGTACTCTAATGCATCAAGAGATGGACATGGAGAGGTAATGATTCAAAGTGAGTTCATAAGTGTCTATTCAGCTATGACCCCATGATATTAAAATACCATACACATGGATTGGAGCCGACATCCATGATACATGATTTGAATTTTTAGAGACACTATCACTTTGGTGATATTTTTTTTAATTAGACAGACAATAAGAGCCACTAAAACATATTTACAAATGGGGTCCTAAAACGTGGATAGAATCATAGACTTATACATCTGCATGAATTCAATTTTGATATTATGTTTTCACCTGGAAAAGGGGGGAACCAGTAGAAGTGATCTTAGTCATAAGATACAGGATGACCAATGTCTTAGTAAGAGGTCTTTAGAGGACTGGTTCCTCTTGTTAATATCATTTACATATTGGAGGATTAATGCCTTGGTAGACCATGGTTCAATAAATTGATATCCCATGGTAGTAACTTATTATCTTTTTGAAAATTAAATTTTTTAATAGATTAAAAAATTAGTTTGTGATGTAATAAGAGAAAAACTACTTCGTGATGAATTAATGCATGCATTGTTGATTAAAAATAAAAATGTGATCCTGGTACATGGGAGTTTAATAGTCCATTGTTCCATATGAGGGGTGCTAACAAGATATTATCATACCTCTATATGGTAGGTACATCTTTCTATGTAAAAGATGAATCATTACAATAGGCGGATGTTCTGGTAACTAGGGATGAAAATTTTCAATGACTATTTTGTTTGTTGATTCCTTACCTACCATAGGGTGAATGCCAAAAACCAACATCCTCGATGGTTATTACAGACACTCCTAATACATATGTAGAAGTGTAAGGACATAAAAAATACTTTTTTTATAGGTCTACATATGAACCAATGAATTGTCAAGCTGTCTGGGGGAATATTAATCAAATAAATATGTCTTCTCACTTCATTCGAATCAGATACAGTCAATGCATAGAGGATATGTGAGTTATTTATACATGACATGTCAAACATCTAAATAAAGTTACCTTGAGAGTTGTTTTATATAGAGAAACATGACTTACATTTCAATTTTTATATGGATTATTTATATCCCATGGGAATAATATAAGATTGAGATTGGAATACCATTAATAGAATGAGTAATAGTCCTAGTAGATTTTGTAGATATTAGATTATATGACTCAAAATTCTATGCTAGAATATGGTGGAGTGTGTAATGGTAACCTTGAATTGAATGATTTAAAATAAAATAACTAATAGAATTGCACAAATCAAATTGATCCTTTTGAGGATCATTTCCAATGAATATTTTTATCAAATTTATTTGGATGGAGGTAGGTGATATAGGATTTGAGGTTATTTCTTTATTTTGGATTCCTCTGAGAGAGTGATTCTTATTGTGAAGAGGTTTATCAATGCTTGGTGTGGAAGAAGATATTGTGCTGATTGTTGGGAAAACCATCATAGCTTACTGTCGTGAGTCTGTATTTTTTGAGTGAAATATCTGTTAGGGAGGAGATGTGTGAGGAAGTAGGGAAATCTAGTTTTTGTGTGGTCATCATATGGGAGCACCGATCATGTAGATACAATTTCATACTACTTAAACCTTCTTCCATGTAATTGAAAAATGCATGATATGTTCCGCATTTCTCAAATTTGAAGGTACAAGAATGATCTAGATCACTATATAGATTGTATGGATGATGAGTTGAAGTCTATTGAATCTTATAATGAGTTTCAAATGTATATTATAGACTAGAGATAATAATAAAATCAATGGAAAATGGTACCAGATGTTTGGGTTTTGTGGCAAGATGGATTAAACTAGTAGGAAATGTAAGTGAGTGCGTCTGATGATCGAGATGAGTGGCCTGAGTTGTTCTTGTAATACAATAGATGAAGATCATGAGAATTAAATGTTGATAGAGATGGATAATTTAAATATCATTAATGGTTAAATAGAATACAAACGTAATTTTATAAATTATTATTTTAATTTGTATTAGAAAATGTGAATTTCCAATAATTATAAATAAATAGATGTTTTTATGTACATTAATAAGGGTTAATTACTAGATAACAACTTATAATATTTTATATAATATTTTTATAGTTATAAATTCAGTTAGTGAAATATTTTTAGGTTCTTAGAGCATAAATAATGATTAAATTAAAAAATTAAATATATTGTATCATGCATATGCAATTTATGGATAATAATTTATGATCTACAACCATGCATTGTTCGTGGAATATTATACCATCCTTTTCGACTATGATAATGATTTTATACAATGATTGATTTAGTTTTTGTGGAATTTTGAGTGTTTGGTATCATCTTACTCGAGGATAACATATTTAATATTCATATTACATTTTTTGAAAAGTAGATATATATCTTACATACAGTGATCATATGAAAATCGGAGACCATAATTAGGCCCATAAAATGGATTTTTCCTAGGTTATATAATTTTTATACACATCACACGATTTCATACATCATAGGTTGGGTTATTCTTTTAACTCATTTGTAATATTATTTTATTTAATTTTTTTAGAAAACATATGAAATACATTTAATAAGTCTTTCACTCAGGTAAAGTTACCAACATCCTGATGTGCATAAAATTTATATTATTCCTTGGGATAAAACATCATCCTATCCCGAGTGGTGTTCTGATGTTTTTCATTTACTACACCATTTTGGAGATATTAAAATATGTTCAAAAAATCATTGGCACGTGATACAAGATAATCAATGTTTTATGTTATCTGGGAAAAAAATCTACATGCCTCTTAATCTCTCACTAAATAAATTCCTAACTCCAAAATTATTCCAAATAGTATTCCAATATGCTATCTAGGAATTCTACCAAACACAAATACTTTAAAACATTTATTAATATATTTTCATTGAAAATTTATATTCTTAAATAAAAATACTTATAAATTTTATCAAAGAGAGGTTTTATTTTCATTTAAAATTCAGAATGATACAAAATTAATCATGAGAGGGGGATATAAATCATATTAAAACATTCTATTTAACTTTTTTAGAATCATTTATTTCCTAAAAAGATCTAGTGTGTCATAAATATGTTTTATATGGTGATAAACTAATTACGTTGACTATTTATTTTTCCACCTCAATTCCTGTTTGGGAAATTTTTCTCTTTATAGGTATTCTTTTCTTAACAATGAAATGAAAATATTCAATGTTTAAAATTGTTTTTCTCATGGAACATTTTAAAATCATTATTCTAATTCCCCTAGAGATGATATGAATATTTACCAAATATATTAATTTCATGAAGAGACAGCACTCAACAGTTATCAATATAATATGAGAAAATAATTACTATAAACTATTGAAATGTACCTATGGAATCATATATTTAAAAATTAATCCTCCAATAAAAATTAGAACCAAAATTTTAGAGGATTTTATATATTTTTAGTCTTATAAGTAAAATGGTACCTAAAAGTATCTTAAAAACCCATATAATAATTACTAATGAGTTTTCATTAATAACCATTCTTATATTTAATGGATGAATGATACAAGAATTTTGTATTTTCAGGTCAAATGACTCATGTTTATATAATTTATACAACCACCTTGTCTTTTTTTCACTATCATTGGAACTTATTCATTATTTTCATTCTTGTTAATTGTCACGATATTTTGTTCGGACTAGATGGATGTGTATGTCTCATATTGAATCGAAGGATGGATTAATGATATTAGATAATAGGAAATTTTCACTATAATTCAAGTCTACCTACATGATGTCAGTATTCTCTCATCTATGGTGTTGTTTAATGGGTTTAGAATCACCTTCTAACAAGATTTTTTCAGAGTTGAAATTTTGGTTTATTATAGGGATATCACCTATAGTCCATCATATGTTTTGTATTTTAATTTAAAGGATAATCATATTTTATCCATGGTGTTCAGATAGATTATTTAGAATGTTAAATGCTAATCTATCACTTTCCAAGATGTATCTGTAATTCTCGGACTAAATATCCACTAAACCAATACCTAGGGAATATGGGCCACATGGCCTAAAGCATTCCACCACATACACCAAAGGATACTAACTAGCAGTGACAATGTAAAAGTAGTATGGTGGTGAGACCTTACCCTCAAATCATAATTTCATAGTTAAAATAACCAATAAATTTATTTAGGTGATATAATCATATATAATAAAAATATAACATAAATAATAAAAAACATAAGCATAAATAAATAGAACATCATAGAATATAATCAAATTCCATTTAGGAAGAGTATGATAAATCGATAAATGGAATATTGTAATAGAAAAAGGGAACAAGCAACATAAATCAAACTACAAAATAACTAAATAAAAAATATCTTCCAACTTCTTGATACTATACCTTATCCACCTATCCTAAGGTCTAACTAATGGTAGATCAGGTAAATGAGTAGTCACAATGATCTTTCCCATATAAGTTCCTACAGAAAGAAAACTTTATCGGCTACCAAAGGCATCCCTAGTTGTGTAAGATATTAAAACATCAGTAAACCACCACAAATTATTTCTAATAATAATACAATTAATTATCATGATGAAATTATGTATAGGTATTTAAAAATAAGAAAACAATCTCTAAAATAAATAACCAGGCCACTCAAGTTTCTAAAGGACACCTGATGGCTCTACCTCCTTTGACTCATTGTCATAAGGATGTTTTGTCTGATCATACCACTATTTATACAATATTAAATTAGTCATGTTCGATTTATCACCCATTACATGAAAGAAATTACATTTACAACTGAAGGTACCAAGGAGTTTTGGTTATTTGATCAATTGGACCAAAATTTATATTTTCACTTTGCAGAACCATGGGTTTACCATAGATGTTAAGTAAAACCTACAAACCACCATGCAATGATCAATAGACAAATAGTATTGTTTAAGGACTAATTAGACATGACTTAATCAATATAATTGAGAAAATTGGAAAATTATAGAATTCAAAATAATGAAATAACAAAAAAGACAAAACCCGATGAAAATAATAATATTACCACCTACCTCAATGTTGTAGTAGTCTCCTCTCCTGATATTAGCCTTATATTTGAAACAGGTTAGAAGAAATCAGAGTAAAAGTCAACTACCATGAAAATGAGAAATATGATCAAGAACCCAAATAGAGTAATGGATGTCAAGATAAATATTGATTTAAATTTGAGGACTAGGGTGTCATTCAAATATAGATCCAATGCTTTTGATGGATTGGGGAATGGACATCAGAACAAGAAGTTGTTTCAAAGAATAATTTGGGGGATTTTTGATCCCACAAGAGCAGAAGAAGTTGTCATGGTCTGAGGGAAGGGGGAATGAAAAGGGAATATGATTTTAGGTTAAATGAGGAAAAAAATTCAATTTCACCACAAATTATCATGCTCTATGATATGGAAACAATGTTTTTCCAAAATGTGTGAAAACTATCCTCAGTTAACTATTAAATGAGAAACATTGAAAATTTACATACTAGGTTTGACTAACATGGTATATACCATGTAAAGAGGATTTATCCCATGTTATCAAAAGGAGACAAGGTCAGGCACCCTTGGTCGCATTGTTGGAGAAAAACTATGCAGGACAGTACGTTTTTCACCATTCGAAACATTAGGCTATAAACGAGCTCTAAACACACATGTTTCCTCATTGGCATGCTTATACATTACTATATAGTCAATTTATGGTACTGAAATTTAAAATCCATTGATACATTCATTTATTGAAATGTATGGTCAATATAACCTCCTCTCCTTAATGAAACTAGTCCCTTAGTAGGCCAACAAAGGACAAAGAGGTATCAAATGAAAATAGAATCAACCACTGAGCTTGTATAATAGCTTACCACTCCTAGGTATTTTCATATTCTATATTGTTCTTCCATTGAACCCAGTACATAGAATCATACCATTCTCAGAGTGTCTTTAGACTCTGGTCAACTATATTAATGGGATAATTTTTGATGAAAGCATGCATATCCTGTTAAACCTTATCAGGTAGAAATAATTTTTTTTGGTCTCGATATTATCAGCGAAGCTGAGATACATGAATGACATAATGCATAGACTAGTATGTATGAGGAAGTACCTATTGGTAATTCACTAGTATGTTACATTTTACAACCTCTAAGGTTCCAATGAATAGTAGTGGGTTATTACCCTGCTTTTGAATAAATTTATTCCCAAACATTGGTGAGACTCATTAGGAAACCCAATCTATGACGTCGATCACAAGAGGTTGTTGGTGTCTGTTGGCATACGACTACCGTTTGGATAGAGATGCCAACATATGATTTCTGATCATCCATGACGTCGTTGTAGTATCTTATACGGTACGTGGTCCATACATATATTCTTCCACTTATTCATTCTATCACATCTAGAAGTAGAGATGGTTACCATCAAAGGCTTCATAGGCTGCCATATCGATGGTACCATGAAATATATTATTATAATCAAACTCAATAATGGAAATGTGTTTCTCCCATGAACTCCCAAAGATAAGGAACCATGAAAAAATACTTTTCAGGATGACATGTATTGTACACTCCATATAATAATCAGTCTATTGGTGATAGGACATTCTCATAGAAACCATTGTACCAATCAGATTATGTAACCCCTTCATGATCCTTGAAATAAAATGAGTGTATCATTCAGAAATGATAGAATGGGGAGCTCCATGAAGCTATAAAACTTCTCTATTGTACAAAATTCCTAACATGTCTACTAAGAATTTCTTATGCACATGTACGAACTATGCGACCTTCATCATACAATCGTTGACAACCCACATTATATTGTCCCCTCAATGTTGTCTGGGTAGATAAATCATGAAATCCATTGAATCTTTATCTGTATTCCACTCAATATTGGATAATGATTGTAGAATCCCTTGATATTGTTGATGATACATATTCACCAACATATAGGTTGAACATAGAGTGGTGTTGTTATAAAGCTCACATTTTAGACTGGAACCCTAGTATTGGCATCTTATATAATTATAGATTTTAGTGACATTGGAGTGAACCCCCCATATTAAGGTGTGAAATTTCAAAATTATCTACTCTCAATTGTTTTTGGGACCCATAAATTCCAATGTAATCATAGAGTAACATCACCCTACATGATCATACCATTAGATGCATCGTCAAATGAAACACTTTAACATAGGAGAATCCATTCATGATTAGATAAATGTCTCATTCTCACACATTCCAAAAGAATAATTGTCACTAATATGTAAGAGATGATAGTCTAACCATGGTCCTCTGGAACGTCACCATTAATATCTTAGAAGAAGTCATTAGGATTCCAGAACTGATGTTTTCTATGTATTCTATCTTAGAGAATCAACAACTAAATTTCCCTTACCAGGCATGAAGGAATGATCTAAATCAAAACAATGAAGGTACCCAACCCACATTCATTTCCTAAAAATGAGATATCATTTTGTAAATATATACATGAAGATATTGTGGTACTGTAATACCACAAAAACTCACCATGTAGATAGTGTCTCCAATATCATAAGGCATGAACAAAAGTAGGGACCTCGAGGTTTTGAGTCGTGAAATTAATCTTATAAGGCCCTAATAGACAAAATTCTTCTACAATGACCAACTAATCCTTCATAATCGTGAATCATAATGTGTCCCAATATACAATATAGATCAATCCTGGATCATGAATTATTATATTCAGAGCTATTTCCAATCTAGCCATCCACTCATAAATATCTACATCATAGGATTTTGACCATATGTATTTCCCATTATTATTTTTCATGTTTGTAAGCAGGGTTTCAAGAAAAGTATAAATTCTAGATGATTTGTTTATAATATATATAAATCCCAAAGATACTCATGATGTTAAAGATGTTCTTTGGATTCAACGAAGAATGTAAAACTCTCACATTCTATGGGTATACTAAAACTCCTATCTCTGATATAATGTGACTACTATTTGGTATTTCTATATCCTGAAATTCAAGTTACATAACATTACATTGATATTATAATATCTCATTATATTTAGGACATTACAAAGAAGAGTTTAATTGTCATATCGTGATTGTTAATACACCAAGATATCATCAACAAATATACCCAAAAATGAATCCATATATGGGTATAAACCCAAATTCATAAGATCTATGAAGACAATGGGTGCAATCATGTGTCTAAAATACATGATTAGGTACTCGTATAGAAAATAAATTATCAAAAAATTTATGTGAGGTATTTAAGATTTCTTTAAATCATAGGATGACATCATATCTATCCTTAATACACTTTAAATCTTCAATGTAGATCAAGGATGATGCTTATTGTAGGTAGTGGATACAGATTCATTACAGTAAGTTGATTCAAACGACATAAATTCACATAATGGGTGAGGGTATCATCTGCATTCCTATCATAATAACTAGTTCCCCCAATGAGATGTGTTGGGGTGTATCTGACCATTATAATCCAGATCCTTAAATATCTTTTTTAGTTTTATAATCTCTTTACTGGACATCTTATAAGGAGTAATGGTCACTAGTGATGCTTTGGGTACTAGTATGAATGTAAAATCTACCACTAGTATTAGTGCTAGACCAAATAAGTTTATGGTACATTATTATTTGAAACACTCCACTATGGGAAGAAAAAAAGTGGTTCATAACCCCTTATTGTAAAGGAAAATTCTAACGATCTAATCAGCTAAACATCCAAGCCTCTGCTGCTGGAGTCCTCCTCATGTCACGCTAACATCCCATTCACTATGATTCAAATTCCGACCACCATTTGGTGATATAAACACACCCCTCTAATGATTGATATAAATACACACTCTCTAGGTATCTAACTAGTCTATCCTAGTGATTTCATCAATTACTGTCATGTTGATGATGTAATTATTCCACATGAAAATATAGTATCTTACCTCAAAGGAAAATTATTAAAATGGTTAACACCCTTAGAATAGATACCCAATATGGTTTTAGAATCATAATTCCATAATGGAAATCATTCTCAAGGGTCTGTCATTCCATAACCATCTTAAATATAATAGAGTGATACTTCCTTGTGTAAAACAAACCTGACACTGATGTTTTGGTGACTAGAATAATAAAATGAAATATAGAGGGAATGGAACTCTGATACTGAGGTGTAGGATGAAATGCGTGTAAATATATTATATCACATACTTGTGTAACATCTATAACGTACCGAACAAGACAACTATTCTGGAATGTAGAATCATAATTCTTAATACCCCTGCCCCAACCAACACATTTTCTTGATTGGATGGTGGTATTCTAGCTACATTACTATCATGATCCTGATTTCCCCACTCATTACCGAGGAGTAGGTAATGATCCTCACTCAATATTCATTGAAGGGAAAGTCTTATAGAAACACTTGATATAGACTATCCTTCTATAGCCTCTACACTCCACTTGATTTCCCAAGAACTAAGATTTTCTATCTCCCTGCTCCTTGAAATGGTGAAAAATAAAGAACATGTCAATGAGATGGGAATGGATATTACTACCCCCATGAACAACCTCAACGTGACAGTTGCGCTTAGAAGATAAACCCATGCATGTTTTTAGTGATTGACCACTCTGACCATCACAATCCATTTTCCTCAGATTATATGTAGTAATAAGTATGTGGTTGACGATTCCAAAAATATTCATCAACCTAATTGTAGTGACCTACAATATGAAATAATAAACCATCCAATCCCTGAATCTCATGGTGAAAATAAGATCATCATCATCTAGAGTACCAGTTAATCACAGTATCTTCATGAAATGAGGAGGGAATTTTAAAATTGATATACTACCCTACAATATGTTCATGAATTCAATGGAATGGTCATCACATAGAATATGGGGAATGAAATAGTCATAGAATAACATTTAGATAAAAACCCATACCATATCATGTTATAAAATTAGGATAAATTTCCGGGGGGGTTGAATCAGGGTATGGATGATTTTCTTCTACAACTTCAGATCTTGTTTCCTCATTAAAAAAAATATTTTATCAATTTACCATATAAATGTATCATCAGAAAATAAATCATCCATGAAAGACAACAATGTTTACATAGATCACCCTTAATAGGATATATCCAAGGAGCATACAATGGAAATGCACAGATGATACAATATCCACTAAGGCTCACATTGATGAATAGTGGTTTGATCTAGATCTCTTCTATACCCATGATCACAACATTTATGAGGATTATAGTTTTAAAATTAAGTTACCAAGGGTCACTAACTATGTATCATTCTCTAGTTCACCAAACGTGGAATGAATCATTTCCACCCACTTCAATATGTCATTACTCTTGGAAAGGAATCATCCTCTTATTACAATCTAGCAGGTCCCCTCATTATCTCTATTGAATATATCTTCAGATGTAAATGGATTATTTATTAATGTTTTACATGAATCTAATATATTAATACCACATTACCATAGATGTGTTGTGTAATTCATTCTAAAAGACTATTTAAATGCTCACTACCTTCATGAAGTTCCTATTTGGTGAATCTCAAGTATGATTTATCAAGTCACCATCCATTCATAAATCTTATTTATCATTCAAAAGTTCCTATACTATCACGACTCTAAAGAAATTCCATTGGTTATCATAGACTTCATGAACGTATTCACATGAAACCCATTCATGATCCACCTCTGTGAAAAACCATTGATATACTAAATCCCTGATATAATCATTAACTCTCTCTACTTTACTATAGTTGGTAGAGTCCTATTTATATGAGTTACCCCTGATCCCAGAACCCTAAAAATGTGCCATTAGCATTCCGAGACGCTCCCTTTTTTTCATTGAGATGATCCATTTTTCATGATGATCCATTAAAATTTCTTGTTTATAATTATAGTCCTAACAAAGGATATCACCATCAAAACCATTACACCACCTTGATGATCACCTCAAAATGCTCCGCACCATCACAGTTCACGATTTTTTTGATACATTTAGTTCCAACCATAAGATTAATTGAACCTTCATGAAACATCCTTTGTACTAACCATTAATAGTGAAATTTATTCCCCTTAACAATTTTTATAAGTACTTCAATGAAATAAAATTTCTATAATTCCATCCAAACTCCAAAGTGTTGACCACTAAAATTTGTAAACAATTTGATAAAGAATCACGTTTAGTATGAAATTTTCTATACCACTTCCATAGAATCCATTCCTATATCTTGGATCATTGTAAAAACACTGTGTTAAAACCTATATGGACACCCCAAAATATATAGGAAAAGTTCCTTTTCATAAAACACAATCAACCCAAATATAATTCAATTTCACCATGATGGAGTTTTTCCCATCATATCATGATGCCGATCTTTCTGGGTGTTGATGTCCCTCCACCGCTCAGACGAATCATATAATATATAGGTAACGATATCAACCATTCACTCTGGATTGACGTTAGATGATTTAATATATATAGTATTTCTTTGATCCAAGACTATGTAGCATGAAGCCTTACATCCCCCAAAAAGGTGAAAGGATGATTCTATTGAATCACATGAATCAACTCAACCATACTCAAGGAATATCGAACTACACTGTACATTTACAAAATCATACACAATATAGCTTCTTGAAAATTTCCATCAATTCCCATAATAGAAACTATAATAGGAACCACATGTGTCTTAATATAATAAATCCCTAGAGGCTCATATCCCTCCCCCTCTAGTACATGGTTGTCTTCCCTGCCTCTTGGGAGTACGTTAGGAGGACATCATGGAAACATGATAATATAATTTAAACCCATTCCTATGAATATATTGAATCTATTTTTATGATTTAATTTATGAAACTATGATAGGAGAATGTCAATACAATTGAAAAAACCATGAATCTCTTATGGCATCAAAAGCATGTTTTAGAGTATATAATAGACCATAACATGCCATAAAAACATCAAGGAGATACCCCAATACACACAACTAAGGAGTTGTTTGGTTTTATGTCTCTGTATGTGAAATAAAAGATATATTTTTAAACATTATATGTCATATTTTTTTGAAATTTTTCTTCTTCATAAAATATTAATCATAATTAAATTTTAGACTTTAGTGGGTTAAAATTTATAATCTATAAGGGAACACACTCCTTATGATCCAAAATGAAATATCCACATAACCCTCACCATTACACATTTCAAATCATGCGACCAATTTTCTATGCTTCAACATGGAATAAATTATTTTTAAAGTGTTTACATAAAGCTATCAAGGAAAAAACTCTTAGGCTAAGGGATAAATTTTATATATTAATTACATTTTTGTACCTGGTATGAAGTGTACGAACAACTCAATATATATAAAATTCACTATAAATAAGATATAATAAAATGTATGTTTATTATATGTGACTTGAAAAAACGCATTAAATAAATTCCAAGAGTTTCTAATAATAAAGCATGTAGTAATTCACCATTCCATCATGTCATATAGACATGGATGAAATAAAATCCCAATAGAAACCACAATAAAAAAATTGAATCACCAAATGGTGAATTAATAACTACATTAATAGGTAAATTTGGAAAGAAAATTATAATTAAGGAAACATAGCCTTTATCTTGAACATGGGTTCATGATGTCCATGAACAACTTATGAACAAGTCCCAAACATTCCCAATATCCAATCAATTATCTCCAAATATTAAATCAAGAAAGGAAATAATTTGATAAAACTTTGTAATGTCCTGATCTGGGATATAATATACCCATGCCCTAAGCCAATGGGTCACATGAACTCAAACACACCTCCCCTTATGCCAGAGGTTTTCGACTAGAATCTAGGATGTAAATATGGTATTACAGGGAGACTATATCCTTTATTTAGAATGTATCATAAAAAATATCAAATAAATATTGAAAATTATTGGAACGCTATATATCAAATATAAAAAATAAATAATCAAAAGTAGTAGCCTAAATAAATAGATCTACATAGAATATACAAAAAATCCTCTAAGGAAGTGTCTGATATATGGATTCATTAAATGATGTAATACAGAAAGACAACATGTAGATGTAATCAATTTATACAATTGAAAAAATGAAAAAGAAACAAAACATCTCTATGAATCACAATTTGATGTCTTGTCATTTTCTTTTAAGCTCTATCTACGGGAAAATCTAGTTAATGAACAATATCATGATGCATTCTTATATCATAACGTTAGATATATAACCTTCTTGGGTACCAAATGTAGCATGAGTAGGGTGTGCGATAAAAATCACAGAAGTATAAGACCAACGATGGTTATGTGTAATCTAGGCAGCGATCATAACTAAACAGTGTGTTGTTATAGCATTATATGTAAATAAAAGTGGAAATAAATAATCAGGCCTCTCAGGTTCCTACGGGACACCTGATGGATCTACCTTCTTTAGATAAATCCTAGAAGGAACATGTTTTTGAACATGTATATATTAAGTATTAATAATATATATAGTTTAGTTGTATATTTCCTCAACCTATATGAACCATGTATGTGCTGATGCATGTTTCCAAATACATTGAATATTAGTTCTGGATAGAACGGTGAATAACACAGACATAGATTACAAGTCTAAATAGCCTATAAGCTCATATAAGAGGTTTCAAATCCTATATCCCAATAGAGTGAGAGACATCATTCTACAACATTGGGAGTGTAGAGTGAGCCTCTACAGAAACACTATAATAATGGAATGTGGTACCTTAACCGGATGACCATATAATATAACTACTATGAGATTCCATACTCAAGACCCTATATAAGGGAGTGTGATAATCCACCCTAATAAATGTCCCTTTAACATCATATCAATGACTGTATAATAGCATATTATAATTATAAATTTCAGGGGGAATTACCTCTCTTCCACCTCTTTTAACCAGACCATATAAATATATATAATAGTTTCATAATAAATTATAAAAATAATATATATTTCATATAATCATATACAATTCATTAACCAAGATCAATTCCATTATGGACATAATAATTAATAAATTGAATTTTAAAATTTATAATCAAGGGTCATAGGGCCTTACCATCCCTCAGGGCCATTCAATTTTAAACAAATTTATTTGTTTTAAATAATATAAACCCATCATGAATTATCCATTACATTAATGTAATCCCATTCAATTTATCATAAAATGTATTTTTATCTTATAATCCTCAAATGCTAAATTGTGTGGTGACATGGGGAAAAAGTCAAAACATTGTTTTGAAAATTAAAACCATTTGATAGCCAAAAACCTAAATTGTTCTTTGGTTTCCATTTTACACTCATTCGTTAAGGGAATTTACCTTTAAAAGTATGTTGGATGGAACCAAGGAGATCCAAGAATATGATTCATTAAACCAAAGTGATCATTTTTCTTTCCACACTAATGGTGTGACCATATATGATATGTGAATCATCTAAACCACCATTAAGATATCAATCGACATATATAAAGGTGTGATGAATAATTATACTTGAAGGAATCAATATAATTGTGATTCTCACCAAATATAGATGTGTATAACAATGTAATAATTAAAAAATGGAAAACAATCAAAGGCAAAATGATGTGACCACCTACCTCAAGGCCATGGATGACTCTTTTCTCGATATCGACCTCAAATTCAAAGTAGATTAGAATATATCTAAGAAATGATCGCATATCCCAAAAATTTTGAAGATGAGACTATTCCATAATTTCTCTATAGATGTATTGATAAAATAATATATGAATTGGGAGAAAATGGTATTTTACCAAGAGGGATCCATTGTATCCAAATGATCTAGTAACAAACATATAAAGAAGAAGTTACCTCAAATCAAAAGGTATATGAATTTTTAGCTGATAAGAGTTGATTAAGGGGTGTTGGTCTGCTAGAGGGAGGATGTATAAGTGAATAATGTTTTATGCTATATGAGAAGGAAAATTGTAATTTCATCCGAAAATATAAAGTGGTTTGGTTTAGTCACATTGTTTTTCCAAAACATCTAAAAACCTTGCTCAGTTTACATCCACATGAGGCACACTATAGGGATTGGCACAAAGATTGATCAAACATGAACAAACCATGAAAAAGTCACTAACACATGCATTTCATAGTCAACAAGGTCATGTTCCATGGGTGGCATGGTTTTAGACAAATATGTGCCCCAACCCGTTTTCCCCTTTAAGAGATCATGACTACAAATGGGCCCCATATGCTCCTGTGACCTCAGTGAAATAATTATACATCATTATTAGATACATATATGTTATTAAAATTGAAAAAATATTGTTCCATATAATAATTAAAATAATTGGTCGTTACAAGATACATATATTCAATCACACGAAAGTGGATTTAACTACAGACATGTTTCTTATTCAATGGTGGAAATTGGACTTTGGTTTCCTATTTATATGTCATGAATATCTTTTATCAACACATTTTTTAAATAAATCATCAATTAATTCAAATTTTACTTATTCTTCAATATTGGGATCAATATTTTTCAGTTTTTTGGTATTATTACTTTAATTTTAAATGTGTTTTCCTACAATAAGAATTCAATAAAAATACTTGATTAATAAATTGGTTCTATACCTTCATCCATAGGTATTGGTTAATGTAAATTATTTCTTATTTGATTATTCCTGGAGTTAAATATGTTTATTTTGAATGAATTATCTCCAAGATATATTTTAAAGGTACCTTAATGGATATTGATTAAAATATTTGGATTATTTTTTATTATAATTCCTAAAATAATGGGTTAGTGCTATGGGTTGTTTTATTCTTCCCTATTTGGTACATATAATACAAATTGGAAAAGTATATCATTCAATTTAATAAATACGTATTTCCAACCACTATTTGGGAAGACTATGGATATTTTGGTAAGATGGTCCACCATGTGAGAGGGATTTAATTATAAAATATTACAATACATAAACATGAAGTAAGGAATTACATTTATGAAAGAACCTGTACCACATAATGAATATATAAAATTTAGGGAACTAATAGTGAATGAAACAAAGAATGTACATTGATATTGATATTTTATGTTATCAATGGTGTGATACGATCTAAGACATTTATTTTCATGTTGATTCAATAATTCCTATAATTAATCCTGGTTTTTGTATAATATTTCTATAGAAATTTTTAATACAAGTGGATTTAGTAGATTACTTCAAAAAATTGTATGTTGATTTGAAATTTTTAATGGTCTCTATAATTTATTTTCGATGTTGTTTTGGTTATATAATCATATACCGAGTAAGATGAGAACATAATAGTTTGGGACTATCCTTATTCTCCCATTATTTATTTTTAGTGTTGTTTTTAGTAAATTCCACTCAGAGACATTATTTGTTTATACATTGTTCTATTCCACTTATCTGGTATATATGTGCGGTTATTAATAGTTTAACTCATAATTTTAATCCTTCCATTTTTTTAGAGGAGGAAGTAATTTTCCACATGATGTTATAATCACTCTATAACCCCTTGGGATTCAAGATTGTTTTGGAAAATATTTTCCCTTGAATCTTTTTATCATTCCCAAAAGGCTACCACGTTGTTTGGTTATCTTATACATCTTATCTTCCAGACTAGTTAATTTGGAATTCAAATTTTAATCTTTAGTAGAGGGTATACTCAATGATGGAAACTCATTAGTCATTTTCTAGAAAGGGGTGTTGTTTAATGGATTACATCTCCTCTAGGTTCTTATAGATAAAATAAAATGATAATGTTTTTTGGTATTTTTTATCGAGAAGGGTAGTTATGGTGAAAATTGGTTTTCATATAATTTTTTGAACTTATGATGTTTTATTATATGTCAATGTTATCCTAGATGTTTACATTAATTATTATACTTATATTCATGTTACTATAAGAATTAAATGAAACTTTTTAAGGCTTAATCAATAGGATAATTATCCATAATATGATTATGTGAAGTACACAAACCACATTCCTAAGATGGGGCCCATTGCCCACTTTGTTATATTAATGTAAATTGAAACAGTAGACTATCCCGTTCATCCATAGTCATTTATATTAGATATAATGAATCAAAAGTTCATATATCATGGATCCATCTTGTTACTGTACCTCTTGTGCCAAATTATTTCTTATTTTGGGTAATATTTACAATTAATGCAATGTAATTTACTGGACTCATATATATCAAGGATCATTCATATGAGGTGTTTATCTTGTTATTATCACTGTTAAGAAATATAATGTCGAAATAGATGAAGAATTTGTTGTTCCTCTATATCTTTTTTATGGAAAGAGGCATGTAGATACTTGAACCTATCCCAATTTCAATAGAGAGTTTGTATAGTAAATTTGTACATGAATTATATATCATTTATAATTATTGTTCTTTAGGAGGTGGGAATGAATCATTGATTGATGTATCATTTTTGTTCTTCCCAATAAATGAGCTCTTTAAGTTGTAGATTTTATTATATTTCCATTAAATCTCCATCAATTAAAATGGGGAATTCCCTTCACATGATAAAATATTTTGTTAATACCAATAGACTAAATCATGAGAAAACATAAGTGAATTATTCAATTTTAATGTTTTGTTATTCGTCTACAATAAAATGAAATTTAAAATGAAATTTAATCGTTCTAAAGGGAAATAAAAAATTATTATCTAATGAAAGAATAATGATTATATTTTGATGGTTGGAATATTATAAAATAAATAGTTCTCTAAGAGTTATGCTATAATTGGCAACTATATTTTCTAGTTTTAAGTGATCATTAAGATTTTTACACTAATTTTGGTGGTTTATTTCCAAAAATAATTTATAAAAGTTAATTTCCCATCATTGGGATAACAGTTCATAAATTTTTGAAGAAAATCAATTAATGGATTATCTGAACTATGGTTGGGAAATTTTTAAATTTCATCCACATCAATGATGCCAAATTTTATGCATGTAATGTCATAGGTTTTGGAAAAATATTTTTTTATATATTTAGAAAATTAGTAACCAAGGTAGCCTCCTGAAAATGAGTACACGTGAGAATAGATTTTCACTTTTCATTAGTTGTTTTTAGGAAAATTGAATTTTTATTTAGGTTTTGAATTTTAGAATTCTGAATGAAATTTAAATTAAATGTTATAAAATATTTAATGAAAATTGGTGATTAGGTTTGGATTGGAAATACCTAGTGAAATGATATCATTATTACTAATTTGATGAATTTAATATCAGGTAGCAGGTATGAGATAGATTCCTATATTAAATAGTCTATCTCCCATGGCTATATGGAAGTGGTTAGAATATCACTAAAAGAAATATCATTTATATCTACAGTCATTTTAATGTGTACAATTATTTCAATTGGTCCTCTTGGTTTATTAAAAAAATACCTTTTCAAGGTTTATTGTTCCCAAATAATGAAATGTTATAATAGAAACACCATACAAATGATAAAGATCACTAAGAAATCTCCATATAACCATATCTAATTCCATTGGATACATACTAGAATTAGGTGTCAGGATATTAGATATCATTGAATAGGGTAATTAATCTTAACATAATGTAAAACTAATATTATCATGTTAGAAAATAAATATTTCTAATAGGAATTTCAAATTTGTGGTTGATTAATGAAAGGATTTTATAAATTTAGGAAAATTATTAATTCATTAAAATTTAGTTAACTACCCTTTCACAATAACTTTATTAATATAAACCTATTTGATAATGGTAAACAATGTGATTTGATTGAGTTAATACACATCTATAATCAATGAAACAAATGTAATAAATCTACAATGAAATCAGAAGTAGGTCGGCATCATGTGCTTCCCCTCATAGAAGTTTGATATTTAATACCCCATAGTGTTGTATTTATAATACAGGTAATCACATAAGTAAGTTATAATTCCCCACAAATACATCAATTACATAATCAAGGTTCATCCTAGAGCTACTTGGGTGATTCATGAAATAATGTTTAACATCCATCATAAGTTGTATAAAAAATAGTCAAATCTATGTCTGATAATATATTTTCATAATATATACAATGGTTCATGCTATGAATTTTTCTAGCCCCCATATATGTTTTTTCATGGATTAGTGTTTATATGACGAATTCAGAAAGGTTTCTCATAGTGATTCTTTCATTCATGACATAAATTGGTGTTTTCATATATATTTTGAACAATTTCAAATTTCATCAAAAATTTGATGCCTTGGAAGAATAAAATCGTAATGTGATATCATGAGGAATATTATTTACATTTTTATCTTCATTCACAATTTTAACTCATTTTCATTCAAAAAATGATTAATAGAAGAAAATTTAAAAATATTTAAATACCATTATTGTTAATAAAATAAATATGCTAAGAATTTATTTATACATCATAATAATTACAAAAGAAATGGATTAGGATTCAAGAAACATTTTTATCCCATTAAATAATGATAATTACGTTTTAGGACCAAAAACATGATTGGATGTCATAGATAAGAATATAAAACTATATTAACATCATGTATAGTAATACATGGCACATTATTTTGAAAAGTTAAACCAATAGATGAAAAAATTTATTTGATGTATCAAGGTTGGATTGGAGCTATTAATAATATGTTGGATCAGATAGAGAAGAATGACACAAGGGAGTTAGTATAGATTCAAAATGACAAGAATGTATTAAAACAGTTCTTTTCCTTCGAAATCGATTGAATGAATGAGGTGATGTTGTGAGATATAAATCAAGAATTCAATTTAAGGGTAATTATCTGTTTGGAGAACTAGAATATAATAATACCATCATAATAGTTTCAAGACTACATATAATTTTTAAATTTAATTATTCTAGAACAGAAATAAAATAAAAGATTCTCTAAATTAATGTCAGGTATTTCTTCTTCATGGATAAATTGGGAGATGAAGTTTATATTGGGTAAAATAGTTGATTATTTATAAGTATTATTGGGAACTATTTTTTTAGGATTAGTAATCTTCTATAGGGGAAAATTCCAAATATCATGGTATTCCATGTTAGATACTGATTTGAAAAAACATTTGTTCATGAAAGGAAGAGCACACACAATCATCTATATAAATGACTATAATAAGGAATCCATTATTTTTATTTTTTATATAGATGACACCATATTTATTAGAAATGTAGAATGGGATTTTAAAGAGTTTTCATTAGATATTTAGATTCTATATTCAATGTACATGCTTTGTGAAAGGACATATTATATAGGTTTAAAACATTCTCCGTGGAAGATTATAATTTCTTTTATCAGGTTATGTATTCAAATGAAATATTAATAAATTTTGTCTTTAAAGATACATTGATTGTTTATACAATAATTTTAGTAGGTAATAGTCTATCAATGTTCTATAAAAGTATATATATTTACAGATAATATTTATATAAGGTCGTTGGATGATATTCATTCTTGAAAACATCTGGGAAAATTTTTAATGTCATCACCTTATTTTCTATTTATCAAATATAACTAGAAGATAATCACTTAATTGTTAAAAATAGATTCCTCGTATATATATAATTAATAATGGGTTTGGTTCTTTAATATTATAGAAGATGAAATAATGATCTTTTTGGCTATACATGTACAAATTATGTTGGAAATGTTGAGAAAAAATGGTAAACTTATGGCACTAGTTTTATCATGGTTTAAATGGGTGTTTTTTGGAATAAAAAAAAGAAGAGTTTTCTGACCATGATTACATGTATATTCTTTTATGTGGATTCCCATCAATAATAAACCCAACTAACATGGATGAGAACCCAATTTGAAGGTATCAAATAAGATGTAAAGGTTAAACTTCTTTTGGGAATTGATAATAAAAGTTATATAAATTTATATAGAATTCCTCTTTGAAATTCAAGATCAAAGAATAATGATATGAAATATCACGTCACCAATGAGAAATTTTAATAAAATTACTTGAATTTAAAATTTATTCCCAAAGTGGAGTCAATAGAAGATGTGTTCACTAAACAATTTCCAAATTATTCTTTTTAAAGATTGGGTTTGATGGTGTTAGTTTGATATCATTCCTTTCATGGATAATTTATGGAGATTTATTTCCCCACTCTCATTATGTTTACTGGACTTTCGTTTAATGGATAGAAATTTCAACATAATTATCTCCACTTTTAATCCATCAATGTATTTATATATGCTGATGAAGACTACTAGGGGGGAGTAATAAATTAATATTTGTTCAACATTATAATTAAAATATTTATCATTCATGGGGGAATGTATTTAGATGGATTTTTTAAAAAAGAAATGTTTTGAGGGGATTCATTTAGTTGTGTGAGTCTTTTTGAATTTTCTTCATAGTTATATTGTGCATGAATGCATGAATATTTACTCATGGGTTTTATTAATAGTATGTGAAATGTGTAAGATTGTTTGAATGTTATGTTGTATTTCAATTGGTATTCAGAGGATCAAGAGATTTTTGAGATTGATTTAATTCACTTTTTAGAGACACCATGACACTATTATTATTTTTATTTATATTCTATATTAGGTTCACATATGACTATAATTATTGAATGACATGTTATTAATAAGTGTTTTAAATTCTAATGTGATCTATGTTCATTGGATTTATTAAAAAATAAAAGTGGGGAATATTGAGCCCAAAAGATCTATTTATACAATAATTTCATCCATGAAGAATATTTGTTTTTATTGGAGAAGTGTATTTAGGGGATACGATTATTGTATTTTTTTTTTGGTTAAAAAATAAAGAATTCAATAAATCAAGTTTATCAAGACGAATTGTCTAAGATGATGTTCATTATGTGGTTTGGTATTGATTTCATGATTGTGGATGGTGTGGTGAGGTAGATGATATCTATCTAAATTATTTTAAGGATATTATTACATCACCAAACCAAGGTATTGAATAGAATTGTGCATAATGATTGTCTCGAAAGAGAGAATGGTGAATATTCATAAAACTCCAACATTTTGGTCACCGTATTATGTAAAAAAAATATAATCTATTTCTTGTTTATATGATGACTAGGATATTGTTCTCTAGAGAACATGGTATGGTATAGAAATGAAAACACATCCAAACCCACATCAATTTCATAAGGAATTACGCCTGAATGTATAACATGTTTGATGTTGTGATATATATTATTATGTTGTGGTCACTGTAGTGGCATAATGAAGAGTATGTATCTTGTAATAAAAAAAGATCACAACACCATGTTGAACATTTGGTGACTATTTTCTGAATCCCTCATGGGTTTGAGGCAATATCCCAAGGATAAAAAATGGCTAGGTAGAGGTCTGAATAATTAACTCGGGCAGCTTCACAAAATGTTCCATGTCATAGTTTGAATAAACTAAACTTTTCTGAAAAAGAAAGATAATGACATACAATGGTGCATCATTGGTGACAATTATCAAAAATCAACAAAAAATCGTGGTGTTATTCATGGTAAGTTTAACATTAATATGACACTATGTGATATTTGAAATATTGAGATATATTTGATGATCAAATCCATGTTGAATGAATAATATGTAAAAAAAATTTAACCACACAATGGTAATGATGGATAATGTAATGTCCAGAAGAGAAATACATGTTTTTACTAGATATAAGGATATAGATCTATTGATTACCCATTAGATAATTATACATGACATATGAATTGATTTGGTGTCATTAACGGTGTATAAGAAATCTAAGATGATCCAATGGGTCAAAATGACTATTGAGAAGTTAAAGAGTGGTTTAATGAAGTATGTTGTTTGAAATTGATATTGATATTGATATTCAAATGAGATGATAGTGACACTACATCAAAAGAGAAATTTAAATGAGAGGATGAGTATGTAAATAAAAGGGAAAACATAGAAATAATATAAATTGTAATAAAAGATAATTAGTCACTAATATATTGATAATAGAATAATAATATTCTAAAAATTGAATATTTTGGGAGTGTTATGAATAATTCCTTTCACATAAGAATGAGAGGAATATTATGACAGGGAAAGTGCAATAAGAATAAATGAATGAAACACTAAAAACTTTATTATAGTATTTATCTATTAAAGACTCACTCTTTTTTGACATAAAATTTTCTATTATTGTATCTGTGAGGGATTCTATTAACATAGTTAGTGGACATTGTGTAACAAGAATAAAGGAATAAATCATAATTATTGTAATCCCCATATTGATACATGTGTATCATATTGTCTTAAGTGAATATATATTTTTCAATGGATTACCCTTCTCATTTTGAGAGGTATACCTTGTAAATATGTTGTTCCGTTTTTTTGTGTGTTCTTGTTATGTGTGAAAATGTTAAAATGCTAACATTTATAATTATTTATTGTTGATTAAATAAATGTAAAATGGAATTTAAATTATTTATTCATTGTATATTATTTATTTCCATTAAATATATATGGCCATTTGAAAGAGATATTATTTTCTTATAATATGATATGATATATAGGAAAATAAAACTTGGAGAGTATGGTAGTTTTGATAGGAATGTTATATTTTCATAAATATATTTCAACTATATTTAGGTGACTTATATGAAATACCATTATAGGAGAATGTTTTTATTATCAATATAAAAATTATTTATTTTAAGGGAATGTAGAAGATCAATTTTATTATAATTTTGAAGGTCAATCATCCCACATAGATGGGAAAGAAAATGTAATATAGATGATTTTATGGTTAAAAAATGGAATTCATGGTAAGATATCTAAAAGTGAGTAAATATTGTATAACATCATATTAAAATTAGAGCATTTGAATCATGTAATATATCATATCATGGATAGAAACAAGATTTGAGAATTTCACATGGAGCAACCCTATATGTCATTAGAATCATGATGTTGTAATATAGACTAATTCCAATCAAAATGGTGAAGGAAGACATGGAATGGTTCTAATAGTATCTATGTTCATAAAAATTTAATGTTTTATATATATTAACTCCATATATGTAAATTATATATAAATATTTATGGGCCCACATGATGTTTTTTATGAACTATTTTTGAAGTAAAATCACACAAATAATACAAATTTTAATTAATTAAAATTTTATGATGAAAATAATAAAGTAAACAAAAAAGAATGTTTATATGGTATATTTATAGAAGAATAACCAAATTAGATTATAGATTTCTAAAAATATTCTATTCATTATACAGAAGATTGAGGAAAAAATGAAAATATTTATATAGACTTTCCTACAATAATTGAATATAACGAATGTACCTAATCCAAAAAAACAAGATAATAAGTGCTGATTATATGAAAAAAATAAAGAGATAGAGGAATTTGGAATACTTGTTTTGAAACTTATAGGGCTATACGATGTGTTGTAGGGTGTTACCATTCATCTTGGAAGATTATTTCAATATTGAAAAGAATACCTAGAATCTTATAAGATTAAAAAATAATATCATAAAAGGGAGATTAGTAGGAGAAACATACCTATCAAGAAATTAATGTATCAAACTATATGAAACAAATTTATAAGATAAAATAACTAGATATAGAAGTTCAAACATGTATATTTCCTCACTAGTGTTCTATATTTTAATTATATTTTAATTAAAAACTATGCATAATGAAAAATTAAACAACATATTTGAAGTGGGAATAAATTGGGAACTATTCAATAAGGTTTTAAATGAACAAGAAATTAAATTAACACAATAGAAAAAGGGATTGATGATTCATATAAGTTACCATTTTAAATGAACCAATTTGCATGGACAATTAAAAAATTTAGATGAGAATATTAGTGATGAAACTATATAATAAGAACCAATTTTGAGGAAAATAAATAATATGATTTTTTCGTTAAATTTTATTATTTACTAGAAATAAATTCCATTCCAAAAAAATTTACTATTTTTTAGGATCATAAAATGATGGAAAATAATTTTTTTTAATATGTTCACACACACTATAAGGTAAAAAAGACTCAATGGAAGGCTGATTTTCCAAATCTACGTTTTATTTTTTCTATACTAAAATTAATAATTTAATTTTACAATAAATTCATATAATTGTGAATTAATTGATCATTCCATCTAAAAATGTTATTAGGGAGACAAAATGGGTTTTGTTTTTTTAATTTTAGAATGACTTTACTGTAAAAAACATTTTCCACCATTAACCAAGGAGAAAAAATCACCATGAAAATATTGACTATGTTATTAGAGAATAGAAGAATTGATGTTTAATAATAATATACTTAGGATCATTTAAATTTTAAATTTTATTATTTTTATTATAGATTTATACTTTTGTGTTTTTTATATTAAATTAATGTACTACTTAAATGGTGCATCTTAAGAAAAAACTAGGGAATTCAGTCGATGTAGAGTATTATGGGAAGATATGATCAAAACATGATTTTATTGAAATGTATTGACACAGGCATGTGTGAGTAAAAAAATAAATCAAATAAGAGTAAATTAATACCTAAGTGATGTTTTCCCACACCTTATATAGATACCATAGCTTTAAAATTATTCTTGGGGGATTCTTAATATATGGGATGTCTTAGTTTATTGTCCATAAAACACAATTTATTATCTCATTTCACATCTCATGGGTAAAAAATAAAACTAAATATGTGATGAAGTTGATAGTGATGAAGGTTTAGGGGAATTTTTTACTCATATTTACAAGATAAAAATTTGATTACTTGTTTGGTTCATATGATGAATAAATTATTAGGTGACATTTAGAAGTGAGAAAATGAATTTGAGTGAGGGGGTTTTAAAATGGTTCTTTATATTCAAATTTATATTGAAATAATTAATTTACATTAAAATTTTAAATTATTTGGTCCTTAAATACAAGTCATATGAATTTTTGGTGATATATTTTTTTAGATAACATACATTATATATATTATGGGTTAGGTCTAATAGAATGTTGTAACTAATTTTTTTCATTTAGCTATATTAAAATTTTATTTTCAATGTAGAGTTTAATTGAATAAATATCTTTTATTTCACTTTTTTATTAGTTTGGAAGATGAAATAAATTTTTATATATATTATTTTCCAATTTCTCAAAAATGATCATTTTTGTGAAAATATAATTTTGAGTTTTAGTTTTAAGAAATTATTTTTAATTCTGATTATTTAATGTTTAAATGGAGGAAATTACCAATGTGGGAATATTAAGTAATGTATTTATCTATGTATAACTATAATTCATTAATTATGTGAATATATGCTTATATCCATATCATATAAGCTATGTAAAATAAAATCATAGGGAAAATAAATTATATAAGAATAAATCTCAGGTATTGATGTCATCTCAATATTATCCAATTTATTCTCACATACTAATTTAATTTCAATTTTCATCAATTACATCTCATGTGTGAAAAAGTATATAACAATTATAACATACTCTAAAACCCCAATATTACCACACACATTAACATCATAATCTATAAAAATTTTTAGTATTATATTAAACAAATCATTCACCTGATAAGAATGTTATAAGGTCCAATTCCGGTGGGCCCTAAAGATGAATATATGGCATAGATCTTTTCTGAATAAAAATTGATTGATTGAAAAAGGGAATAAATTATTTTTCTAATAAATGGGAAAAAATTAGGAAATTACTATTTGCAACCAAATTATAATAAATATAAGTAAAATATTAGTAAAATTATTCCACATGATGATATAAGTTATTTTAAATATTTTAAATTCTATGTATATCCTTACACATTGATTAATAATTGGAAATAAGAACATTTTATAGGAAAATTGGAAATTCACCAAATAATAGGGGGATTCACCAGACAATAAATATTTAATATTTATTCAATATTCCATGATAAATATTACATACATCTCCCCCATTCAACCAATTCATCGTATCCTCCTCTTCCTCATCACTCAAAGTGATTCATCAATCTACCAGAACTAAATATGTTGTAGTTGATTCCCTAGAGTTGTGCAGGCTGAGCATCACACTATGAGAGGTAATTTTATTCTTCATGTGATTTTAATTTTATTTATTTCCTATCTACAATTCTGATATAGGATCAAGGGGATCCGATCAATTCATAAATTTTATGCCTATAAAAAATTGATTTTATACTAACAAGGATTTCGAGAATAATGTTTTTAATTGTTATTTCAATAATGAAATGATGACATAGTTTTGGGGATAGAACAAGAGTTGAATATGAAATAATATTATCATACATAATCATTGTTTCATAATGAGTGGGACAAAAAGGGATTATAAATTATTAAAATAGTAGAAAATATTTTGTAATCCCTACTCATGGTAGATGATATAAATTTTATGAGGACCCTTGACTTATTAATAATGTCCCTAGCTACTATAAGAGTAGTGTTTTGGGTATTGGGAATGTTTATAATACATTTCCACTGAAAATTGAAGAGGTTGGAATCACCAAGATTATCACTAAACATAAATACCTACACTATTAATTACTAGAAAAAAACATTCAGCCAATGTTTTTCACTCTCAAATTCCTGTATCATACAATCATATAAATCCATGTAATATAATATGGCTAAAAACAGATTAATTATCATATGATTCAAATAGACAATATTAAATAATCCATCATTTCTTCTCATTCATTACATTAATTATAATTGGAGGATTAAACAATATCTCCTTATGAAGATAACACTATTGAAACCTATATTGGTATACATGATTTTTGTGACCAACTTAATCCATAAAATAATACCCATAGTGTTTCTATTTGAATTTATGTATCAATGAGGTATATTGGTTAGTGAAGAATCATGTCTTAGAAGAATAAATCGAACATGGAAAAATGGATGTGTATTAGGGTATGGTTCAAGAGATAAATATTTAAAATGTAGTTAGAGTATCTCATTTCAAAGATAAATATCTTATATATATATTTTTACTGATATGGAACATTTAGTTGAAAGAATTAAAAATATAACATTTATCAGGATAAAATAATTTCTTATGTAATAGCCCATGCCTTCCTAAACATGTTATAATGTTTGGTAGTTGGATATCTTTTGGAGGTGGCTTGAGGAGGATCCATGGTGGTTGTAAGAATAATAGAACTATAACGGGAAATTCATATCCCGAAAGGGGTACATAATGTGACATTATGGTTCATGTCTTGTGTAACATTCTGGTTTCATTTCTTATAGGTATGTAATGGATAACCCATAAATAATATTCATGTTAGTAATGTAAATCTTGATTTTTAATTAAATAACAGATGATGATATTTTAATTATAGAGGAATTCTTTTTTTTTAAATTTTAGTATAATTTAAGACAATAATTTGTTTCACAACATGAAAGTTATGAGATTATAGGTATTAAGTTCTTTTATTTAGACCAATCCCTCTTAATTCGACCACAAATTCCTTCTATATCATCTGAGTTGAATCATAAGAGGATGTCCTAGGATCTTTAAGCCAACTCTATGTTAATGATCTATTGGTTCTAATGGAGTCTCATTGGTTGTCCATGGTGAGTTCTCCACTCTTTCCAATGGGTTTTCTACAGGTATTCATTTGATATATACTATAGTGGTGTGGTTTTGTTTAGTATTTTTATATGGGATGTGTTTATGAAAATTCATGAACTAGTGTTTTTTTATTCAATTTTCATTTATATAATATGGGATTTTATGAATTTTGTAATTTTGTAGTGTGAAATGGGTTTGAAAAGATTTTTTGAGGAAGGTAATCCTTAATTAATCAATTTTTTGTATCATACTGGAGGGGTTTAGACATGTATATCTATTGGTGATAGTATGTACTATCCTACTAAAGATAAATTATCAGTTGTCTGATATTTAATAGAATGGTTAAAGATTCACATGTTATAGTAGTTTTTATATTATTAGGATATTGTGTATGTTCAATCTGAATAACCAACCAAAATTTTGACAGTTGGGGGATTTGATTTTCACTAAAATTACATAACCTATTGAAACCATTTTCATTATTATTGTTTTTAATAAGAATAAAAAATTGAAATTATAAAACATCATAAATTTGGATAATAAAATGGATTCCTTTTGATTTATTATATGTGTTATAATTCCCTAAAAATACAGTGAAATGTGATGTCATGCCCTATACTCGGGGCCCGTTCCGTGACTACCCCAAACCCGCCTTCAATAGGCCAGGGGCTGGCGACTAGCACCAAGGCGTAAAGCCCGATAAAAAGGGAAGGCATTGCCTTTGTAAAGTAAACAAGCACTACAGAGTAAGAATGTGGAAAAAGTAAACACTAAGTAAAAGCTGGTACAATAGTAAGTACGGAAAAGTAAAGGGGGCCAGAAATACAAGCCCAACTGTAATGTACAACTGAATGTGGAAAAACAGAAAATGAAAGGTAAATCCGCACCGTCGATCCATCCACTGGAAGTCCCACCTGAAGGGTGGGTACAGATAGCCTCCACTTCTCCTCGGGTCCAGCCGACCGCTCCGAGTACTTCCCACCTAGTGGTCCACCTCCAGTTACCATCCTACTCCGCAAGCCTCAACCACGATTAGTGATGTCCGTCGTCTGCAACCAACACGACGTAGTACGAGCATAGCTCGTGCAGGTGTGAGTATAAGCTACTCATTAGGGACCCCGATACCCCCGAAGGTCTCCCAGAATCCACAAAGGATAAACCACAATGGAAGGATACAATCACGATGTAACATCCGACAATGATTAGGTATATGCCCATATATATACCTAAGTCATCAATTCTCGCTCAGCTCCAACATCCGAGCTCAAGTACAACCCAGTCCACACAGGAAAGAAAAACGTAAATCCACACATGATAGAACAACACAATCCACATAGGATGGAAAAACATGATTCATCTCACAAAAATATACTTCTTCGTAAGATGATATAGATGATCAGATGTAGCCACTGATTCATCTAAGTCATTGGACCCACAAAGGATCGGTATGTATTGTCCCCCTCAATGACCCACAAAGGATCGATCATGAAGTTGAACCCAAAGCTATTGGGAAACTCCTTCTCCATCAAGTACAATGGTTATGCCGCTACAAAAAAGCGCTTCCTCTAACCTTGGACTGTTGTAGTACTCCACTTATCGAGTATTGTGGGCCTGCTGCTACAACCAAGCGCTTCCCACCATGGGTCTGCTACTAAAACCAAGTGCTCCCCTCATAGCCTATAGAGGAACTACTTCTGTTGAGTACCACGTGTTAGCTGCTACAACCAAGCTCTCCTCCATTGTGGGTCTGCCGCTATAACCAAGCGCTCCCCCATGCTGCTACAACCAAGCGCTCCTCCGCCGTGGGTCTGCCGCTACAACCAAGCGCTCCCCCATGCTGCTACAACCAAGCGCTCCTCTGTCGTGGGTCTGCCACTACAACCAAGAGCGCCCCCTCATAGCCTCTAGGGGCACTCCTTCTGTTGAGTACCGCGGGTCTGCAGCTACAACCATGCGCTCCTCCGATGTGGGTCTGTTGCTACAACCAAGCGCTTCCCACTGGGCTATCCATAACACACCAAGTCGTTCGATCAGCAGTCGTCAAGTCTCAACCATCTCTAGGGTTTCCGCACACAGCATGCTCGTTCCGGGAGGGACCACTCCACGAGCCAAGAGGTCGATGCATCAACTGACATGTAGTCCATAGTTGATGTATCCCATGATGTACCATAGAGGTCACTTCTTAAAACACAGAGGATTCTCGTACTGTTTTCATCATCATCGCAGTCGAATCCACTGAGGATCTCTGTACAGTCGTCGTCGTCACAGTAGCTGTCGCGACCAGCTCTTGGGTCCTCGTACACAACAAATCGTTCGGGAGGGTCCGCTCCATGAGCCGAGAGGCTGATACATCAATTGACACATAGTCCAGAGTTGATGTATCCAAAAGTTCCGTATCGTCAACAGGAACTCAACGTCACAGACGGCGCGTCAATCGGGCGCCCTGTCTGAGAGTTATTGGTTTTTTCGTCATAGGGACCCGGTGGGTTTTTAAGGCAAAACCAACCCGACCGTACTCCACATGTGTCCAAACCTCGGTAAGAGTATTCCAAAAGATCCATCTCACAAAGTGGAACTCAGCAAAGTCAACGACACGTCAATCGGACGTCCAAAGCTCAAGATATGAGCGTTTCTGCTCCGAGGGCCCAGTTGGTTTCGTGTATGAACCAAACCGGCCTAACCTAAAGTATTCCAAAACCATGAGTGTGATATACCGAAACAACCATCTCGATCCAAGGATCGCATCTCCGCTGACGGTGCGTCGTTTTGAGGCTTGTAGCTCATGTTAGGGGGAAAAGACCAAAAATGTTCAGAAGATGGGGGGTCTGGGTCCGGACCAACCCGACCCAACCCCACCGGGTCGACCCGACCCAGGTCCGGGTCTGACCCGGTTCGGCACGGCGTAGCCCGGCCAGGGAGCGACCCAGTCGGTCGGGTCGGCCCGGCTCGGCTCGGCCGAGCGGCCGAGCCAGGGAGCCGCGGGGCACTGCCCCCGCGGGATGAAGGAGCCGCGGCCCCGCGTGGGGCCACGCTGGATCCACGGACATGGAAAAGCTGCGTACTGTGTGTGCCGGACCCACGCGGCCGCCGCGCCGGCGACCCGCACCGCCGCGCCGGCGACCCGCGCCGCCGGTGGGTTCTGCGGGCCACCGGTGTTGCTCCGGTGGTCCGATTTCGTTTTCGTCTGTGCCGTAGCTCCTCCCGGGTCCCGTACTTCACTGCGGAAACAACGAATCACCTCTGCAGCATGTTTTGTCGTCACCCGCAAATCCGCACATCAATGAAGAACTGCGGAGGGTTTTCGGGCCGTGTTTGTTTGGCCCACACCCTCTGCGTTAGGTGATAACAATCGGGAATAAAACATCCAACACATGAGTAACAAGCAAGGAACAATTTTAATAGAATTAAAATTGAACTTCATATTAGTTATTTGTTTTAAAAGAAACCATCATGGGAATTAAAGATTGTTCTCAAATAAAAATCCCTACCTTTCTATAGTCGTCGAGCACGCGTTCATCGCGGAATTGATCGTCACGGAAGGAGGTGATCGTCGTGTCGTCGCGTAAGGGCATCGCGTCATCGCGGAATACGGGGTCGCGTCGACGACCTCCTAGGATCACGAACATGTACATTTAATTATATTAATTAAATCCATGATGTTTTTATAACCCACAAAGAGATTTAAAAGAAGAAACCCGAAATCCCCTACACCAAGAAGCTGGTGATCGGAGATCGTTGCTGGGAAGAACGTCTCAGAAGAAGCGTCGTCAATCTCTAAGATTGACGGCGTTCTTCACGTTCTTCATGTTCTTCGCGAAGGAGGATGAAGGCACAAAATTTTTCAAAACCTCTCAACGAGCAATCCTCAAGAAGTCGTGCGTTGGTCTTATTTTATTATTACGCCAATGGATTGTAAACATGTTAAGAAACGATTAAATTAATTCATAGAATTAATTCAATGAATAAAACCACCCAATTAATTGGTGCGTTAAAAATTTAAGAAAATGTGTCAGTTGACTTTCATAATGAAAGGTTTTCGTGGTGGTGTTACTTAGTGGAAAAGAAACGGTGGCGCTCGTGTGGGCCCCACCACACAAATATCCTACCAAGATGATAGGATATTTTTGTATAGCACCCTATCCGCATCAACTCAGCTTAAGCGACATTAAGTGGCTTTCAAGTGGCATTAAGTGAAATAAAATAAAGTTTGCCGTACCAATTATTTTATTTCTTAACCGTAAGCCCAAAAATTAAAAACCACACCCGAGCGAACGCAACTCCGGAAGAGGCGTTTCTAAGCAAATACCGGCGATGCGATTCCATTGGTGCCCTCAGAATTTGATTCGGAGCACCGGTTCAAAAGTTAGAAAAAACCGCTCATTCGGTCACTGAACATACCTGAGTCAAACTTCAAAAAATGATTCCGGGCACACCGGGCCTCGGAATCCGGTGCCGTCAGAGACTGCGTTCTTGTAAAAATCCAAGTAAAATTAAGAAAAAAAATTTCCTTGAATTTTTATCGGGTCATTACATCACTCCCACCTCTGGGCTTTACGTCCCCTTAAATATACATTATAAACTAGGGAAAAAAATGGGTAATGATCATGCATCTGAGCCTCCCGCTCCCAAGTGCTCTCCTGTAGATTCTCGTGCTTCCATCTGATACACACAAGAGGAATCGATCATCCACATAGGACCTGCTCCTGTCGAACCTCGATCTCCACTGGGACCTCCGCAAAAGTCGCCACATCATCGACGTCCAGATCTCCATGGTCAATGATGTGTTTCGGGTCATGCACGTATCTTCTCAAATGAGATATGTGGAAGACGTCGTGCACCCGGTGCAACTGAGGTGGTAGATCTAGGCGATAAGCCACCTTGCTAAATCTTCGTAATCCACATCAATGTGAGACACACCAAAAGACGTGGTCACCATCCTCGAACTGTAGTGGCCTCCGCCTTCTGTCAGCAGAAGAATTTTTCCGGCTCTGAGATGTCCTCATCCGATCATGGATGACTTGGAACTTTCTGGTCCTACAAGAGCTGCTGAGATTTCTTCTTTGCCGATAAGAGAAATCCGGTCTCATCCCCTGGATGAACCATATTCTTCGCCTAATACAGTCAATCCCGACATGGATGATACTAATCCATACCAAGGATGACGTTGTAAGGCCGCGACGCTACTACCAAGAGATCCAACTGTTACTCTCGCATCAAGGGTTGAGTCACACTGTCGGCATCAGTGTGTGGTAACTGGGTCTCCTCCAGTTGATGTCTCACAATTGAGTTTCAAGTCAACAGTCTAAATTGGAAACTCTTAGTAAAAACACAAAAGAGGACATGAATGAAAACATCACAAAGGTATGCGTCTTTTTTTTATTGCAGCTCATAATACAAAGACACTACATAACAGCAACAAGGAACTAGAAGTACAAAAGACGTATCCACTAGTTCCGCTCCTGTCCATCTGCTCCCAGAGCTCCATGATCGAAGGCCTTAGATTCTTGAAGCTGAGCTCTCCCATGTCCACAAACTCCCTGTGGTCGGGGTGGACCTCCTGGTGGTGGTGGTGGAAACACATCGAAGCGTCATCCACCTCCCGCTGCTTGGCCAGCTCTCCTGCCACGGTCTCCTGCTCCATGTGATCCGCATCGATCGAACCTATTCCTCTACCTGTGAGGTCCTTTGTTCATCTTCTGGTCTTCTGTATGGCGGTTCGGACAATCACGAGCCATGTGTCCAGCCCTGCCGCAGGAGTAACACTGTCCGCTCATGATAAGTCGTTGTCCACCCCGGGTGCCTCGCACAATCGAACTTGTGTCACACAGTCGACCACCGGTAGTTTAGTCCTCTTGGACCCCTACGTCATCAGTCTACTGCCTGCTGGAGAAGACTCTGCCACATGCCGGCTAGTGGTGGGTCCTGCTGCTAGAGACTGCTCAGCAAGGAAACTCTCCACTAAGAGTGCTCGCTCCAACACTCCTGTCTGTGTCGGAATGCTGTGAGAAATAACTGAAGATCTGATCTCTCGCCTGAGCCCCTGCTCGAAGGTTCGGGCCCTGATGAATGGGTCCCGTACCATGTCCATGGTATAGTGCGATAGATCGGTAAACCTTGCCGTGTACTGGGCTACTGTCATCCTACCCTGCCGCAGTTGTAGTAGCTCTTCGATTCGCATTGCTCGGAGGGTGGTTGGGACGAACTCTGAGTGAAAAAAGATCTCAAAGTCCATCCAAAGGAGTGATGCCATGTCGTGCACCTGGATCATCAAGCTCCCCCATCTTCCTGCTGCCGCATGCAAGAGGCTCGCTACAAGGACCACCATAAGGTCTGTTGGTGTCCTCACTAACCAGAAAACTTGTACAACCGCCTCCAGCCAGTCCTCAGCTGCCTAGGGGTCCATCTCCCCGCGGAACCTCGGTGGTCGCTGGCGCTGGAACTCATGCAGTGCACTAAGGCGACGTGCATCGTCAGCGGCTGGGGCTAGAAGCATCAGTGGCTCGGCGGGTAGAGGTACCACCGGTGCCTCTACTGTCAAAGGGCCATGTACCGAGGCCTCGTCACTCGGCGGTCTGTCGTCACGTACAACTCTCGGAACCCTAGCTGGCTGCTGTCGTGGGGCCATCCTGAAAAGAAACAGGTGCTCCACGGTCAGAACAGTATACCTGGTGAGCTGATACAAGTAATCACAAAGAAAACATGAAACACAAATGCAATCAATGTTTTCGTTCAATAAGTCGGAAATCAGAAGTCAGGGTCCTGGTGTACGGATACGTCGGCCGCCGCACCAACACTGGACTCCCTGGACTGATAACCACACCCAATACGCTAAACACTATTTCTTCACATAGAAGAATGATCAGAGTCTGCGGTAGAACCGACCACCTCTGATACCAATTTGTCACGACCCGTCCTCAGGGCCAGAGCCGTGACTGCCCCAAGCCCGCCTTACATAGGCCAGGGGCTGGCGACTAGCACCATGGCGTAAATCCCGGTAAAAAGGGAATGCATTGACTTTGTAAAGTAAAAAAGCACTACATAGTAAGCATGTGGAAAAAGTAAACACTATGTAAAAGATTGTACAACAGTAAGTGCAGAAAAGTAAAGGGGGCCGGAAATACAAGCCGAACTGTAAAGTACAACTGAATGGGGAAAAACAGAAACTGAAAGGTAAAGCCGCAACATCGAGCCATCCACTGGATGTCCCACCTGAAGGGTGGGTACAGATAGCCTCCACTGCACCTCGGGTCCAGCCGACCGCTCCGAGTACGTCCCGCCCAGTGGTCCACCTCCAGGTACCGTCCTGCTCCGCAAGCCTCAACCACGATCAGCGTCGTCCGTCGTCTGCAACCAACACAACGTAGTGCGGGCATAGCCCGTGCAGGGGTGAGTATAAGCTAATCAGTAGGGACCCCGAGACCCCCGAAGGTCTCCCAGAATCCACAAAGGATAAACCACAATGGAAGGATACAATCACGAAGTAACATCCGACACGGCTTAAGTATATTCCCATACATATACCTAATTCATCAATTCTCGCTCGGATCCAACATCCAAGCTCATGTACAACCCAGTCCACATAGGAAAGAAAAACATAAATCCACATAGGATAACACAACACAATCCACATAGGAAATAAAAACAGGATTCATCTCACACAGGATATACTTTTTCATAAGACCATAGAGATGATCAGATGTAGCCACTGATTCATCTAAGTCGTCGGACCCACAATGGATCGGTAGGTACTAACCCCCGCAATGACCCATATAGGATAGATCATGATGTTGAACCCAAAGTTATTGGGAAACTCCTTCTCCATCATGTGCAGTGGTTATTCCCCTAAAAACAAGCGCTTCCTTTAACCATCGACTACTGTAGTACTCCACCTATCGAGTACTATGGGCCTGCTGCTATAACCATGCGATTCCCACCATGGGTCTGCTGCTACAACCAAGCGCTCCCTCTCATAGCCTCTAGAGGTACTCCTTCAGTTGAGTACCACGGGTTAGCCGCTACAACCAAGCGCTCCTCCGTCATGGGTCGGCCGCTACAACCAAGCGCTCCCCCATGCTGCTGCAACCAAGCGCTCCTCCGTCGTGGGTCTGCCGCTACAACCAAGCGCTCCCCCTCATAGCCTCTAGAGGTACTCCTTCGGTTGAGTACCGCGGGTCTACCGCTACAACCAAGCGTTCCTCCACCGTGGGTCTGCTGCTAAAACCATGCGCTTCCCACTGGGCTATCCGTAACACACCGAGTCGTTCGATCAGCAGTCGTCAAGTCTCAACCGGCTCTTGGGTTTCTGCACACAACATGCTCGTTCTGGGAGGGTCCACTCCACGATCCAAGAGGTCGATGCATCAACTGACATGTAGTATGGAGTTGATGTATCCCAAGATGTAACGTAGAGGTCATTGCCGAAAACATGGCGGATTCTCGTACTTTTTTCATCAACGTCGCAGTCGAATCCACTGAGAATCTCTGTACAGTCGTCGTCGTCACAATAGCAGTCGCAACCAGCTCTAGGGTCCCCGCACACAGCAATCTCGTTCGGGAGGGTCCGCTCCACGAGCCGAGAGGCTGATACATCAACTAACACATAGTCCAGAGTTGATGTATACAAAAGTTCCGTATCGTCAACAGGAACTCAACGTCACAGATGGCGCGTCATTCGGTCGCCCGGTCTGAGAGTTATTGGCTTTTTCGTCCGAGGGCCCCGGTTGGTCTTTAAGGAAAAACCAACCCAATTTACTCTACCTGCATCCAATCCACGGTAGGAGTATGCCAAAATATCCGTATCACATAGATGAACTGAACAAAGTCGACGGCACATCAATCGGACATTCGAAGCTCAAGATATGAGCGTTTCGGCTCCGAGGGCCCGGTTGGTTTCGTGTACGAACCAACCCGCCCGAACACAAAGTATTCTAAAACCTTGAGTGTGATATACTGAAACGACCATCTCGATCCAAGGATCGCATTCCCACTGACGGTGTGTCGTTTGGAGGCCCGTAGCTCATGTCACGGGCAAAAGACCGAAAACGGTCCGAAGACGGGGGGTCTGGGCCCGGACCGACCTGGCCCAACCCCCCCGGGTCGACCCGACCCGGGTCCGGGTCCGACCCGGTTCGGCGCGGCGCGGACCGGCCAGGGCATGACCCGTCCGGTCGGCTCGGCTCGGCTTGGCACGGCCGAGCGGCCGAGCGAGGGAGCCGCGGGGCGCTGCCCCCGCGAGATGAAGGTGTCGCGGCCCCGCGTGGGGCCGCACTGGATCAATGGACACGGCAAAGCCGCGTCCCATGTGTGTCGGACCCGCGCGGCCGTGGGTCCTCTGGCCGCTGCGGATGAAGCCACGGTGGCCCTGTCCGGCGGCGTGCCGGGGCGCCGCCGCCTACAGCCGTCGGCACCGCCGTGCCGGCGACCCGCGCCGCTGGTGGGTTTCATGGGCCACCAGAGTTGCTTCGGTGGTCCGATTTCCTTTCCGTTTGTGCCATAGCTCCTCCCAGGTCACGTACTTCACTGCGGAAACAACGAATCACCTCTGCGGCATGTTTTATCATCGCCCGCAAATCCGCACATCAACGATGAACTGTGGAGGGTTGTCGGGCCGTGTTTGCTTGGCCCGCACCCTCTGCGTTAGGTGATAACAATCGGGAATAAAATATTCAACACATGAATAACAAGCAAGGCACAATTTTAATAGAATTAAAATTGAACTCGATTCCGGTTCTTTGTTTTAAAAGAAACCATCACAGGAATTAAAGATTGTTCTCAAATAAAAATACATACCTTGCCGTAGTCGTCGAGCGCGCGATCTTTGCGGAATTGATCGACGCGGAAGGAGGTGATCATTGCGTCGTCGCGGAAGGGCATCACGTCATCGCGGAATACAGTGTCGCGTCGACGAACTCCGAGGTTCAAGAACATGTATATTTAATTATATTAATTAAATCCATGATGCTGTTATAACCCACAAATAGATTTAATAGAAGAAACCCGAAATATCCTACACTAAAAAGTTGGTGATCGGAGATCGTTGCGGGGAAGAACGTCTCGGAAGAAGCATCGTCAATCTCCGAGGGTGACGGCCTTCTTCACGTTCATCACGTTCTTCGCGTAGGAGGTTGAAGGCACAAAATTTTTCAAAACCTCTCAACGAGCAATCCTCAAGAAGTCGTGTGTTGGTCTTATTTTATTATTAGGCCAACAGATTGTATACAGGTTAAGAAATGATTAAATTAGTTCATAGAAATAATTCAATGAATAAAACCGCCCAATTAATTGGTGCGTTAAGAATTTAAGAAAACGCATCAGTTGACTTTCATAATGACAGGTTTTCGCGGGGGCGTTACTTAGCGGAAATGAAACGGTGGGGCTCGTGCGTGCCCCACCTCACAAATATCTTAACAAGAGGGTAGGATATTTTTGGATAACACCCTATCAGCATCAACTCATCTTAAGCAGCTTTAAGTGGCTTTCAAGTAGCTTTAAGTGAAATAAAATAATGTTTGTCGTACCAATTATTTTATTTCTTAACCTTAAGCCCAAAAATTAAAAACCACACCCGAGAAAACGCAACTCCGGAAGAGGCGTTTCTAAGAAAATACCGGCGCTATGATTTCATCGGTGCCCTCATAATTTGATTCCGAGCACCGGTTCAAAAGTTAGAAAAACCCTCTCATTCGTTAACTGAACGTACCCGAACCAAACTTCGGAAAATGATTCCGGGTACACCGGGCCTCGGAATCTGGTGTCTTCAGAGACTGAGTTCTTGTAAGAATCCAAAGAAAATTAAGAAAAAAAAATTCCTTGAATTTTTTTCGGGTCTTTACATGTGATAAAAGTAGATTGGTTATGTATATAATTTTTTTGATGTGTTGTGATGTGTTTATGGGGCTTATGGGGATAATAAAGAGTGATGCATGTGTTCTTTTGGGGTTTCAAGGTGATAGATTTTTTTTGTTTTTGGCACATGAGATATTGTTTTTTAGTCATTATTTTGTGGTTGTGAGGTGGTGGTTTTTTTGACCTTGCTTTTGGTGTGTTGAGGTGAAGGGTTTGGTGGACATGCATTTGGGGTAGTGAGGTGCTGTTTTGTTTGGAAATTCATTTGGATCATTGTGGTGATGTTTTTTAGACATAATTTTGTGGTGGTGAGGTGATGGTTTTCATGGAAATGTTTGTTGGGTGGAAAGGGAATAGTTATATGGAATTGTTGAGCTACTTTGGATCTATGGTTTTGTTATTCTAGATGCCTGTGTAATGATGGAATAACTGGTTAATAATGTTTAAAATAAACTTGGGTTTTTTGGTTAATGATATGGAAATGAATTATGAACAAAAAAATGATGGGATCTATGGTTATACGTGGTCAATTATTGATAATGGAATGAATGGTATGGATAATTGGAGGTTTTATAAATTTTTGAATGGTGGTTTTTCCTTGTGTGGTTCAAGGAATATAGTGGTGGAAGTAACATATGTAGTGTTTTAAGTTTTCTAGTGTTTTTTTGTGATCCCGTAGATTGATATTGTGTGAGGATTTTATATATATAACATTATATACCTTTTAATTTATATATACACCACATCCATTTTTATAACTATATTCTAATACATGCATTTCCACACTGATGGTATTTTACCCAATATCCTGGTGATGAGGATAGATGAATGGATACCCACTATTTCCCATTTCATCATATAGGTCATTATAGATGCATATGGTGAGATGGATGAATGCATTTTAGTTGACTAGGTGCTAAATCAGGTTTCTTTAGGTGAGATGTGCTGTGACAATTTTGTAGGGCAGTGTCTGTGGTGTATTCAGGTGGGATGTGATATATCTGTGTTGTGGGGAATCTTATATTGGGGTATGTTAATGGATAAAGGACTGGATGAAGATCATTTATTTCATGTTCATAATACCATACTAATATGGTTATAAAAGGGATTTCTAATTGATGTCCATGGTGTTTTTGGGAAATATGTCATGTTACCATGTTGTGCGATGGTGACCATGTTTTTTGCGGCATTAATGTGATGTGACCATGTTTTTTTTGGTTGTGGTATGTGTTATTTGTTTGATATTGGAGTTCTAGGACATACGACATTAGAAATTGAGAGCATAAAAGTTGTTGGAATGTGTATTGAGGTAAGATTCTTCAATATGACTCTTGTTATGTTAATATACCTATATTGTGTTATATGGATAGAATTATATAGCAAGGATGAGGATTGATAGTGTACCATTTTATGTGTTAATAATTTTTCTATTTTCTCATCCGTGCATTAATATGGTTATTCCACCTGTGCCCTAGATACATTAATTACCATAATGAGTATAATTATATGCACACCCTTTCTATATACATTGATTTTTAGGTTTCCATTCGCAGTATGTGGTTCATTCTAGATAGTACTAGCTCATTCATTTTTGTAAATTTGTTTCATCTATTTTTCGGTGTTTTTTAGAAACAAATATCTATAGTTTTTTATATATAATTTCATTGTGGGATAGTTTTTGATTTTTGGTGTATTACATCATTGCGTTTTTTATAGATGATTCTTATTACTTCCTGATCCAATATTATTTTTCAGTATAGTGGCTCAATTTCAAGATATTTTTATACCATTGATGTTATTCTCCAACCAGAGGCCAACTAAATGTGGGACTCTAGGTTCATTATCCCTCCCCCTACATTGTTTCATCATTGGTAGGAGGGGATTGTGATTGAGTGGGATCATAGTATGATGTTTGAATGATTGGATGGAGTATATAGTAAGACATAGCGATGATTGAATCTGAATATATAGAAACAAATACAGTTGACATTGGTGCATGAGATTGGCCTAAGAGAATAGCTAAAAGATGAATTTTTAGGGCTCACATGGTCTAGTGCATTGACTCTGAACTTATTGAATGTCCAAGTGAGGTGGCCTAGTTAGTTGGGGAGAGACCTTGGGGAGGTACATACATTAAAAAAAAAATTCATTCTATTTTAGTTATTTTTTTGGAAGGATGAAATGGATAGTTTAAATTAAAATGAATCTAAATGAAATTAAAATGTTTTGATCTTAAAGAATTCATCATTCATATTAGACTATGGATCCTGGAATCCATTTGTGTGTGGTTTTGGTAGTTGAGGATAAGAAATATGACATATTTTATCATTGTAGGTCTGATTCGATAGAGGAGGATGAGACTTGGGAGAGGGAATTTCAATTTTTTCTGTGGTAGTCTCTAGGGAATTAAGGGAGAACTATATTAGATGTAGAGATAATGATTAGTCTTGGGGATAATGAATTCACTATTATTTTTATATATGATTTAATGGGATAGTGAGATCATTTTTATAATATTAAAATGTGGGGAACTTCACATTAGTGGTGTAATTTTTATATTAGTGGGTATAAGGAGGAAGATGTTTCATGATCTTACAATTAGATAGTGTTCTGGGATGTTTTCTTTCTATCAACCATAATGGATGTGAAGATTTAGTAGATTATTTAACTTTATATAGGGATTTTGTTAGTCTTAGAGTTTGGAATCGTTTTTAATTTCATTGTTCATTTTAAATCATAGATAAATTCTATGTGAGGAGTATATTGTGAGATGTCACAGTGGGGTACTGTATCATTCTCTCATCTATGAACTTACCCCTTTTACCTTTCCAATGTATCTAAAAGTCCTAAAAAAGGAGGAGCTGATCAAGTGGATTCACACATAAGGATTTTTTCTATAATAGGGGAACCCGTATGGTTTCCCATGGAGAATAGCTGTCAAGGAAGGACCCATGCACCACGACCAATGAGTTTTCTCCAAGTGGGATGTCAACAATAGATGTTTCCCTTCTAGCCTTTTTAGGATAGGGGTTTCTATTATTTTCATGGGGATATCACACCGTCATAATTTTTCTGTTGAGTTCATGACCATTTCCATTACTGGTTTCTTGATGTTCTTAGAGAATAGTTTCATAGAAGATGACATTTTTATTTCTAACCTCAGTTGTAGTTTCTAGTGATGAAGTTTTATCTAGTGGGGTAGAAGGCTGATTTTCCCCCAAGGGGGAATATAACTTATAGACACCCACCATAATATGTTCTACATGTTTAGGGTCCTCGAATATATCATGGTATATAATGTGGACATCTGCATAGTTTTTTGGGAGATATACATGGATGGTTGTCATTAGTGGATGTTTCAAGGTCATAGGTACCAAATATTATTCAAGGAACTCTTAGTTATCGAAAAAATCATGGTTTCTCACTATTTTGTTCAACATCATATAACTCCATTGTCACACTATATCCAATACATGATTTGATACTATACATATAGATTAATCATTTTTTCCTAGTTTTGATTATGCCCATCAGTGGCCATACCATATTATTTTATATGTTTTCCTTGTGTAGACAAATAATGGGGATACATCAATCCTAAAGAGGACGTTTCATGACTCAAATGTACCTTATGATGTTATCTTTCACATCAATCTAATTTAGGTCTATATGTTTCACTATAAATGCATCTAGTGGAGAGCCATGTTCACAAATGTTGATATCTAGTGTGTGGTGTTTGTGGGCGAGGAGTGTTTTCAAGTGGGTAGTTAGTGTGTTGAGGAACATCTTTACATTATAGATGACTTTTAATTGGAATTAATGTTTTATGACAATAGATTATCCCATTTTTATTGGGTAATTAAAGTATGTTTCAATCAAGTAGGTTTTAAACCTACCTCCTCAATGCGATGTTGAGTTTAGGACAGACATTTAACCCATGGAATCTCTTGTTTTACTGTATCCCAAATGAATGATACCTTATAAGTGACAACATAAGAAGATTTTAAAAAAGTTAACCTAATTTATAAAGGTTTAAAACATCCTATTGTGTCCCTGTGGGGTGCTCCAATATTGTTTGATAAGAAGTAAGATACTATAATCATGTTGTGTATAGACTACTGAGGGGTTAATCAGGTGATTTTCAAGAAACATTACCCTCTCTCGATGATACAATATCTTCATTACCAGTTAATAAGGTCTAGTGGGTTGTCTAAGATATATCTACGGTCCAAGTATCACCATTCTTGTTTGAAGGAGGGAGATATCTTTAATACTATCCTCAGAAACATGTATGTGAATATTGAGTTTGTGGTTATGTAACATAATGTTTCAAACATGCTATTTTTTTGTTGTTATCTAGAATACTTTGTTCCATGAATTCTTAGACCTATTCATATTCATGTTCATTGATGAATTATTTATCAACTAAAAGGAAGAGGAGGATCTTTATGATCATCTCAGAGTCATTTTACGGGTTCATTGACACCACAAACATTTTTGAATGTTTTCAAAGTATATGTTTTTTTCATTATAATTAGATTTACTAGGGAATTTGGTTACTCAACATAGTTTGACATTAGATCCATCAATGTAAGAGGTAGTTTTTTCATGCAGAAAGCCTAGAACATTATTGAGTTTCCAAGCCTATATGGTCATTCATTACATTATTATAGGGTTTTAACCAATTTCTCACAATTTGAATCCATGTGGAAATATTTGACTATAAAGAAATAGACAATTTTTTAGAAAGTTATGTGTCATGGATTATTTTATTTTCTGAATGAGAAGTTTCCAAGAAATGCAATGCTCCTATTTCATTCAAGGGGTGCATTTTATGAGGTTTTTTTATGATTCCAATTGGGATTTGGGATTATTTATATCTAGATTACGGTAGTGATCTCATATGGGTCTAGGATGTGGCACCCCCAAGAGTGGAACTATGAAAATTTTGATTTAAAGGTAGAAGTAATTGTGTTCACACAGATGTTATGGTGACATTGCCTCAATGTGGAGAATGTTTTCATTTTGACATATATTCGTATTGTTATCTAAATATTTGAATGAATAGGCTGATAAATATACCTAATGATTTTTCATTTTGACATCTCTTACAACTCATGTCCTCATAATTTTATGGGTGATGCTTATAGTAGAATGTAGTGGGGGGATTCTTTTGAAGAGTCCATGGATGATTGTAATGTAATGGTGGTTTGGGAATCATTTCAATTGGTCAAGAGGGTGGTTGAATGTAATCGTTTGTTGTTATAGATGAAATTGTAGTCTTATCTGATGTTGTTTAGAGAGGAGTCTTAGTGGGGAGACTCAGAGGAAGAGGATATCTGTGATCGTGTTGTCAATTTTGATCTTTCAGAGGGATTGCAAAAAAAATATTCAGAACCTTTTTTTGGTAGACTATTGGTACATAAGAAGTGTCTATGGGAGTACTTTTTGAATCTAATAACTCACCTTTTTAGGTATGCCCTGGAGAATCTAATTTTTATTGTGTTTTGAGGATGCTATTTTTGTGGCCTGAGATGAAGCATGTTGTAGTCATGTTTGGGTTGAGGTGTATGGTTTCTCAATATGTAAAGGCTAAGAATCATGTTCTTAGGGAGATTATATAGCCTCTATATGTTCCCATGATCGAATTGGATGACATATCGATGGTTTTGTTAACATTCAGAGATTTTAAAAAACCATTATATTCGATAGTTAACAATGCACATAAAACCGAGCCTAAATAAACGTCAAATATTATTATTTTATCATGACCAATATAAAAGATCTGTTAAATTTGTAGGTTTCAATAATGTTAACTATAAAATGAAATAAGTATAAATTTAATATTCAATACAAATTTAATTATTCTTAGCAAATGAACACATTCTTTTTAAAGTTTTTTTATTATTCAAATACATGTATTCTTCAAAAGGGTTTTTATTGACTACTATGTGAAAATAATTATAATTAAGTATTATAAAACTTTTATAATTTATTTTGATAAATTAACATCATTGTTTTAATTTTCACATCAAAATATTCTTAGAATATTTTGTAGGTTATTTAACAAAAATATGTGTTTCGGTCAAAAAAGTGGAATTATCATTTTTATAAAATACCATAACACATATGAAATAATAATTATCTGATAAGTAATAAAAATTAATTGAAAAATATTCTTGATCAAAATTTATTTAATGAATGATATTATATATAAGTTCATACATTTTGAAACACAAGAATTGTTATTTTGGAAACCAATATTTTCACATAAAAATTTGTTTTTATAAGTTATAAGAGTACCATATTTAGAATTGATTTCTATATATTGTATTAATTGAGTCACGTATTGTGGATTCCATATTTTTAATAACAAGGAAAAAATTAGTTTGTATGATTATTTTAATTTTTTGCATAAAAAAATGTCATGGTAAATTTTTTTTTGTATAGGTAAAATAATGTCGCTAGTTAAAGGAAAAATGTTACGGATAAAAATACCTAAAAACTATAAATTAAAATGTGGTGATGTTGTTTTTATAGAATTTTACAATTATTTAAAACATTGATTATATATCTAATTTTTTTGAATTAATCCCACAAAAATGTCGTTGGGTTTAAATATAAAATAATCAATATTTAATTAAAGTAACACTCCCTAAAGTATAAATAACACCTTCATCAACGCTTTTCTCCCCAAAATAATTGAATATATTAAAATATCTATAAAAAATATTCTAGTATGTAAAAAAATGTCTAATTTCTTCATGTATCACCCAAATACCAATTCAATGTTACTTATAGTGTCCTTCAAGGTGATAATATAAAAGAGGAGACCTTCTCAAACATCCTCGTTTAATTTATATCATTTTTCTACCATCTCCTCAACTCCTTCATTCAAATAGAAATAAAAAAATTTTAAAATGTATACACTAGAATTTTATTTTTCTAATTAAAAATATTATATCCATTGTTTTTATTACCTCCTTTTATTAAACAAATTGAAACCATTATGAAAATTATGGTAGTTAGAAATCTTAATGGATAATCATTTTTTGTTTTCCATTACCACAATAAAAACATTTCATAAAATTATTATTATGTTTGAATAATATTTTTATATTTATATTATAACATATTTCATGTTCTAAAACAAATATGTATGTGTAATATTATATAAAATTAAACTACATCATGATTATCTGAAAACCCACCAAAATAAACTAATCATTTATCATAAATATTGATCAAATGAATCATCCTCATGCAATAATCTAAAATTATAAATGGGGAAATTGAATTATATGTATGTGTATGAATATCTTTCCATTTTACATCCAAAGTTATGATTCCATTTGACAATATTATGCATAAGTTTACACTAGTGAACCTACAATGAAACCATGGAATGAACATAGCCGATACGATGAAAATAATGAAATAATTTTAATTAAAGGATGATATTATGTATTAAATGTATTATATTCGGTATTATAAATATTAATATGGTTCAGTTATAATTTAATAACATTGTTTAATCCTTTCTAAAATATGTTAACGTAATCAATCTTAAACGGGCGCATGAATTAAGGGATTGAAGTCTAACTTTCACTTATATTAGATATATTCCTAATTCAACACTTATTTATTTAATGTTATTTATATAAATAAATATTATATATCATATCATGAATCAAATTATATTCATTTTAATTATCTTTTCAATTGATAATAATTTCTTTTTGAGGGAAAATCATTTGACTATTTACAAGTGGTAAGGGATTTCTTAACTCGATTTACATTCATTGGGAAAAACCAGAAATTATTGACTATATCGTGCTAATATAATGTGAGAAATTTATTTTTTAATCTTATGTGGATTTTTCAAATTTCATGTCAACTTACATCTAATGAAAAAATATAATTTTTTTAGTGCTAAATTCAATTATATGATATTTTTAATAGACAATATTTTTTCAAAAAAAATTTATTTTTAAAATTTTCCGTTAAATAATATTTTTCATCCATGTACACAATTTCTAAAAATGTTTCCAAAAAAATTATCAATTTCCTGAGATGATATTTTAAATTCATTTTTACTCATGTTTAAATTCATAAACAAATTTTTAAAGGTATTTTTTTTCTTTTTTGAGAAAAGGTTCATTGAGGCTTTTCAGACAAAAATACTCAAGGATTTTATAACTTATATGACATTAGTGATTTTTTACAAAATCATTAATCCTTTATTATTTAAAAAATATTTTAATTATTTCCATGGTTATATTTAAATAAATCGTTTTTTTATAATTTCAATAAGTTTTCAAAATATGTATTTTTCAAAATAGAAATTATATTTTCCTAAATATTCTTTCAATGAACTAATTTAAATTATATTAATATATTTCAACATCCTTAGTTTTAATAATTTGATTCATTGATGTGGATATATTAATTTTTAATATTCTATATTTTTATAAATGTTATTTTATTAGTTTTAGCAGGTGTGTTCTATTTTTATACCTTTCAATAGAAAACTCTAGATGGATTATGATTATATTTATTGATTGGAAGAATTACTAAACTTTAAAATGATATATTAAATATGAATTTTTATTTGGATAATTATTTCCCCTCTCTTTGAGAAATTAAGTGCGCTTAGTAAGGGACAATTGGGTCCCACATAAGCTTATTGATGCATCAGTAGGACTTATGAAAAAACTAGTTTGTGTATTGCATGATGACTTACCTATTTATGATGATGTCTTTCAAGAATCCTTGAAATTTTATTTATATTATCCAAAATAATTCATTCCTTTATTATGATATTAATTAATTATTTCTATGAGATTATTAGACTAGTAGAATATCCATGGTTATCTTTTCCTGTTCATGGGATAATTTAAATGAAAATATTTTATCATATTTTCTTCCCCCCATGTTATAATCATGTTATTGATTAAATCTAATGTGATTTAGTTATTTAAATTTCCATAATTATTATTTCTTTTTTTAATTGATATTATACTATATATATTCTGTTATAATTAGTTTATGATCTCTCCCCTTTCTTATGTTTTCTTTTTTCATAGAATATTATGTTATTTGTTGTGATTGATATGAAAGGTTAATATAAGAGAATAATGGTGTTATCAAAGGGGTTTCTTTGTAACATTTTATATTATCGATATAATTTTAAGAGTACGGAATGAAAATAGTTTTTCAAAACAACTAAATTATTCGGTACATTGGGATGATATTATATGTATATTATTTAATGATAATAAATGAACCATAATATTTGGGATACAAGAGTCATGGATTTTAAAATTTTTATTAACTGACACTTAGTAGAAACCATGGAAACATGATTTATGAAAACATATATTTTTTAGTTAATCATTATGATTGATTTCAAAAATATATCTAAATAAATTATGCTTTCAATTTAGGGATTCTTTAACAAAAATATTCAAATTATGTAATGTAAATTTTTTTTTGAGATTATAAATTATGTTTAATAGTGTTTGATATAATCTAGTGTATTCCATTTTTTAGAAAAGAATCATAGTGGAAGGGATGGTAATCATATCAATTCATAGAATCCAAAGTATAAGAAAAATATTTTTTTTTGTGTTGAGGAAAATCATTTGATAGTAAATTTTCTCCTAAACATTCTCGTTAGATGATGTCATATTATCAGTTTCTAAAAATATAGGAAAATAATTCATCCCATCATATGGATTCAATGGGATGTGAGAGCAAAAGAAGAAAAAATAGAAAGAATGGCTAAATTGAATAAGGCAATGATGGATTTTTGACAAGTGATAATTTTGTACGGAAACACCTTTATATATTCATGTGAGGAGAGGGTTTTTTCACCATTTGTGGAATAATAGACACAATTATTGTGATTTATAGGGAAATTAATAATTTTCCTATGTTTACCATTCTGACTATATATATAAGGGTTATTATGAAAATGAATGCCCCATGAATAAAATTTATATAGCTGAATATAAGCTAATTGATCATTTTTAAGATTATTTTATTACCAATGATAAAAAGGAATGATTAATATGAGTATGTTTAGATTCAATAATTATTCTATAAAATTATTTTATATATGTTATTTATGATATAATAATTATAAGATATATAAATATTGTACCGTTGTACATCTTCTTTATGGAATGGAGAGAATACGATTAATGTTACCAATGAAAAAAAAGTTATTTTGTAGAACATATATCATTATTAAAACACATTTTAAAATAAAATATAACACTTACTATGGTATAGATGTTGTGCTAATGATGTTTGTATGAATAGATGATTGGAATGGATATTGTAAATTGAATAGTATTGACTACAATGGAGATGAATAATGATTTGTTGAAAAAGTTGGTTCTATTTCCATTTATGGATTCAGAAGCAATTTTTAAGAAAAATATTGAATAATCTATTTTTTACACAATGAATAAGAAATAGTTAGTGACTTTAATAATTTTTTTATGATGTTTTAAATTATTACAGTTTTTCAATAGAATACATAAATAATGTATTATAATATTTTGTATGTGACAATTAATATATACATCTTTTTTTTTGAAAGAATAGTGGTATGTTAATTTTTAAATTTAGTAATATTTATTATAAATATTTATACATTTATTTTTTGAGATTAATAAGGTTCAAAATTTATAAAATGGAATAAGTTATTCTTTGGGAAATGTTTAATGATAATTTTTTTATGAATATTGAATAACTTGTGCCAAAATTATTTGTTTTGGAAAATAATTTGAGATAAAATAATGTAATTTTCACGAATTATGGATCTAACTATCCTTTAAATGTTAATTTTATTGATTCATTCATAAAAAACATCAGTTTCAATATTTATTTCATGGTTTAATGGATAAAATTACTATTCAATTTTTAACTAATTTTCTAAAGACTTGACGAAATAATGACGCAATATAGAACTTAAAAATAATACCTTATAAAAAAATTATATAATGATTACACAATTATCATTAATTTTTAAAATTTTATTAATAATTTTATAATGTACAATCCTCTAGTTGGGTGATATTTTGTTGCAATCAGAAAGGCCATGGGGCTTGATCCCACAATCGAAGTGAAATAAAGGTGAATCACATACAACTAGCATATGTCATTTTGTTATTGGTATGCATCATTTTTAATTATTTAAATAGTATTACATATAAAATATAATTTTATTTGGGGAATCCTATATTATTATTATAAATATAATATTTTGGAATTTTATTAACATTTAGTGAAAAAAATATGTTTTTGGTAGAAATTGATTATTGGGTCGAACTATACCAATAAATATGTATATATCCTTATGTTCATTCTCTATTATTTCATATAATTTCTCAACAGATTGAAAATTATTTTGAAACCAAATGTTATTCGTTTAACTTTCTTACCGAGTAATTGGTGTTCTTTTTACCCATCACATATTTTTAGTTTTGGGATGGTAATATTTCTAAAAAACATTTTCTTTATCACTCTATACAATAAAAGTATTGTTATCTTTCTTTTCCATTCCCATGTTTTCACTTCCGTTTATTTTTCCCTTGTTTCGAAACATTTTTTATGACCTTCACATTTTCATTTCCCTCATTATAAGAGGATATTTATTAACCATTTTTATGGAATAATATTTCACACTAGTATGTTTGTAATATTTTAATCCATGATTACCAATCACATGATAAAATTGATAAGATAAATTATACTAAAGGAGTGGGGAATATAACACCCCAAGAGTTCTAAATTATACTATATTAAATATCTCATGTTCTGAACAACACACTTCCTGAAACAAACTCAATAATATAATTATTTTAACATGAAAATTATTAACTAGCCATTGAATTGGATGGTTTGAATAAGATTATCTATATCATTAAATAAATATTATCTTCTTATTCAATAAAAATTTTATTTTTCTAAGGAAATTAAAAAATTATTTTTTTTAGTAAAATCATATTATTCTCTTAATATATGGTTTCAACAATAAGTATTTTTTTTATATTATGATAATGTATATATATTTATGTTTTGAATCCTTTTAAAAAATAATTTGATAATATTAACTTCATTTTTAGACACATCATGTCAAAATACGTTATATGTAATTTTTTGTGAATTTTCTATAATGTTCAGTTTTGGGGATAAAGTGAGAATATAGATTTAGTGAAATACCATAACTCTTATGAAATTATATTTTTTGATCATAATTACAAATAAATTAACACATATGATTGATCGAAATTTATTTAAAAGTATACATGGTAGACATTGGTTTACATTACAAAATACATAATTACCTGTTTGCAAAACCATGATTTTAACATAATATTTATTTTTATGACTTACATCTTTAACATGATTTGAATGTATTTTTATAAATCATATAAATTAAATCAAGTAAAATGGACTATATATTTTAATATGGAGGACCAAATTAGTATATTTTGTTATTTTTATTTTTAGTCATAAAATTGATTTTATGGTAAACAAATGATTTACCGTAGTTTAAATAAAATACAATAGAGGGTTTCATTTACAGATAAACGCTTCAAATACATAAAAAAGTTATATGGGTTTTTACTGTTTTTCAGATCTTAATAATCCCCTGAAACATTAATTAACAATAAAATAATTTTAAATTAATTCACCCAAATGTTTTTGGATCTAAAAAAAGAAGTCATTATTTAATAACATAAAACTACCCATCCTCAAGTATAAATACTAACCCTCTCGACTCACTTTATTTTCATTTGAAATTATTCTCTAAAAATCTGTACCCAAAACTCTCTTAACCATTATAACCACATAAATTTTTTTGTTCTCTCTAAATTTCTAATTCTATGTTCCTTAAGGTGTCCTTCATGGATGTGATATTCGAGATGTAACTTTTTCAAAAAACATTGCATAATTTCTATTATATTTGTACCTTCACTGCACATTAGTAATAAATCAAAGAAGATTAACTAAATTATAATATATATACAAAATTTTATATTTATAATGAAATATATTATGTCAATTCATTTCATTCCCTCATTTTATTCAAATAAAAGAATCCATGGTCCAAATTATGTCGTTTAACGATCTCCATGGATTATGATTTTTGGTTTTCTATTAAAACCATCAAGGAATGTCCAAAAAGTATTATTCATGTTAAATAATATCTTATCATATATGTTATAAAATATTTCATTTTTTAAATTTAATATATATGTGATATTAAATAAAATATTACATCATGATGGTTGGAAAAAAATAAAAATAAACTAAACATTTATCAATAACTGTTATCCGATGAATAATTCAAATCTAATAAATAAATAAATATGGGACATTTTAAAGTCATGTATTTGAATTAAAATTATTCAAACTCATCTTTGGTGTTATTATTCCATTTGAAATTAACAACCATAATTTTACCCTACTTAACATACAATGGTACAATGATAAGAATGAACTTAAAACAATGAAAATAATGAAATATTATTAATGAAAGTGTGATGACATGTTATAAATGTTTCATATAAGGTATTATAAATATTAATAAAATTATATAATGATTTAATGATAGAATTTAATCATTTATAGAGGTGGTTAGTTTCTAAAAAACAAAATTTATTTTTGAGTTAAGGGTTTCTCATCTCACAATTACTTTAGTGATATATATTCATTAATAAACACTCATTTATTTTGTGTGGTGTATATAATACATTTGAAATGTCATTTCATTAATCTCATTAGTTTAATTCGATTCAATGGTTAATTTGAAAAAAAAAATCTTTTATGGAGATTGCTAGTTGACTAATTAAAAGTGTAAAGGGCTTTGTTAACTCAATTTCTATTTATTTGGTTTACATATACTCTATTGATTATGTCATGTGTAGATTTTGTTTGAAATTATTTTTTATTATATTATAGTCAATTTTTTATTTTTATGTGAACTTATTTTTGATGCACATAATGTAATCATATTATTATTTCTCTATTCAATGATATGATATTTTTAAGAGATATTTTCTTTAAAAATAAAATTTTAAATTGTTCATTCAAATTATATTTTTCTTCCATGGATTTGTTACTGCATATTATTTCCAAAAATGAATTTATCATTCTCATAATGTTTTATATATTCCTTTTTACACATGTTTTTTATATTAAAAATGATAGGAAAGGTCTATTTCATTATATTCAAAACAAGGGTCATTGATGCTTTTCCAAAAAAAATATGGAAGGAATGTTTTATTACATATAAGGTGTGAGAATATTTTCTCATGTTAATGATGCATTATTTATTTAAATATTACATTAAATTTTTACATGGTTTTATTCGAATAATTTTTTTTCCATATATATTTATTACTATTGTTTAAAATAAGGTAATTTTAAATTGAAAAATTCCCTTTTCCAAAATGAATTTTTCCTTGATATAATTTAAGGTATTTTTATCTATAGTATATTATTTGATGAGTCTTATAATTCATTTATTTTGATATCTTATCATATTATCATGTATATTTTATTAAATTGATTATGATGAGTTTAACCTGGGATGTTCTATTTTGATACCCTTCACCATATTATAGTGGGTGAATTATGATTATGATTATTTGTAAGGGAAATTATTAAATTTTAAATTTCATGATTAAATATGGATTATTTAATTGAAAATGATTTATCAATTTCGTATTATGAATTAATTGGACTTAGAATTTTATGGTCAGCGCTAGCTATTTCCCTTCCATGAATTAAAAGGCATTATTAAAAAATTATATTAGGTTATGGCTGATGTCTTCCGTATTTATGATTGTGTCTTGGATGAATATATAATTTTATGTTTATATTTTATATCATTATTAATTCAATCATTATGCCATTTGTTATTGATTTCCATGATATAGTTAGTCTAGAATAATATATCTGGTTATGTTTTCTATGTTATGTGATTATTTATGAGAAATTATTTGATCTTCAATTATTCTATTCATATTAACCTCATGTTGTTTATTAAATGGAATTTGATTCATTTATTCACCAATCCATAAATTTTATTCCTTATTTTTGATAGCTTCTACTATATTGATACCCTTACTAAGCATTTGATCTCACCCTTTTATTGTCATTAATTTTTCCATAGGATGAGAAAAAGATTATTATTATTAGTATTTATGGTTAAGATTGGATAATAGAGATGTTTAAAGGTATTTTCTATGTTTTATTTTGTTATTTAAATTATAATGTATGGTTCAAAAATTTAACTATTTTTCCAAAAATACTAAACTATTCAATTCTTCATGATTCTATATCTTATATATTAGTCCCATGTAAGAAGGTAACAACCAATTCTAGTATTTTATCTTGACGATCATTACAAATGATTTCAGAGAGTAATCCTATGGTTATAGAGGTTGTAGTTGTATTAGGGAAAAAATGGATAACATGATGATATTAGACAATATCCTAATGATAATGGATTTATGAATAATAGATTCATTGGTTATGAGGTATGTGGATGAATTTGTCCTGTTTTAGGGAATTATGATGTCTATTATCTCGGATCAGGATTATCGTTTTACATGTCTGATTTATAGGGGGTTACAAATTTATCATGTCACACAACAACCCATTAGAACTACATTCCACCCTATGAAATAGTGGAAGACATAGTAGACTATCAAAATATTGGAATATAAGTTATGGTAATGTAAAATAGAATATAGCTGATCATGGAAAAAATAGTTTCATTGGATGAGTTTTCTTATAAAAACAACTCTCAACCATCCATCATTATGGCTTCATTTGATGTTATTTATGGGAGACTTTGTCATTCTATGTTGTGTTTGATAGTGGTTTGTGGGAAATAGTTCATTTTCATGATGTGGTATATAAAAAAACCAACATGATTCAACTAATTTGAGAGAGGAAGAAACAAAAATATGATCCAAGGAATCATTATTACAATCTTAGGAGGAGGACCATGGAGTTTGGGTATGGAGACCATGTGTTCTTAATGGGTTCCCCTAAGCATTGGAAATGGTTGTTTAGAAGGAGGAGTAGGCGTTCTGATAGGTTTTTTGGGCTTATTGAGGTCTTGGAGTGAGTTGGAAAGGTGGTGAATCAGTTGGAATTTCCACTATAATAGTAAAGGAATCACAATTTCATCCACTTCCCTCAGCTTCTTCAATATCATCATAATGAATAAAATGTCATTAAAATTAGAGAGTTATATATTTTGGATGATGTGATGTATTTTCCGTTACTAGAAGAGATCTGTGATATATATATAATAATTCCCAACAAGGGTAATGTATTTCCTTGGGTTTCAGGTTGTGGTGGTAGTTTGTCTTGGAGGATAGTACTTTGGAGAAGGAGACATAGATGTGTACCCATTACCCAAGATATTTGGAGGTTTTTATTACTTTATTTTTCTTGTGATGTGATGTTTGAAAACATATTGTTTATGATATTAATTAATTATTGATGTAAGATGTTTGATAATTTATTATATGTGAAAATACTAAGTCTTAATCCCTAATTGAGACACATTATACTACGATGTGATTAAACTCATGCAAGGGAGTTAGTGACACACAGTTTAAATAGTAATTTTTTTTAGAGAATGGAATTTCATATTTCAATTTTTATGGATGGTGTCGTTTATTGGTTATATAGTGGCTGTGTTGATGTGTGGTCATTTGGTTTCATGGTCAGTTTATAGGTTCTTTGGTTGGTGGGTTTGTAATGTGGTAGCATTTGTGTTATGACCAGATCCCTGAGAGGTATCTCACAGAGTGTTTGTTTGAACACCTTTTTTATATGTATTTGGTTTTGATTTATGATGATGAGAATTGTTTCGGAGTTATATTTTGTAATTAACCATTCCATACCAACATATTACTTTTTTATTTTGGTTGTTGTATGTGTTTCCATTATGTCTTGAAGAGGGTTCATGGTGGTTGTTGGTGCAACAGAGCTGCATTCAGAAATTCACATTATGAAAGGTCTAAAAGAAATGAATTGGTGGCCACAACATGAGTAGATGGTTGATTTCGTGGATTGTATAAACATGAGAGAAACCCATGAAACATATTGAAATCATTAAGGTAATTCCTAATGTGTAATTGAATATAGCTCATTGTTACATGAATTTTGGTATATGTTTTTTTGGTGAATTATCATAAAATCAATGTCTTGAATTATTTTCACAATGTGAAACGGAAGGGATTATAGGTTTTTAATCGTACTTGTCATATTTATCACTTTTCATTCGTCTATGGAATCTTTATCTCTCATTTTTTGAAAATCACATGTTGCACAGAGAGGATCTTCAACCCCTTCCTCATCCCAAGATTTGTTCATTTCAATGTAGAATCATTGGTGATAAGTGTTTATTCCCCTAATATTACCTATGAAATTAATTCCTTTATTCTTTATAGATCCATTCATGTATCTCCTTTATATTTTTCCATTTTTTCAAATTAATTATGTTTTATGATATTCCACATTTTAAACAACGTTGAATAGAGTTTATACGTAAAAGACCTAACTATTAGGATCCATTATATGCAACACCAAATTAATATTTCACAAAGAAAAATAAATATATTATCTTTTGGTACATGAAACAATCAATCTTGTATTTCAATAAACTCCAAGTCCCTTATATAGCTTTCATTACACGTATGGACAATTCATTAGCAAACTACAATATCTTATTAATAATGTTATTAAAATTATATTATAACTACCACCTGGACATTGGAATATGAATTATTAATAATGTTTACTCAATTTTGAAAATATGATTTCCAAGTGAATACAATGGTTATCGATTAGTATATGTGAATGAAAGATCTATTTGAGAATAAATAATATAAATTTCTATGAAATATATTCTTCTACATACAAACACAATTTTACCTTAATAAATTTTTTAACCCACTTCCGATTAATTTTTTAATTATAATTTATATATTATTTTTTCAATCAACATATTCTATAATAATCCAATATATTTCATTGGTATAAGATACAACTAAATTCGTTTTTATAAATAAAAAATGAATTTTTATTTTTAATTTTACCGCCTTTTAATATAGAAACAATTATAAATATAATTTTGGAATATTATTTATTTTTATTTGAATAAAATTAAATAAAATTTTCAAATCAAAATATAAAAATATATATTTGGGGATTTTTTTATTATTTTCAAAGAACATTCATATTTTAATGAATAGTGAAAAATAATTAATTGTAATTCAATGAATCATTTTCACACAATTTGTTTATATAGTAAAATAATGTATTTAATTATATTTTATAAATAAAAAGATAATTTTTTTCATTTAAACAAATTTTTTAATTTTACAAAATATTAATTTAATGTTTTTTCTAAAAACATAGCAATCTTTTGATCATTTTATTCTTTAAAACCCCCCATTGTCATCATGTCTATGGGATTAACATTAAATATATTTCATTAATCTCTACAATTAGAGTTTGGATAAATATATTTCATATTTCGAGTTAGCCTAATTTATAATTTCTAACAAGTGTAACATGTATGTATGATATAATTTTGAGATGGGTGGGACCAATATCTCTCTACATTTCATTAGGTAAAGATGTATATCTCTTGGGATTGAGATAGATGGGACAACGAATAAACATGGTTCAATAAAGAACATTTTATGTTAATAAGATCTTGGGAGTAATAATTGGCTACTAATACGGTAATGAGAGTGAACCAAGGTTAAAAATATGGTATGGTGAGTGAACCCATACTACAAATTTGTCCTTGGAAATGATGCCTTTACTACTTTGGAAATAATTTTAACATGCTCATTTATCTTCCACTAATTCCTTTTCATATTCCTATGTTATTATTTCCTGGATAATTATCTTGATTACAATACGATTCATGTTTTATGAACATACATACTTTAGGAAATGAATCATGTATTTGATATTTGATATGTTGTGAATGATCTCCAAATGGTATTCTCATGATCTGATACCCTTTTACTCAAGTTATGCTTACATATCTCCTTTGTTTACCCTTACTGGGAATCTGAGTTCACTATTATATTATGTTTCCCTTCCACAGTTTTTGAGGGATGTTTGTTTGTTTAATTACTAATTGTAGATGTTTTTTTGGAATCATTGAATATCATCAACTAAATAGAAGACTTTGTTCCATGATCAATATATACTAAAATATATCTTCCCTCATGCATGTATTTTGGTAATTTGTGGAATATTTTTCTAAAGTGATGTAATATACATATATGTTAAAATATGGTCTATATATTTAGTATAAAAGGAAAAGATTAGTATTCCATTCGAAACTAAGGTTATAAGAACCTTAGTTATATCCCTATGTATATTTCTAGGGATATATCTCGGAGAGTCTCTAAGGATAAAACTATGGTGTCCTCAAAATGTGTTATAATTTAGTCATCTTATAGGTGATTTTGATGATTATTTGTTTTAAAATATGATATGTGTTTCTCACTCAAGGTTTTCTTCTTTTATTAAATAATTTAAGCAGACTGAAGTGGGTTAATATTTAATGTGATGGAATATTTTTTAATGAATAATAAAATGATATTATGACATGTGTAAGTGTTGTTATGATCATGCGTAATCAATTTTCAAAGAACGTGATTAACAATATATACCTTAACTAACCATTATGCTCACCAAATAAGAGAAGGAATAATATCGCTATGTTTTCAAGTAATTGATACCATAAAATAATCAAAATTTAGTATCCTTTGTATTGATAATGTGGAATTAATCATCCATGTTAATGTATTAGAGGAAAAATAAGTTGTTTTGAATTTATAAAAGATGGATAAAAATGAAGTAACTTAACATGAAAAGTAAGGGGTTAAATTAATGTAATTTATTTCAATACTAACCACCTCAGCAAATTAACTATGGCTATATTCATTAAGTGTGGAATGAATGGGCATTATGAAAACTGATTTCCTAAAATAAATGATCTCAAAGTTAATGAGAAAGGGGGTATGAGTAATGTTTATATTGATGAGAATACTGTTAAATTTGAATGGAAGGAGGTATTAAGTAATCATATGGTTTAGACTTGTTAATGGATTAAGGGTGGTGTAGAATAATTGAAGTGTGTATATATCTTTATTCATGAGTTATATTTTATTAATGGTGAAATAAGTATCCAAATTATTCTATTTATGTTTTCCACTAAGGAGTAACAATAATACGGTGAATGGTTCCGAGGGAAAATCAATGGGATTCAATAGAAAAGTGTTGTTCTTGGTAAATACATGATTAAGGAAAAGATTAAAATTAATATGTTCCATATTATACGATAATGATGTTTGGATAAGTATAAGTTGGATTTGAATAGGTAAATTTGACGTTTCTAATTACAATGGAACTGATTAAGTATTTTTTTTAATGATGTGGTATATTCTATAAATTATTTAGCTTAAAATTTTTATAGATTTATGGAATACCTCCAATAAACATTGGAATAAGGAAACATGTGTGATTTCAATAAGTATTTTGATTACATCAGGTAATTACGAGGTTTCAAGAGAAATCATGATGAAGGTATTCACATGTTTGGTATGTGAATACCAAGATATACATTAAAATAAATCAGATATCAATGATAAGATATTTTGGGTTAATTTATTGACCATATTTATAAAGTATTGTTCCTTTGAATTTTATAGTGGTTTTTGGTTTAAAATTTATATAATAGTTTAAGTTAATATTTGGATTAGGTTCTACAAATTAAATGTATACTCCCACCAATTGGGGATTTATTCATACTAAATAACTCTTTCTATAATTTTGGTTGTGAAAATGATATATGGAATGACCTATTAGTACATTTATAGTTATCATGATATTGAAAAGATTCAATAAAAAAATCATATTCATTTCCTGAAAAAAGAGATGAAGGGGAATTCGATCAAGGCGCAACAAGGGGTAATGTTGTCATGAAATCATGTAAGTATCTATTCTCTGGATAATTATTCAATTTTAGGAAATTAATATTGAAGTCAAATTTTATGAAGTTATCATCATTTATTATAATAAAAATTACCTTTTATAAGCCTCTTTGGGTTATGGGTTTGTGATTGTAAAATGTATCATGACAATGTTCTCTATTAGTCTCCATCAGAACTTAATAGTCAGATTTATCTTCAAGGTCCATTTTTTCACTTTACACCTATGTTATCCTTTATGGAAACCTATCATTGTGTTACTCTGGGAAACTTTTAGGATTCCATCATTCCATTTTAATAGGAGGTTTTTGTATTAATTTGCATGATGTGGGTTTATTTGAAATGTACATTTGAATTATAACCCCTGAATATCACCTAATAATATTTGGGGTAGAAATTAATTTTAAAGGGGGTAGAATGTATCAATAGAAGATATAGTGAATTAATATTTTGTAATTAATTTAATCTTTTTATAGTATTCATTTCACACAACCCAATAATATTATATTTTATATACAATAATAAATGTTCAATTGTGTTATATGAAAATCCATGTTAATATTTCACTAAATTGAATACATATATTATCTTGATGTAAAAAACACCACATTTTCCTTGTATTACAGGAAATACTATGTCTTTTAGATATATTTTGTTACATGGAAGCCAATGTTTTTTCCAGAATATAATAAACTATTAAAATTATTATAAAAATACCATTATGTATACCACCTAGCTATTTGAATGGATGTTAATGATAATGTCAAATACATTTTCAAAATAATATTTCCACATGAATCATTTTGGCCTAAATTATTGTTTTTTAATGAATGATATATTTGAAAATAATAAAATTTAATTTCTAAAAAACTATATTTTGATGTATAAACAAAATTTTAGTCATTAAATTAAACACAGAACATTTGATTAATTTTATAAATATAAATTATTTATAATATAAAAAATCAGTCTTTTTGGCACTAATCTAGTATATTTTATAGGAATAATATAAGAATAAATCAGATATTACGAATGAAAGAATTTATTATTCAAAAAAAATATTCCCTATTAATAGAGAAGCCATTTCAAATTTAGTTGTTGAAAACATTATAATTTTTTATGGAAAAATAATTATAATTTTTAAATAACATATTGAAATGTACATTGGGTGATGATTTTTTTATTTTAATGATAACATTCATATTTTTATGAATAATTAATAATTGATAATTTGAGTCCAAAATTACATTTTCATCCAAATTATTTTTATAGATAAATAATCTTTATAATTAGGTTTTAGTAATAGTAAGAACATTTTGAATTTAAATAAAGTAATTTCTGTAATTGTAAACAATTTCACATTAAATATAGTTGTTAAAACAGATCATGATTTTGAACATTTTTGTATTAAAAACATACTTTTTAATCCCATTAACGAGATTAACATTAAATTAATTTCGACCATTTATGGGATTAAAAATTGGAAAATGGATTCAATTTTCAATTAAAAATATCGTATTATTTCAAATAATTTAATTTTTGTTTTCATAAAATATCATTGAATGTTATTGAAATTAATTACATTGATGATGAAAAAAACATCATTATATAATTGTTAGACAGCAAATTTAAGAGGATAAATGACATAGAAACATATAAAAAAGCTATTAGATGGAAACATATCAACAAAGTATCCTATTAGATCAAAATTATCCAAATATTAGAGTCACACAATGTTATGGAGTCCTCTCAATAGTTTATACCATTAAAATTTACTAGAACACAAATCCTCCTACATTATAGAATGGAACTCACCCCCTCACATCATCACACAAATAAATCCATATTGTCTTGAAAAAACCTTACCAAATATACATAAAACACACCTAATGTAATCATATAACATCCATTTTTTGTATAAATAAATCCAAGTAATCTCAAAACTGTAATCCAAGATGAGTTCTCCATAGAATAAGTATCATCATTCCTCTAATGGTTTTATACTATTTTGGTTCTCCACCTAATAAAATATTATTATTACAAGATTATATAATTATCAAAAGTATCCATAATATAATTATATAGTTTTATTCTATGGGTTATACCTACACATACTCAAACATCCTTTTATTGGATAGCCATCTTACTATTCCTCTGTATGAAGAACTACTGCCTCATGAAACGATGTTATTAATTTTTTCTTTTCCACCTATCAAGGTTGAAAATTATGATTAGTAATATGATTTATATGATATATATTATATTTAGGACGTATTTATGATTATTTTATAAGTATATAAAACATACCTTCATTCTTTACCTTTCTTATAAACTGGATAACTTCATTTAAGGAAGTTTGGACTACCGCTTCCTCAAAGTGACGTGATTCATTCCCAATTTACATGGAAATAATTAATGATGTATTTAGTAATGGTATATGATATATACAACAAAATAATTCAACAAAATTAGTATATATATATCTATATTTTAGTTACATTTATATCGATACAAAAATTAAATAGTAATAACTTTCATGCATATGTGTGACCTACCTTCTCCATTAAATGTGTATTGCATGTAATATATCTTACTTTTATATAGTATTAAAAAAAATTATATAATTAATGTATATGATATTTAAACCATGTTTTAAATTATAAAAATAAATAAATCTTGATCTACATAATAGTATCAACAAAAATTTTCAAATCACGTTCAATAAACAATGTTGTCATTACCCAAATGTTTCTTTAACATGGTATTTTTAATGAACCGATAATATATTGTCATAATAAAACCATATATTTTATTATATATAATCATATAGATCATTAATAGATGTAATATAGAATTATATTTTTTATCAATGATGTTTTTATGATTACGATGATATTAAAAATATAAGGTAATATTTTTATTTCCATGTCAATTTTATTAATGTGACATTTATGCCTTATTGACCACTGGATTAATTTGTGTGGCGTATATACTATTCATGATCATATTATTGGATTAATTTCATTAATTTTGTATTTATATACATATACATATTATATACAATCTTTCATTGGGTTTCTATTATGAATCTCACCAAATCAATTAATTAATATTGTCTCAATTCACATTCCTTGAGACACATTTCATGTTACGAACATATATTTTTTTATGAGTCTTATATAATGTCATTTTACATGTTATATATTTAATATGATTCTTCACATGATACATTGAGATCAATGCATTTTTATTATATTATATTTGAAGTATAATTCAGAGATAACATGTGGTAGGTGATTATTGAAACAATCTCATCATTTAGCAAGATAATTTTTTATTATTGTTCCATTACTTAAATCTTCTAAACCATACTTCAAGAACACTTAATATTTTTATTTTCAACATTTTATTCAAGTTATATTCATGTATTATTTCCTTATTTCCACTCTTTGTTATATATGATAATTAATATTGTGTTTTCAATAAATCATAACCTTACCTCACGTGTTGGTTATAAATATATGTTAAATCAAAATCATGTTTCCTTAAATTGATTTCATAAATATTCTATACAATTTAAAAGAAGGTATATTAAAGAAAATTATTTTTTTTTATATTTTTTCAATGAAAATTTATTTTCATTATATTTTAATTATTTATTTTAAGAAATTTTCAATGAAATAGTTTTAAAATAATTTTCCAGATACGTTTGTATGAATTCAAATAAATGGTTTTCAAAACTAGTTCAATAAATTTTATAAAATTTCTATAAAAATGGTTTTCAAATTTATTTCAAGATTTATTTCTAATATTTCAAATTATTTTCAATGAAATATATTTTAAAACATTATGAAGTATATTTTATTATTTTTTAAATAAACATGTTTCAAAAAATTAAAAACTTATATTATATTTTTAAAAAAAAATTTGTTTTCAAAAATGTTTTTAGGATTATATTACAAGTTTACAAGGAAAATGGTTTTTAAAAAGTTAACAAGATTAACATATAATTTTTCAAATAAAATTTGATTCAAAATGTTTTGATTATTTTTATATAATATTTCAATGAAAATAGTGTTAAAAGTTTTCAAAAAATCATTATTACTATTCAATGAATTAGTTTTTCAAAATTCACTAAAACATATTTTATTCATTTTTAATGTATGTGGACAACATAATGTATTCAATATTCCATAATATTCATTCCAATAATATGGATTTCAATGAATCATTAATATTTTTTTATGTTTATTTTCATAAAGGAGGTTTTCATAATGATACTTGTTTTAAAAATCAGTTTTCAAAGAATAAATATCATTATCCTCAAGAATTGTTTTTAAAGGATCTTTCCAAATTATTCACCCTCTAATATAGAATACATTTTTTTATCATTCCTTTATATAAAAATTAATCAATGGTTCCATTCATGTTCATACAGTGAATTGTTTTTGTTTTTATAGTATGTTTTTTATTAATACCATTTCTCTTTCACGAGTTATATGTTTATGAATCCCATTTAAATTTTATTGTTTAAATGTTTATGAAACCAATATCTATTTCACATTTTATATATTAATTGAACTCTTTCATCATTAATGGGTTATATCCCTATGAAACCCTCTTTTTATCCAATAATTGTTTAAAAAATTAGTTATGGATGCAACCAATTTTCCATAGGTTAGGATATGATAAATGTATATGATACCAATTCAATTTCATCACTAATAATGTGATGATTTTTTGTGATCAAGTTGATCAATGTATGTATAATCCCATTATGTCATGTATAGAGCCTATATCTTCCACCAATGTATTGGGTAAATATCTATATCTCATGAAAAAGACATGGTTGTATTAGGGAGTGAACTCGGTTCAGTAAACAACATTATCTATTAAGATGATATTGGGAGTAATCCCTGACTACTATGATAGTCATGTGTGTGAACCATAACTACCATGATGGAATTTGGGTTGAACCCATATCACAAATATGGACTTTTTAGGGATTCCATGGCTACAATGGATCTAATTTTTAACTCATACAGGTCTCTCACAAATTATATGCCATATTCAAATGTTTTGATTTCATAGATTATGGTATTGATTTCCTTATGATTAATTTCATATGATCTAACAATATTTATTCTATGACTAATGCATATGATCTTTTTTATGATGGTTATAATATCTAAATTTTATTCTCATGTTATCATACCATTATTCTCAAGTTATGCTTATGTATGCCATTTTTTTGTCTTTTATATGCATCTGATCTCACACCTTTATTATGTTTCCCATCCACTACTTATGAAGGCTATTTTAAGTAGATATAATAAGGATGAATATTATTTTAGGAAATATTTATGATCATTTACCGCGTTATATGTTTTTTATATGTTTCTAAATTCACAAAACTATTATGGTACATGGGCGTGTAATATTATAATGTGCTGAATATTCAACTTAAATGATGTAACATCAGTTTTTGTGAATCTTGGATCACTATAAATATGGTGGGGTGGTTTTATTGGTTATTTATTCAGCATGCGTCATTGATAACTCTTGACATGGTGTAGGTTGATTTATTTGATTTACATGCGATTTTCTTTTTAAAACATTTCATATCTTCCCTATCATGTGAAATGAGTTGGAAAAGCATTATTGATGTAGGGAACCTATTATTTTTCACATTTTATTATTTTTTGACAGAGGATTACTCTGTTTTATCTATATGGATGTTTGGCTCTGGCATAATCTAGATAAATAAATTTATTAATTTATCTTTAAGGGAAATTGGGATTGATTCAAATATTTTTATGGATATGATATTATTATGATCTGCTATTTGTATGGGATAAATTCTCTTCTAAAAAAATATGTCCATTTGGTTCATCATATGTACTTATCTGACATGAGTTATGGAACCCATTTTTTCTTTATTATTTTAAATCCCGATAAATAAATTGAAATTTGATAAACCGCAATATTTTTCTAATAAATTTTTTTCCTAGAGATTTATAGACCATGTGATAAGGCCTCTAAAATTATGTGAAATTTTATAAAATCCTGATTCATAAATGATTAAAATGATTTGAGATGTTCAAGAATGTATTATTGTGTTGTGTGGGGTTGTTGGGTGAGATGTTTCCATGATTTTGTGTTGATTTGGCGATGATTTTTTCACCATCAATTTTGGGGAAGTGATGTTATGGTTATTTTTCCATGATTTTAGGGTGTTGAGGTGATTTTATGTTTATACGATCTTTTGTAAGGGGAATATGGTTATTTTATGGGGATGATGATTTATTTTTTGTGGGTGTTTTCAATGAATTATATGCACATGTATTAATGGAATAGTTTTTTTATAATGAATAAAATTTCTTCTCACGTTTTGGTTAAAGGGATTGAACTGATTGAGGAACAAATAAATGATGGGTTAAGTGGTTAAATGTGGTGGATTATTTTTATCGGAATAAATGGGATGTATAATGGTATTAGTTGGAAATGTGACATGTGAATTTTGGATTGTGTAGTGTTATGAATTTAGTGGTGTCAGTGAAGTGATATTGTTGTGAGTTGGTTAGTGTTTTGTTAAGATACAATAGGTTGGGATTTTGTGTAGCTTAAAGGTATATACACTTGTATATTTTATTGTATTTTTATTGAAAACCCACTAGTGTTGATCCCTATGTTATGACACTTGTATTTTATCATGTAGGGGATTCTTCATAACATCCTATTGATTATGATGTATGAATGTATACATTCTATACTCTCCTCTCTCATGTAGAAGAGTAGATATATATTCGATGTGATGACCAGATTTCTATTAGTAACAACCTGATATTTTTTAATATTTCATAAAAAATGAAATTAATATTTTACTTTTTTATCATTAATCAAAACATTGAGTATATTTTGAGTTATATAGAACACCGTATTTAGCTTTTATAACCCAAAACAATGTGTTCATTCAATAGTGTGCAGGACACAGGACACCATGCTTCAAAGAAGCATGAAATAATTTTCCAATAAACTAACCTTTCATTAGGTGAGAACTAACATAATAAAATAATTTATAGAATATAAACATAAATTTCAAAATAAATATATCATTACATATAGATTCTAATTTAATGATCAATCAATTTTAATTAATGTCATTATATTCACCCTGAATAATTTTTCATCAAGAATTATTTTATTACTATTGATGATAAAATATTATTCATAAATTATAGATATTTTATAAAAAAATAAATTTAAAATTTATCTCATTTATAATCATCGTATTGAAATTAACTTATTGTGATTTTTGGAGATTTTTCTGGAAAATATAATTGTTTTATTGAATAGTTAAAAATTATATTTTTTTAAAAAATTATCATTTCATAAAATTGGATAATATAAATACCCAATTATTTTTTAAGGTAAAATAATAATATTTTTTAATATTTATTCAACATAATTAATTATTAAGGAAATTTATATTGGATTTTTTTATTTTTATAACTCGTTTTAAAAATGGGTTTTATCTTTCTAAAAATATTTTTAATGTGCATAATGCCTATATGTTTTAATTAATTAAAATAATACCTAATTAAAATTTTTTGAATTAATGTTTATTCATTTTTTATAAATTATATTTATTTCATAATAATAAAATAATTATTATTAGAAATAGAGTTAATAAATAACCATATTATACATGAACAATACACTTCCAGAAAAAAAATTTCTTCAAATTTGTATGTTTTCGTTTAAAATAAATATTTGAAAAATAATGAAAATATATTCAAACAAAAATATTTCTATTTTTAAATTCATCATTTCAGTATCATATTATACCTAATTTTTGGTATTTTTCAGAAAATATATATTTTGATGAAAAGTAAAAAATACTATTATTTTAATGAAAATTGCATTTTAATTTAAATTAATTACAAAGTTATATTATATTATATATTGTTTTCAATTTTATATGATATCAATTATAAAATTATTATTCATTATTATGTTATTTATTTCAATTTTTATAATTATTTTTGTTATAAAAACATATAAAACATTTGAACCTAATCACATTAAAACCCTCATTTATCATCCCATCTACGACGCTATTTTTAAATTATAAATTTTCAATTATGTGATTGCCGTTATGTAAATCATCATCAGGATTTTGGATTATAATAATTTATATTATCTAATATGAGCATTTTATTTTTTTTTCAATAAAACTTAACGTGAAAAAAACAAAAAATATTTAAAATTTTAAAGGACACAATATCTATACTAGGTTGGGGGAATACAAAAAATATTAGGGATATAATTAACTCATTTCCTGAAAAAACAATTTCCTGGTTCATATATAGACAATATCAATGATTTTACAAATATGTTTCCATTATTAGAGCATTGTGACATGATAAAAATGGGTTAAATTCTTTCATTTTAAAAAACAAAAGTGCGCTACTCACATCATTTATAATTGGCCACCCACTCTCAACTATTCGTAACATGTATAAACGATTTTGTTCAAAAATTTCCCATAGAAACTCAATTTCAAAATTCCCTCTTATCTTTTAATAGGATTCATTTTATGAATAAATATAATGGAGGATGTATTTTATTGCAATCCTAAGGGGGGTCCTAGAAGAAGATGCAACGTTGATTAAAAAGATATTTATTATAAATTTTTCCACCTACATAAATTATAATTATATGATATTGATATAATAAAAATATTACATTCCATAATTTTTTTCAGGTTATTATAATTATTTATCACCATCCACACATCCATGAAATGTTTTATGAAATCATCATTCATACCTATGGAAGGCTACCGACTCATGAACTGTTGCCATTAGTTTTTCCATTACCACCACTAAAGGTGAGATATTATGATGAATATAATGTATAAATATGATATTTCTAAAAAATTATACATATTATATAAGTATATCAAATATAATGTTTTAATTCAATTTCATCTCGGATATGAAAAATTTATCATTTCTACGGCGTATTACTTCTTCGCTTAGAATTGCGATAACTATTTCACTAACTCTTTACATAGATGATAATAAGGAAAAATATATGTGATAGATATGAAATAATTATAATATTAATGACGTATTTTTCATTATTAATATATAATATATAATATATTTTATTGCTATTTATCTCATTAAAAGATGATTACATCATTCTTGTACATGTCGACTACCACCATCATGAAGCGACGTGTCTCTCCCATTTCTTCACCAAATAACATTAGTGATATTTATAAGTATATATAATGATATATTATGGAATTTATAATATTAATAAACTTAATTTTGGTTAATATATTTCTTAATTACATTCCATAATGATCATTGAAAAATGGTAATTATACTCAAGGGTACGTATGACATAAAAGCACCATGATCGTAATGTACATCATTTCTCAAAACCATATAACTTTATTAGTATTAAAATTATAATTGATGTATAAATATAATAATTTTATACTGATGATATTTATCTATATTATGGTAATGTGATCAAATTAAGAGGAATAAAAATATCAAATGAAAACATACACAAAAATAAAGTGGTTATTACCCGAAACATGATTTAAACAAGGAATTGTTAATGAAAAATTAATTAATGGCCATATATAAATCATATATGGTATGATAAATATAATTATTGTTTTAATATAAATTTATATTGAAATTATATTTTATATAGTAGAGGATTAAACCTGTTAACAGTAATTCAATACATATTATAATGGACTTATAGTATCTCTTTTATTTTTGGAATACATATAATAAGTCTCAACATGGGTTTTTTATGTGGTATATATATTTATGATTTTATGTGATATAAAATGAATAAAATTATTTTCATTTTATTAATTTTGTAATTTTATGTTATTATTTTTCTGGGATTCTGGTTCAAATAATTTCTAATGTGGAAAGTGAGTTTTGTCAGAATTTTCTTTCTTTGAGACATACATTATGTAGTGAAACAATATTCCTAAAAAAATTGTATACGTATCCCCAATAACATATATTATAATTAATTAATATATCCCATTATATTTTTTCCATTTTATGGTATTCCTTCATCGGGCATATGATTCAGAGTTTCCAAATTTTAATGATTTTTTGTTATAATCTTATCGTTGATCGATATTACTTATGATTATGCATCTGATGATACAAAATTATGATCCTTATATCATGAAACTCATATATTTTATTATTATATGGTCCTTCATGCTATTTTCAAGTAAAAATACAAATTTTATACCCCATGGTAATTAAAATAATTGATAAAAGGTTTGTAATAAAATCTAACATGATTATTAATTATTTTCGGAAATGCGTTTTCTTCCAAAACAATGTTTTAAAAATAAATGTGTGATTTCCTGACCTAGGTTCCACTATCTAGTTTCTCATCTTGGTCGATTACATTCCCCCATGCTCAACTACCGATACTATATAGGCTTTTGAAAAGCAGTGAGGTTCAAATATATAATATGCGTAGACCATACCCTATTTATCAAAGAAACAAAAATAGGAAATATGTAAAAACATACAAATGGTAATAAACATAACTAGATTAATACTATTATTAATATATTTCAAAAATATAAATACAATAATGAAAATTAATAAGTATATATTTCATATCAAATATATGTCACGTGTCAATATGAAAGCCCAAAATAAAGGAAAATAGATAACATCCAAGTGGGTCCTAACATCATTTCATGTTCCCTCGTCTGTGCTCCATCCCAAATCATCTGTCTAAAATAGGGATATTACCCCTATAATTTCCTTCAAAAATTAATTATTTTGAGTTATTGATTAGAATTCATGAGTTAAGTGGAGGTAGAACTCATTATGCCACTACCAATGATGTCTAAAGTAATAAATGAATGTAATAGTGTATGCAATTATATAATTAATAAAATAAAATTGACAAAGAAAACTATTTATCTATATTAAATTATTATTTATTAACACACAAAATATGGGTTCATGATTACATACAACTCTATAATACCTACTATAATGCATATCATAGTTCGAACCATCCCCAAGGGAAAAAATATATCAAATAACTCATTTATTTTATTTTCGAATTTCATTCAAATTTCATATCATGGATATATTGAACCATAGTCCAATGCCACCATTTTTTTTCATTAAATGTAATTTCAATAACCCTATGGGAATTTAAAGTATCAATATATATCCCACAACCTTTTTTATAAAATATTTTATTTTGAACCACCCTTCCATATGACAGACACATATATCATTCAATAACTTATGGTATTATAAATCCTTTGTTTATTTCCCACTCACATATATCACATATACCCCAATACCACATATAACATATAATGAATTTACATAAATTTAATGAATCATTATGTTTTTTATCATACATTATAATCATCATATCCATTTTATTTATCCAAAAATCAATGTACATCACATTATTTCACATGGAATAATATGAAAAATTCACCATTAAACCATTTATCATATAAACTATGGTGCCTTGGTACACTCTAAGAGGGAAATGGTGAATCATGATCTAACATTATATAATTCAAGGGATGGATCATGTTCCCATGTCAGAAGGAATTTATTAAGCATTTTTAATGGAGATCTTCCAGAAAAAATAATCACATACAAGGATACAACACAATAATTTTACATGGATCACCACTATAGGCTACTCTAAGAGAATAAACAGACAATGTGTTGGTTATACCTAAATCCACTAATCTTCACTGGTTATGGAATTCTATATTTTAAACACAATCACTACATGATAAGAAAAAAAAATTTAATATTTTTTAATTATTGAACAATACATCCATCCGAAAAATTCAATGGACTCCCCCAAACTCACATCTTTGGGTGTATACAATCTTAGGTTTAAAAATTGATGGTTGATTTTGTAAATTTTAATTTCTATAATTTTACCTTAAATTCATGAGACTCAGATTTTATCATAGTCATGAATTATTTCATGTGAATACACTGATCAAAGAAATAAAATATTCAAAACCTAAAAGGATAAAACTTCATCACATGTGGGAAAAACATTTTCCTGCGTGATAAATTTAGGAGTATAATGAATGAAATATTTTTCACAGCCTGAATTTTTTGTGAAACCAATCCATTATATTCACTTTGTATTAACAGACATAAGGAACCCTATAAAAGAACAATTTTACATGAATTAATCTTATGCGCACATTTATTTCATGTGGCAGATACTTTGAATATTCATAAAAAGGTATGAGTTTGGAAAGGGGTAGATGCATCTTTATAGAACTAGATGACCATGCACATAAGATCCTTGTATGACTTTCTCGTTCATGTAAACCTAATTCTTATGTCTTATTATGATCATAATATCATTTCATGATATTTATGATTTTATGAACATCTCATGACTTTTTCATATTTTCATATGTCAGCAAAGTAACTCCACTTCTACATGACCTCGTTTTGATGTCTTATTTGGCATATTAGATTATTTCGTTACATCTACATTTCACACAAAACATCTTATTAGACAAACATTATTTCATGCAACAAAATAAATCATTTCTGTAGATATTTGATTTTTTTTCTTAAACACCCATAAAACAAAACATCCATTAAAAAATAATTTTTACATTCTAAATTTCATGAAAAATATTTTACAAAGACATATTAATCTATTCACAAATTTTTAGACCCAATCATTTGGAAAAAATTGGCAAAAAACCCCCACCTTCAAAATTATATCCAAATTAAACCTTATGATCTCATTCCATGAAAATTTACCTAATAAATCAAGTTTTTATTAAAAATAAACACAGACCAGACTTCCTTTTCAGAAATTAATTATGTTGGTTTAAAAAATACACAACTTTGGTTTTGCTATAAATTTGATTAAAAAATATATAACACACAAGACATTATCAAAACCAGAAATTCCATAATCAAATCATCAAACCCACTAATTATAAATGATCAATTATTGATGTAGAAAACATAGGGGAATCATGAAATGGGTTCTCATGATATTGAATTCATATTGAGCTCTAAGCTGGGATCTGACTATTTCTTTATCATACTAGATTCCATGTGTTTTTGAATGATTAAGGATATTACACATCATATTTTCATATTAGTTCATAACCCCATATTTTTACTAAGTCTCATAAGCATTGCACACTGTTTCCATAAAACACTGAATTATCATTATGTCACAGAAGCATTGAATGGTTAAAAAACATGCAACCAAAAAACATTTTGGGACATTGAATTTCTAAATCCCCCCTTTACATATATACCCAATGACCTCTTATTTATATCTGTAGAGTTAAAAATAGACTTCCCGTAAAAATATCTAACCAATTAAACTACATGAAATCAATAAATAGATTAAATCAACTAACAAAAATGGGAAGAGGGGACCAGCCGTAACCTCATCATGAAATAGAAGGTTGATGAACACCATTGTTCAAATAATTATTTTGAACACATATACTACTAATTACATAGTTAGAATATCATCCACATGGTCATTAGTTCTAGAATGCTATAATTTAATCACACACTGTTCAACATTTTCCTTGATGAAGAAATATCTCATATCAATATAGGTGTTATGATATTCTTGAACTAGATAGTTTATAAGAATGATCAATTTTTTTTTCTCATAGTGGAAAAATATAAGCGTCTTCACATACAAAATATTATTTAGTTATTCCTTCATCTATAATAGATTATTTCAATCATATTTAGTGAGAATGTACTATTCTTAGTCCATACTATGAGATGTGAATCCATGCTTTTTTTCTCAACCTGTCCACATATTTTTTCTCCAAAGTAGAATGGTCCACCACCTGTGGGATTTCATTCCTCCACATATCTATCCTATTTAGAATCATAAAATTATGATAATACATTATATATTTCCTTCAATATTGACTAATCCATATTTGATATTACCTTGAATGCACCTCATGATTCCTTTATCTTCTTCCAATTGTTATCCAATAAAATTACTTTTAATCTGGTCTATATTCATGATTCAAGGATAATATCTTTCCATATTGAATTAATTTATAATAAGATTCAATTTATTTTAAGTTAAACATTTTGATCCACATATTTTCTATCATTGTAATTTCCATATTTTCCCAACCAAAATTGTGGATGTAGTTAAGATGGAGTCCTTCTTGTTTAATTTCATCAACAAGATTCATGTATATTTTTCTTGAGAATTTAGGGTGTAATCCTTATTATAAATCACTTAAATCTAATGAATTATATTTTTTATCAATTATGGACATTTCCAATTATGATTACACGTGATTAGAAAGTTATTCCACTGATTCATTCATGATTCTACTTAATCTAGAATAATACATATTGACAAACACCATATATTTATCTTAATATCAACTCACCAGATTATGATACGATCAGCGCCTCCACTTTTGAATTGAATCATATTATGATAAGCATCATGTTTGGAATACCATGCATGAAGTTCTTTCATTAGACCATAGAGAGGATTCTTTAATACTAAAAACTTTTACTTCATAATTTCGATTGAAAAATCTATACAGTTGTTTGATAAATATTTTTTCTTCAAACACTATTTAATAATTTTTTTTTACATCCATATAATAAATATTTTATCCAATTTTAATATCCATTGTAAGGAAAATCATAATTGACCCATGTTCGGTCACACCATAGTTTTTATTTTCTTCATATAGATGCATTTAACCTTTTTTCCATTTGAGAATCTATTATATTTTAGAGTCTTTTGAGGTATTTGGTCTTAATAATTGATAGTGTTAATGATATAAGGGAGAATATAGAGAGGTGGGATGTTTTTGATATCCCATGTGTCGGTTATGTTTGAAGTATGTTTGTTCTATGGTTTTAACCCTCTATTTATATGAGTTTTGAGGTAATAATGGTGATGTTATCAGACTTTTTCCTTGTTCCACGGTTATGTCACAATGTTAAACAAACTAGGCATCCTAATTTTGAATCATGTAAAACTCCTGAAAATAGGGAATTTTATGTTTTCCATACATTTTTTAACAATATGAGGTAACTATGATAGTGTCCAATGTGTCCATTAGAGAGAGAATGGTTGGAAAACAGTTTATGAAACTGGGCAGACAAACCATGCATACTTCCCATGTCATTAAAAATGATCATTTCCTTTTTTAAACGTAATAGGATTTTACCATATATCACCCAATTCAACCCCATTATGTATTTATGACCAAAATAGGCTCCTACCAACTTATAAACACCTTATAACTACTTATTTGGTGATTCTAATGTGATTTCATCATGTTTTTGGAATAATTCACCAAGTAAATCTTATCCATTATTTAGTATATTTCTTATTCATATTCCATTATTATTGTTGTTCCTTTTCTACATTGATCATGTGAACCTAGGGTATATGTTTCCTTTGGATTAAATTTGGGGTTTTGTTTTTATAGGGTTCCAATTGGATGTTTTAGCTTATTTGACATTTTTCTAGTTATATCAAGTAGGCATTGTTGAAGTGTGATCAATTTTAGGTCGATTTACCATTATAGGTATCTTTTTAATTTAGGAGTCAGTAATTTATTTTATTTTAAAAATTATTAATATGTTATTTATTTATGTATGATTTTTCAATTATTTTTTTGATATGAAATGTTTATGATTCCATCTTTTTCAAATTATATGCAATTTGTCTGTTAAATATTTCTCACCATGTGTTTGATGAAATGCACAGTTGGATTTTTTATATATTTTTTGGGTGTTTAGAAGACTGTTTGGGCTCTTTAAATGTGTTTTTTAATCTCAAATGGTGGTTTGGTCTCTTAAAAAGGGGTTTTTGGTTGTGTTTAGTCAAAAGTGATGTGTGTTTGGTTCTTGGGAAATGATTTTGCTTCTGAAAATGGTATAAGGCCAGTTTAATATTTTTATAAAAGTTTTTTTCATGAAAACCCTCATTTGATGGTCATTATGCTTTGGTTATGTTGATTTTTTAGTGAGGTCCACAAAATAGAACTCCTTCATGGTTAAGTGGTTGTAAGGAAAGAGATTATTCCTTGGCGTGACTTGTGGGAGACTTGTGGTTTGTCATGCAATTATTTGATTTATTTTGTCATGTTTGGATACTTTTTTGGCATTGTTACCTCACCCCACTGTTGAATTAAAATTAGAACCTAACATTGCTAGTAGTTATTCATTTAACGATTCTTATAGATGATTTGGAATTGTCTTTGGATAGTGGATCGTAGCATTTTCTTTTATTCTTATTAGGATATTTCTCCTCATTAAAAAAAGGTTGGGTGCGATTAATCATTGGATAATGTTGATCTCAGTGTCTGAGGCAAGCCTTCTAGATTAGTCATAGACTATTCCCTGATATCCATGTTTATCCCATGTTCATTAGTTCATTTTCATGTGTGGGGAGGAATGAAATGTATTTTTTTACTGGATACATATGAATGAATTTTTCCTATTCCTTTTTTGAATTTTTTACTCTATATTGTTGTATCCCTTTTTGAGAAGGGCGATGAGTTAGTTTTCAATGGTTTTGCGAAAATGTTTATTAAATTTTTTTTGCTTCCCTTATCCCCATTTTAGACAAACCATTACCCTTCTCCTCTACAATGTAAATTTCTTATTATTTTAAAAGATACTAGATTTAAATTAAAAAATAGAAATGGACCATGTTTTTTATTAATGTGAAATTGTGTGAAAACCCTATTTTTGTATATGTTATTTCAGAAATGAAATTGAGGTTTCATTTATTTAAATGAAATTTATTGGGAATATATTATTCTAGAATTCATACTATGTTTTAATACCCATGTATATTGTTTCTTCTTGTTTTCAGCTTCTGGTTTATGATTTATCTTGGTTTCTATCACCATGGGTGATGGGTGGTTTTGGATTTCGAGAGTGATCCATCGGGTCATATAGAGACATATATTTTTTAAAGTATATTTTGGGTTCTATTCTATTGTTTCTATTGTGTTTCCAGATTATGAATAGTTAATGATCTATTTGGAAAATTTTTATTATGTATTTTTGTTTCTCTAATTATTTCTACAATTTTATTTATATTCATTTGTAGAAATTATTCCCTTTATTCTATTTGGATTCAATAGTACTAGTTTCACGCCCCATAGGGTCACATTAACCTCTAGAGACTTGTATCAATCTTTCTTTGGTGACTGGTTCAAGGTAAAATTCAGTTGGTTAATGAAAAACTGGAATTAGAGTAGGCTATTTAGCGGGAATTTCTTTCGATGCATCCTTTATTATTTGGGATGGCCTGGAAGATGAAGTATGACTATCAGAATCTAGGTTTTATATATGTGGGAATGTCTGGAAGACACTTTGTGGACTAAAACCTTGTCTACTAGGGGATATCATGATTCATTTGGTCTCTCTTATTCTTATTGGTAATTTGATTTTTATTTAAATGAAATGGTAGTTAAGTCGGTGGTTTTTGGGAGTGCATAGGGCCTAAAAAGACATGTTTAGCCAGGTACATGGTTCGGAATGAATCTTTGTGATGGTGGCTTCATAGGAATATGGACACCAAACATATGGTCATGTCAACCATCACCACTAGTTTCCCTATGTATATAGCATTGGGTCCCTGTTGATTTGGATTTTTTTATAAATATTGACTCATAATATATAAAACTTAATTAATATGGTAATTGTTTCAAATTATGTTTGATAGAAAATGTATTAACAAATATATATTGAAATGAGCTTCAGAAAAATAGTGTTTTGAAAAATTATCTTTTTTGGAAAATGGGGTTTGTTATTGTCATTGGATTTTATAATCAAAACATGTGTTTAACCAAATTTGATTATATGGAAGAATTTTTTTTAATGGGGGTGCAAGAAAAAAATTTAAACGAGAGGGAATTTATTTGAAATTAGTTTTGGAACCAAATGATTCCTCATGAAATGATATTTTTTAAAATAGTAGAAATGTTTTGAATTTAGATGAATTGGGTTTTGAATATAATTCATGTGAATATTATTTATTAAGTGCAATAAAATGTTTTTAAGTGAATAGTTTGATAATGGTTTTGGATTGAGAGGATAGTGATATGTTGAAATAGCTGTGAGAAATATTTCAGTTGAGGAAAATTTTTAATTTGATAATATGTGTTAAAAATTGTGTTTAGAAAGAGGAAAATAATATTTTATTTTTCTTTTATATTTTATTAAGAACTATCATGTGGGTATTTCGCTCAAAGGGTGTATAGTTGACGAAACAAGTATATTGGTTCCCCAATTGGCCTGAGATTGTATGTGTGTAAATCTCCCTGGAATACTATTGGTGAGGTGGAATCATTAAATGTTTTTTTCTATGGTGTTCTTAAAATGATATGATAATATGTTTTAATAACTACTGCATGTGTGAATTCAATACTTATCATTTGAGAAATTATGATTAAGTGGAGATTTGAGTTTGATATCTTGATGGGTAGATGGTTTTTGACGGGGTTCGTGGTTTTTTGGTTCTTTATTATATGCACCCACAAAGGATTCAATGGATATTTGAGGTAAAACTATAGTACGTTCACTATTAGTAGACCCTCTAGTTTATCAACCTAGGGAATTATTTCCTAGGATTCCGATTTTTAATCCTCATCTCGTTTATGGTCAAGAATATCGTCAGGATTCAGAAGTGTGGATGAAGTGAATTGATGGAAAAATTATATTCTTTGATATTCTTGAGTCATTATAGGTTATGTCCACTAACATAATTTCAAATGGTGTGACCTAGATAAAGTGGAAGTTGGTCACTCGAACCAGTCCTTAGGATGTTATTACTTTGGAGTACTTTATCCCTTCATTAATTTGGAAATATTTCTCTAAGGTGTTGTAGATGAGGAAGGTGATGTAGATTTGTGGTCTACTAAAAGGTGATGGATCATTGATGGAGTAATTGTTTTATTTAATGGTTTTAGTTCCTTACCTTATAAATTAGTCTATAGAAAATTCCTTGAAGGCCTGACATTTTGTGAGCAGGATTCATCCTGATCCATATATGAAGGTGTTAGAATTTTGTGTAACCCCATTAACTGACATGGTGGGGAAAACAGTTCAGGTTGAAGATATATTAGTATAAGTGCATGAGGTAGTCAAAATTCCCCCAAACTCATGATGTAGTTATGTTAATCCTTATGAGGATAAGGATTAATGATCTGAATTTGTTGGTGCAAGTCATGGAATTAGATGCCTTCTAGATATTTTTGTAAGCTTCTTCAAAGGGATAGTTCAAGGTGTGTCATTATTATGGAAAGGTAGATCATAAAATTATTTCATTCTCGAGTCCTCTGATACCTTTTTTGATTGTGGATTCCAAGGTCAAATGAAATGGTTTAGTTAGGGTGTTTATATGATATGATGTGGAGTCAGATTCACTGATTCAAAAAACACCCTAGACTATTTGTAGGTGTAAGCTTCTATTTTGGGATCATTTTAAATTCAAATTCAATTTAATTATTATTTTGTTGAAATGGTTGTGTTTTGTAGAGATTTATGGTGTTTATATTTCATTAATTTTTAATTTTTGATGTTTCAATATATTTTAGACATTTGTTTTAATGGATTCATGATTTTACATTGGAAAATATAATATTTTCCATCTTTAGTGGAGGTGTGTTCCATTGTGTATATTATTTAATCTACCTCTTCTTTATGGTGAATGATGATTATTTTAGTGTATCTATTGCATTTGTGGAAGTTCCATGTCGGTGTAAAGTAAGTATCAAGGTGTTTCATGTTCATTTTGTTATACTCAAGTGGACATGTGGCCACTTGTGATACATATAGAAGGAGTTCTGAAAAGGGTTTATTAGCTCATGACAACAAGAAAGTAGACGATTCAATACATTAGGGCTCCAACCATATGTCATGGAGTGAAGTTCTTCATGTAGTTAGGAATAACCATTGATTCAAGGTACTATGAATTAGCTATTATCACCATCATTGTTATTCAATAAGATTAAATTTTATTGTTCTATTTTTCCTTGTAGATGAATGTTTCTCCATATTTCAAAAATATTTATGGTCTTATCCTCAAAAATTTCCTTTGATTTATTTTTGGATGTGAATATATGATTGGTTTATTTTTTGGGTAAACCCCTATGAGACAGTTTTGGTTTTGGTTTTTTCTCATCTAGAGTTGATTTTGTCTTGTGTAGATGATGAATCATTTATTGGTTTGCCTCTTGGTTTGGATTTTATTTAATTTGGACCACACATGTTGGAGGGGTTATTCATTGTGGGGATTTCATGGGGTTTTCTATATGGGGTTTCTCATATGGGTTTGGGGTAGTTGAATTCTATTGGGGGGAGTCCTTTTTGAACAAGCATGTTGGAAAAACAGTTTTGTCTTCAGTGTTTGTTTAACACTATGTAGTTTCTTCCAGAGTTGTTTTATATTGGGTCTTTTTTATTTGGATGGATATCGGAATTTTGGAGAAATAATGATGGTTATTTTAATGAATGATTATGGAGGTTTTTGGATTTATTTTTATTTATTTTTTGATAGTTTATATTACATTTTTTATTTTAAATGAGTAGTAGTTTGTGATTTATCTGGGTGATTGTGAAGGTGCATTTTGGTTTGGGGAATTAGATCGATGATTTTTTAAACCATTTACTTAATTGATAATCTTGTGTTTCTTTGGATTTCTGGGGGAAAACGTATGATGGTGTGGAGAATTATTAAACTCCTATTTTTATTTTAATATATATTTTTGTTTTTTATTTTTCTATTTGGTTTATTTGTTGAGATTTGGAGGGTTTTGAGGTTTTTTTTTATTATTCAAGGATAATGTAAATTCTATGGGGGAGATAATAGAGAGGTGGGGAGATTTTGACACCCCTATTGTCACTTATATGTGGGGTATGTTTTTAGGATGGTTTGACCCCAGAAGTTAGATATGTTTTTGGAAGAAATGAATAATAATTGTGGTATTTTTCAGGGTCGCATGGTTATGGATCACAATTGAACTAACCATTTTGCCTATGTGTGAATATCATGTAACAATTTATGGTGGTAAATTTTAGGGTTTTCATATGGTTTGTTTATCCATTCGATCTAGCCATGCGGGTGTCCAATGTGTCGAGTAAAGGGAGCATAGTTGGTGCATGGTTTGGGAAATTGTGCAGCCAAACCATGAACAATGTCCATGGCATTAAAATGTGATTTTACACTTATAACCACCTATATTTAAACCCAAATCACTATATTTTTCGTTCATTTGGTTTTTATGACCCTAAGAGGCTCGTACCCTCTTCCTCACACCTTCCAACTTCTTATATGGTTATTATAAGCTGATTTATTCATGTTTTGGGGATAAATCATAAAAAAAATCTTCTCCTTTATTCTTCATATTCCTCATTCTTTTATTTTTTGGTGGTTACTATTATACATAATCCATGTGACTCTAAGGTTCACTATTACCTTTCTTTAAATTAATATTTTTTCTGTTGTTAGGATTACTCTTGGATGTTTTTACTACTTAAAAACATTTCAAGGTTGTTACCAGTGGGTGTTATTGATGCTCTGTGAGAAGGAGGTGGGTTTCACTTTGAAATTAACTTTTAAATGTTAGAAAATTTTATTTTATTCATTAAAAAAGTAACTCATATGTCATATAGAGATGTCTTTTTTTATAATAATTATATTATATGAAATGCGGTGGTTCCCTTCAGAATTTAAAGTATAAGAAATTATTTGGAAAAATTATACACAATAAGTGATTTATAAAATACACAGTCATCTTTTCTATGTAATTTGTTGGTTTTTAAAGCATAAAATAGATTTTTAAAAAAAAAATTCAATATAAAATGTTGGTTTGGGTTTCTCAATTAATTTTTAGTGTTTTCTAATAAAAGATGATTTCCGTTTGGTCATTTTGGAATATATTCATATGAGAAAATTGTGTGAGGACTTGTTAAAATTTTTATAAAATTGGTTGTGTAGAAAAAAATTCATCGATGGTAATCTATACTTTTTTATGTTGACATTTGTGGGAGTTCAAAACTGATAGACTAATTTTGGTTTAAATTCCAAAATGAATGAAATTTTTCCCAAGGGTCACATGGGGGTGACTTTATGTATTTGTTTCGTGTGTATGATGTGTGTGCATGTGATTAAATGATTATTTGTAATTGTTGTATCACCTACAAAATATTCAGGAAATTGAATTCTAGCATAGATGTTGTATTTTCGATGAACAGACAATACACTAGATTAGGATTTTTCTCTACCTAGTGGCCCATAGTAAGGAATTTTCATCACATTCGGATATTGATCCTCGGTTAGACCAGGTATGGTGAGATTGAGCATGAAATCACGATGATGTCATCGAGTAATATATGCCTCTAAGATGAGGTAGATTTAACTATGTTCTATATTATTCATATGAGATCCTAGGTTCTCCCACTTCCTTTGGAACATATTTTACTATGGTGTATGATTGAGAAGCATTTTTGGTTAGTTACTTGTGTGTCCAATTTTTCCATTTCCAATGTTTTCTGATAATTGTTTCTAATCTATTATTCTGTGTCTATTTCTTACAAGAGTAATTATTGGATTTTTAATGGAAAATGGAAAATGTTTTTGATATTTTTTCCCAACCCTTATCCACTATTAGGTAATACCATGACCATCATCCTCTAAAATTTTAATGTATTATTCTTGTAATAGAATTTGTATTTACATGGTAAAAGGGTAGTGGATAATGTTTTTCATTACAATGTAATAGTTTGACAATCCTATTTTTTATATTGTATTTAAAACATGAAATTTATTTTACTTTTAATTAAATTAAATGCATTGGGAAAAGATTGGGCATGCCTGCCTATTGAGTTTTAATTACCCCAACTATAGTTCATTCATGGTTTTAGCTTTTGGTGTCAGTTTCAAATTTGATTCTATCGGTGGGGTGATGGTTTATTTCTGGATCGTAGAGTGGCGATCAAGTTAAAACATGTATTTAATGAATAACTCTATTAAAGTGGGAATTTCGCGTCACCCAGAGGTGCCTCCCACTATCTTTGGACTGCTGAGGCACTCGTCCTGTCGAGTATCGTGGGTTTGATGCATCACAAGCGGTGCTACCCACCGTGGTTCTGCCGTGTCACACAGAGGTGCTCCCCCTAATAGCCTGTAGAGGTACTCCTCTTTTCGGTTTCCTCTATATGTAATGAATAACTCTATTAAAGTGGGCATGCCACGTCACACAAAGGTGCTTCCCACTATGCTTGGACTACTGAGAAACTCATCCTGTTGAGTATAATGGGTTTGATGCATCACAAGCGGCACTACCCACCGTGGTTCTGTAACGTCACACAGAGGCTCTCCCCCTGACAGCCTATAGAGGTACTCCTCTTGTCGAGTACCGCGGAACTGCCACACTCACACAGAGTCGCTCCTCTGCCGTGGGTCTGTCGCGTCACACAGAGGAGCTCCCCACTGGGCAAGTCGAGTCACTCTGAGTCGAATTGGTCAAGTAGTCGTCAGATCTCAACTATATACTAGGTCTATGTACTCTATCTGCTCGTCACAGGAAGGAAATACTCCATGAGCTACTGGTCGATACTCTGAGTGTCATGAAGTCACATGTAGATTTATCTAAAAGGACCGCCACTACATAGGGGTCTCAAAGCAACATACAATGCATCAATCAGACTCATGGTCTGTTGGTTATTAGCCTTTCAGTCTCGGGGGCCCGGTTGGATTCATGTACAAACCAACCCGACCGTATCTCAACTTTTCCCCAAACTCTAGTGGGGTATAACCAATGGAACCAACTCTCATCAAGATTACCAGCATCGTTGATGGCTCGTCAAACAGACGTCTGGTTCCATAGATATGGCCAAATTAACCAGTGGTCCGGCAGTGGGCCCGGGTCCGGTCCCACCCGGTCGGACCAATGCTGCCCAACCCAGTCTGGGCCGACCTGGTATGGGTCATCCCAGACAGACCCAATGGGTCTGACCCACCCCATCGTGAGGGTCAGCCCGATATGTTAGGCCCAGTGCGTTGGGCCCGACCCGATGGACTGTGAGGGCGATTCGACCCTAATGCTGCCACGCAGGCGACTCGACCCGAAGGCCAGGGCTGGTTCGGCCAGCACCGCTTGGGGCTCTTATCTAGAGTTCGGCGGTGGGGAGGCCAGTGGGATGGCCGCGCGGCGCGCGGGTAGGGCGGCTAGGCGCAGGGTAGGTTGTGGGTGCACCGGGCATGCCGCGTGGGCGCGTGGGCAACACGCGGGGGCTCCGAGCATGGTGTCGGCAAGGTCGAGCAGGGCGCCGGTGGATCTGAGAAGTCCAAAAGATATGAAGGTAGGCATAGTGGGGTGAGGAGGTAGGCGGGTAGTGGGCGCGGGGCGCGGTGGAATGCAGGCATGTGGCGCAGTGTGCGACAGCTTGCAGGTCGGCCACAGGGCAGGCCGGAGCACGTAGGGTAGCACGGGGGTAAGCTGCGGTTCATGCGGCTGTGTTCGATTGAAAGTATATGTGATTCATGGGGGCAGTGTGACTCGCAGAGGCCACAGGTAGCATGGACTTCATTGTTTCCACCTTCGTTGTCCTCGCCTCATCACCATGCTGAAGAATCATTAGGAAAGAACATCAGAGGAAGATGGGCCATGTTATCTTGGCATACCCCATCTGCGTTTAGAGATGATATCATTTGGATCATCAAAATGAATCTCCACAATTAATTACAAGAATTTGTATAAAATTTTCATTCGATGATGAGAGGAAGAAAATGGAAGCATCAACATGCAATAACCCCCTACCATATTATTTGTTGTTCCTCGTTCATTGACATTTGAAGTTGCGGGAAGCAGATGAAATAATTCATCATTATTCATGTCCACCACACTATCTGAATCCTGAGATGGCTCAGCCGCGGAAGTTACTCCTTGTCGGTAGGACTCGTGGAATGAAGTAGAAGAAGAAAAACATAAATCATCATTTTCTTCGTTCTTCGTTGGGAGGACCATTCTTCATTGGGAGAAATTTTCTCCCAATCTCATCTCAATTCAATCAAAAGAGAAAGACCAATGAAATAATAATATATTAGTCATCAAATACTACGCTGGAACACCAATTCAAAAAGGAGAATTAAAAAATTGGCTCCAACAAATTAAATGGACAACTGTTGTCTCATTAATTTGGAGGGTGCCAAAAGTCTCTCCTTAATAAAACACACGCATTGGAGCAATTAACTGCATAGGGAGGTCAAGATGTTCTCCCTCATTAATGAGGTACAGTGGAGAGGTTTCATCCTCCACCATCATTATGGGTCGGGTGGTCCCCACCCCTATCATTAATAGGGAGGTTATGCGGCTCGAGTGGTCCCCACCTCAATTATCCACCAATCGGAGGTTATGCTCGGATGTGCCCCACCACCATAACCTCTCATGGGAGGATAGGGAGTGGTAGTCCCACCACTAACTCCCAAGGGTTGGTTTTAACCAACACCCTCAACACATGGCTACATAAAAAATAAAATAAAGTGTTGTACTTTATTTTATTATTATTTATAAAAATGCCAAAAATAAACTTTTATTCCCGATCATCTACCATTGAGGAGAAAGTCTTTATAAGAGAATACCGGAACAATGAGTACAATGGTGCCATCAGATATCAGTTCCGATCACCAGCTGAAATGTTATATAAACCCACACGTAAGTTTACTGAACGTACCCAAACAAAAATTCTAAAATTGATTCTGGGCACACCGGGCCTCGGAATCAAGCGCCGTAAAATATCATGGACTCATAAAAATCCCATGTATTTAAAAAAACTTCCATGAAATTTTTAGGTCTTTACATTCTCCCCACGTCAGGGCTTTACATCCCAATAATCTATAAACCACACTAAGAGAACAAATGGGGATACTTATCATTCATCTAAGCCTCCCGCTCCCATGTTCTCTCCTGGATGTTCCCATGCTACCAACGAATGATCACTAGAGGTATCAACCATCGACATTGGACCTGCTCTTATTGATCCTCAATATCCACTGAAACCTTCGTGAATGTCTCCCCTTCATCGATGTTCAGCTCCCCATGGTCGATGATGTGAGCGGGGTCGTGCACATATCTCCTTAGTTGAGATATGTGGAAGATGTCTTCCCCCCGGTGCAACTGAGGAGGAAGAGCTAAGCAATATGCCACCTCAAATACTATGCTGAGGACCTAGAAAGTACCGATGAACCTTAGAGATAACTTGCTGCCTCAGCCAAATCTATGTAGACATCATTGAAGTGATACCAATAGGAATACATGGTCACCATCATCGAACTCTAGAGGTCTCTATATCCTATCATCATACGACATATGTCTGCTCTGTGCAGTCTTCATATGCTCTTGGATAATCTGCACCTTCTCCGTGGTAGCTCGTACCATCTCTGGCACCACTAGTGCTGACTCCCCTAGGACATTCCAACACAGTGGTGATCTCCAAGGTCAACCATACAAGGCTTCAAAAGGTGTCATGCGGATGGTGGAGTGATAGATGTTATTGTACACAAACTCCACCAAAGGTAAATGATCCTCCCAGATATTTCTAAAGTCAAGGATACATTCACGAATCATGTCCTCAAGGGTTTGGATGTTCCTCTCAGTATGACCATCCGTCTGAGGATGGAAGGCGGTGCTTAAGCGAAGCTGTGTTCCGAAATCTCCCGAAAACACCTTCCATAGTCGGGATGTAAATCGTGCATCAAGATCGGAGACAATGGAAGAAGGTACTCCATGTAAATGCACAATATCCAACTCATAGAGGCATCCCATGATCTCTAATGATCCATTCTCTCTCATCGGTAGAAAATGGACCGACTTGGTGAGTCGGTCAACGATCACCCATATCGAATTGTGACCCCTCGATGTACGTGGAAGACCTATCATGATGTCCATTAATATCCCTTCCCAGTTCCACTTTGGGAACTCTAAAGGCTGAACCTAGCCTGCTGGTACCTGGTGCTCTGTCTTCACTTGCTGACAAGTCAGGCACCAAGAGACAAACACTTCTACTGGCTTCATCAATCCTGGCCATCGGTGTTGTCAATGAAGGTCTTGGTACATCTTCTCCACTCCTGGATGTACCAAAAAAGGGGAAGTGTGTAAATCCCTCAACACATCCTCTTGATGTTCTACTGGTACTATTGTACGTCCTCTGAAGATGATGACGTGCTCTGCACCTTCATAAAATCCATCAGGTGTCTACCCTATGGATATCTGAGCACATCCTGTCATGTAGTCAGCGTCCCCATGTTGTGCTTCCCTGACTCGCTGAAGGACTGGGGGAGTGACAAAAAAAGACTATAGGAATGCTACTCCTTCCCTATCAAAAAATGATATCTGTAAGGCAGAAAACTTCTCTATCGCCTCTCCATGTAGCTGAATACCATTCCTCCCACTGAGTGAATCCTCAACAACATTCCCCTTTCTAGAAGTATAAACTATCTTGAAGTCATAATCCTGGAGTAACTCAATCCAACGCTGCTATCTCAGGTTCAGGTCCTTCTGAGTGAATTTATACCTGAGACTCTTGTGATCAGAGTACAAGGTAAAATTTTCACCCATCAGATAGTGTCGTCGCATCTTCATTGTGAAGACCACTACTCCAAACTCCAGGTCTAAGATAGAGTAGTTATTCTCATGGTGTCTCTACTGCTAAGAACCATTTGTGATCAAAGCTCACCCTTGCTTCAGGACACACCCGAGTTCAGTCCTTAATGCATCGTAGTAGACTACGTACCATACAACATCCTTTGGAATCCTCAAGATTGGGGCACTAGTCAGCCTCTACCTCATCTCCTGAAAGCTCTACTAGCATCTCTCCGACCACACGAAGGGTTTCACCATCGTCGTCACGGCTTACATTAGTGCCGCAACTCAGGAGAGGTATGGAAAAAATATCTGGTAGTAGCCATTCAAACCCTGGAAACTCCCTAACTCCATCACACTCCTGCATGGCTACCAAGAAAGTACCAACTCAATCTTCATTGGATCTTGTGAAACTCCATCATTCGAGATAACATATCCCAAGAAGTTCACCTCTTGGATTCCGAACTGCACCATCAAGAGCATACCGTATGGCTGGTTCTCTTGGACTGTGTCTAGTACTACTTGCAAATGGTTGGCATGCTTCTCCTTAGTAGTCGAGTAGATCAAAATGTCGTCGATGAAGACTATGACAAAGCGATTGAGGTAAGGCTGGAAGATCCTATTCATGAGACTCATTAACATTGATGGAGCATTGGTTACACCATAGGGCATAACCATGAACTCATAGTGGTCGTAACGACACCTGAAGGGTGTCTTCTGTACATCCTCATCTCGAACTCTATGATGGTGATAGCCTGATCTATGGTCTATCATCGAGAACGACCGAGCTCCATTTTTCTGATCAAAGAGGTTGTCAATCCTCGAGAGTAGATACCTGTTCATCATAGCCACCTGGTTTACACGAAGTTAGTCGACACAAAGCCTAAAGATCCTGTCCACCTTCATGGTGAACAGAATCAGGGCTGCCCAGGGAGAAACACTGGGCCGGATGAATCCCTTTCTCTTCAAGTCCTCTAGCTATACCCACAGGTCATGAATTACAGCGAGAGCCATCTGATATGCTTGTGTAGATATCGGTGTCATCTCGAGGTACAATAGTATGTAAAAGTCCACCTCTCTACAAGGAGGTAATCTCGAAACACCATCAGGGAATGCATCCGCGTACTGTTCCACCACTACAGGATAAGTTGGATTCTCCACATCAACCACTCCGAGGGTGATGCAAGCCAAATGATGAGTGAACGACTGCACCCTCCTCCGAGTAAGTCCATCCTATCCTGCAAAGGCTCCCTTATCACTGGTGTAGGTAAACCCATTCCCATCCATGCATACACACCACACTTTATCCCTAATACAGTCGATATGGGCATGGATTATAAATAACCATTCCACACCCATGATGACGTCGTAAGGCCTCGACGCCACTACTATGCGATTCCAACCGAAGGTCTCCCCTCATTGAGAAATCTTGAACTACCAGTACCAGTCTGTAATCGTCGAATCAGGTCTTCTAAGAGTCTCTAGCCATGACGATTGAATTAACGGATCCTTTGAAATCTCTGAGCTCTGAACAAGGGTTGATGCAATGAAATAGTGACTAGAACATGTGTCTATGAGAACTACAACTAAGGTGGAATAGACACAGATCGAACCTCGAATAATCTCCAAAGCACTGGGATTGTAGGCCTTGGATGCCTGAAGCTGAGCTCTCCCTTGTCCACCCGCTCCTTGTGGTCGGGGTGGAAGTCCTGGTGGTGGTGGTTGTAACACCTCATAACATCATCCACCGCCAACTGCTCGACCAGCTCCTCTTCCACGTCCACCTGATCAATGAGGACTGCTTCAATCGAATCTCTACCTCTGCCTGGAATGTCCCTCAACTGTCTACTGATCATCAGAGCGGAGGGTCAGATAGTCATGAGCTATGTGACCATGAATGCTGCATGAGTAACACCACCTTCTATGGAAATGTGTGTTTCTGCTCAGTGTTCCCCACACAAATGATCCTGAGTCATGCGGTCAACCACCTATAGGTCTGGTCCTCTTAAACCACTACAAAAGCTGTCTAATTCCAGCTACAGAAGACTCTACTACATGTCTAATAGTGGTGGGTCTCACTGTTGGAGGCTACTCAGCAAGTAAACACTCTCTTAGGAGAGCCCTCTCTAACACCCCCTCCTGAGTCGGGATGCTAAATGTGATCACTGAAGCTCTGATCTCCCACCTATGTCCCTGCTCGAAGGTCCAGGTACTAAATAATGGGTCACATATCATATCATTTGAGTAGCGTGAGATGTCATTGAACCCCGTTGAGTACTACGCCATCGTCATGCAACCCTGTCGTAGATGTAGTAGCTCCAGTATCTGTACTACTCGAAGGGTGGCTGGGACAAACTCCACCCGGAACATGCTCTTGAAGTCTTCCCAAAGAAGTGTCTCCTCATCGTGAACCTAGAGTATCAGGCTCCGCCATCTGCCTACTACTTCTAGAAGGAGGCTGGCAACAAGGATCACTATAATGTATGTTGGTGTCCTTACTAGCTTTAATACTGTCACCACAGCTTCCACCCAATCCTCAGCTACATGTGGGTCCGTCTCTCCCATGAACCTGGGTGGCCATTGGCATTGGAACTCGTGAAATGCTATCAAGTGGCGTGCACTCGCTTCTACTGGGGATGGTGGCATTGATGGACCAATGGGGAGTGGTACTGCTGGTACCCCCACTAGTGCCTCAACTGGAAGTGGGCTCTGCACCGAGGCTTCGTCACTCGGTGGGCTGTCAGTACGTTGGACTCTTGGGGCTCAAAGTGGACATTTGTAGGGAGGAATCCTTAAAGAAAAATATGTGACATGGTCAAAAGACTATACCTAGTGAACTGACCTAGTTGAGAATACTTAATGAAAAAATTTTGAAATCACACACGCATTTAGTGTTTTCATGCACTGAGTCAAAAATCAGAAGTCAGGGTTCTGGTCTATGGATACGTTGGCCACCCACACCAACACTGGAATATCTGAACTGAAAACCACAATTAGTACCCTTAACATATGTTCTTCATAGAAAATAAATATCAGAGGCCCATGTTCTATGGTATAACTGACTACTCTGATACAAATTTTTCACGGCCCATCCCCCGACACCCATGTCATAACTTCCCCAAGCCCGCCTTCCATAGGCCAGGGGCTGGAGACTAGCACCAATGGTGTATATCCCTAAAAAGGGAAGTAATTTCCTTCATAACTATAAAAAAACACATCAGAGTACACAACTGGAATCAAAACACTATGCAAAAAATGTTTGCAAATCCTGTGCTGGAACGAAAAAGGGGCCGGAAATTCAAGCCCAACTATAATGTACAAGTAAAACTAAAATAGAGGAAATAACTGAAAGTAAAAGAGCAGCTCCAGGATCATCCATGGGGGTTCCTACCTGAAGGGTAGGTACAGATGGCCAGCTCAGTACTCCACATCTGTTAGAATCCTCTATGTACCGACGCATCATAAGGTACACCTTTGGGTACTGTCCAGTCCCAGTGCTCTCGGCCTCCATCAGCAGTGTCTGTCGTCTTCATCCAACACAATGAGGTGCGGGCATAGCCCGTGTAGGGATGAGTATAGCAATACTCAGTAGGGACCTAGAGACCCTCATGGTCTCACAAAAATCCAACAAGGATAAACCAAAAAGAAAGAAAATCAACAGATAACCGCACATAGTTATATACCCATACATATACATAAGTTATCAAATAATCCATTTCAATCATGAGGTAAACACAAAAGTTACTAACTCAGCTCAAACCGTGATTTTTATTTTTGAAACCATGGCTGGTGGCACCAAGATGGTGGTGTAGGGCGTGGTGGTGCTCGGGCAGGCGTCGCGGGGTGCGGCTTCACGCGGGCAGGCGGCGCGGGGCGCGGCGGCGCGCGAGTAGTCGGTGCAGGGCATGGCGGAGAGCGGGCAGGCCAGAGCATTCGGGGAAACATGCAGGATGCCGCAGTTCGCACAGTGGGGTGTAGTGGTGTTCGGGTGGAATTATATGTGTGCCGCGGGGGCAGTGCAATCCGCGGAGGCCGTGGGTAGCGCGGCCTCCATCGTTTCTTCCTTTGTTGTCATCTCCTCATTTACATACCGAAGAATCATTACCATAGAACAACTGAGGGTTTCGGGCCATGTTATTTTTGCCCACACCCATTGTGTCTAAGGATGATATAATTTTACTAATCAGAATGAATCTCAACTATTAATTACAACACATTGTATCAATTTTCCATTCGATGAGGAGAGGAAGAAAAGGTAATAATCAACATGAAATAACTCCCTAAATAATTAGTTTCCATTCGTCGTTCATTGATGTTTGAAGTCGTGGGAAGAATATGAAAGAATTATTCATTCATCGCATCCACCATGCTCTCTGAATCCCGATTTGATATGGCCGTGGAAGGCGCTTCAGGTCGGTGGGATTCATGGAACGAAGTCGAAGAAGAAAACTGGAATTATTCGTGTTTCTTTCGTTCTTCATTGGGAGAAGCGTTCTTCGTTTGGAGCACTTTTAGCCCAAGCTCCTCTCAATTCCACCAAAATAAAAATGCCAACACAATAATATTTGATTAGTTTTCTATTATAACGTTGACACACCATTTCAAAAAGGAGAATAAAAAACCTGGCTCCACCAAATTAAATGCATAAGTGTTGTCTCATTAATTTGGATGATGCAAAGAGGATCTCCTTAATAAAACACTTCTGTTGGCGCAATTAATTGTGCAGGTTTTTCAAGAGGCTCTCCCTCATTAATGAGGGAGAGTGGAGTTGTTTAATCCTCCACCATCAATAGGGGTAGGTTGGTCCCCACACCTATCATTAATAGGGAGGTTATGCGGCTTGCGTGGTCCCCACCTCAATTATCCTCCAATGGGAAGTTATGCTTGGGTTGGCCACACCACCATAACCTCTCATGGGAGGTTATGGTGTGGTGGTCACACCACCATCTCCCAAGGGATTGTTTTATCCAATATACTTAACACATGGGAGCTTAATATATAAAATAAAGTGTTATACTTTATTTTATTATTTTTTTATAAAAATCCAAATAATAAAATTTTATTCTCGATCGTCTTCCATCGAGGTTAAAGTCATCATAAGCGAATACCAGCGCTACGAGTTCAATAGTTCCCTTGGATTTAATTTCTGAGAACTAGCTCAAAAGTTATATAAACCTGCTCGTACGTTTACTGAACATACTCGAACAAAATATCATAAATTGACTCCATGCACACTGGGCCTCGGAATCAAGCGCCGTAAATTTTCGCGAACTTGTAAAAATTCCATGTATATAATAAAAATATTCCCATGGAATTTCCCGGTCATTACATTGGTTATATGTACAAATTTATATTTTTCATTATTTTTTCTCATCTTATTTCCATCTACTAATGTTTCAATGTCACTTACAATTCCATGTTTTCCCACACCTATGGTTATTTGATTATACAAATCCTTATAAACTCAATTACAACCTCATCTAACTCTTTATAATAGTTCTACAAATAAGAATAATCTAACTTGTGATATTTTTCATTAAATTTGATTATTTTTCTAGTTTACTTTTTAGGTTAATGAATTTTTATTACAGTCCATCAATATTTTTAGTCTTCTCATCCATATACTTGTCTGTACATTGAATAATTTCAACTGTTATTCGATATTCAACATAAATATTACCATTGTGTATGATCATTCAATAATATTTTATTATTTTTTTTATATTACATCCTCTCGAACAATTTTTTATTGGATGAAATCAAAACACTATGATAACTCTTCCTGAAAAATACTCAACTTTTCTTTTCCTTTTCATTTATCATAAATCTTTTCAAGTGAACCATTAAGTTCCCATTTTTATCAACAAAAGAAATCAACAGGTCATCATTATCTATTGAAGGTAATTCTTTTTCAACTATAGTAGTTATGTATACATGTGTTTAAAATTTAAACTACAATTATTCATTATTGAATATTTAATTATAAACATGTTAACTGTTATATAAGAAACTCATTCTCATAATTTACCTCTGAATTTGTTATTTCAGTTTCAGGGAAACCTTTTCGGTGGTTTCTCAGTACATAAAAACTAACTTTTCTAATTATAAAAAATCCATGATCACCAAGTTGAAATGTACCCCGCTATACCTTTTAAAAAATATGCCAAAGAGATAATTCCATCTAATATTCCTTTTCCTCTCATGAATTTCTTGGTAAATAGAGTAATAAGTCCATCCATCTCATTGTCTTCATCAAAAAATATTTTGTAATCTATTTTCCCATTACGTTGAATGTTATTTACTTACTTACATGAGTCATAGTATCTTTCAGTTTTACTCTCATTTTAAAATTCTCAATACTACATAGAAGATCATTAAGGTAATGTTTAGATATATTTTTCTCCTCATGTGATGAATCTTTTTTATTGTCCAATGGTGGAATCCATCTCAATATTTTCATCACAATTAATATTTCATTAATTTCCTAACAATGTACTCAAATCACCCCCAACAACTTCTGTAATTCAATTAAAATTTATATACATGATTTCATTGGGAATCATTTCTAGTTCATTGATCATTTTGTTAAAATCATAGATTTTATCACCCTTAACATTGTTTTCATAGTAATATATATTTTATAGTTCTTCCCACATTGAGATGGATGATATGAAACTCATCAACTGAAAATAGATTTTATCAACTAAAGCTACAATAATGGAAGTCTATACTCTATAATCTGCATCAAGTATTTTCCTATATGATTAGGTCACAGACAGTGTAGTCCCATTAAGACCTAAATCCACTGTGTAGTGTAAAAAATAACATCCATCCAAAGGGATCCCCAATGAGATATTTTCCTATTATTCCAAATCTAGAAATTGCATCCATTAAAGAGGGGTAATCACATGATATTTAATAAATTCCCCTTGAAAATAAAAGAGGAAATATTTAACTATCACAACCAGTAAGCTCTAATACCACATGTAGGCCCCCAATACACCATGAAAAAGGAAGGTTGATCCGAATTTAAGCTATTTCTTTTTATGTGATTGATGTTGTACACACATTGGTCGGAACGTGTTGATCCTTTTTGAAGGAAACATACAGAAGAAATAAAATCACACAGAAAGTGAAAATGATCAATTTAACTTTTTTCATCACTAAGGGATAGTACAAAGATTATAAAATGATATTTTCATAGTCATAACTAAATCAACTAATCATTAGTAGTTTTGGAATATAATAGTTTTGACCAACTTAGTATTTTCAAGAACACTGCCATTATTTGATTTTATGGATAACACACTACCTCCCTGGGATCATTTCCATCCACTCCCCCATATAACTCCAATCAATGATGTATAACTAAGATTAATGACATGATGGTAGCTTTATTATATAGAAATTTATCTATTATTCCCTGACTTGAAAGAGATTTTTTTTTCACCATAGTCCAAAATTCATCCAGATGAATGCATTAATAAAAGAAACCAAATATTCCAAACCTAAATGTATAACAACACAACACCTCAGTGAAACACATGTTATTGTATGAAAAATTTATCATTTTTCCCATGATATATTTGTACTAGTAGAAAAAAGTAACATTCAGTGTGAAATATTGATTGGAATAAGTTATTTGTACTAGTAGAGAAAAGGAACATTCACTGTGAAATATTTTTTGTGCATAACACCTGCATGCAAAAAACTTTCATCCAAAATAGACATCAAATATTTATTGGAAGAAGTTATTAGTATTTAATTGGGATAGCTATATATTTATATATATAGAAAAAAATTTATGTATGTTTCTTACGTACCATCCCTTTATCTGTAAGACAAATTTTGAAATCATATGGTTTGTGTACAATTTTTTTCTATTTTATATTTTTCATGAATCTCATGACGTAACCATATAATGATGTGTCGATCTCAAATATCCACTTCAACATAAATATGTTTTTAGATCATATTTTTCATGAAGGATTCTTTCATGTCTTCACCTTTTCACACAAAACATCCATCCATGAAATTTTTTAAATGAAATATTGATTTCTATCTTTTATTTATTTTAGCTTATTTTGATGAGTCATACTAGAAACATAACTTTTCCACAACATTATGATTCACCATAAAACCTGTATGTATCCTTCTTTTCCAAAAAAAAACGATTAATATTCTTAATATTTTTCACCCAAATATTTGTTAAACATTGGAAAATGATGAATCACTGAACATTATTACCATCTTGAACCATAATATAGAATTCATATCCAACTATATAATCAATCCACTGTATACTGAAAAAAATAATGAAGAATATGTTTATAGAAAAAAAATAGTTCCAACAATCTCCCCAATTCTATTGACTATAAATCTAAAGAAAAATTCAATATATAACCAGCTACTATAAAAACCCGATTCTTCAGAAAAAAATCATCCAAAACTATATGTCAATGTGATAAAATACATGTTTATTAAATAATAGGGGATTCAAGAAATGGGTTATCGTGATTGGAAATTCATAATGTGGTGCAATCTAGGCTATGACTGTTTCCTCAGAACAAATAATTCCTTCTATTTTGGAATTATTAACTATGTCAAATCATGGATAAGGATATTTTCTCATAACACAAAATTAAAATCATTTCATAGAATAATTTTTTATTATTTCGTCATAACAACGAATTCCCATCATGTAACAAATGTATTTCATAGACCAAAAAACAATGACCATGAAACATTTAAAGATTATGAATTCTTCAATTCTCCCTATTTGATAATAAATCCAAATAACCCATATATTTTCTTATAGAGTATAGAAAAGACTCCCCCTAAATCATATTTCCCCATAAAATTGAATCACTTCCATTAAAATATTAAAATAGTTTACACAACTTTCGATAGGGGACCATCTATAAACTCCTCAACCCAAGGTGGTGGCTGAACATTTAAGATAAACAAATTTTTCTCAAACACCTACATTTCAAATGGATTAGTCATAATATAATCAACTAGATTATAAAATCCATCATGCTATATCTTTATCACACCATGTAAAACTTTTTCCTTCAGGGAGTGACATCTATTCTCAATATGTTTTGTACCAATGCGTCAAACAATATTTTTCTAAATATCAATCACCATATTTTTTCACAGTGGATCACTATAGGATATATCATCTAATCACCAACATCAGTTTGTTATTGATTATTCAATAATAGTTGTGTTCATTCCATTATTTAAGTGGTTTTATTTTCATTAAAAATAGTAATAGAAGTAATTTCCTCTGTAATATACCACAATAAACACATTTATTTAAAATAATGAATGATCCACTACTCATGGACTATCAATCCACTACATCTCTAAATTTGTCAGCATCTAAAAATTCGGACAATTCATTATCTCTTCTGGCTACAATGTATAAGACAAAATAGATAAATCCTTTAATGTACCTCATTATTCACTGAATATCATCCAAATTCTCTTCCTCCATATTACATTGAATAAGGTCCACTATTAATGTTGAAAATACCATATCTAGTTGTGTTGTTATTAGGTATAACATGCCTCCCATGATTACCCTATATAATTAGGGATCTTCATAAGTTCCTTTCTCATGGTTTCGATGTTTTTTTCAAATCGAAATTGTAGTTGACATTGTTTTGTAGCCATGCTTATTGAAATTATTCAGTATCTCTCTAACATATTGTTTCATGAGAAATGTAGGTGTAAATAATATTCTTAATCAAGTACATCCCCATAACCCATGTGATTTCACCACTCCTAGAAAATTGAAATTCTAATTTCATGTGATTTTAAAATTATAACTCTAATCCCTACCTTATTGGACAAAATATAAAATCATCCACATTCATATACAACAATAAATAATATTCTGTTGAATCATTCACATATATATTATTATCAAGACATCCTCTCTTTAATTAATGCTTCATCAAATTAGCATCCATAAATGAATTCCAATATTGTGGTTTCTTTATTAGACCACAGAGAGCCTTCAATAATAATAAAAAAATTCTTCATTATTTCTAATCCACAATCAAACCTATTATTAAATGTAAACATCTTTTTCAAAAACTATATTTAAAAATACTATTTTTACAGACATGTGATAAAAATTTATTCCCCTTTTAATATCCATATAAATGAATATGTTGATCGATTGTAGTCTATATAATAAAGCAAATGTCTATTCAGCAACAATGCCTTCAATATCTCTATATCATTTACATAAAATCTCAACTTATTTTTAATCACATTTGCATTCCCATCAAATTTGATCTTAAGAGTAATGTTTATTCCATTCACATTTTTATTTCTAGGTCTCTTATGAATATCTTGAGTTTGGTTTTCGTCAATATTATCTAGTTAATCATTCTTAGATTTAAACCATGATTCAACCTTCATCTATTCTTCAAATAAAGTTGTTTACACAATAAATTAGAAGTGAAAATGGGATTATTTTCTCATTCTCCTTATATTATTGGGTTTGGTCCAATCCATAATGATATTGGATTGATCTATTTATACTCATCTATTCTCACTTTGAATTTATGATGATGTTTCTTTAACCATGGATTCATAATCAGATTTTTATTTTGAATCATTATAATTTTGAGCATAATAAATGTTTTTAAAGTCTTCCACTACCTTTATATTTAAATCGTTCATTTTCCCTCTTTATTTTTAATATTATGTCATATTTATATATGATCTCTTTTCGGTATTGGTGTGTTTATCATTAATTATATAAAAATTAATACATCCCACTATTCTAAAAAGAAAATTATTATAACATTTATACGATATCCAATTATTGAATATCCATCAATTGTTCCAACTTCAATGACATAACCATACATTCCTATAATTTCATGTTTGTTTCGGATGAATCATTTCATAAAAAAACATGAAAATACTTATGTGAGGGATTCCTTCCAATCCATAACTCATATGGTGTTTTTGTTTCTTCCAAAAAAATCCATATTCAATTTTTGGGTGAACAATACAACTTGACCATTTTCTCCCCAGTAATGACGAGGGATAAGACTATAAATTAGCATTGGTCTACCCATATTGTTCAAATGTCATTTTCTATATTGAAAACAACCATTTCGTTGTGGGGTTATCATTATAGACATATCTTTATTAATTATATGTTATTACACGTCATTTACAAATTCAATGGATGTGTATTATCCTACATTATCAAATCATGGATCATTGATTATACTTCTAATATCATTATATGTAATTTGACGATAACCAATAATGTAATCATGAATATTCATTATTTTATAATCATTACAATAGAATTTATACTATAATACTATAAAAATGTAATTACGTACCTATATCAATATTTCTTATCCACATTTATTGATCTATAAAAGTGTGTGTGGATGAGATCAAGTAAATTTGATTCCCTTTTGTTCTTCAACTGATATGTACTTCCGAAAACCATTCCTTGCATCCAAGCATCACATTTATTTTATTATTCACACTTAATATTGGAAATATTGATGTCTATATTCATCTTAGATTTCATTCCAACACTTCATTGATTAATTTATACTAGCCTCTGGGGAAAAATGATTTTTTCCTCTTCAACTATTAATTATGAAATGTTCTCTGTACAATCAACCTGGTATAGATTTCAATCTATTATACATCCTTTCATGGGATAATATCAAGTTATTAGATTGATTGTACAATAATTTTTATTAAATTTCACTATCAATATGATGTCGCATAACTGACTCAAATGAATATGACTGTGATTCAAAACATCAACATACTGAGTAGTAGTTTTACAAATTTCATTTTTTCATAGTTTTGTGCTTCTCCTTCCTCTAATCATTCAATAACCACAATTTCTGAAACACAAAATTCCATTAACTATCTTGTGAAAAATGTTTAATAAATATTCATTTCCCATAACATGGGATGGGAATCAATAATTAATAATCTATGTTTTATTATTATTTGTATCATTCTGAGTAGTTTCTACAAGTTTCAATTTCTCAATTAGCTCTACTTAATTCAATGAGTTACAAGATTGAGTGGAGGCTAAAGTAGTCCTTCACAATATATCGTCCTTATGAATAGGTTCATCATACACACATTTTTCTTCCATAGGAGAATACCTATTAGAAATGAAACTCATATTTGTTTATGTGTATTGACCTGTCTCTGAGTTTTGTAGGTAATTTTCCTTTATCTCCCCTTTTAGTAATGAATAGATTTAGGGGCTTGGTGGAACACTAAAGATAATATCCATAAGAAATATTTCTTCTATATGATGTTGGATATGGTCTCATTCTTCATTTTTTAATTTAATGTGATTCCACATTTAGATAGCCCCTTTATTCTTCATATTCTAACATAATATGGCCTAGATAGACACAAAATTGATATTTCATAAGGGGAAATTTATCCGTGTCTCAATTCCTCCAAATTTCCCTTTATATTTTTAATTTTATTGAATAAATGAACTCTATATATAAATGAGGGTAATTTTCAACTATATTTTCAATTTGATATAATGATTTATTTTTTTGGGACTTCATGTTCATTTGTGATATGTCAATCTTTAAGCATCTCACTAGATCAATTCATCTAGTTTCCCACATTTGATTATTCAGTATCTCATCCTATATGACTATTTCACATAATTTCCGATCTATTATCATTCAATACTTATTCTAAAGCACCATATTCATTCAAATATATTTAAAATATATATATATTTAAGAATATTCAAAACATCAATTTCTTCATTTTCAACCATTAATTTTATTTAGATTCTTGTTTACTCCTGAGAGTAACAACATCTTCATCCAGTTATTCTATATTGTTTTTATTCCCTTATAGTCTAGATTTATGGTAATTGATGGCTTTTTCATTATCTTCATTAATGAGATTACATTCCCCAACTAATTATGAGCTTCTAGGAGACGTTGAATGCTCTTTTTCTAATGATTCCAGTTGATGAATTTATAAATAATTTCATTCAATATACATTGATTACTCTACCAGAATAGATCTAAAATTTTTATTACATTTTCATTGATCTATAAACTTATCAAGTGCACCATAATGTTCCTCCATGAGATCAATAAGACCAATCGATGGAGTAATTTTTTTTATGATTATTTGTTTTCAAAAATATACATCATGGATTCATGGGGTTTAGATTTAAAATATTTTTCTTCATCCTAAAATATTCATTATCATATTTTTATTCATGAAAAATTAAAAACTTTCTATATAAAATTATTACTGTTTATAATTATTCCTTTCGGAGAAATCATTTTTTGGCAACTCTATACCTCCAAAATCAGTTTATTCATCATCTATAATTCTCTGATCACCGAGATAAAATTTCCTTAACTCTACCACATCGTAAACATAAAAAAGGAATCATAACTTGACATATGAATTTTAATGTATTGAATTATTTGGAAATTAGATAAAATAGTCCATATTTTTATTTATCATTATCAAAACACTATTTGGAACATCATTTTTCTGTAACATTGAATTCCATTTCCTCGCATACTCGAGTCTCTACATCTTTTAGTATTACTCTCATTTCATAAGCCATAAGGCTACTTAAGAACCATCAAGAGATTTATTAGAGAGATCACATTACTAAAGGGATGAAACATTTCGGTTGAACAATGTAAGAAGTGTCCTCAATATTTTATTCAAAATTTTATATTATATAATTTCTTCTCTAAGTCCTTTTATATTAAAAAACATTAAGATTGTGATAAAAGAATATATATGTATTTTCATCATGTTGATTTTTTTGATCATCAAACCTTTTATAAAAAACTTGGAGTTTTTCTCCTTCACTTGGTTTTCTCCTTCATATATATTTTATATTCTTCCCATATAGACATGGATGAATTTAAACTCATAAACATCAGATATATTTCATCACATAACCTATAGTATGCAAATTAAATTCCTTTTAATATGCATCAATTATTTTGTAATCTGTTCTAGTAATAGATAGTCCAGTCGCATTAGTGACATGAACCACCTATGCCATGGAAAAATTAACTTCCATCAAAATGAATATCAGATGATATATCATTATATTCTTTCAAATTGTTATATATTACTTCCATGAACGATAGGACTCCCCAACCATTTACTAAATTATCCATGAAAACAAAAGAGAACATATTTAACTCCAGCAACATGAATGTGCTACTAAAATATGTAGGATCCTGGTACACCCTAATATGGGAGGGTGAATTATGTTGTCATATTTTTCCATTAACAAGATTTATTTATTTTCTATATTTGTAGTATCTTGTTAAACCTATCATATTTATGCATTTAGAATATAAATTATCATATTAATAGAGTTAAAAAACATTTTCACTTGGTTCCCATTAAGGGATAGTACAAGGAGAATATAATTTTAGTGTGTTATTTGTGACTAAATACACTAATCATAAAAAGTTTTGGAATAAAAATTATTAGAAATAGTAAATATATTCTAGGAATACCGACATTACATTATTTTTGGGATTACACATTATCTTACTTAAAACAATATTTTGGACTCCCCCTCACTCACTACATTAGTTGAGGAATTACTCAGTTTAATTAATTGAACCCCACATTAGTTCATAAATTTTTTTATGTTTTTTTAGGAATTTCATGATATGCTTCTTACACCATAGTGTTAAATTTATGCTCTTGGATGCACTGATCAAACAACCAAACTATTTGAAACATAAATGGGGAACAACACAACACATGCATACAATAAATGTTATTGGACACATCATTTCATATTTCACATAATAATTATATCACATAACCATTATCTTTTATGCAACCAATCCATTAGATTCAATTTTTCCTGATAGAATATTGGAACATTTTTCATGATAGATTTTCTATGTTTTTTCCATGGTGAACAACTCTTTCACATGGCAGAGACACTTGAATCATTGTCAGAAATAGTTCTATGATAGGAAAGGGGATAACTAAAAATTTATATACCTGTATGATCCTACAATGAAGTTCCTCACACACCTTCCCCATGCATGTAATCCATGTGTTGTAGTCATATTTTAAACGTAATATCATTTCACTATATTTAACGTTTTCCCCAATTCTCATGACTTTTCCATATTATTGTGTGTGTTAATATCACCAATATGAATGCATGTAACTTCATTTGGATGTCAGATTTTGGTAATACAACTCTTTGTGTCCTTAGGGTTTGCATGGAAAACAACCTATGCTTCATGACATATTTCAATAAAAAATTGCTTGTTTCTTTCATTTTCAATTTTTTAATAAGACATTACTAAAACATAAATTTCACACAACATTCATGAAACATCCTTTTCGAAATGAACCATTATCCATTCTACATTGTTTTTTGCATCAAAATTTGGAAAAAAATGGGAAACAACTCCAACTTATTCACTCTATCCCTATTGACCTGTAAGACCACTTTCCATTTCAACACCCTAATCAACCTAATGTGAATAAAAAAACACAACCGAGACTCAGTTAAGTGCATTGAAGGTCCATGTTACAATATTAATCATCAACACATTAAATTGGATCCATCTATCCGCTAATTATCATTAATCAATAAATTACACATTACATTAAGAACCATTTTCATAATTAAAATTTTATGTAATGTCATAATAACAATATACAATTTATTCCTTGATTCCCCTAATTAATTAAACAATTAATTATTCCAATTAATGAACTGATGTGAAAATGTATGAACTACTATTTAAAAATAACATTTATTTAATTAAAATCATGACAAGTATTATTGAAATTATAACACCTAGCTAGATAACATTGTCAAACATCACCCAATATTACATCAAAACATTGAAATAGATTGATCACATTCCCAACTAAGAATGAGAGCTAGAACCAAAACATAGATCAAGATAAAACTGATATGGATCTAGTAAAACCTATATGTAAGACAACCCTAATGGGTAATAAAATATTCTTCTTCATTCTTTAAGATATATCGGAGAGATATAAAACCAAATTGGAAGATATTCCCCAATGGGAGTAGTATAGATCCTTCAAACGGATCTCTCATTTGTCATTTACATACATCCATAGGCCTAGGAATCCATTAAATAAAATCCTAAAAATTAATTTAGTTCCATATGAGATCAATTAAGGATTAATACTCAGGGGTTCGAAATTTTTAATTTTATTAATTTGGGGTATTAAAATATGACGTGGTTGGTTTATTGTATGGGGTGCTTGTTTTTTCCAAATAGTGCTCCTTAAATTTACACCAATATATATGGTCATAAATTTTCATTGAAAAGGAATCACAATTTAAAAAAAAATGTACCAAATACTAAATCCATCTATGTATGATGATTCATGGTTTTCTTGGGGTTGGTCTGATGTTTGGGAAATCTATATTCCATACATGAACTTCCCTTTTTAAAAAACTTCTAAAAATTTTACCAGAAACACCCCAAACAAAACCAAACATAGGTATTCATAAAACAATAGTAGCTATAAACTATATCAGTAAATCAATAAAAATTATCAAGAAACTATTAAATGTTTTCAATAATATTATTACTCTCTTTTTTCTGTTAAAATATTTTTTAACGAATTTTTAAATTTTTATATAAAAAAGTTCAATGAAATTTTCATTAAATTTTCTAAACGATTCCAGTTGCGATTTTAATGAAAATTTGAAAATAATATTTTTCATAACATGTAAAACATTATATAAAACTATATTACTCATTACCATTATTTTATTTGAATATTACTTTGTATTTTTTCGTGGTTATTTTAAATGAAAAATATTTTCCAATTGTTTTATGGTTCAAAAATAATTTTTCAAATCAGAAATTATATTTCCCTAAATAAAAGTTCTAAATTATCAATCAAAATCATTCACAATAAAAGATTATATCCGTTGATATAATTATGGAATTTACGAGGATATGAACATATGAACCCATTCTTATCCTTTATATAAATGGGTTTTTAAGGATGATAAGATGTTTACGAAACCCATTTCTCTCCCACATGTTTTACTATGACAGAACTCTTCTAAAACCCACCACATTCCACAAGTTAATATATAATGAAATGATGAAGTGATTATGAATCCTATTTATTTTCAATAGTTAATGATATTTTTAAATATTTATATAACCCTTTTCATTTCATGTGTTATGATGTGATAAATGTTCTATCATTTTGGGGAACAAATATGTATGATTTTCACAATATGATTATGGATACATAATAACCAAGGATAGTGGTTATGTTATAAACATGGATGATGGTTATATTATAACAAAATATGTGTGAAAAAAATATTTACCTATAATTCATTGGGTAATTACTTATTTAACAATAGATATATTGGATAGAAACAATGTGTAAACTCAGATCAACAGGGTAATTTGTCATGAATGATGGTATTGACAGTGAAAATTGAATACTATAAAGGATTTGGGAATGAAAACATTCCAATATAAGGAAATTTCTATCCATGAGGAGAGTGGATTGTCCTACCAAGGAGGTGTAGGGGAAAATAGAGTGACCTTGTAAATTTTGGAAATGAGGATTATCTAATAAGGAAATTATTTCCCCTGCTTATGTGAAAGTCATAATTCAATGTATTTTCGAATATTATAATATCATTGATAATGTTATTTTATTTACTAATGATTAATGTATTACGAACATTCCATATTAATTACATCACATATTAATATAATATTTGATATGTAGGGTATGGTTTTCATATGTTAGGATAATGTTCTCATACATTTATTTTCATGTTATGATTATATATCTCTCTTCTTTACCCATAATGAGAATCTGATATCACCCTTTCATATGTTTCATTACCCAAGTAATTAATATTGTATTATGTAGGGAACTTTTTAAAAAAGTTCAACAGGGGATGATATATACAACATTCATGGAAGATCATTCAAAAAATTAATAAGATTATGTTACATGTTTCAAAATTCACTAAACCATTACTTTCATAAGTTCTATGTTTTTTAATGTGTTGATTATTCATATAAACAGATGTATTGTCTATTTATGAAAATTTTATTTCAATATAATTTGTATGAGATGAAAAGTTTATTTGGAATTTGGAATGTTGCATGGGAAAAAATTATTGACAACCCTATTGATAATTATAAGGTTATGTATGGGGATGTCTCTAAGGATAATTCTAAGGATGAATCAAAGTATATGAAAATGTCAATGAATTTTGTTAAATGATATATTAATTTGATAAAAATAAAATACACCCCTTTTCGGATAATGAAAATGTATTTGGATCTCACAAAGAGTTGCCAATTTGTTGTAACATCGAAAAGGGTACATTGTGAAGGACTTAATTGTCACATTGTTAATAGCAATAACCTTTTATGTACACCCAGTTTTAAACTACATGGGGATAATCATTTGAAATTTACAGAATTTATTAAATTATCAAGATGCATATAAAAACATAATCACTTTAAATTACATAGGATAAGTAGAAGTTATCATATATTAAAAAATTACTCATAATTTAGACAAAATATATGTTATTTTTTTGACTTTAAGGTTTTATTCTATGTTTAGGGTTGATCAAAATATGATATTTGGTTTTAAACAATGGATCCAACTTTGAGGAATTGGTTTAACGATGAATTTTATAGTGTATTTTATAATGAGAATCCAAATGTGAAGATGACAAGATTTATGGATTCAATGATTATGCCTTATTGGTTTCCCCAAAACATGATTAATAATGTGTACCATAAACTACTCTGGAACTCACAAATGAATAGTTGGAAATTTTTTTCTATGAGTTTCAGTAGTGGTGACTATAGAGGTGTGATGATTCAGTTCCTATGTATCCAGATTTTCATAATAAACACTCAACTGGGTGTCTAAAAGGACTGGGAATATGTTTTGACTTTGGATAAGAACCACAAAAACAATTAACTACGAAGGGAAATTGAAATTTTTGGTTATTGAAATGGATGAAATAATTTTCAACCTAATATGTCATCAAAATTTAAATGATTTTAATGTTTATGTTTGGGACATTGTTTAAATTAATAACATGATGGAAAAAACAATGAAGAAAATTAGATACATTGTACAGGGAATGGTTATATTTATGTTTATTACGACACTAAAAATGACATATAAAAGAAAATTAGTTTTAAAGAATAAGAAAATAAAGCACATATAATGGTTTTAGAAGGATCTTGTGTAAATGAAGTATTTATTTATTTTAATTCAAATATTATGCAATATGAATCTATAAATATGTATGTTTTGTTGAGTATATGTTTTTCATTATGTAATTGAATGAATATGTTGAATGATGGAGAAAAAATAAAAATTGATTAAATGTAATAATGATATTTTTATGATGTCCCTTAATATGTTAAAAATATTGGAATAATGATGTTTTGATAAAGAAGTGATTTGTTTTAAAAAAATTAAATAAATAATAATGATTCTATTTTAACTATTTAATAATATATATACAAAGTTTTTTATGATATTATTGATCGAGTTTATAACGTTTATGGATTTATGGAATATATCCAACAATATTTTCTTCTCATATTGAATATGGAAGAACATATGTCTTTAATAAGTTTTTATTGTAATTAAATATTCAAGATAATACACTGTGAAGGTATTATAATATTTGGTATGTGACAATTACAAACTATTTAGTATTGTTCGGTGGATTAATGATAAGTTTGTTTTAGAAATTTAATTACCTTATTTATGATGTTTTGTATTGAAATATTATATAAGGGACATAAGGATTACCATTTATGACTTTGATTATGTTGATCATTGAATGAGGATTTAGATATTGATTTATTATGTCACCATATAAGGATCTATGCTTACTAGATAACATATTATAACCATTTTGTTTTGATAAAAACTAATGATTGAAATATGTATTATCATTATATCTATATATATATTAATATGTTTTTTATTCAAGAACAAAAAATTCACTATCATTTCATAAGGAATGAGATGAAGAGTAAATTGATCAAAGCGCAACCCCCTTGAGATATTTTTATTATGAAATGTAATGAAATCATGTAAGGGGATTATCACTTGAAGACTCATTAAAATTAGGAATAGGATATTGAAAAAAAATTTCCTTTATCACCATTTATAAATTTATCAATGATTAGTTCCATGCCTATTTTCTTGGGGTTTATGGTCACTAACCTTATCTGGATGACAAACATTATTGCGATATGTTATCCTTATAACTCCCTATAATTATTTACAATTTCCATCTATGTCTAAAAAATCACTTCGCACCTATGTTCTCCCATATGGAAGCAGAGTTATGAATTTCCATTAGTGACTATTATGTTTCAGAAATTCCATTTTGAAGTTATTTTATATCATTTATTTGTACCATGAGGATTTCTGTGATTTAATTTTCATCTTATAAAACATTGATGAATACGATGAATGTCAATGGATAAAATCATTTTAAGGGGGACCGAATTTAACTCCCTATGATGTCATGAATTTTTTTCTCTAATAAATTTATTTATTTTTATTATTTTTCATTAGACATAACACTTATTATACCTTGTGTTATACATAAATTCAATTTTATCTTCTCTTACACGCAACAATGTGTTTCTTCAACATTGTAGCTAACACATGACACTAAGAATAAGTTAACCATTAAATAATATTATAATGAAGAAGATATTGACTAGGAGGGTATTTATTGTATCAAATAATTTATGAATTATAAATATAAATTTCATAATCAATATAAATTTACATATATGTTTTTAATAAAAAATCAATTAATTTTTAGTGATGTAATTAAATTCATCAAAAATATGTTTTGTCCCAAAACAATTTGTATTGATTTTTATAAGAAAATATTGTAATTATTTTATAGAGATTTTATAAAAACTTATTATATAAAATTAACCAAATATTTGAAATCAATATATAAAAATTAATTTTTGGTGGATATTTTGGAATTTTCTGAAAATACTGATTTTTGTGAGAGTAAGGGAAAATACCAATTTTTAAACATTCATTTATATTAAATAAATTAATTAATTTAAAAATAATATTATTTAAATTAACGATAAAAATAATTTGGAAATATTTAATCAACGTATTTTTTTTGAATAAAATTTATATTGTATTTTAGTTTATGTTTATTTTTTAAAAAAAGGGGGTTATAATTCTATAAATTGTTTTAAAGGGATAAATGTTTATCTATTTTAATAAATTATAATAATACCTAAAATGGAATCTTTGAAATGAAATTTATAGTATATATATAATGATATTTTAATATTTATTAATTTATTTATTATTATTTGACAACTATATAATCTAAAATCATCATTTACTTGTTAAAAATACTTATCATATTTTTTTTTCTCCATCTGTTTTTTTAATTTTATTTTTAAAAAATTTAAAATAATTATATGATAAAATAGATTTTTATAAATTTATAATGATCAAATTATATTGAGATAATTGGTTGGATTTTTCTGGAAAAGTATCATTTATGATGAATAAGTAAAAATACTGAATTATGATTGTATGATAATTTCCATTTAAATAATTTAAAAATTTTAATTATTTTTTAAATTAGAATACATTTGATATTAGTTTAATTAAATATATACTTAACCATGGTATGTTATAAAATTAAATTTTACTTTTAATGGTGATATAAAAACATTTCATTATTTTGAACATTTTCTCTTAAAATATTTACATTCTCATCATGTCAGTAAGATTATTTTGAAATTAAAATATTTCACATATGTTAGTGGAATTTCGAAAAATTGATTCCTTATTTATTATAATATTATTATTTAATCTATAATGGAAAAATTATTTTTTGAAAAAAATGATTAATGAATATAGTAAAAATTATATACTATGGTAAAGGTAAAAATTCGTTTTTTTGGGGTGTTAAAATAAGAATATAATATTTAAAAATTACACCAAAAATGTAAAATAACTTATTTTTAAAAAATATAAAGACCTTATCCATTATTTTATCTATAATATACATTTATTGGGGAACTGTGACATGGTAAAAAATAGGTGTGTAATTCATTCCTTAAAAACATTACAAGTATTCCACTCACCTCACTAATAAAAGTCCTCCCCTTGTCGTCTGTTTTTTACACCTTAAAACAAATTCAGATAAGAAAATACTAGAAAAATTAACTTCATAAATTCCCTCAACTATTTATAAACCACTTTTTTGTATATAAAACCATCCATGGAAGTATTTTAGTGGAAACAAAAGGAGGATACCGAAAGAAGATGTAACATTCATCAACAAGGAATCTTGATTTATTACTTCCCCAAAATCCTTAGACTATTATTATACCATGATTATATAATAACATATTTATCACACATATTATTATATTCTTTTATAGTAATATTAATGATCAATATCAACATCTATAAAATGGGTTATGAAATCATCGTTCATGTGTATGGGGGACTATAACCACAATAACCGATGCCATTCATTTTTTCATTGCCACCACTCATTGTATTTGTATTATGATGGATATAAATTATATATAAATGATATTTATGTAATAAAAATTCCTCTTGAAATATTAAATCTAATAAATAAATGTCCTTCCATTCTACAGATGATATGATAATTTTAGTCGTGTCTATGGTGGACTACCACCTCGCAAAGCGATGTGATTCATTAATAAATAAAACTTTACCTCGAATGTTATAAGGATAAAAATATATCAGAATTAAAATTATAATTATATTCATGAAATATTTACCCTTATCAAAATTTAATATATTATTTTCCTTATTACCTTTTCAATCAATAAAAGATGATAACATCGTTCATGTATGTGTGCACTATCACCTTCACGATATGATCTGACACACTATTTAAACCGCAACACCAAATGGATGATATATATTAGTATATTTAAAAACTTATATGGGATATATTATATTATTATCATTTTACAAATAAATTATATTACAAACCTAAATTCCATAATAATCAATTTAGAAAGTAACCATTACTCATTCGTGTGTATGGCCCACAATCTCTGTGATCATAAGATACGTCCTTTTTCAAAACTATTATTATTGATTAGTATTTAATGTGTAATTTATATCTTAATATAATAATAATATCATAATTATTATTCGATATATTATATAACTTTTATAAAATTATGTAAATTGAAAATAACAACTGAAAACATATTATAAAAATAATGTAGTAATTACCCAAAACGTGATTTTAACAAGTAATTATTAATGAAAGGATAATAAATATTAATTATTAAACAATATATGAAATGATATATATAATTATGTTTCTAATATAGGATTATAATAAAATTATATTCATTTTAGAGGAGGATTAATCATGTTTAATGGAAGTTGATACTTAAGGTAAGAGATTTATAGTCACTCTTTTATTCTTGGGAGACATATGAAAATTGGCCATTGATTCTTTTTTTGGTGTATATATAGCCCCATTGAAATGTTTTATAATTAATGACATTATTTGAATGAAATTTATTTTTTAATTTTTGATTATTATTTATTAGGTGTTATAATTCATAGGATTATTGAAGTGGTAATGAATTTATTTCTCAATATTCCTTCTTTGAGACAGATATAATGTTATCAAGTCATATTATTTCAAGATGTATATATTCATCCACTTTTTAATTTAATATAACTAATTTATTAATCCTGATTTTATTTTATGTTGCGTTTCTTGTTCTTCCATCATGGGGACTATGATTCAATGTTACTAATTTGGAAATGATTTTATACCAAAATATTATCAATTATCAGGAATATTTATGATTATTTTTATAATGATAAAATATTATGATCGATATCTCAGGAATCCCATTAATTTTATTATCCTGTGGATATTCATGATATTTTTCTGTAATAGTACCATTTTGATACCTTGGATTATAAAATGATTTTTAATTTTCTTAAAAAAATATGACTTTATTACTCACTTCAGTCAGAATCCCATATTCTAACACAACTATTATTTATAAAAAAATCATTTAAAAAAGGTTTTATTATTATCTTAAAATTTTTAGAATAAATATTTACCCATCATTTATATTACAAATTTTTTTAATTTAATCATCATGTCGTTTTCAATTCAATTCTCATTTAGATTTTACCAAAAAAATTAAATAAATATTTATATAAATGTGTACTAAATTAAAAATATTATAATCATCATGATCGTTATTATATTTATTTTGAAATATAAATGTTTTCATGGTTATATATAAAGAAAAATATATTCAAAATGTTTTATGTTTTATAATTTTTTTAAAATTTCAGAAAATATTTTACTTAATTAATATTTTAAAAGATCTATTACACCCCAAGATTTAATGAGATATATTATTTTTAATTTAGTTCATATCTTCGACTGTATGCTGCACCGTGATTATCTTGCGCTATACACAACACTGTATTTGATTGCAATATATGAAATACAATTCTTGGATAGTGTTACACACAATTTCAAGTTCGTTTGATAGTATTCATCCTACACAACATTGATTATATATATATATATATATATATTAAATGTCTAAATGAAATATGGTTGGATTCTGTTATATGCAACAACAAAGGAGTCTTGCACTACACACAACCCTGACTTGGCTTGCATTACACGCAATCACGTCCTTCCTCGATGGAGTGTGTTGTACGCAATACCAGGATTACTAAACAATGATATTTTGTTATAATATTATTATGAAGTAGCCGTTACGAATAGTATTGACAACATTTTGAATTTTATATCAGTATTATACATCTTACACATTTTATAGAACAACGTGTGAGAACAAAATAAAATTTTTGAGTAAAATAATTATTTTTCAAAAAATGTAGTTTTTGCGCCTTTTGATGGCACACCCACTTTAAATATACTTTTTGACATGTTTATAAGTTCAATTTGAAAAAAAAATTCCATTACAATAAATATATAATAATTTAAATTGGATATATTTTTCATATTATGCTTATAATTTTCATATTTTAATGAATAGTAAAAACCCGCTATATTTAAATTAAAAACAACTTTTTCCTCGTAATAATTTATATTGTTAAATTATAATATTAATTGGTTTTAAAGTATAAATAGAATATATTTTTAACATTTAATATAATGTATGTCATTATCATTGATTTTATATTGAATTCAAAGGTAAAATCATTTCAATATTTTACAATGTTTTAACTTTTAAAACCCGTTTTCTTAACAACAGGATTAATTTTAAATATATTTTTGGAACTTCTGTAATTTGAATTTTCAAAATTGGATCCATATTTTTAATCAGTAGTTACAAATTATTCTAATAAGCTACTTTTTAGTCATTATGAATTGTAATTACGATAAATTTTATTTACCTTAGTTATAGGTAAATCGGGTAATTAAGGGTAAATATAATATTATAAAATTACCCTAACACTTGTCCTAATATAATTGGATGATTATATTTTACCCTAAATTATACTTTGGTTGAAATGAAATCTAATGGAACCCACTATTATTTGATCAAAAACTTTTATTTATTTTATTTAATTGAAAGTGAAATGTCTCACTCAAACATTAATAATTAGATTTTTTAATATTTAGTTATAAAGAATATAAATTCGATTATAAATTCTCATTTAAAATCTAAAAGGGTATTCTTTACCATGGTAATTTATTTGTAATTTTTAATAAATAACTTAATACCTTAAAATCTTATACATTAATGATGTAGAAATTATTTATTTAGTGACAAATCAATAATATAGTTTTTATTAAAATAATAATACCTATCAAAAGGACTAGAAACTTGACCAAACATAATTGGTCGAGTATATCAATACACTAATCATCCAAGGGTAGATTTATGTACCATTTTCGGTATTATAAATCCGATTAGAACATTTATATTATTTTATTTAAAATGATGTCAAAGATGACACCTTCATAATTTAATAAATATAACAATTTAAATGTTGTGATTTTAAGACGATAAATTAGAGTAAAAATATTATTATGAAAGGTATTATATTTATCATCATCATAGGAAATTTTTTTAATTTTTATGCAAATAATATATATATTATATGATTATACAAAAATGATATAGTAATTCTTTTTTTAAGAGAAATATTAAATAAATGGTTTTATAAATTATAAAATAAATATTAGATGAAATATTTTATGCACTCCACGAATTTTATTGACAAATTAGACATGTTAGGAATATATTAAATATTTTTGTTAAAATATATCCTCCGTGTGGATTTTATTAAAATTAGAATAAATGGTCATTGTCAAAATTGAAACTATTGTTATTTTATAAAAATAGCCTATTATAAAACTGATTAAAAATTACAAAAATATTTAAAAATTATAAATTGAAATTTATATGGTTTAAAATGTCTGAAAGTATCAAATTATTTAGAATTCACAAAAGATAAGTAATTATTTATAACAATTTAAAAATTATAATCTAATTACCAAAAATAAAATAAAATAGATTAAATACAGATAAATAAAGTTGATAATGTATACAATAAATTACCAACATGTCTAAATTTTATTGGTTGAGGAGATTACGATAGTATCTTATCTAATCTTATGATTTCAGTAATTTTTTGAAGTTTTTATGTGAGGTTTAATTTATTATAAATTAATATTTCTCTTGTTACCAAAGGTGCCCCTCTCCTCCCATATAAAAAGGGCTCCCCTTCCCTTTTCACTTCACCCCATTTTGAGACTTGAATCTCAGACAAATCTTGAAAATTACTCTTATCGACCTCTCTAGTTATATCATAGAGGTTATGGGTCTTCTCAAAATACCATCTCTAGTGCCCTAATAAGAAGATTAAAGGAGGTGCGTCAAGGAAGAGGTAATCTCTTCTACTGACTCATTCAAGTTTCTTTCATCTTCTACTTCCTCTTATTTAGTTGTTTAATTATAAAGTAATAACATAAGTATTACTTATATACTGATATATTATTATAAATATGAATCAACCTTATTTCCCCTTCTATCCATCCTACGGAAATAAAATCATCACGCGTGCATACGTACAAAATAACATCTCCACGATGTGGTGAAATCTGTTTTCCACCACTACCATACATGGATGGGTATAATGGTGTAAATAATAACAATACATGATTATTATAAAATCATATTGATTTTAATATATTATATCATCCACTCCAATTCCATTCAATAAATATGGGAACAATATCATCACTCATGCATACGTACGGATTACCGTCTCCACGACGCGATGAGATTCATTTTCAATGTTTACAATTGAAGAATGATTATAAAGTACATATAATAATTACTCATGAAATATATGAAATATTAATGAAAATGGATATATTTATATGTTATTTACTTACATCTATTGAATTTAATAATGAAATGAAAACAGCGTTCATGGGTTCATACGACCTAGGATATCCATGAATTGAGCATTTATTCCCATTTATCCATCTATTATATATATGTATATTCTCAATATATATTACAAATAAATCATTTTTTATATTCTAGAATTATGTAATCATGATCTAAGTAATCATATGAATACTTACAAGTCAAAACACGGACGATAAATGAAACGATTTTACCCAAAACGCTGCTTTAACATGGAATTGACAATTGAACAGATAATATAAAGTCATAAGTGAATCATATATGATATCATAAATATTATTATGGAATTGTTACACGTTATTAATATGTTTAAACTCACTATAAAAGAGTCTTGGACACATACGGATGAAATTGGACAAAAGGTAAGGGATAATTTTGCAATCTCATTTTTATCCGAGATTGCTTATACGTAAGTATTTACTGAGGTTATATATTATATCCATTTCCATAAAATGTTTCTTATAAAGTTTTTGATATTATTATATTTATGATTAAATTCATGTTTATCCTTCTTTTAATTTTACATTGTGTTATGGATGGAATCTTTCTTTTGATTACCACACATGGTAATTTTTGACTTTTCCATTAAAAGTAGTAGGAGAATGTTTTTTAACGTATATGCTGCAAATGGATGTTTACCATTTCATAACACCTTATTTTCATGAATTTTAGTGTACAATATTTCAGGACTATTTTTAAAAAATCCTTTTCATTTAAAATTTCTTGGCATTTTGTAAAAATAATATGGTTTTGAAGAAGAAAAAATATTTTCCTCAAGCATTCATTTCAAGTGTTTTATCAAAACCGTTTTCCATATAGGATGGCATTATTTTATATGGTTTTGTTTCACATATAATGTCTCTATTATTTACATGGTTTCACTTATCTTATGATGAAATTATATCAATTTGTTTTATATGTATTATGTTATGATGAGATGATGTTTATGAAACTCATTTTATTCAATGGGTTGTGATCAATGATTTATGTTCATTTTGTGGCACACGTATGAATGATTTCATTATGATATGGGTGGGACTTATATCTCCATCCAATTCATTGGGTAATGATTTATATCTCATGAGATAGACTTGGATGGAATGGTAAGTTAATCCGGTTCAGTGTTACAGGATTGGAACGTGGAGTGAACGCGATTCAGAAATGGACTTTGTCCACTAAGATGGTCTTAGCAAAAACGCCTTGGCGACTATGGAAATAATATCATGTGCTTAATGGTTTCCCAAAATTACATGTTTTCTTCCCATGCCATTTTATCATGATTGATTTTCAATTTTGATATATGCCTTAAGTACTTCCATGATTTATATCTTTGCTCATGATTTCGATGTTTAGATTTAATGTTCATGTTTTCGCATTCAAATGTATATGGATTGTTTTATGTTCTATATGTTTACGCTTACTGAGAATTTTAACTCACCCTTTTTATGTATTATTTTCCCCAGGATATAATGAAAGGTTTTAGGTACAAAAACAAAAGGGGAAGATCATTATGGTAGATGATTAAGATCCTTCACCATGATTAGAAGATTATGTTCCATGTCTCCAAAGACACTAAACTATTATGGTACGTTGGTGTCTGCTTTTTTTATATATTAAGTATTCCTCAAAAGTAATGTATTGTCTATATATGTCATGTTTTGGGTCTCTACAGTTGGTATCTGAGGAAAGGTTTAGTGAACCTTTGGAATCTAGTATGCGAGAACTTTAGTGAGATCCCTAGAGATATTTCTATGGTATGTCTAGGGATGTCCTTAAGGTATAGTATAACTATATGTTATAGTCCTAGATTTATGTTGACGATCATAAATAACTTAGGGTGAACCTAATCTATCATTGGTTAAAGAAGGTGTCATATGTTATAAATCCTATTAGTGAATTTTTATGATTATGCGGTTCCACATTATTTTAACTATTTCATACACAATGGTTTTCGGTTTTAATTAATAGAGGGGACAAGAAATAGTTGGGTTAACATTGAATCTGTTGGACAGATTGGTGACTATGAGAAGTGAAATTGAGTAATGCATAGTGAGAAAGATATTATGATTATTCCGAATCAGACAACGCGATATATGATTAACATGGTGAACTTCAGTGGTATTCCTAATTAATCAAATAAGAGGATGATGTACATTTATGCATGTTCACATGGTGAGGAGCATAAATAATGGAAGATTGAGATTTCTAAATAAGAAAAGAAGGTCCTTGAGGAATACCTCAAATGGAGGCGAAGATGTTATCTATGTGGGGAAAATGGTCATAGAGTGACAGACTGTTATGGAGTTCAATTTATTATCTGTGGAGAACAAGGGCATTCTCCAACTCCAAGCCCTGACATAAGAGGTTACTTCCTATTCATGGAAGGACCTATTCCATGCCAATCATTGAATAGGATGGATTGAATGGTTTATGTATTGGAATTGAGGAATAATGTTGTTGAGATACTTTTATTCTATATTGTAATATTTATGTATTGTTCCGTTCTGATTTTCCATTAGAATATGGTACCGGTAACCCTGAAAAGTGATTTTGGAAAATAGATGATATGCGCATAATAATGGGATAAGGAGAAAATAATATGTATGATAATATTCATGAGCCCGTGACTGATGTAAGGACAAAGTGATATCATGGTTTGGGTATATATAATTTTTTTGATTTTGGTATGTTGAAAGAGTTACCTTTTGACAACATTCATGTTTTCACTAATGTAAAATGGGTATTCATTATTCAAGAGAATACATGATTAAGGAATTCGCACGTTTGGAATGTGACCAACAAAAATATATATCTTATGATATATGGGGGATAAATGATGGTATTCACATGCTTGGTTGATGACATTTCTAGTAATCATTTTCTTTATACTATGAGATATGATAGATGTATTTTGGATAAGTTTAAAGGCTGGAATGGATTATGTCAGACATTAGATAGTATTGTTTAAGGAAAAAACTTTTTTTAAATTTTTTATGTAATATTAAAATAGTGAAGTTTTAGAAAAAAAGACAACCTACAGGATAGGAATCAAACCCATCTCATCGGACAAGGTTGCGGAAATTAAACCCACAACCGATGTGTGACATTCCTTTATCGCCTACCATTGGCATACAGGAAGTCCCTGGTTAGTAGAAACTAGTTTTATTTTATTAAGCGGTATGATGGATGAGGTATAAGTCCATTTTTGGAATCATATATGATTAATATCAGCATAGATAGACTTATGTATATTTAATAAATTGTGCTAAACTTTTTGGGATAAAAATAGATTGAATGTCCTATCATTCTATCGCATGATCTTCTAACACATCCTGAATGACAAACTCAACTTCATTTCTTTAAGAGATGATGTGGAAATTGTTCAAGGAATGACCAACGATGATATTGTACCAAAATCAAGAAAGTATTTCTTCAAATTCCAATTTTTTCAACATTAGGAAAATGATCTTCAAAACCAAAATTGTTGTCCAAGTGTCCACATATACGATGAATCAGACGTACCTTATATCATCACAAATTTATGGCTTTGTGAATGTTGTCTTTTTCATAGCCATGTTCTCTACCACTCTCCATCCGAACTTGGTTGTTAGATTTCTCCTCCATATCCATATTTTCACCTATGATCTCTTATGTGGAAACCCAGTGATGAGTTAATTTGGGTAACCGTTATGTTTCATTATTCAAATTTTAAAATTATGTTGTAGTATTCCTTTTTACGATGTGGGTTTCTATGAAGGAAACTCTCAAGTAATAAAACATTTATAACCCTGACGAATTTCGAGGGTGAAATTCATCTTAAGGGGGGTAAAATGTAACAACCTGAGATTTTATAAGAAATATTATTTTTAATTTCATTCATATATTCTGTTGTATGCTACAACAATATTATCTTGCGCTATACCCAACATTGTATTAGCTTCCAGTATACGCAATACTATTCTTGGATCGTGTTACAAACAATTTCATGTTCGTTTGATAGTAGTCATTCTAAGCAACATTGAGTGTGTATTTATATGTATATTCAATGTATAAATGAAATATGGTTGGATTCTATTATACACAACAATAAATTAGTCTTTCACTACATGCAACCCTGACTTGGCTTTCATTACACGCAATCACGACCTTCCTCGATAGCGTGGGTTGTACGCAATATCGGGTTTCACTAAATAATGATATATTGTTATAATGTTATTATGAACTTGCTGTTATGAATATTATTAACTAAATTTTGAATTTTATAAAATTACTATTCATCATACACATTTTCTAGAACATCGTGTGAGAACAAAATAATTTTTTTGAGTAAAATAATTATTTTTCAAATAATGCAGTTTTACCGCCTTTTGATGGCGCACCCACTTTAAATCTTGTTTATGACATGTTTATAAGTTCAATTTGACCAAATAAAAATTTTCTTTGGAATTAGGATATAAACATTTACATTGGATAAAATTTTCATATTATTCTGATAATTTTCATATTGTAATGAATAGTAAAAACATGCTTTATTTTAATTAAAAACAAATTTATTCATCATAATAATTTATATGGTTAAATTATAATATTGAATTGTTTTAAAGTATAAATAGATTATATTTTTACAATTTAATATAATTTATGTCATTATCATGGATTTTACATTGAATTCATATGTAAAATCATTTCAATCTTTTTCAATGTTTTAACTATTAAAACTTGTTTTCTTAACAACAGGATTAATTATAAATTAATTTTGCAAATTTTGTTATTTTAATTTGGAAAATGGATTCCATATTTGTAATAAATAGGTCCAAATTATGTTAATAAGCTACTTTTTAATCATTATGACTAGTAACTACAGTAAATTTTATTTACCACAGTTAAAGGTAAATCGGGTAATATAGGGTAAATATAATATTATAAAATTACCCTAACACTTGTCCTAATATATTTGGATGATTATATATTACCCTAAATCATATTGGGGTCGAAATTGAATCTAATGGAACCCACTTGTATTTGATGGAGACCTTTCATTATGTTTATTTAATGGAATGTGAAATGTCACACTCAAACATTAATAATTGGATTATTTTTAATATATAGTTTAAAAAAATATAAATTCGATTATAAATACTCATTGGAAAGATAAAATGTTATTAGTTATCATGGTTATTTATTTTTAATTTTTAATAAATATTGTATAACCGTAAAATCTTATACATTAATGATGTAGAAATTATTTATTTAGTAAACAATCAATAAGATAGTTTTTATTAAAATAATAATACCTTTTAAAAGGACCAGAAAATAGACCAAACATAATTTTTCTAGTATATATATATGCTAATCATCCAAGGTTAGATTTTTGGAAAATATGGAGTATTATAAAACCTACCAGGACATTTATTATTTTTTAATTTAAATGATGTCCAAGATGTCACCTTCATAATTTAATAAATATAAAAATTTAAATGTTGTGATTTTAAGATGTTAAATTCGATTAAAAATATTACTACGAAAGGTATTATATTTATCTTCACCATAGGATTTTATTTTCAATTTTTATGCAATTAATATGTATATTAAATGATTACAGAAAAATAATGTTATAATTGTTTTATTAAGTGAAATATAAAATAAATGGTTTTATAAATTTTAAAATAAATATTATATGAACTATTTAATGTGATCCACAAATTTTATAGACAAATTTAACATTTTATTAATCTATTAATTATTATTTTTTGAATATATTCTCTGTTTGGATTTTATTTAAATTATAATAAATGAATAATGTAAAAATTGACATTATTGTTATTTTATAAAAAAACATATTATAAAATTATTTAAAAAAAAATATTTAAAAATTATAAATTTAAATTTATATGGTCTAAAATTTCTTATATTATCCAATTATGGAAAATTAACACCACATAAAAAATTACTTATATCAAATTAAAAATTAGAATCTTAATACCACAAATAAAATTAATTAGATTAAATATATATAAATCAAGTTGATAATGTTTAAATAATATCCCAACAAGTATAAATTTTATTGGATGATAATATTAAAACCCTATATCATATAATATTCAGATTTTATTCATTTTTGGAGGTTTTTATGTGAGGCTGGGTTTATTATAAATTAGTATTTCGTGTGTTACCAAAGGTGCCCTCTCCTCCCTTATAAAAAGGGCACCCCTTCCATCTTCTCTTCACCCCCTATTGAGCCTTGAAGCTCAGCCAAAACCCACCAATTAATCTTCTCAACCTTTATATTTATATCATAGGGGTTCTAGTCTTCTTAGAAGAACAACTCTAGTGCCATAATAAGAAGTTTAAAGGAGGTGTGTTGTGGAAGAGGTAATCTCTTCTACCGACTATTTCATGTTTCATTCTTCTTATACATCCTCTTAATTAGTTTTTTCATTATAAAGTAATAACATCAGTATTAATTATATACTTCTATGATATGATATATATTAAACAACACTATTTCACCTTCTATCCATCCTATAGAAAACAAAATCACCGTGCGTGCATACGTACGCAATACCGTCTACACGCTGGGTGTAATCTGTTTTCCACCACCACCTTACTTGTATTTTTATAATGGAGTAAATAATAACTATATATTATTATTACAACATAATATTTATGATATGATATTATATTATCCACTCCAATACCATTCAATAAATATGGGAACGATATCATCGCTCGTGCGTACGTATGGATTACCATGTCCCCAACGCAATGAGATTCATTTTCCATGTTAACAATACATGAATGATTATAAATTATATATAATAAGTAATAATGAAATATATGACATATTAATGATACTTTATTTATGTATATGTTATTTACTTACATCTATTAAATTAAAAAAAACGAAAACAGCGTTCTTGCGTACATACGACCTACCGCCTCCATGAACGATGTATTTCTTTCCATTTATCGATCTATTATATATATTTATATTATAAATATATATTATATATAAATCATGTTTTATATTCTATAATTAAGTAATCATGATCTATGTAATCATATGAATAATTAAAAGTCAAAACACGGATGATAAATGAAACGATTTTACCCAAAACGCTGCTTTAACAAGGAATTAGCAAATGAACGGATAATATAAAGTCATATGTGAATAATATATGATATAATAAATATTATTATGGTTCTGTTACAAGTTAATAATCTTTTTCGACTTACTATACAAGAGTATCAGACACATACGGAAGAAATTGGACAAATGGTAAGGGATAATTTTGCAATATAACTTTTATTCGTGATTTCTTATACATAAGTATTTACTGGGGTTATATTTTTTATCAATGTCCATAAAATGTTTTTCATAAAGTGTTTAATATTCTTACAAGTAATTTTAATGTCATGTTTATCCTTATTTTACTTTTACATTGTGTTATGGATGGAATATTTCTTTTGTTTACCATACATGGTAATTTTTTACTTTTCCATTAAAAGTACAAAGAGAATGTTTTTTTAATGTATACGGCCTGAACAGATTTTTACGGTTTCATAACACCTTATTTTCATGAAGATTACTATTCAATATTTCATGAATATTTTCAAAAAAATCATTTTCTTTTAAATTTCATGGAATTTTGTAAAAAGAAATTGATTTTGAAGAAGTAATTTTTTTCCTCAAGCATTCATTTCAAGTGTATAATCAAAACCATTTTCCATCTAGGATGAAATTATTTCAAATTATTATGTTTCACGTATAATTTATCTATGATTTACATGGTTTCATTTTTATTATGATGAAATGATATCAATTTGTTTTATATGGATTATTTTATGATGGTATGGTGTTTTTGAAACCCACTTTGTTCATTGGGTTTTGATGAATGATTTATGTTTATTATGTGGAACATGTAAGAATTATTTCATTATGAGATGCGTGGGACCTATATCACCCTCAAATTCATTGGTAAAGATTTATATCTCATGAGATAGACATGGATGGAATGGTAAGTTAATCCGGTTCAGTGTTATAGGACTTGAATGTGCACTGAACTCGATTTAGAAATGGACTTTGTCCACTAACAGGTCTTGGCAGCAACGCCTTGGCAACTATGGAAATCATATCATGTGCTTAATGGTCTCCCACAATTAAATGTTTTCTTACCATGCTATTTTATCATGATTGATGTTCCGTTATGATATATTCCTTACGTACTTCCAAGATCTATGTCTTTGCTCAATATTTTGATGATTATATTTTATGTTCATGTTTTTGCATTCAAATGATTATGGATTGTTTTATGTTCTCAATGATTACCCTTACTGAGCATTTGAGCTCACCCTTTTTATGTTTTCTTTTCCCCAGGATATAAATAATGGTTTTAGGTATGAGAACAAAAGGGTAAGATCTTTATGGGAGATGATGAAGATCATTCACCATTATTAAAATATTATGTTCCATGTTTCCAAAGACACTAAGCTATTATGTTCCATTAGTGTATGCTTTTGTTATGTATTAATTTTTCTGCAAATGTAATGTAATGTCTATGTATGTCAAGCTTTGGGTCTCTACAAGATCGATCGAAATAATTAACTATCTAAGAAGAAATATTTTTATATAATTTTTTATTTACCATGGATAACAAACAAATATAAAATTCATATTCATTTACATGATTATTTATTTTTATGATAGAAAAATATTAATGTATCAGATTTCTCTTCCACAAGTTATTCCATAACATATCTCTTACAAGGACTACTTTTTTTATGATTTATTCATTGATGTAATGATGAAATGATTATGGAACTTATTTATTTTCACCATGTTTTGATATTTCTATGAAAACATCTTCATTTTCTAGTTTATGATATGACAAATGTTTATGATTTTTCAAACACTTGTGTATTATTTACAGAATGAGATGGTGGTTATATTAAAACAAGGGATAGTGGTTACATTATAAATAAATAGGGTTGGTATCTATATATAAATCAAATTAAATTTGTAATTATTTATATATCATGAGTCGGATAAGGTTTAAATGTGTCATAAACATGGTACAATTTGGGTATTTTTATTCTATGATGGTCTCTGGAGTGGACCTTGGATAATAATATGGTTCAGTGAGTGATCTTATTCCACAATGAGTAATGTCATTCTGCTGTGGATTTTGGGGTTCCATCGCATGGTGGTTCATCCACCCATATAGCATCCTTATATGTCTAGGTAATGAACATTGACTACTAAGTAATTCATTTTCTCTAATTTTGTGTAGGAAAAAATTCCATATATTTTGCCAATTTTATGATCGCATGGATAATTTTCCTGGATTCATATACCATTCAGGAATTTTAGTCTACCAATATTTAGGTCATGACTCAATATTATATTCTTTCATATTAATGGTATGATTTTTATATTCTAATCTCATATTCTCAAACCCATATGTTCATGTTATCCTTATATATCTCCCTTGTTAACCCATAATGAACATATAATATATTCTTTTATTATGTTTCAATTCTATATTTAATGAATAACAGTTCATGTAGGGTATGTTTGTGATGATTAATAATGGATATGATCATTGTTGGAGACATCAAATATCATTCCCTAATTTAAGAGTATTATGTTTCCTATTTCCTAAGAAACTAAACTATTAAATTCATTAGGCATTTGTTTTTTATAATATATTTAATATTCATCAAAAAATATTCAATATCATGTTTATGAAATAAATATTTCTCTATACTAGTATTACACTATTTGATGGAGCATGTGTCTTCAGGAAGGATGTGACATGAACATATTGTGATGTGGTAGCCTTGGGGTCCTCAAGAAGGATGGTATATGACCATTCTATTGGATGTATTATCGGCGTGGTCATTTATGGTCATATGATGAAATGTGGTTTACTTCTTTCAAGTCCGTGATACCCTACTACTCTGGTTATGGTTGTGGTTGTGAGCTGGTGAGATAGGTGTCTTCATGAGGGATGTGATGTGACCGTGATGAGGGGTGATGGCCCACATATATAATCTTGTGATTTTATGTGGCCGTGTTGTGGTGTAGTAGTATCTGTAATTTGGATAATATGGGTGTTCCAAGATGTATGAAATTTTGGTGTGAGAGAATATAAATAGTGGTTAAGCGCTCCAGGGTACCCTATATCGATATTCTCCGAATTGTGTTATTTTACATGGTTTAGGATATTTAGTGAGTGTTCCATAACGAAGATGGGATTAGGTAGTCGACCTATTGAGGTGACTTCGGTTTTGTTTTTTTACTAATAGATGAACTAGTAAGACTCGTTCACACGTTTTTGAGAGAATTTGGATATCATTATGACTGTACTTGTATGATCACCATACATATATAAAATTATTTTCATGTTTCCATTAGGATTATGTGGATTGGGTCAGGTAGTTCTAGATCAATCCATTATGAACTATTATTTGGTCTTTTTTAATAAATTGTATTCTGTGTAATTACCTTTGGATAATTATTTATGTGTTTATATTATTTATTCATGCATTGGGGATATATTTTGGTTAATTTTTTTATGTTTTTAAATGTTTTTTGGGGATAAATCATCTTATCTACCAGTCCAATATTATTATAAATCTAAATACCTCACATTTCATGAGATTACTATACCTATAGATCTAGTTTAAAACCTGGGGCCTACATGAGGTGGCAATGGAGGGTCATTATCTCTCTTTTTTCATTACAATATCATTTGTGGGAGGTGGTCATGACATGATACCTATTGAGTAAATAATTTTGGATATATGTGAATGTTAGTGTTATTGGTAAATATTGATAAAAATGTTGAAAATAACAACCAAATTAGTATGTTGATAAATCCATTTAAATTTTTTGGATAACATGGGGTGTCTTTTTCATAATTGGTACTAAGTTTTTTATGGGATTTTCATAATAAATATTTAATATGAAAGTGTTTTTCGATGTGTTTGATGTTATTTGATGAAATATTCGATAGTATGGAATTATATAATATTGAAATGATTTTTAAGGGATATATATGAATTAGAAGATATATTCAACCGGTTTCATTTATTAAATTAGTGGTTGAATTGGATATGTATTATTAAACATGGTTTCCATTTAGTTGTGGTATATTAATTCAATGATTCAGATTGAAATTTATGAATAAATGTAGAAATAATTAGGTCACTAAAAACTGAAATAAATGTTTAATTATCTATTTTTGTTTGAATCTTATTTTTTAATAGAGATATATGTGAGATATTGTTTTAGAAAAAATCATATAATGTATTTTCAATCAAATATAAGTGAGAATTATAAGTGTTGAGATACATAAACAACGACTAAATGAAATTAGAGGAATTATCCAAAATGATCTTAATTAATATTAAAATGGATTCAAAATAAGAATTTTTTAGAACTTTTAAGTAAATATTTCCTCTAACATTATGGAACAATAAATGAGGTTACTTTTGGGAATATTTTTATTTTATGTAACATTATGAATATAGAATATTGGAATTTTTTAACTGAGTTTTTATTTAATTTTTTTAAATAATGAGAATATAATTTTCCAAAAGAGTTATATATAAGATATAATTTTTAATTTTAGAATATTAAATATTGGGGAATAAGGATGACCAATGGAGTAATTCATTAGCACATAGATTTAAAAGAAATTAATGATTGATTGATAGTTAGATCACATAGATGATATGATGATCTAATTAAAATAATGAATCTTTTGTTTTGATTATTAGTTCATATTAATTTTATATTATCACTTAGTTTGAAACTCAATGAATATAAAAAACACAGTGCATAAATATATGAAGGAAGTGTGAATCCATAGGCTGTAGTGTAAACATAGAATGTTTTTATATTTTTGATTATCCTAGGTTCAGAGTACTATTTACTAAAAATTATAATTTCATAAAAAATATTTGTTTTCTAAACCCTAATTCCCTAGATTGTGTATGCTCTATAGATGTATCCCATTTGTAATACTGAAATAAATTTGATGAGTTTCATGTGATTTTTATTTTTTATTGTTTTAAAATGTTATGTGATTTATGATTCTTATAATATGGAAACAATATCCATATAAAATAAATTACATTGATACACAAAATCCAAACCCTATCAAAGAAGAATGTAGGAAAATAGAACCATTGTTATACAATATTTTTTTAATTTAAAATTCACAAGATTTTTCATTTTCCTATTCATCAGATGAACTATTTTATATACACAACATTTCAGATAATGATTCCTAATTTTTACCAATTTTTTTTGTTTCTTATATTAATCCCCAAAAAATATTTTTTATTTAATTTCTTTATCCTTCTGTTCCAAGATCATTTTTTATTCTTTTCCTTTAAATAATTTTACTTTGATACTCAGTTCCATTATTTTCTATTTATTTTTAAACCCTTTAATATCTTAATATTTCTACCTCCTCATTCAAGTAATCAATATATTGTTACTATTATTGGAACAAAAACTTTTAATCTCATTAAAAATTACATTTCAACAAAAAATATTTTCGTACACCAATATCTTTCTAGGCTTCCACCTATTTAAATTTTATATCAAAATATACTTTTCTTTATTTATCATATTGTTAAATATATATTTTTTCATAATTTATTATTAATTATTGAATATATATAATATTTTTTTTTAATTATAAATTTAATATACATTATATTTATTAATGGTAAAATATTATTTATGTTAAATGATTCTAATTTATATTGGATATTTTTTATAGATATGTTGATTCTCCACCCTCATTAATAGAATATTTGAGTTCTCGTATTTCTTATGTACCTCCTATAATTTATTTCCACACATGAATTTAATGTTGTTAATATATATATTTAAAACATAATTCATTATTATTTACATTAGAAAATAGTTTCTCACTTATAGGATATCATTTTAATAATTCCATCATTTTTTCTAATTCAACACCATAAAGGCCATCTTTGAAAAATAATTTCGTTATGTGATTGAAAAATATATCATGTGAAATCATCATAACTATTTTTAATCATCAATTATTTGACTCACATATGAAATAAATATATTTCCATATTATTGAGATACTTAGTTCTGATATGTTTCTATTCAATAACAAAAACCATCACATTAAAATTGACATAAATACTGATTAAATATTTTTATCAATGATGAATCATTAATAACCATACATACACATCATGTATATTTTATAATTTCAATAAAATTATAGAATAATATATCAATTTATTTCAAGGGTTTCATTCTTGGATAATTTTATTTTGTCCACATAACATGATGTCTAGTCGTTTTACTTTAAAATCACAAACATAAAAATTATTCAACTTCTCAAATAAGTTTTTACATAGTTAATATTCCATAATACTTTTATAAACTGTATTGGATAACATATTTGAAAATATTTACAACATTTGTGGATGAATTCCCCAGATATGGATCCATTTAGTAGAATTATCCCTTAGTTATATCCCAACATTAATTTCCTCCATAAAAATGATTTAAACATCCATTTAAATTGATTGGAAGTAATGAAAAACAATATTTTTACATCTTTCTAATTTATCTAATAAAATACAGACATACCTATAGAATTCATGATAGTATACTAGATTAATTAGTTGATATAAAATCCACTCTATAAAAACAAATGATTCAATAATTTTTTTTAGGACAACTAGGAATTATGTGCACCTGGAGGGGGTTAATTTAGGTGATGATAATGTAAAACACATAAAAAATATAGAAAATTTATGATATCCTCTTATAATTAACCTAATTATTCCTTAATTAATTTTATGCACCCCATCATCCATTATGTAACACCACAGGATTTCATAGTAAGTTATCTTCTTTAAGGTAATTTAATACCTTGTGGTACACCCAACACCGAGATTGAGCACACCACGACTTACCAAACTAACTATTCAAAACGAGTTTATGAATAGTATTATCTGAAATTTGAATTTTATATACTCTGTATAATTTTAGAATCCATAGTATATGATTTTAGACATAATATAAGAACAAATTCAATTTTTAAGATAAATTAAGTATTCTTAAAGAAAAATCAATTTTACCACCTTATAATGGAGAACCCATTTTAAATACAATATTTGACACTTTTTTATTTTAAATTTGACCAAATAAACTTATTAATTAGAATAAGTACATAATTATTTATTTTGGATAAAATTTTGGTGTTTTTCTGATAACATTTAAATTTTGATGAATAGTGAAAAACACTAAATTTTAATTCAAAATAACTGTTTTTAATTTTAATATTTTATTGTGTTAAATTATAAATTTGAATGGTTTTGATGTACAATTAGTTTATATTATAACCGTTCTATCTAATTTTGGTTATTGGATATAATATCATTTTGAAATTGGACACAAATAAGTGCTCATCTTTTTATAGTTATTATTTCATAAAAACAAGATCTTGTTTTGACAATGGAAATTTATTTTAAATTAATTTCTACCAAATACATGTTTTGAATTTGGAAAGATCGATCCCATATTTGGAATCAGGAGTTCTAAATTGGGTAAATAGTTATATTTTATATTTATACATTATTAATATTTACTTCAGTAAATATTTTATTTACCACGGATAAGGTGGACAATCTGGTAAATATGGGTAAGAAAATAATAACATAATAATACTAAATTACCCTAACATGTGTCCAATTCCTACTGGTTGATACATATCTGACCATGGGAATCCTTGGGTATATTTTGGGACCCCATTGAGCAACTTGAGAGTGATAATAGCACTTTAGATTAATTATTTAAAATTAAAGACAATAATGACAAATAATATATATTTTGGTAAAACAATTTTTACATAAAGTATTATATGTTTCCTTTTATAATATAAATATTCATTATAAAGATAAAAATATTTCCTAGTTCATTTTATTTTTTATAATTTTTAGACATCGAATAAATAAAATTATTTATGACATAATAAGGATGTTGTGTTTACCTCATTAATAAATTATTAAAATAAATAAGATTATAAAAATTAAAAAAATATCCAAAACCTAATAAATTCATAGTGGAAGAAGTTTTTTCTAAAATTATTCATCATATATTCTATTTTAATGTGTTTTCTACCTTTATAAATATAAAATTATTATATAATAAAATAATATTTTCAATCTTTCTTAAAGAACCACTCCTCCCCCCATATAAAAGCCCTCAATTATAACATATCTCTCACACCTCTCAAGCAACTTGGAACAAACAAAAACTTCCCAAATATTATCCCTACATCTATATATTACATTTAAAAGGCATACCTCAGTTATAAATAACATCAAGGAAGCCTTTTGATTCAAAAAAAATGGGGTTACCTGATATAAATATAACATTTCCTCTTAAGTTATTTTCTTTTATTTTACTTCTTCAACACCCTATTATATCTTCATTCTATTATTTTATAAGTATAATTGTATTTTAAATATACTAGGATGTTTTTATAGGATTTATTTGAACTACACTTACACAATACTCCATCTAATGGTATAGAACATAATGTTTCTGTGGATAGTGAACTACTTCCTCACGAAACAATGATTGTTCAATCCTCTACTACCACCTCTTATGGTGGCCATTATGATGGGACTATAATTATATATTTTATATATGATATTTATTTTTTCTATAATATTCTATAATTCTTTTTTATAGAATACGCCTTTTCTTTTGAGGTGGTTTATATACGATAATTTTATTTGAGAAAGTGCAGACTACCTCCCCCTCAAAGGGATACAAATCATTCATAACATACATGGAACATATACATAATGGTGTTAATGTAACACCCCAGGTAAATAAAGAATATTACATTTTCACATTTATCCATATTTTTGAATAAAATATTAATATAACTTGATAGGGGACGCTATGCTCGATGGCATACCCAATACGCAACAACGAGTTTCTTAGGAATCTTACGTTGCAATCTAATAATAAAATAATATTATTTTAAATTGTAGTTAATGCCTAGTCGTTGTAATGGCGGGAATGAACAAAACTAATTACAATATGATTATATATGTTTGTCAAATATTTTTACTTTTTACAATAACCAATTAGAGGATTAAAAATGCGAATAAATCCATTTTTAAGCGTAAACATTCTAATATTCTTTAAATGGACGATTAACCGCCTTTTGATGGAGATCCTATTTTAAATCCACTTTTTGACAATTTTACATGTTATATTTGACAAAATAATATTCTTTTTTAGAATCGGGACATCAAAATTTACATTGTGTAAATGTTTGGTATTTTTCCGATAAAGTTCATTTTTTAATGAATAGTGAAAAATGTAGTATTTTAATTCAAAAACACTTTTTAATATAATTTATTTATATGATTATATTATATTTTAAATTGGTTTTAAAGTGAAATTAGAATATATTTTTAACATTTAATCTAATAGTGGTTGTTGTAATTAATTTCATCATGAAATTGGACTTAAACTGGTGTCAATATTTTGATACTTATTGTTTCATAAAAACATGCTATTTGCTCAGACAGTGGGAATTAATTATTATATTAATTAATGAAACTTATAAGTTCTGAATTATTTAAAATAGACATATTTTTTTAATTAGGAATATCAAATATAGCATAGCGTCAATTTTAGGTATTTTCAGGAAAACTTCAATTTTTGATGAATAGTGAAACCACTAAGGGGTACTTAAAAAACAGATTTTTCATTTAAATGAATCTTTACCACTTCTATGACCTGATTTTAAAAAATCTGACATACATGGTTGTCATTAAGAAGTAAAATTTGGTACAATGAGATTAAAATAATATTTGGTGAATAGTAATTTTTAAGTTTTATTAATCGTGAGTAAACGTAATTAGTGTAATTTAAGGTAAAAATAATTCATTAATAATATGAAATGACCTAGAAACATGTCCTAACGTCATTTTATGTGTCATGTCTGACCTAGAAAATCCATGGCTCAACTTGGGGACCCCATGGAGCTACATTGTAGGAAAATGACATAAATAACTTTTTATTTATAGTTAAAATTCAAATGTCACAAACATGTGTTGTTTTACTAAAATAATTTTTACATGGGGTTATACAAGACATATTTTTTTCTATAATAATAATTAGAAATCTAAAAAGATTTCCTAGATCATGATATATATTTTTTATTTTTTGACACTAAATAAATTAAATTATTTATGACACAATGATGATGCAGTGATTGCCTCATTATTTAACGATTTAAATAAAATGAAAACATAATGTAAAATATAAGACCTAAACTTGTCACAAACCTATTTTATGTGTTTATTTAGAACCCTTACCACCTTATCCTCGAAATACATCAATGTGGGACCTTTAAAATACGAAACTCATTTGAAAATAAAGTAAGAGTTTTTAACTTTCCAAGAGTACCCCTCCTCTCCTCTTATAAAAGGCCCCCACCTCTACAACTTTACACACACCTCTCAAGCCTTTGTCTCTGCCAAACCCTACCCATTTCATATCTCCACATCCCTCTTTTAATCATTGAATCCTAAATTTGGGCAGAATCCTTTCCAAGGAAGCCTTTCAGCTCAAATCAAAGAGAGATACTCTATTTAAAGGTAGTGTCTTCTCTTACGTTCTTATGTTTTATTTTGCTTCTCCAACCTTCCTAAACTCTTTTATTCATTTATTTTTAACAAAACCAGTACAATACATATACTAGTATGTTATTATAAGAATTATTTGAGCTACACTTACACACACCTACATCTAATGGTTAAAGAACATACTGTTTCTATGGATGGTGAATTTCTGCCTCACGAAACGATGATTGTACAACACTCATATGACACCTTCAGAGGTGGCCATTAAGATGTCACTATATTTATATATGATATATAATATGTTTATGTTTTACTTAAGCTTATGTATTTTTCATTTATGGCATACCTTTATGGGTTCTATTTTGGGTATACGCGATATCTTCATTTTAGGAAGTGCGGACTACTGCCCCCTCAATGTGATTTGATTCGTTAATACCATAAGTTGTAAGTATAAATGAAAACTTTAATGATATTATATATGATACCATAATGTAATTAAAATACTATTATTTATCATTTTGTTTTAATTCCACTAAATATGTAACAGAAATGGAAGTAGCGTTCATGCGTACGTACGGCTTATTGTCTCGATGAATGGTGCATTTAATTTATTACCTCTAAATGTTATCTAATATTATAAATGCATTCATATACTGGATATATATGATATATATTATATCTACACCAAGAATATAAGTTTGGATATAATGGATATCTTACCACATCAACAACTTGTAATTATAAAGAGTTTATTTTTGACTCAAGTACCAATGATCGTTAAAACGACTATTATTAACTTAAATAATAACATAGTGTTCATGACATGGAAATAAGTTATATAAAAGGAATAATGTAATTGAAAAATTTTCTTAATAAATTAGAAATTAACTCAAGTTTATTATTCAAGGGATTAAAGAACGATTGAGTCATGTCAGACATGAGGTAAGGGATCTTACTCCTCTCTTTATTTTTAAGTACACTCTTTTATTTCATTCCTTTTAAGCTCATCTTTACTATGAATGGGATGTTATTTTATATTAATCCTACTGCACATCATATGTTCATATGATTAGAGACCCTATTTTCTCTCATCAATCCATTTTGGATGTTTTGAGTGGCGCTGTTAGGCTGCCGAATTTTCGTAAGAGATCTAACATCTTTCATTATTTTTAAGTACTCTCTTTTATATAACTTCTTTTAAGCTCCTCTTTGTTATGATGGGGGATGTTATTTTATATTCCTCTTTCTGTACATTTTATTTTAATTTTATGAGAAACCCTATTTTATCTCATCAATCCATTTTTGGAAGTTTTAAGTGGCGTTGTTAGGCTGCCGAGTTTTCGTAAGGGATTGTTCATCTCACTTTTATTCCCATGGGATTTATGCAACATTTGCCACAATTTTAATTGAGTGGTGTATTTACTACCCATTATTTTACTCATTGTGTAATATACTTTCATTTATGAGTATCTACATCAATGTTGTATTGTCCTTCTTTCATGGGGTGTATGTTTTGAAAGTTACCCAAGTCGGTAAGGGAACTTTTCACCCTCCTCTTTTTAAAAGACTTCTTCTGTTATGTCTTTCAATTCACATACTATTATGTTGGGATAATTTCTTCTATATCCTTATTGATGTAATTTTTATGTCCAAGTTATGAGATACCCTTTTTATATGTCATCAACTTTTTTTATGAATTTTGAAGTGACGTCGTTAGGCGGTCGAATTTCTGTAAGGGGACTTCTTAACCCACTTTCAATTCATTGGGTTAAACCTCTAATTCTTGATTTTATAATACCATGATTATGTGGGGAATCTCTATGTTTTAGTTTACACAATGATTTTTCTGGATATACTATTTCTACACATAATCATCTCATTGATAAATTCTTACATCATTTAGACGGACTTGTATCGGAAATCATAACTCAATCTAATTTCATTGAGTTAAATATCTATGTCATTGGTTTTGTTTTTCCATGATTATGTGTGAATGATCTCTGATTTTTTTACACTTAATATCCACTTATATTTTGTGTATTCTTATTTGTCACACATAATCATGTAATTGATTTATCGTTAATCTATGGATACCGACTTTGAAAGGGACTTCATCTCAATATCCTTTAATTGAGGCATATTTGGTTTTACACACAACTTTCTTTTATATGGTGTATAAACCCATTTTACTGTTACTTTTATTCAAAAGGAATCTTTTATTATGAAGAATTTTACTAAAAGACAAAAAGTAATGTTTCTTTTAATGTACGCGGTGACAACGACCAGTTCCACTACCGCGAGTATTATTAGGTATTTGGCTTCCTCAACAACCCGTAATGTTTTTTAAAGTGAAAGAAATACCATATACTCTTTTATATATGTTGGTATTGAAAACGGTTTTTATAAAGGATTTGTTATGTCGATATATTTATGGGATATATTGTGATAGAAATGAGGAAATGTTTTCATTCCATTATATTTGTTTAATGTGTTATGATTTTATAATGGTACATGGACATTATGACGGGTGGTGCCGTGAATACCAGGACGGGTGGTTACGTTATAACCTCCAACGCATTGGGTATGGAAGTCAGCCTTATGGCTATTCCATTAAGTATGTGTGGAAGTAGACCGTATTGTTATTCCGTTTAAGTATGTTTATGTCACATGTTACCTTTGTATGTTATGTGTTCTTTATATGGGTTTTATGGTAATATTTTAGTTAAAAAAGGGTATGTAATGATATTTTATTCAGTGAAGACTTTTTACTACTTCTTAAAGGTGAAAGGGAATACTTTGATAAAGTATACATGGTTTACTTGTTTCTTTGAAAAACTAACAGTTTTCATTCTTTATGAATCCTTTGCTTAGATTTTTATGCTCATCCCATGTTTTTTTGAAATGTTTTTCACAGGACATAAAGTTGAATAGGGCCAAGGATGGGATCAAGGAAATGTCAGGCTGTCCAAATCCTAGAACTAGAAATGTTTCATTATAAGAGTTTTTATTTTATGGAAACATAGTAGAAGTGTATACTTTGAAATCTTTGGAGGTGTAATAGTTTAGATCTAATTCTCTAAAAATCAAAACCTGAAAAGATCCTCAATGTGAATTATTCATTTAATTCAATATTAAGTAAGTTTTAACGACGGGGCCTTATAGTTGGTATCAGAGGGAGTTTTAGATAACTTTAGAGGTTAGGGTATTCTCTAAGCATAAGTGACATTACCATAATGGTTAGGATTTCAGAAAGAGTACTAGTTTTAAATAAAGTGAATGTGTAAGTATATCTTAGTGTTTATCTTCCTCATTAGTACATGATGGTTTTGTTGATATACTCACACTGACATTTCTGTTTTTAGTGAATGGATGGATCTAGCAGGCACCATAGTGACAATAGGTTTGAAGGAAACTGTGGTGGTTCTCTGATTAATAGACTGGATGAAATGGGGGATTCAATGAGGAAACTCGTGGTTGTTCAAAACCAACTATCAAGGAGTCATGATCAACCACTTGTACCTTGGTATGTTCTATAATGCATCATGTACGAGATAACCAATCGATGTGGAAGTTCAGGTAATAATTATAAATGTAACCCTTATGGTTTATATGATCCTTACTTTTGAGGTAATTATGGGTTATTATATATTATGATGGAAAATTAAAGGCATGAGATAAACTTGATGTTAAAACATGTTATGATTATTTATTAAGATTTTATCTCGTTTTGGGGAATTTTTTTAAGAAATATATAGTTTTAGTAAAGGGAAAACACACAGACCGTGTGACAACCCGTCGCGTCGGACAAAGATGCGGGAATCGAACCCACAACCAAAGTGCAACTGGTATTTATCACCTACCACTAGACTATGAAAAGTCCCTAGTTAGTTTGACTAATTATTTTTAGTTATATGATTTTAGGAATCAAGAGTAAGTTTTTTTGGGTTATCTATGAAAATGATTAACCTATCATCGAGGATATGTGATTAGGTTAATTAATTTTCAATATGAGAACTTAAGAGAAACTGATGTTATTTGGAGATAAAAGTTAATTTGTATCTTGGAAGACTACGTGATTAAATCCGTAAAATATTTGGGATTCAATTTTATTTTGGTATACATTGAATAATTTTATGGACAATAGTTTATCGAATGGTCTTCGTTGAACTTTGGGTTTTTTTGAAAAATTATGGAGATTAAGAATAGATTTTATTTTTATAATGGATTATAATTTTGGGATTATCTGATCCCATACTAACATTTTGGGTTTTGGTTTTGGTTAAAGTCTAAAGACATGGGAAGTATATAGTTCCCTTTTGTGGATTACGTGATTCTCAAGAAGTTGATTATAGTTCTCATAATGCGAACAAGTCTTCCTAAATACTCATCTTTTGGAAAAAATATGAGTTTGATTATGGAATCTTATAAAATTTGAAAGTCTACATGGAAAAGTAAGTATGTTTCATTATGATTTAGTTAAGCTCAAAAATAAATTCCTCAATGAAGAGTCACTTAAAAAAAATGTTGTCTATTAACTTTTCCTACTGGGGAATCGAATACTGTTTAACCCATCACAAGTTTGTGATTTTATTATGGTTAACTTTCTCCTAGACATGTTTACTATCACTCTCCATTAGAACATGACCCATTGTTTTTTCCTCCATGTCCATATTTTCATACTTGGAATCCTAGTATGGGTTAACTCGGGTGACCTTTGTACTTCTCTTTCTTTATTTTCATGTGATTGTTTTACTGACTCTTGTTCCGATGTGGGATTTTCAATGAAGTTTCCAAGCCTAATATTAAAAATGAGAGGACGCAATTCCCAAAAGGGGGGAAGGATGTAAGACCCCAGGTAAATAAAGAATATGAAATTTTCACATTTATCCATATTTGTGAATAAAATATTAATATAACTTTAAAGGGGATTCTATGCTTGATGGCGTACCCAATACGCAACGAGTTTCTTGGGAATCATAAGTTGCAATCTAATAATAAAATAATATTATTTTAAATTGTAGTTAACGCCTAGTCATTGTAATGGCGGGAATGTACAGAACTAACTACAAAATTAATATATATGTTTGTCAAATATTTTTTCTTTTTACAATAAATTTTAAATGATTAAAAATGCGAATGAATCCAATTTTAAGCGTAAACATTATAATATTATTTAAAAGGTCGATTAACCGCCTTTTGATGGTGAACCTATTTTAAATCCACTTTTTGACAATTTTATGTGTTATATTTGACAAAATGATATTCTTTTTTAGAATCGGGACATCAAAATTTCATGTGTGTAAATTTTTTGGTATTTTTCCGATAAAGTTCATTTTTTAATGAATAATGAAAAATGGTGTATTTTATTTCAAAAACACTTTTTAATATAATTTATGTATATTATTGGATTATATTTTTAATTTGTTTTAATGTGAAATTAGAATATATTTTTACTATTTAATCTAATATTGGTCGTTGGAATTAATTTCATCTTGAAATTGGACTTAAACTAGTTTCAATATTTTGAAACTTATAGTTTCATAAAAACACGCTATTTGCTCTGAATGTGGTAATTAATTATTAAATTAATTAATGTAACTTATATGTTTTGAATTTTTTATTATAGTCAACTTTTTTGAATTCAGAATATCAAATATAGCTTAGCGTAAATTTTTGGTATTTTTCTGGAAAACTTCAATTTTTGATGAATAGTGAAACAACTAAGTGGTACTTAAAAAACTGATTTTTCGTTTAAATGAAACATTTCCACTTCTGTGATTTGATTTTGAAAAAATACAACATACATGGTTGTCCTTAAGATGTAAAATGTGGTTTAATGAGATTAAAATAATTTTTGGTGAATAATAGTTTTTATGTTTTATTAATCGCGATTAAAGGTAATTAGTGTAATTTAAGGTAAAAATAATGCTTTAATAATATGAAATGACCTAGACACATGTCCTACACTCATTGGATGTGTAATGGCCGATCAATACAATCCATGGGTCAACATGGGGTCCCCATGGAGCCACTTTGGTAGGAAAATGACACAAATAACTTCTCATTTAAAGTTAAAATTAAAATGTCACAAACATGTGTTGTTTTAATAAAACAATTTTTACATGGGGTTATACAAGTCATATTTTTTACTATAAATATTCATTAGAAATATAAAATGATTTCATACATCATGATATTTTTTAATAATTTTTAGACACTAGATAATTTAAATTATTTATGACACAATGAGGATGCAGCGATTACCTCATTATTTAACGATTTAAATAAAATGAAAAGATAATGTAAAATCTAAGACCTAAACTTGTCCAAAACCTATTGTATGGGTGGATTCCGAACCCTTACAACCTTATCCTCTAAATACATCAATGTGGGATCTTTAAAATCCGAAACTAATTTGAAAATAAAGTAACATTTTGTAACATTCCAAAAGTGCCCCTCCTCACCACTTATAAAAGGCCCCCACCTCTACCACCATACACACACCTCTCAAGAATTTGGCTCGGCCAAACCATTCCCATTTCATCTCTCCATATCCCTATCTTAATCATTGAAGCCTAACATTGGGCAGAATCATTTCCAAGGAAGCCTTTGACCTCAAATCAAAGAGAGATCCCCGATTTAAAGGTATTGTCTTCTCTTGTGTTCTTATGTTTTATTTTGCTTCTCCAACCCCCCTAAACTCTTTTATTCATTTATTTTGTAACAACACCAGTATAATCGATATACTAGGATGTTGTTATAAAAATTATTACAGATACACTTACACACAACTATATCTAATGGTTAAAGAACATACTGTTTCTGTGGATGGCGAATTTCTGCCTCACAAAACGATGATTGTTCAACACTCATATAAAACTTTCAAAGGTGGAAATTAAGATGTCACTATATTTATATATGATATATAGTATGTTTATTGTTATAATTAAGCTTCTATATTTTTCATTTATGGCATACCTTTATTTCTTCCATTATGGGAATACACGATATCTTAATTTTAGGAAGTGCGAACTACCACCCCCTCCAAGTGATTTGATTCGTTAATACCATATGTGGTACATATAAAGGATAAATTTAATGATATTATATATGATACCATAATTTAATTAAAATACTATTATGTATCATTATGTTTTAATTCCATTAAATATGAAATAGAAATGGAAGTAGCGTTCAAGCGTACGTACGGCTTACCGTCTCCATGAACGGTGCATTTCATTTCTTACCTCTAAATGTTATGTAATATTATAAATTCATGAATACAATGGATATATATTATATATATTATATCTACATAATTAATATAATTCTGGATATAATGTATATCTTACCACATGAACAACTTGTAATTATAAAGAGTTTATTTTTGACTCAAGTACCAATGATCGTTGAAACGACCGTTATTAACATAAATAATAACATAGTGTTAATGACATGGTAATAAGTGATATAAAAGGAATAATTAACATGAAAAAGGTTATTAAGAAAGTAGGAATTAACTCATGTTTATTAATCTTGAGATTAAAGAACGATCAAGTCATGTCAGACACGAGGTAAGGGATCCTACTCCGATCTTTCTTTTTAAGTACAGTCTTTTATGTCATTCCTTTTAAGATCATCATTATTATTATTGGGATGTTATTTTATATTACTCCTACTGTAATTATTATATTCACATTATGATTGACCCTATTTTATCTCATCAATCCATTTTGGATGTTGTGAGTGGCGCCGTTAGGCTGCAAAATTTGCGTAAGAGATCTAACCTCTATCTTTATTTTTAAGTACTCTCCTTTATGTCACTTCTTTTAAGCTCCTCATTGATATGATGGGGGATGTTATTTTACATTCCTATTTATGTACATTTTATTTTAATATGATGAGAGACCCTATTTGATCTCATCAATCAATTTTTGGTAGTTTTATGTGGCGTCGTTAGGCTGCCGAGTTTTCGCAAGGGATTGTTCATCTCACTTTTATTCCCGTGGTATTTATGATACATATGCCACAATTTCCATTGAGTGGTATATTTACTGCCCATTATTTTACTCATTGTGTAATATACTTTCATTTATGAGTATTTACATCAATATTGTATTGTCCTTCTTTCATAGGGTGTATGTTTCGAAAGTTACCCAAGTCGGTAAGGAAACCGTTCACCCTCCTGTTTTTAAAAGACTTATTTTGTTATTTCTTTTCATTCACAGACTATTATGTTGGGATATGTTATTATATATCCTTATTGATGTAAATTTTATGTCCGAGTGATGAGATAGCCTTTTATATCTCATCAACTCTTTTTATGAATTTTGAATTGACGGCGTTAGGCTGTCGAATTTCTATAAGGGAACATCTTAACCCACTTTCAATTATTTGGGTTAAACCTCTAATTATTGATTTTATTATTCCAATATTATGTGTGGAATCTCTATGTGGAAGTTTCCACAAACCATTGTCTGGATATACTATTTCTACACATAATCATCTCATTGATAAATTCAGATTTCATTTAGACGGACTTGTATCAGAAATCATAACTCAATCTCATTTCATTGAGTTAAATATATATGTCATTGGTTTTGTTTTCCCAGGAATATGTGTGAATGACCTCTTATTGATTTGAACATAATATCCACTTATTTTTTTTATTCTTATTTCTCACACATAATCATGTAATCGATTTATCCTTAATCTAAGGATACCGACTTTGTAACGGACATTGTCTCAATCTCCTTTCATTAAGGCATATTTGGTTTTACACACAGCTTTCTTTTATATGGTGTATTAACCCCTTTGACTTTTAATTTTATTCAAAAGGAATCTTTTTATATGTAGTGTTTTACTAAACGACAAAAAGGAATGTTTCTTTTAACGTACGTGGTGACAACGACCTCTTCCGCCTTCGTGAGTATTACTTTGTCTCTGGCTTCCTCAACAAGCCGTACTATTTTTCAAAATGAAATAAATATCATTTACTCTTTTATGTATGTTGTTATTGAAAATGGTTTTTATAAAGGATTTGTTATGTCGATATATTTAATTGATATATTGTGATCCAAATGTGGAAATATTTTCTTTCCATTATATTTTTTTTAATGCCTTATGATTTTATAATGGTACTTGGACATTATGATAGATGGTGCCGTGAATACCAGGACGGGTGGTTACGTTACAACCTCCAATTCATTGGGTATTGATGTTTGCTGTATGGCTATTCCATTATGTATGTGTGGAAGTCGACCATATGGTTATTCCATTTAAGTATGTTTATGTCCCAAGTTACATTTGTATGTTATGTGTTATTTATATGGGTTTTATGGTAGTATTTTGGTTACAAAAGCGTAATTAATGATATTTTATTTAGTGAAGAGTTTTTACTACTTCCCAAAGGTGAAATGTAATACTTTGATAAAGTATATATGGTTTACTTGTTGCTTTGAAAAACTGACAGTTTTCGTTATTTGTGTATCCCTTGCTGAGCTTTTTATGCTCATCCCAAGTTTTTTTGAAATGTTTTTCATAGAACATAAAGTTGAATAGGGTGAAGGATGGGATCAAGGAAATGACAGGCTGTCCAAAACATGGAACTAGACATGTTTCTTTTTAAGAGTTTTTATTTTATGGAATCTTAGTAGATGTGTCTACTTTGTAATCTTTGGAGATGTAATAGTTAAGATCTAATTCTCTAAAACTCTAAACCTGAAAAGATCCCCAATGTGAATTATTAATTTAATTCAATATTAATGAAGTGCCCAGATCAGTGTGAATCACTGAGAGGGGGAGGGGGTGAATCAGTGATCCCTTAAAACTTTTTACTAATTGATTCCTTATCAATTTAACCTCTATGGCTGGTTAAAGCGTCGATCCACTCTTCTTGTATCTCTCAACCTTTCCCGGATAATGCAGTAATGAAAAGGCACAGGACACAAGGATTTACAAGGTTCGGCACCTAAGGCCTACATCCTTGCCATGCTCTCCCAGCATGGATTCTCCCATTATAATCTGTTAGTATTACAATGGTCGATACAGCTTCCCACCGTATCTCTCCTGAGTCCCACAGGAGGGTCTTTATACTGCGTCCCACAGTGTTACCAGAGTCCCACTGGCCTGCTCCAGAATCCCACTGAAGACTTCTTCTCCCTGAGTCCCACAGGGTCTTCTCTTGGATCCTCGAGTCACACAAGTAGCTCTTCTTCACATTAGTTCTTCATGTATCCTCAGCAGTCTGGGATAAAGACTGCTGGCCTTGCTCTGTACCTCTGATCACTTGTGATGATCAGGTCTTCTCGTCTTGCTCAGGATTTATCTCCTTCTTCTAAGGATGACCTGACTTCTCTCCAACTACTGAATACTCAGACAAATGATGTCTTTAACTTCAGTCTGGTCCATTCTCAGTTCAACTCTACTTCATGCACTGAGTGCATGGCAACTCTGCATCCTCATGCACTGACTGCATGGCCTTCTCAAATTCTTCAAGAACCTTCAAGTCTTGGACAACTCAGATGCACACAGCCTGATTTAGCTTTGTTCACGTGTGCACGTGCATGCATGTATGCATGCACTTCCCCCTTTCCTCTTCTTGGTGCAGTAGACCAACAAAGGGTGTAGTCACTTTAAGCACACAACTTCTTACTTCCTTCACACACTATTTTCTTTTTGTTCACAGACTTAAAAGTGTGGTGTACTCTAGTGTGGATGTCCTCTTCCTTCTTCTTCTAGGTGTATACACTTTTAGTGCACACACTATGTTCGGCCTTCATGTCTCTTTGCACACACTTGTTTCACTTTTGCACACACATGAGTTGGCCTCCTCCTCTTCTTGTTGCACACACACACTTTAGTGTTCTTTTAGTTTGTTCTTCAAAGTATGCACAAACAAGGCTACGACCTTTTGTTGCTTTGCACATAAACCACCCGTAGGGTGTCTTCACTTGGCACACACACAAGATATGGCCTCGGGTATTCCTCCTTCACTTGGCACACAATCACAAGTCTCGGGTCTTCTCTTTCTTTTATTCTTCTTTGCACACACCCAAGCCAAAGGCTACGGCCTTCTTCTTCAAATGCACAAACAACTGCCTCAAGCAAGCCGTGCAAGAGGGTGCGGCCAATTCTTCACTTCTTGTCCGCGCAAGCACAAGCCACAAGGGTGCAACCAGGTGCGCAAGTGCCACTGCCGCGCAAGTGTGCAAGGTGCAACACCGCGGGCACACAAGTGAAAGGGCACAAGCGGGCCGAACAAGTGCCTACCGCGCAGGGGGCGCGGTGCACAGAGGGAGTGCGCAAGATCGCGCTGCCCTTCCTCCTTCCTGTCGCGCAAAGGATAGCGCGCAGGGGACTCCTTCGGGCCTCGATTGGCACCGAGAACAACAGCCGCGCAAGAGGGATGCGCGGGGCTTCAAAGCTTCACAAAGCACAGGGTGCTCGCAGGACTCTCTTCAAATTTTCAGCGCATCATCAAGCAATACCGAGAGCATGGGCTCTCCTTTTATAGGCAGAGAATCCTCAAGACTTCCGCGTGGGATATCTTTTAATCTCCTGAAGATTTCGGGATTTCAAGATTTCCTTAAATCTTGTTTTCTTCTCTCTGTTCACGCGGGTTCCATTTATGCCCTTTCTTCACGTTCTTGTGCATGAAAACACATGCATGGCCTTTATCCATGCAAAGCATCAATCAATCATGGCCTCGCACCTTCGGTTGCTTCGGCCTCGACCGAATTCTCTCATTGAATGCATGTACGACTCTTTTTGTGCATGGTACTATTCGTTATGGCCAGACGAGCACGAGGGTGGCTTTAGCTTGATCGGAGGTGGCCGGGAGCTCGAATGCCGTCGTCGGGATGCCTCTGGTTCAGCGGCAGCTTGCGGGAAGGCTCTGCATGGCTGAAGGTGGGAGACGATGCCGGGGCCGTCGGATCAGATCTTCAACGGCCTGGATTAGATCGCGGCGCCGCAGATGGATCGTGCGGTGCAGATCAAGCGCGAGATCGCTCGGACGGCCTGGATTCACTCCGGGTGAATTTTGCGCGTCCCACATCGAAACCTCTCGCGGTTTTCACGCGGCTTATCAATATGCCGCTCCCCCAGCACCCTCAATTGAATTCTCTCCCTCCACGGTGCCTCCCCGCACCGTGTTCTCCCTGCGGGCGCGCTCTGCGCCCACTCTGCTCCCTGCGGGCGCGCTCCTAGCGCCCACTATGCACACACGGGCGCGCTATGCGCCCACAATGCACTCCTCCGGGCGTGCCCCAGCACCTCTGCGGTATCTTGGGTGCGTCCTGCCACCCTGGGCTCGCCCCACGGGTTCCCCCTTGGGCGTGGCGCCTTAGGCCCACATGTGCCTTGGGGTTGAACCCTCAAGGTGTCCACGAGCTGGCCATATTTTTTGGCAAAGTATGGAAATAAGACTTTGTTAAAAACAAAGTTCCTCATAACTTTAAGCCATATCAAATGCCAAATCCACTTTAAGCCTTCTTCTTCCCATCTCTATTCTTCTTCATAAGAATTCTTCCAATCTCCTCAACATATATTCATTACTTAGGAGGGGAATTCATGAAGGTTCTTCTTCTTCAACCGAACTCCTGAATCACTTAAATTCTTCAAAGTGCTTCATTGATCTAATCAGAGATCAAGTTGGATCACTTCCAATTCACATGCACTAAGAGTTAGTACATGGACTTCTTCAGCTCACTTCATCCACTTAGTACTTGTGGATGGATCTTATTCAACTCCTCATGCATTGTCACTACAATGCATGGTCTTCAAATAATGTTGTGACTTTGTATCATCAGGATACAAGTTCTTTGAACTTTAAGAACAGCTCAACAATCGTCAGATGTTCATGGAGAATGTTTCAACCATATTCTCCAATGCCACTTAGTGAATCTCCTAAGTGACATTCATCTTAGTACTATGTCCATTCTCTCTTCATCACCAACACCATCACAACCTTTGTCATTCACATCTTGACATTCCCTGACTTCCATTCATTCCAAGACAACTTCATGCCTCATTGACAACAAATGCAACACAGTGCACTTCAATCTCCCCCTTTATATTTGTTGTCAATACACTCCTTCAGCACATTTGAATGGGTCAATATGTGTGCCAATATTTCTCCCCCTTATTGGCAATCAAATGCAAAGGTGTGGTGTGGTTCACTTTCAAAAATCTCTTCCTCCCTTTGAAAAGTATTTTCTTGAAAAACACTGAGAGAGGGATGATGTCACATGTTATTATTTAGCAAAGAACCTTTAGTAGATCAACTCTAAGTCTACTTGGGCTAACCCGGTGTAGAAAACAAGAGTGATGTAACCAAGGAACTCAATGCTGTCCACATTCACTATAAACATGTGAGATCATGCTTAGGGGTTGAAATTTTCAGATATTCAATGAATTTGCTAAATCCTGCACAACTTCACAAAACTCATTAGAAAGTTTAGTGCAATGATAAATCTCCCCCTTTCATCCATTTACCTTCAATCCATACTCCCCCTTAATTGACAAGATAAACTCAATTAAGAAACAAGGGATGAAAGTATGATTGGAATACCTTCACTTTTCTTCAAGATGGTATTAATTCTTAGAATACCATCTTCTTCTGATTGGCTCCCCCTCATGGGGTGCACTCCATTCTTTCTAAACCATCCTCCAGTTGAGAATGATCATCATCTTCAATTCCCTGCAATGTTAGCACATGTATATACAAGTGATTAGGGAATAAGATGGAACCTCCTTGGTTCATCAATGTGAACAACAAGGTTGAGAAGATTCTATCAACCGAGATGCCCCATTTTCACCATTCTTCGCACTTGCACATTTGATCTTCATTGATGATTGTGCTGGTGTGGTTCTCAAAACATCTTCATGTGAAATCTTATTCTTCCCTTTTGCCTTAGCAATTGCCAGAACTTCATCTTCAGCTCTCTGCAGATCTTTGGCAAGTTGCAACTGATGTGTCCATATGACTAGTAACTCATTTGGAAGAGTGGCCTCAGTTTTAGAAGTTCCACATGGTTCTTTGGATGCTGTTAAGCTACCTTTCTTAGGCAACTTGTTTTCAATCAACCCTTTCTTCTTCTTCTGGATTGATTGTCTTTTTGAGTCCAGTCTGCTTCTATTCAGTTCCATGGCTTGTTCACAAAATCCATGAAATGTCATTTCTTTCCACAGTAGAAGCATGTTTTCTTCTTGGTGGTCCTTCTGGATTCATCACCCTTCTTGGACTCAGACTCCAAGGACTTCTCTTCATTTCTCAAACACTTCTTGGGAGCATTTTCTACTTTCTTCTTGCTTCCCAAGGAATCTTTTTGAGCCAGGTTCTGTGATCTTTTCTTCTTTTGAGCTCTGGATACATTTAGAGACTGACATGTATCTTTTTGACCACTTTTGCAATCATCCCAGATGTTGTCAAGTAATCCAAATCTATTTGCAGTAAACAGATGTCTCTGGACATGTGGATGTTGCTTCTTTTCTTCTGGCTTTCTCCCCCTAGGCATGGGCTTCCTCTGTTCTTTAGCATTCAGTGGATTGTACCAACAATCCTTTGCACAATGCCCATACTTGTTACAACACCAGCATTGTCCCACGAATCTTGACCTCTTCAGTCCTTCTGATTGTAGGTTACTTTTCTTGACCTGTTGTGCTGTTTCAGGAGAGCTCTGCTTCTTTACTGTCTTCATCCATATTTGTTTGGAATTATTCTTCCATCCTGCACTTATTGTGGAAACACAATTAGAAGCATCAGTACAAGATGGTATGGATGGTACCTTCTTTCTAGAAGATGTTGCACTTTTATTAGAGGATGTCTTTCTCTTAGAATCATCCTGCTCAAAGCATACTTGAGTAGCAACATGTCTTCTTCCAGCTGACTGGGAGGATTCAGCTTTAGGTGATTGCAGATGTTTCAATATCACCTCAAGTTCTAAGCACTTCATGTTAAGGGAGTTCTTCTCATCCTCAAAAGCTCTTAGCTTTCCTTCCCAACTTTCTTTCAGCTGATTCATCTGGTCGTCATGCACTGTCTTCAATTCAAGCAATGAATTGTCAAGCTCCTTCACCCTTTTTGCTTTGTCTTCAAGTTGAGCATCTTTGACAACCATTGAAACTCTGTGCCTCTTCTCCAGTGCATGGTAAACATCATTGATTATTACTTTAAAGAATTCTTTCTCAGAAAGGCTTCTTTGCAATTCTTCACAAGTATCTTCATATCTTTCATTGCAAAGAGACACTGTTTCATCTTTGGCATTTACCAGCTTTCTGAGAGTGTTGGTTATTCCAACCCTTTTAGCCAATTGGACTTCCAGAGAATTGGCTTCATCTTCTAGCTGTAATTTTTCTTCTTGAAGATCAAGGAGGCCTGTAGCTATACACATTGCAACTTCCTTGGGGACTCTCTTCTGAAGATATTTGATTGCATTTAGAAGATCATTGTTTCTTCCATATTCATCACAGCTAGAGCAGGCTTCATTAGAAGAATTATAAAAGGAATTGTCATCTGATGTGACATTCACATTTCTTTCCATAGAAGGAGTTTCTCTGATTGCACCAGCCTTCTTCTTCATCTTCTTTGCCTGTTTCTTCATTCTGTTTTTCAGAGTCTTGGCAGATATCTCCATTTGAGGTTGTTCTTTCATTTCCTCAAATCTGCACTCCATGTAGACTCTCTTGGATCTTTTAGAGGCAACCTCCCTCTGATACCAATTGAAGTGCCTAGATCAGTGTGAATCACTGAGAGGGGGAGGGGGTGAATCAGTGATCCCTTAAAACTTTTTACTAATTGATTCCTTATCAATTAAACCTCTATGGCTGGTTAAAGCCTCGATCCACTCTTCTTGTATCTCTCAACCTTTCCCGGATAATGCAGTAATGAAAAGGCACAGGACACAAGGATTTACAAGGTTCGGCACCAAAGGCCTACATCCATGCCATGCTCTCCCAGCATGGATTCTCCCATTATAATCTGTTAGTATTACAATGTTCGATACAGCTTCCCACCGTATCTCTCCTGAGTCCCACAGGAGGGTCTTTATACTGCGTCCCACAGTGTTACCAGAGTCCCACTGGCCTGCTCCAGAATCCCACTGAAGACTTCTTCTCCCTGAGTCCCACATGGTCTTCTCTTGGCTACTCGAGTCACACGAGTATCTCTTCTTCACTTTAGTTCTTCAAGTATCCTCAGCAGTCTGGGATAAAGACTGCTGGCCTTGCTCTGTACCTCTGATCACTTGTGATGATCAGGTCTTCTCGTCATGCTCAGGATTTATCTCCTTCTTCTAAGGATGCCCTAGCTTCTCTCCAACTACTGAATACTCAGACAAATGATGTCTTTAACTTCAGTCTGGTCCAGTCTCAGTTCAACTCTACTTCATGCACTGAGTTCATGGAAACTCTTCATCCTCATGCACTGACTGCATGGCCTTCTCAAATTCTTCAAGAACCTTCAAGTCTTGGACAACTCAGATGCACACAACCTGATTTAGCTTTTTTCACGTGTGCACGTGCATGCATGCATGCATGCACTTCTCCCTTTCCTCTTCTTGGTGCAGTAGACCAACAAAGGGTGTAGTCACTTTATGCACACAACTTCTTACTTCCTTCACACACTATTTTATTTTTGTTCACACACTTAAAAGTGTGTTGTACTCTAGTGTGGATGTCCTCTTCCTTCTTCTTCTAAGTGTATACACTTTTAGTGCACACACTATGTTCGGCCTTCATGTCTCTTTGCACACACTTGTTTCACTTTTGCACACACATGAGTTGGCCTCCTCCTATTCTTGTTGCACACACACACTTTAGTGTTCTTTTAGTTTGTTCTTCAAAGTATGCACAAACAAGGCTACGGCCTTTTGTTGCTTTGCACATAAACCACCCGTAGGGTGTCTTCACTTGGCACACACACAAGATATGGCCTCGGGTATTCCTCCTTCACTTGGCACACAAGCACAAGTCTCGGGTCTTCTCTTTCTTTTATTCTTCTTTGCACACACCCAAGCCAAAGGCTACGGCCTTCTTCTTCAAATTCACAAACAACTGCATCAAGCAATCCGTGCAAGAGGGTGCGGCCAATTCTTCACTTCTTGTCCGCGCAAGCACAAGCCACAAGGGTGAAACCAGGCGCGCAAGTGCCACTGCCGCGCAAGTGTGCAAGGTGCAACACCGCGGGCACACAAGTGCAAGGGCACAAGCGGGCCGCACAAGTGCCTACCGCGCAGGGGGCGCGGTGCATAGAGGGAGTGCGCAAGATCGTGCTGCCCTTCCTCCTTCCTGTCGCGCAAAGGATAGCGCGCAGGGGACTCCTTCGGGCCTCGAGTGGCACCGAGAACAACAGCCGCGCAAGTGGGATGCGCGGGGCTTCAAAGCTTCGCAAAGCACAGGGTGCTCGCGGGACTCTCTTCAAATTTTCAGCGCATCAGCAAGCAATACCGAGAGCATGGGATCTCCTTTTATAGGTAGAGAATCCTCAAGACTTCCGCGTGGGATATCTTTTAATCTCCTGAAGATTTCGGGTTTTCAAGATTTTCTTAAATCTTGTTTTCTTCTCTCTGTTCACGCGGGTTCCATTTATGCCCTTTCTTCATGTTCTTGTGCATGAAAACACATGCATGGCCTTTATCCATGCAAAGCATCAATCAATCATGGCCTCGAACCTTCGGTTGCTTCGGCCTCGACCGAATTCTCTCATTGAATGCATGCACGACTCCTTTTGTGCATGGTACTGTTCGTTATGGCCAGACGAGCACGAGGGTGGCTTTAGCTTGATCGGAGGTGGCCGGGAGCTCGAATGCCGTCGTCGGGATGCCTCTGGTTCAGCGGCGGCTCGCGGGAAGGCTCTGCATGGCCGAAGGTGGGAGACGATGCCGGGGCCGTCGGATCAGATCTTCAACGGCCTGGATTAGATCGCGGCGCCGCGGATGGATCGTGCGGCGCAGATCAAGCACGAGATCGCTCGGACGGCCTGGATTCACTCCGGGTGAATTTTGCGCGTCCCACATCGAAACCTCTCGCGGTTGTCACGCGGCTTATCAATATGCTGCTCCCCCAGCACCCTCAATTGAATTCTCTCCCTCCACGGTGCCGCCCCGCACCGTGTTCTCCCTGCGGGCGCGCTCTGCGCCCACTCTGCTCCCTGCGGGCGCGCTCCTAGCACCCACTATGCACACACGGGCGCGCTATGCGCCCACAATGCGCTCCTCCGGGCGTGCCCCAGCACCTATGTGGTGTCTTGGGTGCGTCCTGCCGCCCTGGGCTCACCCCACGGGTTCCCCCTTGGGCGTGGCGCCTTAGGCCCACATGTGCCTTGGGGTTGAACCCTCAAGGTGTCCACGGGCTGGCCATATTTTTTGGCAAAGTATGGAAATAAGACTTTGTTAAAAACAAAGTTCCTCATAACTTTAAGCCATATCAAATGCCAAATCCACTTTAAGCTTTCTTCTTCCCATCTTTATTCTTCTTCATAAGAATTCTTCCAATCTCCTTTGTAAGGACCCACACTTATTTCATACATAATCTTGAATTTATTCAAGAAAACACTTCATTTTACATTGAGGATCTTTTCAAGTTTAGAGCTTTAGAGAATTAAGACAAAATATTCATAACATTACACATTGTTACATAGTGGATACCATAAAATCAGTTTCCATTTTCCTCAGAATATAAAACATTAAAACATAAAACAAGACTCCTTGACAACTCTTCAACATTTAACATGTCTTCCTTCCTTGTATTATTCATCCATTAACCTGTGAAAAATCATTTAAAAACTTGGGATGAGCACAAAAGCTCAGTAAGGTATGAAAAAGAAGGAAAAAAAATCTCATTAGTCCATGAATACACAAGACATATGGAAACGTTTTCAAAATACATGATTTACACCCATAAAATCTTACTTAGCGTAACATGAGATTTACACGAGATTCATACAAACATAATTATAATCATAAAGGTATATTGGGGCATTACTTACATAATCTTGTAACCATCCTGGCTACCTTAAAATTTGTAACCCTCACGGCTACCTTACTTTGTGTAACCATCATAGTTACACTTGGAGTAACCATACGGCCGACCTCCAACTTACTCATACCCAATGCATTGGAGGGAAATATAGGTCCCACCCTTCATCATAAACAATGCCCAATAGCCAAAACATAATCATTCAACATAAATAATAGCATAAAAACATTGCCTTTGAATCTTATAAAACAGAATTTAAAAAGAGGATTTTAGAAGAAAAGTCCCTTATAAACATCATATACTTGAAGTGATACTTAATTGAGTGGATGGAATATGTATATACTCTGTAAATACACATAATTAAACATAATATAAACAGAACCCATCACACAAACAATTTAAATAGCACATAAATTATAAAGTAGAAGGTTAACCCAAAGAATGGAAATCGGGTTAAGAATTCCCTTACCTTAGGCTTGTCCTACTTCAAAATTGTTTGAACCTCCTGTATAATGGTTAAAGGAGTGTTAATAGGATTTTAAAGAAACGTGTTCATGTTTATAACTTCTTATATGGTCATTTCATAACCTCATTTCACCCCTTATTTGTTAGTATTTTGTTCCTTGCATTATTTTGGGTGAGGTCTTTTGTGATTTTCACGATCGGTTCATGATGAATCGTTCTTGTTGATTGGAAGTGAAACTCCAGAATTGGAATGGAGTATTATTTACATAATTCCAGTACCATAAATTATACCATTTATCACTTTGATTCTTTATATGATGATGATTTATAAGTTAAAACATTAATTATGTTTACTTAGATAATTTAAGTGGTTCTTTGATAATTACAATTTCATTTAGTCTTATAAGTTTGAATCATGAGTACAAAAGAATTACAGAAGCTTATATGATTCATAAAACATATATTATAACCTGGTTCAACCATATAAATGGTTTCATGACCAGACTTGAAATAATTAATCGAAATTGAAAATACATCGTCCACGATATCGGTAATTCGACACAAATGGACAATGTTTTTTGATTCTTTAAATAAGTGAAAGAGGAGAGGAATAATGATTTGTAATTTTCCATAAACATGAAAACATCCAGAATATACATTATTCTGGAGATTTCATGCCTCTTGGATAAGAGGGGGTGAAGAAAGAAGTGGAAGGAATCATGAAATAAAGAAAACATGAGAAATTTCTTACAAAAAATACGGCAGCCTAACGGCGCCTCTAAAAATTTCATAAAAACAAGATTGATGAGAGGAATGGAATATCTCATCAATCATACAAAATTTGGACTGTAAGGGAAAATATTTAATGAAATATCCCAACAAAAGACAAAGGGAAAGGAAGAGAATAACATAAAATGGATAGAAAGAATGAAAATGAAAGAGGATGTTTACCTCTTGATCTCTTCTCCTTGAGATCCTTCTTAAGGGCTTTGATTTTGGTCTTTTGGTGAGACCAGCAGCTCTAGGACGTGGGGAAGAAGATTGAGGAGGGAATTTGGAAGAAATTAGACAATGCTCAAGGCTTGAGAGGTGTGGGAGGAAGAGGAGAGTGAGGGTGGTATTTATAGTGGAGGAGGGGAGGTATTTTAGATTATTTTAATTATTATTATAATATTTTTATCAAGACTATGAATAATATCAAATCAAGTGGCCTTAATTAGTGAAAATATCATGTGATTTCGAAGCAAGTGGCCTTGCATCACTTATGATGTCATAAATAGTGCATTTTTACTGATAAATTGATTATACGGTATTTTACCGTATTTCACTATTCACCGAAAATTCAAGAGTTTCAGAAAAATACCAAAAATTTACCCCAACCATTTTTTGACGTGTAGAATTCAAAAATGAACTCCATTTTTCAAAAATAATTTTCTAAATATTATTAATTTAATTTTAAAATAAGGTCACAGTTAATTCGAAAAATAACAAAATTGAAGTGCAATTAGTTTTATGTGACATTGCAAAATTAATTAAGATCCCATTATCCTATTGCCATGGGAAAATAAAATAATAATAATATTTACAATTCATGAGGTCATATTACTATTCATATTACTATTCATATTACTATTCATAAGGGCATGTTACTATTCACCAAAAAAACAAGTTTGTTCTATCAGACTCGAAATAACATACTGAACACAATTGTAGATGATAGTTTCTTGAAATTCAAAACATAGACGAAATAAAATTATGTTTAAAGGATACTTATAAATATATACCTTAAACAAAATTTCAAGCATTTTCAATTTATTTTTAGAAAACCTTGGGATGTTACATTATCCCCACCTTCTTGAAATTGCGTCCTCGCAATTTTATTTACTTATTAAACAACTAAGGGTACCTTGATCAAGGTGTCCACTCGGTTTCATCATCATCTTGTTCACGTAGGTAAAAGTCCCATGCATTACAACAATGATGTAGAGATCCTTCAAAATCATTTGCTTCCTCCATCCAAATACAGCTCGTACAACATGGGTCATATGGGTGTTCACAGAAAAACAGTTTTGGAAAATAATCATGTAGGACATATAATTCCAAAACATCTGATAAAACATGATTTCTATAAAATAGTCGGACCGAAATTGAGTTGAAACTTTCTATTATTGGTCCTTTTAAAATACCATAAGTATGTGATGTGAGACTATAGTTTAAAAGCAAATATAAATAGGTTGCACAAGGGTCTCCTTCCTCAGCACCATTTTTAAAATCATCATATGCTTCAAATTCTTGTGATAAGGTAAAATATTTGAAAATACCTTGATAATATTTACCTTTCTTGAAATTATGTGAATATTGTGAAAATAGTATTTGTCTAAAAACAGCCCATGATCCACGATGATAACGAGGTATAGAGGAGGTGTTTGATATCTCAAAAAACTGCTTGCAAGTGAGTTGTATGCTAGAAAAAGTTTCACAATCATCCGAAGATGACTTTGCAATAATTATTGCAAGCATGTCATCAGGAAGAGATAGGAATGTCGTTTGAGATCCTTCTCCTTCCATTCGTAACCGACTTTACTTGACCTGAAAAAAAAAGTTATAAAACAAGGATTTAACTGAAATAATAGATATAGGGACTAATCACGTGTCTCACAAGAACTCCTAATCCCTAAAGTTGTCTAAACCGACCTCTGATACCAACTGTAAGGACCCGCACTTATTTCATACATAATCTTGAATTTATTCAAGAAAACACTTCATTTTTCATTGAGGATCTTTTCAAGTTTAGAGCTTTAGAGAATTAAGACAAAATATTGATAACATTACACATTGTTACATAGTGGATACCATAAAATCAGTTTCCATTTTCCTCAGAATATAAAACATTAAAACATAAAACAAGACTCCTTGAAAACTCTTCAACATTTAACATGTCTTCCTTCCTTGTATTATTCATCCATTAACCTGTGAAAAATCATTTAAAAACTTGGGATGAGCACAAAAGCTCAGTAAGGTATGAAAAAGAAGGAAAAAAAATCTCATTAGTCCATGAATACACAAGACATATGGAAACGTTTTCAAAATACATGATTTACACCCATAAAATCTTACTTAGCGTAACATGAGATTTACACTAGATTCATACAAACATAATTCTAATCATAAAGGTATATTGGGGCATTACTTACATAATCTTGTAACCATCTTGGCTACCTTAAAATTTGTAACCCTCACGGCTACCTTACTTTGTGTAACCATCATAGTTACACTTGGAGTAACCATACGGCCGACCTCCAACTTACTCATACCCAATGCATTGGAGGGAAATATAGGTCCCACCCTTCATCATAAACAATGCCCAATAGCCAAAACATAATCATTCAACATAAATAATAGCATAAAAACATTGCCTTTGAATCTTATAAAACAGAATTTTAAAAGATGATTTTAGAAGAAAAGTCCCTTATAAACATCATATACTTGAAGTGATACTTAATTGAGTGGATGGAATATGTATATACTCTATAAATACACATAATTAAACATAATATAAACAGAACCCATCACACAAACAATTTAAATAGCACATAAATTATAAAGTAGAAGGTTAACCCAAAGAATGGAAATCAGGTTAAGAATTCCCTTACCTTAGGCTTGTCCTACTTCAAAATTGATTGAACCTCCTGTATAATGGTTAAAGGAGTGTTAATAGGATTTTAAAGAAACGTGTTCATGTTTATAACATCTTATATGGTCATTTCATAACCTCATTTCACCCCTTATTTGTTAGTATTTTGTTCCTTGCATTATTTTGGGTGAGGTCTTTTGTGATTTTCACGATCGGTTCATGATGAATCGTTCTTGTTGATTGGAAGTGAAACTCCGGAATTGGAATGGAGTATTATTTACATAATTCCAGTACCATAAATTATACCATTTATCACTTTGATGCTTTATATGATGATGATTTATAAGTTAAAACATTAATTATGTTTACTTAGATAATTTAAGTGGTTCTTTGATAATTACAATTTCATTTAGTCTTATAAGTTTGAATCATGAGTACAAAAGAATTACAGAACCTTATATGATTCATAAAACATATATTATAACCTGGTTCAACCATATAAATGGTTTCATGACCAGACTTGAAATAATTAATCGAAATTGAAAATACATCGTCCACGATATCGGTAATTCGACACAAATGGACAATGTTTTTTGATTCTTTAAATAAGTGAAAGAGGAGAGGAATAATGATTTGTAATTTTCCATAAACATGAAAACATCCAGAATATACATGATTCTGGAGATTTCATGCCTCTTGGATAAGAGGGGGTGAAGAAAGAAGTGGAAGGAATCATGAAATAAAGAAAACATGAGAAATTTCTTACAAAAAATTCGGCAGCCTAACGGCGCCTCTAAAAATTTCATAAAAACAAGATTGATGAGAGGAATGGAATATCTCATCAATAATACAAAATTTGGACTGTAAGGGAAAATATTTAATGAAATATCCCAACAAAAGACAAAGGGAAAGGAAGAGAATAACATAAAATGGATGGAAAGAATGAAAATGAAAGAGGATGTTTACCTCTTGATCTCTTCTCCTTGAGATCCTTCTTAAGGGCTTTGATTTTGGTCTTTTGGTGAGACCAGCAGCTCTAGGACGTGGGGAAGAAGATTGAGGAGGGAATTTGGCAGAAATTAGACAATGCTCAAGGCTTGAGAGGTGTGGGAGGAAGAGGAGAGTGAGGGTGGTATTTATAGTGGAGGAGGGGAGGTATTTTAGATTATTTTAATTATTATTATAATATTTTTATCAAGACTATGAATAATATCAAATCAAGTGGCCTTAATTAGTGAAAATATCATGTGATTTCGAAGCAAGTGGCCTTGCATCACTTATGATGTCATAAATAGTGCATTTTTACTGATAAATTGATTATATGGTATTTTACCGTATTTCACTATTCACCGAAAATTCAAGAGTTTCAGAAAAATACCAAAAATTTACCACAACCATTTTTTGACGTGTAGAATTCAAAAATGAACTCCATTTTTCAAAAATAATTTTCTAAATATTATTAATTTAATTTTAAAATAAGGTCACAGTTAATTCGAAAAATAACAAAATTGAAGTGCAATTAGTTTTATGTGACATTGGAAAATTAATTAAGATCCCATTATCCTATTGCCATGGGAAAATAAAATAATAATAATATTTACTATTCATGAGGTCATATTACTATTCATATTACTATTCATAAGGGCATGTTACTATTCACCAAAAAAACAAGTTTGTTCTATCAGACTCGAAATAACATACTGAACACAATTGTAGATGATAGTTTCTTGAAATTCAAAACATAGAAGAAATAAAATTATGTTTAAAGGATACTTATAAATATATACCTTAAACAAAATTTCAAGCATTTTCAATTTATTTTTAGAAAACCTTGGGATGTTACATCCTTAACATATATTCATTACTTAGGAGGGGAATTATTGAAGGTTCTTCTTCTTCAATCGAACTCCTGAATCACTTAAATTCTTCAAAGTGCTACATTGATCTAATCAGAGATCAAGTTGGATCACTTCCAATTCACATGCACTAAGAGTTAGTACATGGAATTCTTCAGCTCACTTCATCCACTTAGTACTTGTGGATGGATCTTCTTCAACTCCTCATGCATTGTCACTACAATGCATGGTCTTCAAACATTGTTGTGACTTTGTATCATCAGGATACAAGTTCTTTGAACTTTAAGAACAGCTCAACAATCGTCAGATGTTCATGGAGAATGTTTCAACCATATTCTCAAATGCCACTTAGTGAATCTCCTAAGTGACATGCATCTTAGTACTATGGCCATTCTCTCTTCATCACCAACACCATCACAACCTTTTTCATTCACATCTTGACATTCCCTGACTTCCATTCATTACAAGACAACTTCATGCCTCATTGACAACAAATGCAACACAGTGCACTTCAATTAAGTATGGTTTAAGACCGGGGCCTTATAGTAAATAATCTTACGTAACATATATAAAATTTTATATTATACTTTAATAATATAATACAAATGTATTATTTGGTTTTCATTACATATAAAATAGAAAAATTGTTGTACTGTTCGTGCGTATGTTCAAATTATCCTCTCCATGAACGCGATGAGAGTAATTCTCCATCGTAACCATTCCAGAATAATTTTAATTTGATTATTAAAAATAATATTTAATAACAGAATATATTTACATATATGAATCAAATACATCTTATCCCTAACAAACATGACTTATGAAACAAATCATAAAAATGAAAATGAATCAATTAACACTCGAAACAACCATAAAAATAAAATATTATTAACAAAGCAATATTAGAAAATCATATGTGATATCATATTAATTTATGTAGTTCATGTATAATGTAATAACAATGATTTAACTATCATACATGAGGTTAATGTACCCTCGACCAAGGAAAATTTCAAGGCAAGGGGTTTTCATCTCACTTCTTATTCCCGTGAGATTCATGCTATATTACCACTATTTCCTTTTGTGAGGTGTATGTAGTTCTTGTTATTGTATTATTTGTGTAATATAATTTAATTTATGGGTATTTATATCTCCATTTTATAACCCTTATTTAATGTGGCGTCTGTTTCGCAAGTTACCAAATCGGTAAGGGAATCTTTCACAATCCTTTTTTTAAAAGGCTTCACTTAGCTTATACCTTTTAAATTACATATTATTATATTGAGATATTTTATTTAATAACCATATTTCTTTAAATATTTTTTCAAAATGATTATATTAACTTTTCTCTCTCATCAACTAATTTTCAAAATTTTAATGTGACACCATTCGGCTATCGAATTTCTATAAGATAACTTCTAAATCCAATTTCAATTCATTTGGATAAAATCATATTTTTATATTAAAACATGATATTAATGTTTTTGAATGTCCTATGATTATTTTACAATTAATATCCACTTATATTGCGTCTATTATTATTTTTGACAAATAATTATGTCATCTATGTTTCCTTAATATAAGTATATGATCTTTTCAATGGACTTTGTCTCAATTTACATTCCATTGAATCATATTAATTGTTATACAGCAATTAAATTTTATATAATGTATATAATATTCTTTTACATATTATATCATTAATACTTTTATTCTCATGATATTATAATTTTTTGATTAAAATTATTTTTCAATTATTTTATTCAAGCATCTCTTATTTGGTTTCAAACTCTATAACTAGAATAATTTTTTAAATGTTATAAATATTTATTCATCTAATTATTTCACATTAATGTCCATGTTTTAAAGATGGATTTATGTATTTATTTATAGGGAAAAAATATTTTGAAAATAAAATTAATTTTATATGTTTCAATGTTGTATGAGAAACTTTGATTCAAAAATCACTTTTAAACAACTTATTTGATAAATAGTGGTACATTTAAATGTTTTCAAGAAAAAGGATATATTTCTATAAAATAGTTTTAATTACTATTTTCATTTATTTCAATTTCCATTAGTGTATTTTATTCTTGATTGAGATTGATTTATCAAAATACAGTCATCCATATTGTTAGGAATTTGTTATGTTTGACTGTGGATGTGCTATTTTTTCCCATTCATTGTTTGTAGCTAAAATATTGACATTTACTATGATAGTTCTAATATGAATGTTTAGATTATGTTTTAACCTTTTCAGATGATGAATTAATTGGACTTATTATGTGATGGGTAGAGACTTGTATAGCTTCCGAATTCAACAGTATGTCTCATGAGACAATATGATGTGGAATTGGTTGAGGCCTTTCCTAATTTGTTATATGGTTTTGGCCGAGGCCTTACACATTTTTAGACATATTTTCTGAAGCCTCGAATTTTTTTTTGAATTTCTGGCATTATACATTAACTCATTATTAAAATAATATTGAGGGGTCATGTGGTTATTTGACTATTAGAATACCCATGACTATGTTTTATTATGACGTTATTTACATAGCTCATATTCCTGGCATAATGTATTCATGTTTAATATCACTAGAGGCATTTTCATTCAATTATTCACCATTCCTAATAATTATGTTATCTTCATCTGTATTTCTTACTTATAGTGAGCTTTTGAGATCGCCCCTTTGTTATGTTTCATTTTCCTAGGATATAAAGAAATAAGTTATGAGTGTCTTGAAGGAATATCTAAGAGGATTGGATGTTTCTAATGGAATAGATTATAGTTATATTATTTTCATGTTGTAATGTTGAACTTATGTACTTATCGTGGTTCCATGAATACTAAACTTATAAGTCCTTCGAAACATGATTACTTGTAATCATGCCAATGTATTAAAATAATCCACCGACTGTGAATTTATGGGGTCAGTGCATTAAATTGGGTTGCATAGGAAGTTCATTACATTCCTTAGAATCTATATTTAGAAAAAAACACTGATTATGAAAACTACTCTAAAATAGACATTTATTATTATACAAGAACATCCAAAAAAATTTTGTAATGTAAATATTATGTGATTCTTCGAAGAAATACATCATTTTCTGGATATGAGTAGGTAGAGGTGACTCTAGAATAGATTTACCTAGAAGTGAAAACTCTGACAGCGAGTCTCAAGCTTGTCCCGAGGTATCATAGTACACGAAAATGGGCATTGATGCACTCTTGGTCATGACACTCCCCAAGGTTATTCTTATGATAATTCATTTCATCTTTAAAAACCGATTTGACTGATTTTAATATAAGATGAGAATAAGTAACCTTGTTTAATCATAAGGTGTTTTAGACTGAAAATAAGGTGTTATGAAATTCTATAAATGATTTTATGACTCAAACTATGCTTTCATGGGTTAGTAAATGATTGGATTCCAAAGAAGTCATAGTAACATTGAACATTATGTACATGGTTGGAAAAGTGGTGGAAATGAGAAATGAAATAGAATTTTGATTGGTGTAAAAGATATCGTGTTCATGAAATATCAGTTTTCCAAAACATTTATTGAAAACATATATATTAACCAACTCCGAGACTCAAAAATAAAGTGAAAGGTGATGAATGATAAGATCTCTAGTAGTGGAGACCATGGATATTAGAAATCTCAATTTCTATCATGCAGGAAATGTGGATGGAGTCACCTAGGAAATCGTCTCAATAGAATAAATAAATTCATTATGTGTTTGAAAGAAGGACATAATGTAAATAATTGTCATGGAATAATGAATAGTACTATGGAAGAAAATAAAAATGATCCCAAAAATCCATTTATAGTTATTTTCTGTAAATGTAGGGGACATGGGAATTACTGGGGTGAATGCCCTAATCCCTAGTATAACCTCTTTTTCATGGAATAACCTATGTGGAAATAAATTGATGGAAAAATGATTAAAAGTATTAGTGATCTTTATTGTTTGGATTACATTGGAATACTCTTCTCTTGTAGGTGTAACCCTACAGTTTGTTTTTTGAAAATGCAATTTTTGGAAGAATTAACTTTTCTATTGTTGATATAGTTATAAATAACCATTTGGGATTAAATGATCCCTGAATTTTAGGCAGAAACATGTTATTAAATTTTGGGATGAAAATGTGAGGTATGAGATAACATTTGGGTGAAATTATGTAATGGATATTTTGAGGAATTTATCTCATTAAGGGAATGTTATGAAATAGAGTTTTTGAAAAAGGAAAACACACACATAGTGTGACAACCCGTCGCATCGGAAAAAGCTGCAGGAATCGAACCCACAAAGAAAGTGCGATTGAGATTTATCGCCCAACATTGGACTATTTGAAGTCCCTGGTTAGTGTGACTAATTCTTTTGTGTTAAATGATTTTATTAACCATTAATTAGTTGATTTTGGATCTTATTCCTTATCAAACAGATATCTTTATTGTAGGAAAATGATTTGGAGATCAAGTGATAAATGTTATTTTAGAAGACATTCGCTCTATTGGGAACACTATATTCATAAGGAAAATAGAATTCTATGGGATTTCATTAGAGGAGTAATGGTGTTTTTATATCTATTTTATTATTTTTTATTTATAGGTATTTTGGTTTTTTATGGAAATGAATAACCTATCATAGATAATATTTAGTTGGGTTAATTAATTTTAAGTATGTAACTTTAATAGTTGTCGTTGTCATTTAGAGATACAATTTAATGTGGAATACTATGTAAAAAATTCTTCTAATTTTTAGGTTTCAATATTTGTTTGGATTATATTGAATGATTTTAAGGTCAATTGTTTTTGAATGGTATTTATTGAACAATGGGAATTGTAGGAATAATTTTAAAAATTTATATTAGTATTTCTTTATTTGAGGATTATCCTTTTTTGGGATCAAATTATATTGTACTAACCATTTTTGATTTTTTTAATCTCTAATGGAAAGGTACATATATATTTTATCCTTTTAGGATCATGTAATTCTCTAGAAGTTGATTCAAGTGCTTCAGGTGTGACCATGTTTTCTTGAGTACACATTGTTTGAAAACACAGATAAGATAGTGGTAGAAATTTATTAATGGATGAATCTCTATTTAAAAAGTAAATATACATATTTTTTTTCTTATTCAATCACAAAAATAAATTAATAAACTTTATGAAATTGAACATAAAATAAATAAAACGTTGTCCATTTACTTTTCCTATTGTGAAAATAAATACAGCTTATCTCATCACATGCCTCGGGTTTTTTTTATTGTAAACGTTCTCGTGATTATATTTTCTATCACTTTTTATCCTAACTTGACACTTAATTTATGTTTCATATCCATTTTTCCAACATGTAATCATAGTATGGGTTCTCTCACGTGACCGTTGTACTTCTCTTTCATTATTTTAAAGTAATAGTATAATTGAATCTTTTGCCGAAGTGGGACATTCGATGAAGATCCATAGCCCAATATTAAAAATTGTGAGAACACAATTTTCAAGAGGGGAAAAAATGTAACACCCCAAGATTTAATAGTATGTTATCATCATTAAATAAATTAAATATCTTGTTTTATACGAAACACCGAGTTTTAGTGCATCACTAATTACCAAATTAGCTGTTCAGAAAGAAGTTATGAATAATATTTACTGAATTTTGAATTTTAGAAACTCGATATAATTTTAGAATCCATATTATATTTTTTTAGACATAATATAAGAACAAATTCAATTTTTCAGTTAAAAGATGTATTTCTAAAATAATGCAATTTTACTTCCATCTAATGGAGAACCCTTATTAAATAAAATAGTTTTCACTTTTTTTACAGTCTATTTTATAGAATAAACTTCTTATTAATAAACAAGACATAAAATTTAATTTTGGATACAATTTTTTGGTTTTTTGATATCTCTAATATTTTGAGGAATAGTTAAAAATACTAAATTTAAAATGAAAATGACTTTTTTTAATTAAAATAATTTATATTTTTAAATTATACATTTGATTTATATTTAATTATACATAGGTTATATTTTTACAATTTAATCTAATGTTGGTCCCTGTAAGTAATTTCCCTTTGAAATCGGACTAAACAAGTGCCCGTCTTTTGATAGATATTATTTCATAAAAACACGCTCCTTGTTTTCACAACGGGAATTAATTTAATATTAATTTCATCTACGTATGTGTTTTGAATTTGAAAAAATTGATTCCATATTTGGAATCATAATTTCAAAATTTTGTAAATAGGGAACTTTTATTTTTAGTCATTATTAATATTTACTTAAGTAAATATTTTTTTTTACCGTGGTTAATGTGGAAAATCCGGTAAATAAGTGTAAAAAATTAAAATAATAATAAAATTAAATTACAATAAAATATGTTCTATTCCAATTTTTTGGTACATATACGACCATGGGAATCCTTGGGTCAATTTTGCGACACCCTGGAGCCACAAGAGAGTGATAGTGACACTTTATATTAATTATTTTAATGTAAAGACAAAAATGATATAACCATATATCATTTAGTAAATAAATTTTTACATAGGGTTATAGAAGTTATCTTTTGTAATATATATTTTAACTATAATTAGAAAAATATTTCCTTAATCATGATATTTTATTTATATCTTTTATACATCATAAAAATAAAATTATTTAGGACACAATAATGATTTGTGTTTACAACATTAATAAATGATTTAAATAAATAAGATTATAAAAATTAAAACAATATCCAAAACCTATCAAATTTTTATTGGATGATTTTATTTCGAACACGAGTCATCTTATATTCAACTTTATTGTGTTTTGGACCTTTAGAATCTGAAAATCATTATATAATAAAATAATACATTCAAACATTCCTAAATAGCCCCTCCTCCCCTTATAAAAAGCCCCCACTTCTACCTTGTCTCTCACACATATCAAGACCCTTTACTGGTACAACTTCCACCCAAATAAGATCCTTCCATCCCTATATTCCTATTAGAATCCATACCATATGCATAAGGCACTTCAATGATGCCTTTTGATTCAAACCAAAGAGAGATACCTGGTTTAAAGGTAACATATCCTCATAAGTTATTTTATTTTATTTTATTTCTCCATCCCCCTAAAATCACTTTATTACCTTATTTTATAACAAAACTTGTATCCTAAATATACTAGGTTATTTATATGAGAATTATTTGAGATAAAAATACACACAATACCATCTAATGAGTATAGAACATAATGTTTCGATGGACGGCGAACTACAGCCACATGAAACGATGATTGTTCAATCATCAACTACCACCTCTTATAGTGGCCATTATGATGGATATATAATTATATATGATGCTTAAGATATTGAATTTTTCATTATTATTCTTTAATTCCCTTTTATAGGATACCATTATTATTTTCATGTTGCATATATATAATTATTTTATTTGAGAATGTGCGGACTACCTCCCCTCCAATGTTATATGACTAATTCATACCATAAATAAAACATATAATGGATGGTGTTAATGAACATACCTAACATATTTAAAATATTATATTATATTAGAATAATATAATAACTATTTATCATTTGGTTTTCATTCCTTTTAAAAAAATTGAAGTAGCGTTCCTGTGTACGTATGGATTACCGTCTCCACGAACGCGATGAGATTTATTACCCATTGTAACCATTCAAGAATAAATTTCAATTGATTATTAAAAATAATATTTGATAACATAATATTTTTTTTGATATTAATCAAATACAGCCTATCCATAACAAACATGACTTACATGACAAATCATATAAATGAAAACGAATCAATTAAAACTCGAAAAAATGATACTACTAAAATATTATTAACAATGAAATATTATAAGATCATATATGTTATCATATTGATGTATTTAATTCTTATATAATTTAAAAAAAATTATTTTACCATTATATAGGATGTAAACATACCCTCGACCAAGGAATAGTACAAGGTAAGGGGTTTTCATCTCACTTCTTTTTCCCTTGAGATTCATGCTATATTTCCACTATTACATTTTGTGTGATGTATGTGGTGCCCATGATTGTATTATTTGTGTGATATACTTTAATTATAAGGTATTTATATCTCCATTTTATGTCACTTCCTTAATGTGGCTTATGTTTGATAAGTTATCAAATCAGTAAGGGAACCATTCACCCTCCTTTTTTTTAAAAACATCATTTATGTTATGTCTTTTAATTTCGACATTATTAAGTAGGGATATGTTATTATATATCCTGATTGTGTAAATATTTTCTCCAAGTGAATATATAACATTTTATCTCTCATCTACTAATTTTCATTATTTTAAAGTGACGTCGTTAGGATGTCGAATTTCAGTAATAGATCTTCTTAACCAAATTTCAATTATTTGGGTTAAACATATAATTCTTGATTATGTCATGATATGAATGTGTGTGAATGTCCTATAATTGTATTATACTTAATATCCAATTATATTGGGTCTATTATTATTTTTCACAAATAATCTTGTCATTTATTTATCCTTCATCTAAGGATATGATCCTTGTAAGGGACATTGCTTCAATTTACATTGCTTTGAAACATATTTATTGTTATACACCAATTAACATTTATATGTTTAATATAGTTTCCTTTGACATATTATATCACGAATCCCTTTATTCTCCTGATATTATAATGTTTTTGTTAATTTTATTCATCATTTACTTGTATTCAATCATTTTTTATTTGTTTAGGAACTCTTTAACCAAATGTTTTTAAAAATGTTTTTAATATTTATTCTTCTAAATAATTATCATTAATGTACCCATATTAAAGGGTGATTTAATTTTTTATTTATATGGAAACATATGTTTTGAAATTTATATTCCTTTTTAATGTTACAATGTGGTTCGGGACACTTTGATTCAAAAATCATTTTTAAATTTCATTACTGATAAATATTCCGACATTTAAATGTCTTCAAGAAAATAGGGGATATTTATCTCAAAGAGTTTTAGAGAATATTTTAATCTATTTCAATATCATTTAGCATATTTTATTCTTGATTGTGGGTGATTTATCATTATGCGATCATCCATATTGTATTGAATGAGTTATGTTTGACTGTGGATGCGCTATTTTTATTCAATTCATGGATTGTGGCTAAAATATTGACATTTCATTCGCTGGTGTAAATATGAATGTTTAGATTATGATTCAAAATTATTCATATGCGGATTTAATTGGACATATATGGTGACGGTGGGAGCTCTCTATAGCTCGTTGATGCATTGTTATGTCTCATGAGACAATTAGACTATCAATTGGCCGAGCCCTTTCGCAATTTGATATATGGTTTTGGTTGAGGATGAAATCATTTTTAGATATACTGGTCGAGGCCTGGAAAAAATGTTTCAGAATATCTGGAATTATAAATTCCCTCATAATGAAAATAATATTTATGGATCATGTTTTCATTTGACTAGTAGAATACCTATGACTATTTTATTAAGACATTATTTACTCATCTCAAATTCCTTCCATAAAGTATTCATGTCTATTATTTGAAAATTCATGTGTTTTTTATTATTCACCATGAAAAATGTTTATGATATCTTCCCCTATATTGCATACTCTTACTAAGAATTTGAGCTCACCCCTTTCGTATGTTACATTTTCACAGGATTTGAAGAAGTTAGTTATGAGTGTCTTTACAGAATATCTAGGAGTCTTGGATGATTCTAATGGAATAAATTAGTGTTTTATTTATTTTTCATGTTGTAATGTTGAAATTATATATGTATCCTATTTCCCATAATACTAAACTAATCAATCCTTTAGGACTTTATTCCTTGTAATCATGCAAATGTATTAAAATAATGCACCTTCTCTAGGTTTCTGGGGTCGGGGGGTTACACAATATTTGTGAAATGTAGATTAAATTTTTTCATAATAGATTACTATAACAAATAAAAAATACTATACGTACCCGTCATGGAAGATATTAAATTTCTTCATAAATTGATATAATAATGGCATTTCTTGTTTCACTATAAAATGGATTAGTTCTCTTCACAAATATTCTCTAAATAAAAAACATAATATCCTTATTACCTTAGAAATATATTTGGCCATATATATAATAGTGTTAAAAACAATTATGTTTCATTCCATCCAATTGATTATTTCCACAACATACAATACTCGATTTATTTTAATATTTAGAATACATAAACTAACATAATAGAAAAACATTTTTCCACTATTCGTCCAATTTCATTCAATTATTTGTTTTCATCTCTAATAAAAATGATATTTCTCCCATTGTCATTCTCGTGGAAATGAGAAATTACCAATAATTGTTATAATACATAATTAATTTAATATTGTTTTTAAGAACTTCCTATTTTCATCTATCTACCATTAAATGTTTGGATGATAATCTAATATGTTTATAAAAACATATGTTGAATGCATATTGATGATACATTTTTAATATTTGATTATATATTGATTTTGTTATGGAAGGGGGTTTTCCTGTAAAGATTAATTAGTCCGATCGATTTATGGTGTTTGATTAAAAATATTTATAATTATTTTTGTAATTTCATTAGTAGCCATTTATTCTAGTTATATCATTGACCCTTTCAAAAAAATCATTAAATTAACATCCACTCCATGATTTGATTTTTATCAGAACTCCCAGTTATTTTTGGATTTAATCTAAACCTAAAATAGGGTTATAATCCTTATCCAATCTTGTTTATGGAAGTTTCAATATTCCATTAACCCATTTTTATTTTTAGTTATAATAATCCATGCAATTCACATGAAACAAATACGTCCTTAGGGAATAAAAAATGTTATTTTACATTCATAATATTAATTCAATGGATGGTAAATGTGTGAATGATCTTAATCAAAAAGTATCACCAAATTATGACTCTACTAATGGAAAATTTAGTCATACACATAGTTTTTTAACAATATTTTTGTAATGTTTAATTTTAAGAGTTAATAAGATAAGAAATCTAATAGGATATGAAATGAGTGGTGTGACAAATAGACACAAGAAATGTCAAGAGAGGTAAAAACTCACGTTCTATTAAACAATAAAGAAATTTAAGAGAATAAATTTCAACATTATTTTCAAAAATTTAAGAAAATTACTATTACAAAACATAGGGTGGATAATTATATTATATAATGATGAATAAAAATTCGTTATAAATATAAATAATAATAAACCTACAAGATTTCAAATAAGGAAGATCACAAAAGAACATGCAAACAAAGTGGGAAGGAATGGTCTATGAAGTGAAACATGAGTGTGGAAGGTCCTCCCAACACTTAGGAAATTATTTTTCTTTCCAATTTACCCTTATATATTCTTAATTTCCATCCTCTTTCTTGTAGAATATGGGGATGAATTTATAGCCTATGATGGTTGACTGTTTTAATTAAAAACATGTCCATGCACGTGGTTCAAAAATGTTGCCACACATATAGTGAATCTAAATATATAATACTTATAAAGTTTTTATATATTGTTATTTGAATTCAACCATCAAAATTATTCATCCAACAAACATTGGGAACAAATGTTATGTGTTTTTTAGTAATCATTTTTCTACAATACATTTTTGTGTGGAGAATTTATATAGGCTAAATGATAATTCATTTTAGGACCGGAATATAGAACAAAAAATGAACCATTTATTATAAGAAGTTTGTAAGAAATATGTTTTTTATCAAACTAACATGTGTAATATGAATTTGATTTCTATATTAGGGGAAAAGTCATGGATTGTGTACTTCATTTACATCCCAAGCATAATGGTGGGATGTATTTTGATGGATCAATTGGACCCTTTATTAGATTATTTGGGACTTTAATTTTTTAATGATGATTAATTTTATTAATAATGAACAAATTTTAGATTTTCATAAAATTATGGATTTTGGATTGTGACTAGAAATTGAATCTTCATTGCTGGTCTAGTTTTCACATAATATTTGTTGGCCCATATTATGTGGACTATATGGCCCTTAAAATAGAAAAATTGGACAAAGATAACTACAAATTATATGTTTTAACTTTCATTAGGAACATTAAAAAGTACAATAACATTATTTTTATATGTATGTTAAATGATATTATTGGAAAATTATACTAGTGTTTAATTAAATTAAACCAAACAATACACATCTTTTGTGTTTATGATCAATGGAAGGATGGGATATGCAGTCCAAAAAAATGTTTCTATCATTGGAGAAGTTAAATCTAAGAAGTAAATATGCCAATGTTTCTATTAATTATATAATCATAGAGTGGGAATCAGCTATGGTGTAGGAAGAAATCTATAATGGATGTAGTGATGGGTATAAATTTTATGAATCATAGTAATATTTTTTACCTTCTTGTACTTTCTTGAGGTCTTTTCTCAATTTATAAATGGATAGAATATTGCATCTCACTGGGCTTTTTGGGTCAAATCATGAAAATATATTGGACATTAATAGTGTTTAACTAAAAATATATTATAGTAGTAACAAAAAATAATATAAAATATATAATACCAGTGTTATATATTCCACCTACTCATATGGTTAAAATGAAAATGGATTTTATGTGTCATGAAATAATAACTTGACACAATCAGTAACATCCCTTAAGTTTTCTAAATGATGTTTCTATTTATCCCACATAATTTCAATCCATATTTTTATCACTATGACACCAAAAAAATTTATACATTTAAATATTCTTTTTTTAATATACCCCCAACAAATTATATGTAAATAGAGACAAATCCACCAAGTTTCCAATCAAGATATGCCATTATTCATTCACTATATTCATAATCTATGATGTTACCAGATTCACTATGATTTAATTTTTTATGGAAAAAAATAAACATCAATATACTTAGAAAATAATCCAATAAAACTCTTTCTTATTTGAAAATTATTTAATGGAATATATTAAATCATATTTAATTTTTTTTAATCTACAAAAATAAATTGGAAATGACGTTTCAGCTTGATATTTCAATATATTTATGTAGGAGAGATATAATTTTAATAGTTTTTTGAAGAGTAACCAAATCGCCATGATATAATTAAATATATGGGTTAAAATTTTCAATTAAACATTAAAACTCGTTTGAAATCAAACTAAATATAGGTAAATGTGAATGTGTGGTATTTATATTGATCATTGCATATGATATTATTATTATTTTGGGATTATTACACTTGTAATCAATTTTATTATCCTCGGAGAAATTTATTTTTTCATATTTTTGGTATATATTTTATGTAGATCCATTTTATAATATCAAATAATAAGTTTTTTACCACATGAGATGATAGTAAAATAATAATTTTTATGTTTTGAAAACATTTGGCCAATTTATTTTTTAATGGATTTTATGAGAATAAAAATACTGATGTAAATTACCATTACAATTATATAATTACATACATTATTGATCCCACTAAATATATTATATATCTCATATATATATCATAGATAAATATATTAATATCCTTGTTTCAAAAAATCAAGTATTTCGTGTGTTTCTAACTTTTTATTCATGATTCATGACTCGTTATTATTATTATTATTATTAATTGGATTATTAATAGTTTATATATTGCAACCAATAATGTTTTCATTTCTTAAAAATTGTATTTAATATTAAGATAAATTGAAATGGGGGTACATCATCTTATGATTAATATTTATTATATAAAATCATGATAATTAATATAATCTTATTGGTATAGTACCATTTGAATTATGGATACATAAAAACGTCTTCAATTAAGATCTAAATCCTCTCCCACTTAATTATTCAAAAAATACAAATTCCTTATACTGATCATACTTAAAAACTTATTTTATGTCACTATGAAGGGAAACATAGTAAAGATAGTCATTAAATGATCTATATGGTTTAACTTGTATTATATCAATAATCACAAAACCATAAAACCATTATAAGGGTATGAGAATGTGATATTAAAACTTGAAAACCATACACGATATATCATAGTTCATAATCATGATTCATGGATTGAATATTTAATGTTCACATGACCTAAATGATAAAGAAATCATAGAACATGTACCATAAGATTATAACATTTCAATAATTCAAATATTTTTAGCAAACACTAATTCCTAGGAAATTATTTCCTTGGTAGTAATGGCTCTAAACCATAACTATAATAGTGGAATGTATTTAATCCTCATTACGTAGTAAGTGTTCACTCTCAAGACTACCAATGATGATTGGATTCACCCCAATTACATATTAGTTGTTCACACCCAATTTTATGTTATTGGATTGGGTTCACTTTTCATTCTGTAGTCAAGGGTCACTCCAATGACTTTCAAAGTAGATGAATCCCCTTATATAACATTGTTCATTCCACTTTCCAATCCTTTTTCTCCCATGATATATCCCTCCATTCAAAATGAATTTTAGGGATATATAATTCTTTTTCAACCCAACATAAATTCATAGTATATTCACATGTGTTCTACATTATCATAAACCAATCAATATATATCATAACCAATGGAAATGAAATTTATTTCTAATAAATTTCACCATTTCTTACCAGAATAAACTATCGAAAATAAATATGTATCAAAAATATTTCATCAATATAATCAAAAGCCATATATATAATTAATATGGTTCGTATACATGGATAATTTTCCTAGTAAAGAATAAATAACACCAAAGATGTTATAATAAATGAAGATTCCTATAAAAGATCTTAGAGATTATTTTAGGAGGAAAATACTATTTTTACATTGAAAAAATGAATATAACATAAAAAATAACTAAAAATATTTAATAAAACATTTTATTTTTAGAAAAATGTTATAATAAAATAATAGTTTAATCAAGTAATATATTAGACATGAAATTATGAAATTCCATTCATTTCATTAATGATAAAAGAAAAAAATAAATTCACTTTTATAAAAAAAATAAAAAAGCATACATTGTACAAAAAAATGTAAGAATATTTCTTTTAATATTATAGGAAAAATAATAATAAGAATAATATATTAATAATCATATCATTATTTATAATTTTTTTGAAAGCGTAAATATGTAGGATATATATTTTTGACTAAAAAGGGAAATAGAGTCGGTTTTCGGTAAAAAATAATAATTTTCTCACTTTCGTATTAAATTATATTTAAATTAAATGAGACATGTAATATATATAAGTAATGATTGGATTATATTTTTTTTGAAATATTTATTGGTAGATTAATAAATTTCATCATTAGAAACATTTTCATAATCAATCCTAGTAAATAATTTGATTGTAATAAAAACCTTTCAACTGACATCTAATTTTTATTCGTACATGATTAAAACTATTGTATAATATATTTATATTTATTTAAAAAAACTATAGATCCATAATCATATATATAATGTAATATCCAATTATATTATTAAAAAATATCACCCATTTAAATGAAATTCTTATTTACAATCACTATTCTGGTTGATAACTACTTCATTATTCATATTTTTTTAGTTTGAATGTTTTGATATTTATAAAATTTTAATATTTCAATAATATATAAATTTTTAAAATTAATATAAATTTAATATAAATTTATATATTTTTAGATTCATTGATAAAATATTCGGGTAAAATTGTATTACATCTTTCATGTGGAAGATAAGTCAAATGTATGCATGAATGGTGTGTCCATTTTTTGACTACAAGATTCGAATAAAGGTAAAAAAATAATTCTCCTACATTTAAAATTATTTATATAATATATGTAAAATAAATCAATTAAATATATCATTATAATATTCCATGATGAAATAATATATAATAAAATATCATCGCTTTTTGGAGGTTATAGTCCACATTTACGCACGAGCAATGAAATTTTCTTCCAATGGATAAATAAATAAGAAGTTATATAAGATATTATAATCTCATAGGTATTATTATGTAATAAATATCATATATAAATTTTAAAGACATAATTATAACCATACATTAATGAATCTTATGACAAAACAACTACACTGTTATGTGGAGATGATAAGTCGTACATACAGATGTGTGAAATCTATATTTTCTCTAAGAAAAACAATATGTAGAAAAAGGATTACAAATAATAATAATAATTAATTAATTAAATATTAAATACATTATTATTTATTTATTAATACAACCATATATATACATGATGATTAATAAGATATTATTTTTATAACACTGTGTTATGATTTATAGCTCTTCCTTGGGAAACGGTGCTTGGCTAGCATCGTAACCCTTAATAAAATGATATTTTGGAAATAAAAGTAGTGATAAAATGATTTTTAATGAATATAATAAAATATTAGGATAGTTATTCGCAAATATATATGTCTCAGTGTGGTGTAATGTAAAAAGGGGAGGGGTGTCTTTTTATAAAGGATGGAAAGGACACACATGAAATTATAAAAATTATTAAAATATAGTAAACTAATTCTCAATGGAAATGATTAAAAATATAAAAATATAATAATAAATGGTTATTATAATATAAATACAAACTTCTATTGAATTTTTTTATGGTTTTGGAGTCATTTTTAATCTTTTTTAAGCCCATGGTTAACCTATTTTTATATTAACTATAGAAATAACTATTTCAATATAAAAGTGTGAAAATTTTACTTATTAGGTGATAAAATTTTAAAAAATATTAATTCGATGAAATATTAAGCAATATATTATCCACAGTATCCTATTTAATGTTTTTTATGATTTTCAAAAAAATTTAAATTTTATTATTTTTATGAAAAATTATTAATGTCACTTTTAACACTATTATTTTTAATTTGTCTCTAAAGACCCAAATAAAAATATGTAATGAGAATAATATATTAAAAAAAATATATTATGTCATATTTATCTAATACAACTATGAAACACAATAAATCACAAAAATTTTATTACATTTAATATTTAAATGTCACTGATTTTAATTTTTTATTTAAATTAATAGTGTGTTGGTGTTGTGTTTGAATTTCAGCTAATTATTCAATCTCGAAAAATTTTAAAAAAATGATGGTACAAATAATATAGAAATATTTACAATAACCATTTAAAACTGAACATAACCACATTATATAATTTATTAAATAAAGATATTAATGTCAATAATAAAAGTTTTTGTACTTATTATTTTCATAAATTAATAAAAAGGTCATATTAAAGGAAATATAGATCCATGTGGCCAAATATATTATAATTTGAGGAAAATTAATGTAATAATATATTCCATTTACAATAAATATGTTTTTAAATAAATATTACCACCTTCTCACAACTTGTTAACATTGTTTTTACATATTTAACCCTTACTGAGTTGATGAAAATATATTGGGGTTATGATTATTATTAGAAAAATTAAATGGTACCTATATACCAAATATAAATTTAATACTTAAATTTTTTTTAAATTGTTTAGATTCTATATACATTATTTATATAAATTAATTTTGGATAAAAAATATAACAGATTTTTTTTTTTTAAAAAAAGGAATTTTTAAGATAAATATTAATTTTATACAAAAAAAAATCGATTCCAATTATGATAATTGAATTATTAATAATATAATAGAAAATATTCTCATTTTAAAACATTTTTAAAAAATATTAAAATCTGTTCATGATTAAAATAAAAATATAGTGTTCAATAAAATTATAAATTTTCAATATTAGCGGGAAAATCAATATTATGTCAAAAAAATAATAAAACATCACCCAAATATAATTTTTATATTGTGATTTAAAAATAAATTTTATTTTATATATTAAATTTTCTAAAATTATAAAAATTTAATATAATATTTTATGTCAATATATATATAATATTTTTTAATGAAATGTAATCTTTATTAACAATATAAAATTAATAATAAGTCAATATTTATTTCCAAATATTTAATCAATTCATTTTTATTGAGTATGAAATTTATATATATATATATTTCATAATTTGGTTATTGTTATTCATACATGCCAATATAATTCCTATATTATAATGGTCATATGTACATATTAATATTTCAAGCTTCATTTTGGTTTAGTGTAACATGATGTATACCTATTTTAAGGTAATTTTATTCTTTTAAAATATATGATTGTTACCTTCTAACCCTATAATTAATTTAATCCTTTTAATTTGAACATATTCTCCATAATAAATTTATTGATAATCAAAAATTTCATATTTGAAAACCAATATAAAAAATAGTTAATAAAACATCCATTACAAATATTACTGTGGGACTTATAATTGTTACTTAAAATAAAATAATAGGTTTTACAAGAAAGGGATAACAATTTTGGACAGCTAAAAGTTTAGCATTTATGATATAATTATCATCCAAGGTCATATATAGAGTGATTGAGAACTTTGTCATGTGAAATATAATAGTCGCGAAACTCTGAATCTGTCATGATTAAAGGAACATAAATTCATAAAAAATAATGGAAAAAGAAAATTTTTTATTTTGAGATCTATTTGTTCAAGATGATGGATTATTGTTCTATTAATATAGTTAACATGTGAAAATATACGTAGTTTTTTAATGACATTTTTTAAAAACAGTTTCAACCATTATTGGTGCTTCTATGAACATTTATGTCATATCATTTTCAATGAAATAACATTGATTTTATCATGATAAAAAAATAAATAAAATGTTAAATATATCATTAGATCAGTAATTAAATCCTTATGTGTGTAGATATTTCCAAAAAACATAATGTTTATAAAAAGTAATTGAATTTTAATAAATAATATATTATTCTCAAAATCCTCAATAATAACAACTCTAGTTCAACAAAATCCATTCCCTTAATGGTTAAACTTAATGCTCATAAAAAATTACTTTCCATAATGAAAATACAATAACATTGAATTAATTTAACTAAATTTTCCACTCCATCTTGACATTGATCTCCAAAAAACACAATGTAGACCTCAATTGCACATACTAAACCTCAGAACCCCCTGATTTCATTTAAAAAAATTAAATAATAATAATCACCAAAAATCCTCAATAAAACATAAATACTCCGAAAAATTAACATATGTCATATTCCTCCAATAATATCACAGATTATTGAATATTTTTCATAAATCCAAACATTATATAAAATCCATCAAATATAATATAACCCACTTCATCATTAAATATCTAATCAGTTAAAAATACATAAATAATATCTCATATAATATATAAATATAAATAATCTCATTACCCATATAAATAATACTATTTCCAAATTAGGAAAATTTTATGGGTTTTAATTCCCTCAAATATGTTTTTCCCATAAACATTCATCATACAATTAAATTAAATTTCTAGTTTATCGTTACCATTAAACATATATTTGCTAATTTTTTATTCTACACATTTGTCAAAAAATACTTCTGTATTTCTTATAAATTATAATTATAATTCCAATGATAAAATAAATAACTTATATAAAATAACTACAAAAATCCCATTATATAAACATTAAAATCATTGTACATCCTTCATAAAAACTATATATTTTTCTTTATCATATTCCATAATACATCCATTCATATGTTATCTTTAGTAACATTATCTTAAATATAAAAAATATTTCTCATAAAAAATTGACGATCCTCCTCTTGATATTTCACTCTAGAAACATTATTTACATAATAAAAATTCACTCAAAATTGAAAAAATTCATTTTTTCCATAATGAAACCAATATTCAAAATAATTGTGTTAATGAAATTTTTTATTTTTTACTAAGTTATTACTTGATCTATTCCCTTCCTTTATAAAACAAGACATCATTTCTTTATGCGAGAAAATTGCCATGAGTGATTCTTCCCACATTCTTGGAATTTTGGAAGCCAAATAATTATTCTTTGATTATCATCATGAAACTCAATTTTCCGCTTATTTTGAATGTCATGAATCTCATAAAAGATAATGTTTTAATCATATAACAATATATATGAAGAGGAAGAATAACAGGGATTCAAATTCCATATCAAGATTCCCATGGTTCCTCAAAAATAAAATAATTCCATTTTACTTCAAATGCACCATTTAAAATTTTACACGAGTTCCATGAATTGACTAAATCCAAAAATTATTTTCTGAGAATCAATAATCACAGTGGGAATCCACATTATCATCAAAAATAAATTTTAGGATATCTAAATCATGATTTTTTTTTCAATCAATGAAAACATAGGTTAATATAAGGAAATTCTGGGATATAATAATTAAAATTCCATTATAAAGTGTTATATAGGAAATATTAATTAAACAAATCATATCCCTTAGAAGTGTTACTCTACATTCCCAGTATTGTCACATTAAATGTAAACTAGAATGAAGTATTATGTATACTCAAATAATCATTTTTGAAGTTATTACCCCAATATACATATTTACCCAAACCATAATTACTTGTAATATCTAGATATAGTTTTTTATGGAAATTTATACCCTTTATTTACCATAACCTCGTACATTCTCCATTTTGAATGATTATCCTAAGGGTCTTCATTTATGTTTTCTAATCCTAATTTCGAATGGTTCGCTATACAATTCTATGACACTAGCGATACTTACCCATACATTTCATACATATATAACATGTATTATTATATGAATATAAATTATATAACATAATTATCTACACTAAAAACATAAAGGTATATATCCTTTTGAATCATGGATATATAAAGTACTTTTTCATAAAAAATCTACATTATCACCCACATGATTATCCTAATCATTCAACTTAATTTTTAATAGAAAACTAAAATTCTCCTTTATATCATGGGAAGAGAATAATAAGAAATAATGATATTATATTTTATTGTTGGTATATAAGAGAAATATTAATAATAAAATAAATATTCCATGAGATTAACGGTATGATGAAATGATAGTACCATTTTGAATACACTACCTTGCATATCAAAAATCTTAATCACAAACCAAGGCATTAATCATAGAAAATCACAATGCATGAATCATATAAAAATCAATAACCATGAATAGTTTTAGTAAAATAATGGCTTAAGGAAAATATACTTTTCATTCAAATAAACATAGAAAAACAATTCCACAGTATTAAAGGCTTACTTAATCGACTATCCTAGTGGATTGGGTTCAGTCCGTAATTGGAAGTCAAGATTCAATCTAAAGACTATCATAGTTCAATGGAATCACTCCCCAATTCATTGAAAAGGTTAATTCCCAAGATTATCCTTATGGATATAGTTCACTCCCCACTCTGTAGCCAGGGTTAACTACTAAGACTCTCACAATTTCCAAATTCCATTACTGAATTGGGTTTACTCTCCATTTCAGTGTAGTTAATCGCATGATATTTCCATATTTACCCAATTAATTTTAGAGATATATAATTAGGATATATAAAATCACATAGTGATAATAAATTCATGTGTGTTAAAAAAGATAAAAAAATCATTCATCTGATATTAAAACCCATTGAAATTAAACATGTTTTATAAAAATTTAACATTTTCATCATAGAGTAATCCATGGAAAATAAATTGGTTTCACAAAAATTTCATAATAATATTCATAAAACCTTATGAAAAATATCATTTATTTTATCCTAGGATGATACCCCAATTAGAGAATATGTAACATGAAGGGATTTAAAATATAAGAAAGAAATAATGTAATTTTTTATAAAAAATCATTTTTTGTTATAATGAGTATTTATAAGTAATAAATAAAATGAAAAATAAAATATATAAAAAAATTGAATTATAATAAATTTTCAGAGATATTTTTTGATATAGAACATGTAATTTTACTATCGGAAACATAATCATAAACAATCCATATAACGAATGAGAGTGTCACAAAAACACATTATTCATGTATCATCATTATTAATACATTCTTAAAAATAATATAGAATGAAAATAAATTTTAATTAATGTATTATTTAATCATACTCTTATATATATTATAAATTTGACAGTTTTTTATAACATATTATCGCCACATTATATAAAATTATTTATTAAAAGTAATTTTATGATTGATACCTAGATTATTTTTCATGTATGACAATATTTGTAATACTCGGTCATTTTACAATGATAATGGATCAACAATATATATAATGTTACATAATATATTAATAATATATATATTCATTATATATATATATATATATAGATTCATAAAAAATTTAGTGATTGAAACATGATTTTAACTATTCATAGATACAATTGGTAGTACGTATGCATGAATGTTGTTTCCAATTTTTGATGAGTGTAACCAAATAAATATTAATTATTATTCTTGTTTATGTAATAATTATTATATTAAATATATGTTAAATATTAAATAAATATATCATTTTTAATATCCATGTCAAAATAAAATGTAAAAGTTAATCACATCACGTCTTACAGGTGGTAGTCATAACTTACGCATGAACAAAATTATCATCTTCCAGTGGATGGATAGTTAAGATGGTATATACAATATTATAATTGAAGAATAATAATTACTTCTTAAATATAATATTTAAATATTTAAACAATAATTAATCCCATTCATGAAATATTGTGATGAATGATGAATTACACCGCTACGTGGAGATAGTTAGTTGTACGTACACATAAGTGATATTTTAATTTTCCAAAGAATGGAAAAGATGTGGTAGAAATGTTATAAAAAATTAATAGAATTATATTTTATATATTATAGATTTTGTTTGTATGCATAGAATATATTCTTATAATATACAATAATAAATTAATGTGACAACACATCGTTAAGTGTAATGCATCTTTATTAAAAAATCCCTCGTTGACATACAAATTAATCCTAGAAATGATTTTATTTTGGAAATAAAACATTATATAATTCATGTTTAACAAATATAATTTGATATTAAAGTATTTATTTGTTGATATAGAAGAACTAATTTGGTTTTATGAAAAGAGAGAATGGGTGAACTTTTGTAAGTGCGGGAAACAAAAAATTAGGAATCACGAAAAAGTTTAAAATATAATTAATAAATTTTAAAGATATTTTTTTCCAAATGGACCTATATTTTATTAAAAATAGTATATGGACTAAAATAATATTTAAAATGAAATATTGAAAGGATTTTGTGACATTTTAAACATTATATTTTCATTTAATTCCTCGATAATCCAATTGTTTCCTTAACTATGGTAACAACTTTTTTAATATTAATGAGTTATAATTTTACTTATAAGGTTAATGTTTACTCATAAATGTTAAATTAAGGAAAATTTAGACCATTTCACATCCAAATTATAATAATTTAATTTTTTAGGAATTTTAAATAATTTAATAAAATATTATTTTCACAAAATATAATTAATTACATTTTTTGCACTATAAATTTAATTTGGCACTAATGATAACAAGAAAAAAAATTCAAATTAAATATAATCATTTTTAATATAATCAATAATTTATATTTATCAATAAAATTAATGGTACACATTAATTAAAAAAAATTGATGAATTTTATATTTTTAAAATAATTTATTTTAATTCACTTTTAATTGAATGAATATTCTATTGCTGTTGAAATTGAAGGCAGGATGAGAGAGGCGAGACTCTCCCTCTCTACGATTTGCGGTGACTAGGGTTTTGGTGATCGCAATGATGCTTCCTGCGGCGGATCTGTTTCCTCTTGGAAGGTTTGACTCCCATCGATCTTCTATTGCATGTGGAGTGTGAGATTCTGCTTCGGTGGAAATGTCCGGAGCTGTCAGTGACGTCCCGGTGGATGAAAATGGTCCGCACAATGCGATGGCGACGACATGTGATGTTGCGATGAAGTCTCAGTTTGTAGCCAATCCGGTGAGCATCGGGTTGCTGTCGGTCGAGGGATGCAGGACCTTGAAGATGGCAGGGGCCATGGGTCTGGACGCTGGCGGCGCGAGCTCATTGCTGGCAGGGGTGAACACGTCTTCAGTGCCTGCCGTGGGATGTATTGAGTGCGGTTGCAGGTCAAGGGATAGTGTGGCTGCTGGAAAGGTCCCATTTGGCGTTTCCATCCCAGTTCTGGCTAGATCTGCTGTTAGAGCAGGTAAAATTTAACCTGCTATGGAGAGCTGTGAGGCTGTTAGAAAGGATGGCAGTGCTCGATCCTTTGTCCATTATAAAGGTGGGAATGAATCTAACATTAGAAGAAAGGGGAATACTGTGCACATCAAGGAGGATCCTATTGCGGTCTCCGAAAGGCTCAAAATGGGTGACTTCTCAATTATTGCTCGCCTTTTCCTTCCTAAGGGTACACAACCTATAAAAATTGATGATCTTAAGGAACATATTTCTCTAATATGGGGCTTCTCAACATGGAAGTGTGTCTCGCTTGGTCAGGGATATTTCCATATGCTTTCCCTGACGGCTGAATTAAATGTTAGAGCATGGGTCTTTGGTTCCATTGCCCTCAAAGCTGAAATTATTCATTTTCGGGAATGGGATAAAAAGTTCAACCCCTTGGAATTTGAGAACACTACGACTCAGGTTTGGGTTAGAGTTTATGTCTTAAACTGGATACTTTGGTATCCTAAAATATTATATGATATTGCTTTATCTATTGGCATACCAATCAAAATTGATAAGGAGACGGAAGTTGCTCGTTTTGGCCACTTCGCTAGGTTTATGGTTGTCATTGAACTGGGATCGACTCTTGTTGATAAAGTGATGCTTGCAACTGATGAAGATATTATTGGGCTGAAGATCATTTTTGAAAAAAATTCCTAAGTTCTACAAAGAATGCCATGTCATTGGTCATGATCTTTCTTCGTGTCGGCGTTCTTTAGTGTGCAGTTCTTGTGCATTGCATGGCCATAATTTCAATAATTGTCTCAAGAAGGGAAAATCTGCCACTGCTGGGAAATCTAAATCACATTTTTTGCTTGCAGACGACAAAAACTTGGGTAAGCCAGAGCTGAGCACAGTTGCTAACCAGTTTGAGAAAGAGGTGCAGGGTGCCAGTCATGACGAGGAATATAAAGTTGATGTTTTGGGAGACCGAACAGATTCTCCCAAGTTCTGTACATTCTCTAAAAATCAGATGAAGTCTTGGGATGAGATTTGTATGGATGCGGATAATGTCCAACATGTTGATTCTACAAGAAAAGGAAATGAGCAGGAAGGAGAAGTAGAAGCACAGATTGTGGTTGATCAGCAACACTCTCAAAGGAAATTGATTCCCTTTGGGAATAGAAAAGGTAAAGAAACTTTAGATCATGACTCTCCAGTCATCTCTAAAGATTTTCACTCTTCTGCAAAACCCTTTTTAGATAATGAAGGATTTCAGATTTTTTCTTACAAGAAGACATTGTCCCCGGTTGCTTCCTCTACGGCGGTTGAGAAGCCTACTTCAGAAGAAAGGATGATGCCAGTTAAAACAAATTCCTCTTCTGTCAATGGAAAGGAAGATACAGAGGATAGCTCGGGTTCTGATAGCACTGATGCTGAGACATTTCGGGAAAGGCTTCAAGTTCATACGAACATGGCAAATGCTAGCAGAGGGCGATCTAGAGGTCATGGAAGAGGAAGTGAAAAAGCGGAGATGATTTCTTTAAAAGAAGAAGAGCAAAGGCTAACTGAGCGTCTACTGAAAAAGGTAAAGAAATAGTCATTGTTTTGGGGTTTCCCTATTTTTTCCCGTACTGTTTTCTTTTCTCTTCTTTCCTCTTTCTCTTGCATTTAATAAAGGAGGCTTTGCCTTTAAAAAAAATATTCTATTAGTGATGTGCAGGTATTGAAGATTATGATTAATTCACAAAAAATTGAAAATGAAACACCATAGTAAAAAAACATGTTTTCCAAATTTTTAATATATATTTAAAAAACATATCTTTTTAATCATGTTGACATTTGTTTGATATATTAATATATTGAGGGAAATATTTTGTATTTATTCTTCTCATAAATTAATAAAACAGATATATTCAATGAAATTTGGGACCAAATGAAATTATATTATAGAATGGATTGACATAGAGTAAATAATATAATAACATAGTACAAATACAATTTATTGAAAAATATTAATGCCTTATCCAAATGTTTGAACCCAATTTAACGCGTTTTAACCATATAGACGCAACCAAAATTTTAAATGGTTATTATTCATATTGAAGAAATAAAAAGGGAAATATTTATCAAAATTGATAATAATTATTGAAAATATGGTATCAATTTTAAAATATTAAATGCTTATAATTGGTTGAAATTATTATTTGATAAAAACATTTGCAAAGAAAAGAATTTTTCAAAGAAATTAATTTTTTTTATAAAATATTTTACATCAAATTCAGTAATTAAATTGTTTAAAATGGACATAATAAAATTATTAAAAATAATATATAAATAATTTTTCATAGAAACCTTTTTGAATCAAAATGTTACATTATACATGTTTGAAACAAAAATACAGTTTTAATAAAAAAAATTGGGTTTTCACTATTCACAAGAAAATCAATATTTTCTGAAAAAATCAAAACTGTAACACATAGATATATATTATGTTATTATTTAAAAATTCATTTTATTTTTATCAAATAAGTATTCTAAAATTTCAGAAAGGAAAATATACTATTTTCTCCAAAAAAAATATAAAATACTTTTTGAGGAATGTTATTTTTTAAGAATAAATTAGTTTTTCTAAAAGGTAAAATCTAATTTTGTATGAATTAGTCAATAAGTTATTATTGAGTAGTAAATATATATATATATAGGTATATATTTCTAAATTTTATTATTAATTTTTATATCCCCCAATTCAAATACTGGGTTATAAGGGACCTATTTTAGTAATAACAATTTGTGGTTTGTTTAAGCTCATTGTTACATGAAAAAATTTTGTTATATGTGTAATTATATATTTTTCTTAATTTTTTTGGACTCATACATTCATGTGATACACACTAATAGGGATTTATATATGGTGGTTTAGTTTTATTGATATTTTGGTTTTAAAAATTATTCTTCATAACTAGGTTTTATTATTTTCTAAATAAGAACATTTTAAATAATCAGATCATTAAAAACAATATTTTATAAATTTAAAATTTCTAATATATTACAATATTAAATTTTTTATTGTTTATTTCCTAATATGGGTATTTTTTCTAAATTATACATAAAACTCAGTACTTCTGTTTTCATATCTACTAGTATTATTAATTTTGTGAATAAAAATGGTTTAGTGAGGCTCGCTTCCATTCATAGGAACACTAACCTTATATATACATGGATTTCTACATTCAGATCATTATAATAATGAAAAAATGGGCTCATGGTTTGATTAAATAAATTGTAAATATAATACAATTCCTTCAAATGCATATAGGTATTGTTGTGAGAAAAACTAATTACACTCTCCAACATTAATTATATTAAAATAAATTCTCCCTTTTGTGTTATTATTATTTTTTAATTTCTATGTATATAAGAATTTGATTTTATATATATATATATATCTATCGCCATATAATCACATTAACAATTCCACTCATGATAATGTTTCATTACTTTTGGATATAATTTTCAATTTATTCTCCACAAAAAAATTAGAATATTTATTAATAAAAATCATTATTGAATATCATTAAATCTATTATTCAATTTTCATCCATCTATCCACCAAAAAATTTATGTGTTTTTTATCTCATCAAAACAGAAATAATTCCATCAATAAATTCATTTTCTTAAAACTGTTATTTTTTTTCCACCTCTACATAAATGTTTATCTATATTATTCTCAAAAAAAATTTCCATATATTATTTTATTACTACATTGTAAATAGTTATCACGATAAAATAAATATTTTTTTAAATGATTGATACATTTGGTTTTAATTATATCTTGTTTTTTACCATTCATCACTACATGGACAATGAGACATAAAATTTCTTCTCTCCATACTATATTACTCTATATGTCAGTCATGATTGATGTAAGAACCCGAATCATCTTTTTATGTATGTTTTCCTTTATCTATTATTTTTTTTGAAAACGAGGAGTTTTTTTGAAATTTCTTAATTACACTCCATCTACATTATATGTACACGCCGTGTACTCGTTAACCGTAGGTAGCCGAATGCTAGCCGTGTCAAGGCCATACACAAGACCATGTGTGGTGACCTGGAGACCACCTAATGCGGGGGCCAGTAATGGCATGTACACGTCATGGACTACTTTAGTACATGTGGTGTACTTTCTATTATTTATTAAACGTCTCATGGTAGTTTCTGACAGACATAAAGCTTTTCTTCTTGTCCTATTTTATCCGATAGAATCCATACATCGAAGATCTTAGCCAATCCCCTGATTGTGTGTTGCTTCTCCAAATTGAACTCCATCAGTATCATTGGAATCTCATCGGTGAGTTCTCACTTTCTATTGAACACCTACTTCTGATTTCTCCTCTTTCAAGAGATATCATTAGTTTAACGTTTTGGACGTTTTTTTAGATTTTTGGTGTTCTTCATCGATTCAAGGATTGAGGTTCTTGTATAACCAAACAACAACACCAATATATGTAGTTTGTGCCTTTCCGTAGATAATATTTGAGTTTTATGTGAAACAGTTCCCAATACCCATGAATGGGGTATTGCGCTTTTATGGTTTTAGACCTATTGTTTTCCTTATATGCCCTAGTTTTTTTATAGAGGTTATTTTAATTGAATGAAGTTTAAATTTCCATGATATTGGAGTATTCACATGTTTTCATATTTGGACCGTTTGTTCTAGTTTTCTTGTTGGGAAGCTATTTGTATACCATGCATAGAATATTTAGGATGGATTGATTCTTTATATGACATGCTATTATGATATAGAATGGATATCCAAGTAGTTCTCTAAGTTTACTTTGTCTTCTTTTCCTCTCTATGCTCATTTGACTTACACAGTGCCGTGAGAACCTGCTGCAATAGACCACATGGAGAATGGACGTAAGGGATTTCCAAAGTTTCTGCAATTATTATCAGGCTATAATACCATAAGGGGGATTGCCGTTCAGTTCTCCCTCAGAGTGTCTATGGTTATGTTACGAGGCCAAAGGAGGAATTGATGTTGAGTGATTCCTCATAGTGCATGTATGTTACCGTTAAAATACTATATGAGGGATTGATGGTGACTGCTTTCTCAGAGAGTCTTTGACCACGCATGACTATATGGGTAATTGATGAAGAGTGTTTCCTCAGAGAGTCTATTCTAAAGCTGAACTAGATGGGTGAGACTATGTGTGTTTTCTATAGGGTATCTTGTGTTTTCTAGGTGGGAACAGAGGGGATAGGCAGTGAGTACATCCCAGAGGGTTACCTATTTGTGATTATCTGTGTACTTGATATGTGGTATTGAATGATTTTAATCTATATGAATGTTTACTATTGAGTAATTCTTTGTTTACTACTTCTTTGGATTATTGCATGCCATATATATTCAATGACTGTTAGGCATAGATCTCTTTGTGGTCTCCTACTGAGATTTAGTCTCACACCATTTTTGGGCCATGCTTTTATTCCCAAACATATTATATCATTGCAGGTATAGTTTAGGGAAACCACCCTTCTACTACAGGTACTTGACTGCATTGGAGATGGAGATCATGGGACCATGCTTTGTCTTGTGATGTTGTGGAGCTGTTAACTATTTTGTTTGTTTGTTGGTTTGGTACTGTATTTCAGCATTGTTACTTGTTTGGATGCTTTCCTAGAGATATGTATCATGAATCATTATATATGTGCTCTAGCTGTTTATTTCTTTAGTCTTCCTCTATTTCTTTTTGTATGGAAATATTATCGCATCCTCTATTGCTTTGTGTTTTATATCCATTTTGTTACTCTGCTAGTGAAGGAATTGTTTCCCCTTATCTCACCCAAGGCCCTCACTTCTAGTCAGTAGCCTCAGGAATTTGGGGAAATGTGCTTGAGGCCATGTGACTAACTGGGTACGGGGTGGCTCTGGGTGCCTTCCGAAACTGGGACATTACAAAGTTGTAACAGAGGAATTAATTTCTTCATGTCGTACTGTTTGGAGCCTATAGTCACGGATATGACAGAAATAAGTATTTGGTAATATGCTGTGCCCGGGAGTAGCTAAACGATGTACAAGGAAAAGCAAATTTACCTCGTTAATTGCAATTTTTGGGTTTTTTAATTTTACGGTTGATTTTATTTCATCTTTGGTTTGGTCACATTATTTATGTTGTTATTTTTGATATTATTGAGGTTTTATTTTAGTTGCAACACCTTGATATGTGGGTATTCCATCTCAGGATCATATTGGAACTTACTAGAAATAACATGTCATACATACTGGACATGCCATTTAGGGTGCATTAGCAATTTCATGCTATTGTGATTGATGTTGTTCTAGATATTCATGCTATTGTGATAATTTTCTTGATAAAATACCTATTGTTTTATAGGGTATTTATTTGAATAATGTTTTTTTAATGATCACCATTCTTTCATTCATGAGGTGTTATGGGCCCTCCTGGATTCTAATTTTGGGGATCATTGCCTTTTTTTCCTGTATATGAATTGTAATATATTACAAGCATTGACTCGCGTGATGTATGGGCTCTTATGGATCGGAATTTGGAACATTAATGTTCATTTTAGCATTTTTCTGGGCTCCGAAGTCGTTTCTGAGGCTTACTATCTGGAAAAAACAAGATTATACACCATCTGTTCTTTAATTTGGGAACAAATAGTTTTTCATTAGTACACGTCGTGTACTCTATGTACACACCATGTGTCTCTAACTGAGTCACTGGTCGTCTGGGCATAGACATGCTGTTGGGAGAATTTCTTGGTGGTACACACTGTGTAGTAGATGTACATGCCGTGAGTTTAGACAATGCATCTTCCCATGTGACTAATGACACAGATGTAAAATAAAGCATATGCAATACACATTGTATTCGTCTGGAACACACCATATAGGGTGATCCATGTATCTAGCTATGTCACTAACAACATGGGTTGGTGAAGCTCGTCTATTACACGCTGTTTCTGGCACAAACAGCCCATGTAGTCTCGTTATTAGAGAACGATGTATCATAGTTGTGTAAAAGGACTCAAGTAGGGGAAGAGGATTCAAGTACACACCAAGTGTTAGGACAACACATTGTGTGCTTTGGGTGTTACATGACCAGTTTCGGCAGAAGTACACACCCTTGTGAAATGCTTAAGGGAAAACGATGTGTAGTTAAGTATACACACCGTGTATCCATGTTTCGTAAAACGTGAATGCTTTATTTCTCCTATTCCCTTCATACCCTTCCAGTTTTCAGTTCACGATAATCATGATCAAAGGAGTGCAATTGACCTTGAAGATTCCTGCCACTGAGACATCCTTCGGTTGTACGGAAGTTACAAGACAATGATTAGACACCATAAATAGATGATCATGGAATTCATGCCGATCCTCCAGTTGTGCCAGTCTTGACACCAGCTATCATTGTTGACACGGATGCTAATGCACTATTCCGAGAGGGAATCATGAAATTCGTGCAGTCCTTCCACTGAGTACCACATCCTACCCCATTTGTGGCAGAGTTGACGGGGGTCTTTTAGAAGCATCATCCTCCGACTTTCATTAGCGAAGGAGGACCTCAGGCTGAAAAGTCATTGTTAGAAGCCATGATTTTAATATTTGAGCATATGGGGATACATCCATAGAGGAGGGTCAAGCTCGTTGTTTACATACTTCGAGACTCCCCCAGGAGTTGGTGGGATGTGATCTCATTGGAGGGACACTCGCAGGTTATGGTGTGGAATGAGTTTCAGCGTGCCTTTTAGGACTACATATACCCGGATACTTTGAGGGATGATTGAGCCCAAGATTTCTTGAGTCAGGAGTAGTGTACTCTTCTCTAATGGATTATTTTTCTCTCTTCCAAAAGCTATATCACTTCACACCTATTCCATGAGGTGATTTTTTTTATCCAGAATGGAAATTAGACGATGTTCTAAGGTATGAAATATGTGTTTTGGGACTAGTATGGGTAGCAGAAGCCAGTTGGTCAGAAATTCAAAATATTTATACATCACCAGAGCGATATAACTCTTTCAACTCCAGTGATCCAGTCCCAGTTTAGTTTGAGGATCACACGATGTTTAAATAGAAAAAAAAAATAAATTGAACATGTTTGTAGTTCAGATATGACGTGTGCAAGTCCACTGCAGGATGTTGACGATCCTTGCTAATAGACTCTGACATTGAAGCCCTCGAGATCATCCACACCCGCCTCTCAAATATGCTCGGGCACCATTTGTTTAGATCCTGGTGCTAGCGTGGATCTTCAACGCTCACTTTAGTGTAACGCCCATCACTACAATGCATGAAACATCAATCTGAAATGGATGAACATGAAGATCTTCCTTCACTTGAGAGACTCTCTCTCCAGATTCTAGGAGGAAAGACAAGCTCTCAATGATAACACATGAACAGTTACATTGGATAGCCTCTCCCTTACTTATATCGAAAATTTTTAAAAGATGCGGTGTGCGCTCCCATCACCCTTGTAATAAACGTCCAAAATATAAGTGTTATAAATAATTATTTATTACAAATAATTTTTTTCCATTTATAATATTTATAATTTATCACTTCTACATAATATATATATATATATATATATATATACTAAATATTAAAAGTGATAAAAATGATTCTTTATCTCGACCCACACCTCATGTTATTATTAAACTGACCTAAAATATTAACATCCATTAAAATAATATTAATACTTGTATTTACTAATCACTTGTAAATACATGTTATAAATAAATTCCACATATTATATCATGATTGAAAAAATTAAGAATTTATTTATTACATGGTGATCCATAGAACATGGATATAACAAGGACCCTTTGGCAGTGCCCACCATGTTCTACATTCCTATTCACATAATACGATAGATTCTCAATATCCTATTGTGTGTGACCCCCTAGGTCCTTATCTCAATAGAATTTAATAATTTTCACCAACCAAGAGTGGGGTCTAGTAACCCATCGAGGCCCCTATAGACACAAGGTAATGTTAGACCAATGACTACCTTTTTACAAACACGGTCTATGTAATATAATCTTTCCATCATCGATATCTCAAAAAAGAAGAAGGCACAATAGTGCCATCATCCTTTATGTTGGTTTATTTTGTTTGTATATTTGTCTGTAAGGTCTTACATTCCACTACCATGGCCATGGATTTAATGAAGGTGCAACCATCCTAATCAACCAGGCCCAAGGTATATCTTCTGGAACAGAGAAGTGACAAATACTTTCTTGATCATTCAATCAATGTCATTTTGATAATGATTCACCTAATACAAACTACCTCACCACAACATTATCACCATGGTTTTCCCCTTTCATAAAATGTACATAACAAAATGAAATTCAGTGATAATGACATCATGTGTGGAGACTATAACACATTTCCATAGATAAAGAACAACCAATGTCACCTGAAACATGTTGTGATCATATTATGCAGGTCTATCCTGATGTTCTCAACTACTATATATCATCATGAGTGCACTTCATTAGATGATGTATCAATTCTTATGATCCCCTGTTACCTGATGGTCAGACATCATCTATGTCCTTTCAGAATGATGTAACTAGAACATAGGACATATCATTAAGATTATGTCAGAGTATCTCAGGGTACTCATTATAGCTCGGGATCTGCTATACCCCCTTAATTTGACATTTAATCTAAGGACATTACAATTAAAAAAGTGGATGAAAAATTATCTACACTATTATGGTAAGATAAAAAAATGAATTATTAAAATCATCACACATGTAGTTGTTATCAAATTACAATACAAGTTATTTCTAGGGAACCTATTTTCAACATTATCACATTCACTAGAGCTATCTTCTACCAAGTTTCAATCCTCTAGCTCTAAAATGAGAATCATGCTTCTAAAAGAAACGACATTAGTTAGGGGGTCTTCCATGTTGTACTCAATGGATACTATGCTAACTATGAAATCACGTCTTTAACTAAAATCCATCATGAGATGAAACATCCATACAATATGAGATATCCTTGGGTGAGATCTATGCTCCTTGGAAAGCACCATTGTATTAGTATTATCGCAATATACTGAATCATGGTCTACCCTACTAGGATCAACAAAAATTTATGAGATAAACATGTGTATCCAGACTACTTCCTTTACTGCATTGGAAGCTGCAATATATTTTGTTTCGGCTGTAGAGTCGGCATCGACATAATTTTTTGAGCTTCTCCAACTCACTACACCACCATTCAGCCAAAAGATGCATCATTACTATGATTTCATATCACCATGATCTATCTAAAACTAGCATCAATGTATCCTCTCACTACAGTTTCCTAATCTCCTTCAAACACTATGTACATATCCTTAGTATGCCTCAAGTACTTTGGGATAGTTTTAATAGTTGTCTATTGCAGCTCTCCTTGATTGTCTTGATATCTACCACCATGCATAAAGAAAAGGTGACATCAAACCATGTACATAGCCTAACATAAATTATAGATCCCACTGTCGAGGAAAATGGGACTCTACTCATTCTATAAATTTCCTCCTGGGTTAGTGGACACATTTTTTTGAGATATTTATACCATGTGACATAGGCAACAATCCTCTCTCTTATTATTCTATATTGTACATATTATGTACCTTGTCAGTATATGCACTTTGACTTATCCCAAGTAGACTTCGATATCTATCTCTATGGGTCTTCATCACTAGAATGTTGGCTTCTTGACCTAAGGATTTCATTGATAAGCATTCATTTAACTAAGTCTTAAATGACTATATGACTTGTACCTCTTTTCCCATAATTATTATTTCATTAGTATATAAAACCATGAAAATGATGCCATTCTCTTCATCATTTTTAATGAAAGAAGCCTCACATTATTTTTCGACCAAAAAAAGATCTTATGGCCACAACAATATGAACATTCAATGATCTTGATGCCTGCTTCAATCCATATATGGATCTCAGCAGCTTGGATACTTTATAAAAATTCTTTCACTTGACAAACCCTTCAGGTTGAGTCATATAGAAGTCTTAAACCAAATTCCCATTTAGAAAATCAATTTTGACATCCATTTTCAAAGTCTCATAATCATGAAAGGCTGAAATTTCAAGCAATATTCTGATGGATTTATGTATTACTACTGCTGAGAAGGTTTCATCATAGTCAATTCCTTGACATTACTTGAAACCCTTTTCAATCGATCTTGATTTAAAGGAATTAATCACACCATCCACATCCTTATTATTCTTGAATACCCATTTTATTCCAATGGGAATTGCATCAGCTAGATGGTCTACCAAAATCCATACAATATTATGGTACACGCACTCCATCTCAAAATTGATGGCGTCATTCCATTTAGTAGAAGATTTTCCTTCTACTGCTTCCTTTTAGGTTAGAGGTTCCTAATCCTCAAGGAATAATGTGTCACCTAACACAGTGACACGAAAACTATAACACTATATTTATCTAACATCTTGTACATAACAATGCAGTGTCTGTGTTTTAGGAACAACTTTTTCTTCCACTTATTCTGGTGGAGATTTTTCCTCATCCAACTCTTGTGCATCTGGAGCATTAACATCATCAAAGTATATCTTGATCCCACTATTTCAAATATAAATGTCTTCCCTTTCTAGAAATTCGGCGTATTTTAACACAATGACCATTATATATAAAGGGTTATACAGGTAATAACCTCTAGTTTCCACAGGATTACCTATAAAGATGAACTTAGTGCTTCTGGATTCTAATTTTTCACTTGGTAAAATCTTGAAAAATTCCTTGCACCACCATATACATATGTGTGTTAGACTGGGTTTCCATCAATTCCATTATTGATATGGAATCCCATATATAGATTTATTTAGTAATCTGTTAATGGTATATGTTGTTGTTTACCAGACGTATCCCCAAAAAGATAATCGATGAGTTGCATGCCTCATCATTGATCTGACCATGTCAAGAAAGGTCATATTCCTCTATTCAAAAACACCATTCCATTGTGTTGTATAAGGAGGAGTGAGTTGGGACACTATCCCTCGCTCTGTCAAGTGATCAATGAACGCTTTGTTAAGATATTCTCCAACTCTGTCTGAGCAGAGTGCTTTAATCTTCATGCCTTGTTGGTTATCTACGTCATTTTGGTAATCCATAAAACTATGAATGGAATTTGACTAAAAATACATAATGTAGATATATTCATAAGAACTATAGTCATCGTCAAATTAATGATGTATAAAGAACAACACCTTGCCTCTACTGGAAATGGACCACATACATCAGTATGTATTAATGCTTGTACTATATTGGCTCTTTCTCCATTCCATGAGAAATGTGCTTTGGTCATCTTTTCTTATAAAAATTTTTGACATACATCAAAGGATTCTAAATATACTGAGACTAGATACCCTTCTTAATGTTATCTTTGTAATCATTTCTCATTTACCTAACCAAGCCATAAGTGCCATAGGCGGGAGATATTTTAGTCATGTTTGTTTTTTTTCATTAATTTCCATCACTGAGTTCTACAGTTCTGTCATATATATACCATTGTTAAGATGTTCCATACCATAACATATATTATCCCTATAAAAGAGACAAATTTTTTTTCCAAACATGAAATAAAAACCCATAGTGTCTAGACTCGACACAGAGATAATGTTTCTGGTAACAGAAGGTAAAAAATATCTTTTTTTAAACTAAAACCAAACCAGTTCGCAAGGTAAAGTGATAGTCTCTTACTACCAAGTCTGCGAGACTTGCACCATTTTCATCTCGAAGATCCACTTGACATTTATCAATCTTCTTGAACCTACATGGTTCATGTATATCAATACAAATGTGTGAGCCACATGCCATATCAAATACCCAAGTTGTAGATAAAGATAGATCGAATTCAATGAAAAAAATACATGAAGTATAAACATCATTTTGATTTTCATAGCATCTCATCAATTCTTATTCCAGTGGAATTTAGTTCATCTTCCAAAGGAAACAACATCCTGCTCATTACATTGCCTCTGAATCATTGGCTTCATTGTTGGGCAATGCATTGGTGTCTTTGGCCTTGACATGGCCTTTGACCCCTTTGCCTGGCCCTTGTTTTTCTTGTTCACCATAAGGATAGATGAATTGTTATTTTTCATATCCTTATTAGCTTGGATAACTAAATCCAAAAGTTCCAAGAGAGACTTTTTCATATCATTCCTGTTACAATAGAAAATAAAAGTTGAAAAGCTAGATGGTAAAGAAAAAGGAATGAGATCAAATGCTAGTTCTTGGCTCATTTTGAACACGAGGGCTTCAAGCCTCTCAATATACCCAATCATCTTTAGTAAACGAGGACTGTTTGGGTGCCCTTATGATAGCATTCACTTATAAAGGAAACACGAGAACTCATTCCATTCTTGCATGGAACTCTCTAAATACAATTCTTGGAGATGTAAAATCATCTTGTAGGCATCCACATCATCATGCATTTTTTGCAATTGGATGGACATGGAAGAAAACATGATGTACTATACCTCAAGCAATTCATCTATATGCTTTATCGAATTTTCTTTTTCCACCTTGCTTGCTCCCTGGGGAGGTTCAGAAGTAATTGGGTACTCCCACACATATAACTTCCTTATTTGGCATAGTACTATGTGCTTGTCCCTATACAACCCCTAAAAGTTGTAGCTAGTCAGGATATTTTCTTTATCCAAAATTGATCGTAGTGATAGATTTCTTGTGGTTTTGGTTATTCCCATTTTGAATCAACATCAGATGTACATTTAGAAGTTCATACATTGTTTTTATTACCATTTTATATTTATGATTAATATATTTTTATATCATTTTAATGTCTCCCACTATTTTAATGAACCATAATAGCCCTCACTATTAGGTTCGAAATACTCTGTTGCTTGATTATTCCAGTGGAATGGATCCATGAAACGACCTTCATATTCTACATGCTATGGCTACGCCAATACATGGAGGGTTTTAAGGTAGGCACTAGACTGGCCAACCAAATGGATTGTGGTTCCTTGTATTATTGAGTAAAGTCTCGGATTTTAAATATGAACTTCATTCCCTCAACATCTTTCCTCTAAAGTGATAGAAAGTAAGCTAAGGAAAATCCATTACTACTCACATTAATTAATTCAACTCAGTTCTCTCATAAAAATGCAGTTGTAGTAATATGCACTCCTAACTGTGGATGAGTTGCACCCCAAATTGTAGTTTTTGTTTAGATGTGAGAAACGGAAGGCATTCTTTGTGCATAATATATCATTGAGGGATTTTTAATATTTATTGATGGATAATCATTTTCTATCCATATATTCAATCTATATTGTCGCTCTCACAATAGAACAAGAAATATAAATATATTTTTCAACACTTTAGGCTATTTTTATCTTGTGTACTATTATATGTGGTCAATAAAAAATCATGATTTTGCATAAAATAATAAACTACTCATAATGAAAATCATTTAATCCGACTGGTCTTGATCATTCTATAAATATTGATATAAAATGGATCAATCCTTACCTAGGGGCATACATACTTGAGTCAGCACCTGACTGAAGTCACATTCATCCCTAGTACATTGTGCTCAGCTCCCGTTTGGTTTACCGCATCGACATCGAGGGGTCGACGTCTCAGATCATCATCATTTAATTAAAAATGTACTTTCTTGCAGGTGAGGGGGTCAAGGGGTTCCAAATAATGCTCGTTCATTTGACACACATGCCCTTATACATAATTGATATAAATGGGCTATTCGTAGAACATCATTTATCAGATTAATTATTACAATCATCGCACACATTGGATAAATAATTAAATAAATAAATAAACACCAGACATGAACAGTTCGGTCTCTTGGTCATGGACAGTCGGGAAATATAATGCATTATTTAAATTAAAATACATTGAAATTTAATCAGTACGGGGGTCCTTATAAATTAAACGAATTAATTAAATTAAATAATTTTTTTTAATTCCAAATATTTAATTTATTTTCAACTAAAAAAATAAATTAATCCATTAATTTAATTTAATTATAAAATAAAATGAAACTACTAATTATAATTTAATTCATAAATTAAAATAAAATTATAAGTAAATTTTATTTCTAATCAAATTACTGTTTCATAATAAATTGAATTTAAACCAACAAACTAATTCTATATAATTTAGTTTTATCAATAAATTAATTAAAAATTAATTTAAAATGGGGTTACATCTAGCTGAGGAGGAGTCCGGAATGACTGAAAAGTACCGCAGGGTGTTGTCTTGAAGCAGGGTCAAATCGTGTAATAACAACTTTGTGACCGCGACGTGACTGCGGCTTGATGGCCTGGTCCAAGGACACTTGTGGGGAAGCCTCTTCTGACCAGCAGCTAAGCGAGTGGGAGGATGTGGGCAACACTCAGGTCAGCGTCTTAGGGGGAAACCAACAACTTTGTCCAACCACGGGGGTGGCGGCCCGGTCTAGCAGAACCAAGGCTCGTGGCAGCCTGGTCCGGTGCGGTCAGGACCGGTGGTGGCCTGGTCCGGTTTGGTCGGGACTGTTGGCGGCTAAGTCCAGTGTGGCCTGGTCTAGCGTGGCGAGGTCCGGAGTGAGTTGATCAGGGTGACGATATAGGTGGGGTGGCTCACCGAGCGGGCCGACAGTCCGAGTGGCACAGTGAACCGAGCTGGGTGGTGCGGTCCTGGGTGGCACAACCTGGAATAGGGGCCACTCTTAGGGTGGCGGTCTGGAGGCCTGAACAGATGCTCCACTAGGGTTTTCACCATATCCTTGTGGTGCACCTCATGAAGTAGGAGAAGTCTCATTTGGGTCTTATTTTTTATATTAATTTTTCTTTTAGAGAAATGACACCTAACTTTCAATTTTTTAAATATAATGAAGGATTGAGCCCAAAATATGTCCTGGTGACCAATTTTTTATATAAAAAATACTTGAGTTGACCCAAAGTCTTTAAAAAATAATTTCATTGAGGGAAATTAAAATATATTATGTTATAAAAATATTTTATATATCTCCTAAAATTATACATACCATATTATTTCAGGCATCCGGATTCTGGCCAATGCATGTCCATATTTCGGTAGCTTTTGAAGAACACATTAATGAAGTTAAAAAGCATTCTTCACAAAACTTTTATCTGAATTATAATTAAACTGACAAGTCGATCCAATTGGATTTTTTTAAATGGCCATAGCATGGCCCTTCAAAAATAGATCAACGTGCGATCTTTTGCATTGGAACTAATTTAATCTCCGATACTTAAATTTTATGCAATTTAATTTTTTCATTGACTTTGAAAAAACACGTGCTCCCTCCAATAACACTGTTTGGAACCGGGACGGGCAACGGAAGACGACCGGCTAGGAATTCCAAAAAATTGTGCATATCCGATGTGAAATACCCTATAAACTCCAGTGATCTTGTCCCATTTTGGTCGGAGGATCACAAATGTTTTAAACAGAGCACAAAAATAAATTGAACATGTACATAGTTCAGATCAGATGTGTGCAAGTCGTCCATAGGACTCCAGTGATCGTTGCTCGAATACAATGACATCAATGTGCTATATATCATCCACACACGCCTCTCAAATATACTTGTGTGTCGTTCATCGAGATCTAGGTGCTAACACTGATCTTTAATGCTCACTTCAGCACAGTGATGATCACCACACCATAAGAAAGAGCGATTCGAGATGGATGGACATGAAGATCATCCTTTTCATGGGAGACTCCCTCTATCGATTCCAGGATGGGATATAATCTCTCAATCCAAAAACATGAATATTTACAAGGGAAGAGACTCTCTCTTACTTATATAGGGACTATTTTAAAAACACAGTGTGCGCTTCATGGCCCGGTGTAATAATCTTCTTCTATATAAGTGTATTAAATAATTAGTTATGATAATAAAAATTTTCCATAAATAATATTTATAATTTAGAACCTACTCGTAATATATATATTAAATATATTATGTGATAAACAAGATTCTATAAGTCGACTCACACCTCCTGTTAATATCAAACGAACCTAGGATATTAACATTCATTCGAATAATTTTAATATATGTATTTTTTAATAACTTGTAAATAAATGTTATAAATAAATTCAACATATTATTCCATGCATGAAAAATTAATGAATTTATTTATGACACGGGGATCGATAGAACATTGATTGTACTTGGACACTTTAGTGGGGCCCAGCATGTTCTTAATTCAAATTCACAAAATAGGGCAAATTCTCAAAGTGCTATTGTGTGTGACCCTCTAGGTCCTTATCTTAATTGCAGTTAATAATATACACCAACGGAGAGCGGGGTCTAGAAAACCATTGAGGCCCCAATAGAGACATGGTAATGTCGGAGCAATGGATTCCTTCCTACGAACACAGTCTATGTAATACAATCTCTTCATCATCATTATCTCAATAAAGAATAATGCACACCAGTGTCATCATCCTTTATCATGGTTTATTTTATTTGTCGATTTGTCCAGATGGTTTTACCTTCCACTACCATGGTCATGAATTTAATGAAGGTGCAACCATCTTAATCAACCAGGCCTGAGAAATCACTTCCTGAAATAGGAAGGAACAAATCATTTTTCAATCATTAAATCAATGCTATGAAATTAATGACATACCTGATACCAACTACCCCTCCATGACTTTACCACCATGGTTTCCACCTTGTATAAAATGTACATAATTAAATGAAATTAATTGATAATGATATCAAGTCTGGACACCATAACACATGTCTGTAGATAGGAACTACTAATGGAAAATGATGTATCTGATGTTTCTATAATGCAGGTATGTCCTCATGATCTTATCTACTAAAGATCATCATGTGCGAGCTTCATAAGATGATGTGTCAATGCTTATGAGACCCCAGCACATGATGGTCACAACTCATCTGTGTCCTTTCAGAATGATGTAACTAGACCATAGGACATTACATTAAGATTACAGTGATGGTATCTCGGGGTTCTAATTATAGCATGGGATCTACAATACCCCCTTGATACGACATGTAATCTAAGGTCATTTCCATAAACAAAGTGGATGATGAAGTGTCTACACTATTATGTTAATATAAACACAACCACTGTAACGATCTATATACATGTAGTGGTAATAAAATTACAATACATGATGGGAATAGGGCACCCACTTTCAATAATTTGATCACAAGTGAATATATTTACATTTTCTTCTATCAATTCTATAGTCAACCAGGAGAAGACAACATAGCGCAATATGAGAAATTATAGAGTATTGAGCTAGGGTAGTTCAATATCTGGAGTTGTATTCCCTTCTACTGGCAGCCGGAACCGCCATAGGGGGTCTTCTCATGGTGATACAAGGAGGAAAAACACTTCTTTTAGTTGCAATGTGGTGTGCTATCAATGCGGGAAGAGTGGGAGAATGAGGCCACATTGCCCAAGAGACCCAGTGGACTGCTGTTATATTGGGATGATGGGTCATATTTAACGATTTTGTCAGGTCTTCTCACCAGTAGATGGTGACAGGGGTTCTCTAATGACTTCTATTTTAGGAGGAATGCCACCAGTTTCTCATCTGTTTGGGAACTAGATTTTTTCAATCCATTCAGGCTGAGGTGGAGGTCACGGTCGTGGTAGTCAGTAATCATGGTTTCTGTGAAAACAATATTGATCAGTTCAGAATGGTCAGGTAGGATCATAAGGGCATGGTGCAGGTTAGACATTTAAAGTGGAGAAGACCCAGCATGAGCAGGATCCCAGACCCTCTACAGTTTGAGGTATGATCCTAGTTTCCTCGGTTCTAGTTTGAACACTTTTTGATTTGGTGTCATCCCATACCTTTAAATATTTTTCTATTGTGGAGAGCCTTATTCTATATATATTTTCTTCTATAGATATCTTGATTCTTGAAAAACTATTTGGGACAAGAACAACTAGTTTACGAAAGTGCAAGGAGTGCCCTGATGATGTTGTTGGGTGTCACTTATTTTGGGCCGCTATGTCATAGAGATGCCATGTTATGAGGTCATTATAAGAATGTGATGGTTAGTTCTTATACAAGAAATCATCGACATTTATCACCGTAGGGTGAGTTTAACATCACCAAAGGGTGGATCGTTTCCTCATAAAGGTGAATCTGATGTCCATGAAAGTAGAGCGAGTCCCGAGCATCACAGGTTGGGAGGAGTTACAATCCAAATTGGTATTATTTATCTAGATGACCATGGGACTTAACAGATGGACATTTCTCTAGAGGTGTATCTTTTCAGCGATGTCTTTTCAACTGAAATTTCAGGTTTTCCTCAAGAGCGATAGGTGGACTTATTCTATAAGCATCACTGATGTCCATTACTCTTTATTGGATGGCTACACCAGAGTTACAGATGCTCGAGATGTAGTTTGAGGAGTTGTAGGATAAGGGTTTTATCTGACCTAGTACTTTTCCATGGGGTTTTTCCATCCTGTTTGCAGAGAAGGCAGATGGTACTGTATGAATTTTTGTGGATTATCTGATGTTGAACCAGTTGAAATCCAAGAAATTATATCCCTTACCGAGGATTGATGATCTAATTGATCAGTTATAAGGAGCAATGGTGTTCTAGAAGATTTACTTGGTGTCAGGTTAACATCAGTTGCACGATAGACCATTTGATATACCCCATATAGCCATCCAGATCTGGTATGGTCTATAATAGTATGTGGGTATGTCGTTCGCTATCACGAACGCGCATGGACTCTTCATGGAACTAATGAAATGAGGATTCCACCACTAATTGGATTCTTTTGTGGTATTTTTTCTGGATGATATATTGGTGTACTCTCACACTCTACATGAACAGGACACCCACCTTGATATTGTTTTGAGTACACTAAAGGAGCATCTGTTATATGCTAATCTCTCAAAATTCCACTTTTGGAAGGACCATATCCCTTTCATGGATCATGTTATATTAGAGACAAGAGTATCAGTGGACTTAGATAATGTGAGAGCTGTTGTTTCTTGGGAAAAGCCGAAGAACGTCTTTCTGGTACAGAGTTTTCTAGGGTCAACTGGAAACTATAGATGTATCATATAGGACTTTTGATGATTTTCAGCGTCACTAATAGGCATGTATAAGAAGGGCGCAAAGTTCATGTGGTCAGATTCTTGCGAGTTAGCATTTCAAGAGCGGAATGTGATGTTGCCACTAGCACGGATACTAGTTTTTCTATATCCCTGTAAAATCTATACTCTATACTGTGATGCCTCAAGTATCGGGCTGGGATCAGTGCTTTTGTAGAGATAAGGATTCGTTGCGTACATGTCTCAATAGTTGAGGCCACATGAGAGGAACTACCCGAATCACGATCTAGATCTGTCTATATTTTTTCGCCTGTTTTGTTGTCAGATATATTATCTTCTAGGAGGTAACATTTTCTTTTTCACTGACAAAAAATTTCTCATGTATATCATCATCCATCATGACCTGAATTTGAGATAGCGAATGTGGGTTGAGTAAATTTAGTCCTTTTACTTTGATCTTGCCTATGCTCTAGGGATTGAAAATGTTGTGGCTGATGTGTTGAGAAGGAGGACTCTCATACATGTAGTTTAGGAGGCTAGAAGTGAGTGGAAGCTTATGGATCTTCTCTCCGAGAAGCATTTTGATGTGTACGACAGTTAGAGGAAAACGTTTCTTTCTTTTATAGTTGTAACCTCTACTATTCTTTATCGAGTGAGAATGAGGCAGCTATCTGAATTTGTTGGCCTAGTCCAATGAGAGAGCATGACATTTGAGGGCCCTATTCCATGATGGACCATAGGTGAGGATGAGATCATGAATTTCCAGGGGTGTGTATGGGTGTCAGTATATATACGCGAAGAGTTGATGTGGGACATTCATTACTCAGTTTTGGTAGTTCATTCTGGTTTCACCACGATGTGTCGGGATCTACACTGTCAGTATCGGTGGCCATGTATGGTGAAATATTTTTTTGGGGTTTTCATGAGGTGTTCAAACTATCTGCAGGTGAAGGAGGAGAATCAGTGACACACAAGGATTTTTCAGAAGTTACCAATTCTCGAGTGGAAGTGGAATAATGTTGCAATGGAATTCGTGACATTTTAACTAAGGTCGCCTCAAGGGAATGAAGTTTTATGGGTTTTCAATGACATACTCAAGATAGTTTCTCACTTATTGTTGATCAAAGAGACCTTCAATGTTGATGAGATGGGATGGTTGAACATCTGTGTGATTTTTCATTTTCATGGAGATCCACACTCCATTGTTTTATATAGGGATTCTTGTTTTACTTCTCAGTTCTGTAATGGGATACAAAAGGCTTTCAGTACATAGGTACTTTTGAGTACAGCATACCTCCCTTAGATAGATGGTCAGCCCAAGCATACGATTCAGGTTCTTGAAGACATGCTACGAGCATGCATCCTTGATTTTGGTTGTTCTTGAGATAATCTCATAACTCTTGTGGATTTATCCTATAATAATATTTTTTAAGAACTATTCATATGGATCCTTTTGAGGCATTGTATGGTAGGCCATGCCGATCACCCTTATAATTTATGGAGGTAGTATAGACAGATATGCATGGAAATAATCTTGTCAATGAGACCATAATGTAGATAAAGTTGATTCAGAAGAGGATGGATACTACACAGTCTCGACATTACTCTTATGCTGATAGTTGGAGACGACCTCTAGAGTTTGAGGTAGGGGATCAGGTTTTCCTGCATGTCACACTGATGTTGGGACACTGGAGGATTATGATAAAGGGTATCCTGTCACTGAGGTATGTCGGGCCATTTTAGGTGTTTGATAGAGTCTGGTCGGCTGCATATCATTTTAAATTATCTTAGAGGAATCAGACTATGCATGAATCCTTCCACATTTCTCAGCATCGACGTTACTTCTTAGACTGGACTCGTGTTTTTTTAACACGAGGAGGTTTAGTTAGAGGGGGATGCCTCATTCGATAGCATCCTATATGGATTGTTGATCATAGTATGAAGGTTCCTTGTGGATGGTCTATTATTATGGTACGAGTGCTTTGGCGACATGGGCGAGTACAAGATGATACTTGGGAGAGGGAGAGAGAGGTATGATAGAAGTGGGCAAAGTTGTTTGAGGATTCTTCTTCTATGCCGCCTTTCTAGGGAAATTTGGGGACAAATACTTTTAATGGCGGATGTTTATAAGAACCCATATCTTCTTTTCAGGTAGGTTTTCCTTTTTTTTATATTTCTAAGGAAAAAAGTTGAGTTTTCAGAAAATTTCATAAGTACATGTCGGTTACTTAATATGTAAACTCTCTGTACATGGTTACCGCTTGTATCCGGGTGCTGGCTGTGTCACGGCCCTGCACACTGTCGTGTGTGGTGACCTAAAGGCCACCTAATGCTGGGGCTGGTAAAAGAATGTACATGCCTTATAATTTACTTTTTTCATTATATGTACCATAGTTGTGTCAGACGGACATAATGTTATTCTTCATGACCTAATTCATTCGAGAGCGTCCGTACGTCGCAGATCTTCACTGAGCCCCCGATCTAGGATGCGTTCTTTGAATCGAACTCTGTCGGTCGCGTTGGAATCACATTGGTGAGTTCTCTCTTCTTCATGAACATGTTATTATAATTTATCTTCTTTAAAGAGTTATATTGTGTTGAATTATTTGGATGTTTTTGTAGATTTACGGTGTTATTGGGTGATTCAAGGCATGAGGTTCATGTATAACAATCCTATAACACTGATAATGGTGGTGTGTACCTTTCCGAATATAGTCTTTTAATTTTATGAACAGAAGTTCCCAATACCGATGATCATGGTATTGCGTGTTTATAGTTTCAGCCTTATTGTTTTCTTGTTATTGCCTAGTTTGTTTGGATAGAGGTTATTTGTGGAGAATATAGTTTACTTTTCCATGCTATTGAGGTTTTTCCCATGTTGGATTATTTTGACCATTTGGTGTAGTTTCCATGTTAGGCTGCTATTTGTTTCCCATGCCTAGTATCATTATAATTGTGTGATTATTTATCTGACATTCAGTTATGATGTATACTAGTTAGCCATGTGGTTTATGAGGTTTACTTTGGCTGCTTTTCATCACTATGCCCGTTTGACTTACCCAAGGCCATGAGAACCTGTTGTAGTAGACCATATGGAGAATGGACGTATGGTCTTCTCCAGAGTGTCTATAATTATTATCCCACTATGAGACCATTGGAGGATTGACTTTGAGTGATCCCTCAGAGTGACTATAGTTATGTTATGAGGCCATAAGAGGAATTGATGTTGAGTGAATTTTCATAGTACCTGTAGGTTACCATTAAAATACTATAGGGGGGATTGACGATGAGTGCCTCCTCAGAGAGTCTTTGATCAAACTTTACTATAGGGGGTATTGAGGACGAGTGCTTCCTCAGATATTCTATTCTAATGCTGAATCAGAGGGGTCAGATTGTGTGTGCATCTCAGAGGGTTTCATGTGTTTTCAAGGAAGGGCAAGGTGCGATATGATGTGAGTACATCCAAGATGGTCACCTATTTTTGATTATCTACATACATGATATGTGGTATTTAATTCAATGAAACTATAGTAATGTTTACTGTTGAGTACTTCCTTGCTTACTAGGATTTATTCTCACACACTGTCTTGGGTCATGCTTTTTGGTCCAAACTGGTTATATTTTTGTATGTATTGATAAGTTCAATCTCCCTTATACTACATGTACATGACTATTTTAGAGCTGGAGATCATGGGACCAAACATTGCTTTGTGATGTTGTGAAGTTGTTTACAGTTTTTCTTGTACTTTGGTTTAGTACTGTACATCAGCATTGTGACTTGTTTGGATGAATTCCTAGAGATATGTATCATGGATCATTTTATATGTTCTCCAAATATTTATTTTATCAGTCTTCCACTATTTATTTTGGTATGGTAATATTAATGCTTCAGCTATTGTTTTATGTTTTACTTCCACTATGTTACTCTGCCAATGAGGGCATATTTTCCCCACTATCACACCTAAGGCCCTTGTTACTAGTATGCAGCCTCTGGCATTTGGGGAAATGCTCCTGAGGCCATGTGACCAACTGAGTATGGGGTTTCTCTGGGTGGCTTATGGAACCATGATGTTACCATTGACAATGTAAAATTATATAAACAGAACCATATAACAGTATTTTTAATCCAATTTTACAATAACATTAATAATAATTTTACCTTGTAATAAATAATAAAATTTTCATAAATAAATCAATATTTCATATACATTATCATGGGAATAATAGAATAAAATTATATTTATTTATTTATAAATAACACATCAACATGAAAAATTATTAATGTGATTATAATGCCTAAAAATAATAATTTAAATGGTTACAAATAAAAACGATCACTAGATATTTTAATTCCCTTATCTCATAAATATTAAAAAATTAATAATCTCTATGAAAATGTATTTCGAATAAAAATAATATAATCTAGGGAAGTTATATATTATAAAGGTAAATTTATAATTAATTTTTTTATTTTTTATATGGAATGAATGGACTTTAATAATTATATATAAAATAATATAGACATTATATAACCACTTAAAGTGGATGAGATAATTTTTTTGGTTGATAATTTTAAAACTATTAAAAAAATATCATATATGCATTGAATTTACAAGATAATTGTTTTTAATAGTATAGTTTTTTATATATGAAAATTAATTTTAAATATAGAAATAGTAATAAAATTTAATGGTTAATTATCATAAGGATACTAATTCATTATTGGAATAAATGTAATTATTAATATTATTTTAGTTATAATAATAAAAGAAATGATAATCTATAGGTATTTTATCACATCACAACCATTATCAAATTCATTTTAAGAAAAAAATAAGATCAAGGGGGACCTTAAAGACCATGGAAAATAGGTAGTATGATAGTAACTAGAACCATGTGTACAAAATCTAAATTATGGTAGGTATTTATATTTTTTATGTAAAAACCCACATCCACTATAAAATTGTAAATTAAATTAAAAATATCAATAGAAAAAAATGCATTCATATATAACATGCACAATTTGAAAATATAAACAGTACATTTACCATCCAAATAACTTCTATATCAAACTATTTTGGATCCTACATCACCCAACACAAGCCTTACCAATATAATATAAGTCATGAATATAACTCAAATATAGTAAGTATAAAAATATACGTAGTATTTTATTCTAGTAACCTTTTTTAATAAGTGAATAAGGATAATAAAGCCTTGGTAAGGGAATATACAAATATATATATATATATATTAATTATATACATGATATACTATCCATAAAATAATATGCACCATATAGAATCCATGAAATCAATAAACATCAATGCATTTTCATTGAATGTAAGAGAATTCCAGAACAAGCATCACCACAACAGAATCGAAAAAATCTACCCTCAAAACAACATTATAATCACCCAAATAATGAAACATTTAACACCACATATAAATATTTTTCCCTTAAATAAAAGTATAAATAAAACCATGAAATCATATATCACTATAACATATACTATAAAAATATGATAGAAAACCACTTATTTTGATATACCTATAATAAGAACAACTCTTAATGTGGTTGGAATACTACATCCCCAAATACAAAAATGTCAAAAAATATCATATTAAAATAATGACCATATCAAAATCAATCTAAATAGGGTGAAGAAAATTCCAATCATAAATAAAAACATCATATGAGCCAATAAATATATCATATTACCACATCAAGCATTCCTCATTACCACAATCCAAAACATAAAACTAATGAATACCCAAATTATAATAATTTTTAACATACATTTTTCCTTGAAAATCTATCCCAAAAACACATATTAAATGAATAATGCATCAATACTACATTACCATTTAATAGAAATAAAATACCCACTTGCACTACACACATTATTTTAATTTACCATACAACATATACAACATCCCACCACTATAAGCTAAACCATAAAGTTTAATTTTTAAATAACCAAATGTCCTATGTATTCCAAAAATGTATCATATTTCAATTTATTGGATATAATATATTAAAAACATGAGGTTTCACAATATATTTCCCTTAAATAAATTTTTTATATATATATTTGATCAAATGGAAAACTAAATTTTGAAAAAATGACATTATATATTTTTAATAGTTTATATGATTGTAAACATATATCTATTACATTAGCTAGTATAAATTTAAGTAAGAGAATAACCAAACCAATTATTATAGTACAAATTAATGGAAATTTGAAATAAAATTATTCATTTAGAACATATTTATCAAAACACTAAGAAATGGTAGTTTTTCTATGATTTTAGCTTGAAATATACAATAATGAACTAAATCCATTATGGTTTGCAAAAAAACACTACATGGAAATAGTTAAAGATCTAGAGATTTTCATAATATCTTTACTAATTAAAAGTTGTCCAAAACTACCACAATATCTTTTCTAATGATAATTTATTATATATATAACATAAGTCATTGTTTAATTAGAAATTATTATTAAATTTAAATGTTATTAAATATTTATATCTTTGGATACATTAATATTTTATGAACTTATCAAAAATAATTTATTCTAAAATCAAATTATTATTAATAAGTATATTTTTTATAAATTGGAATTTTATTTAATAAATTTGTATTTACATTGTATAATAAAAATATATATTAACATTGGATTAAAAGTAATAAACAATAAATATATTTAATATAAAAAATATCCTTATTCTATAATATAAAATTCAAAAAAATAGTATTTTAAATGAACATAAATATTATAATGATTAGTATTTTATTTTTAAAAATTTAAAATAATTTTTGTATATATCATAGATATATTATCAAAATATATTTATTTTATAATTTTCTAGAATGGTTTATATTTATTCAAAAAATAAAATATTTCTGAAAATTATAATTTCTAATATTTAATTCCATGTTAAGAATAATCTATAATATTTCAAAATTTGGAATAAATAAAATCTGAATTCAAGGAATAAAAATTAATTTTGAAATATTATTTTAACATAAAAACCAAAACTAAAAACATTTATAAATAATGAATTATTATACTATAATGAAAAAACAAACATTTTTTTTTCTAATTAAATCATGAATTTTCAAGATAATTATTTGTTTTAGGATAACATATAATCTTTAAACCATTTAATTAATTGATATTAAGTCAATATATTTCTATAAAATATGAATCCATGCTAACTTTTGTCCATTATAAATATAAAATCTACATAAAATTAATTTTCAATAAAATATTTTTAAATGTTTATGAGTTTTCATTTTAAAATTTAATTTCAATACCTATACAATGTTTTCGATAAAATAGATTAAAATATAAAATTTTATGTCTCAAATATGGTAATGAGTTCCATTTTAATTTTTTATATTGAAATAAACTAAAATGACTAAATTTTCATACCCATGTAAAAAAGAATTTTTTACAAAAAATTAAATTATTAAATGGAAACAAAAAAAAACATGATAAAAAATGTTTTCAAATGTTTAGGTGTGTATATAAATAAACTCATCCCATTTCCTAATTTTTCTAATTTATAATCCCTTGAACCATATATAATGAAATTAAATTGTTGATATTCAATTGGGATTACCCAAACTGCGCTGATTATCAATTATAAAAAGGTAACACTTACACCGAATAAAGACTCACTTATCCTAAGAATATTTCATTTTAAAAAATAAATTTTTAATTACATACCATTAACATAATCCCTCATTCACTCATATTTAGACTAATCCCTTGAATTTCATGATCAGTTCCAATGAATGGTTGAGCCTCCAACATAAGAATTATCTCCTTATTAATATTAATCATAAAAATATCTTATCTCTAGAATAATATGATGAATTAAGATTCATTATTATATTGATATGTATTAATATTAATGTAAGAACCCTTATTTAATTATTTTTGTCAAAATATAAAAACAAATGAACATCAATCGTTCATGTGTTCAAACTACGACCTCTATGAAGAATCATATTTAATTTTATCTTCATGTTTTTATTTAATAAAAAACAAATTAATATATATTTTATCATAATAATAATATATTGTAATTATTCGATGTTATGATGATATTTTGTGAAAATAAACAGCTCCTTAACCACACTCACCAATCATGTAAAATAATATTCATGTTTAGGATGGATTAACCACTGACATAAAATATGATAGAAAACTATATAATGGAGTACTATGGTATGAAACAATTTTTAATTTAAAATAATTAATTATTGATATATAGTTCTAAAAATATTATACTATGTATTTATAGTATAAATAATGTATCACTTTTTTTTCTAAATTCACAATAAAACCAATCATGATTCCATTATAATATTGTGTTACTAAAATACTAATGGATTTTAATGAGAGACATAAAATTTGAATGATGTAATTTCTTATATTATCATTCACAGTTTAATAATTATTAAATTGTTATCAATGAATTGGTAATGATATCAATATTATAGAATATATATAAATGATTAATGTTATTAACACTCCATAGTTGAAGATGAGTTATAATTACCAAATGTACCAATAATAAATTGATATAAATAATGTATAAAGAAGTTGAAATATATGTATATTCTAATGAAATAAATGACTACAATAAATATGATTTTATAGGAATCATTAATGTTAAAATATAAGCAAGAAATAAATGTAAGAGATTCTTTTTTACAAAATTTGAGTCCCTTGAGAAAATTTTATAATATATTCCATATGTTATTTAAAATGGATTTAATATATCCATAATATCATTTTAATCCTGATTATATAGTATTTCCTAAATCTCAAATTTTTATTTATTAGAATAAATTTCACTGAAATTTAATTCAAATGTTATAATGGTAATAAATAACACGAGGGAATAAAATCATTTCATTGGGTAATAAGGTTTCTTATTTAATGTTTTTCCTAGAAATCCCCTTTTCAATTATTTTATCTTTTTCAATTTCATGTCGGAAAATTTTCTTATAAAAATCAATTTCCAATTAGGATTTTACATTCATTATTCTCGATAAAAAGGATGAATTATTTTAAAATTGACTTATAAACATGACTTTTAACATGATGTATCCTAAATAGTTTCAAATTTTATATTTTTTTTCGATATCTTATAATGATATATTTATAATGGAGTTGTATTTCATGTTTTAATCCATATTATTAATTTATTTTTGATATTAATTTCATGAGATCTTCTTATTCTTCTCAAGCGGTTAAATTCATGCTGTCATTTAGATGTTTTATAAAACCTATATTTTTCATTTTCCATTTATTTTGAAATTAATTGATTTCTATTTGCTTATTCAATGATAACAATTATAGTTAATTAATTCCTCATATGATGATTTGGAAATTTAATGAATCCAATTTTACGTAGACACTTATTTTTAAAATATCATTATTTTTTTCAACTCGAAATAAATGATAAATAATAAGAGAGTTGGGAAAAATCATTTCATCCAATTAATTAGGGACAGGATTATATCCCATGAGATATAAATGCCATGTGAATAGGTTAACAAGTAGCTAGGTTCAGAAAAATTTGAGTGTGATGGAATTTAGATAAAATTTTAATTTTACATGTGAATAGGTTGTAAGGTAACAATTTTAAAAATAATAATAAATCTAGTTTTTTTGATTGTCATATAATTTCATGTTTTTTATCATGTTACCCCCTGATTTAATGATTGTTCATTATTTTTTAGAAAACATCCACACTCTTATTTCATGATACCAATTTTTTTTAATTTATATTTATTTTAATCCAACTCATAGATTTTATGATTTGATAATAATATCATTATGACATTATGTTAGAATATCATATTTTATGATTATCATATCAAGAATTTTTTTGTTTTATTATGATATTAATGTCTTACTTTTTGTTCCATTATGTTATGATATTTTTTTACCCTACTAAGAGTTTATTCCAAACCATTTATTATGAATCCAATCTCTATTTTACAATGATGAATATATTATGTCCTATTTGTAGATATGGTTCTATTAGAATATTTTAATCATCATATGTTCACATGTATAAGAATAATTGGATAATTCTATAACTAGCCTCCGTGGAACAAATCCTTTAGTTCAGTGAGATATGTAACTGCAATTAGTGTTATTATTTATATCATGAAATTAAATTATTCTTTATGCCATGTTTACAGTTGTTCATAATAGTTTCTATCATTTAAGGGTATATTTTTATATATATAAATTTTGTTTTTTAGAGATTATTATTGTAATATTTTTTACTTAGGTTGTATTACATTTTCAAAAAATGTAGTGTTGAGTAAATGTATAGGTTAGTATCCTAGAATATAGGAAAATTCAAGATTACATAGTTTTTTTAAAAAATAAATCCCTTTTGGAATACTACAGTTGTTTATAGAAATTATTATGTAGGGGTAATGTCCCTGAAAATGGCTTGTAGGGTAATATATCAATCGTCACCTAGTGTGAAAAAAGTATTATTGGACACCATGTTTGAAACACCTTTGGGACACGGTTTGGTGATCATGTTATATTTATTATCCCATATTTAGGATTGAAATCATATATACATTCTGGATCCTGATATAAATCCACTAAATGTAAATTAGATCAAAATAATATCGAAATTAGTTGAACTAAATGAACAAAAAAACACCAAAAAATGTAAAAGGAGAATAGATTTTAATGTTGAATTCCTCTCAATGATTTTGATATTTAGCCCATATTATAAATTTTTTTCAGTCATTTAAACTATTTAATTATTATTAATTGAAGGTATAATAGGGAACCCTGTTTAGTTGTGTTAATGTGGAAATTACATAAATGATCTACCAATATGAATTGGAGTAAGAATGATAAACCAAGTGATTATCTAAAATAGATATCAGATAATATTATCAACAATTCTTACATAGACAGAGTCCTAAATTCACTAATGAAGTGAAATATGTATTCTAATGAAATATCAAGTGATGTTGATGATAAAATAATAAATGTAAAATATCATATATGTAAAAATAATAATTCAAGAGGCTAAAAATGATTTTTATGGGGATTAGAAGTTTATTTAGTTGTATAATTGGGGATGTTCAAGTTTAAAACTATGATAGAAACATTATAAGGTGTTTTGGAATGATGTATGTCGAATATATTAATCCAAAACACCAGTAATGGCATGATTCTGTAGGTTTTTAAGGAATGGACATTACCAATGTTAGTGTCATAAATTTAAGGAGGGTGTGAATGGATATTGCGATCAACTACCACAACCGAGTGAAAAAAGTGGGTCAAATTCAATATATTATGATGACTTGTCTTAGGATTACTAAATTTTCCACTTTAGAATTTGGAATATGGATTTTTTATTCTATCCATTCAAGGATTTCTAGATTGTTATCTCTGTATACCACCCCTTTTTTGTTATAAAAATAAAATACCACATTTTTTGAGAATTTCATTTCCAAAATTATCATTGGAAGAATATAAATATTATTATGGGCCATTTGGATGGATTTGATGTAATACATTGAATATTTTACCATGGAATGCATATTACATAATCAGGGCTAGTTTATCAATAACATCATCACTATACAAATGGATTATGGTGGAAATAATTACCATCTGTCAACACAGATAGATATCAATTTCAATATAATAATATATGGAACCAACAATTTTTCATATAAAATAGAATACCCTACTTCCAACGCTAATTCCATAGGACACTATGGTTTGGTGAAATTTGAGACCACCTAATGATATCAATGTTGGTTGTAGTTTTATAATCATATTTGATTCCACATAGCATGTGATCCCATGTATTGTGAGTGGTATATATTTTAGGTCATGGAATCCCCTATTTGGACACATGAAATAGAACACATAGAAAACATAGTGAGTTATCAATACCTAAGTAAATGTTATCTATGAGGTGGTTTTGGAGTGAGTAGTTATAGAATTAGTGAAACATGAGGGAGAAAAGATGTGTGGTTAGATATTGAAGATGTAAATGTATGAAAGATTTATTTCAAAGAGGGATAAAAATGATTCATTAGAGATGCATAATCTATAATGGGTGGGGAGGGATATGAATATAGATCTAAATGAGACATATAAATAGGGTAATTCTTCATTGACATCATCATTGGATCTCAAATGTATGTCAAAATCGCCAATTTGAGAAACAATTGTCAACAACAGATAGGTTGGTGTGGTTGAAACTATTATAAAATTAAGAAAAAAAATTTTATTCCTTTAACTAATATATAAAAAATCACCATAGGAATGAAATATGATCTCAAAGGAAAATAAAATAGGTCATACAGCCAAAAAAAGATTGAAATTTAACTGAAATAGTCTGGAACAAACATAGTGTTTTTAGTGTGCTTATTGTAAAGATAAACTTTTATTTATCATAAAGTTACCCTAATATATATTTATTTGTAATTAATAATTAAAATATTTATGATGAAATTTAATTGGAGAATATAAAGATCTAATATTTTAATCTATATTATCAAGAAATAAAAACTTTTCCATAGCACATATCAAATAAAAATCCCGACTAACGAGAAACACCATGATATATTTTTAATATTATAAAAAAATAATAAAAGATATCTATTTAATTAGATGATATAAATTTATATAAATATATCATAAGAAATTACAAATTATGAATAAATTGCTTCCATAAAAATAAGTATACATTATGAATTAAATTTATTTAAACATTGAAGAGAGGTATCATTTTTATGGGTTTTACATAACCAATCCAATGAAAAACATAATGAATTACAGTTTGAGAAAAACAATATCAGATAGATGTTCAAGATCATGAAGGATTCCATAAAATCCATACTAGATTAACTATGACCAAAAAGTACAACCAAATATTGTTTGATGTTTTGGACTCATTTGGAGATAATAATCTACTTTCTATGTAGAAATTATTATTATATATAAATGGAATAAATTAATTATATGTATAGATTCATTAAAAATGCATATAAATTTTAAAAATAATTTTTTATAAATTAAAATTATGTTTAAAAAATATATTTGTTAAAAATTGGAATAGAATTGGAGGGAAATATTATTAATATTATTGAATAATAATATATATATATTAAAAAACTCTTAACTAGTAATTTGAAATAATAATAAATATTGAAAAATTCATTTGACTACTAAAATAGTTTTCATTACTTTTCATTATTTTGATAATTCTTTTAAAATTATTGGATTTAAATTTTATAAAATTAACTTCATTTTTTATTTATCATTTATATAATAACTTAATAGTAATTTATAACCATTTTATAAAAATGAATGTTGTTATAAAAATTCAGGATTATCAAAAATAATAATTCAATAATTCAATAACTATCTAAGAATAAACCAAAATATTTCAAAACAACAAATAAAAATTAATATGAAACTAATAAATAAGATTTTGAAATATTGAAATTTTCACTGATCATAGAAATATTATGCAAAATATTTTTAAAATTAATGAAAAATGATACATTATTATTAAAAATTGTGTTTCTGGTATTTTATTTAAATTAGGTATTTTTCAGTTAAACATTGGTTTTATAATACCTTGTAAGCCTCATTGATTTAATCCAATTCCAAAGAAAATAAATTTATTGATCTAAAATTAGTTACAATGATAACATTATCCATTATAATTTTAAAATCATAGCGTATTTTTTAAAATATATATTTTTTTATTTAACTGTCGTTTATTATAATATAATGTTTTAAAATATGTATAATTATTATTCTCATCAAATGGTATTAAAATTTTACGTTATATGGTTAAAATTAGGAAATCATTTTGCATTTATATTTTTCATTAAATGTAATCACTAACGTTAATAATGTGTTACCCTGATATAATTTAAGAATAGATAAATGTATTTTACTATAGGGGAAGGAAAAAAGTGTTTAAAAAATGTTTCAAATTTTATATATTAGACGTCGAATGAAAAAGATCACATCATTTACTAATTTTTCCCATTTTTAATAAATTTACCATTCTACAGGGAAAATAATTATCAGATTTTCAATGATAATTTACAAAATAATTATTCTTTTAATTATTAAATGGTTGCACTTATACGACATAAATACCCACAAATCCTTAGCATTAATCCTTGAATCTCTATGATTTCACTCTCCCTAGAATTATCTCCCATTAAAGTCATCCCTTATTTCATCATTGTATGCCGATGCACTACAATTTCAAGGTTATTTATAACGAATGTTCAAGTATCCAAAGTAAGTATTATCACATTCTATATATTTTATTCTTAAAATTAATCATATAAATATATTTTAACTATAAAAATGTGTTGAAATTAGTATCATTAATATATTTATTTTAAAATTAATTTTACAACCCGTTGTTATTCATTTTTATTCACTTATGAAAACAATTGAATGTTAATAGTATTTTTTCGTGGAGTACTGCCACCATGAAAAATCAGTTATGATTATTTTATTATAGTTTTTATTATTTTTATATAAAATAAAAAAAGTCGTTATTATATTATAACATTAATATTATATCCAAATAAACTCCTCTTTAACCACAAAATCCAATTGAGCTAATGCGTGTTGAAAAAATAGTTAGATTAACCACATATATAAACAATACCATAATACCTAATCATATATTAGTAAGATAAATATAAAAAATTATATAATTATAATATACTAATAAAATAATTATAGGTATTTGCTACTATAAAAAATAGATTTTGTATTTAACTTACACTTAATATTTCAATTTAATTTAGTAAAATCACTGAAATAATCCAACTCTAATTCCAGTTGAATCCTCTAAATTATCTTTTTTATTTTCAAACACATTTAAGGGTGAAGTGAGAACCCTGTAGATAAACAGGACAAGGATCAAAGGTTACAACTGAACAATTAAACACAACTCTCAGGCGATTTGAGTCTCCTTCCCTAAACAATTTCCAGGGGAGGGAATTTACCGGGCAACTTGGATCTTCCCCTCGGTTCTATTCAAAGTGCCTTGATAGATACTCCTAATCCAACATATATTCTTATTTGCAAATCTTCTCTATATTGAATCCTCTAACCATTATACGATCCTTCTTGTCAATCCATTCTTCTTTCTCCCTTATAACTTCCACTTGGATCAGTCTTCCCATCATTTGATCAATGTCTTCCCATACGACCTTTATCACCAAAACATCCTCCTTCATTTCTTCTCTATAGTGCATATGCAGTTTCAGCTGAGAATCCAACTCTTTCTTTTCAAGGCTCTACAGGTCGACTAAAGGAACGGTTGCAAGCTGCTGTCTAGGGGAGTCTTCCATTTCCATCATCAGAATCTCCAATTATAGACTCCCTAGGAATTGGTCATCTGCCTTTGAGACTCCATCCGCTTGAACTTGGGCCACTAGGGAATCGTCTTGCCTAACCTCCTCTCGTGTCTCTTGATGAAAATTTTTCTCCTTGGGGTTACTCTCTTTTTTGGCCGACCGAGACTCCATCGGTTTAGGATGATAAGAGTAGTCTTTCCGCCCCTTAATTTTCAGGTTTTTGGAAACAATACTACTTCACAAGTCCCTGTTTACCTTACTCCATTTCTTCTTTCCTGGGTTGTTCAGCCCTTTCTCAGCCCCTCCTAAACCAATATCTTCTGAGGAATGGCCTCTATGAGAATCAGATTTAGAAGGACAGTTGGGGCTGCCTACAAACTCTCCCTCATTACTTAGACTTTCGAATCTGTTGTCTAAGTGATGGCTAGACAATATCCTCTCCGAGTTGGCTCCCTGGAAGGTGACCAAAGGTCTACCAAACTCAATTGCAGGCACCTCCCACTCCTTTCCATCCATTCGATTTCCCTTTTCAGGTGACTGTATCCCCTTGGAAAGGGTGTTTCTCTCACCAATACACACTTCCATCACATATGATCATTGTTTAAAACTAGCCGCACCCTTGGGTGATGATTCACTGAAGGCCCCCGTATCCTGAGAACGAGCCTTCAACTGTTTTGAAGGATCATCAACTACCTCACTTGTCTTGTCACCCCCAGAAACCACCTTAGTGCCATGAGGGATCTCCAAATATCTCCGTAGTCTATTAGAAATCCCTGCTACACTAGGTTCTAGTGGAGTAATCTTAACCGGTTATTTAAATTCTACTTCAATCGATCTCGTGGGCACCTCAGCCTTTGTGGTCCCCTACCCAAAACCTTCACAATATTATCCTAACCTTGCACCCTCCCTAACACAGACTAAACCATTCTGGACAGGATGACCACCCTATACCCAGTCCGCCTGAGCCTCCATAGTAGCTCCCTGTTGCCTCACCCTGCACCTGCATATTTCCAGACTATGCCCAAGTGTCATGCATATGGAACAATAATAGAACCGGGATTCAAATGTGAAATTAGGCGTATATCTAAACTCTTCTCCCACAGCAATCCAGAAATATTCCATGGGGGACTTCGAGACATCAACCTCGACACACACCCTTATAGAGATTGGGTGACACAACGCACGGGTCCTATTGTCGGTACAGAGGATCCACCCCACCTGGTTTCTGAGTAAACGAATAATAGAGGGATTTTGAAATGGAAGAGGAAGTTGAGGTAAACATATCCAAATCTCTAGCTTTGTAGGATCACTTTTCATATGGTCATCATATGACCATCCAAGCTAGATAAATCGAGCACTGTCCCATGAGGGAGGTGCACTCTACTAGGTGAGAATCAGGTCTTCTTCTGAGGTGAACCGAATCATGAAGCTCTTAGTGTCAAGGAGGTCGACAACAACACGCTCTTGAAAACCCCATTTATAAAAAATGATGTGGTAAAAAAAATCCACCGACGGACGGAGCTGCTTGAAACGTGCAATCAGTGTGATGTCTATCATGGAGGAAGCCTCTGAGAATTCCTGGTTCAAGATGGGAAGAAGAGGGCTCCCCTCGAAGCTTTCAGGGACATTCATACTAATTAAAATCTGAGGAATGGAAGGAATTAAGTTGGAATTCGAGAATGGAATGAAGGGAGGAGCCCGAGCATCAAGGGGATGCAGAAAGGGGCCCTCCCGCTCCGATGGTGGAGGGGCCAGAGCAAGGCTCACTTCCTCCTCACACTAATTCAAGTTGAATGAAATGTAATTAAGACTCATTTTTAATGGTATGAGAGACATAAAAATAAGTATTAGAATTATATTATAGAATATTGAAATAAATAGTAACTATTAATTTGTTATAAATGAATTGATAATAAAATAAATACTATAGAACTTGCACAAGCATTTAATGTTATTAACACTCGATAGAGAAAAATAATATATAACTATCAAATATAGCCATATTAAGTAAGGGATATAATGGATAAATTAAGGGGAATAATGTTGTAAAATTAATGATTATGGTATATATGTTTTTCTTATAGTAATCTAGAGTGTCATCAACTATGAAAGGTAACCGAGTAAGGGGTACTTTATCTCAAATATGAATCCCTTGAAACTTGTTTAAGATATACACCATATTTCCATTTCAATGGTGTAAATGAATAAATATTAGAATTTACTATCATGATTCTATAATATTATTTCATGACTTGCCATCACCAAGATGAGGGAAGGAATAAAAAATATCCATAACCTTCTCTCAACAAGATGAATGAGAGATAAGGACCCCAGAGTCTAGCCTTTAATAGGACTCAGAGTTGATTCTTGAAACAAGGGTATAGAATATCCTATAATATGGATGGAACTACCCTTTTTTTGAATAAGATCAAAATATAAGATTGTGAATCCCAAAAAAAACCAAATATAGAAAATAAAAGTAAACCTAAAAACCATTTCTCTACATTCATATTCTAAATATTGTGATTCTAAGTACAAGAAAACTATGATATAATGTACCAAATGAAATGATAAGTAGCCATGCCAACTATCCCGACATCCGAGCTAGTAAGGTCTGGCAAAGTCCCCAATGTCATCCTAGTAACCTAAATGAAGATTTATATATGTAGGATGAGTATACATGCTGTATGGGAAAACCAAAATATCTCTTGCATAAGTGGAGATGGATTATAATGACCCCTGAGAAATTAATGGTCACAAAAATTTCTATCAATGTAAACTACATGCCCAACACCAGTAAGGCATGCTCCCCAATTAATGCATACTAGGTAATATAATAGAAATAGAATATCGATATTTGGGTACCCCACACCGCTTTCCCACGGGATATTTAGAATATCCTATACATCAGCCCTCCCCCCAGAATCCCAATACCTCTACTAACACCAATAATATGTGCCATCGCAACTGAACATTCATCACTCTTGAAAACACATGTGCCACCACAACCACACATAACCACGCCTGTAGACACCAGGGACACCACAACCACCACCACTCCCAAAGGTACCTTGGCTAGAATGACCGCTGCCATGCTCGGAGTCACATGAGACTCATCCCCATGATAAATTGGAACACAAACTCCCGACACACACATGGGCCACCCACCACAATACCACCCTACCCAAAGAGTCTTGGTCCATAATATTACTTAGGTTGTCACAGCCTGCCTGAAGAATCATGGGAAAACTGGGATAGGGAGGATAAATGAGCTAATAACTAGCCACTCATAAGAATATTGGAAAAAACTCACCCACCCATGAAATGGGTGTGTTCATCATGGAGTGATAAATATGGGTGGGGTCCTTATAATAAACACAAAAACAATGTATTATACATATTGGTAATGAAGCACTCATCCCTAACTAAGGGTTATAAAATAGTCAACTAGACCATACATCACCACTGTCGTTGCTATCCATACATGCAAAAATATTCAATCATCCACAACCAATATAGAACCCAATATTAGAAAAAAATCCCGCATTGTACCTGGCCTCATTATCACGTTCATGGAAAACCTTTCAAAACATGCATCCACTACTAGGATACAAACATGCATAACCAAAAGCCAAAACAACAACTGAAGGAAAAAACCAATCATGGTTTTAAGAATTCACATCTAGTTATCATGTAATTCCACAACTAACATGTAATCTATGAGATCCCTCTAAGTACTGCATGAAAACCAATACTAAAAATACTTGTACCACATGAAATACGATTCAAAAACCAACTATTAGACAAACAGAGGTCCCATCCCCCCTCACATCACCCAAAAAATGATTCAATCAGAGAAACCGAACAAATCCACAGAACGAAGAAAGATGTTTCCCAAAAGAAAAATATTATCCAACACCATTAATTAAGTAAATTATTTCATTTTTGTTAACCAGTTTTATCACATATGGGATCTTGTACATTGGGAATCCATTTAGTCCTCCATGTTTACGTGATTAAGCAGTTTCAATGTTATATCTATCTATACATGAGATCATCCTGAAAAAATAGGTTCATTAGTGAACAAGAAAGGACCACCAACAACCACAATTTTTAGTGGACATAATCCTATAAAATTTAAAACATAAAAAAGGTAACACAGGTACATCAACATCATTATTTCCACCCATTTAATCTTTAAAATGGTCTGCTCATTATCATTGTTAATTTTGGTCTCATCTATGTCCAGATTGATAATCATCATACCCACCCCACATGATGCACAACTAAAGAGAGACAAAATAAAAATTCAGTGATGGATGATCAAGGATTGATGTTTCCTCCACATACCATGAACTGTGGTCTCACGAGATGCATGAAAAACTCCAAAAAGGCTGAGTGGGAAGGCTTCCAGCATGGCCACAGAACTCGTCTCCTGAGGACGAACTTCAATATGCATCCATAATGAACAAAAGTGACTTAGTAAGAATATATTTTTGATAAAGGCCTGATCTAAGAGTTATGGGATGTGAAATCTCGATGTGCATAAAAAGAGGATCATGTTTTAACCACTTGGTTGGAAGGTTTCACATAATGGAATTAATTTATATTCAATAATTATCTTCTTAGATGGTGAATATAGACTATGGGATGGATGTAAGTTGATATATTTCCATTAAACAGAGCAAAAAATGTAACATGGGTGAAACAGGAAGCACAGGATGCTGAAAAACAATGCAACTAGTGAGACATGCCACACGTTTTATAGGCCAAGGGACACAACACTCTTAGGGGAATCAAAACAATATATATTTCCTTAAAATGAAATTAAACCACATTAAAAAAGGGTACAAAATCTTAATGGAGGAGTAACATGAAATGTGGGGAAAGAACCCCAACAACCTTTGTTCGCACTGTTTGGGTGAAGAACTGATAGGTCCATGCACAAAGACACCCATACTCCAACACAAACGCCCTCCATGCTCACAAATGGTGTCTGGGACACCCCATACACAAGAATTTGGCAATATAATGGGCTAGAAATGTTTGATCCATTACATCAGATACCTCTCAAACCATTATCAGCCTCATGAATCCAGACTAAACCCGAAAAAAAGAGGAATCCGAACAACCACATAAAAATATACCTCTCGGGGACAAACCACCCTATTTTTATTTTAAATCATGACCAACCCCTGACATACATTAAATCCGTTCTTAACTATCTTCTGAAAAACAATTGAAACACTTAGTAACCCCATAACACAAAAGAAACACCATCCAAACATTAGGATAAGGGGGTTCCTTCCCCCTTATCAAGATACTATCTACTTTGGTCAGCACTGACTCCCCCCACAGTTTTAATCACATCCACATTAATACCTCTCAATTAATGATTACTTTCTCCCCTCACCGCAGTCAGGACATTTCACACACATTCATAATTTAATGGGAAAAAATTATTTCTTAACCAAACAAGGTTGGTATTACGTTATAGAAAGTAAAAATATCCCTAACATCAAGGAATTATTAGAAAAGAAAATCAAAACAACTCTGGGTACTGGGCGCAATTCTAAGATACTCAATCCCAAGTACTCTCCTAAAGTCAAGTGCACCTCCACAACACACAAACTGAAGTTATTGTGTGTTCATGAAGCACTTTATCCTTTAGATCCTCGAACTTTACTGGTCAATCGCCAAACGTAGTGTCTTCACTATATCAAACTCTCCCCAGTTAATGAAATGTGAGTCATCATGTAGATATCGATGAAGATGATATATTTGGAAAATGTTGGGGATCCTTTCCATCTACGGTGCGAATGCCACTTGAAATGGATCCTCACCAACTCGCCCCCACTCATAGAAAGGACCAATGAACCTTGGAGAGAGATTGATCCTCTTGTTGAACCTTATCTTCCCACTTTAAGAATAAACATTTATGAACAATTGGTCTCTAATCTCGAAATCCAAGGGACTCCTACTACGATCAACATATGATTTCGGTCGGGCCTAAGCTACCATCATCTTGTCACGCACATGAAGAATCATCTCTGTCGTGCTCTGCACTATCTCCTTCTCAAGAACACCTACCTACCCAACCTCATTCCAGCACACAGGTGAATGACATGACCTCCCATACAAGGCTTTAAATAAATCCATTCCAACGTTAGAGTGATATCTATTAGTGTATGAAAACTATATGAAGATAAAATGTCATACCCATGATCGTAGAATGTACAAAACACATACCCATAGTATATTCCACAATGTTAGGATGGTACGCTCTGTCTTCCATCTGTCATGGGGTAGAAAGTAGTGTTAAGGCATATTTGGGTGCCCAAGTCATGTTCCAATCCCCTCCAAACTATTGAGGTATACCATGCACCCCAATACAAGCAACGGACCTCAGAACTCCATGTAACCGCACCACCTCATCAATGTATCTTCGTGATAAGGCATCCACAACACTTATCTCCTACATCGCCAGTAACAGAGCTGATTTTTTCAGCTGATCAACCACTACCCAAATATCATCATATCCTGATTTAAACCTAGAAAGTCCTGTAAAAGAATCCCTGGATATTTTATCCCAGCCAATCTCATGGACATCTAAAGGCTTCCATAATCCTCTTACGATGCAGTGTTTAGCCATCATGCATTAGCACAAAAGGCACATTTCCACAAACACTGCCACTTCATGGTTCACCCCAGGGAACCAAAACTGTTCCCCTGGGACATTGTATATCTTGTAAAATCCTGGGTCTACAGTTAATGTTCATTTATGTAACTCAAGGAGAACTCCCTCGCACATCATCTCTGGGAAAAACAACTTCCCCCAGAAACTCATGAGCATTTCCCTTATCAACCTGATCGTGCATCATTTAACCCTCCGAGTCTCCCCACTGAGACTCCTCCACCTTTCTAAATAGATAGGAATACACTATTATCTAAAACAGATAGCATGTACCACCATCGACCATTGCATCCAGGTGTAAGGAATCAAACTCCTTTATCACCTTTCAAGCATCCACAAAATCATGAACAGATTCACTTTGCGACTTCTTGCTCAAGTAATAGGCCACAATGTTCCCCTTACCATCTGTGTAAGAGATCTCAATGTCATATTGATGATGAAAATCTACCCACCACTACTGTCGCAAGTTTAGGTCCGATGGGGAAATGATATTCCTTAAACTCAAATGATCTGTGATGACCACAATGTGCCCCTCGATGAGGTAATGCCTCCAAAACATCAACATGGACACTAATATATCAACCTATATGTAAAGGGTTCCATAATTACACTCATTTGGACTTACCTTCATAGACCTATATGAGTTCACTCCCCGGTGCTTCATCATCACACACCGCAATCCATGACTAGAAGCATCCCGATACCCCTCAAACAACACCCCTTCCACTAGAAACCTGGGCACCGGAGAACTTAATAAAATTTACATCAGATAGAAGAATCCAGGATGACACCACTAACTCTGAATGAATGCCTAGTCCTTTTTGGTTCATGTTGTAAATGGAGATGAAACCCAAGATGAGTCGGGTACGAACCTCATATAATTGCCTTCCAGACCTAGGAAACTACAATCATCTTTCATGATCTTCAGAGCTTCCCATGAAACAACAGCTTTAGCCTTTGATAAATAATTTTCTTCCCATTTTTGAGACACCTCATGTCCCTGAAATTGAAATTCACGTATCAAGAATATGCAATTGGAAAACATCCCATAGAATTGGTGGTGTCAAAGGATCTCAAAGACCATCATAAGAAGCTCAGTATACTCCAATGATCTTGAGTTTATCAATATGGATTAGATGAAAATGAAGATGAACCAATCCAGAAACATGTGGAAAATAGAGTTCAGGAGCCCCATGAACAGTAGGTGCATTCGTAACACCAAACGACATGACGGTGAACTTGAAGTGCCCATAACTGCACCGGAAAGTAGTCTTCAGGATATCACCATATTACACCATTAACAAGTGATGCCCATAGTACATATTTTTCTTAGTGATCCAACCATCACCCCTCATCTTTTCCAAGAGAGAGTCTATCCAAAAGATATTGTAAGAGTTCTCGACAGTTACACGATTTAGTTTCTAGTAGTCAATGCATAACCTGAGACCATCGTCTGCCTTCTTCATGAAAAAGACAATAGAACCCCATAAAAACAAGATTGGTTGAAAAAACCCCTTCTTCGTTAGACAGTTAATCTGATTCAAAAACTACTACAACTCAGAATGAACCATCCAATAATGATCCATTGAAATCAGATGATAATTGAGTTGTATGTCTATCCCGAACTCAACATATCTTCGAGGGGGTAGTCTAATAACCTACTCTAGAAATATGTCCAGGAACTCACTAAAAACTCTCAAAACATCCATTATCATAGAATCCTCTAATTCTACGAGCATCTCAGCCATCTTTTAATGAATTGGCAGCACACGGAAGTTCACCTATTAAGAGCTCTGTCCTCCAAAAAAAGCCACAAACCAGACATCCTCATCATAGAAAATGACTATTCTTCAGAAGAAGTCAATAAAATCATATAGATAAAATATCCATTCAATAATTAGGATGAAAACATATGGAATCATTTGTAGTAGAAGGATATCACCACTAGAGTGATGCATACACAACATCAGTCTATATCCACGAAGAACATCAAACTGACTGGTCTGATACCCAACTGGAATACGTAGCACTTGGGGCATGGAGAGTCTCTATACATCTACACCCAAAGAATGTGCTAGAATATTTGTAAAAAATGAGTTTGAAACTCATGAATCAGACCAAGAAGAAACAAGAGTTTTAAACATAATGATCGTACATCAAATGACCTCCAGACCGGGTGGAACATCTTACTCTACGTCATGAATCTACCCATGCCCCACTCCTCTTCCCCATGTCTATTGAAAAAATCCCCAAACATGCCTCATTAGAGGGCCCATTAGAGAACCCTGGGGTCGGCCTCCTTCAGCGTCATCCTCCCTTAGTGGTGTGGGAGATCGTGGTCCCTGCTGCTGCTGAAAAGGCCTTGCAGAAAACTATTGTAGCTAATGTTGGAACTAAATATGAACACCACCACTATGTTGAGAACTAATTGAGAACAGACATTGGATGTGCCTCAAACATCCATAAGAAATTCACCTCAGTCTTGAGCCCATGGTTGTAGGGAGAGGGCTTGGAGAATGATAGTGGAACTGTTGGGGCCTTCTCCCCACAAGTTGAAACCTGGAATGCACTAATGGTGGAGGCCTACTTCTGGCAGCCTTCCTCTAAAACAAGATCAAATGGTTCGCCTCTTGTGAAAAACCTCCCAGAATGTGCATCCTCTCTACTACATCATCATTCTTCCAAACCTCTACGTACTTCAGTAGAGTGAAAGGAGTGATAACATAGTGGAGGTAAGGTCTAAGTGCCTCCTCTAAGCATATTGCTCACGAATCCTCATCTAGGATGGGGTTCAGAGTGAAATATAGGAGATCCTTGAACTTAACCCCTAACTCACTTAATGACACATTCATTTTCTATAGAGATACTAGATTTTTCCTCTTTTTTTACACCATCATAAAAAAAAATTCCCCTAGAACCCATTCTCAATGTCAATCCACAAAACCTCATTCTTCATCCAATATTTGAGGTCGAGCATCCACCACTAAAGCATTGATCTCTTCATATGACTAAATGCCAAGGGAAGCGAGTACTCTCTCAAATAATTGATCAAGGTAAAGGTGATTGCCAACTCCTCATGCTATTCCTCTCTCTCTATGTCGGAAACAGCACCCTCATATATTCTGAGGGTCTTCCACTGGAAAGAATGTAGATTCTTCTTCCCCTTGTTATCCTCTTCATCTTGGTAAATATTCTACTAATCAACCATATTGGCCTCCTCAGCCTTAATCCTCAACACTACTCATGGACGTCATCAGGGTTCCATAGTTGTATGTTAAACATGGAAGTTCTATGATCTTATTATGAAAATGATTATTTTAAAAATTTTCTTAAACTTTTTATTTATGTTAAATTTAAAAAAACACCCAATAAACACATGAAAAAAGTAATTATGATGCGTGTACCTTTCCTAGGATATCTACCCTACAATTAGTGTTACCTCACCTAGTCGTTCAGTGGGTGCAGAGTCCTTGTATCAGAACACATGGGGCCCTAAAATCCTGTTTCTTAGCCAGTCATCCCATGCCTATTTCACACACCAAGATTACAATATACTATTTCCCTACCATACAATGTATTCCTATGTGTTGCTAACCTTAAACACCAGCATATAACTCAACCATAAACTCTAATATCATTCTATCATGACCCTCCTACACCAAGATGTGGTAAGGACAACAAATAGTTAGACCCATCCTTCATCATGTTGATGGAGATATAATTACCCTTGAGTACACCCTTCAATCGGCCCTATAGTGGCATCAATAACCAACTGTATAGAATCTCATGTAATATTGATGGAATTACCCTTTTCATAGAACATGATCAGTAGAGAAATTGGTAAATCCCAATCAACTCCAAATAAAATATGTACAGTTAATTCCAAATATCATTTCTCAACATGCATGTTCAATATAATTTGATTCATTGAACAAGAAAACTTTTAAAAGAAGTAACAGAAGAAACGAAAAGTAGTAATGCCAACATTTCCGAAGTCTATAATAGTTAAGTACGTAATGGTCCACAATGTCCTCCATGAAACAGGATACAGTTTTATATACGTAGGGAGAATATACAAGTATACTTAGTATGGAAAAAAACAGAACTCATGAACAAGTGGGGAGGAATTATGATTCCCCGTGATAAATTAAAGGTAACCAAAACACCTAACAAAGAAAACTACCCACCCAACACTACTGAGGCACACTCCCCAAATAATGAAAACTAGGTAAAATAATATAAATAACACATTTACATTTTGGTACCCCACACCTCTTTCCCACATGTTATTTTTAATATCATACTCGTTAGACCTCCCCCACAAATCACAATGTAGTTCCACTACATCTCCAAAAAAAGGGTTATCCCAACCGTACGTTTATCCCACCCGTAAACACCTAGCCCACCAAAACAATACATTACCATGACCACAGACTTATAGTCCACAATAACCACCACCACGCCTGATGAAACATGATCTAGAGTGACCACTACAACGGTTTAAGACACATGGTCCTCATCTCGAAGTCACTTTTGATAAAAACCATCATGTGCACACATAGGCCAACCACAACAATCCCTCATTTTCTGAATATTCTAGGGACATAACAATTCATAGGTCTTCATTGCCTACCCAAAGAATCTTGGGCTATCTGGGAGTGGTAGCAGAAAGGATCTAATAACTAGCCACTCATAAAAATGTTGGAATAAACACCATCCCCATGAAATGGAGGTGTTCTTCATGATGTTTTAAACATAGGTTGACTGCTTATAAGAAGTAAAATAACTAAATCTTATACATATTTGTAATAAAGAACTCATCTGAACCTAAAGGTTCTAACAAAGACCCTCATCTAATACACCACCACTATCACTGCAATCCCTACATGCACAAATACACAATCAGCCACAAATAGAACGTAACCCATTTCTTGAAAACAACTCCCCCATTTACACATTCTTATAATCATGTTAATGTGATTCCTTTTGAAACATTCTTCCACTACAAGGATAATAACTAGAATAAACACGAGCCAAATGAACAACCAAAGGAAAAATGACCAATCATGATTTTAAGCATTCACACATGGTTCTCTTATAAGGTCACAAAAAGACAAGGGATCCATGAGATCTTTTAAATTATTAGTACTAAGCCATGCCCCAACATAACAGCTCTTTATGGCCTCAGATTAAAAAACCGACAACTAGACAACCAGAGGTCCCATCCCCATTCACGTCACGACATAAAAAATCATAAAGAGAAACCATAAATATCACATGAACGAAGCGTGATGTTTCCAAAAAAAATCATACACCGTTAATTATGTTCCATCATTCTATTTTATTAACTGAGGTGAACACATAGGGGTTCTTGTCAATTGGGAATACATTATTCAATAATGATTACTTGATTAACAAGTTTCCATGTTATAATTAATTATACATGAGACCATCCAAATACAAAGCATCAATAATGTGTATGAAAGGACCACCAACGACTACAATTTTCAGTGGAAAAAAGCCCACCCAATTCAATACATAAGAAAAACGGTAACACATCAACATCATCATCATCATTCTCACCCCATTATTATTTAAAAGGTATGATAACTATGTTTGTTACATATGGGCTCATCCATGAACTGAAGTTTCATCCTAATACTGATATTGCATGACACATCGTTTATGAGAGTCGAAGGAAAAACCCCTACTTGGATGATCAAGGATCGACGTTTCCTCCTCGTGCCAATAACTGTGGTCGCACGAGAAATAGAAAGAAACTCCATGAAGGTTGAGTAGGAAGGGATTATGCACTAGTTCATGAATCATCTTCTGAGGAAGGACATCAAGTGCATCCAGTGGGATCAAAAGAGGCCATGGAAGAAGATATTGGAGATAAAGGCCAGATCCTAGATTTACAGGATGTGCAAACTCAATGGGCATAAAAAGATGTTTATGGTTTTACCATGAAGTTGAGAAGTTTCGCATGATGGAATTAATTTATATTTAAAAATTATCCTAGAAGACAGTGAAGATTGACCATCGGAAAGCTGTGAGTTGATAGATTTCCATTAAACCGAGAAACCGCATAATAATTGCCAAAATGGAAACATGTGAAGCTGACAAACACGGCATGTGGTGAGACTTGCCAAACAATTTGGTAAGAAAAGGGTCACCCCACTTTTATGGGATGTAAAACATCATTAAAGGCCTCAAAACAGCCTTAAACCAATCTAAACAGAGTTTTATGACTTAAAGATGTGATATAGGAAAAGTGGGGAAAAACCCTGACACCCCACGATCGCCCTGTTTGGGTGCAGATCTGATCGATGAGACATGTCGGTGGGATGATGATTTGTGAGAATGATTGGGGGCACTAATTGGTGACACCACAATAGCACCTTCCCACCCACACTGACGCCCTTTTGGCTAACCGAAGGTGTCTATGACACCCCAAACACCATAATATGAGAAAATAGTGGACCAAGAATGTCTGAGAAATTACATATTTAATGATATTTAATGTTTTATATAATTTTAAACATCACATGGGGTTCTAAAAAATATTACAATGTCTCTTTGTGATTTGATAACTAAAACTCTTTTATTTGAGTAATTTAACTACATATTGAATAGAATAGTCCATTAAATCAATTTTTTAATGTTTCCATATTTTTTAATTCTTGGGAAAAATTGTTTTTGAACTATGTTAATTTTCATGAGGGTTTTTATTTATTTTTTTATTAAAAATAATCGAGATTATTTAACTATAATCTCATAACAATGATTTTTACAATGCTGAATATGAAATACATTTATAATTTTATTTTTATGATTTTTCTTTCATAATCAAATAATGACCAATATATTGAGGATTTATGTTCTATATTTCAATCCATATTATTATTTTTAATGATAATATTTATGGTGATCATGTTTTTCTAAATAAATAAATTTAATTAATGATATTATTTTGAACCATTATTGAACCCATATTATTTGTATGGGGTTTAAAAGTAAAATTACTTATATTTAGGTAATATATGAATCCCATTTTAATTAAATATGTTATTATATGATTATTATTGAATAGTATAAAACCAATTTTCATTATATTGGTAATTTTTAGATATGATGATTTTTTATGTTGCATAAAAATGTATGAATTATGAGAATATTCTATCAAATATAAACCTCCAATGCATTATGTAATTAATAATATCATATGAGATTAAATTTTTTTTGAATTGGTTAATGAGTTTGTGAGTTCAATAAGTGTGAGTATTAGTTATTTTTTCAGTATTTATAGTATTACATGTGAATTGGTTGGCAGATAGCTGGGATCCATATGATAAGAAATATCAGGATTGTGGTTTTGCCACATTTTATCAATTTTTATCAATTTATTCCATGTTTTCATGATTACAGAGTAATTTTTAAAAATTATTCTGCAATTTTGATCTCATACCCACATATTATTGGTTATTAATATCAATTTTGATATATTTACATTCTATTATGCTTCCTTAATTATCTATTTATGATATTATGTTACTATATCAGTTTTTATGATTATTATTTATCTTATTCTAATATTTTTTATGATTTTTGTACCTTAACCATGGTTTTCATCATTTTATTATATGTTTTACCCCATACCAACTATTTGAGCTAATCCTATTCTTATTTTTCCTGTCCTAATGTTATGAAGATTAATATCTCATGTGAGATATATATGAATGGTACTAGTAGAGAATGATTATAGATTAATATTTATAGTATAGAAAAAATTAGATACATATAAATATATTTTTTAAGAAACTATTCATTTTAGTAGTTGGGTTATACAACTATTTTCAGACATATTATTTAAATCGTGAGATTAATGTATTATGGAAGACAATTTTCCTTTATTTTTTATAACTATCTAACCTTTTTACTATTTTCGCGTAAATATCATTAATAAATTCCCATTTCACCCCAATCAATTTCCATATTTACCATATTTAAAAAATAATTCATTATTCAATGCAATATTAATATCCATTTCCCATCATTTTACAGAGTTTATGACTATATACAATTAAATTTTTTGATTCATATAAATTACCCATCAAATCAACAAAAAGTCATAAAAATTAAATAGAAATCAGAAAATTAATATTTCACAATACATGAAGAAGTAGTCCTTCTAAAAAATGAATATACACCTCATTATCCATATTTCAAAATCTCTATCCATGATATAAAAACACTTGTTTCATATATTCACATATAAAAATTGACACGATAAGTAATAATATAAACATTCCACTTAGAAATAAAGAGTATGTCAGACCTGAATCTTAATTACCATCAATACAATCATTATTTTTATCACATTCTTGAAAAAATATATAAAAACATATAATCACTGTAGAAATTATTTACGAAACCACCCTATCCACAACTATATAGTTAGTAAAAGAAAAAAAACAATTAATGATGCTGAAATATGTTTATTATATTTTTAAACATATTCATCAAAAAAACAAAAATGTAAATCATAAAAATATCATATGTAATAACTAGTCAATGCCTAATGATAAATAATCACATGTCTCAAATTATATGCACAAAATTGTAAATTTCATAAGAAATAAAATTGTGATCAATAAAATCCACATCATGAAATATTTTATCAAATGATCCCCTCATTCATAACTTCTATAAATCCCTGTCTTATAACCATTTTATTATATATTTGGCATTTTTTCTCATCAAATCAAAAATATAATATCTGTATTCAACATGATTTAAAAAAATACATAATTCATTTTCCACCAAAACAATTAGCGACCTTAAAAATATACCCTCTAAAACACACTCATGAAACATGATGACCCCACTAAACCACAATATATTTTCCTAAACCATAACATGATTAGATTATTTTATCACCTAATAGTGTCACCAAAATTCTTATATTATAAACCATGATAATTTTTGTAAAATAATTTATTATTAGATCTAAATATTTTGAATTTTTTTGTTTTATTATTAGAATAAACTATACCTATGATAAATTATTAACTTCCTTTCCATCTCTAGCATCCATAAAACAAAAAAAAATCATAAATTCAAAACACGTGAATTTTTTTTTTCATCAAAATGGTTTTAATATTCAGTATTAGATTATCAATATTTGGTATGAATAAGTTTGATTATATTTCATAAATAGTAATATATGTAGGTGAAATTTGTATTATGTTAAATATGATATACATAACTATAATCCAAATATAAATGCTAAAATATCATAAATGAGTTATGAATTATATATGATCACCCAAAAAATATATAAAAATATTCATAATAATAATAATAATAATTAATCAAAATCAGAATACCAAATATTATTTTATTAATTTGTAATCAATGTTTCTTCAAATTTGCTATTAAAAAATCCAAAAATTATTCCTATATTTATAATAATAGATTCATCATTAAAATATAATAAAATCTAGATTATCTTTTATTTTATATCTCAATATTTCTCTCATTTACACCCCTTTATAATTTGGATAATTTTGATTGTCCTAAAGGGTTGTTAGTGTAATATAAGATGTAATGAAATAAATGTATTATCTTTATCAATATATTATTTGTTGTAATAGTTTTATAATATTACCATTTTAATTTTAATTTATTTTTTAATTATTAATGTATTTAATTTTATATTCATTTCTTTTGATTCTATAATATCCCTTTATAATATCCCTTTAAATTCATTTCATGATTTCAATAATTTTTTGAAAAATTATTACTCTATTATGGTAAAACTATTTAATGTTATTAATATCAATGTCCCTATAAATATCATATTTATATTGTATTTTACATATTTAATTTTGATATGAGTTTCTTTCATGAAAATAATTCTTATATAGATCCAGTTCCACCATTATTAAAACCATTGAGATTATTACTTATGTTGGAATAAGTGAACCATTAATATTTTTTTTAATTAACATAATATTTAATCATTTATGAATTTATGTCCCTAATTTAAAGTAGATATGTTAATATTTTATTGGTTTTTACATTGTTATTTCAAAATTATTAACGTTATATTACATCATTTAAAAAAATTATAAACAAGAATACTTTCATAATGCTAATTTATATTCATGTATTGAAGAATATATCATAATATAATTTAAAATAATCTAATTCATTAGGAATAATTTTATCAAAAACTGTTAATTATGTAAACATCAATTTTTTTTATTTTGTAATATTTTTCTAATTAAAAAATTCTATTTTATTTAAAAAATAATAAATTATCAAATATATATATATATTCATTTATTTAATAAGAGTTAAACTTTGAAAACCGTTATTTTTAAAATATTAATCAATATATTTATAAATAATTCATCAATAAACATTATTATTAGTATTTATAATTTATTTCCCTTATAATGGAATAGTTTTTATAAGATAAGTGTTGACTAGGGCACAAGGTTATACAACCCCTCAATGTATAGGTAGGTATTATAAAACAAATAAGACAATGTAATGTGAGCATCCTTACCTTATGGTATTCTATCTTGGCACAAAAAGTGATATAAGGTTTAATATGTATGTCATTATATTCTGGATAACTATGAATGCATTATTTTGTTATCCAGTTATTTAGGGAATTATATTAATTATTTTTCATTATGATATTAATGGAGTATTTTTTATGCCTTGATGCATATATAAATTATTTCATATATTTTAATTCAATGATATTATGATATCACATATTTTATTACATATCATTTTATTCATATGTTATATTTTTCAATAATAAATTTTATAATTCATACATATATGATAATTAAGACTGGTGATTTATCTTGATATTATTTGTAATAAAATATTTTACATTTTTAATTTTTTTTTCATAAAATAGAATATGATATTATCTCAAGCCACTTATATCAATATAATATCTGATCTTATGATATTATTATAATTAATATTTATACTATGTAACAAATAAGCACTATCTATTGGTAATTTAATTACTGGTATTATTGATTCTATAAGAGTGAGATTACAAAATATAATAGAAAAATATATTTAGTATAAAATTTTTAGTGAAAAAATTTTTTATGTTTGCACCAATGATATTATATTAATCCATTTATAATTGATTTAATATATGATATGTTCCCAATAAAAATTCTCTATAAATGTATAATATACATATTATGGTTTATAAAAAAATCCTTCAAATAGTTAAACAATAATTTCCTATTTTTTGAAAATTTATTTATTACGGTAATAAATAAAAATGATTCATAGATCCACATCATGAGTAGTATCTTAGAGAAAATCATGGTGTGATGGAGATGTTTTCCAAATAATTGATTATTATATGGTAATAAGAATATTATGTGTACACATTTTAAGAAAACACATTTATTTAATTACTATATATAGTCTTTATTTTACCCATGAATTTAATTATAATTCTATATTACCTCATACATAATCTAATATAATATTAAATGCACATTAATAGATAGCTATAGTAGACTAGTTAGAGTAAAAAAATATACAAATATAAATATATGATAAAAGATTAAATTTTTATTTATTTTAACTGATGAAACAAAAATTTAAATTAGTATAGAAGAAGGATGAGTTACATTGGGTGTTCATTAATTGTATGTAGATATGATTCATCAGTATAGAGAGAAGACACCCATTACATTGAATTGATTATTTTATTGATCGATTACATAGAGGATAATATTTTTGGATATTTTTACATCAATAACCATAAAATTTATTAATTTTATATTTTTTAATATAATAAATATATATTTATATAAAATATATGGATTGTATAAATTCATGGTTATAGAATACTGGTAAAAATACACCCATTTTATTTTTTTAAGGAAACTATATTTATGGATTAAATTGATAAATAATTGGTTATATTTATCAATGATATGATGATATGATAAATATTTACGGTCAAAGTAATACAGATTAATTGTTTCCAATATTTTATTATAGAAAATAACATATAGGATAAATTCAATAACTGTCAACAATTGTTAAAAATTTATTTTATTTTTTTATTTGTTCAATTGGGATGGAATATTTTTTTTAACCCAGTAATGGCCATGGTGGTTGAGTAATATCATATACTTACAAACATAACTAAAATATGTATTTCTGACATATCAAGTTAAAGTGTTGATATTTTTTATCAACTAGTCAATTTATTTTACCATGATATCACATAAGTGGGTAATTTTAACATAGTTACATGAATGTAATGATTTTGTTTAATAGATATATATGAGGCTATGTAACTAATCTACACTAACCATTCTACTATGTAAGTATGGATTTTACATCTATAGTGGCTCAAAAATGATATAATATTGATACATCATAAAGAATAATTATAGGAATATTTTGAATGAAACATTAATGCTAATACCCAATTACAAAATTTATCCACCACTCTAATTGGACTTGGACATGATAATTATTTAATGAATTAAATTACGGAACAACCTCAGTTGATAAAATAATGCCATATTCTTGTATCATTATATTTGAAAATTATATTTAAGAAAAAGGTGTCTAAATTTTTGGAAATGTGGGTGATTATATTTTTTCATGGATTAAAATAGTGTTATAATCAATCCCCATTGAATGTTAATATGGGTAGTTGATATATAGAGTAAAACAGATCATAGTGTATTTAAATAATAAGGATTGAAAACGATTCAATACTAAACAATCTATTGAATATAGACATACGAACTGTAAATAATGTGAAAAACCATTACATTTTCTTGTAATATTCAATTTTACACATTGGAGAGAATAAAAGGAATAAAAAGTGTACAAGGGATAACGAATGTATATAAAAGTGGGAAAATATATTTTCCTTAAAATGATTAATATTGGAAAATATATAGGCTTATGCATTAGAAACATGTTATGTGTTCCATCCTCACATTACTGATAAATGATTTTCTAGAATAATTGTATAGCTCAATTTTTAAAAACAATTGTAGTCCAAATATTAAAAGTGAAATATGAATCATTTTTTGTTTGAGAATATTAAGTGAAGTTTTTTATAAGATGAAAAATAAGGATTTTATGTCCATATGTTTAATAGAAATATATCAAAATGGTTACACATTGTGTACCTATAATAATATGAATGTGGAATAATAGTGTAATGTGAGAATCATTTTGTATTCAAAATACACTCAATGGGAATAATGAAATATGTGGTATAATTAAACTCATGAAAATTTTCATAATTTCAATGAAATATGAAATTATGAGTCATGTAAATTTGTATAAATAATTAAATATTATGTTTCATATTGAATTTTTATCAATTTTATATAACCATGAGACATAATTCAAAATAAAATTTTATATTATATATATAACACATATATGTATTAAAATTATCATAAATAAAATGCATAAATTATAACTATATGACAGAACCAAAAAATACACTCCCCATATTCCAAAATATTTCTATTTCATTCATATTAATTTATAATGAATTTTTATACCAATTACCACATTAAATGAGAATTCCAAAAAGTCAATTGTTATATTTAATGCATAAAAATTACACAATATGAATCCTTTTATGAAGAAATATTCTGAAATTTGATATACAAGGATGAAGTCGTAAAAAAATATTTGTATTGAAATTTTCATGGATTATATGAGACCTTTGAATCCACTTAAATTTATAATTAAATAGATTGATTTTTTTGAAAAACCAATAATGTTCCTAGAGTTCCAAATGAGGTACTAGGTAATAATAATGATATCACCATGAATTGAAGTGAAGATTTTCATTAATAATGGTTGTAAAAAATGTATATTTATATTTTGTTGTATTACATAATATAAATGTTACAGTGTGTCAATTGACTATCATACAATCCTATACTATGTGTATGATAGATTCCATGTCTCGTTATTAAATTTTATTATATAAACAAAGCATGAAAATAGAACTTGATGGGTATAAGAGAAACTAAACATATTATTTGGTGATAATATAATCATGATTATTGAATGGATTTACTAGATGTTTTAATACTCGAATGATTGATTGTTGAATTTTATTTTTAGAAATAAAAAAATAGAATAAATGAGAGGGTCATAAGATATAATGAATAATATTTATTACCATTTTTCAAATAATTAGAAAAAATTCAATTTAATGGGATGAAATTTTATTATGTGAAAATTTAGGATTAAGGGGAAAATCACGAAGGATATAAAAATAACACATTCTTAGTCCTTGTGTATATTATACAATTCATATATACAATTATCGATATAGTTTTTAGTATAGACCAAATTTCATTATACAATATTGTTTGATTATTATATATAAATTTCACACCACCCCATTATAAGTACATATATATCTATACCATTATTCTCACAATAAATTAGTATTTACCAATAATTTCTCTCAAAATATATCCACACAAGAGTTATTTTTGATTCGTATACATTTTTAGAAGTATTAAAGGGATCAATAAAAATGAAGGAAATGAATAAAGGTAAATATTTTATCCGACTAAACCCTCCCCTATCATTTATGTAATTATTTTGAAATAGTCCCATTAAATTTAATTTTATTATTTTATTATTACTATATATCAATTTTATATCAATAAATATCATGAAACAGATATAATACTTATCTAAAACCTTATTCTGTATTTCAGAATAATTTTTTTAATTATATTAAATAACATTCATGTTGTTGTTATTGGAATACATATTACTATCAAGTATTAGAGTAATTATTATATGAAAATTTCAATATAAGGGATCTATCAAAAAATACAAGATTAAAAATTTTTGGTTCAATTTATACTAGGAACTTTATGATGATTCATTATATAGAGAAAATTGAACATTAATTATCAATTTTGGTAGATCTGAGAGTTTTTATCTTGAATAATTTATATCCCTATTGTGAATAAAATTTATTTTCCATATATATATATATATATATATATATATCTATTACTAACATGGTACTCAACTAATTATAAATCTTATAAATACCATTCATATTTCTGTGGAACACTCTTAATTTTGAAGAATTTTATTTTAAGAATAAAATTAAAGAATTTTTTATATAATATAAAATCATAGATTGTATTTGGTTGTGATATATTTGTTGAATAGATTCTATAAAATGTAAAAACCAAACATGGTTCAAAATTTATTGAAATGAGTTTGAAAAATATTCAACATGGTTCAAATTTAAAAACCCAAACTATAGTGTTTCAAATTTGATAAAGTGATTGAATAACTCTAATTTCAACTATGATCAACCTCTAAATTAAACAGCACTCATAATAATATTTATTTTTTCTGTCCATTATTATTCTTAAATTCACAATTTTATAGAAATTCAAATATAAATTTATGATAATTCAATACCAATACTTCTCATTCATACTTATTCTTATTTTACCCCTATATAAGATCTATAATATTGAAATTTCAAAAGTTATTTAGTGTAAAAAATGTGGGTTTTTGGGATTATATCTTGATAGTTGAATATATGTCTTGAATCTTTTCTAACGAGGTTAGATCAACAAACAATGGTTTATTGATGTAGGCATGTTCATTATTTCACTATTTTTATCGTAATCATTGTTATCCATTAACGAGATGGTTTTTTTAGATCCCACACCAATAAATTATTATTACTAAATATTGAACCATAGGGGAAAATCATAGGGTCGATCTTGAGGAGGACTCTAACAACACGCCAAATTTGTATTGTCACTATTTAAAACCTAGAAAATATAAAACTAATTATATACAAAAATAAATGGGGGGTTGATTCTAAAAATACCAAATATATAATATATTTTAACAATAAAATTAAATAGAAAATGTAATGAAAGATGACACAAAGAGGTTAGTGATGAATCATTGTAGGTATAGGGAGATCGTGTTGAGAAAATCATTATTCATTAAAAAACATTATTCTTAATACTCTAATCAATGTTGAGATGACCCCTATAACTCAACAAAATCCATTTAATTATTATTATCCGGAAAAGACCCTCTGCATGCAATATAATACTTACACACATCATCACCACAATGCTACCCCACCCTGGAAATAATATAATAACAATGGAGAGGAAAATATTAATAAGATAAGATGAACTCAGTAAGAATTAATGTGGGGAGAACCATACAACAAAACCATTCAGGTACTATTGAAATTCATAAAATAAAATAATGAGAAACATTTAAGCATAATGAACTCATGAACTACAACTCCCCCCTCAAACAACAATGAGTATTTGTTCCCCATTTTCATGGAGCATAAAAAGATCAATGTGGGGGAACACAGAATTGAAAATAAAAGATAAGAGAAATTAAATGAATAAGATGAATAAATAACATAAAATATTAAAAGAAATATAAAAAAATTCTAGACACTAAACTCTACAATGCCTCCTTGAAAATAGAAATACTGTTAGAGGTAGAAGAGATGACAATTTATAGAGAAAATCAGTGAGAAAATTCATATCCCAATTCTTCTTCTTGATTGGTCCATTTATTATCCTAATTAAAAGGTAAAATCATTGAATGAATTCATAATAATGGTTATTATATTTTTCTCTCATTCATCGACCATCATAATTTCTTCTTTAATGGAGATGTGGGTAGATAGTTATGACTTTTTTTGGTCTGGAACTTATAATTTGATCCATTGACTTTTCATATTCTAATTTTCAAACATATCACACCATAATTACATTAAATAATGGTGAATACCTTGTGATATACTTATGTAATTTTTATCCCTAGATTCTTCTCTAGCGACATTCCTAATTTTAGCATTATTGGACTGGTCCGCAAAGATATATAATCTCAATAGTAAAAGTTTATATATCATTACAATGCTTTCGATGCCTGATTTGTGAGCTAGATTTCGACCTCCAAATGAATGATTGAGATTTTAATCTAGAAGGATGAAATTAGACTCATGAATTATGGAAACCTAAAAAAATTACATTAGAAATTTCATTCAGTTTAGAACATTTTATAGCCTAAACAAAAAATATAAATAAAATATTTAAATCCCAAAATTTTTACATTTTAGTATTTATGCTAAACATGAATCGAAAACCTATTAATGTGAAAATTTCCCCTAAAATAAAACAATGATGGGATATAAAACATTGAATTACAGTATAAAATAGGAAAAAATCTTGTCTTCATCACTGCCCCACACATAACCATCACACTATCAGGCAATCAATATATATTCAAATCACAATCCACAGAACAATCAAACATGAGAAAACATCAATGGTCATTTTTCAATGTAGAATTCCAATTTGTATCCTATACTAAAAATATTTCACTCTCATTTTCATTCCTCACATTTATAATTTTCAACCTAATATATCCATCCCTGGCCCAATCACAACCAAACTCACAATGAATTTTTGGTCACTCTTCACTCAAGAGAAATTAAATCTGGAGTTATGTACATACATGGAAATTAATTGTATAACCGTATAATTGTGAGAATTATCATTTTTCAAAATCAATAGATATGAAAATATTTTTAATCATGATGTATTTTCAAGGAGAATTGTGTGTTTTTATGTTGTTGTGAAATGTGATTTAAAATTTAATGCTGAAAAGAGGAGGTTTGGACACTTATGTACAATGAATTAATATCAAAGTGAAAAGACAAAATGAACCGCAATAAAATCCCCTAAAAAGTGTGAAACACAACACTAATCCCCATTTTATGACATTTCACATGACCCAATAAGTGATTAAATTTAATTATATCATCTATATTCTCACCCATTGTTTCTCATTTTATTAATGCTCCATAAGGGTAAAAACATATTTTCTTTGTTTTGGTTTGTTTTCTTGGAGAATGTGTAGAAAATTGAATACAATGAGTGGATTAATATCATAGAATATATTTGAAAAAATAACATGACTCATAAAATGGGGTACAATGAATCATTCAAGATCATCAATTCTTTTTGCATCATTTTTTTCAATTTTTTGATGGAGAATAAAATAAATGAAATAAAGCATAATGAAAATATAAACCAAGTTTAATTATATCTATATCTAGTGAAAATAATATTTACACAATCCACACACCACCAATAAGTGAATATCATCAAGAAAAAGGCACAAAATTCCCTTCCCCCACACCAAAACTAGAAATATCAATGCCAATTTACCAAGAGTGTGTTTAGATAAGTAAAGATACGCATTTAATGTGGCATAAACCAATAAGGAAATTCATGTAATCTAAGGGAAAATGAATGATATTGGTACAAGTGGGTATAAAGATAAAAAAATGGACTAGCCAAACCGATGACTTAATCATATAAAAAACATTCCATTAAATCTATAACTTCGAATGAAAAAAAACACAAATTCTCGTTCTCACACTAAAACTTTGTTTCCTTAAAATATGTGTGGGTATTACGAAAAATATTTCAAAGTGGTTCAGACAACCTCACAGGACTGAAAAAATGATTTTGGGAAGTGATTCATGGTCATGGATTTAAAAATTTGGTCAAACATATAAAAATTCTTTAAAATCCAATTAAAGGAGAATTTTTTCACATCCACAATAATTTAAAATCCATTTTCAAAATAATATCAATTATCTAAAAATCAACTGATTCTTAAATGTGAATAGAATTTACATTGAAGTTCAATAATCCAAAATAGATGAAAAAAATTAAATTCCCACACGAATAACTAAAATGGCCAATGCTCCCGCACACAAAGATTTAACTAATCCTCATTTTAACATAATCAAATTAAACGAAAGGGAAAAAGGGAAGGAATGATACATCCTGAAAATATTTTCTAGTGGAAACATTGAGAAAACCTCATGCCTGCTACCACTTCAACCTACAATGCAAGAAAAATTTATAATAAAAGTAAATATGTAGGAAAAATAGGATACAACATGGTTTCTACCACCCATGTTGGTTATATGGTTTTACAACCTCTAATCAGGTAGTTGTCATGGCTTGACCCCAATCAGACTTTGGAAGTGGTTTCATTGAGATGGACTACATCATGTGTCTTTTCATAGTGTCTATGAGTAGACAGCAGGAATAAAAAATCATGAAGAAGATAAGAAAATTCCCAAACCAATGAATAAATAGAGAGATTAATTATGGTCTTGTGTGGGATGTAAAATAATATATTAGTACTCCATGATGAATTTCTTGATTTCCTCTTCCAAAAGGTATTCAATTTTTTTGTACCGGAGGTAATCAAACTATATGATTTTCTATCCTTTCGTCATCATTTACCACCACCACTTGGGTGGTTCCTTACTTAACATCAAAGGTCATCTCTATTTTTTATCTATTAAAAATTTTAGAAGAGACTATGTATGCAAATAATTCAGCATGAATAAGATTAAAACCTAAAAAATCAATAATGAAATCTTCCCTTTCATGTAAGTCACCTTGTAAATTGATATGTTCGAGAAAGTCCATTGGAAACTCCATATAAATTGGTATATCTTATATATAATCTTCTAAAGAAATATACTGGTATAATGGTGATTATTTTTATTAAAAAATATTGTATTATTTCATACCTTTTCAGCATTAACCCAATCAGCCGCATATTAATCTAATGCACCTTGATATCTCATGTGTGCATCAGCTAGAATGTTTTCTTCTTCATGCTCACTTGGAAATGATTGTGATACTTTTTAGGAAAATTTATTCATTAATTTCATCCTCACATATCACTTTCAATGAGAATGGTAGAAAAATAATATTTTATTCCTCTTTATCTTGAATCTATATATGAGCAGTGGATTTTATCAACGATGATGAAATAAATTCTATTTGATTCCTCAACTCTTCTCTCATTTTTACATTATCTTGTATTTGCTGCTTTAGTGATGCTTGTTTTATATCCTCAAAAATATATTTATCATAAAAATAATATGAAAAATTAACTTCAAATTCCATCATTAATCATATATAATAATGATATGCAATTAAGTTCAATTTTTTGGGGGGTTATGTAATTAATGAATTTTTGGTTTTTTTAAAAACAGTGTGATTAACCACTTGGACACCCTGTTAACTGCACCAAATTTTTGATATGGTGTTTTTGAATGATCTATCTCCAATTAAATATTATTGCCTACGAGTGTACCATATTCGCAGAACATAGGGTTGATCTTGAGGTGGTCACTCAAAACATGTCAAATTTCTATTGTCACAATTTATAACCTAACTAATATAAAAACACTTATATACTAGTATAAACAGGGGGTTTATTCTCCAAATATAGAATATTTAATAAATATTTAGAATAAAATAAAAGACAGAATGGAAATAAATATTACACAAAAAAAATCAGTGATTAATCGTTATCGTTCTTGGGAGATTGTGGTGGTCAAATCATTGTTAAATAAAATTATTTATTCTCATTACTATAATCAATTTTGGGATCAACCCTATAACTCAAAAACTTCTCATGAATTGTAAGTATCTTTCACTGACCCTCTGGATGGATGATAATAATCACTTACATCATTAACACAATTCTACTCTACCCTGGATACAATATTAAAATGATGGAGAGGAAAATATTAAAAAAAAAGAAGAACTCAAAAGAAATGAATGTGTTGTGAACCCAAAATAAAACCCATTTTAGTACAACTGAAATTAATTGAATAATATAAGGATAAAAATTTATTAATAATAATCTCAAGAACCACCACTCCCACCTCGAACAACAATGGGAGTTAGTTCTTCATTTTCATGTAAATTAGAAGGATCATTGTGGTGGAACCAAAAATAAGAAATGAATGAGAATAGAAATATACAAAATAATATGATAATTAAGATAAAATATAACTAAAGTATTTAAAACCATTATATATGCACTAATTGACCATACCCCCTTGAAAATGGCTATATTTTAAGAGGTAAAACAAATGAAAATTTGTAGATAAAATTTTTGAGAGAATTTGTATCCCAATATGTCCTCCTAGTTGATCCACACAATATCATTATTAAATGATTCAATAATAGAATTATTTCTTCAAATTAGTTGTTTTATTTTTTATCCACGTCCACCCTCCAGGTTTCTTCTATTATAAAGACATGGAAAGATAGTTATGACTGTTTTAGTTCGAAATAGTTAATCATTTCAATTTACTTTTGATATTATACTTTTCAAACATCCCATGCCATTATGACATTTAATAAAGCTTAATATTGCATGGACTCTTTATTAAATTTGATCCCCAACATCCTTTCAGTCTACATTCATAATTTTAGCTTCATTGGACTTGTCCACCAAGAGATATATTCTAAATAGTAACAATGTCATGTTCTGTACATAGTTTTCAAGGCCTAATTTGTGAGCTAGATTTAGCCCTCCAAAATAAATTATTGGTATTTGACTCCATAAGGTTGAAATTAGACCTATTATTTATGAAATCCTTAAAAAAGTAATTTTAAAACATCATTCATTTTATAACAACTTATGGATGAAGCAATGTATATAAATAAAACATTTAAATCACAAAATTAGGTCATTTTAGTAATTATTCTGAAATTTCATCTAAAATATTACAATGTGAGAATTTCACATAAAATAGCACTATGGTGTGATTTAAAACATTGAAGTAAATTATAAAATAATGTGAAATTTTTTTCTTCATCACTCCAACACAAATAACCATTTCAGTCTCAAGTAATCATCTTATATTAAAATGATAATCAACAAAACAATCAACCATGAGAAAACATCAATGATAAATTTTCAATGTAGAATTCCATCATGTATACTCTATAAAAACCAATTCAATCTCATTTTAATTCCTTGAATTTTAATAATTTGAAACCCCATAAATCTTTCTTGGGCACAGTCACAAACTACCTCACATTTAATTTTCTGTCACACTTCAATCAAGATAAATTATATATGGAGCCATAATCATTCTTGGAAATTGTGTGTATCACCCTATGCTAGTGAGATTTATCATTTCTATATAGAGTGAAACATAAAAATATATTCAGTAATGAAGTATATTCTAGTTGAGTTATGTATCATAAGGTTGTTTAGAAAATGATTGAAAATTCAATCCGTAAATGTGGAGGTTTTGACTCTTATGTACAATGCATGAATATTCAAGTGATAAGACAAGATGAAGTTCGCTCAAATCTCCATAAAAGTGAAAAACACAACACCAATCCTACTTTTATGAAGTTTTAAAGGACCCAATAAGTGATATAAATTAAATATATCACCCAAAATATCCCCTTGTTTTCTCATTTTGTTTAATACTCTATAAAGGCACATAATTATTTACATTTTTTAGTTCTTTTCATAGAGAATGAGCTGAAAATTTAATTCAATGGATGTATGAAAATAATTCCCATTATTTTAAAGAGGTACATGAGTCATAAAAGGATGTAAAATGAAATATTCAACATCGTGTCTAGTTTTTTATAATTGTTTTTAGGAAGGATGACTAGATGAAATAAACAAAGCACAATTAAATTATGACTCATGGCCAATTCACTCATCATCCACTGGCAAGAATATTGAAACAAACCTCAAACCAAGAAAAAGTGAAAAAGTCCCAAAAAAACACATGAATGGCCACTTTCCCCACACTCAAACTCAAAATATTCATGCCATATTACCAAGTGTGCAGATAGGTAAGTAATAAATATGATTTTAATGCGACTTAATCCTATAAGAAATTTATATAATATAATGGATAACGAAGGATATATGTGAGGGTGGGTATGAAGATAAAAAATTATATATTAAAATAGATACCTCAATCATATAAATAAAATTCCATGAAACCCATAGCTTCAAATGAAAAATGAAAAAATCTGGTTCTCAAATAAAATCCCTGATACCCATTACGAATGTTTGGTTATTGGGAAAAATATTTCAATTTGATTCAAAATACCTCATAGGAATAGATAAATGAGTTGAGTTAGTTTTTCATGGTCATGGATTTAAAAAATATGTCAAAATTAAAAAAAATTAATGAAAGCTCGATTTAGGGAGAATTTTTTCATGTCAAAAATAATTTAAAATTAATTATTTAAAAAAACATTGTAATTTTCAAAAAAATCAATTGATTTGTGCAAAATGATCATAATATACATTAAAGATCAATATTCCTAAAAATATAAAAAATTTAAAAGCTCCTCTTAACAACTAATTATGTTTATGCACCCTCCATAAATATATTTAACTACCCCTCATTTTAGCTTAATAAAACTAAAAGCACAGGATGAAACAAATGGGATGAAAGATACAACCTAACATTATTTTCCAGTGGCAACATTGGGATAAGATCCTAGATGCTACCAATTATTCTTGGAAAACCATAATAACGTATAAGAAAAATAAATAAATTTAAAGAGGAAGGGAAAAAAGGATTGAACATGGTTTAGACTACAATGAGTGTGATAGGATTTTATAGCCATCAATTATTATGTCGTAGCAGTTTAACCCCAATCATTTGGTGTGTATGGTTTCTTTGAGACTAACCACCACAATTTACTTTAATTAATGTCCATGAGTAGACACCAAGAATACAGAACCCCACAGAAGATAAGAAAATTCCCAACTCCATGAATTAATATTGAGATAAATTAAGGTCTAGCATGGGATAGAAAAGATGATATGGGTGATCCCTGGTGACTTTTTTGATTTCCTCATCCATATGGTATCAAATATTTTTTAATAGAGGTAGTTGAATAAAATTTTTCTCTACCTCTTATTCATTGTTGAACACCACCACTTTTGTGATTCCATTCTTAATAATGATGGTATTCTATATTTTTTTTGTCAATAAATTTTAGTAAAGGAAAATCATACATATAGTTCAACTTCATTAATATTAAAACAGTAATGATCAATATTGTAGTCATCCCATTCATGTAAGTCATCTTAGAAATTGATCTCTTTAGGAAAAAATATTGTAAACTACATATTAATAGTTATATCATATGTATCATATTTTAATAAAAAATAAATATGTATAATGGTGATGATTTTTCATTATCAAAAATGAGATTATTGCATACCTTTTCACCTTTAATGAATTTGTCCAAATATTCATCAAATTCACCTTGATCTTCCACAAGTACATCAGCAGGAATGTCATATTCTTGAAGCTCCTATAGAAATGATATAGGTATTTTTTAGAATATTTATTCCTTAATTTAATCCTCACATGGATATAAATTTATAATATATGAAAAATAATATTTGATTTCTATTATTTTGAGCCTCCTTTTGGAAAGCCAATTCCTTCAAGGAAGATGAATTAAATGCCATTTGATTCTTCAACTCTTCTACCATATTTGCATTTTCATCCAATTTATTCTTCAATGATACTTATATTATAGCCTCAAAAATATTTTTATCATGAATATGATATGAAAAGTTACCATGAAATTCCATTATTAAACCCTGGAAATAATGATATAAAATGAAGTTCAATTTTTTTGGATTTCTGAAATTTATAATTATTAATGATTCTTTATGGGAAATAGTGTGTGTAAGTGCTTTACCTCCAAAAAAATAGCTCCAAATTGTGAGAAATGGTTTTTCACAGACCCCCCCATAGAAATTATTCTTACCTCAGACTATACCATAGTGACACAACCTAGGGTCGATCTCGAGGAGGTCGCTCCCAATATGACGAATTTCTATTGTCACTATTTATATCATAACTATTATAAAACTACATTTATACTAATATTAATGGGATAATGATTCTAAAAATAAATAGAAAATATCTGTTAAAAATAAAATTAAAAACAAAAAGGAATAATAGATTACACAAAGGCGTTGGTGAAGAATCATTGATTTTTTGGGATATCGTGGTGATAAAATAATTGTTCATTAAAAATATGTATTATCAATACTATAATAAATGTTCATATCAAACCTATAAATTCAAATTATCAGGTGAATTGTTATTATCATATTCCAATCCTCCAAATTCAATATAATACGCACTCACATCATCACTATAATGCTAATCCACCCTAGATACAATATTATGAAGATGGAGAGGAAAATTAAAAATCGGGGTGAACTAATCAATTGTAATAAAAGTGGGGTGAACCATATATCAAAACCATTTCAATACATTTTAATTTTTTTGAATAAAATAAATAGAAACATTTAATCACAAATAACTAAAAAACTACCACTCTCCCTTGATCAAAAAAGAAGAGTTAGTTCTCCATTTTCATGAAGATTAGAAAGATCATTGTGGGGGAACCCAAAATAAATAATTAAATAGAGGATAAATGAATAGAATAAGAATATTAAATAAGACAAAATAAAATTATAATATAAAAAACTATTTCCGATAAAAAATCCATCATGTCTACTTGAAAATGGTTATATTGTAAGAGTAATAATATGTCATAATTTATATTGAAAATGGGTTAAGAACATTGGCTCCCATTACGTCCCCCTGATTGATCCGCACATTATCCTCATTTAATTTCTTAATAGTATAATATTTCTTTCATAAATGAATGCAAAATTTTCTATCCCATGTCTAGCCTCCAATGTTCTTATTTAATTGAGATGCTTATAGATAGTTATGACTTCTTTAGTCAAGAATAGTTAATTTTCTCAAGTGACATTCCATATTCTACTTTTACAAAATTTTCCACAATTTTGACCATTAATAAATCTAAATACCACATGGAATCATTTATTAATATTGATCCCTATATTTGTTTATATTCTCAAGCCAAATTTTAGCTTCATTGGACTGGTTCATAATGATATATAATCTCAATAGTAAAAGTTTCCTGATTTATACCCCGTTTTTGAGGACCGATCTGTGAGATAGATTTAGGCCTTAAATGAATGGTTGAGATTTGACTCTTAAATAATGAAATATGAAAAAAGATATCAAGAATCCTAAAAAATAAAATTTCACAATTTAATTTAGTTTATAAGATATTATGGTCAAAATACAAAATTAAAATAACACAATTAAATCCCACAATTAGGCCATTTTAGTAATTATGCATAAAATTAATCTAAAACAAAACAATGTGACAATTTCCCATTAAATACCACTATGGTGAGAATTAAAACACTGCAATGTAGTGTAAAATATGTGAAAATGATGTCTTCATCTTCTATATATATCAAAAGGTGGAAAAAATTAATTTTCATTCATCAATAAATTATTAGTCTATCACATTTTGTTTATTTTACATTTTTAATTTGGTGAGGCATTGATATTTATATTTCTATTTTTATTGTATCCTACATTATAATCATATATTTTTGGTAGTATTTAAATATATTATTATTCATTTTTCTAAATTTATTTATTTATAAATCATGTTAAAAATGATTAATTATTTTTAAATAGATTATTTAAACTTTCATAGGAAAAATTGAAAGAACAAAAGGGGATGTGTAAAGACTCCATAATGTTTTTAATGATATTGTCTATAAACATTAATAATAACATTTAACATTGGACATGGGTAATAATATATATATAAAATAAATTTCATTATTATAGTATTATTTTAATTTTATGAGTTATCGTATTTTATATCACTGGGGGACACAAATGATTGAACATTGATTTTTTTAATTTATTTTCAGAAAATGTTATGTGATATTTCTCATCAGAATGTCAGTAATGTTTCATCTAAAACTCAAAATTTAACAATATTAAATATCAATGGGTTTCCTATAAACATTAATTTTTCCTATATAATTAAACACAATTGATTTTCATTATAGTTTCATAAATTATAATTGATTATTATATTGTGAATGGATTATTCAATTTATATAAGTAGTATTTTTCATTCACATCTCCTTCTAGTTTTATTTCATTATATATATTTTCTTTATTATGGTTTTTCTCAATGATTTCTAATTGTATATATCCATAATTTTAAATTTGAGTAATTATTTTAAGACATAATGAGTTTTACACATCCCTTACATGGACGTGTTTTTTATGAATGTAGATATTATTTTAAATGAAATGGTAAAGGTTACAATACTTCATTCCAACAGTGATTGGATTTCCATATATTATATAATATATAGATGAAGATTTTTGGGAAAATATTGTTATCTATTTTAAAAATTAATAACAATTTTATCACAACACTCAATGTTACTTTTTTTATATATAAATCCATAGTTTTTGTAAAGGGTCACTTATCCCATCTTTGAGTATTCCCTTTTGACAAATTTGTTTCTCCATGTTCCCTATGGTATATTTGTCTACATGTTTCTTTTTATATTAAATATTATATTACAATGTGATACATTTCATATAGATGTAAATGTTGTTTAGTTATTTAATGGTTATTCTTATTTAATATTTTTTTTATTATATCGAACAAATGAACACTTCATGGAAAAATTTCTATAAAATAAAATCTTATAGTGTTGGATGTTTTTTTCTAAAATAATTCCCTAATGGTCGACATACTATCATATTATTGTTAATAAACAACCATTCTAAATTTATGGGAATTAACTATTAGTCTACAATAAATCAACTATGACATCGAGTAGTTATGGTCATGACATTATAATTTTTCCTGATTGCTATATTGAAGTCCCTAATATACAATCCTTTGAAACATCACTGATTGGTATGATAAAAATTTATCAATTACAATAAAAAAATTAATTCTATATTCAAATAATTAATGGGTATTCAAGTAAATAAAAATACAACTACATTTAATTGTTAAATGGTTAACAAATTTATATATTATTATAATAAAAAATTATTAATTGTTATTAATGATTGCATATAGTTATTAAATATTATACTGTTATCTTTTACAATATTTTTTTCAATTTGATGTATTTAATTGTCATTTTCTAATATAATTAAATTAATTACAAAAAATCAAGATTTAACTAATGCCTAAAATTATATAATCCTTTAATAAATTGGATGGAATCATGTTCCAAATATGATAGGTTCTTTCAATCATCCAAATCATGTATGTATGTTTTTTTGGAATTGTTACATTATAATATGTTATTATGATTCAAAATTATTCACTCCATAATTATTATATCATTTTATTTTTATCATTTTATCTTTTATTTGAAATTATATTGATTATTTATTCCTCAAATACATTTTAGGTCATTATTCTGATTTTATGTATCACTTATTTCATTAAGATATTACCACAAAATAAGAATATTATAAAACCCCATTAATTTTTTATTTAATTTTCTATAAGTGACATGTATAAATACTATATGTGATAATGAATATAATAATGGTAATAAACCACAGTATATTTAAGAACAATTCACTAGACATTTTATGGGAATCTAATATTGTATCTATAATGACAAGGATACTAAAAATTGTATCTTATTGTTGAATTTTATGTAATCTATTGTCATGAAACAAAGTTAAAAATGACTCAATTTTAGTGGAATTCGGGGGAGTTACAATATTAAAGATTTTAATGGTTTATAAAATTTTGAAAACATCATCATCTTCCCTATTTATAGCATAACAGTAACCAATTACACCATCCATAGTCACTATAATAAATTCTAATATTATTAATAAGGAAAACCTGATGATGAATTGATAATGATGCCTATTATACAGATCATCACCATATCCATGGGAGAAAATTCGGTTCCTTTATACAATCATAGGCCTTACTTACCTTTATAAATGAACATTTTTCTTTCATTGTTTCTTATCTGAAAAAAATTATCATTCAACTTGTAGAAACAGGAAAATATAAATGGTCTAACATTAATAATTCTCAAACACACACTAATCATATTTCAATTTTGTAATAAATAATTCATGTCCACTACTATTCACAAAAAAATATACCATATACAATCATTTTTTTGAATCTATTTATTTTTACAAAATATAATTTCAAAACCATAATAACATTAAATAAATCATGGTTTGGAGAAAATAATCATTAACATAAAAAATAATATTATAAAGTTTTGTTAAAAAAATATCATAGCCAAATATAGAAGGGTTTTTCATCCATAGGAAACAATAATATCCACATACCACAAAATTATTTATAGGACGACGATAAAGTATGGTTATAGATGATTCATGTATTATGATAACATTATAATAAAACATCATAAACCCTCAAAATTTTGTAAGGACCTTCCACATTTTATTTTTCAACTAAACTAAAATAGAAATTCCATATAATATGAAAATAAAATATTTTATATCATTGAAATAAGAATTTAAATGAAATTTAATTTGAGGATTATAAGCATAAGTATGGATGTAACACACATATGAGGGAGTGTAGGTGGCTCAAAATCCACCAAATATAACAAAGGTATTTTTTTCTGTTGATTGGAGAAAACTGGTAATAAAATAAATATTTTTTAAATGATTTTTAAATTTCCTATATTCGTAAGTATTATATGATTTCTATGATTATTTTACAAATAATTAAAGTTATAAATATATAATTGCATCTATTTGTATACGAATAAAAAATAGTTTCCATCAATGGAGTTTGATTAATTAATATAAACCATTTCACACCAAAATAATTATAATTTTAACTTTTTTATTAAATTCAAAACTATAAATATCATTTCATTTTTTAATAAAAACATTTGTTTTATTATAAATTGCCTATTTAATTTACATTTTTGAATAACATTTTTATCTTCGAACATATCAACAAAGAATAATTAATATTCGAAAATAAAAAACAATATTATCATTGATTAAATTAAGGATTATCATAATGAAAATGATATCAATTCATTTGAATGCTAAAAAATGATTCATAGTTCTTCTCTTTATCATTCATTATCATATTTTATATAACCTAATCATTAATTAATATTTACATCAATAAAAGTTTTACTTAGAACTCCAAAATCATCAAGGTTTCAATATTTTTTATTAGTCATTATAATATTTACATATAATAAATCATCAATGAATTATTTTTTATATAATTAAAAAACACCAAATTTTTTATGAATACTATTTTTGATAGGTTTATTAACAAAAAAGATAGAGCCTTATGCGAAATTAGGACATACAAAAAAAATATTATTATTATTTTCAAATGTGACTATTATAAAAAAACATTAAAGGAGTTGGAATGAATAGGGATAACATCATTTCATTATATATATATATGTATAAATAAATAAAAAATTATTCAGTAATTCATATGAAATATTTTCATAATTTTTTATTACAATGATTTTATTTATTAAAATGATTCTTCCACAAAAAAATTGTTTTCGTTTATTTTTATGAGAAAATATTATATTTATATCTTATAACTTTCATAAAATTTATTTTATATAATTATATTCTTTTTTTAATCATAAAATAAAAATTATCTTATGGTTAAATTTTGAAATATTTCAGAAATGATTTATTTCTCATTGAATATAAATAAATACTAGATTTACGTAAAACTATATTTTATTTATATTTTTTAAATTAAGTGCATATTTTGTATTGTTTTTATACATTAATGAATAAATTTTTGACTAATTGAGTCTATTTATGATATTTTTATTTAATTTTATATGTAAATATTTATAAAAACATTTCTAAACATTAAAATTGATGTTTCAAGAACTATTTTTTTTGTCGTGTTTTTATGGTTTTATTTTATATGAAATTCTACGACATCCATGAATCAGATATTAAAATATTTATTATTTATTTTCAATATGTTGGTACAAAATTATTATATAGGAAACGATAATTTTTAGTCATTTTAAATATTAACCATTACAAATAAATGACACCACAGTAAGGGAAAATATGGTAATTTAGGTTTAAAATGATTGGATATGGACATAAAATGACCCTCCCAAATACATTAATATTTTTTTTATGATTTTATGTCATAAATAAACAAATAAATGTATAACATATGACCATTTTTCTATTTAATAACGATTTTGACAGATATAATATATTCGGTAATGAAAAGTAAAAATTTCATTATATTCTTCTAATTTTATATTTTTTATTCATATATGTGTAAATAAAGGATATGTTATCTTATATATATAAATTTTAATGGAAAAATATTTACTTATTATAGTGATTTATTTATAGTTTTTAATGATAAAAAAATTACATTAAATGTATATACAACAATGTAATAGTGTTTGAGTAAGGAGTAGAAAAAGAATAAAATGATTTTAACAATTAAAAATATATCCTTGCTTATGCTATTTATAGTGTCCAATGAATTGTATTGGTAACTATTACATATTATAATTTTGTAATAGTTTATATTATAAATCAATATTTTTATTTTTATTTTTATATCCAAACTAACTATATAGTTTAAAAATGACGTTAATTAATTTTTATAATAAATATTGTTTTATTAAATTATCTCAAAATACGGAAAAATTATTTATCCAATAGAATTTTATGTGGTTTATGAAATAATATATAGTCCAATGAATGGCCATTTTTTTGATTTTATATATGGACCTTAAAATAGTTAGAAACAATGTTATAGTGGTAATCGTCAAAAGATTTTACGGGTTATTAAACCCAGAAGACAGGGATATAAAAATCACAAAATTTGGAAAATTTTTTAAATGGATGTATCTAGACACATTATAATTGATGATTATAAATATTGTTATAACCATTTGTATTGGTAATTTGATTTATATTAATTTACTTGTTTTTATAATTCTTGTAGTTCCCCTCCAATCACTAAAAAAAGTAAGCTCTAATCTTATTTTGTTCACACCTAAAAAATATTTTTGTTCATTTATTACTATCTAAAAACACTCCCTAAATCCATTATAATCTCTTATATTCCTTTTCTTGATATAAAACACATCATATTAATGATGTTATTTTTACCATTAAGTGTTTTTTCAAAATATTTGAATAGAAAAAAAAATTGTTGAGTAAATCTCAAGGATAGAGAAACATTAATTTGAAAACATCATTTTTAATGATTAAATTATTTATTTTAAATTTATGTACCTTCCCACTCCATATTATTGATATTTATTAATATATGTTTTTATATGGAAATAAATGAATTATAAAGTGAATTTTGTTTCTAATTGTTTAATAGCATTTACTGGATTTCATAAGGTATATATTTATATGTTTTATATAACAACTATTGAATTTCATTACAAAATAGAAATGAAATGATTTAATTTTATTATATTTGGAAGTAATAAAATTGATTGAAAAAATAAGTATAATTTTATATTTTACATCCATTATAATATTCCATATTTTCTTTAATACAAAACATTATTCCATTTGTTCTAAGAATAACAATTTTAGAAATTGGATTTCAAAGGAAATCTATATTTCAATATATTAGATTTATTTATTATGGGTGAAGTTAAAATTCTATAAGTCCAATGGTGAACATGAAATAATTTATACATTTATTATTATGTCATTGTTTCATAGAATTATTGATAATTATGAGTTGTTAAATTATAATCCATAGAAGGGTTGTTCCATTATAAACCAACGATGGGTGGTTACATTAAAGAGTAATAGTGCATGAGTTAATGAAATCTCTAAAAAGCATTGGGTTTTGATGTCAAATGTATTTGATATTAAATTTATATGATTGATTATAATTGTGATATAGAAGTGATTTTGGAGGTCACATACATGATCTATTTACTCATTATTTTATTTTTCTAAAATTGTTATGATTTTAAAAATTAGGACAATGAGTTTTAGTTTAAATAATTTGTTTTAATTATTAGGGGATAAAAGTAAAATTTTGTGAAATTTTTTTCATTATTTTTCCATGATTAGAATGAATCCTTTATGAGTTATATTTTTAATTAAATTTTTCCTATTAAATGATTTATAAAATACTTGGGAAGAGATATTAATTTAATGGGTATAAAATTTTATATTTTGGGAACAATTTTTAAATTTTAATGATAATTTTTAGAGTATCCATAGACCTATATGAATATTTAATTTTTTTTTCTATCCCTTATTGATATATTTTTTCTATTCCATCATTTTGAAATGGTTTTCATGGGATTTGATGATGTGTAGGGACAACAATGATATCAATATAAAAATTGTGAATACTTTTCATTAAAAGAAATCATATTGTATATAATAAATTGTATTTTGTGGGAAAATAGATTCTAAGGTGGGTGTTTCAAAATTTTATGTAACAACTATTTATTTAATGTAGGTGACCTAATTATATAAAATTCAAAACCCCAAATATCTTTGGGAATACATTAAATCGAATTCTTATCTAAACATTCAAGAATATGTTTATTTTATGGTCGGGTCCTTATCAATATTGTTTGTATCAAATGTATGAAATATATTTTAAGTTAAATTATAAACATGACACTATCCATTTAATTGAATTATATAATTCATCCTCATTATAAATAATATATCATTTTTTCAAATAATTGTAGGTTTCTATCACTACCTATATTAAATTATGATAAAATATCAGCATTTTATTATTATAGAAATCTATGCCACACCAAACAGTTCTTTTATATTAATAAATTTGTGAAAAAATATGTCTATATAACACATTGTAAAAATTTAAAATATTTGAATTTATTAAAAGAATAAATAAATTTAACTCAGTAATTTATATTTAATTATGATTTATAAATAAGATTACTAAATATTGTAACTTATATTACAATTATATGGTTGTATCATTGTGAAAATTCATCTTATTTTAAAATAATTCATAAAATTATAAAAAATATTTTCACCAATTTATTACTAATATGTTGTATATTATATAGAGATCTAAATATTCTAATAGAAATAAAATATTTAAAAATATAATGTCCTATAAATTCAAATACCTGAAATAATAAATTTTCTAAAAATGACTAAATATATTATAATATATCTTATATACTGTTATGATTGAATATTTTTTTCTTATCATTAAGTAAATTAAATATTTTTATATAATAAATGGTCATAAGTTATTTTTTAACTTTTAAAGTGAAATAAATCAAAAAATATTGAGAATAAGTCGATATATTTTTTATGTTTTAACAAATGTGTAAGAAAACCATAGTTGAATATCAATAAGTGTTATTAAGTATAAAATATATAATTATTCTTATATAACACTATGAAATTGAATATCCTAAATGATTTATCATTAGAAACAATTTAAAGGATATTAAGGAAATATTTATAAACATTTGTAATTATTAAAACAATATTATTATGTAAAATGATCTAATATCTAACACCTTTTCATAAGGAAATCCAAAAATTTTAAAAAAATAACATAATATTTATTTTAAAATATGAAAAGAAAGAAATACAATAGAATATATAAGTGAAATAACAAATATTCCACGTAAATATTCCAATCTCTCATGTTTTTTGAATTAATTTTGTATCAAATGTGAAAAATAAAACCCAAAAATAAAAAATAACCCTTATCAAATAACCATATATCATTAACAATGACCATATATTCATTTCTATCATTGATTTTATTTATTGTATCATTCCCTGTGTTCTTCATCGCCATATCCAATGTCTCCTTTAATGTACTTGTCAATAACGATGAATGTTGTCTACTTGGATTTAATTTATGATATTATTCAATTGAGAGCAAGGAATCTCTAAATAGTTTTGTTATTAATATAGTATTAATTATAATAATTTATGGATAAAATTTAAAAATGTAAATTTAATAAATTACCCACTAAATTAATGATTTTATAGTTTAAGAAATAGTGGATGTTTTAAAAACAAATATATTCTATGAAATAAATGACTTATTTCAATGGATAACACTATTTCCATATAAAGTGCATAAATACCAAAAACAAATCCAATATCAACCAAGAGTAATTACAATAAGATAAAATTTTTGTTTATCATTACTATATGTTAGATAGATGAATATCCGTAAACAATACCTATTTGTTTCTTAACTATACTGGAAACCACCAGTCACTATAATAATACAATTAATTGGTAGGATATATTATATAATATGGTGTGTTAGAACCTACTATATGATGGAAAAATTATAGAAGAAAAATATATAATGGTTGTTGGAAAATAAATAATGTTCTATCTTATTAAAAATATGGACTAAAATGTCCCATTGATAAGTCTCCATAATTAAATTGAGGATATTAATAGAGTTGTAACACTTAATACATTATGAAATCTTTGAACTAATTGGATTCTAACTCAATTTTTAATATGATTTTCAAATATATACTAAAATAAATTTATCAACACGTCATAATATTTTGTGTCAATAAACAAAAATGAAAATCATAATCTACAATGAAATATGTATGAATAACATAATATATTAATAAATATGAGAACTATGGGGTTGTATAAATAACTTTGAGAAAATACCATCCTTGGTGGGAATTTCCCACCCCCCGAACCATTGTCTCTGAAAGGTACAAGGTGACACTAACCGTTATTGGAATTCCATGGAAAAAAAGGCCATAAATAAATTCCTTGTGCGATAATAAAATGTTATGAAACTTTTCCCTCATGTAGAACAAAATATGTAATACAAAAATAATAACAATATAATAAATAAAATTAATGTATGATAAAAATGATAAAAAATAAAAATAATAATAAGAAAACTATCACAGTCACAATAGTAAATACCCATATAAGTCTACAAATCCAATGACTCAAGATACAATAAGGATCCCATGTAGAATCTAGATCATAACATGAAAAAAACCAAATATATGTTGCATATCTCATCAAATGAAATTGAAGAACCAATATGATCCAATAAAAAATTATGATATCTTCCTGTGAATTGTATTGTGAAAAAGTATATATTTATATGCACAAATGTGCATGTATAGGGGGAGAGTATACAACCTATCCAGAAATCCCCATGACATCCCACACACACCGGTAGAATAAAAACAAGTTATTATACAATACTGAAAATATATAAAACCATGGATGGTATCAATAAGGAATAATTTTCTATAATTATAAATCTGGTTAAATAAAATGGCATCACATATACCACCACTTTTTTGAAAACACACATATACATTTACAAAATCCCTACCATGGTATTTCCCATCTGATATATCAACTGAGAAATCAAAACTCATGATAAAATTCAATCCCTCAAAACCAAATTCATTATTTTTTGGTTTAATCCAGAGCACCAAAAAATCCTTATGAAAACCAAGTCAAATTCTGAAAGTCACCAATAGAAATTTTGAGCACACTCCAAGAATGTCATGACAAGATGTCACTCCACAAAAAAGTATTAATTGTATTTAAATAACCCTTTTATAAATTTTTCAAACACATTTTGGGTGTTACCCACTAGTTATAAATTCAACAATTAATGGTGGTAATCATAGTTTTCTAATGACAAATTGATATTAAATTTTTATTGAAAATTGCATACGTCATGTAAAAAGTAAGTGTAGATTGAGAATGAAGGCAGAGAATTATAATATAATTTATTCAATTAATTTTTATTTGATATTATAGATCAGGACATTATATAACTTACCATTAATAGATAATAATAAATTTTTATCAGAAAATCAATGTATCCCATAGTTTTGGGAATAGAATATTCCGTATACATTAACATTGAAGAGATCATTAGATTATCATAAATAGAAAGTGAACAATAAATATTACATTCCATTCCACATGTCCAACACTGAATGATTCAGTGGAAATGGCCATCAATGGAAAAGAAATAATAAATATCCAACAAAGTATCATGATTTTTAGAGCCCAAAAAACTATAATAATATGATGTTTTTAGAGTTCATGGTTAAAAATATATTTTTCAAACAATTTAATTATGACTGAAAATTATTTTTTTTATTAAGAAAAAACACATTTACAAGAAAAGTGAGAAACTGTAGGTTCCAGGAAAAACCCAAACAACCCAATCAAGAAATAAGAAACATGATACCTCTTTCAAGCAACAGCATAACCACCATCCCCATGCAGGGCACTCGGCGATCCCATGCAAGCATGGTCCCTCCCAATGTTTTCATCCATCCAAAACAGCCATGTCCCAAATGTCCTGCAAAGAAGATAACAGAAATCCCTTGCCCAACCAAAAGTCCTGCGACATACCAACAAACAACACACAAACCGCACAACACAGAAAAAAACCATGCCAGACCGAAGACACCCCAACCCATGCATGTAGACCACCCAATAAACTAGGATCATTGAAGATGAAACTATGCTTACCAGATACCATGTCCTGAGACAATTGCCAAGATAAAGAAGAAACTTGTATGTTTGGGGAATCTGACAGAATTTTTTCAAATTCCGTGGCCAATTGGTCCCATGATTGAATATAATCCTTGATGTTGATCCTCCCTCTGTTGAAACCCCAAACAAGGATTGAGTCATGTTTATCAATCCAAGAATATTTTTCCTCATTGAATGTTGCCCTTAAGGTTCTCCCCATCATGGAAGAAGCCTCCTGCTCCGAGTCATTGAGCCATAACACCTGCTTAGACACTTCCTCCTCACTGCTAAGTAAAACTCCAATGAATTCCCCCCCCCCTGGACACCTGCCATCCGTGTGACACCCTCCTCCGAGGTTCCCCTTTTCCAACTTATCTTCCTGGCCGATCTGGTCTCCAAGGGGGGGGGGTGCAAGGACGAATAGTCCCTACTTCTCCTCCTCCTTGAGTGACCTCTGTTAACCTAATATGGAGTTCTGACATCCTGTTGAGGGCATCCACCCCCATTGTGATCATTCTTTCACCCATCCTTTGTGTCAGAGGGAATAATCTACATAGAGCCAGAAGCATCCTCGAGCAAACCATCAAACCTCTTGTTCAGGGGAATGGGATATTTCCTTTGTTGATCCTGTTTAGACTTTGAGGGGCTTTGGCCTCACCCCCTCTTGCAATATTTTCTGGCAGACCCTCTATCGGCCAGCGAAAAAAACTCATGTTCTAAAGCTAAAGGTTGCGTGCCTTCCCCTCCAGCTACTTCAAGGAGAGCCAATCCTTCCCCCAACCCCGTGTCCATAGGGTTCATCTGATCACTTATGGCCTCCCTCCTGTTTGATTCTACCTCAATGCCCACAATATTGTCTGTAGAACAACCTGCTAAGGTCTCCTCCCTGCATTCTTGATCAAGAGAAAATCCTTTCCCCTTACTAGAATCCTTCAAGTGAGATCCCTGAACCACCCCCTCCAACTCAACCAGTGGCTCCCTCTCTAGGCATTGTCCCGCTACCCTTACCAGATTCTTCCTTCAGAGCCCCTTACGACAGAAACTCAACGGGTGCCCCAGCCATTTGCAACCCGAGCAGAAGTCCGTCCATGTCTCATATATCAACTTATGATTGCATCTATACTCCTCTCCCACAATAACCCACACATAGTCAAACGGGTCCTTGTACATATCCATTTCCACACAAATACATGGATTAACAGGATGACAATGTGCCTCCATGTGGCTATCCGAGAACATGTATCTACCTATCATATTTCCTAGCATATACATCACATAAGTATTTTGAAATGGCAGAGGGAGGCTGGGGAAACTAAACCAAATCATCATCATGGGGGAATCCCGATTTATATTCAAATCGAAGGTCCACCGAAGAAGAGAAAATTTGGAACCATTGAAGACTCGAGGAGCCTTTTCCCAAGCCTAGATAAGGTCAGCTTCCGAAGTAAATTGTACCATAATCTGATGGTAGTCCAGAAGACCCACTGTCGCCCTATCCTGCAATCCCCAACTATCAAAGAGGAATCTGTCAAAAGAATCAACTGAAGGGAGGCATCCATGAAATCTGGCAACCAGGGTATGTTTTAGCAAGTCCAAGGAGGCCGAGAACTCCGCGGATGACAACTAGAGGTTCGACAACCCGTCAAGAAAATCTGAGATCTTCGGATTTAGCGCGATAGAGGGAAAAGGAGGGAGAAATATTGGTTCGAAAAAGGGATGAAAGGAGAAGCGACTCCATTGGGGAACCCTGAAGGACCCCCTCCCCCGAGGGGGGAGGGGCCGTCACTGAAGCTGACAAAGCCATGGGGAGTTAGGGTTCGCCCCGTTCTCCCGAAGCTGTCTCCCACTTTTAATTATGAAATCGATATTATCAAAAATTTTGGATGATTGTGATATATCAGTGTGAATCATATTTTTCTAAAATTTCACGATGATACACGATTACCAAAGTGTTTTTCTAAATCATTTTCTATCGTTACACATTCATATATTCCCCCAAACAATCTTTCAAGATAGTATAAGAAATTTTAATGGCATTGTATGAACAAAAGTTTCAACCTCAATATATATTTCAGAATTCAAATAACCCATACTAGAATTATTAAATGAAATCAAATAGTTTATTAACTCTAATAAAAAATATGAAAAATCCAAAAATACAGAAATTGATTGTGTTACATTATCCTCACAACATTGATTTCCATCATTCAAAAATTGTTTGTTTTTTTTTTGAATTTTAGAAATTTTATGGTAATTGTTATATAATTTTTCTTATAATCCCTAATTACCTACCATAAACCATCCTTTTTACAAAATACACAAAAAATGGAAAAAAATAAAACACAGAAGATCATGACATTACTATCAAGAATATGAAATAATGTATAAGAAAAGGTATCCCCATGATCAAAAGTCACAGGATCTCTACTAATCATAATGGTAGGGTGAGGATGAAACATATTTATCTATAATATGTGGAATTCATTATAAATAGATCTAAATATCACTGGTAGATCTAACCAATTGGCATATTTTTTTAAATTATCTAGAAAATTAATATATCTAACATGGTATCAAGTAAATTACCTTATTTAACCTAGAAGATGATATAATAAACTCATATGAACTCACTGTAATACATGATCCATGACATAAAAAAGATAATGCGTGATGTTGATAATACAAATAATATTTTTGAATATTAATTTCTATTTAAATATATTTCATGATGATATATAATTTCTCAGTTGTCTCATTCAAATGTGATTTTCAAATATATGATGATTCCCCTATCATTTCCCAAAAAAGTGGAGTGTGACATGGATGATGATTCAATGGCTCATATGGTCCATATATATATTTATATTAGTTTTATAATAATTAACATAGAAAAATTCCACAAAATTAAAATAGTCATTCAATGAACTAGAAAAATCGATAAAAATGGCACCTAGCAGGCCTTTTAATGTTAGAATGAAACATTATGATTAGAGACCTATATACAAATTGTATCACATGATCCTTATTAAATAGTTCTAATGGATTTTTATAAGTATATACAAAACCATGAGGTAAATATTTCTTCAATACCAGTAAAAAATATAATATGGTACCCTATTAATTTTTACTACTTCACATATATAATTATTATTCCATTCACCCATCATAGTAGTCATTTGGATTAGAATAAATTTCTATCACATGGTATTTATATCCTCAATCACCCCTATTATGTCATTCATCAAAAGGGTCCTTATCATACTTGTGAAATAGTCTATAATAAGTTTATAATCATACTTATAGGAATTGAAAATAATTGAAACATTATTTTATATCATTGATTTTAATTATATTTTTTTAAAAGAGATACATCTCAGAGCATACAAAATCACCTTCCTTTTTATTCTTCATTAATTGTAGAAATTATATTTAATTTCCTATTAAATGTTTTAAATCTCAAGTTCATGTCCCACCATAAATGTTTATAAGAGTGTATTATTTTCTCTTGGAATGATGGAGTATCTCCATTAAAATTGTAATATTTTATTATCAGATGTGTATCTTCTATCCATACATCAATTCTCACCAAAACATTAGTGTTCGACCTAATTATAACAAAATTAGGGTATTAATTTTGAGTCTCATTATCTAGTCGATCCAAGTCAAGGATATGAGTGGCCATAATGAAAACCAAAAAATCATTTTTCTCTGTCATTGTATGATAATATCAGAAATTATCCCCATTTATCTCCATTATTCATGTGATTCTTTAATGAATATATTATTCAAATTTTGACTTGATTCCTTGGACATCATTTTACCTCAAATTTACAAATTTGGAGATGTTATATCAAACATCTTATCTCAATTTCTTGTCCATTTATTAATATATTTGTTTCAAGTTTTTTTGATCTATAAACATTGAGATATTTTCCCCAAATAAATACTAACTCTTTTTTAAGACATAGTCCCTCATATCTATTTTTAGACCATGGTTTGTGTAATTTTTTCCACTTATCCTCCATTTATGTTTA